>CM060986.1:70695072-72032572 GCA_030765065.1 Deroplatys truncata
TGAAGTATTATTGAAATTAAATGTAATTGTTAACTGGTGGATGTTTTGAACTGCCACAAAAGTATAGCTATCATATATTAACTCTGCAAGAGTAATGTAACATCTTGGAGAATTATATTCCTTGCGGCTACCTTCTCAGTCACTGTAAAGTTAACCCATAAATGCAATTAGTATTTATGTAAACTTATATATGTAGTCTATTGCTACAATATATTTTTGGTATTATAACCATTGGCCAGGTAGAAAAATGTCTCCTCCAGGTGATATTCAAAAGCTGGTAAGTTTGCAGCAAAAATGAGTACTGAGTAATAATACATATTCTTTCTCTACCTGTAATAGGTAGATGAAGTATTTGCTGAATTAGGGTATTAATGAATTACTTAGACACCTAAGTGTCACTTCATAGTTTTTTTCCCTTTCTTTTCTTTAAGCAAGTCGGTATTATCAGACAGGGAATGAACAAAATGGTTGAAATTATGCTGAAATGGACCTGGGGCCCTGGAGCTTAGAGTTACCTGACATTTCACTTCTCAGTATAAGAGAAAACCCAGGAAAAAACCTTGTCCAGGTAACTTGCCCTAATCAAGATTCAAATTGGAACCTCGAATGTAAGATAGACACACTATTCCTGAAGCTAAAAGTACAGTTGTATTGAGAAGAGTAACTTGAAGGGCGTTAAAGGATATAATTCCTCCTACACCATGGAGATGGACTCCTTTTCATATTGCTGACAATAAGTACAAAGGTCCTCAAAATATGTTCAGTGTTTAAATCAAAGTAAAGGGACTAAAGCGTGTAAATTTGACTCATTAATACTTTAATTTAGTATTACAAAAGTTCCTCTGCAAGCAACACTTCTATCAATGTATATTGTATTGGATGTTAAAATTTCACCAGAAATATGCATTTTGAGATCCATTAAACAAAAAGGATGCATTTTTTTAAAAAAAATGTGAGCATGCATGCAAGAGAGAACAGCATAAATCAAAAACAAAAGGCCAGATAAATAGTAAACTTGGTATTTTGGTCTAGCGCATTCCAAGGATGTGACACACAGAGTTTCCATGGAATTCCCACCACTCCAAACTACAATTTACATAGAAAAGTGTTCACTTGTAAGTGCATCATCTCATGGAAGATGCATGAAAATTTCTAATTTCTTTTTAGCTTGTTACTGTATTTTCTGAATTTACTTCATGCTTCTGATACATTTGAACATGATTAATATGTATTATATAATTAAGCACCTGTTGCAGTTTGAAATATTTCTAGACAAAAATGTATTGTAAATAGCATAACCAAGTTACAAGAATTACTTTTAAATAAACACTGTAATATAATAGAAAGCTTGCAGAAATTAGGTATCTCTCTATTGTCAATCCACTCTTGCCATTTTTTTTGGCAGATTTATATATGAGCTCATTTGAAACACACATAAAAAAGGCATTTCCATGGATTTTCAAGGTTTGTTACTGCTACACTGATGATATGATAGTGCCAGACATTCATTTAGATGCCACCATAAAACTACTCATCCTACAAGAAAAAAAGCCATACAATTCACGATGGAAAAAGAAACCAATGGACAATTCCCTTTTCTATACCTAAAAAATCATCAAAAATTACAAAAAAAGATAGATTTTGGAACACACAAGAAGCCCACCCAATCTGAGAATTACATTAAAAATTACAGATATAATCTAGTGTCCCATAATGCAATGATAAACAGCCTTACACACAGACTAGCTAATATACCCTTGCCCAAGCTTAATTCAATAAAGAACAAAAAACTAGCATCCACAATGCAGAAGAAAATGGATACAGCAGAATTATTGTTTACAAAAAGATAAATAAAACAAAGCAAAAGAAAGTTACAAAAGAAAGTCATAAAAGAAATAAGCGCCCTGACCACAAAAAAGTTACCAACAGGCATATTCAGGAGGTTCACTTATCACCCAAAAGCATTTAGAAATTTCAAAAACATCTTCAGAAAACTATCCTGTTGGCTCTCACTTACAGATACTCTATAAGAAATATGCTAAATTAAAAAACAAAAAACGAGATTTCACCAACAATAAATCTGCAGTGTACCAAATTAACTGCCTAGATTGTGAAAAGTTTTAATAGGAAAAAACTAAAATAAATGTAAAAAGAAGAACCAAAGAACACTTCAGAAATGTTAAGTTAAAACAAGAAGACAAGTCAGAAGTATTATCTCATTTCTGCAATGAAAAGCATAACCTGGACCCAAATCCGAAGTTACTAAAAAGCATTACAGGACACAACTAATTCACAATATGGGAAAATATGGAAACACAAAGAGCATTTTATAAATTTCAAAATCCCACCGGATGACATCTTAATGAAGAAGTTCATTACCAGAGAGAAGGCTGTAGGCAACTACCACCTGCAATGGCATTCAGGCCTCTGAGGTTGAAAATGGGAGGAACAGCTCCCGAAACTGGTCCCTCATAAATTAAAGCGTGACATAGCATTACAATCGAATCCACAAATATAGAAGTATAATCTGGAGTTCACTGTTTCTAAATTTCTCTAAACATTAATTTATCCAATAGGTTGTTTTTTAATCTCTCTCTCTTTCGGTCAATACTTCCTCTACCTATTAATATTAAGTGGTAGATAAAGCTAATAGTGCTAACTGCAAGGTATCATATTTACAAAATATTGGCCCATAATTCTTGTGGCACCTGGATGAAGAGAAAGGTGTCTCCAACAGCAAGATTATGTACTAGCTGTAGAAAGCTTCTTAAACTCTTGCCCCACCTAGTATCTAACTGGAAATAATAGGCACGAATGCAAAGATCCATTTCAGCTCCTCTCCCTCCATTAATGCTTGCCAACTGGCTATGATAACACGATATTCAAATGTATCAGAGAGAAATCCCAGAAATAAATGAACTATTCCCACTACAATCTTTTAAATATCATTATCAAAAGTAAAGAGCAGCCTGTGTTAAGAAAGGAGTATTAGTTTTGATGACATCTGGGTTGCCCGAGAGATGCAAAGTCACTTGCTCTGACTGATTAAAAGCTGTATGCTCACTACTCTAACATTTCGTTCTACAAAATCTATGAGTTGTTGACTTTTTTGAAGATTTAGAAGCTAGTAACAGTGATGTGTCATAATTTAAAATAAAGAGAGTTGAGGGTTGTTACACTACATCACTAAAATATTCTTACTTGAACGCGTTAAGGTTGAGGAAATGCTGACGATGGGAACAAACCATCTCCCGAAACGCGTTCAAGTAAGAATATTTTAGTGATGTAGTGTAACAACCCTCAACTCTCTTTATTTTAAACTACGAGTTGTGTTCAGAAAAAGACCGAACTTTTGCTATAATACCTTTTTTGCTCATTGTGCAACATTTTAAGCACTATCCCCGTCATAGTAGTTCCCTCTGCTGGCAATACACTGTTCCAGCATTTCTTTCATTTTTGGAAAGCCTCCTGGAATGCATTTTCTGGGATGACACCAGGTTTCTTGTTGCATTGTCCTGAATTTCCTTTATGGTTTGGAAACAACATTCCTTCAACATGGTATTAAGTTTGGGAAATAGGAAAAAGTCTGCTGGGACTAGGTCAGGAGAATAGGTTGAATGGGGCACATGGGAATCTGATGTTTTGCAGGTAGCTGCGGACAAGGAGCAATGTGTGAGCCGTTGCATTGTCATGATGCGACATCCAAATCTGGTTTTTCTACATTCAGGCCTCTTCCTGCATACAGCATCCTTCAAACATGCTAAAATTCCCTGATAGACTTCCTTGTTTGCCATCTGGCCACGAGGTACAAACTCCTGATGGACATTCTCAACATTGTCAACTGTTGAGGATGGTCATCCAGGTCTAGGATCATCAACCAACATTCTGCCATGTTTAAAACACTTAAACCACTCATAGCATTGTGTGCGAGCCACATTGTAGCAAACTTTCACACATACACGCTGTTCTTCAAACTCTTTCATCATTTTGTTACTAATCCGATTAACAGCTTGTGCTCGTGCTCACTTCAGCGGCTGTAGCTCGGCAATTAACAGTTGTAGCAAAAGGAGGCATATGGCAGTTTGTTGTCTAAACCTGCCGTTAAATGTGCTCAGTAGCCGCAGCACACTTCCTGCTATTTCAAAAGTTCAGTCTTTTTTTGAACACACCTTGTAATACTCAGTTTGATCACCAGTCAGAAACGCACACAAGAAAATAAAACAGATGCCTGGTAACAAGGTTTGTGCTGGGAACATACCTCAGCTATTCCCCTTTACATCAGAGTTTCCTCATTTCTCATACATGTTATAAGCAATCGTGGCCATTATTGAGATATTATGAAACCACTCACAGTGTAGCAGCAGCTGAGGATGAAAGCAACAACTCTCGAAACATGTTCTGTGAAGTTAGTGTTAAGAATTTTCATTTTTCTAACAATCATCTTCATGCTCAATTTTTGAAGATTTAGAAGCTTGTAACAGTGATGTGTCATAATTTAAAATAGAGAGTTGAGGGTTGTTACACTACATCACTATGATATTCTTACTTGAACGCATTTCGGGAGACGGCTTGTTCCCATCGTCAGCATTTTCTCTCAACCTCACAACCTCACAACCTCAACCTCATTTTCTCTCTCACTCATGTTGAGAGAAAATGCTGACGATGGGAACAAGCCGTCTCCCGAAATGCGTTCAAGTAAGAATATCATAGTGATGTAGTGTAACAACCCTCAACTCTCTATTTTAAATCATCTTCATATTTTCTTCCTGGGGTAAGAAATGCATGTTGTATTGAAAAACCAAGGGAATTTTCTTAAAACTAGGGATCACAATTTCCATCCTATCCATGATAAGCTGGTAATAATTTGTTATTGCAAACAGATATGTGCTGCTTTTGGTTAATGTTCTTGGGAATGTATTACAAGTAGACTCGCGATTAACCAAGGCTTTGGGTTAACAGAGGGAGTTGTTGGAAAATAATCGTACATATTTTTTGTACGAGTGCGGTGCTATTGTACATGCCACCCCCCAAAATCTATGAAAGACTTTTTCAAAAAGAGTCTCTTGATTTAATATTGTAATCTGTTTATCTTTTAATTAAAGTGCCTAAAGTGCTCAATAAAAATTTTAAGGAATTATGTTGTAATAAACAATTATTATACAATTTTAAATGTTTTTTATCATTTGTGATCTCTTAGCACATTTTGCTGTATTACCAGAGTTTTTCCATATCCGAGATAGTCTCTGTCCCAATTAGCTCAGATAATCGCAAGTCTATTGTACATTATTACTTAACATGCGTGCCACATGAGAAAAATATTAAATAAATGAGAATTATCCTGCAGCACCAGTTATAGTGCACTGGAATTAATAATTAACTAGATGATTATGGTTAGTATTTAGAGTTGACCTCTTTAACTCAGATGATAAAGCATTAAAATTAAATAAGACAAAAAAAATTTCATGTACCGAGGTTAGAACTATTGATCCGGGAGTTCACTTTGCTAGCTTTATCAGAGCCCAAAGTCCATATGACTGCAGGAACTTTGCTGTATTATACAATGAAGCATAACTGCAGAACACACCCATTTTTTGCAAAAGAAGCAAAGGATTGCATAGATAGATGCCTGAAATAGTATTCAGTGATGAATGCATATAGTCCATCTGACCTTCATCTGCAATGCAAGATAGTCTAACAGTGTTGCATCATCTTGGACTTTTTCTTATATTTGCTCAAAGCATTTAAGTTTTGACACATGCTTTAAAGAACGCTGCTAGCAGAAGTGAAAGCCCAACAACATTCGTACTTGTGTTTTTAATACTATGTAGAGCAGGAGTATTAATTTGGAATTATTGTCTGTTGCATCCTTGTTTAAATTTATAGATTTAAGTTTTTCTGGTCTCGAATCTGATTCTAGTGGAATCAAGATTACCACAAGTATTCTTAGATTTCATAGTGAATAGTTTTGCTAACTATTTCAAGAATGCAGACCTCTTAAGAAGAAACATTTCTAGTGTTAAATTCATGCAGAGCTTTAAAATACTATGAGTGTAGCCTCTGCTAGGGTAACCTTTTCTTTTATGTTTATTTATTTTATTCTGATTATCATCATGATCATTTTAAGTATCTAAGATAATCACCTTAAGTTGACTACCAATAGATCTTTGTGGTTTTCAAGCATCCACCTTTTGTTGTGCATTGATAATGTTATCTCTAGTAAATGACTAGCAATAAAACAGTATTCATTGTAAGTACATAAATGATGTGATGAGTTGCACTTAAATACTCTTTACGCAAACTAAAATTGAGTTTTCTTTGATGACTTTCTCTGATCTCCACGTATTTTAATTCCTTCCTTTTCTCTTTTAAACTTTATCATTGTGAGCATTTGTTGAAATGGATTAGTTAAGAATTATCACTTACATAAATAATGTAATTATTATACAATAATAATTCATGGAATGACACCCAAATGCTATTAAGACCATGAAGGCTTTTATCAGCTATAATTTAATTTCCTTTAAAAATTGTTATTTTGAATAAAGTTTATGAAAAATGCAAGTAAATAAGTGGAATATAGATTCCTCATATGCATCAGCATATACATCAGAAATTTTTACTTTCTCTGTTAACCTATGGTAAATAGAGAAATTATTGTATTCCAGCCAAAAATTCCTGAATTGAAAAAAAGCATTTTTAAAAAAGGTTCGAGCATGTGTGTGTGGGTGTGCGTGTGTGTGTGTGTGTGTGTAACATAACCCAAAAATGAAATTTCATTCAACATTTCTAACAATGCAACGTAGATTTTCAACAAAATACCCCCAATTCAAACTAGTTTCACAGATAATTTTTGTTATTTTTATTTTTCTCAGAAATTAATGTTCTGATTAAAATAACATGATTAATATATTTACATGACAAATGTTTATCTTCAATTTTCTGTGAGCAGCCTTTGAAGCTCTCGATACTCAGAATGAATTTTTTATAATTTTGTACAGCCAATAAACCATAAGACATGGACAAAAGCTTACTATACAAAAAATTGTAGATCTCATTAAAACACAAATTAATGTTAAATAAATTTTTGATGCATTTAACCATTTCTCAGAGCTCGTTTTTATTGATTTGTATTTACAAATATGTTACACTTTTTGAAGTTCTACTTAGTCATTAAATAGTTTCTCATAGTCATGCAAAGAGAGGAATTTCAAAGCCAGCATATAGTGACCCACTTTCAGTGGTGGCTGATGAAGTAATCTATTGGTGGTGCCAAAAAACAAAAGAAAGAAGGAAAAAAAAGTGAAAACAAGTCTCTCAAATATATGTTTACCAACTTCATGCATTGTATCAAACTTATTAGGCAATTGACAAAAACTGAATGTACCTTCATTTTAGATATCAGTTATTCTGGTCTTGTACCACTGGGCATCTCTTCCAAATTAAGTAAGGAAAACAAAAAATAAAGAAAAGAAAAGGAGCACTGTTATCCTCACAAATCCATTTGTTCTTTTAGTAAATTTCTGGATTGAATTTACATCACAATTTTCGTTTACAGATTCAGATTCTGGAGTGGCCTACCCAATATTTTCATCTGAATTTTTTCATTGAGAGTCCTGTTGATAAATGGACATTTTAATAATGCACTTATTTGTTTGCATTTGTAACTTTCACACACAACTGAATATTCACTTAAAGAAAATGCTACACACACTACAGTATTTAGTACCTGACTTCTTGGTGAACTACAACATCCTTAGACTGAACTACCCGAAGATAAACAGAAATCATGTGCTCAACTCATGGTGAATATGTTAGTATTTTCTTCTGTAGTGGATAAGATATCATGTATTCAATCATTACCAATAACCCTGCCGCTGTGAAAATATGAGATACTGTCTCTTAGTTTCAAAACCTAGCAACATAATTATATTCAAAACCATAAGTTTTTATTTATAAGGATATTCTGGTGTATTATTTCTGCATTTGATTAAATTCAGCATTAAATTGCATTTCCCTATGCATTAGCATTAGCTTGCAGCAGAATGGTAATTCAGTATTGAAGGAAGGTAGAGCATGGAATATGTATTCTACCATTGTCCGTATACTGAAGTATTAAAAGAGGTAGGACATATATGGCATTTATTGACTTAGAGAAGGCATTTGATACTATAGATAGAGAGGCACTATGGATTAAACTGAGAAGTAAGGGACTGCTCAAAATGCATTAGAGCAATACAGAATATATATATATATATATGAATAATAAGTTTTATATTAGACTGAATGGTGATGAAATTATGGGAAAAATTGATGGTAATATGGGGTTAAGACAAGGTTGCAAGCTTAGCCCTATACTGTTTAACTTATTTATTGACGATATCTTAGAAGAGTTCAATAAGGATAACTTATATTTACCCACAGTAAATAATAGAGAAATTCCAGGATTACTTTTTGCAGATGATTTAGTGGTAGGTTCTATTTCAGTAGGAGGTCTAACAAAAGCGTTACATATTATATATTCATTTTGTAAGAAATGGGGTTTAAGAATAAATTTTAAAAAATCAAAGATAATGGTATTTAAAAAGAGCTATAAATTGAAGAAGGAGGAAAAGGGGTATGTGGAAGGGGAAGAGTTGCAAATAGTAAACAAGTTTGATTACTTGGGAGTGAAAATTAGTAGTAATGGGAGATGGAATGATCACAAGATAAGTGCCTTAGCTAAGGGAAGATTGCTATAAGACTGCTATAAGAATACACTTAAAGAAAATACCACATATGCAAATTAAATGGTTGGAAAGGGTTTACAAAGCTGTAGTTGAAGCAAAAATGGTCTATGGATCAGAGATTTGGGAAAGTGACAAAGGATGGGAGGTGATTGATAAAGTACATAGATCGTTCTGTAAATGTATGTTAGGTTTATCTATTTCATCACCTAATGGAGCAGCAATGTTGGAGTTGGGAAGAGTAGGTAGCAAGGGCATGATAGTAGAAAGGATACTTAAATATTGGCATAGATTGAAATCATTGGACGAGCATAATATCTTGAGGCAATGTTTAATAATACAAGAAAAATCCAGTGATGGGATGAACTGGGCTCAATAAGGAGAATCCTACAGGAAATAGGAAGGGGCAACTTATGGGAGGAGAGAATGAGGGGTTAGTTAATGGTTTCTGGAAAGAAGTGAGGAACAGAATAGATGATTTAGAGAAACAAGAATTATTTCAAAGTCTGGAAGGAAAGAAAAGTTTGGAACTATATAGGCAATTAAAGGTGGACTGGGAAGGGAGAAGTATGTGGATGTAGGTAATAGGTTAGTGAGAGAAGGGTGGCCCTGGTCTAGATTAAGTGTGTATAGGCTAAGGGGAGATAGGAAGGTAGCAAATTTGAATAGGTGTCCTCTTTGTGGAGAGGCAGATGATTTGCATTATATAATTGAATGTGAAGAAACTAAGTTGTGGAGAGATCAGTTTTTACCTAAAGAATGGAAGAATGTTAACAAAGAAGTATTAAAAGTTAGGATAATGAAAATACAAAAGGAGAGGGATATAAAAAGAATAGGAGAATATATGGGGAGAGTGAAAGAAAAATGGTTTAGAAAAATGAAGCAGTATGAATTTGTTATGACCCACCATGCTTAAATAACCACGGTATTAAAATGCATGATGGACTAAAGAAAGAAAAAATAGCAACTCAAAGTAATGTATTAAAAATTGTAAGAATTTTGTATAGCATTATGGAAATAAATAGATACATTATGGAAATATACTATACACACTATAGCAGATTCTGTGCTTTACTCAACTCTAACAGGTGGAATGTAAGCTCTGAGTTCAGGGCACTCTTGGCTCTATCTCTCCCACAAGAACCATGTAGAAATGTGCACCCTAGGCTTATGAGCATAGACCGTGCCAATCTGGAATTGGCTCCAAACTTCAGAAAACTATTAACAGAGTGCGTGCCGCTTAATGCACATGTTCAAATAAGGAAATACACTTGGAAACAATGCTTAATGCTCAATTCCTATACACTTCTCTTTTTTTGCCTTTTGGCACAAGTAATGCCAAGGCACAGTGGCACTACCCCAAAAGCTGCCCTGCTGCTTTTTAAAGGGCAGAGAAAGTCATGTGAATGTGGCAAAGATTTTTTTTGTTTAATGGGCTGCGGATACTAGATCACTGTTGTTGTGTGGTATAGACCTTAAAAATAATGAATACATCTCTAAATTTAAACTAATCTTAAGCTTTTCTTTAAATCAGTGCAGTTCTATCCTCCTTTGCAGCAAACCCTAATGATCCTGACCCTTGATAATAATTCTGGATCTCTAGAAGACTTCTTAAGCTAATTTTTTCATTGACTAATGTGGAAAGATTGAAGAGTCATTTGTACATCATACAACCTTTCAGATATGTTTTAACTCATTTTTGTACTCATACTCCATCTAGAAGAAGCTGTAATTGCTGAAATAGGTACTTAATATAGAAGAAGGAAGTTTAACAGTCATAGTTAAGATGTCCTTCAGGCCAATGTTTAATGATTTACTTGAATAGTTGTTTAGAAGGCTATTGTTTATTATCACAAAATAAACATTAGTTCCCTTTTCAGTTTATGTTTATAAAAACAAAAAATGGTGTAGTTTACAAAACATGTGGATTTTGATTAAAGGATATAGTTTGGTCTAGTAATATCTATATTTACCCTCATCCACGAGTGCAAACTATTTTTGTTTTCTGCAATCCTTCACATGTTAACTTATTGAGAAATAATAGGTATCTACCAAAATATATGTGAGCTCATGCTCTTTGATTAGAGCCATATCTCCCATTATATATAAGTGTGATAACAATTAATTAAACAATAAGTAGCGCAATGGTCATTCGCCATTTTAATATACAGGGTGGTCATAACATCCCTTTACTCCTATGTAAACTATGGTAAAAATTTGTTTCTGTTTCAGACCATTATGAAGTAAACAATGGCTGTTCTGTCCAATTATACTATTGAATGTGTTGTATAGTATAGTATTTTATTGTGCTAAAAGTTTTACAAATTTGATTGTCTACTGCATTTTGACCCTGGTCACTTATTCAGTAGACAATCACTACAGTTTATTTACATTTTACAATTTCTTGTCACCAAATTATCTTGCTCTTTTTTTCATTTTTTTTTTTCTTCATGTCCCATTTCCACTTTTTTTTTTCACTTTTCATTTATTGATTACTTAACCATCACACATTCACTATAGTTTTCCATTCAAAGTAAGATGCACTACCTCTTACTTTTCTCTTTCCACTGTCCAAAGCCATTTATTTTTTACTTTACACAAAAACTGTCCAATGCTTCTAGCGTCCTTGCATATCATTTCAATTATAAGTGTATTTCTATCCCCCTTCAACCACTTCTTATTAAAAAATTCTTTTCTCCAATTTTCTGTTCCTTGGCACTTAAATACTATGCGTTCAATGTCTTCATTACCACCACATATCGGACATTGGTTCTGAGGAATACCTTGTCTTAGCCCTTTTAGCCTCCATGCTCCGGTTCTTAACCATGCAATAGATTCTCTCTCTTCTTTATTTACTATGTCTATATATTTTTCCCTACACCATGTATTTTTCATTGGCCTATAATAAACTAATGAGCTCTTTTTGACAATCTCACTGAACATGATTTGTATTTCTATATCTTCCAGTCTTTTCCTTGCCTTTTTCCAAAAATGTTTTACGTTATTTTCTCTCCTTCTCCATATATCTCCTAAACCATTTTTCTCCAAAATATTCCGTAATTTACTTACCCATCCATCATTCATTAAGCTATTCTCTTGGTATTCAATACATTGTCTTAACACATTACTTTTTCCTAGATTTAAAATTCTGAACCAAAATTTCAAAGCTCTTTCCATTATCTTCCCCTTAGTTGGCACCCTGCCCATCTCTAATTGTGCTACCTGTCTTACAATTGACTTCGGTAGCCCTAGTATTTCTCTACAAAACATCCTGCGCACCACATCTATACATTCCCATCCTCTATCTAATCTCCATATTTCTATACCATACATCATTTTTGCCTCCACAACCATCTCAAACTTTTTCCAGCCATTTAACATTTATATTAGGTACTTTATATTTGCAGCTTCTAATTGCTGCCATCGCCCCTTTACCTTTTGCCAATGCAAACTTCTTTTGTTTCTCCTATTTATTACCTCCATCTATTTTTACTCCTAAATAGATACAGTCACGCACTACCCTGTAATCTTTATTCTCTCCCTTCCACTTTTCATATTTGTTGGGTGCCTGAAAGTAATCAAAGCGGAAGACTATTGAAGATGTGTGTGGTACTAATTTTCCTAAACAGTTTCAATGGGTTTCTTCTCTAAAACAAAACATTTTTGAGATGGAAACACAAACTCTTCTTCATAAGGATAGGAAAAATAAGAGGAGAAACAGACCTGACCTGAAAAGTTTGTGGAGAGAACACCAAAACAGTATAAATACAGTATATGCATAAATGATCTGCAGAATTGGATCCTTAATTCACACACTCAACAACTCACAATAAAACATCATTCAGCACTGTAATCAAACGTCATCATTCAGTACTTTAATCAAACAAGAAAGGTAGCAGAGAAATGGTGGAAGAAAATCTTTAAAGATAAAGAGGATCTTAATAACAGAAATGACAATGTGGGTAATTTATAGCAGAGAAAATTAATTTAAGTTAGAAATTGTGTGAAAATGTGTACAGTAAAATGAAGGCTACATATACACAAACAACCAGGGTGTTAAGTGTATACGATCCGAAAGTCAAGCAACTCCTAGAAGAGCAGAATAATTCATGTATGATATTTGTAATTTGGAGGTGACGAAATAAATAAACTTACTTACTGTAATTGGATGTATCAGCATTGCTTACTGGTAGGCCATGATATGAATGTGCTTGGAGGAGAGTGCTATTGTTTTTTAAATTCTTATTATTAATCCTAATTGTTTCAAAGTTGATAAAGCAATATTTTTAAATCCATCAATAAATAGAAATATATAAAAATAATCATACTACATCTATGAAGTGTCAATTGACAATAAAGCCTAGGATACAGAGGGGATTGAGGGGTAAGGCGATAGGGAAATGTACAGCCGCACAATTAAAACTACTACATTTTGCAGGCCTCAGCATCACTAGTAAATGTAACCGGATGTTTTCTTTACCTGATTATCCTTCCAATGCCCCATCCACATGTTTTGTAACCTCTTCCCACCACATGCACTCATGCCGTGGCCAACTACTTCTTCTTCTGATCTGAAACAAACAAAAATATAGTTTTAGATACTCTAATCTTCATAGAGGTAACGGCACTTCATGGTCACCTTTTACAGACAGAGAAATAAGCATCCATGAAGCTCAACAATGATCTACAACAGCAACCACAGAAAACTATTTAAATCCAACTGCAGAAATATTTGATTAGATACTAAAGGCAAAAGACTAGGTCAGCTTTGAACAGCATGAAATTTTGCCTATCTCTATCCAAAGCCACTACACAAGGAGTGCATGTACATAAGGCTGGTGAAGTGGGGACACTTCATGTTCAAATGTACATATTCATAACCACTAGAGAAGTGAAAGGAAAAATGTTATATGTCATAGTATAGCACAATGTATTAACATGTAGGAAGGAGATCAGGTTTGCTTTAAAACTAGATCAGTTACAAATAAATGCAGAAGATAGTATAATAAGGCAGTCTTTTTGGGAAGGCTCAGCTTTGCAGCCCAATTGGATGCTAGGCCCGTGCTCATATATGCTTTTAAATAAGTTTGTAATCCATTTCGTAAGTTGAAAGATGAATGTGGAAGTTATACAAAGAGGTTACACAACTTTTACCACAGTAGAAGACTCAATGAGTGCAAACTGGTGAAAATTTGAAATCTGATGAAACAAACCATGCTGATTACTGAACATATAATGTACAACTAAGCATAATATTAGTATTTTTAAACAGCCAGAGGATAATAAATAAAATAGCTTTTAAAGCTCAAATCTGAAATTATTTTTAGAAACAAAATTCAGAAAATCAAATTTTTCTTACTTTTTCACTTTTTTGTTTTTTTATTGATATCTTGACTCAAACATTTCTTCAAAATTCCCCATACAATAAGTCTCCCATTTCTAAAACTCATAAGTTCACTCAGTCAGTAAGCCAAGTTAAGAGATAAGTTTTATACGAAGTGTCAAACTACATTTTTTGTTGTTTTTTTAAGTTCCAAACGTTGTTGCTTCCTACCTCATAATTTTCTCCATGACAAAATTCATTAGGCCAGGTGCATCCATTCAAGAGTAAATTAATTTTTTCCATAAAAATGTATCGTTTTTAACAATTTCTCTTAACAAAAAAATCATTACATTGTCTACAGTTTTAAAGATAAAATGTTACATCCTGTAACTCCAAATAATTTTTACTTTCTCTACCATATATGTAGTAGGTAAGTAGGAAATTGATATCCAGATTTCACTGTAAATGTATTTTGAAGCCCCTTAATCTAAAAACAAAAAGAAAAAATCCATGCATGTGATCAGCATAATTCGAAAACAAAATGTCAGATAAATACCATGGCAGTATTTAAATTCACTATTTTCAAATGATGTAACCTGAAGATTTTCAAGAAAATCCCTTATCTCAAACTACCTTTTGCATGGAATTTTTTTCGAAATTTTCTTTTTCTCAAAAATGGCTAATGATTTTGAATAATATGCAATACATTAAAGTTATTTACATAACAAATAAAATATACATCTCGAATTTTCTGGAAATGGTCAATGAAGTCCTTTTCATTTGGAAGGAATATTGTATAATTTTGTATAACTGGTAAACCATAGGAGGTAGACAAAAACGTACTACACAAAAAATGTAAATCTCTTTAAAACGCACAATTTATTTCAAAATATTTTATTGTGGCAGCAGCGATTTCCAAGGTATCCAATATTATTGGTTGGCATTTTTCAATGCTTAGTTGTCGTTTTAAACTACTGCTGCTATTCAATTGTTTCTCACAATATCGCAGCAAGAACAGGGAATTGCAAGGCTAGCATATAGCGATACACTTTTAAACATCCAATTATCAATTAAGTTTCTTATATCCCCTTGTACCTACAACAAAATGTGTAATGGAACTATTTCTTGATTTACATGAAGTGAATAGAAAAATAAGCTATCAGCAAAAGAGTGTATAGAAGCTGTATAAAAATAAACAAAAGTAGGCAGAAAAAGTTATGTGAATGTAACACATCAGATGTTTTCAGTGATTCCTCACCTTAAACTCTTCTTGAAGATTACCCATCCAGTACACACCAGGTTAGTCACATATTTCCAAAACTCATTAAGTCTACTCAGAATATAATCTTAGTTAAATATAGTATTTTGCAGAAACGTTTAAACTACAACTCTTTGTTTGAGTAGTTCCAAATATTGTTGCTTCTTATTATGAATTTTAAGAAACTCCATAACTTCAAATAATTTGAATAAATGAAATAAATTATGTGATCTTGCAATTTTGAAAATGCTTGAAGTTAATGACATCTTTTTACTCAAGCAACAATATTCATAAAATGAGTTTTCTCTCACACATATGTAAGTTAAAGTTGGAAAGTTAAGCCAGATTTGAAAAATTTCTTGCCATAGGTGGGACCTGAACTGTGAATCTATGATTGGAAAGTGAATCTTGTGCAGCATTTTCCCAAATTTTTTCAAATTTATTCACCGTTTGATTTCAATACAGAAATATTGGCTACATTTCAACAATACAATTATTAGTACAAAAGAGCAGGTCCAATTAGATGTAATACAAAAATACAGAAATCCTAATTTATTACATGAGTAGGTAGCTAGACTAAATTTTGGAATTTTAAATATAGTATATTCCATAAAAATGCTTATAAACTAATTCATTTCAGATCTTCTTTCACTGAATAAAAGCAGCCGGATTTAGGAACTTTTTTCAAATATTTTTTGAAGACTGTTAGTGTTTTAACTTTTTTTAAATATGGGGGGAGTTTATTAAATGATTGAATGCCATTATAATATAAACTTTTTCCATATAGGGTTCTTTTATGACCTGTAATTGCAGTTTGGATTTATTTCTTGTATTATAGTCATGAATATCAGCATTTGTGTTAAAACTATTTTGCTGCTGATACATTGTTACCAGAGTTTCATAAATATATAGTGAAGGAACAGTCAAGATATTTAACAGTATGAGGTAAGGTTTGCAGCTTGTGTTGCTACAAAGGTTTAACATTATTCTGATTGTCCTTTTTTGTATTATAAAGATTCTATTTTTATGACTGAACGTTCCCACGAATATTATACCATATGATAAATGACTATGGAAATATGCAAAGTAGGCCATTTTAAGTACATCAAGATTAACTGAAGTTTTAAGGGTATATAATGCAAAACAAACTTCATTACAAGTCGTCTTTAAGGTACAACACTTCAGAGCTTCCGAGATAGTCTTGAAGGTACCCCAGTATATATGAACTCAGATAAGAGAGTTTTGGTCTGCATTTGGGGTTCTCGACATGATAGTTCTGCAGAAGAGTGTCGACACTTAAAGCCAAAGATTCTTGGGTTGAAGTTCCAGTCTTGGCATTTTGAGTTTTTCAAATCTTATTCAACTGCCCAGCATTCATGAAACTCTTTTCCATTGCAAACCACAATTGTACGCTTGAACTCGACTGTCACGTTATCCTCTGTGGCTGTTAAATGGTTGCTCCAGTGATAGCAGTTTGGGAGATCAATATTTTGAGAATGATGTGGTCAAGAATTTGGAAGATATTTGAACAAAATTATCTTCACTTCGTGGAAATCGGATGCACAAAACTACTTCTTTATCGAGGAACTTTGTGGAAAATTAATGTGTTAGTTTGTTTTGTATTTGTACTTTAAAGTTGCAAAAAATAAAACATCGTTTGTATTTGGCCACCCCTCATAATGTAAAATTATCAGGAATGGGTTCAAAGGAATATGCGGTTACAGAAGGAAATGAATGTTGTAATTGAATACCCTTCATCATCCAAACACAATATGTATTTGTTCTTATTTGATTGTTAAAACCATCTCTATATATCGATAAAACATTAAAATCTTCCGGGCTGGAAGGCCTTTGAAGATTTTTGGTTGGTTGAAGATGGCAACCAAGGAGTAGACCGAAACGTCGGGTGTAAATTTTACCTTTAGACTACGGCCTTCCAGCCCGGAAGATTTTAATATTTTATCGATTAACCCCGGCCGTGAAAGCCTTCGCACTTATTCATCTCTATATATGTTTAAAAAATTCTAATGTGTTACATTCACATGACTTTCTCTACTCTCTGTCGCTTTGATGGGTAAACAATCTTACGAAAGTTTATTTTCCTATCTACTACATTTTAATCGAGATAAACCTTCCCGGAAATAGCATTTCGTTATAGATACAAAGGGAATTGTGGTAGTCAGATGTTTTAGAACTGGACGTTATGCACCGACTTTAAAATTCCATACTCTTTCCACGACATTGAAACAACTGAAAATTGACAGGGCTTTAAAAGAATGGCTAAGCAATTGAACAACTCGAGCCTTAATAACGAATATCTCGGAAATGGCTGATGCCACAAAAAAGTTATTTGAAATAAATTGTGTTTTAAATATATTTACATTTTTTATGCAGTAAGTTTTCGTCTATCGCTCAATGTTTACAAATTATACAAGATTATATAAAATTCCTTCCGAATAAGGGACTTCACAGGCTTTTCCCAGAAAATTCAAGATATGCATTTTATTTTTCATGAAAATATCTTTAATATATGGCATTTTAATCAAAATCCTTAAGGCCATTTTTGAGGAAATAAAAAATATCGAAAACTGTTCCATGTGAAGGATAGCTGGGGGTGGAGGATTTTCTTGAAAAATTTCGTGTTGCATCTTTGGAATATATTGAACTTAAACACCAAGATTTTGTTTTTGTCATACTGTTCTCTCTCTCTGTCACGCACGCACGCGCACACGCACACGCGCACGCGCACGCGCACGCGCACGCGCACACACACACACGCGCACACGCGCGCGCGCCTTTTCCTAAAATGTTTGTTTATTCGGGATCTCAAAACGTATATTTTCGGTGAAATCTCGGTATTCAATTTTTGGGTGGAATACAGTACCTTCTCTACCTACTATGTATGTGGTAGAGAAAGTAATTACTAACAATAATGGCGATAAATACCTAACGGTTGAAGCTTATATCCTTGAAGATTTCGAAATGAATACTTTATAAAGCAGGTTAGTACTACAGTGTAACCGTTTGAAATTAGTTCTTTACCGCTTACCTACACCAGTGGAAATATTATATTTCAAACAAAAATTCGATTCGAGATTTGACTGGAAATATACGTTTTGAGATCCCCTGTAACCAAAAAGCATTTTTGGATAAAATGTCCTGGTATCTGCGTGCCCGCGTACAACATAACTCAACACTAGAAATTCTATGAACACCAAAGTTCGTATTTAAGCCCAATATCGTTCGAGATGTGACATATGAAGATTTTCATGAAATTCCGTCTACTCAAACTATCTTTTACACGGAAAAATTTTCAATGTATTTGATTTTCGTTTAAAATTTCGATTAAAATTTATGTATGAAATTTTGACATGAAGAATAAAGTGTGCAATGTCTTGAAGTTTTGTGACTGATTGAATTTTGTATAATTTTGTATAGCTGGGAAACTATAAGAGATTGACAAACGTTTACTGCATGAAAAATATAGAGCTCTTTAGAGCAAGGGTGGCGAAAATGCCTTTCTCTCTTGAGTCATCAAATATGCAACACGCACTGCACCACTCAGCAGCATATGAAAACAAATGAATAGACGGCTAGAAAAGGAGTTGCGCCTGCGAGTCACAGTTCCTCGCGAGTCACGCTTTCGCAACCACTACTTTAGAGTAATACAATCTGTGCCAAATGGTAATTTTTGGTAGCATTAACAATTTCCGAGATATTCCATGGCATGTGTTTACATTTTCCAAAGTGTTTCCGTTTCTGTTCTTTTCTCCTTTCCTTCGCAAGACCTCGTTACTACGACTTCTAACTGCATTGCTCTCTGCTTCTAATGTTAACATTTGGCTGCTGTTTCCACACGTTGTATGTAAGGCATCTATTGCTCAATTTTAAATAACTTATATGCAAAATATATTTTGAATAGTATAACGTGGATAGAATAATTCTTTATATGAACACTATAATGAACAGAGAAAATATTTGCGAGTATACCTACCACTTAAGATTTCTTAAAACAATTGCATAACGATTCTTCCCTCAGCATCCTCCACCTTTGAACACCAAATGAATCTGAAAATCTCGCTTTTATTCCTACTTATCCTTTTACAATGAATGTTCTTTAGCATTTCCATGAAATATGTTGTGTGTAGGTGTTTCAAGGGTATTGTATGCCGTTCAAAAAGTATCAATTTAATTGTCTAGGAGATTTGGTGTAAGTAATAATTCACACGCCCCATATCTATTCCTGAAGTTTTCCAGACTCTGTCCGGAGAATTGGTGGTTCTTCAAGAGGTTCAAATTCAGTCAAGTTGTAAGAATACTGAAAATAATACTTGAAAATAATGGAAAATTGGTTTTAGAAAGTGAGTGTGTAGTTATTCCGAAAATAAATTCATACACAAAGTCATGCATTATAAGACACGTTGGTGATAACGATGGTAATAATAAGAAAATTAAAATTCAAACAAATATAATTAGAAGTATTAGTTGTCGAAGATACTAAGGGGACAGTTGTCCCCTCTACCTACCACTTACAGACCTCCATATTTGTCAGGTTCTGCACGAAAACTCTTCAACGATTGCATTTGATGGGTTAAGAGAGCGAATTAAAATTTTAAAGTTAATAAAATATTGAAATATGGCATCATTGTCCTGTAAACTGACATCAGTAATAACAAACAGGAAACATACTATAGATGGCTCTACCAACATAAAAGATACCTTAAGACCGTTGCTAAGGAAGAACAGCGTACCGTCATTTGTTCTTAGCAATAAAAAGTTAAATATAGCTGAACCTCACTCATACGAAAACGGTGTTCTGTGCGAAAACCTCTATGTTTTTTCGCACATATACGCCAAGTTTGTTAGGTATCGCACTTTGTCCCATTAATATTTTGCTCAGTTATACGACGTATTTTTCCGTTCTCCACGTATGGGATATATTAATTTACTTACTCACTTATACATTATATTTACACTGTGTCAAGATATGTATGTTTCTGTATACTGTATCCTGTTGTCGCAGCACACAGTAGGCATCAATGGGCGACGCATCAATATGATCGGGCAAGGTGATTCTTCCCCAGATTGCATCTGATGATACTGATAATGACGGTGATGAAGTAGTCTAAATAATGAAAGCGTTCCTAATATGCATGAGGAAATTTGAAACTATAGAAATTAAGAAATTACACGATTTCCATCATCGCAAATCCTAAATGATGACAACATTGCTGTAATTAATGCTTATAATCGACTAGTGTATGACTGCTTCGAAAAATCAAAGAAGCAAAGAAAAACTGACAATTTCTTTAAACCAACACTCTGAATTATTTTATTTTTAAATAAATAACCATACTGGTATGCATAAAAGTACTTCTCTAAATAGTGTATTATGTTTATTATGCAGTGTTTGTTTTATTTATTGCTTTCTTATGTTAAATAGGTAGCACATAATTAGTAGGTTATGAGTTGTAATCTAAAAGAAAAGATGTGATACATTCACATAACTTTCTCTACTTTCTATGTATATTAGTGGGTGTACAAACTATTATTTCTAAAGCTTAATTCAAATAAACCTTTCTAGAGAAGCTACATTACACATTTAGTTATAGATACAAAGGGAACAGCGGTAGTCAAATGTTTAAGAGTTGGACGCTATATGCTAACCTTAAAATTCCATACTGTTTCTGATATCGAGAACAAAAACTGAATGATGACAGGACTTTAAGAGAATAACCAAGCCATGAATAATTCCAACCATAATAACGGATATCTTAGAAATGGCTTATGCTACAAAAAAGCATATTTGAAACAAATTGTGTGTTTTAAAGAGATATACATTTCTTGTGTGGTACGCTTTCGTCTATAGCTTAACGTTTGACAGTTATACAAGATTATGCAAAATTCCTTCCGAAAGAAGAGGACTTCACAGGCTATTTCCAGAAAATTTAATATATAATATTATTTATCATGTAGTATCTTTAATATATGTGTTTTAATCAAAATAGTTAGAGCCATTTTTTAGAGAATCAATATTATCCAAAAAAAAAGGTTCCATATAAAGGGCAGTTGGGATGAGGGATTTTCTTGAAAATCTTCGTGTCGCATCCTTGGAAGATACTGAGTTTAAACACCAAGTTTGGCACTTATCCGACTTTTGTTTTTGAGTTAAACTGTTCACAACAGATACACACATTTTTCTAAAAATGCTTCTTTTTATTCAGAGGGCCTCAAAGCATGTATTTCAGGTGAAATCTCGGTATCGAAATTTTCGATGAAATGCAATATCTTCTCTATCTACTATGTATCTACATTGTGTAAAAACCGTTTCAGTTCCATAAGAAAATCCATTTTTACGTTTTCTCACTTTTAGATTATTTTAAATCGTCTCCCTTTGAATATAGGTTAGACTGTATATTAAAATTCATTGACAAATGAAGGTTCAACAGGAGGGTGCACGTATAATTTGTCACAACTGCGAATTCAAAAAGGGCATAGGATTTCTATGGGAAGACATCTGCTTCAGAGCTTCGACACTAAAGTATTTTGCAACAATTTGACGTCCTAAAGGTTGATAATGGAGCCGAAGAGCTGAAATTTTGCACATCATTCATTAACTTCAAACATTATATATCGTGTGCTCACAGTACGTCAAGAATGAGAAGATCTGGAAGATGGGCGTTGACCAAAGTTTGGAATTGAAGCAGAGAGAAGCTGACAACTGTGAAGAGCATTCGTAAAACTTTGAGGCAGAAAATATATTTCTTTGCGAGAACCATTAAGGGACATAAAGTATGGCTCCATTACTCTAATAAATTACAGAAACTTAGTACACAAACAATAAGTGACGCCATCCCCTACAACAAAACCCAAGAGGTTTCGGAATAACCCTCTGCAAGGGAGAAAAATCAATTATAGTCAAGCAAATTCATGCAGAGTTAAAAATTAGAAACGACTAGATTTAAAAAGCGATTACTGAAATACAATCGTGCGCTAAGTGCTTAATATAATTTCCAAGAAATAAAAAATTTCTTTCACTTTCTTCTCTACCGTCACTTAGAGTAGAGGAAATATTGCAAAATATTTTGTTAGAGTTATCACAATAAAATGTATGCTTGGAGTCCGCCGCCTCAGAAATATTTTATGAAAGGCTTCACGCTATCTGTGTAAACACTAGTATTTCAGAAATGAAAAATCATATAGGTACAAAACAAATTTAGTACGTAGGTTACGTTAAGTACATCCCGATAGTGCAAGTTGATCTTCAAAAAGTCTCACTTAGCACACCAATCTTTTACTTGAAAAAAAATCGTAATCTTCCACATTCTCAAAAATTGCTCTAACGATTTTGTGGTAATCACAGGACAAGTAAAAATAATTATAGGGAATGAATTCCCTGTAAAATTCCAACTAAGTAAGCTTCATTCCTGTTAAATGTCATATAATAACTAGGAAACATAAAATGAAGACAAAATGTGATTATAAGAAAAATATAGATCGGCTCTGGTTAGTTACTAGAGAGGGTTGTTCGCAATCTATGGTAACAAACTTAACATCCCCTTACCTTATAAAAAACCACGCCTCCACCAGCAGTGTTGTTCTATCTGGCAGTCTTTAGTTTGAGCTATCAATGTGGGGCACAGCTTCCACTGGAGCAAACTGATACGAAATACAGGGAGTCCAGCTTATTCCATTCCTCCTGGCAGATTTCCAGAGACCATCCAAAGCTCGCGGCCGTCTGCTTCCAAGGGCTCTTTTCACTAACCCAAATGCACAAAACTTCATCAGTGATGCATCAGATGACTTAACACGGATGTCGCTGAGAGGTATGGAATGTATTCCCATTTCTCTCTCTCTCTCTCTATGTTCTACAAAAATTTGTAGGTTGAAGCAGACGTATGGCTTGATGCCTTATCCTGATGCAACCAAACTTTATTTACATCTGCACCATAGAGAGTCGGGATTTCTGTATGGAAAATTGGTATCAGGACGTCAGTCTGATAATATGTGGAGTTGATTTTCACTTTTTTTATGTACACGACGAATAGTTAATTTGTCGTTGTAATTGTAATTACTATTACCATGAAGCCATTGGGGAAATTTTCAATAGTTTCGTTATACCAACTTTCAAATTTGTTTCTCCACTTGGTCGGTAAATATAGCCCAGGGTTTGTTACAGTCACTTAGATAAACACGTGCCTGATCTAAAAAGACAACAAACAACCACTTTTCACCAGCTAGGTATCGTTCATACAGATTTCTGCTGTTAGTGGTACGTTCTGCAATGTGTTTAAGCAGCACCTTATATCCCCGGCTCTTACGACGCTTTTCTAGATTCAAATCCTAGCTGATTATGGCGTTCATAATAGTAACAGAGATCCCTAATTGCAGTACAATGGCTCTCTGATTTGCAGGATTTGGTCCAGATGCATGGGCCTTCACCTTCCAAATTATCTCCGGGGTGCGACTGTGGGCAGTCGTGGACTTCCCTGTTTCTTGCCCTTTGGAATAAGTCCTGATGTGGCCTTACCTTTTTTGTTGAGTGCACATGAGATCACCTTCTTGGCTATGACAAAACATCGCCTCTTGCACTGCTTAATAATCCTAGAATACAAGTATTTTGCATCGAAAGGGCAATAATGTACCCTTACCAGGTTTATTTTTAACGCCATTTGATGCAGCAAGAACAAGACCACACAACTGAGCAAACAAGTGTTACACTCATACTGCTGAACTTCCATTCGGTTCCGCATGTTTCAGGGCGGAGTTATTGTGCTCGTCTGATATTGTTGTCATAGCTCGTGAACAATCCTCTGTATATGCTACATAGTTTATAAATAAAGAGTTTCAGGGTTCATTTCCCGGCTGTAGGGAAGAATGTTCCCTTCGTACGGGCTATGTCTTGCCTCTAGAATGTGGACGCGTGAAATAAAATCTTTTACTTCTCAAACATGAAATATTTGTATTAAAAGTACACTTGTCATTTTTATTTTGTTAGAACAATAATAACCAGTAGCCGAATTATTTCTCGTAACTTAGGGGGGGGAATTTGCTCCCTGACCCCCTAAATGAGCCCCTATTAAAAACCCAATGATTAAAATCAGTTAAAGACAACATATAAATATTAAACACCGGATTTTTGTGTGTTCTAATCACAATAATTTTTCTTTTACCAAATTTCTATTATTATTTTATTGACGTAGCCACTTAAAATTAATGTTTACCTAGAAATGGTTTCAGATTTGGCAATTACGGATTTTTGTGTATATATATATATATATATATATATATATATATATATATATATATATATATAGGTATGCATCATGCCAAAATTAAAACTCAACTGTTAGCATTAAAAGTCAATTTTTGTTACCAACTTGGGAAAATATAAGCATAACACATGTTCCGGACACGACTGAAGCTACGAAAAAAGTTGTTTGGCACAAATATCTTTCTGTGGAAAGTATTTTTCTTGTTGAACACCAGAATTCCCATAGTCACTTTTGTCTTCTTTGCAGATTTCTACGTTTTTCTTACTTTGGCTTTGTAATATGTTCCATAGCACAATCTTTTCATGACTTGTAATTATTTTAAGTTTTTAACAAAGTGGAGTAATGGAAACAATATGTATGCGAAATATTTTATGATTTACCTTAAATAGCCCAAGGAGCCAATTTGGCTCGTCGTATATATCTTTCTTATGAATCACTGTACGTAATGTGTGCATTCTATTTTTGAAGCCAACTAGTCAACAAACAAAAAATATTAAGCAAAATTTACACTTACTATGTGATCAGGTATAGTTTTTCATTTACCTCCAATGCGTTTATAATCGAAATAATTGTATTGGAGATTGGTTGGGGCTTATTCATTGATAATTTATAATTTTAGGTGCAAATATCTAGACGCACAGGCGGACACAGAACAATATTTATACTCTGTCCTCAAGTTTATTACTTATAGGCTTTTGATCTCATTTGTGTGTCCGAAGTGGAATGATGCTATATGTATTCCTTGTGCACACCCCTCTTTGGGGTGTATTCTTGTAAAAGAGCAAAATACTTGTGGTGTATACACTCTAGCAAATCTGAAAGACAGAAAACAGATAATGACTGTTTGGAACAGATTCACTGAGAACTGCTCTCAGATTTGAAACATTAGTAGCAGTTGATGACCAACTATTTCCAAAGCAGTTACAGGAAGTTTAGTTGAAGACCAGTACAATAAGAAGAATAGTTGATGAACAACTGTTTCCAAGAAGTTTTCTTCGCTTTATGACATCTAAGTTGAATTAATGCGAACAGAAGCACTGGTTTGCTAGGTAAGGAAGTTAATACACTAAAAATTATTTTTACTTTCTCTACTACGTATTCCACCCAAAAATTCGATATCGAGATTTCATGGGATATCCAAAGATGCGACACGAAGATTTTCAATAAAATCCCCCACCCCAGACTACCCTTTACACGGAAGATTCTTCGAAATTTTTTATTTTCTAAAAATGGCTCTACCGATTTTGATTAAAATAACGTATATTAAAGACAATTACATGACAAATAAAATGAATTTTCTGGGAATAACTTGTGAAATCCACTTCATTTAGAAGAAATTTTGATTAATCTTATATAAATGGTAAACGTCAAGCGATAAGCGGAAACGTACTACACAGAACATGTGTATTTAAAACACACAATTTATTTAAATAAAATTTTTAGTGGCATAAGCCATTTCTGAGATATCCGTTATTAAAGGTTCGAATTGCTCATTTCTTGGTCATTAAGTCCTGTCATCATTCAGTTGTTCTCGCGATTGCATGAAAACACGACCAGCATATAGCATCCAGTTCTTGAACATTTGCTCTTTGCTTTTCCCTTTAGATCTATAACGACATGTATGATTTTGCTATTTCTGCAGAGGCTTATTTGGATTAAATTGTAGTAGACAGAAAAATACGCTGTAGTAAGAATAGTTTGTATATCTGCTAATAAACGATAAGAGAGCAGAAAAAGACATGTGAGTGTATCACATCAGACTTTTTATGTTGCTAAGGATTAATTATGAAACAGTAAAAGGTTACCAGAAAGCTTATTTATGTACATGACAGGTCCACGTCTTGGAAAGGGAAGACATGGAACAGTCAATCATTTTCTTACTTCTCCTCTTCTCCCTGAGCAACTGTAGGAATAGCCAATAAATGCAGAAGTCGCCTCTGATAAAGAAAGGAATGAAGCAAGACGTTCCTGGATGGCTTGGCAAGGCGCAAGTCATTATACTGGTTTTGGGCAGTATGCATTGGAGTTTCAACAAAAAGACTCAACGTAGTGGCAAGCAAATTAGTCTGCTGTGTACAGGCAACAGGAGATTGTTTTTGTAAACCCTGAATTTGATAGCCATGAACGTTCGATTTTCCATACATAAATAATTAACAGTTTAATTCTTAAATACATCAGCAAAAGCGCTCTCACATTCAAATATGGAACTGTGAAATACAGATCGTAGACATTAAAAACAAAAAATGGGACGCAAGAATACAATATTTTTAAGTGAAATACACATTTTAAAAATCGAATATGCGGATTTAGCACATTTTATGAGCAGTAACTGTGAGGATGATGCAATTCCAAAGCTGAGTGTTCATATTTTCACATCCACATTCATTGTTCAAAATCAAAGAGTTTTTTATGAGCAATATATGCAGAATATAATTGTACTTTGAATTGATGTACATAATAGTTTTTCTCCTGTTTATGAGTTACGTAAATATTAAAAGTGCTGTATGCAATAAATATGTTGTCCAACCCCGTGTGTATTTACAGCCTTCCTTTTAAACAATGATATAGTAACATATTCTTCAGTCTACCCTTATAGATAAATGTCTTGAGTAGAAGTGTTTCAAAACCACTGACATTTGTAGTACGAATATAGTCTGAATTATATTGTCAAGATGAGGTTAGGGTAAGAAAAGTGTAGTGATTTCTATGACGAGTCAAAATGACAACAGCGAGAATTCTGGTGTTAAAGCTCTATAGCTATATGCAATGCATTAAGAATGAAGTTGACTATACATAGAAAATTCGAAATATCATTTTATTTGTCATGCCAGTAACTCAGAAATATAATATTTTAATCAAAATCGTTAAACATTTTTTGAGAAACTAAGGAAATAATGAAATGTCCTCTACGTGCTCTTTGGTCCTTTGGAGTGGATGTATTTTCTTTAGAATCCTTACCTGGCATTATTAAACAATTTATGCAATAAAAATAAAATGCTTTTATTCGATTGTTCCTTTCTGAATTGTGCTCTTTATGAGACAGAGACAGAAGATCCCGCTACTTACGTTTAAGTTTTGCTGAATTTTAATATCTCATGGCTAATTTAATATCGACTAGTTTTATAAGCAGTTGGACTATCTCTCAGACTCCAGCATATAATAAACCTCAGGTAGGTATATTATCTAATTGAATCGGAAACTGTTTCTTAATCTCTGGAGTGTTTTTTCTCTAGGGCCTGAGAAGAAAGCTGACACCGGCATTTAACGGTTCTGAATAAACCATAAATTACACTTAGTTATTGTACTCGTATTAATATGCAATGAAAATATTTGGACAATGTATGAATGCAACAATTATGTTATATATTCTTAAACTCTGCAAATAGAACTATGATGTGGTGAACTAGTTTCATATCCTGGAACATCCCACTTAAGGGTACACATAGGTGAAATTTCTAAATTCTATATTTATTAACATGCGCTTTTAAAATTTATACAAGTAACCCACCAAATCATTAGCAGGTGTATCCTATATTTTTATTATAATATCTCAAGTAGTTTCCAAGTTATTAATTGTTTAATCAATTATTTTAATAACAAATATGCTCCAGACGATGAGAGAATTTAAGTTATAAAATATAAATATCTATTTTGACTCTAATGACTATTTAAGAAAAACATATTAGAAACAGATTTTTTATTGATGTTCTAGTGTTTTAGAAAAAGGTATACTTATGAGAAGTTTTCTTTTCCATCAGTTTTAGTGTGCTAGTTATTATAATTATAACTTCAATTATAAGCAATAAAGATAAATCACTCCCAACATTTTTATACTTTTAGTTTTGGGTGTTTCTCTACAAGATTTGAAGGAAACTGATCAACAATTACATCATGTGGAACATTTTTGAACTCTTAAAAATTAAAAAAAGAAAGAAAGCGAGATAAACGGCTTTGAAATTCTAAAGAGCTATTTGGTCTTATGAGCAGGCACATTTAAAAACTCGTGTAAAATTATTAATCATCAGACACCAACAAGATTATGAAACCAGATGATTGATTCTTAATAATATATATAAACAAAATATTGACTTTTTGAAGGATTTGGCTCAATTTTCACCTATGTGTACCATTAAATTTGTACACCCGGTATAATCTATAATCACAACCGAAACGCATGACTTCTAAAATAACATTATCTATGTTATTTCAGAGATAAAGCGTTTACATTTTTTGAAACGTTTTAGGTAATCCTTCTATCACACGAAGAAATGTTTTTATTGCGTGAAACGTGATTGTAATTGCCGTATTTGAGCTTTGGAATCCTGTGTTTTCTTAGCACGTATTGGAAGTTATACTAAACCTATAAACTTCCAGGGTAGCCAACTTACGTAATGTTGCTGTAATATCCCATCAGTTTACGAATGCTGTAAATAAAAAGTGTCTACTGTGCGTGCTGTCCGGCCTTCGGAATGATTCCGCTCTTCCGCTCATTTGTATCAACTTGGTCGCAGTTTCGTTAATCAGCTATTGCTAGAAGTCAGATTAGTTAACGTACAGGTATTTATAACCTGAAATATTAGTGCTTTTTCCTGCATTTTCTGTGCTGTTTTCAGCAAATTTCAACACTATTGGAAACAAATATTTTATATCATTTAGTGAGATGCTTTACAAATTTTCTTTGGTTATGTAAAACTCACTTCCTGAACTGTTTTCCCTTCTCTCTCTTTTACGGATTGTTCTTTTTTGGAGGACTCGCCCCCAAGGATTTTCAAGCCAATGTCTTGGGTCAGTAGCAAGCAAACTCTGGATCAGAGCATATCTAGGATGATCAGCCCACTGCCTGGAATGGCGGTGAAGAAGGAAATGTGACGACGATAGGAAACTTTGCGGATCAAATTATCCAACGCAGCATTCGCCTAACGAAAGAGAAAAATCGCGAAAAAAACCTTCGGTCAGAATGGTTGCCCCAGGGTTTTCAACCCGGGACCTTGCAAATGCGAGTCGCTCACATTACCGCGGCGCTACCTCGCTCGGATCGCTCTTGGTCTTAAAATACTGTTTTTCAGTTTTCCTATTACAAAGCACTCGTATCGAAAATGTTATACAATTACCAATAACTGTACATGATGGTGTTCCCCGGTGCTGTCATTTGTTTTAACGATCTGTACTCACGAACAAAATCTGTGGCGCTGCTTTTAAAAGCGTGTAAGACAATATTCTTTTTTTTCTAGCCAAAAGAAGAAAATAATTCTATAAAGGTGTTTGCTTTTTCGGAGCACGATACACGCTGAAGGAAACGGTTTAAGCCACCGAGAATTGCTTCTTGTAGAGCGCTGCACGGTGTCGTGTTGATTCCGAACGAACTGATCTGGGCGTTCCTCATATTTTAGTAAATAGGACAAAATGAAGAACACACGCATGATAATGAACTCTCAAGTGAATCTGAGATGGGGACGTGTGGGCTGCGGGGCAAGGAATGGGAAAAGGGCGTGGAAATAAAGACACTGGTTTAACCAATAAGAGAGCTAAGATCATCGGGAAGGTGGCAACTGTCTTCGTAATGTGTGGGATTGCATTATAATCGTACCGGTAGGGTGAAAAAAAAAAGTAAGAAAGAAAAAAAAAACACGCAACTCGTCCGTGGACAGTCACGAAAAAACGAGGCGATTTAAGACAGTGTTCGCCAGAAGCATAGGATGTGTCTCTAACTGCACTTCGCTTTCTTTAACACTGTAATATGCAATAAACTGTAACAAATAATATGTAACTCTTTCAACCAGAGCTGGAGAGGAAGGGCTCGATATAGTAATTTGTAACAGTGGCATCATTTTAATACATTAGAAGAATCGATTTTAAACCTTATACGCTAAAAGAAACAATTGGGTTTATAGTAGTAGTAGTAGTAGTAGTAGTAGTAGTAGTAGTAGTAGTAGTAATAGTAATAGTAGTAGTAGTAGTAGTGGTAGTGGTAGTGGTAGTGGTAGTGGTAGTGGTAGTGGTAGTAGTAGTAGTAGTAGTAGTAGTAGTAGTAGTAGTAGTAGTAGTAGTAGTAGGAGTAGTAGTAGAATACAAAATTGAATTTAAAATAATTTCAAACAAAAATGCACCTTTTACTTTTTCAAAGCTAGAAGAAATACTGCATTTGATCAAAAAAATTTAGTATCGAGATTTCACTCAAAACAACAAAAGTTTCGTACCTAAATTAGGCATCTTTAAAATGTAAGGCGAAAATTAATATGTTAATTCCTCCATCCCCAAAAACTCTTTAGATGGAAAATGTTTAATTATAATGTTTTTCCACGTGTAATCTTTGATATGAAATGAAAAAAACTAACTTGAAATTTGATATTTCGCCCCGCAACATTCTTTTTCTTCTTATTATTTTCTTCTTACTCCTCTATACTACTTTTTTATCGTTAAGAATGGACGAAAGCAAATCTCTATCTCAATGAGGTAAAGGCTAAACGAAACGAAATACCAGTCATCATCTTATTTTAATGTTTGGTATTACTTCAGAAAAAAAACAAACAAAAACAATTTCATTACCGGTCAAAACATCGCAACATCCAAGACGTATAGAGAGAAGGAAACAGAGAGTGAGAGCGAGTTTGAGAGAGACAATGGAAAATGAGTAATAGGGAAAGATGGAGAGGGGAAAGGGAGAGATAAAGATAGAAAATAGGAAGGGAGGCAGAGAAGGTAAAGGGGAAAGAAAGAGTAAGGAAGTGACAGAGAAAGGAAAATAATCTCAGTATTTGATGCACAAACGCCAGTAGGGCCGGTGATTCTAATACTGCTATGTAATTGGGAAACCATAAGCAATAGACAAAACCTTTAGTTCAGGGAAACTGCAGATCTCCTTAAAATATACCCGTAACGTTTATCTAAAGCCACTTCAAACTTTAAATTAGTATTATAACTGCATATTATTATTCTTAAGCTCGGTTAGTGCATCATTAAGTCGGGCAAACAATAGAGTTTGATTTTTATAAAATATTGAGAATATACCCACCGTTCTCTTGTTCGACATACACCATTCTTTCTGCGATACCATGCATAGCATTTTGCAGATAATTATTGCAATATTGGCAGTTTCTTGCGCGATAGTATCTTTCAGTTGCAGTGGGGTTATTAGATGTGCCAGGAAATACCGTTACTAAAGCAACCCTACAACCAAAAGTCAGCCAAATTGAGATGTGAATATCGCGGAGGCTATATTGCTGGAAGGTGGTCACTGAAGACACCTTCACCAAAGAACTGTTCCTCAAACTTTATGATTAAATTCCCATAATTGTGAGTTGAATATGGGCTGTTATTAAATATTTGTTAAGCTTCAAATTTTCTTACAACTTGAGAAAGACTTGCATTGCTTTCATAAACACACTACACCAATAATAATAATAATAATAATAATAATAATAATAATAATAATAATAATATTCGAACATAGAGACTTGGCTCGCAACTTACAAAATGGTAACTGCATTTATCAAATGCAAAAATAAATAAATAAATTAAAAACAAATCTCATCCTTTTCCCAACATAATGAGGTGTTTTATTGGTGACCCCGACGAAACAGTTCCGCTGCGGCGCCAACGGAAGTCACGTGATAATAATAGTCCAGACATGAGCGATGAACTAGCAATCGCTTTATACTAAAACAATCAGATCTGTTGGCATTCACATGACTTTCTCTAATTACTCCTCTCCAAACTGTTCATACAAAAGCTTATTATTCTACGCCATCATCTTTCCTGGTTTAAACCCTTTGGCTTGTTCCTGTCTCATCATTTAAACTGTTCTGTCCATCTTCTTTTTGGTCTGCCGATGTTTCTTTGGTCTTTTGGTGTACATCTTAAAACCAGCTTCGTATAGCCGTTATCATCCATCCTCTCCACATGTTGTTTCCAGTTGTTTTGATTTTCTTTAATTCTTTCTAGTAATTTGAAAATTCTTAATTCTTTACGTTAATGCCCTTCAAGTTCCGCACATCAATATATGTCCTCATTTCTCCTGCTGTCTTAAAGTATATCCTGCTACATGTCTTTAAAAGCGCATCTCTGCTGCTTCTATCTATCTTTCTTTCCATTTGTTTGGTCATTGTCCAACACTCGGATCCAAACGTTAACACTGGAACAACCATCACTTTATAAAACTTTATTTTTGTCTCTTTCTTAGTATTTTGTTCTTATGAGACTTTTAGTAATTTAGTTTCCCCTGAGCACGTAACTAGCGTTCTACAGGTTAAGATGTATGTTGGGGCTGCCAACTTTAGGTTATACATCATAGCCTTCCTTGGTATTCCCCCGAAGGAAGGGTTGCCTCCTACGCTCCCTGATTGGACTGTTGAGGGCTTTAATGTAGATCGCGTTAAAATACACAATTTATGTCATATACATTTTTTTTTGTTGGGTGAACCATTTTCGAGATACTTATACTTTTCCAATACTTATACTTTTTCTCAAATTCGTTATTCATTTTTTGTCCTGGTAATGCAAAGAGAATGGAATACTCCACATAGCAACCACCTCTTAAAATATTTGACTATCGCTTAAAGCCTACCAATCCCCCTTGCATCTACAAGAAAATTAGCAATTATATTAACATCTCGATAAACATGTAGCATATGGAGAATAAGCGTTTGTAAAAATAGTTTGTACAAGAGTAGAGAAAGTCATGTAAGTGTAACACATCAGATTTTTTGTTAATACAGATAAACTTTCAATCCACAGTTACACAATAGGTAAATGCAGTAGGTAAAGTTATAATCAGATTTTTAAAGAGCATATCGCAATGTAATTCCATGCTCTCTGCATGACCACAGCAAGAAATTAGGAAATTACCAATTCTAATTACAAATTAAGAAGAAGATAAATATTTGAAAATTCAAATCGCTAACAAGAAATATCTCGGAAATGGTTAACTCCACAAAGACATTTTATTTGAGATGAATTGTATGCTTTAATGAGGTCTACATATTTTGTGAAGTAAAATTTGGTATAGGTGGGGCCATGGCTGAGCGATTACACCGCTCGCCTCCCACCAAAGTGATCCGGGTTCGATCCCAGGGGTCCACAAATAAATTTGCGGTGGACAAAGCGGCGTCGTTTTCTCCGGGTTCTCTGTTTTCCCCGCCATTCATTCCACTAATGCTCCATCACCTTTCCCTTCATGCATTTTACCTTTATTTCATATCTTCTTCCTATCACTCTAATACCCGACTACGGGCCGATCCCCTGTTCCGGATTCTTCATTTTGTGATTCAATGTTCATCTGCTCCTCGACAGGCCTCGAACTCTAGGTACGGTTGTAAGTCCTAGGGGGTGTAAGCCGACTACGTAAAGTAAGAATTTGTGTACCTCTTACGGTTTATCAATTATACAAAAGTCATTCAGAATGAAATGGACTTCAAAGGTTATTCCCAGAAGATTTAAGATATACATTTTCCATTTCTCATGCAAATATCTTTAACACATGATATTGTAATCAAAATCATTAGAGCTATTTTTGAGAAAATAAAAATTAACGAATATGTTTTCATGTAGGGCTGGTTTGGAGTGGGTGTATTTTCTTAAAAATCTTCGTATCATGCTTTTTTGGGGAGTGGTATTCAGGGAGTCTCAAAATGTGTATTTCCGGTATTTGGATGGAATGCAACACTTACTTCCTCTACTTACAATACTAGGTAGTAGAGGAGGTGAATAGTGTTTTGAGAAAACTAAATGTACCTACAGTTATGATCCTTTTCTTTGCATGAACATCATAAAAGTAATTTGTTTTTAATGCCAACTACTCTCTTAGTAAAGCAAAAGGAGCGTAGGTAGCAATTGATGCAACACTATGAAATCGTGATGTCTTGATCCTTATGTTTATATTTGGGTGCCTTGAAATGCTCCTGTGTAAAGATGTGGACACCTTTCCACGATTACAAACAGTTTGTAATACACTAGAGAAACTTGCTGTTGCTGGCAATACTAGAACGTTATAACTTCGGAATGTTGCTGTTAAAGTAAGTCACTGACCACTAAAATGTTACGTGCCAGTCTTAACATAATGGGGTAAAGCCTTATTGGGTGTACAACGAAGGAGTTTACCTCGCGCACTCGACCTATTGTGGCTACCACCCTTAGAAGGAAGGGACGAAGAAGTAACCACAGGCTGCGGGCAGACAGGCCACAGAGATGCGCGGACGTCCCTAACAATTGCTGGCTCGAAGACCTAGACCTAGAGAGGGCGATGAACGACCCTTTCGATCAAGCAGTCCTCTAGCGTCCACGAAGAACTTATAATCTTTAGTTGGGGCAAGCATCCGCGCCATCTATCCGGCATCGCCATGCACCACGAAACCTAGAAACATTCCTGAAACATGAGAAGGAAACGGAATGAAAGGGAAATGAGGGAAAAAGAATCCTGGTAGATGAGAAACAACCCCTGCATTCACCTGCCGATTAGGGAAAATCACGAAAAACTCAAGGTCAGAATGGGGTCAATGGGAATCGAAACCGGGACCTCCCGAATGAGAGCCTCACACGAGTCATCTCTTTCGGTATTGAAGCACTAGACCATTTTTTATAGGAAATGGAGTTTAAGAATTAATAAGAAAATAAAATATTATGATATTTAAGAAGTACAATAGTTATAGATAAATGAGAAGTGATGTTGGTAGGGAAGACAAGTTGAGGTGGTTAATAAATTTGATTGTCTAGGAGTAACTTTAAATAGTAATGGTGAATGAAGTGAGCAAAAGCAAGTGATACAAGTACTAGCTAAATTAGCTGCAAATAAAATAAGAGTTTATTTGACAGTAGTGGGTCTAAAATGCTTTATACAGTGGATATTTATAGTCTGAATGAAGGGTGGGCAAATATGGATATGGTTCATAGCAATTTTTGTAAACAAAACCTGGGCTTGTCCAGAGCTTCACCCAGTAGCGTTGCAGAACCAATATTAGGAAGAATTAATTGTATTCAAGGGAAATATGGCAAAGAGTATTGAAATATTGGTTTAGAATTAGAAACTTAGATTAGTAAAATATCTTTCATCAATGTCTGAAAGTTCGGGAAAAGTTTAAGTATTGAGGGATTTTTTCTGGAAAGAAATTAAATTAATAACTTAAATTACTGAAGGGAAATAAATATTTACCAGTTATAGTTTCAAAACTTCATTGAATATATAGAGATCTGATTGGTGTGGATTAAGAAGATTATATTTAAAGGGTTTTGTATAGACTAGAACAAGCGTTATGAAATTAAAAGGGTAAGAGTAAGGGGAAATTAGAAAAATGCCCGCTTTGTAATCATAAGGACAACAATTCATATATACCCATTGTTAGAATACTAAGAAACTAAAATTCTTATGGAGAAACTTGAAATAAAGTAGTACCTACAGTTTGCCAAGAGAAATTAAGGTTTTTTAACCTTAATTTCTATGTAAAATCGAGAAATAACAAAGAAAATAGGAAATTACGTTGGAAAAGTAAGAAATAAATGACTTAGTAAAATTATTAAGTATTAATCAAGTTAATAAAAGTTGTTAGGCATCTTATTTGAAGAGTAAGCGGGGTCCAATAGTCAGACAACTGTTTGGGTCTGTCTGGGCTCCAAGGGAACTCAGTAATTTGATATAATGATTTGTAAATTGATTTGATGTATGTATTATTATACAATTAATTTAAGTGTTTTGGTTTATATTGTAACTAATAATTAATATGTATAAATATTAGTGGTAAAATTAATACTTTATTCAATCACTGATATAAATGCACATTCTTAACATGTTCTCGGCCATGCTACTATAATCCTATCTTATTGTTTAATAACTTTTGCGGTGCTTTGACTTACCAATGGGAGCTGTGACTAGCTTTATTATAGACTCTGACGTATACCACGGATGCTTTCTAAAAGATACATACTATCGATATATGAACCAGAAATGCTATGTTCATTCCAAAAGTAACAGTTAATCCTTCAATTTGAAGTCTCGTGTTACGTGGCTGATATTGAACATTTCTTATTTATACACTTACGATTATGGTTCGCTTTTAAATTATGTGTCAGAAGCTTATAAACTACCACCAACTTATTTATCATCGTCATTATATGTAATAAGCAGAGGCGTTTACGTCACCACCTGCATTGACGCAACATCTTAATCATCACCATCATTATGAGCTTCAGCAGGATTGTATTATACATCGTCGACAGTCTTTCGGATTATTTACTCGTACTTATAGTATCCGTCAAGAACGAAGGCGGTAAATGACAGTTGTCGCAGATACAGTTGCTAAGTAGGGAAAAAAAGTGGTCGCAAAGACGTGGCAATTTGGTGCGAACCGGGCGATACATTATTTTGGCACTTATTAGTATGTACCTTACCTTATTCTTCGTTGCTGGATTATGTAACATAATGTAACATAATGTGGAAGAGTTAGGCTAGCTTTGGGATGTAGATTATGTCAGAAGTTACACATAAGTACCCATTATATATATATATATATATATATATATATATATATATATATATATATATATATAATCAAGTTTGATGAAAACCCATTTCGTGTTGGTTTTCTTTTGTAGAGTTTGTCAAGAGATGTTTACAGAATTTGCATTAGTATGCTAGCTTAAAAAATTACATATTACTGGTAATTTAAATGTTTTACATTTAGAATTTGATAAAACTGAAGTAATTCGACGGAGAAAACTTATTGGAGTTATATTTTGTTTCAAAGAAATCCTCCTCTGTATAGAAGACGTGAATGACGAGATATCTTCTTCTTCAGTCAGAATCCCGACAATAGAATCCATAAATAATGGATAATGATAATCCATAAATAACTCGAAATTATCAGATTTCAGTGTTAAAAGCAAGCTGATTGACTAAGAAACAGGTGACTATGGCATCGTATTTCTACTGCAAACCCGCCTTCGTTTGTGAAGGAGACTAACGTCTATGACTCTAAGCCGTGCACGATTATTTGGATGATAAACTAACTCAAACTAATAAGGCGGATGCCATGCGTAAACATGCGATGACAATGTAGCATTACTTTTAAGGATAGATAAATGTGTTACTGACAAAAATTAAAATGGTGTCCAATATCATCGGTTTAAAGGATAAACCTTATTTTAATTGCATGCTGTATTTTAAAAGTGTACCCAAATACTATCCCAATGTTGATGATTTTTAAAACTTATGCTATTTATGTTATGCAGAATGCAAAAGTATCTTTATATAGATAATGCTGAGCTTATTTTCTAGGATTTTATTTGATTATGTACTCTGAAGATGTGGATCAAAGTCAACCTCTTTTGAACAGTTATGTGCCCAGTGACAATCCAATGTCCTTTAATGCCTTAGTCGTATATGAATATCTTGTATTGTTTTCGTTATATTTAGCTATAGTTGCTCTTCAAAGCTTTCCATTTTGAAAAAAGAATATCCTCATTCAAAACTGGGCAAGTAGGGGACTCCTCACGGTTGAAAACAACAATTTTTGAAAGGAAATTGTGCTTTTTAAACCACGAAACGAAAAAAAGCACCAGTGGTTATTGGTTGCAGTGTAAGTGAATGTTTCTCTTCATAACATCGTTCTATTTTGTTATTCAATACGCTGGCTGACATTTACGATTAATATAATATTTATTAATAATATAAAGAGAGAAATTGTCTGAGTATGGGGAGGATGGTAATCTCGTAACCGATTTTGATAATTCATTCACCATTGAAAAACCCTTCTTTCAGTCTTTCTAAAGGAATTAGGCTAAGAGACAGTTTCTAATTTCAAATCCTAAATTACTAAAATACTAAAACTTTTACAAGGATTGGGTATTACAATACAAGCATGGTTTTGACTTTTCAACTTGTAACTGCTTCATAAAGAATGCGTTTAAAATCTTATTTCAAACAAAATACATACAGGAGATAGCCAAGATATAACAGCTAAACCTTGGAATAATATGAAGTAAACACAGACATGAAACAAACGACAGTTTGGTCAACGGAGATGTTTATGTGATATTTATGCCTTTAATTGGCTATATTTAAAAGAATGCAAATGTGTGTAATGAAGCAATATTAAAATTTCAGAGTAATGTTTATTCTAAGTCTACAGATGTATGTAGTTACGTTTCTAGATGCCAAAACATTTTATCAACCCTCATACAAGAAGTTTTTGCATATCACCTGTGATTGTTGACAAGTCCATTGTCGATGTATACTAACTACATAAATTAATCTCTGATCAGCTTATGTACAGGATCTGTGGTTACCTAATCATGACACTTGTTTGTCGGTCAGAATCGGAAGTGCACTTTGCTAAAAACTGATTTTGAGGTCTCTGGCAGATCAGATTTATTTTATTTCCATTTATACCTCGCCTTCAACTGCATTGGTCTTATCGGCGGCCTTTCCTTTGGAACTTATTGCCTATTGGCCATGCTGTTAACTCGTGTAACTCTTGTCGTTGGATTTTCTTGTACTTTAGTTTCTAATAATTAGATCATACACACATTCATACTCTCATTCATACTTCTAGACTCTGGGGAGAATAAGGAATCGAACCCGGGACCCCTAGCGCAACAGACAGGTGCTCTACCGACTGAGCTAAGGGACCAGCTAATCAGAATTTGTTGATACGTCTGAATGCACTACGCGGAGGCATTCAAACTTTGTTGGAACGCACTGCCATTCAGATGTCTAGTAATACATGCTCAAATTATCTACAAAAAGAGAATTGTGTCCGGCGTAACACCAGTAACTACTCAACTTACGTGTACATGGTGTTCCCGATCGCCGTTTGCTTTGTTCTAATAGGCAACCCAAAAGACATTAGGGATGGTAAAATATTCCTACTGTTCTATCACTACATTACTTAGCACTAATTGCTTCTGTTTTAGTTATTTCATTTAAAAGCGTTCTGGTATTGCTAACACTGTCATCGCATATGCGACAAGGGAATTTGGTGTACTAAAATTTAATTTTGATTGTTGCGTCGATCTAACCACAATGTTTGTGTACATATTATAATTGCATACTTCGTGTAGTATTAGTTTACGTTATGAATAGGTACTAATGTCGGGGAGGTTAAGTAGATCAGAAATACAACATTTGCTGATATTACACTACGTGATCAAAACTATCCGGGCACCTGGCTGAAAATGACGTACAAGTTCGTGGCGCCCTCTATCGGTAATGCTGGAAGTCAATATGGTGTTGACCCACCCTTAGCCTTGATGACAGCGTTCACTCTCGCAGGCATACTTTCAATCAGGTGCTGGAAGGTTTCTTGGGGAATGGCAGCTCATTCTTCACGGAGTGCGGAGCTGAGGAGAAGTATCGATGTAGGTCAGTGAGGCCTGGCACGAAGTCGGCGTTCCAAAACATCCTAAAGGTGTTCTATAGGATTCAAGTCAGGACTCTGTGCAGGCCAGTCCATTACAGGGATGTTATTGTCGTGTAACCACTCCGCCACAGCCCGTGCAGTATGAAGAGGTGCTCGATCGTGTTGAAAGATGCAATCGCCATCCCCGAATTGCTCTTCAACAGTGGGAAGCAAGAAGGTGCTTAAAATATCAATGTAGGTCTGCGCTGTGATCGTGCCACGCAAAACATCAAGGGGTGCAAGCCCCCTCCAGGAAAAACACGACCACACCACCACCACCTCCAAATTTCACTGTTGGCACTACACACGCTGGTAGATGACGTTCACCGGGCATTCGCCATACCCACACCCTGCCATCGGATCGTCACATTGTGTACCGTGATTCGTCACTCCACACAAGTTTTGCCACTGTTCAATCGTGTAATGTTGACGCTCCTTACACCAAGCGAGGCGTCGTTTGGCATTTTCCTGCGTGATGTGTGGCTTATGGGCAGCCGCTCGACCATGGAATCCAAGGTTTCTCATCTCATGCCTGTCATAGTACTTAGAGTGGATCCTGGTGCAGCTTGGAATTCCTGTGTGATGGTAGGGATAGATGTCTACCTATTAACGACCCTCTTCAAATGTCGGCGGTACCTGTCAGTCAACAGAGGAGGTCGGCCTGTACGCTTTTGTGCTGTCCATGTCCCTTCACGTTTCCACTTCACTATCACATCAGAAACAGTGGATCTAGGGATGTTTAGGAGTGTGGAAATCTCGCGTACAGACTTCTGATACAAGTGACACCCAATCACCTGACCACGTTCGAAGTCCGTGAGTTCCACGGAGCGTCCCATTCTGCTGTTTCACGATGTCTAATAACTACTGAGGTCGCGGATAATGAGTACCAGGCAGTAGGTGGCAGCACAATGCACCTAAGATGAAAAACGTATGTTTGTGGGGTGTCCGGATACTTTTGATTACATAGTCTATGTATTCTATTTCTTCGAATATCATTATAATTTTGGTCCATTATTACGAATATAGTAGCTTTACGAAATTAAAGTCTTCAGGAAGAAAAAGGAGTACTCTCTAGATCAATGCACAGAAACTCACAAAAGGTACATGGCGGGTAAAAGAAATTAATTATATGATTCTAAATTTTAGAAAGCTAGCTAGAGTTCTATATAGGCAGTAAGAACAACACTGAGATATTGTCACTGTTCACAATGAAGTCTAGGAAAATTTATTTGGGATACGAAATTTGAGGTCACTGACATAAAAACTCAACAGTTCGCAATTTTATTAGAGTAATTAAGATTTTAAATTCAGAAAGTTACATTAAGCTAAATATTAGAATAGCATCGTGACTTCTTAATAATGCGATCGTTAACAATTAAAGCGTGTTTTACAACTTATCATTCAACAAACGCAATAATTTTAGCTAAATGCAAGACATTGCAAGGTTAATGGAAACGCATTATCAAAAACGAATTGTCTATTCCAGTTTTTTCCTCTATTGCTAACTCAATGAGATATCAGTCAGTGATGTGCATACTTCTTGAAACTTTAAGACCTACAGTACATTTAAAACCTTCAAGAATGGATCCAGTTTCTTAAATTACTTGTATAAGAACCTCCATACAGATAATAAATAGTTTGGCTACTCATAACACCTTCTTTTGGACTCCATATTACTATTATGTATAGTAATCTGTAGAAATTTTCATTTTATCCAGATAATTTTACTCGTGACTTCGTCATTTGTAACTTACTCATGGAAATTTATCTAGATAAAATAAAATTTGTGTTAAATTACATAAATAGCACTTATTATTCCGAAATAAAGTAATAACCTGAAATGTAATCTCTGTCTTCTCGGATTTGTATAAAACAAAAGCTAGAGAGCTGATAATCACAAAAACTTTGTAATAGACTGCTCAGTGGTTAGCATTCTACTAGCCAAATCCAGAGGTCCAGGTCCAGGAGAAGGGGGGATTTTTCTTTAACAAGGATTATTCCCTAAATGCTGGTTCACAACCGCTCGAGAACGGTAACCAGAACGGAAACGAGAACGGGAAGCAATGCACACACAAGATATTGATTCACAACAGCCCGGTAACGAGAACGGGAATGCATGCCTTCATATCGATCACAAAGTGAAAGTCGATTTTGCTCATAGGGATTTCATTTATTTTTAACTGACCAACGGTATTTTTTCACCTACTTCCAATTTAGCCAACATAACGCGGCTTAACCAATGCCAAAATTCGATAGGTAAACATTATCTAAATGCATATCCATTATATTTCCGATCCCTCTAGTTGTGCCAAGCTTTCATTCCTTTATTTAATGGCATACATTAAAGTTGTTTATTATTATTTTTTAATTTCCTCCGGTTATTGCTGTTCTTTGTAGCTTTTGCCATTGTTTTTTGAGGTAATAGCCAGTTTTGAGTTGCATATAAACAAGCTACAAACGACACTTTCACCAGAGGAACCAACGCTCATTGGATTTGCGGGTGTCGAGATGAGGTTAGGAAGCACATTTACTACTAATTTCTTCCAGTTTCATGTTTCCAGCTTGCGACTATAGAGAGCACTAGCGGCTGCTTCATGTCACGATCGCTTAGAATAATCTCTAGAATGAAGAGCCTAATATGCACAATATGGATTTAATATGCCATGCCCGGGAACGAGAACGAGAAAGCTAAAAGTTGGGCAACTCTTCTTTCCCGTTCCCGGGGCCAATGAAGGCTTCCCTTCGATTGTGAACGCTCCCATTTGAATACATGTGTTTCAACTTTTTCGTCTTGTTACCGTTCTCGTTGGTTGTGAACCAGCGTTAACTCTCTAGAATCTAGAAGTATGAATGAGACGTAAATGGCATGTGACTTAGTGCTTAAAAGAAAACCTAAAGCAACGCAAAGCTTAAACATTAACATATGCCGTAAACGTGTGAACATTTGAACAAGTGTTCCAAATTTCATAGCCGCCGATATGACTTTAGATATTAAAGATGGCATATATATGAAACAAATAAAACAGAGAGAATGATATAAAGAGTTGCGAAATATAGCTTTAATTTTTTGGTACAATATTGTGTAGTGAAAGAATTTACATCATAGGAATTTTCCATCCTGTCGATAATTCAAGAGCGTGAATTTAGCGGAAGAGTACGGAATCAAAATGTAACTAAAGTGGTATACCCAAATATTTTCTTAAGGGGACAAGGTAGTCTGAGCGTATGGAAATTACGCCTTAAGTGTGTTAAATTACCACTGCTTTTAAAGTTCTCAATGGTTTTCCTGAAATTTTTATGAATTGTATAAATTATGACAATTATTTCAAGTGGTTAGTTTTTTTCATTGAAAGCTTATGTAGTTGAGTCCGTAAAATTATTTCATTCAGAAGAAAAATTATAAAATTTACTCTTAAAACATGTGAATTCATGTACCCTTTTCTCTGATACTACTTCAATACAGAATCACATTTTGCATGCTTTTTCTTCACATAATCAGCTATCTTCTGAACCTCAATTATTTAGTTATGTTTATCAAATCACTAGAAGTTGAAAAAAACTATTTCCAAAGTCAAAAAGTCAAAATGTGGAAAATTTGCAATGCTGTTGTTTTCTTAATACCACTAATATACATTATAAAATTATGATTGTGGTTCAGAAAGTTTAACTACGTGTTGTATACATGTACTGAAAATTTCAGTTCTCTACCTCTTATACTTTCTAAGAAAAAGGTACAGAAGTATTCAAAAATGCTTTTTGAGAAAACTGAATTTAAAGTTTGAACATTAAAATTCTGACAATCCAGGGTGATAATCATCTGCACCTTCATTCCTGGATTGCTTCAGCTTTTCCGATTGCCTTCTCTTGTTCGTGGCCTCTTTTGTAAATTGCCCAGATGCTCGCTGGGCATGATATAGTCGTTCATTGTTGAAAGATACAAAAATGTTGTAAAAAGGGGCGTTGCATGACAGCTTTAAAGGTCTAGTATTTAAATGGTATTTAAATGTATTAAAAAGCTCTTAACCGCAAAAAAGTATATATTCTCTGAAACTGGAAACATTAGTGTATTTATTAATGTCTAAAACAAAACAAAAATGTTATTTTTTACCATTTAAGAGTACCTTGTCCCCTTAAACAGAATTTAATTACTCTCTATTATTACCCAAATTAATCTTCTTACACATTTAATTTCAAACGCGATACAGATATTTGTATTGGATAGGCTGTTAAGCACTAGAAATGCTGTTCAGATGTGGGATAAAATACAAAATGAATAATATAACTTAATCTGTGGTCAGCCACATGAGGCCCCTCTGGCCCCAAACAGTTACAGATAGTTGCACCTATTGGTTCATTGAAAGCCTTCTAATTCGAAATCACTTCCGTAGAAATCAGCAAGTCCTGCGGGAGACGACTCTTGATCCCGGGAACAGCATTTGAGAAATACATTGTGCTAGGTTCAAAGTGGAGATGCTTAAAAAATGTGTGAGCCTGAGAGCGACTGTGTGCAGAGATGGTACCGAGTCCAAGTTCATAATGTATCTGGTGTTTCTGACATACCAAGGTGCATACAGTATAAGCCTTAAAACGTTATTTTGAAAGACCTGCAGACGATTAATTTCAAATTAAACTGAGTTTTATTTATGGACGCTGTTTAACTGCTGTGGTCCTTAGCGCCCCATTCTATATTGAAAGACCGCTAATTTTGCTCAGAGGCCTCTACAGTCTTGAAGTTCTTTACATACCGTAAATCTACGACCACCGGCTTTACTTCCCTTCCAGTCACCCGCGACTTCGGGACTAGAGGCTAGCATGGTAACCACTACACCACGGAGGACGACACGATTAATTTAGCTTGTGGCTGCACCTCCCCAAACTGGACAAGCATATGCGAGTAAAGGATGACGTTAAGACTTGTACAACAGAGAACCACGTGGTATTTGCAAAGAGGACTTTCGGTTGAGAATAGATGCAATTTGCGTAATCTGGAGTGAGCTATAATGATTAGAGCACTTAGGGCAATGTATAAAGAAGTTAAGTTTGTTATCAAGACCGATCAGCACAATACATCAGAATGTAACATAGCGTAGAGGGGGGTTAAACAGGGTTGTATACTATCACCGTTACTTTTTAATTTGTTTATTGATGATGTTGTTAGCGTGATGACGGAGGAAGACATAGATGCACCGACAATCGCAGACCAAAAAACACCAATTCTTTTGTACGCGGATGACATTGTAATTCTTTCCAAAACGATAAAAGGATTGCAGTCTGGTTTAAACGCTCTTCGACAATACTGTAGGCAATGGGGTATGGAGGTAAATATTCTTAAAACTAAAACAGTCACCTTTAAAAATGGATATGTGTACGGCCAACATGAAAAGTGGACCTATGGGGAGGAAGAAATTCAAAATGTTAAACACTTCGATTACTTAGGAGTAAGGTTTGATATGGGCGGAAAATGGAACAAGAACATGGAGTTTATAAAACACAAAGGGATTGGACAACTTTCTGAAGTATTACGGATACTGACACGGGTACCAGATATGCCAGTAAAAACATTACAGACCATGTATGAAGCAATGGTTAGGTTCTCATTACTATACGGCAGTGAAGTGTGGGGATGGGAGAGGGTGGATAATGTAAATAAAATACAATGCAATTTCTGGAAGCGCATTCTAGGGTTGGGGAGGGGTACTTCAAACTACGGAGTTCTTCGGGAGGTAGGATGCTGGGAAGATGCTGTATTTGCTAAACTAAACGTAGTTAGGTACTGGCTGCGAATAATTAAAGGTGATCAAACAACTCTGAGAGCAATATGTTATCGTCATCAAATGAACAACATAGAGCATCCAAAATGGTGGGCGGCGGGGTTGCAACGCGAATTATCAAAAATTGGCTTAAATGATATCTGGCAAAGGGGTAATGAAAATACACACAGTGCCGTGAGAAAGGTCAAAAGACGACTATGCAATATAAACAGGCAGAAAATAGAATCTGAATGTAGACAAAGATCAACATTGGAGCTACAAAATGAAATAAAAACTAGGTGGGGTAAGGAAACATATATTTTGGAATTAGGTATAAAGCAGAGGACTGGAATAGCATGGCTTAGGTTGGGAGGGTGGAAAGCTCGCAAGATTGTTGATGACGATGGCAGGAGGATTTGCCCATTATGCGGGGAACAAGAAGACTGGACGCATATTTTGGTAGCATGCGTGCAGACGGAGGGTATTAGGGAAAAACTATTACCGGAAGTATTTTTGGCTTCCAACAGACGGAGGACAGCATGCTGGGACATGATTCTAAACAGCCAAAACTGGCCAAGCTTGGGCACATACTTAATGGAAGTACGTGTACTAAGAGATAAGGTGTTTATGTAATCTTTCTTTAAACATATGTGGTGCTTGAGTACTTGTGCGCGACTGTGTGTGTGTGTGTGTGTGTGTGTGTGTGTGTGTGTGTGTGTTTGAGTGTGTGATTCAGAGTGTTTTTTCAATTTTATATGTATGTATATAGTGCGGTGATTATAAAAAAAAATAATGGTTTTCTGGTTGATACTGCAAGTCACGTATACAGACCAGGTATTTTTCTAGAGAGCATGTACGGTCTTATGACCCATGTGACTGTGTTATGCAATTAATGTAATACTAAATACTTAATAAATACCACCACTACCACTATATTTAATTTTGAATTAACGTCAGAGTTCCAGGTCAATCGGTGATCAAAATGTAGGCCAAGATATTTAAGTTCATCAGCATGTTTTCAGGATATGGAAAAAGTTTGTAAAGTAATAGGAGGGGTAACAATTAGATGATGCAATGTAAAAATCATGGTTGCACTTTTGATACACTTTTTATTCTTCACCTTAGTTTGCTTACCAACTACCAACAATTGAAGATCAGAAACGACAATTGAGCATCAGTTACAAAAGCCTTATTTCTACAATATGCCAGACATTCATGATTGGTTGAAAATGAGGCCATTCTTAAAAGAACTGAGTATCAAATGCCTGGCATATGAACAAACAGCTTAATTCGATTTCCATTGGTCAATCGAGTACCACTGAGGCGTTTACCATTGGAAAGACACGCATAAAATTATCGTATATATGCAAAACATAACATAGCAAAAACGAATGCAGCATAACGTCAACATTCTAGGCTCCAGGAATCGACATTGTAAGATATCTGAAGGAGGACAAAACAAAAAGTGCAAATCGAACGTGAGGGATCATGGATGAAATTCCAACTTTTTAGCCCCCTTTTTGTGCAGTAACCCCAAAGTTTCATTTGTACCAATTTAAAAGATTCCGAAGATTCGAAGACTTTTTCTAAAAAGGGCCAATTTCTCAAAACGTGTCTACCCCCATAATATACAGGATGGACCATTTAAGTTGAGATTGTACAATCTTTTAATAGTATGAAATAAAGGGACTTGTAAATCAAAAATAAGTAAATTTAACTTTTAAAACTTCCAAAACTAAGCGTTGTAGCAAGAAATGTCTTTTAATGTCTTTAAGAAATGTCAATTTAATTTGACCTTAATTGTTCTCCCATTTAAAAAACTTAAATTGACCCTAAAATGACTATCATAACGTCCTCCAAACAAAACAGGACTAATCACATTTACTTTCTCCCATAATATCAAGCAACTTTTATCAAAGACATTTCTTTCTACATCGCTTAGTTTTGGATATTGTACAGCCCCAACTTAAATAGTCCGCCCTGTATAGATACAGGCCTGAAAAGATTGTACAGCATGTCTGATATGCATGTAATTTAACAGCAGAGCTATGATGTGAATACTGAACGAAAGGCATAAAAGGTATCTAAATAGTCTACTTTATTTTGTAATTCTGAAAATATTTGCTTATTTGTGGTTTGGGTGTGAATACAGATTTAAAAAATGAGAATTTCAATGCTGCAGCTAAGACTAGGCATATTGCACCTACTAAACTTCCGGGAGAAGGAATGAGTCGAGAGAGCACAAAGGACGGCCGGATCTGATTGCTGTAGGAACAGCACAGCGGGGTCTAGCGTTTCCAGATTGAACTTCCCTGGCTGCCCCTTTGAAGACTCTCCTATCTTCAGGAACATTATGTAACCTTCGGATAGATTGCATACATATGAATGTCCATGTGGTGTTAGACAAGGGTGTTCATCATCACCCACTCTTTTTAACATTATACGAGGTGTGATCAAAAAGTTTCCGGAATGACTTCATAACAATGCTGACGCTGGGATTTCTTTAATTTTTACCCAGACTGTACATGCAGCGTTCTTTCCCGATAAAAATGAGAGTTCACCTGACTTCCTGTGACCATACAGTGACGAGGTAAACGCTCCGAAGTGAACACGTGTTTTGCATGTGCTGCGATTTTTCCGCGTAGCAAAAATGTCAGATTACAAAGAACGAACATCAAATTTTGCTTTAAACTCAGTAAAACTGCAACACAAGCCTATGAAATATTAATTACAGCTTATGGGGAGGAAGTTGTGCGCAAGACTCAAGCATTTGAGAGGTTTTCGAAATTTAAATGTGGCGTGACATCAGTTAAAAATGCAGATCGTTCGGGCGACCTTGTTCCATCAAAACTGATGAAAATATCAATCAGGTGAGGGAAATGGTCTTAAATGATAGGCGCATTACAATAAGAGAACATTCTGACTCATTAGGACTTTTCTTTGGAAGTGTTCAAAGCATTTTGAAAGACAATCTGGACATGTTCCTGGATAATGACAATGCGCCCGCGCACAAAGCCCTTTCTGTTCGCCAAAGTTTTTGATAAAAATAGGATGAATGCTGTTCCCCATCCCGCCTATCCTCCAGATTTGGAACCAATGGACTTTTTCTTTTCTCGCGACTTAAAATGCCGCTCCGAGGACACCCTTTTGAGGACATTGTAGTCATCCATCGCGAATCGCAGAAGGCTCTGAACATGTTGAAAGAAGACTTCCAGAGGTGCTTTCAGCAGTGGCAGAAGCGCTGGGACAAGTGTATCAACTCCCAAGGAGACTACTTCGAGGGTGACAGTGCAGATTAGACAAACAAAATGTTGTGTGGTATTTATGACATCATTCCGGAAACTTTTTGATCACACCTCGTATATCGTAAAGACGCTCTTAAAATCTCTGAATATGCCACATTGTAATTTTATTATTAATGGATCGCCTATGAATTGTTTATCGTTTGCGGATGACCAAGTGATAATGACTAATTCAGAAAATAACTTTCACATTGCTGCAGATAAGTTATGTAAAATAACAAAAGAATATAATCTGAAATTTTACAAAACAAACCTAAAACAATGGCGTTTATCGGATCTCAAGATAAAAGATTAAACCTTGTATTTTACTCACAAATTATTGAACAAGTGAGCAGCTTTAAATATCTAGGATGTAAAATATACCAGAAAAACATGGACATAGAGGAAAACTCAATAAATACCAATATGTTTGTGGAACCATAAGAAGATGCCTAGGCAATAAAACAACAAAGAAAATGCAATTAAAATTTTATAAATCAGTGTCTGCAAATATTTATTTATGTGCGGAGACTTGTGTAGCTACAGAAAGAGAGAAAAGGAGAGTAGAAGCGTCAGAAATGAGGTTTCTGAGATCACTGGCTGGCGTGTGTCTAATTGATCATAAAAAGAGTAAAGAAATAAGAAGAACTCTTGGAATAAATGGATTGTTAGACCGTATAGACAATTGTCGTAAGAACATTTAGACAGGATGAAAGAAAATCGATTAGCTAAGAAAGTGCTTAATTATAAACCAAGAGAAAAACGAAATATAGGCCGTCCAAAATTAAGATGGAGTGAGCATCTCTAATGGGGCGTGAGGCTCAAACCGTGTGGATGATGATGATGATGATGATGGTGATGATGAATATTGTGGCGTATCAGTAAGCATTGTCATTACCAGACGCATTATTGTGTTGCATTGTCGATGGCATTATTGGGTTCCTTTGATTACTTTTTCGGCTTAACGATCCCTCCTTTAGCGCGGAACACGCCAGAGAGAAGGCTTTGTTTGAATTCCGTCTGGCATAACACCAACCCTGGCTGGCTAGCGTGCCTTGGCAGGGTTGGAGGGCGATATAGTTAGCGTCACTTCAGTAAGTGCACCTGAAGTAGTGAGTCGCGTGTGTGGCCAGTCCTCGACTCCGGGGCATCTACCCTCATCCTGTTTTCCTAAGTGTAATGTAGAGCTGCCAAATATTTGCCAATAAATTCCAGATAATGTGTGTTATATAATGTATTTGTATAATATAAAACTTCACGCCTTCATCTAGATTTCAACACCAAGGTCCCGGTCCTCTTGCCGTTAGTGAGCTACGCTCCCCGATGTGAGTGTTGGGGTGATCGAAATTTAATAATTTGCTGGAAACCTTTCTGCCCTCACCCCAGCATGTAACAATATCCATCCCACGCCGAATACCATCGTCCATCGCGCCTAACCCTGCTTCTTTGCAAGATAGGAGATGAGGTAAGGGAAAATTCGTGTAGTAGGTATAGCATAATCCACCCTAGTACCAACCTGGAAAAACCACGAAAAACCCAATGTCAGAGTGATCGGTCCATCGGGAATCGAGCCCGGAACCTCCCGAATGAGAGCCCCAGGCGCTGAGCCATCAACCTCGGTGGAGAGATTTTTAAATCCTAGCTCAGTAAATATAGTAATATTTGAAATTCCTAGCGTGACGACTGTAGAGTAAAAATTTAAGTGGAGAAAAAGGACTTGCAAATTATTTCAAGTTATTTAATGTGCGCAGAATTTTAAACGTGACGTAATTAAGAGTACCTCAGGCGTCACAGGGCTTTAAAATTTGGCCAACGTACAGATTTAATGTGATTTTGACAGATTCTTTGTTACCACTAGCAGAATATGCATCTCCGCTCACGTTATTGAGTAGGGTGTGGACATTCTTTCTCGCTCTCCCTATCTGTCTTTCTCATTCTCTTTCCCTCTCTTCCTCTAACACTCTCACTGTCTCTTCCTATGTCTCATTTTTAATCTCTGTCATCCTTCCTTCTCTCTCATTGCTGTGCAATGTGCATGCGATCTAATGATTTGAAGAAAATTTAAGCCCCTTCTCAAAACGGCGTTCATTAGGACTCTACATTGCTGTACTGTAGAGCAAGGAACTGCGTTTAAATCCCGTCTCGGTATGGGTGTTTGTGTCTCAACGTAATGTAAAGAGTAAAACCACCATAAATCGGAAAACAGGGGAAAAAGATTGTGCTATAAAAATTAAAACAAAAGTAAAAAGTACACAAACATGTGTCTCTCCTTATGCTTGTACTGTAACCGGTAACCGGTTCACGTAATCCGATAACAGTAACGAAAATTAATATTAGCAATTTCTTAAAGCGATGCATAACTAAATATTTTCGTTACAAATAGAACTTAATAATAAGCAATGTATTTAACTTTAACTTTGTCTACTACTTACGGGCTTAAAATTCAATGTTGATACCTTAACATGAGTAACTAAAGGTGTATCTGGAGTTTTCTGTTAGGTAATATTCTTGAAATTCCCTTTATTTCATAACCGTTTGTATAATTTTGTATAACAAGAAAATATTAATAGATAGACAAAAACTCACTCCAGGAAAAATGTTGAGTTCATTGAAATATAACATTTCTCAAATACACTTTTCTTGATGGACGCCGGTATATTGCAGTGATTTAGTTTACGGCTTTCGTGCTAAGGATCCGGGGTTCGAATCTCGGTTCTGGGTCGGCCTATCCACGCCTTCACCTCTGACCTTCTCATGTGAAGTATCCTCAAGGCCCAACGTGGTTCGGAGTCCACCGTAAAAGTTATAGGTCCTCTCATTCCATCGCCATCTTCATCATCCTACCTTCGAGGCAATGCATTCCGCCCAATGGGTATCTCCATCTCATAAATGGGTACAGTCATCGTTTGATAGAATGAGGTATCCCCCGAAGGTCGCAGGCCATATGGGGAGCGTTAGAAACAACGACGACGACTTTTTTCTTGACGTTAGATCTTTTTGAAATATTCCATATAGCAAATTTAGAACTCTTCTAAGCTTCACCAAACGGACATGCTTGAAAGTTTGGGATTCTTTCCTTTTTTACCCGTTTCTTTTTTTTCCATTGCAAAAGCTTGTTACGACGAATGAACATTTGAATGTCGCTTCTTCGTGTTATAAATAATCGTTTTCAAGTTGTTTAATGAAATCATCCTAAGCAAAGATATATTTTGAATAACTTAACCTTTTACTGGAATAGTGTAATAACGGATATAGTATTGGCAGAGAAGGTCATGTGAATATACAGCATGTTGTTTATCTTGAAATCATTTCTAGGCAAACATCTGTAGTGAATATTCTAATAAGAATAGAAGGACCACTTATTATATGAATAATATGATAGATAAGGTGAAGTTGTAACGGGCAGAGGAAGTATGCATTGTATTATATAAAATTCGATACCGAGATTTCACCGAAAATACATGTTTTGAGGCCCCCTGAACTGAAAATAAAGCATTTTTAGAAAAAGATCCGTGTGTGTGTCTGCTTATGTATGTTTGTCTGTCTGGGAATAGCATAACTCAAAAACGAAAACTCGGTTAAATAGCAAACTTGGTATTTTACTTCAGTATCTTCCAAGGATACGACACAAAAATCTTCCCGCAAACTTCCCTTTATATGGAAAACTTTGTTATTTTTTATTTTCTTAAAAATAGCTCTTAACAATGCTAATTAAAATACTGTATATTTAAGATATTTCCATGACAAAGTTTATATCTTGAAGGTTCTGCGAATAGCTGTGGTCCTCTTCATTTTGAATAACTTTTGTTTAATCCTAAACCTTAAGAGAGACACAAAATATTACAAAAAATGTAGATTTCGTTAAGGCGCATAATTTATTCGAGCAAATTTTTTGTGGGTTAACCAATTCCGAGATATTCCTTGTTATTGGTTTGCATTTTTAAATACCCATGCTTTTTTTTTTAAGCCTATTTGATTTTTTCTTTCTCTTGTTCATGCAAGGAACATAGAATTTCAAGGCCATATAGAGCCATCCGCTTTTAAAAAATCTGACTAACGCTTTAGCCTACTGCATCATTCTTATACTTACAACCAAATGTGTAAATATGCAATGAAAGTTTATCTTGATTAACAAGAAGTAGGTGGACGAATAAGCTTTTATTAAGAACTGTTTCTTAAAAGAGGGGGTAGAAAAAGCCTTGTGACTGTAACCCAAAGGTTTTTAGATAAAGAACCCGGAAATATGTAGTATAGATATCATCGAGATAAATCGATCTGCTTTGTAATGTCGCGAGAATGTCCTCGTTGATCTCAGCGACTGTGGAATTAAAATGAGAAGCTGTTTCACAAACAAGCAAGGTCTATCACAGATGGCAGTGCAATCTCTTCACACCAGCTGGCGCTGAGTATCTAATAGGATCATTATACAAAACTATGGTGGGGACTTGAAAATATGACAAAAAAAGTGGTTTAAATTTATTCATGTGGTTTGGTTGTGATATTGCCCGCCCCTTCAAGACGACCCGCACTCCGGTCCCCGCCTCCTTCCCTTCCTCCTCCCCCTCTCCTGCGCTTAATTTATGAACACGAATCTTTCAGTACCAACGATTCAAAATATTAGCAACGCGTCGCTTAATGCACACCAAATATTGTGATTTATGTGACTTTTCTCGGCTAATAGAAAAGGGAAGAATATTAATAACAGAACCCTGCCTCCAAATTGATTATTGATTGCATCTATTGTTGAAAATTATATGGTGAACGTGATTACTAGGGGGCCTAAGAGTGGTCAAATGGACATGCGGTGCATTGTCCTCAAATCTTTCCAGGGCTTGGAATCAAATACCGGTTTTATCAGTTCAGCAATCCTTTGGGTTTCCTAAGGTTCAATTGTTCCCATACCAAACAACTCTCTTTATGTGCATCCTTTTCTTTTTCTTCACTCCACTTCTGCTGGCCGGGTAGCGAACGTTTATTCTTCCATGTAGCAGTGATTCGGTTCCTTCAATACTTCCTGCTGATCCGCAGTTGTTTCGAGTTAATAATTTTTTCATTATACATCAATACATCTATGAAAATCCAAAAATCCATAAATTTCTTCTGATTGCTTTGATGTTTTTTCCCGTATACCCAGAACATGAAAAATATATAGTGCACACATTTTAACGAGCTATGTTAAACTGTTTTTAATAATTAATTATTAAAACGGTTACTAATTATTAAAAAATAATTAATTTTTTATTTATAAATTATTTCTTTGATATGGTAATATGAAATGCTCCTTTGACCCTGTGGTTTATGGCATTTCTTCCCAAATTTTTAATTTGAGCTTCGTATACAAAAATACACAAATTTTTGTGCAGGTATTTCTTAATTTTAATTCGTTTAAGAATAAATAATCGTACATGTTATTGAATTTTTCAAAATTTTCAGTGTGAATTTTTGAAAAGAATTAATTTTAGCTATAATGAGTAATATTTTTTAACTATTGCATAACAATTTTTAAATCCATAATTTCTGAAGCTCGCCTGAAAGTTTCAAGCTAATATTGTGTTAAGTGTGGTTGAAGCAGGTTTCGAATAGCGCAAAATGCTGAAAAAAAGATATTGAGAAAAATGAGTTTGAAGTTCAACACGGTGGTTTACCTAAACGCTACAGCATCAATTAAAAAGTCATTAGTAGTTTTAAAATTGTTGATATTAAAAACCAATTTTGCAGTATAATAAAAAATACAAAGAAAAATATACACATAAAATCGAAAACTTTCACATTTTTTGTCAATACTAAAAAACGATAGGTTGGATAAATACCAAACTTGGTATTTTAACCCCAGCGTCTCTTCAGGATGACGAAGATTTCCAAGAAATTCCATTCACCTCAAACTACCCTTTACATGGAAAATGTTTCGTTTCTAAATTTTCTCTAAAACAGCTCTAAGGAGTTTAGCAAACTACATTTTTAACATATTTGCTCGACTAATAAAAAATACATCTTACATTTTCTATTAATAGCCTGTGAAGGTTTCATGGCGAATGAATTATGTGTAACTCTGTATAGCTGGTAAACAATAGACAGACGGACAGATTAGATAGTTAGATAGATAGATAGATATATAGAGAGATAGATATATAATTTTATCTTCTAGAGCTAGGAAGACATAAGATAAGTCATAAAATTACAGCTTAAAATTAAGTTCATCAAATCATAAGGGCACATTTAATTAAAATTTTCTTAAAATTACTTTTAAAATAGTTAACATTACTTGTAGATTTAATATTAACAGGCAAGGAATTAAACATTTCCAAACCATAGACCATAGGAGATCTATTAAATTTTGTCGAGTGATGCATCGGAATGTTAAAATTAGTCTTATACGTGTATCAACATTTTTAAGAAAGTGGTCTTGTTAATAAATATAAACTCCATTAGTTTAAAAATACATAATCCGTAGACAGTCAATATATTAAAACTAATAAAATAATCCTTACAGGATACCCTATTATCAATGCCAGCAATACATCGTATCATGCGTTTTTTGAGGAATAAAAACCTGCTGCATCATGGATCCTGACCCCCAAAAACAAACACCATACGCCAACCGAGATTCAACATGTTCAAAATAAAAAACAAGAGTGCAGCCTTAACATTAAGGCAGGATCTCAAAACTCGTAAATGGTAGCAACAAACATTTACGTTTTTAATTAATTCAATACAATGGGGTTGTCAAGATAGATGCCCCTCAAAAATAATTCCTAAGAACTTAGTATGCTGAAGACAACGCAGATTCTGACCAAATATATTAATACTTAATTGCTCAAGATTCCTTTTTTTTATACATATGAAAATGAACAAAACCAGTTTTATTAACATTCAGATAAAGCATATTTTTATTACACCAGGTTTTGAGGTCCCGAAGCAATTCATTACATTTCACTTGCAAATCTGCCACATTGCCATCTTTAACAATCACAGTGGTATCATCAGCATACATAGTTAAAAATAATAATCCTTCAGTTGACCAGGTAATCATTCACAAACAGCAGAAATAACAGAGGACCAAGAATGGAACCCTGAGGAAAACCAAATCAACATTAAAATATTAGAATTATAAGCATTTCTAAAGGAATCAGTTGTTGGTTAATCTGAACATACTGAGTTCTATTTTTCAAATACGAAGTAAACCAGGTTAAAACTACACCACGTATACCATAATATTCCAATTTAGCAAGCAGCAAATCATGATTAATGCAATCGATCGCTCTACTAAAATCACAAAAAATTCCAACAGGGCATAGAGTTATTACACGAATATCATCAACACACAGTTTATATCCAATAATTTGATTATCGCTTCAGTCTCCTTGCATGTACCTACAACGAAATGCATAATGAAAGCATTTCTGCAAACGTTTTTCTCAGTCAATATGAAGTAGAAGATAACAGTTAAAGGTGCTGATAAACGGAGGGGTCCCCGAAACCGCAGCAGAACGCTGCTCGCAGGCTATCCGGCCCCTTGTGCTTCTACTGTGACTCCTAAGAGGGAGAGATGAGAGGAGAGACCCGAAAGGCTACCAGATCAGCATAACGACGGGCGCAAGCATGGATGAGATTCCTAACGTTTCCAGCCTGAGCGCATCCAACGCCTCCCGGGCACACCCATAGGCTTCGAGGCTCCGGGGGGGGGGGTGACCACGAAGGAGCGCTTGCTAAGGCGGGTCCTAACTAAGCTGTTACTGGAATTAGTCAGGAAGAAACCTCCACAGAGCGCACAACCACCGCCAAAACGCACACCGTTGCCTGGTCCTACAACCCTGAAACAGAAGATGATGATGGCTATAGGAAATGAGCGTCAGGAGAGTCGTGATAGAAATTGAACCATCAATCCAGCATTCACTTCCTGACACGGGAAACCACGAAAAACCCATGGATCAAGGTGGGCGGTCACCGGGGATCGAACCCGGATCTCCCTAATGAGAATCGCAGACGTTACCGCGGCGCCACTTCGCGTGGTGTCAACATGAAGTGGATAGAAAAGTAAGCTTTTGTAAGAATGTTCTCTAGAAGGATGTAAACATAAATCTCACTGGCTAGAGAAATTTGCATGAATGTAACACACCGTACTGTTTAAAAAAGCCGTCCGTGCATCTGTGTGTGTGTGTGTGTGTGTGTGTGTGTGTGTGAAGAGCATAACTCAAAAACAAAAAGTAGGATTAGTATTTAAATTCAGGATCTTAAAAGGAGTCCTGCACCTCAGGTAGTGCATTGGAACGTGGTGCCCCGGTTCCCTATCGCTGAAATGCATGTGGGTTCGAGCCCAGTTTTAGTGTAGATCTTTTCAGCCCATGAATAGAACCGGTGTGCACCGATCCCTGTGATACTTGAGGTATTACGATAGGTGGCGATCTTTAGGCCATAAAAACCAACGTTCCGAATTGGGTAAGCATGATGCTGACCACATCGTCTCCCCGTATTGGCTAATGATCGTCGATCTCTGCCATGCGCATATGGGTGTGAGGTCAGTATCCGAGTTGGTAGGCCAAGATCCATAAGGGCAGTCGTCCACAGATTTACTTCAACTTACAAGGATGCGAAACAGAGATTTTTCCCATAATAAACTACCCTTTACAGAAAAACACATTTTCTTTATTTTTGATTTATTAATCTGTACAAATTAAATGTGCATCTCAAGTTTTCTGTAAACAACTTGTGACGTTCTCTTCACACTGACGAAGTGTGTATATTTTGTATGAGTAGGGCATCGTAAGAAAAATGTAAAGCTTATTGAAGCATATAATCTGTGCCATCTAATTTGTTTCGTAGTAAACATGCCATGTTGCAAGTTTTCGCCAAAGTAGTCATCCGATAGAACTTTAAAGCTTACGATTCCTCTTTTTCTTTCCATTGCAAGAGCTCGTTACCGTGATTCAACATTTGAATGTTGCATCCACATCGATTATGTAATAAAATACTTATTTAATTTGAAATCATCTTTAAGCAAAAAGCATCGCGAATAATACAATCAGAATAGAAGAATCACTTTTTATAAGAAAACTGATCGGATATATGTGAATTTTCATGCACAGAGAACGCCGTACGACTCTGCATATCACAGGGTTTTTATTAACATTCTAAAAAATGGTTTCATCACCGCTTTTTAAAGCATAATGTGACATGTTACACATGCAGAGAAGGAGAGAGGGATAAAGATAATGGCGGGAATTGACTACAGAAGGATATTGAGAGAGAATGTAAACGAGAGAGAAAGAGAAAGAAGAAGAGGGATTGAGAATGAGGGGGAGAGAGTGGGAGATGAAAGGAAGAGGGAAAATCTCCGCAGCTAATGCAATAACGCGCCGGAGATGAAGGTTCTTCTCGTAACTGATATAAAACTTCACAACTATTGGTTTAAGTCTGCGTAGTAATGTGCTCAATGTGGTATCTGTTGCATATTATACTGACTTGCGTACTTAGCGTTGCACGAATGCATATTTAGATCTCGAGTAACGGTTATGATTATCAGAAAGCGGAGGAAGATTTCGGAATTTAAGTGCTTAGTCGCCTATTTGCTTCTGGATACCTCCAGGAGGAAGGGGAGAAGTGAAGGACACAGAGGGCGACAAGATTCGGTACAGCAGGCTCAGATATAGTTGGGGTCGCTAATGTCTACAGCTATTACATCCAGACGCCGGTGGGACCCCTCCACAGGCCTAGCTCTCCCCACGGAGACGTTTCTCCAAGGGTTCGTCCCACACTGAACGCCAGAGCAGACAGTTCCATTAAGAAAATTCCACCACTATATTCCTCGTCCGACAGCGACTCGCCTGATCTTTTCACCCTGAAACATAAGGAAATGGGGGACAGGAAAATTCGCGGTAATATGTAATCCACCCCAGCATCCCCCTACTGATCAGAGAAAACCGCGAAAACACCCAATGTTAGAGTGCGGAATCAAATTCGTAACCTACCAAATGCGAGGCTCATACATTACCACCAAGCCATCTCGCTCAGAATCTCAAGTAACACATATATTAACGGTAATTAATTGTTACTTCACATAAAACGAGTGTAGGACAAGACCTTAACAGAAAATTCCGGTCCTCCAGGTTGGGATTGGTGGCAAAGTGCCTGTTCCCCATCTCTTGGAAAAATTATTTATGCAAACATTGACGTACTCAAGCCTCGGAAAGATATATTTAATAACATTGAAATGCGTGAAGATATTCCAAAGGAATGGAACATGTCATATTTTGTTAGTTCCATATATAAGGGAGGGACAGAGACTATAAAAATGATAGACCAATAAGTGTTATCCCATCAATAGCTAGGTTTTTCTCTAGTATCCCGAGACTAAAAATTGAAAAAGAAGTGCATTTTGGAAAAGAAGAAAGTGATTTCAGAGGAGGAAGGTCTCAATATTCATTGTGTGAGAATTTAATAGAAAAAAATAGGATATATAATTTCGATACTCACATGACGTTCATGGACCTTGAAAAGGCCTACGATAATATTCCTAGAATTAAAATTTGGAATGAAAAGATGCAATATTTCAGAAAAATGGATATGTTAAGTTGAAAAAATTTACCAGTATACGGAAGTATGTATTAAAATGGGCAATAAAATAGCACAAAGCATAGAAGTTGCCAAGGGGTTAAAACAAGGATGCAGCTTGTCACCTCTTCTATTTAATATTTACATGGAACAAGTTTTGAAGATGTGGTACAAGAAATTCTCAAGAATGGGTGTGCCAATAGATAATTTTAACCTACATTCACTTCTCTTCAATGATAAGATAATTTTTGCATCAGACCAAGATGACAAGGAATATATGCTTCGGAAACTAAAATAAGAATATGAGAAATGGGGTCTCAAAATCGACTTTAATAAAACTAGATACATGTGTTTAGGAGGAAGACAAGCCTGTATTCAAGTGGGAAATAAAATAGTTAAGCACTGTACACAATTTACATATTTAGGCAGAAGTTGATATTACTACAAGGGTGGTTATGGATAAAACGGCTACTAGAACGTTACATAATACGTTTGGAATAATTCACTGAGACAGGAAGCAAAGAAAAGAATCTTCCACAGTGTGGTGGAGAGTTTAGTATTCTAAGGTGCAGAGATGTGGGCATTAACAATGAAACGAAGGGACAAAATGAGAACTGTCGAGTTAGATTTTATGAGAAGATTACAACTCACAAATCTCGATAAAGTGCGAAACAGGAAATGTGGAAGAGGGCAAGGGTAGATAATTCAATAACAAAAAGACCAGAAAACAGGGCACTTCAGTGGTATGTACATGTAAAACGAATGGAGGAAACGAGATGGCCCAAGATGATGCTGGAATGGTGTCCCAAAACAAGACGTAAAATAGGACGTCCAGTGCCGACGTGGAAGATTTATAGTAAAGAAACTATAGAAGAAAAAGGACTTAACGAAGAAGACTGGACAAACCAAAGACTATGGCAATCCAAAAAGGATAATTCAATTGGATATAATCCGGAGAAGAAGAAATTGATTTAATTTCGTTTGCTTTAACAATGTTCAATAAACCTACTTTACCTGCATAAACCAAATAAATACGGCGTTGACTCAATAGTACTGCCATCTATTGCACTACTCGCAGCGCTACCCTCGTTTCATAAACCTACTCGCATCTTAATTACTACCATTATAGTCTTGTTGCATAATATGTATATTATTTTAATGCCTCTTTCACCCAAAAAGCTGGAGTCGTTTAAACATATAAGGTATATTTACAATTGGGTACGATTTTACGAAAATTAGGGTATGGACCTAGTTGGAGTCAGTTTTAAAATACACTTCGCGATTCCCCACCTGTATTGCTTTAAATTGTGTTCTTTTCAGTCGCTTATAACAACAACATTTATTACAAGTAATATCACAAGGGGTTGTGAGATGGATGGGTGAGTAAACCTATTCTTTAGACAAGTAAAAGTACTGTGTGGGTAGTATCACAAAACAATCACCCTCGAACTGGAAGAGAGGGTGCAAAGTGTTTGGCGAAGGGCAATTTTGAGGATTCAGCACGAATGGGCGTCTTTTCTCAATACTTTTGCTTAAAAAAATTTAATGTTGCTCCCTTCATTCTTTTAAGTGCGGAACGTAGAAGATCCACCCTAATGAGAGATTGAGGTTGAATATTGTTCGATGGGAAGTATTTCGGAGGATTCTCGGACGAATGGAAAATTTTATTCACATATAGGTATATTGGCTATACAAGTTCTGCGCCGTGGCACTGTATGCAGAGCTCAGAGATCTAGTTCCCGGGCACGGAATGCGCCCGATGGGTTCGATCCCACCTATGGGGTGCCAAGTCATGTATAATATTATCGATGCCCAATCAGCATCGTGAGGAAAGTGAGGAACTGCGATAGGCAGCGATCCCGGTCACGGAGGCCAACATTCTGGTTAGGGGATGCTGGCCACCTCACCTCTCCGTATCGGTTGGATGATCGCCAATCTCTGCCGTGCGTACGTGGGCGAAGCCGGCAGTCAGTTGGCAGTTCAAGGCCTTGATGGGCTGTAGCGCCACGGGATTATATTATGATAGGTTATATAACGGAGGGGAAACACCTCGCGCACTGCAACATGCATAATCTATTCCCACCTCCAGGGGTGAGGGATAAGTGAAGGAATCACAGGAGGCTACATGACGCAAGCAGACAGGCCACAGAGACGCACGGAGGCTCAAAGACCCTTCCCACTGCTAGAATGTCTAAAGAGGGCGATGAACAACCCGTCGACCAGGCAGCCTCTAGTGTCCACGAGGAGTACTCTTTCCTTTGAGCAAGCATCCGCGCCCTCTATCTGGCACCGCCATGCATAGTTGTAATACTGAGATTATCCAGCATGAAAGGACCTGTTTTCTTCTAATTTTGTGAGATAAAATATAAATATATATCTTTCATTTCGAAGTGAACAAAAGCCCTCCCTAAACTGGAGAGGGGATGGAAAACGTTTGGTAGGGGGGCAATTTTGCGGATATTCAGCACGAATATGTGTGTTTTTATAACAATAAAAAGATAAATGTTATTATTTTCATTCTTTTAGAACTGGTAATGCAAAAATCCACACCTAAGTGGGAATGTGGTTGAAAAATGTTAGATGGATGTCAATTTGGAGGATTTTCAGTGACAATGGGAAATTTGGCACAATGTAGGTGAGGTGATTATATTAAAAAGTTGAACAGCGGTAATGTTCTAATTGCTTTAATTCATGTAAGTGTGAATAAACAACTATTTGGAAAATTGAACTTTTATCAAAATCGATGATGCCCCGGGTATTTATAGTGCAAGTAAAATATAATTAACTAGCTTCTAACTGCTTTATAGTTCAGAAATAAGGTTTGCTGTTCTTTGAAAACGAGAGAAGCATGCCATTATTTCAGCTGCTGTGTTCTATTAGCCACGACGTTCGAAGTTACATCTTTTATTGCACTCCAGGAACAGGTGCCTCGAGCTACTAGCGAGGTCAGATGGTGTGCTTTTATAGATCAAGGGATAGCTATTGTAAATCAGCAGTAAAGGACAATCTTTTACCAAGGAAATGTCTGTAATAAAGTGTGAACGAAAAGGAATGGGTTGAAGGCAATTTTGGGACATAAAATGGAAGAATCTTGGCGACAGTTGAGCTAAATGAGGACCGTTTCGGAAGAAAAGTTATCATAAAAGTTAGTGTGGACACAGATGGACTGTTTTATTACTTCTCGTTTCACGGCATGGAAGATATGCACACGAGAAGTTTACGAGCAAAGCGAACTAATACCTAGACCTCTCGTTTTAGAGTCAATTATACCACGAACGGCCACACAGGGATTTAAGACTGGCCCGCAATAAACCGGGAAGGGGAATGCCTCTCGATGAGAATATTGATAAGAAGAGAAAGTGGACTTTTCTCATTCGAACGTCATTTGTTTGTAACTCTTCAATGATACTTTTTTTATACGATCGTGTGTTTTCTACGTCTTCGCGATATTTACAGAAGAGGAAATAGAATTCCAAACGAATTCGTTTCCAAGGAAACACATGCCTACCAACGTAAATTTGGTGGCTGTACAGTATGCACTAGGACGGGAAGTTGAGTGCAATCCAATTTACCATGCCTCTTCAATGTCTGCATCTTCACAATCCACGTCTCCACTTCAAGTTCTTCTTGCAATACTGAATCTCTATTATCATTCATATTATTATTTTCAAACAACACGTTTTGAGTCACATTATCTATCATCAAATAATTTATTCAGTCTCCTAAATTCTAGTATTGGATTGGATTGTTAAGTGAAGGGCATTCGACACCGATCCAGGAATGAGGATATTTTATCGACGACCCACAAAGGGGCGTCCTTGGGAGGAAGGGATGATGTGAAGGGAGACACCGGGCGGCCGAAACCTAGAGTGGCGGCACAGCAATGACAGGGTCCCCTATGTTTCCAGATATAGATTCCCCGTCAGTCGGACAGGCAGACCAGGATCCCGTCCCACATAGTGTCCAACGCCCCCCCCAAAGGGCGGTCCTTATACCCCGGTAACCAGCCAAAGGACAGAGAAAGTTCACAGATAGCATCCTTTTTTCCCTTCCACGCTACACTGAACACCATTGTCGACACTTCCGACCCTGAAATAGAGCAAATGAATGAAATGTTGAATGGGACGAAGTGGAGGGACAGGTCATTCGGGGGATGAAGGAAACCACTCCAACATTCGCCTGACGACCGGGAAAAGACCATGGGCCAGACTGGGAGGTGGCCGGAGATCGAATCCGAGACCTCCCGAATGCGGGCAATAGACGTTACCGCCTCAGCCATCCCTCTCGGTAATTATAGTATTACTTACCTTAGTAGTAGATGAAGTATTGTGTTTCATACCGAGATTTCACCGGAAATACGCGCTTTGAGACTTTATAGATAAAAAGAAAGAATTAGAAAAAGGTCTTGTGTGTGTCTCGCTCTAAAGAATATAATTTAAAAATGAAATGATCGATAAATACTAGAGTAGGTATTTGAAGTTCCACGAATAACTTCAATAAAATCCCCCACATCAAATTACACTTTTGTATTTTCTTAAAGTGGCTGTAACAATTTTGTTTAAAATGAATACCTTTAAGATATTTGTATGACAAATGAAATGTATACACTGAATATTCTGGGAATGGGCTGTGTATGACGTCCTCTTCTTTCAAATGAATTTTGTATAACAGGTAAGCTATAAGAGATAAACAAACATGTACTATACAAAAAATGGGGATATATTTAAAACATACAATATATTTCAAATAATTTTTGTGACATGAGCCATTTGCAAGATATCCGTAGTTACTGGTTTGAATTTTTCAATACGTTCGTATTTGTTAAGGTCATGAGAAGACTATGGCATTTTATGGCAAACATATAGCGTCTCACTTTTAAACATCTGACTATCCATTCGTTTTTCTTTAATTCACTTTTACCTACAACGAATTGTGTAATTAAACTATGTTTATCCCATTAACATCAAGAAGATAGAAAAATAAGATTTCGTAAGAACAGTTTGTAGAAGCTATATGAAATTAAACGACAATAGGTAGAGGTCACGTGAACGTAAACATAATACTTTTTACTTTCTCTACTACGTATAGTAAGTAGGGGAAGTATTGCATTCCACCCAAAAATTCGATACCGAGATTTCACCGGAAATACATGTTTTGAGACCTCCTGAATCCAAAGAAAGCATTTTTGGAAACATGTCCGTGTGTGTGTCTGTCTGTGTGTGTGTCTGTGAACAGCATAACTCAAAAACGAACAGTCGGATAAGCACCAAACCTGGTATTTTGGTTCAGTATCTTCCAGAGATGCGACACGAAGGTTTTCAAGAAAATCCCCCCACTCCAGACTACCCTTTACATGGAAGATTTTTCGAAAATTTTAATTTTCTCAAAAATGGCTCTAATGATTTTGATGAAAATATCATATGTTTAAGATAATGTCATGAGAAATGAAATGTATATCTCGAATTTTCTGGGAATGTCTCCAAACGTATTTTTCATTGTGAACGACTTTTGCATAACTGGTAAACCATAAGAGATAGACAAAATTTTACTACACAAAAAATGTAGATCGCGTTAAAATACACAACTTATGTCATATACATTTCTTTTGTTGAGTGAACCGTTTTCGAGATATTGCTTGTTATTTCCTTAAATTTTCCAATACTTATACTTTTTCTCAAATTCGTTATTCATTTTTTTATGTCCTGGACATGCAAAGACAATGGAATGCGCCACATAGCAACCAGCGTTAAAATATTTGACTATCGCTTAAAAGCTACCATATTTCCCTTGCATCTACAAGAAAATTACCAATAAGATTGACATCTCGATATCTCGATTAACATGAAGCATATGGAGAATAGGCGTTTGTAAAAATAGTGTGTACAAGAGTAGAGAAAGTCATGTGAGTGTAACACATCAGATTTTTTCTTATTAATTTGCATAGCCCCCTTTGAATTCTATGGTCATATCGGAGCTTTGATTGGAGGAAAAATGTATTATTACTCGAACTGTAGGTTTTTTTAATGTGGGTTTTATCATAATCCCACTACCATGGTAATTGCTTCGGAAAATTTGAATCCTTACGGGACTAAACGAACGGAAGAAGTTTCTGATTGCTGACGGCAGAGGCGCTGATAGCCCACTGTTCAGTTATTTGCTCTCTTGGCCTTGCTTGCGTTTTTTGGTATTGTTATATTTGAAGTAAGTGGTAATTATAATTAGTGGTACTCCAAATCTGGGATTATTAACGGGTAAACGGTAGAGGCTTTTAGCATGAATTAGGTAGGTATAGGGACAAGACATTAAATAAAAATTTACAGAACAACTTTCCTAGCAAGTCACAAACTACTAACATTCTTTTCGCACTCTTTCCATGGATGTGTGCCTTTTTGTAATAATACGAAGGGCAAAACAAAAACATTTAGTTATCAAGAATTTGTTACACACTGGTGTGCAAAACCTAAGAACGAGATGGGTAAAGTAACATAACAAATGAACTACTTGGTGGAAGTAGATGAAGGTGCGGGAGCATGTTGCCAGAGGTCTCTCACATGTACACAGAAAGCGTCACATGGCATGAGTGTAGCGAGCCTATAGTGTCAAATGGGTCTGGTTCCGCAACACGGGACAGTTGACGAAACAGGATAAGACGGTGTGTGGCAATTAGCGAGCTGTCACGGTGCACTATGGTGGTGTTCTTCATTGCAACATGGCCCGTAGACGCCATTTGGATAACTTCACACGGGGAAGAATCATCGGGAAACTGGAAGAAGGGCGAAGTGTGACGAGTATTGCCCAGGAGTTTGGAATTGCTCACAGCATTGTTTCACGTGCATGGGGAATCTTCCAAACCACAGGCACTACTGTCCCACGGAGAAGTGGTGGTCGACCACGCTCAACTACAGCAGCAGATTACCGCTACATTGTGCAACAGTCAAGAAGGGATGCACGCCAAACAGCGGGTGCAATTGCAACCACATTTAACAGGACAGCTAGGCACGCAATCTCACGATACACAGTGGCACGGCGACTACACCGAGGTGGTCTCTTTGCCCGACGGCCAGTACGTTGTGTTCCATTGACATCCGCACATCGGCGGCACCGTTTGCGATGGTCCCAAGAGCATCAAAATTGGACCAATGAGAAATGGACCGTGCTCTTCTCGGATGAAAGCAGATTCAGTCTAAGTAGTGATTCTCGACGTACCCTCATCTGGCGAGAGGTGGGAACACGTAATGAACCTAGGAACATCCTTGAACATGATCGTTTTGGTAGTCCGGGTGTTACAGTTTGGGGAGGCATAACGTTGCATGGGCGCACCGACCTCCAAATCTTTGAACACGGTACATTCATTATCAACGGTATTGTGATACTGTACTCCTTCACCACTGCGTCTTTTTAGGGGTGCAGTCGGCCCTGACTTCGTTTTTATAGATGACAATGCGCGACCGCATCGAAAAGCGCAGGTGGAGGACCTCTTGGAACGAGAGGATATTTGGCGAATGGACTGGCCTGCCCGTTCCCCCGATTTAAATCTCATCGAACACGTGTGGGATGCTTTGGGGAGACGCATTTCAGCACATCCACATGCACTAACGACCATCCAACAGTTGTCAACAGCGCTGGTGGAGGAAGGGAACGCCCTATCACAAGAACTGGTTACCAACCTTGGCCAGCATGGGAGCACGATGTAGAGCATGCATTGCTGTCCGTGGTGATCATACACCCTTTTAAGCACCATGCATCTGTTTATGTAAATCTAGAGAGCCATCATATGTCGTATTGACTTTATTGTAGCTTATGGTCTATGAATAAAAGTGGCATTTTTGTTCGTCTCATTGCATACTTCGTTTAGTCGCCTACTGTAGCATAACGTAGCATTCCCCCTATGTATGACTCAAGTTTCATCGAACTATGTTACTTGAAAGTGTGACAGCATGCCAATTTTACTTTCGTCCTTAGGTTTTGCACATCAGTATATATCACTACTTAGGGCGGCTGTGGTAAAACGGATTTACTGGTTGGTCTACAAACCAAACACTGCATCCAATTCTTTTGTAATTTGTAGCGATCACAAACTGTAAAATAAAAATACTTAAGACAAGAGCAGTTCTATCTATCCTAATTATCTAGCTCATAAAGTGTCCAAAGCAGTAACACCAAGAAAAGGAGTTGTAAAAGCAAAAGCAATAGCATAGTAAAACGAATGCCTCTATTGTTTGGATAATAATCAAACATTTCATTATTATTAATTACTATTATTATTACCATCATGTCTTTTATCTACATATAGATATTTTTATAGCTCCAAATGGAATATAAATCCGTCGTTCATCTCTGGCTTGTACAAGTAGGAGGATTTATATCGAGTAAAACAATTGCAGAAGTCACATTTTTATTATGTAGCCATGCAGTATCTATCACGAAGTGCAATTCTGCTCTCGTAAGCCTTGTAATATAATGCTACATTATAACAGCGGGACGAAAATTCAATACCATCTCCAAGATTTACGAGTGCTACAGCAAAACTGCAAAAATTCTGTGTTACAACGACACTGGAAATTTTGATATATAGTACCAATATTATCTGTTACTTTTCTTTTGTGTGAAGAAATTCCAGCTACTTCACAGGCTATTAGGAAGTAATATAGAACCACTTCATTCCCATTATTCTCAGCAACATTGCTGGGACTACAACAGATATAATAGAGAAGTCAAATACTTTAATATCAAGTCGGAAAGTTCTGCGATTATAACGTTACAGCAGTGAGTCTTTGGACGGGCGATGACAGGCGTTCAGCGCCAATCTACAAGGAGTGCAACTATTACCCATAACAAGAAAGCAGCCAAATTGCCGAGGTTCTCGGGCATAATAGCTGGTAATGGTTTTATTAGCCCTTTTTTGTATATTCTGCATATTGGCAACAAAGAATCTTAGCCATGGTTTTAGAATATTTTAACAACATTTAATTTTGTTATTTTCGCATTAGACTAATATGTAATAATAAAATACAAGTGTTTAAAGCTATATTTTATCGTAAAATACTAAATTATATCAATATTGTTGCAACGTTTTTTTTTATTATTTTTAGAATAAAGGTAAAATCCATGCAAGTGTAGTCAAGTGTGATCCCATCATTATCCATGCGTGCAATCACACCACTTATTTAACGTGGGCCCTCCCCATCCTTTACATAATACACATTTGACTGCAGTCTTTGGGATATGAATTCACTTTATCTCGCCTTAATAATCATGACTATTCGAATGACTTCCATTAAGGTGCCTGTAACAGGGATATACGATTCACACACACACACATATATATATATATGTGTGTGTGTGAATTATGAATTAGAGGAAGAGCAGCATATGTAACAAAATAATTAATGTAATAAAGGGTTAACTTCTACTGTTAAACATACTCGCATTCATATTTCCAAACTGTGCGGTGGATAGGGAATGATTCTTGTTACAGTGAAAATCTCTGCCCCAGCTGGGAATTGAACCTGGGACCTCTGAGATGAGAAGCCAGAATGCAGAGGCAGTAACAGAACTGTTGTACGACTTTAAATGGCTTATTCTTGCGGACTGAATGAAGTGAATTAAATGAGTTGTGAAGTTCGTATCCTGGATCTGGTGCATTAAAGAGGCAGATCCTCATGTGAGGTTAGGTGAGGTCTGCGGGTTGCGGGAAGGGAGGGAAGGACGAGGTTATCGGCTCCACTATCATCTCTTCTTGTTCAGCTTTATATTGTTATTATTATGGGGTTCGTGCGCATACGCTAAACATAGTGTAATATTATGTAGGATAAGGCCCTGGTCAGACCTTGCGTACATACACCAACAAAAGTTTTTGGGTATCTTCCAACATCGACTTTGGGAAGTTGCCTCAAATGGGGAAATTATGTAAATATCCTGTGGCTAAGAAAACAGCGAGTTTATTGGTGGAATAATCATTAAAAAGTGAACACCAATGCCTCTATTCAAGAAGAAATTTTCTGCTAAAACTGTAGTTGCAAATCTTGAACAAATATTGTGCTTATTGTCTTTCTAGACCTCCCCTACAAAAATAATTTGTGTATAATGGTAATTGCATTAACATTCATTTGACCGATTAGAAATTCGTTTTGAAGTCATAATTCCTGGTCCTCGTAAATTTCTTTTCCTTTTTGTTTCCTTTTATTTATTTATTTTCCATTCTACCAAGCTAGATGGCTCCGTGATAACACGTGAGGCTCGTATCGGGAGGTCCCGGGTTTGATTTCCATCAACCATTCACTCTGAACTTGGGTTTTTCGTGGTTTTCTCTGGTCGGTAGGCGAATGCTGGGGTGGTTTCTCATCTATCGCGATTTTCTTTCCATCATTTCCCTACAATTCCAGTTGCTTTTCATGTTTAAGGTGTGCTTCTGGTTTTGTGGGTGTGGACAGATGGCGCAATGCTTGCTGTAAGGAAAGAGTATTGCCCATGGGCACTAGAGGACTACTCGATTGATGATATTCTGTCGTCCTAGTCTTCGAGCTAGGAACTGTTGGGATTTCCACGCGTCTCTGTGGTCTGTCTGCCTGCGACTTGTAGCCTCTTATGTTTCCTTACTTCATCCCTTCCTTCAGGAGCGTAGTAATCGCAATAGATCTCCCGTAGATTGCAATGCGCTAGATGTCCCCCCTCTGTTGTGCAACCTATACACTATAGTCTCAGTTCTGGTTAATTTAATGGTCTTCCTTGAATAAAATTTCTATAATTATGTTTTAGTAGAATAAAATATTCCATATCGTGTTTTCACTGGAAGTGCAAATTTTGAGATACTGTGAATTAAAATAATGCATTAGAAAGAGAAAAAGGAGAGCAAGTTTTTTTTTTTTTTTTTTAGAAAAGGGTACACGTGTCTGTTCTGAACTGCGTAACTCAAAAATGAAAATTCGAATACATACCATAGCTCATTGCGAAGATAGATGTATTTTAAGAACGCAAAGCGAAGATTTTCAGCACATCACGGACATTAAACAACTCCTTAAATGGGTAATTTCTCGTTATTACCTTCTCTACCGCATATATACGATAGGTAGAGGAAGTATCGTATTCCACCCAAAAATTTGCTATCGAGATTTCACAGGAAACGCATATTTTATGCACACCTTATATCGGAAAATAAGTTTTAGATAAAGATGTGTGTGTGTGTGTGTGTGTGTGTAAGAGAGTGAGAGAGGGAGAGAGCGAGAGAGACCAGATTTTCATGAAATTTCTCCCATTCCAAACTACCTTTACGTGCAAAAATTATTACTTTTTATTTTCTTAAAACCGGCTCTAACGATTTTAAATTAAAATATCTTAGTTTTACATATTGACATGAGAAATAATATGTATTCCTTGAATTTTCTAGGAAAAGATCTGTGAGGCGCCCTTAATTTTAATTAAGCTTTGTCATTTTTAATAACTAGGAATATATTTTTTATATATTGTCGTATATTGTTTAAATAAAAATTTGCACAGAAACGTTTTGTTTTAAGATAATAGCTAGATTCTGTATCAACATATGCGATGTCAAGATACAAGACTCCAAGTTAAAAGAACAAAAATGTACCCATCGAATTTCTGTTATTAAAATTATTTATAAAAAAAGTCAAGAATGCTGTTACCAAATGACAGTTTGCTCTGCAAATGAAAAACAAAAATGTTTAATATCTGGGCACTACATACTGGCCTTAAAATTCCATACTGTTTCCATGCAATTGCGTGTAACAACGGAATGTTGACAGGAGTTTAAGAGAATTACCAAGAAATGAACAATTCGAACCATTAATAACGGATATCTCAGAAATGGCTTATGCTACAAAAAATTTATTGAAAGTAAATTGCACGTTTTAAAGGGATCTACATTATTGGTGTAGTATGTTTTCGTTTATCGCTCAACGTTTACCAATTATAGAAGACTACACAAAATCTCTTACAAATGAAGTGGACTTTACAGGGTATTCCCAGGAAATTCAAGATATACATTTTATTTGTCATATAAACATCTTTAATATATGGCATTTTAATCAAAATTGCTGAGGCCATTTTTTAGAAAATCAAAGTTTTCGAAAAATGTTCCATGTAAACGGTAGTTTGGGGTGAAGGAATTTTCTTGAAAATATTCGTGTCACATTTTTGGAAGGTGCTGAACCTAAATGCCAAGTTTTGTATTTATGGAATTTTCGTTTTAGGATTATTCTGTTCACAGCATACACACAGACATAGAACCTTTTTCTAAAAATGGCCCCCTTTTTTATGCAGGGGACTGAAAGCATGTATTTTCGTTGAAATCTCGTTATAGAAATTTTGGATGGAATGCAATTCTTCACCTACTATGTGCATAGTAGAGAAAGTAAAAATAAATGGAGTCTACTACCCACTTTGGAGCACCATTCTAGGAAAGAAGGAAACGGAAGAGGAAATCAAACAGCAGATGTTTAAAACAGTATAATGTACTCCTGTTCTACTACATGCAGATGATAGCTGGGTAGTGTTTGAAAACCACGTGTGCAGGGTAAAAGCTACAGAAAGAAAATGTCATAGAAAGACAAGAATGAGAGTATAAGGAAAGAAGTAGGAGCTGATCCACTACGAAGACATAAGCAGGAGGAAGTTAATAGTTTGGAAATATTTAGAGAATAGAAGATGAAATGAAGCAAAGCCAGAGAAATGGAAGGAAAGGCAGAGGGAAAGCCGGGTTTACTTATTTACAGAAAATTTAATGGTTTGGAAGGAGAATGAATGAAAGGAATGAAACAAGCAAGGAGATTAGTAAGGGAATGGGGAGGGGGGCTAAATGAACAAAAGATAGAATCTTCCAGACGTTGTAATGTCATAAACAGGAAAATGACGTTTTTGTCTATTCTATTGTATGACTTCCCAGTTATAGAATATTCACTAAGAACGAAGACACTTGCAGAAAATTCAAGGTAATATGCACGTTTATTCTGCATTCCAATACATTTTCAAACATAATGATATTTTAATAAAACTTTTAAAGTGTTTACGTTTGGAGAAGGTAAACAAAATAACCTCATTTTTTCTATTTTCTATTTCTTTCTAAAAATGCTTTTCTTTGAACATGGCAAACCTTAAAGTGTAAAATAACGGACATCTGAATGTCAGTGTTTATCGGGAATCTTCCCCTCAGGCATATATCGAAGCTTTACAACAATGTAAGAATTATTTAAACCAGACAAATTCTTTGTGATCATAGTATTTTTATGATTTTCCAGATTATTCCTCAAATTCTTTAAACAAATAATTATGTGAAAGTCTGGTGATATTTATAATCCCCTAATCGCTCGTCGAATTCGGTGGAGAATATAGAAAATCAGTCGGTTTTAAATACATAAACACCATGCAAATTATTTGATGAGATACGAAGGTTCAATTCTTAACACTCCCTAACATTGTTCACATGTTCAATATATTACAAAACTCAGGTCTCTTAACGAGCAAAGGAGATTCTCTTTGAGGAAGATATTTCACACGGTGTTCTCACCGTATCGATAGAGCTATCATAATTATTTAAATTGTAATTATCACAAAAATTGCCTCATGTTTACCTTTGCTACGCGCGAGTAATGCTCTCCACGAAGACTTTGATTTATAAGGTTGTAATAACTGGGTTGCGCTGCGTGATACCAAAAATGAAAAGATGCATCAGCTCACAACCCCCACTGTATCTTCCTTATGAACCTGGCGTTCTGCAGTATCAGGTTGATATATCTTCCAAGTTAACGTTGTTCCTGATTGTGACGATGATGCTAATAATAATAATAATAATAATAATAATAATAATAATAATAATAATAATGGAAACAGAATATCGACTTACACAAAACATCTATAATAAAAAGTACATGTCTAACTATACAAAATTAAGACATTTAATACTGTAATTAAACCAGAGTGCCTCTATGGAGCAACACCATTAAGTTATTTTGAACAGAAAAACAGATATAAAATGTTGTCAAAAAAGAATGCAAAATTATAAGAAAAATAATATGTCCAAAGTTACAGGTGAACAATGTAGACTCAGAAGTAAAAATGCAATAAAAACGTATGGGCGTTCACAGTGTCATTAGAAAACAAAGGTTAAACTTTTACGGACATATTTATTTATTTATTTAAATTCACCATTTGATTTCAATGCAGAAATATTTGCTTCGTCAACAATACAATTATTAGTACAAAAAACCGGTGTAATACACAAATACAGAAGTCCTAATTTCTTACATGAATAATTACCTAAACTAAATTTTGGAATTGTAAACATAGTATATTCCATAAGAAAGCTTATAAACTAATTCATTTCTAGATATTCTTCACTGAATAAAAATAATCCTGTATTAGAAATTTTTTCAAATCTTTTTTGAAGGCTATTAATACAATAACACAAAAAATATAAACGTAACAACCAAAAAAGAAAATTACAGGAAAAATACAATCCTAATGGTCACTATAGTACATAATGAAGAGTTTTGGTACAAATACAATTGAAACATGAATCTGTAGATATTATTCATATAAGTACGCGTATAATAACAAAAGGTTAAATAAGGGTCTGCTATTTTACAGCTAACAATGATATCCGAAATATTGAAAAAGGTCTTTAGTACTTTAGAAAATATGATTTATTAGAAATCTTTTTGCATCTATTTTGATTTATTTTATCCTTACATTTTTGTTTTCATGATTAAGTCATACAGGTGAATATCTTTATCTAACATGGAGTTAACTCTTATAATAAATCTGGAACCTTGTAAATGTATTTTATTGCTGTTCCTTGTTTTATGATCATGTACTGAATTATTCATCTGGAAATGTTGTAATTTATGAAACAAACAGTTTTTAAAATATATAAGCAGGGTAAAGTTAGTATGTTGTTTTCCTTGAAATAAGTTTTACACTGAGTAATCCAACTTATACTAAACATCTTTCTTATTATTTTCTTTTGTGTTAGAGAAGAATTTTTGTGGCAGAAAACCCCATATGAAAATTCCACAAGCAAGAACAGATTTCTACATAAAAGTATATCATTTTTAGTGTTTGTATATTATTAAGGGAGTGAATTCAAACAGGCTCACAAAACAAATAATAGAATTATACGATAATAGAAGTAAAGCACAAGTAGATACTACTACGAGGTGAGCTGATGAAGTAAAAAGTGATTTAAAATTGGCAGGAATTACTCAAGAAGATATCCTAAACAGAGATATCTTTAGAACCAAAGTGTGTAAGTGGCAAGTTGACCAAGAGAACAAACCGAAGAAAAAGGCTGGAGCAATATGGAAAGACGAGAGAAAGAAAGTCCACGCCAATGAATGGGAGAGCTATAGTTTCAAATACTCTAAATACTTTGGTAGTCTTACATGGGCTCATTCTCAATAATAATAATGATAATAATGTACACATAGAATTACAATGTTTACACGCCTTTCTATTTCTAAAGTTCCATTTTTCTTCTCCACTCATTCCTGTCTTTGCATTCCTCTTCCTGCAGTCCTGTTGCTTTCATCCTCATCCTTATATCCTGCATCCTAATATTTCTGGGTCTACCCCTTTCTCTTTTCCCATTCCTAAACATTCCTGAGTATTCTTTCCTCTAGCATTCTCCTGATATGTCCATACCAGTTTAGTTGTTTATATTTTACATATTTTACCATACGATTTTTAACTTTCATTTCTTCCTTAATGATAGTGTTCCTAATTTTTTTCTAATTTTAAATGCCTTGTTGACCTTCTTAAAGCGTCCATTTCCATAGGCAATAACTTGGATAGTAAATCTTTATCGAGTTTCCAAATTTCAGCCACATATATGACGGTACTACTCACTATTGATTTGTATACTTGCAATTTAGTTTCTTTGATTATATTTCTGTTCTACAAAATACTATTTAACATGATTGTTGTTGTTTTATCCTTGTTAATTGTGTCACTCTCCTGTCTATCTTCTTGATCAATTTTAACTTACAAATACTCAATTCTTTACAAACTTTTATGAAACCTTTTTTTATCTTCCAAAATTAAATGTTGAGTTTCTTTTCCACATTCCATATAAACTGTTTAATCTAAATTTACTTTTGGGCCCCATTTTTATATTATTGTAATAATTTTCTGTGCAATGACTACCTGGTCGTCCGCAAATAGCATTGTATATATTGATCCATTGCTAATCCCATTCGAGAATTATTATCGAATAATAATAATAATAAATAATAATAATAATAATAATAATAATATTGCAGAGGTAACGTTGAATAGCAAACGTTCGAATGTTATGGATGGTATTACATAAAGGTGTCCACAGTACTCGAGAAACTCTCAGAATAAATATTAAGGTTATACAATCTGTTCTTAATTAAGGTTTGACATTCATTATAACTAGTTCTTTCGTTGACCTAGGCAACACATATATAATTTAAGTGATATATAATGTAAGTTATTCTGGGTGGTTTTAAGGTTATATAAGTCAGGTCTATAATCATAACAATTTCTTGTGTTATAATTGTAGAGACCAGAATGAAATTTAAGCTTGTCATTCTGCAATTTAACAAATAATAAACATTGTAAGACAAAGTAAAAATATCTTATGTTTTGTTAACATGACTTTCTCTACTCACTCTTCTAAAACTATTCTTACAAAAGCTTATTTTTTATTTACTTCTTGTTAATAAGACTAAACCTCCATTACTAATTTACACCTTTCGTTATACCTATTAGAAAAATACAGTAGACTAAAGCGATATTCAAACGTTTACAAAGCCGGTAGCTATGTGATAACTTCGAAAAAGAAAGAAAAAGGAATAGTGATTTATAGTTGAGAAGTATAAAGTATTTGAAAATCAAACTAATAATGAAGTCGTCCTCCGTGGTATACTGGTTGCCATGCTAGCCTCTAGTTCCCGAGATCGCGGGTTCAAACTCGGCGGAGGGCGAAGAATATTTTCGGGCATAAAAATCCTTAGCATGGTTTCCTTCGGAAGGGAAGTAAAGCCGGTGGTCCTGTGTCGTAGATTTACGGCACGCAAAAGAACCTCAAGCCTGATAAAGAGGCCTCTGTGCAAAATTACCGGTCTTTCACGCCCAATATAGAATGTGACGCTAAGGACCACAGCAGTTAAAGAGCGTCCATGAGTAAAACTCAATTTAATTTAATTTAACTAATAATAATTTCTTGGAAATTTTTAACCTCGCAAAACATTTTATTTTCCATAAATTGTGCTTCGACGAGATCTACATTTTATGTGTAGTAAGATTTTGTCTCTCTCTCTTACGTTTTACCAATTACACAAAAGTGGTTGAAATAAGGAGGACTTCGCAGGCAACTCTCACAAAATTCACGATACACATTTTATTTATCGTGAAAATGGCTTAAAAGTATTTTTCAGAAAATAAAAAATTAACGAACAATTTTTCCATGGTGTGACGGATTTTCTCCAAAACCTCCGTGTTATGTCTTTGGAAGGTCCTAAACTTAAAGCTTCATATTTAAGTAAGTTTTCATTTTTGAGTTATGCTATTCACACGAACGAACGCACGCGCGCGCGGACCTTTTTCTAAATTGTTTTGTTGGGTACCTCAAAACACGTATATCCGGTGAAATCTCAGCATCGAATATTTGTTTGGAATAAGATACTTCCATAGAGGGGAAAGTAAAAATTCAATTACTGTAATTTTATTATAATTAGTACTTATAGGTATAGATATACCGTCTGCGTATCATATTTGGGGGAAAATTGTTGTCAAAGTGACCATGAAGTGTGAGCAGATTATGTTTTCTCTTTACAGTCAAAGCGATTTCAAGCCAGAGAGCTGGGAAAGAAAGGAAGGAAAAGAAAGAAAGAAGATAAAGCAAAGGAAGGTCGTTGTAATTTTTAGCGTTGGAGGATCTCTGTTAATTTTATTAAGGTAAGCTAACATTCTCATATCTTGTATCAATGGTAAGAAATAATTAGTTTGTTAGAGGAGTAGATGCTCGAAGCTGATGAAGTACTGCGTATCCTATGCTCACGATTTTCTCGCAGCGCCCGGAGGAGGAAGGAATCTGCCTCGGCGTGACGTGGGCTGGACCACGGGGTGATCATATCAATCATAATAATCCCTATTGACTTTCATCAAATTGCCCATAAAGCTTCAACTCACGAGAAGGTTACTTGGGGGTGGTACCGGCACGCCATTTTTCCAGTAGAAAAACAAACTTGCATTCTATATTATAGACTATGATTTCCGCTTGAATGAATATTGTGCCCAGAATGTGGTAACGTGTACAGCGCACATAATAAGGGTTACAAAAATCAATATATCTAAGTCAGAAGTCTGGGAGGATACTTTTTTTTGTGCCCTCACGTTGACGGCTTATCGTTTTATTATTTTTGTTTGGGGGCCCCCTTCATGTCAGTTTGCAGAAATTGAAAGAATGAATTATGGCACATCTCTCATCTTTTGTATTCGAGAATCTTTTCATTCAGGTGCATGAGGCTAGATAAGGACAAGTCTCCAAATATGGCCGCCTTTATTGTTATTATTAGTAGAACTCCTAGCTCCGCTTACGTTATTGCGTTAACAAAGAAGATTCATTTATTTATTTACTCATTTAAACAGGACGTAAGTCCCAGTTACAGAAAGTAAAGAAATTATAACACAGATAAATATACATGCATACTTATACACAAATACATATATACATACACAAACACACACGCACCCCCACAGACTAAACTAGAATAACTAGACAAGAGTTTTATAAATTTGCCTTTTAAATGTTGAAGCAGTATTTTTAACGCTTAAATGATACCAGTCTAACTATATAATATAAAATAAAATAACAGCCCACCTTAAAAGCAATATGTGTATGTAACAGTCATTGTATTATGTACATGTATAAAATGTTATGTGAATGTATTACGTAGTTTAACAGCGTAGGAGTTGTGAGAACAGAAGCAAGCTGCTTTCCGTAGCAAACAGAATTACAAAGTAGAAGCCGAAAGTTGCTAACAATGAGGTAACCTTGAGGCAATAATAAATTAGAAAGTTTATAAAGGCTACTAATAATTCTTAGAACAATAATAATGTAATATTTAAAACAGTTTATAAATAGCCAATAAAAAACTAGAAAAGCTTTAAGTTAAATAAAGGTATTCTATTGGAGTAGGCTTAGCCAATCAGAGACTGGAAATAGAGTAAATGAACAAATTTAGGCGGTAGACGCTACAAGGAAGCGTAACCAAGCAGTTCGATTTGGTACGGGTTAAGTGTGAGACATGAACATTCGTTGCGGCGAGAATAATATAAAGCTGTTAAAGTTCTATAGTAAGATATATCAGTGAAGTGTTATTCAATCGTATGAAGGATTAATAAAGGGAGTGAAATAAAATTATAATTTGTGTAAGCCTTGTTTTTTAGCCGTACCAGCCCTGCTAAGAGATAAGTGTTCTGAAAATTACTACTGACGCAGCCGAGGTATACATACATATATACATAAATAAATAAATAAATAAATAAATAAATAAATAAACATTAAAATAAAAGTTAATTCGTAAACGTGGGGCAAATGCACCGGAAAGTTTGTACCGTACGTGGGGCGAACACCTCAGGAAACAATCTCCCGCAAATTGGTATGCATTATGTGCGTGGTCTAAAACAGCTTCAAGTTTGTACTAAACGAGGTGCAACATACAATATAACACCTTCAAGTTTGACTCCCATACGTGGGGCTGCAACTACTGCAATGTACAGAAATTCAGGGAAAAATCCAGGTGGTTGAATTTAATCACAGTTTGTTGTATATAAGACGTATTCTTAATAACACTGAATTCTTGCCATCTTGGAATTTGGCAAATAGCTGGTCGTACTTGCAATACAGATTTATTAATGTAAAATTCAGGTATTGGAAAAATGTTGGATCCCACTAGATTGTTTATTAACTTAAGTAGTAGAGTTCGTTTGTGCAAGTCTCTTCTGGTATTCAGCTTAATTAATTTAAATTTGGTCCATAAATCCTTATAATGAATGTCCAGGTAGAATGCTGGAATATTGGTAATCTTACAATTATTATTCTCTCTTTCTCGCTCTTCCCCTCCACCCTTTTCTCTGACCAAGATACAGTATGTGTTGTTTTGAAAACCGTAATAAACTAATTTTTCTGGATTATTAATAACTTTATTAAGTTCAGTAGCTTCCAAAGATGCGACACTAACGTTTCCAAAAAAATTCCCCAATCCAACTACCCTTTACACGGAACATTTTTCGAAACTTTTTATTTTCGCAAAATGGCTAATCATTGTGATTAAAATACCACGTATGAAAATATGTAATAACAAATAAAATGTATATCTTGAGTTTTCTGGGAATATCCTTTGAAGTCCTCTTCATTTGGAAGGAATTTTGTATAATCCTGTATAACGTTAAGCGATACACGAAAACGTACTACACAAAAAATGTAGATTTTTTAAAACACACAATTTATTTCAAATAACTTTTTTGTGGCATAAGCCATTTCTGAGATATCCGTTATTAGTGGTTCGAATTGTTCAAGACTATCATTTTTTTAAAGTCTTGTCATATTTCAGTTGTTTCTGGCGATTGCATGGAAACAGTATGGAATTTTAAGCGCAGCGTGTAGCGTCCAGTTCTTTAACATTTGACTGTTTGGTTTGCATCTATAACTAAATAAGTAATGTAGGTATTACTGCACAGATTTATCTGGGTTAAATGAAATAGACAATAAGCTTTGATAAGAACAGTTTTCTGCCCATAATAAACGATAGAGGGTAGAGAACGTCATGTGAATGTAACACATCAAATTTATTTTGTTGTTCCGTTTATACCCCGCCTTTAACTGCAATAGTCATATCGGCGGCCTTTTACCTTTGGAATATATTGCATATAGGGAATGGTGTTAGCTCGTATACCGTTGTCATTGGATTTCTGATTTGTCTCTGGGTTTTATACCTTAGATCTCTCTCACTCTCTCCCCTCTCTCTATCTATCTCTTTCTCTCTCCCTCTCTATCTCTTTCTCTCTCTCACACACACACACACATTCACACACACTCTCGTTCATACTTTCAGACTCTGGGGAGGATAAGGAATAATATAGGCTAGAAGAATTACCACCCCGGCCGGGAATCGAACCCAGGACCCCTCGCAGAGCACGCAGATGCTCTACCAACTAAGCTCATGTTGATGTTATTTGGTATCTTTAGTGACGTCATCTTAAAAGACCTTGATGTATCACATTAATAAGGGTCACACACCCACACACTCACACCCACCCACACACACACCCACACACTCACACACACACACACACACACACACACACACACAGTTAGTGTATAATGCCAAGGTAAATCACATGTATTTTTACTTTCTCTACTACATATAGTAAGTAGGGGAAGTATTGTATTCCACCCAAAAATTCGATACCGAGATTTCACCAGAAATACATGTTTTGAGATCCCCTGAATCCAAAAAAAGCATTTTTCGAAACATGTCCGTGTGTGTGTCTATGTGTCTGTCTTGTGTGTCTGCTGTGAACAGCATAACTCAGAAACGAACAGTCGGATAAACACCAAACTTGGTATTTAGGTTCAGTATCTTCCAAGGATGCGACACGAAGGTTTTCAAGAAAATCCCCCCACCCCAAATTACCCTTTACATAGAGCTGTTTTTGAGAAAATTAAAATTTTCGAAAAATCTTCCAACGATTTTGATTAAAATATCGTATGTTTAAGATATTTTCATGACAAATAAATTGTATATCTTGAATTTTCTGGGAATGTCTCCAAAAGTATTCTTCATTGTGAACGACTTTTGCATAACTGGTAAACCATAAGAGATAGACAAAATTTTACTACACAAAAATGTAGATCGCATTAAAATACACAATTTATGTCATATACATTTTTGTTGTTGAGTGAACCATTTTCGAGATATTGCTTGTTATTCCCTTAAATTTTTCAATACTTATTTTCTCATATGGGAATTCGTTATTCATTTTTTTGTCTTGGATAGGCAAAGAGTATTAATCTGTGGGAAAGGGAATGGTGCTGCACCTAGCAACCAGCTCTTAAGAGATATGTATGTATGTGCTTAAAGACTACTGTATTTCTATATTGCCCTTGTAAATATATATTCCCCTTACATCTACAAGAAAATTAGCAATAAGATAGAGTCTGCAAATGTTTATCTCGATTAACATGAAGTAGATGGAGAATAAGCGTTTGTATAAATAGTTTGTACAAGAATAGAGAAAGTCATGTGAGTGTAACACATCAGATTTTTTTAATATAGAGTCAACTGAAAAATTCAACAGCCGGGATTTTAACACGGTTCTCCCGCTCTCCATGCGGTTGCTCTAAGCATTGAGCTACTGTGACAGACCAGGCTAAGGTCTATTAAAAGTATAATCAATTTATATTATAATAATAAACACATGTATTTTATTTTATGAAACACTATTACCATACACACATACAATCTTCTCCGTAATATTACGTTCCTAAATAAATCGTGTTATCTGTTTTACACTTCATCCATACATTCCAATGAAACCTATGCCGTTATTCTAAGAGCAATTTTTAACACTTCTTGAAACTCTGATCCGACAATCAGAATGACAAAGAGATGAATTTAATGAATGCTTGAAAATTGAATGCTGGCATTTTCACAATAGTAGTTACGGGATAAACCCAACAACATTTAGTGCAGGAATTACCCACCTGTTGCTTTCTCATTTGAAGGTGTTGGCTCATTGTCCTCAGGAAGCATGAGTTAGTGCTAAGACCTTGGCTTCCGGGGTACGTTAAAGTTTTATTGGGTGTAACGAAGAAGCTTCAGGTTTAATTGATATAGCACATTTAAACATTTGCTGAAATATTTTAAAATCACAGATATCGCACATAAACTAATTTCATACCTGAAGATTAGTATCCCCTAAAGTAGAAGAATTGGGAAACAATATTGAAGTGTGAATTAAAGTGCAAAATTACTTAAACTTAAATTTTCCAGGCTGAAAAACATTGTTTTATATGAAATGGCAGTAGAATACAGTGTAAGAAGCGTTCTTAAGGGAGGGCTGTGAAAATTCGATTTTCTTATATATTTTACCCGGAAGATACTTTAATACATGACGATGTTCAAACAGCTTACAAATCCGAACCACTTTCTATTACCCACATTAAGAAAACAATATAATTTTACTTTCTGTACCATAGTAGGTAGAGAAGGTATTGCATTCCGCCCAAAAATTCGATATCGATATTTCACCGGAAATACATGTTTTGAGGCCCCCTGAATCCAAATAAAACAATTTTTAGAAAAATATCCATATGTGTGTGTGTGAACAGCGTAATTCAAAGACGAAAAATCTGATAAATACCAAACTTGGTATTTAGGTTCAGAGGCTTCCAAAGATGCCATACGAAGATTTTCAAGAAAATCCCTCCACTTAAACTACCCATTACATAAAGGATTTTTCGAAATTTCTGATTTTCTAAAAAATGGCTCTAACAGTATTGATTAAAATACCATACATTAAAGATATTTACATGAAAAAGAAAGTGTATACCTTGAGTGTTTTGGAAATAGCCTATGAACTACTCTTCATTCAGTAGGAATTTTGTTATTTTGTATAACTGGCAAACGTTAAGCTATAGACGAAAACGTACTACACAAAAAAGTAGATGCCTTTAAAACAAATCATTTATTTCAAATAAGGTTTTTGTAGCATAAGTCATTCCTGAGATATACGTTAGTAAAGGTTCGAGTGCATTTCATTATCATTCTCTTAAAGGTACTGTCAACATTCAGTTGTTTCTCGCGATTGGATAGAAACAGTATAGAATTTTAAGGTTAGCGCATAGCGTCCAGTTATTAAACATTCGACTATCGCTGTTTGCTTTGTATCTATAACGAAATGTGTAATGTAGCAATTTCTGTATAGGTTTATTTGAATTATAATGTGGTAGATAGAAAAATAAGTTTAGTAGGAATAGTTTGTATACCCACTAATAAACGTTACAGGGTGGAGAAAGTCATGTGAATGTATTACATCAAAATTTTTATTGCTCTATTTATACCTCACCTTTAACCGCGATGGTCATGTCGGCAATGGTGGCAGCTCGCATACAGTTGTTGTCATTGGATTTCTGGTTTATATTTGGGCTTTGTGCATTAGGCACACACACATTCACACTCTCATTCATACTTCCAGACTCTGGGGAGGATAGGTAATAATCTTGGATGAAGAAAAATTCTCACCCCTAGCCGGGGATCGAATCCGCACCTCTTGCACAGCAGGCAGGTGCTCTACCGATTGAGCTACGGGGCCAGGGTTATTTTACATAAACACTTGGTTGTGGGATTAAACAGAACCTAAACATATGCCAGAAGAAATTTGAAATGAAGTTTAGGTTTCTATGATATGCATCTACATATAAAATTCATTTAGTGCAAATATACGTTAGTACATGGTAGGGATGCCGTGTTAAGTTTATGTAATCATTTATGGTAGTATCAGATTTATTCTATTTTGGAGAGTAATTCTTTTCGGGAAATAACAAAAAAAGTTTAACTTTACTGTGATATTTGCAATAAAAGGTTCACAGATCAGCTGTCTGGCTTTATATTACGATGCGGACTTTAAAAATTAAATGTGCAATTATTAAACCTTATTTTAATACGCTAACATTTTATGTTTAATCCATATTTTTACTATTTTCACAGTTCTCTCATTAAAATAGGTAGTTTTGAGAGCCGAAAAAACGAGTCTGTAAGAACAGAGGAATTAAGTTAGCACTCACATATGTGTAAGTTTGTGCTTTCCAAGGGTCACCGTTCCACCTTCCCTCTTGCATAATTCTAGCCTCTTGATTTAACAAATTGCGTATTTGATTCCAAGTCTTGGGAGCAGGTTAAACTGCCGATGAGGTCTATGTTCTTGCGAGTTGCCTCCCATTAATAATAATCATAAGTAATACCACGAGTGAATTTGATATTCTCGATAGTTACCCTGTTGCTTATTTTAGCGCTGCAGATAACTCATTTCTCGTCACTTCGCTCTACAAGGTCGAGTCGAGTACAGCATTCCACCAAAAATTCTATACAAAAATTTCACTGTACATACATGTTTTGAGGACTTCTGAATAAAAAGTTGTTAGAACAAGTTCGTGTGTAAGCATGTTACATTGGACTAGCCGCTTCTCTTGTTTACCCCAATCTGAGTAGAATTCACTAAGAAAGGTTATTTCTGGTATCTCCCTCGATTGACTCGTTATAACACCGGTGTTAACTTCATGTTTGTTTCTTGGGGTTTGTTTCAAGCCAGTCATAGAAACAGCTGATAAGGACTGGGTTGGAAACTAGTAATGGATGAGTATGGCAACCTAACGAAAAAGATATTGATGTAATGCATTCACATTACTTTCTCTACCCTCTAACTTTATTGGTGGGCATACAATCTATTCTTAGTAAACCTTATTTTTCTATATACTACGGTTTAATTCAAACAAACCTTTGCAAAATCAGCTAAATAACATTAGGTATATACAAAGAGGACAACGAGTCAAATGTTTAAGAACTGGAAGCTATACACTGGCTTTAAAGGACTTCAAGAGAATGACCAAGTAATGAGCAATTTGAATCTTTAATAATGAATAAGCTTTAATAGTGAATTTCTCAGAAATGGCTTATTCCACAAAAATATTTATTTAATAAACTGTGTGTTTTAAAGATATCCAAATTTTGTGTAAAGCACGTTTTCGTCTACGCTTAACGTTTACTATTCATATAGAATGGTATAAAATTCCTTCAGACTGAAAAGGACTTCAGAGGCTATTCCCAGAAAATCAAAGATAAACATTTTATTTTTATGTAAGTATATTTAATATATAGTATTTTAATCAAAATTTTTGGAGACAATCTTTAGAAAATCAAAGTTTTGAAACATTTTCCATGTAAACAGTAGCTGGGGTAGGGATTTTCTCGAAAATCTTTGTGTCGCATCTTCGGAAGATATTGAACTTGAATACCAACTTCGGTATTTATCCAACTTTGCGTGTTTGTGTTCTGTTCATAGACACACAGGGACATGGAAAGGTAGAATCAGATGACTGAAAAATTCAATGCCATAGCCGGGATTTGAACCACGGATCTCCCGGTCTCCGTCCGGTTGCTCTAACCACTGAGCTACCATGGCAACATGCCGACACGACATTAAATTCTCCAGCTGATTCGCATTTTTTCCCGGTAAACCACTAGGTGATCTCAATACAATTTGAGATCACCTAGTAGTTTACCGGGAAAAAATGCGAATCAGCTGGAGAATTTAATGTCGTGTCGGCATGTTGCCATGGTAGCTCAGTGGTTAGAGCAACCGGACGGAGACCGGGAGATCCGTGGTTCAAATCCCGGCTATGGCATTGAATTTTTCAGTCATCTGATTCTACCTTTCCAACCCTGTCCAACACACGGCTTGTGTGAAAGAACAATTAATTACACAGGGACATGTTTCCAAAATTGCTTTATTTGTATTCAGGCGCCTCAAAATATGTATTTCCGGTGAAATCTCGTTATCGAATTTTTAGGTGGAATGTAATACCTTCTCTACCTACCATCGTGGTAGAGAAAGTAAAAAAGACACTCTTACAATCTAAAGGAATGGATCACAATCTGCCTCCAAGTGTACGTAAATTTGTAATGGGTACAGAAAGATGTACGGATGTATCAGATTAGATTTTTACTCTCTCTGCCACCTACCTACAGTAGATGGAGTGATAGGTAAAGGAAGTATTGTATTTCCAAAAATTCGATGTCCAGATTTTATTGTAAATAATGTTTTGGGGCACCCTGAATGCAAAAGGGCATTTTTAGAAAAAGACCCGCGCGCGCGTGCCTGTCTTTTTATGTCTGAACAGCATACCTCTAAAACTAAAATATCAAACTTGGCATTTCATCTCAATATCTTCCAAAGATGCAACACAAATATCTTCAAGAAAACCCTCCCACTCCAAACTACCCTTCAGGTGGAAAATTTTTTTATATTTTTTATTTTCTCAAAAATGTTTACCGATTTTGATTATAATATCATATGTTTAATTTTATAAGGCTAGGATATTCAGAACAAAATTTCTTTAAGAGGAATGATGAAACTGGCTTTAGAAATTCCGGCAAGTTATTTCCCGGATGCTTACACAAGTATTGGGAATGTATCAATGCGTGAATGGATTATGCAAATCACGCTTACGTCAGCGTTGTATGAAGCACAAGACCAGTATTGCCTGAAAGTATTTAAAGTTAGAGTTTCTGAAGCCTCTCTCTCGATAAGACACGTGATATCAGGAATCTGTGACGCTGTTCCTTAATTTTAGTCTTCGGCTACGCATCTAGAATGCCAAAACAATGAAATGTAATACTGCCGTCGACTATCTCTCGCAGTCCTAAATCTTTTTAATATGTTGGTTGTATCGTAGAGTAGTACTGTAGATAATTAAACTACGTTTGGAACCAGTTAGAACACCCTTCGCCACTGCTTCTTCCTGGCCACACCTCTGCCAATCTTAACCCTCTAACATCAAAACCTGAGCTATACCCCTCTTCCGTCCCATCTAGTGAGGGCGTCGTTACAGCTGGCTTTGCAAAGTGATGTTATTTCACATCTAGTGGAGTCACCGTTTGAAATGGAAGCGATGTCACATTTACTGTGAGGCTCCCAGGTTCTGCCACAATATTTATGTCTATATGTATATCTAGAGTTTTCTGGGAATATACCCTGAAGTCCTCTTCATTCGAAAGGAATTACGGATAAGCCATAAGAGATAGACAAATCTTACTCCACAAAAAATGTAGAGCTGTTTAAAACATATAGTTTATTTCAAATAAATTTTGTGGCATTGGCCATTTCCGAGTTGTGCATTATTATTGGTTCGAATATATACTGTCCCAATACGCTTACAATGTAGTGAGTAAGAGCTCCGTAAACAGGTGACTCGTCAGAATTACCAAGTAAAATTAATAATAATAATAATAATAATTACAATGAGTAAAAATTTACACTGTACCATACAATACATACAAGTGGTATAATAGTATTAGTACTAATTTAGGTACATTTTTTCTGGATTTAATACAATATGTATGTAATTTACAGAATGACAAAACATTATCGAAATTCTACCTCTAACTTGTCATTCATATATCCAGCGACTGAGTAGTAGGTTTTTATTGCTTTGTTGAAAAAAAATCAAGCTTTTTATTCAACTGATTTTAATAGACAGTTTGTTATAGGCTTTTGTTCCAACGTGCAATGGACTTTTCTCATGGGTAGTTTCAGGTTATTACTTTCTCTATGTATAGTAGAGTATTGCATTCCACCAAAAATTCGATACCAAATAAGTGTTTTCAGGCCTCCTGAATACAAAAAAGGCACTTTTAGAAAACGCTCCGCTTGTGTCTCCATCTGTGAACAGCATAGCTCAAAAACGAGAAGTCTGACAAATACCAAAATTGATATTTAGGTTCAGCATCTTTCCAAAATGCGACACGAAGATTTTCAAGAAAATCCCCAACCCCAGATTACTCTTTACATGGAACATTTTTAGAAAGTTTTGATTTTCTCAAAAATGACTAACGATTTTGATTAAAATATCGTATATTTATAATATTTTCATGGCAAATAAAATTTATATATCGAATTTTCTGGGAATGTCACCGAAAGTCCTCTTTTTTCCGAATGGCTTTTGCATAACTGGTAAACCGTAAGAGATAGTCATTTTTCTACACAAAAAATGTAGAACTTGTTAAAACACATAATTTATGTCATATACATTTTTTTGTGGAATGAGCCATTTCTGAGGTATTCCTTGTTATTTGTTTGAGTTTTCCAATACTTAAAACTTTTTCTCAAATAGGAATTCGCTATTCGTTTTTTTATGTCCTGGACATTCAAAGAGAATGGAATGCTCCACATAGAAACCAACTCTTAAAAGATTTGATTATCGCTTAAAGCCTGCCATATTCCCCTTACAGCTACAAGAAAATTAGCAATAAGATTGCAACTTTCTGCAAAAGTTTATCTCGATTAACATGAACGTTTGTAAAAAGAGTTTGTACAAAAGTAGAGAAAGTCATGAGAGTATAGCACATCAGAAATGTTTTTAATTCTCGTTCCAAGACTATGTTGTGTTTGCAAGTTATACAGAGTTTCAAAATTTGTATGTATATATTTATTTCGTAAAGGAATTGGGATAATAAAGTTAGTATTTTTAAGTTTTTGAACAGATTTCTGCATGCCTCTTCTGGTCTAGTTTATGTCATTATTCGGATTATTATTATTCTTATTATTTACTTTTTAAAGATTGTTTCCCACCCAGTAGAAATCCCTCAAAGTATAATTCCATACGTCATTATAGAATGAAACGTGGCTAACGAGATAGACCAGCTACGATGTGAACTGAAATCAGCCGATACTTCTAGTCCAGTCAGGGCCCGATGAAGTGAAATTACAGTCGCCTAATATATCCATATTCTAAACAAACAAATAAATTGCCGTTAAATGCATGGAAAACGTACATTTATACCACGAAGCTATAGAATGTTAGTCATGATTAAGACTACCAATACTAAGTAACTGATTCGCGCCGTAGCCTGTCTATCTCGTTAGTCACTAGAATGAAAGTAACTGAAGTAGTCAGTTTTTCTTGTTTCCAGGTTTGTTATTTTTGCAATGCAGTTCATATTAAAGCATGCACTATTCAATTTTTAGATAGGTAATGGATGTGATAATCCCATTTTAGTGGCTTGTTTAAAATATGCCGAGAATTTTTGAAGTTTCTTTACGAGTTATTGAGTCGGTTGCGATATTGATCTTGCAATTTCTTTGTTCAGTACTGAGCTGCAAGATAATGGATGTTTTGGAGGTGTTTCGTTGTAAGCCATTTCTTTAACTGAGTGATAGCTTATTTCGCGTTTTATTGCAATTCCTCGAAGTTACGCCCATTTTGTAAGATGGACATGTCACCTGCATACACAACCGTTTCCCCTTTAAGCAGTTTTGAAGATCATTAGCGTATAATTGTATATTATATACAGTAGGGGCCCCAAAACACTACCTTGTGGGACACCTGCTTTTATTTGCTTCCAATTTGATTGGACAATTCCAGTTTGGTTATTTGAGATTATTTATGTTTTCGACCTTTAAGATAATTTTCAAACCACCGTAATGTAGTGTTTCTTATGCCATAGAATTCTAATTTTTTAGTAACATATCATGACAGAACGCAGTCGAAAGGATTTGGTGTTATCGCATATTAAAATGTCTGTCTGTTGTTTTTCCTCTATCATGTTTGAAGAATCATTTAACAAATTAATTAGAGCAGATATTGTTGAGCACTTTCCTCGGAATTCATGTTGGGAGCTGTTTAACTTAGTGAAATGTTCAAGGTAGGAGATGGATTGTGAATGTACAATATTTTCAAAAAGCATTTCTGCTAACACAACGTAAAATTGATAAAAGTAACATTTTATGTGAATAATTCATATAACTGCCATACAAAATCAACTGTTATACATCAAAATTCCTCTCTGGCCAACTAAACTTGCGTGATAAACATACAAGTTCATTGGATTTGAATCAGAGTCAGTCGAAGAGAACAGTTGGAGGAAGTCTGTGATATACTGCCTCCCCATATAAGGTCAAAAGTCTTGGTGAAAATTGTAACACATTCATAGTGACAAAACCTGTGAACATGTTTCTTCATCAAACAAGCTTCATTCCTGACCTGTTATGTATACTGCTACCTTATATCACTTGCTAGTGATTCCGTGCAGTAATTTGCAGAACTACACGCTGCCAGTAGAGACTTCTATGAAAATTCTCTGAAAGGTAATTGGAATGCCACTGAGGAGCTTGGAATGGTTGCAAACTCGTGGAATGCAAATAGAGAACGAACTCTGATTTGTGATGCAAACCTCAACAAACATCTGTAAAACTTCTTGCATGATTCAGCACTTACGGTGAAACGATTTACTTCCTAACTGCTAGAACTGTTCTAAAGGGGCTGATGTTATTTTTAAATACCTCGATTTCTCGATAATTAAACAAATTCTTATGATGTAATAATTTGAACTTTTATTCACTTTTCTCAAGTAGTAAATATATCCTCAGCCCAAAAATTCAATATTGGGAAATGCAAGTTCTAATGTATCCTCAATTTAGAAAAAGCACACAACTTTTGAGGCAGCATTTTTATCGCTTAAATGATATCAGTCTAATTATATAATATAAAAATAATAGCCCGCCTAAAAGCAATATGCGTTTGTTATAATATATAAAGTGTATATTACAGTCATTGTATTATGCTTATTTTATTATGTATATGTATAAAACGTTATGTGAATGTATTACGTAGTTTAAAAATGTAGGAGCTGTGAGAATAGAAGCAAGCTGCTTTACGTAGCAAACGGAATTACAAAGTAGAAGCCGAAAGTTCCTAACAATAAGGTAACCTTGAGACAACAATAAATTAGAAAGTTAAAAAAGTTACTAATAATTCTTGGAACAATACTAATGTAATATTTAAAACAGTTTATAAATGGTCACATGGATGTGAAAAGCAAGCGAAAGTAAAATAAAAGTATTCTATTGGAGTAGGCTTAGCCAAATCAAAAACTAGAGAAGCTAAAGTAGAATAAAGGTATTCTATTGGAGTAGGCTTAGCCAATCAGAAACTAGAAATAGAGAAAATGTACAAATTCAAACGGTCGACGCTAGTAGATAGCGTACCCACGCAGTTAGGTTCGGTACGGGTTCAGTGATTGTATGCGAGACATAAACATTTATTGCGGTGAGCATAATATATAAATATTTACCTGTTAAAAGTATAATTAACAATAATCTCACAGCTCTATAGCAGGATACATCAGTGAAGTGTTATAAACCGTATGAAGGATTAATAAAAAAAAGTAAAATACAATTATAATTTGTGTAAGCTTTATTCTTCAGCCGTACAGCCCTAATAAGAGATACTTGCTCTACAAAACAGTACTGACGCAGCCGAGGCATAAATAATAAATAAATAAACATTAAAATAATTATTACGCATAAAATAACCACACAACACCGCCGCAAAAGTTTATGCCCAAAGCGTGGGGCGAACACTCCTAGAAACATATATCTCCTTCAAGTTTGGCATCCATAACGTGGTGCAACATAAATCTCCCGCAGGACTGGCATCCATACGTGGGTCCCTTCTGCTTCACTTTATTAGTGAATATCTTGTTGTGTGTGTGTTTCTCAAAGTTATATAACTATCATAAGTTGGGCATCTTATACAAATATAACGTGACGATTTTAAACCACCCCAATTCCCGCTCCCCAAACAAGCCTTTACATGAAAGCATTCCTGTTATGGTTTTTCTGCCGCTTACCTGTAGTAGGCAGGGGAAGTGCTGAATTCCAAACAGAAATTCGGTATCAATATTTTACTGAGTAAAATTGAGTATTCTACTCAAAAACTTCATAAGATTTTAGTGGAAATATACTACATTTTGGTGTCAACTTAACCCTGCCCCCAGTAAAAGCATTGTGTTCTCTTTCTGTCTGTGTGTGAACACGTAACTAAAAATGAAAACTTGGATCAATAACAAATTTCATACTTGAAATGGCGCGTAAAGTAATTTACTTGTTTAATTTTAGAGAAACCTTATCAGTAACCATTACAGTAAAATATATGTTTGATTGTGTTTAAATTACGGAGTCTTACCTTATATAATAAAATCATTTCTCTTATTCCGTAACAGCCTATACTTGAAAAGAATAGAAATTTCTTCACTTAAATAAAAATAAGAACATGTTTACTTATTAGTATGAAATTAAAGTTTAGGGAATCAGAATGAAGCTCGATTTAAATAATTAGATATAAAGATTTCAGAATTATAACAGCTTCAAGTTGGAAAGTTTAGGAAGAACAATGAATTTGAAAAATTTTACTTGCAAAACTATGATGTTCTAAATTTTAGAGTTTGCATAAAGCATTATATCGGGCTTGTCTACACATATAAGAAGTTTCTTTTTGTTTTAAAAGTGCAAGGTCGACTTTCCTTCTATTTCGGACGATTTGAAATGGAATGTGAATTTGTCATTGGTTGAGAAAGTCGTGAGAGTACATTCGATTTTTTTTTTAAAAAAGCTGCACCGCGCGCTTGTGTTTCAGCATAACTCAAACCTAAAATATCGGATAAATATCAAACTTGATGTTTAAGTGCAGCATACCGAGCGAAAGGCTCCGCGTAACGAAAAGCTCGCATTAGGGGGTCCCGGATTCGATTCCCGACGACTGCTTACTCTGGTCTTGGGTTTTTCGTGGCTTTCCCTGATCGATAGGCGAGTGCTGTGTGGTTTCTCTTCTACCGCGATTTACTTTCCCTTTCATTCCGTTCCCTTCTTATCTTTCAGATGTGCTTTTAGATTTCGTGGCGTATGGCGGTGCCGAACAGATGGCGCGGATGCTTGCTCAAAGAAGAGAGTACTCCACGTGGACATTAGAGGGCTGCTTGGTCGACGGGTTGTTCATCGTCCTCTCTAGGCAGCTCTGGCAGTGGGACGGGACTTCCAGCCTGGAATTGTTAGGGACTTCCGCGCGTCTCTGTGGCCTGTCTGCTACAGCCCATAGCTTTCTGTGGTTCCTTCACTTTATTCCTTCCTCCCGGGGGATGGTAGCCACAATAGGTCTAAGTAGGTCGCAGTGCGCGAGGTGTCCCTCTCCTAGGTGTCCCTATACCTGGGGACCTGCGTTTTTCGTTTTATTGTTTGGTAGAAATCGTGGTTTGGAGAATTTTGCGTTATTTTTGGAGAATTTCGCATCATTTTTATTAGTTTTTATCATCATATTTTGGGATTTTAAATGTACTTTTTCATGTAAATAGATTATTGAAGAACAATGTGGAGTTTTATTTTAGAGAACACACATTTTATACTCCAATTATCAGTGAAGAAGGCATAACATGAAAGACAAATACATATTCCTTTTTCTAACTGGCAAAGGAGAACATTATCGCTTTCCTGTTGCAACCCAAGTCGCTAAAAACTCCTGAGTAGCAAGAGAAGAACATTTCACAGGCAACATTGGACATTGATACTACAATGACTGACTGTCAAGTCTCACTGAAATGGACATAATACCATAAAAGAAAAGTACATTATGTTGTGTTTTCTGTCAAAGGAGAACATTGCCGTAATGTTTGCATTTTCTTCTTTCATGTTGCAAGGAAAGAAACGTTCAGTCAACATTAGCATAGGGATACCACACTGGCCGGGGAGCTCTGCCACTAAACTCAGGATGACTGTCAAGTAAACAACGTAGAACTTTCACAATATCTATTTTTCCATATCGCAACATAATGTTATTGGTTTCTCTTGAAGTTCACTGTACTTTTTTGTGATCACTGAATCATTAACATTTTTAAAGAATGAAATAGACCTCACTTTTTCACTAGTGCTGCATCGATATTACTGTTAATGATGAATACTGGTCTAAACACCTCAAGTGCTGAATACAACTTATTAGCAGGGTCTTCAAACATTAGTAACTGTAATTTTGCAAATGCTAAGGATGCAGTGTTTTTCACAGATGATCTAAAATTTCCTTGAACATCTGCACTTATGATGCAATTTAGCTTCTCTTCTGTTTCACTAAAACATTCCCTTCTTTTGCTACTTCGAAATTTCTCAATGTTTTCCTGAGTTCCTCATAAAGTGTAGAACTTGTTGGGTATGAAGATCCTTCTAATTCAGTGATGTATTCCACTAAATCATTGACATGTTCCTTGACGGATGTTGCCTCAGCTGAAATTATACTTACTTCATCGTTCGTTAATGATTACATGAAATTGATACCAGCATTGCTGACTGAGTCCAGATCTTCCAACTGTACGAACTGTTATATCACGAAGATGCTTCTCAACGTAGAAAACGGCCTAGAACTAAGTATTCTATCTTGTCTACACTGGTACTGCAAACCGTGGATACTTTTCTTTGAGAAATCGAACATACAGGTGCCTTCTCCTTCTCAAATTGAGAAATACAGCCAGGCAAACACCGTGAATTCGCTTTATTGTGCATATAAAATTTATAAAATTGACATATTCGCGTTATTGGCTCATTTCGTTTTATTTCTCGAAATAAATCTATCTAATTTTCGAATTGTTAACAACGTTATGTATAAGTAACTGTTTTCCAAGCATTTTAGGGAATATTTTTAAAAAGTCTCCGTTATCGAAAACGCGAAAAACGCAGGTCCATAGCTATACCTAAGAGTTCAGCATTTTCCAGGAAGATGAGTGAATATTTTCACAAAATTCATTGCATCACAAACTACACTTAGCAAGTTTCGTTATTGTTTATGTTTTCATAAGCGGCTGTAATGATTTTAATTAAAACAATATATGTCTGGTAAGTATATTGACATAGAAACAAAATTTTCTTAAATAAAATATCTTGAATTTGTGAATGAAATGCGAAGCCTCCTTCATTCAGACTGAATTTGGCATAATTTTGTATAACTATGAAACCTCAACAGATAGACAAATACGTTTGAAAAACAAATGTATACTGGTGTGGAATTTTGGTCGTTTGCTTTGAGGGAGTTATGAAAGGGAAAGGCGTTGCAAGGTAGATAAGTTCTAGGAATAAAAGACTATGCTCTCAGGAGGTGTGGAGAGAAGATAAATGAATACTTCTCATTTATTCCTTCACTGCCCCTTTTTATGTTATATTTACCAAAAACAATTTTCCCTCGCCTCCTTGACACAAGATTCTGCATCCACCAAGTTCCACGATCGAATTAGAAGCGTTTTTAAGTTATTTCTATGTCCTACGATTAAACTTTAACCCCCGTATCCTAACCGTTTCCCCTATATACAGCTTAATCATCGGTGAAGTTCGCCACTTACATTTCTCAAATTGACCGTCTGCTGTCGCCCGGCAACTAAGACATTATTATGACCTGTCACGACAACGCTATAACGCTAAACTGAGTTCCTGTCTTAAATACATTTCTATACCACGCCCATTTTATAGTTTCTTCAAGTTTCTTTTCTAGTCACGTGGTTTTTTATTCTTATTATTTGCCCTCGTGATAGATTCTAACGCACGTTCTCCTATTTTAGAAAGTCCTTGTTTTTGCGTCTGCAATTATCACATTATTCCAGTTTGATTACATTTTCTCTACGCTTGGCTGATTTTTATACGCTAGGATTTTCCTCGTATTGTTCTATTTTTCCGGACCTGACTTTTCTCTTCACTTTCAATCTTTTGTCACTGACTACTGCAAGCCACTCAATGTCTGAGTACTTGCCGTCTCCACTATATATTTCTTCAAACTTAATACATTTACTTTTCCTATTCAAAATATTTGCTGCATATGGAATTTTTATACTTATTCTCTTTTATTAATAAGTTCTCTTTTTATTGCAATCGCTTAGTATACTTGTTTCTTTCTTTTCTTATTCTTAAGAAGTGTGTGTTTAAGTAAGTACCGATAATTTGTTAAAAGATAACAGATCATTATTTTCCAAATACTTTATTATTATTCATTACCTTCTTTACACTACTCATTTTATTTTATTTTTTTGAAAGTAGTTTAATCCAAACTTTGTTTTTATAGCCACCGGCGTTATTCAGACACTTGTCATAACAGGAAACCAGCTTTTGTATACTTTCGTCAAAGAATGATGCCGCCTGTGATGAAAGCTAAGTCTGTACTTCTTGTTTCACATCATCGTCGTTGAAATGTCTTTCACCAAGAAATGTCTTCAGATGAAGAAACAGATGAAAATCACTTGGTGCCAATGTTTTCTTCCACAGCTTACACCAAATCTTCCGTGATTACAGACGTTCCGAGGTTCATCATGTACATTTTCAGGATCTTCGTTAAACTTTCTAACCCACTTCCTCACCATTTCATCACACATTGTTGTTTCCCCATAAAACTCGCACAATTTGCGATGAATGTTTGCTTTCGTAACATTTCTCGCATTCAAAACACGAATCACTGATCTGACTTCACAGTCGACGGGCCGTTCGATTGTTTTGAAAACATTTCCAAACACTCTAACAACAGGAAAACCAAAGTGACGAACACTCACAGCTGCACCTGGCTTCCTAATAATGGAGGAAGTGATCGCGCATACTCAAAATCGCGACTGCAGCGCTATAGTGGCAACATGCTAAAACAGTACTTGCTTTAAAAACACACCTCGTATTTAGAGTTTCCTTGGCCTTTATATTCTATTTAATACTCTTGTGTTTGCTATCGTTTTTATATTTAATCGGGTGAATATTAAAACCCCAATACTCCTTAAAATATACGACTTGTGGCAATTTCCATATCGTTAGTAATTTTTAAAATAATTATTACACTTTTCCCAAAATAAATCATGTTACAAAATATGCCTGAATGTTTTCATTTTACTTTTTGCAGGTGGTTACTACGTCTTATAATTTATTCCTCCCTGCTTCCGATAAACATCTGGACGTGGTTTCCGCGTGTAGTGTTTAATTTTATATTATTTATGGACAAAGACGTATCGTGAATAACATAAAAAAATAATATCTTAATTAATGTTATAATATGTAGGTAAGGTACGAGGGCAATCCCAGATGTACCCGACCTGACGTATATATAACGGTTGTTTAAAACAAATGACTATAGTAGAAGTTATCACACTTATAAAGCTTAAGTTTGAAGTTTGACGATGCTACGTTGTTTAGTAATTGTTTGGCAGCCATCAATAGTGAACACACTCAGCGAATTTGTAAACATGGATAAAACTGGCCATCGTTGTGTGATACAATACTTTCATTTGAAAGGTTTTAGTCCAACTAATATTAAAGCTGAGCTAGATTCTACTCTGGGGGAGACTACTCCTTCGTTTACAACAGTAAAATATTAGGTGGCAGAGTTTAAGCAAAACCGTACGAGCTGCCAGGACGAACATCGCAGTGGTCGACCAAATGAAGTGACCACAAAATGGTATTGTATGACTGTCGACTGAAAGTGCGCGAGCTAGCAGATATCGTAGCATTTCAAAAGGTGCTGTACATTGCACACTAACTGAAAATTTAGATATGAGAAAGCTGTGCGCAAGATGGGTGCCGCGTTTACTCACAATGGAACAAAATCAGCGTCGTATGTTTCAGTCGGGTGTTTGGCGATGTTTCACTGCAATAAAGCAGAGTTTTTGCGTCGATTCATAACCATGGATGAAACATGGGTCCATTACTTCACAGCTGAGACGAAGGAACAGTCAAAACAGTGGGTTGAAAGGGGATAATCGGGTCCAAAGAAGGCGAAGACGGTTCCATCTGCAGGCAAGAACATGGCGTCATTTTTTGAGATGCGCGTGGAATAATTTTCGTTGATTATCTTCAAAAAGGAAAAGTATTCAATGGTGAGTATTATGCAAACTTATTGCAGCATTTGAATTATGAAATTGTGGTAGTAATTTGTATCACAATAATGTAAATGCCAGAGTGATTGTAGTGTAAATAAGCATTATTGTATGACATTGATTTGAGATGTTTGTTAATTATAAGCATTGTTAGGAAATAAGTTTACACGGCCTCACTGAAACTGACAATAGGAGCGGATAGCAATGTGCGAGGGAGTGAGTTGAATATTAATTAGAAGCGGCAAACAAATGACGTCAGATTGGCGCGCTTTTCTTAGAAATAGCGGGAATATTTTTCCTAGGGCATATGTTTTCGTAATTTTTGATTGGATATAAAAATAGACGCTAATGTTGGCGCGTTTTATTAACCAATAGCGGCTCGGTTATAATCTTTAGGCATATCGGGGTGTGGGAGTATAAAAAGCTAAAGTCAGAGGCAGATTTCGTCAGTCCAACAGAAGCATTCACGCGTTATACGTCGCACAGTTAATTCATCAGAATCGTTCGCGGGTTACACGTCGCGTAGTTCAACGGAAGCATACATAAAGTACACGTCGCAATTCTACAGAATCTCTCGCGTCTTAAAGTTTGTTATAAATGTGAAACACGCGAATTAATAATGTGCAGTAAATAAGTGATTATAGTGATATTAGAAAATATAACTGTTTCAGTTTGGCGTGTATCACGAATCAATATGTGAACTTAATTGTGACGGTATAAAAGTGTAAAAACAAATTCTTTTATCAGTGTTATCTTTGAGTAACAAAATCCTTTCCACTTACACACCCTGTTTAAGAGATTTGCTCGACTGAATAATAATAATAATAGTTAGCCGGAGCACAATGAACCCAAAATGCAAAATAATAAAACAATAACAGGCGCCCAGCAATAAGATAACACGAAGTGACTGTGACAAATTGGCTTCCATACATGGGGCATATAAACATGAAGCATCTTCCAACTACCAACTACTAACAAATATACCACTTCAAAATCAAGCAAAAACAGCCGCATTTAGCGAAAAAGAAAGTTTTGTTTCATCAAGACAATGCAGCAGTTCACATACCTATTATCGCTATGGCCAAAATCAATGAGTTAAAGTTCGAATTGCTTCCTAATGCACCCTGTTCGCCAGACTTAGCCCCCTCTGATTATTTTCTGTTTCCAAAGTTGAAGAAATGCTTTGGTGGTAAAAGATTTGCCAAGAATGATGGGATGGAGTTTACAGTTGATGGCTGTTTTGCAGTACTCGACGGTTCCCACTATAAACATCGCTAGGAAAAGCGTATCGAACTGAAGGAGACTATGTAGAGAGATAGATGTTTTTTCCCCGACGAAAAAGTAGAAGATAAAACACAGATAAGTGTTTGGGAACATACCAGTTATCTTAATAGTCACCCAGTAATGCTGTCGACAATGCGACACAATAATGCGTGTGGTATGACAATGCTTACTGATACGCCACAATATCAAAACTAACATATAAAGCGTGGTATAAGGCGAGGACTGGACTGTTGAACGGAGGGGACACCTATCACTGCGGCCCTCAAGGACTATCCTGCATACTCTCCCGGAAGGAACGGATGAGATGAGGGAACATCAGGAGACAAGTGGGCTGCAGAGAGAGGCCAATGCAGATCCAAAGAGAAGCGCAGAGTTTCTAACAGTTCTAGGCTTGACCAACCGGCACGGGAGAGCCGCTCGGAGACGCTCCTACATTGAGACCAAGCAAATTTCCAAAGCGCAAGTCTCTGTGCCGTCTGCCCGACACAACCGAACCACAGTTTCGGAGTCAACCTGAAATATGAAAGGGAAATGAAATGAGAGCAAATGGGGAAGAGAGGAGAGCTGTGGTAGAATACACCAATCCAGCATTCACCGGTTTCAACCAGGAAAACCACGTAAATGAGCTGCCATCGGGAATTGAGCCGGGACCTCCCAAATGCGAGCCTCACACGTTACCGCGGAGCCATCTCGCTCGGTACGAGATGAGATTTTCTTAAAAATATTCGTGTCGCATTCTTAGAAGATGCTGAACATAAATACCATATTTTGGTATTTAACCGACTTTTCGTTTTTAATGAGACACAGACACACACACACACACACACACACACACACACACACACACACACACACACACGAATCTGTTTCTAAAAATGTTTTGAAAGGTGTTCAGGCGTATGCCAGAAAAGTGTATTTTCGTTGAAATATCTAAATCTAATTTTTGAGTGGAACACAACATTCTGAAGCAACATACAGTACTAGCCACGGACAAACTAATAGAACTCATTAATGTAATAAGATACCTAATTCCAGCTCCTCAGCATCAACACTTTAATAATTTATTTCTTTACTATTTCTTGTATTATACTTAAGAGGATATTAAAACACATATATTCATAATGTACACATGGTAGAGAACAAGTATGTAACGTTATAATATATGAAATATAGTATGAGGGGGAAAGGCCATTGTTGGTTATATAACCAGTAATATAAAATTATGAGAAATGCAGTAGTATCTACGTAAGATTGTAAACAACCTTGGATTCATAATTAAGATGATGGAAGTCTGTAAAACTACATCTATGTAACAAACTGTTATTGGATAGTAGCACCAATCAGGTACATTGATACATGCCTATAATTCAAATACGTACGTTAAGAAGAACGGTTGGAAAGAACGCTAACAGAAGCTTGTCAGTGTTCGAGCAGGAAGGTCGTGTATAAACTCGTCTCCAAATAGACGCTAATACTACGTGTTTAAAGTCTACCATTATACATATTTTAACACAACAAAGGTAACAGTGAATTGTGAATATTTACATGTGGTTTATCCAAAATACAAGTGAAATAATTAACAGAATACGTGTGTGTAAAATATTTTAATCTTCTCCATACTCAACCCTGATAAGACACAAGTGCTCTCCGACACAAATACAGCAGCCGTGACACAATTATAAAATTATAATTACAACAAACTAACACACAAACAAGAATACAGATATACGATCATCAGATTCCAGTCCACGAGAACGTCGGGATACGTCACAAGAGTAGGGGCATCAAGACGACCTACAGGTACGTAATATAGCATCCATCATCATCAAAGTAGTGAGGTCCTACCAAGGGAACCGCTAGAATTTCCTGTTACATATTATAGGTAAGGTGATAGAGAAACTAAAATTCGCTCGAGAAGTACACAGAAAAGTTTAGCGTTTTCTTTCATCAACCACCGTTTTTTAAATAGGGGAAAAACAACTAAGTGAAAATTTTGCAAAAGTTTACGTCATCAATGGTCATGGACAAGCAAGTTTGACTATAAAAATTGAAAGTTATAAACGTATCCGAAGAAGTATTGCATCATTTTCTTTGTCCTGTTAGGCCCACATTTAAACAAAAAAAAAGTGACGCAAATAAGCGAAGAAAGTCTGGCAACTGCTTTTTTTGGCACGTGAATCTGATTAGTAATGATCTTACATGTTGAATCACTGTACAGTACGAATAAAAAGTTTAACAACATCCTGAATACATGACTTGTTGTGTAGGACCTTGGAGTTAATGAGCGCTTACATGCATAGGTTAGTTTTAAGAACTATAAAAGTAAAATTGGAGCTTTTATAGGTTTCTCTGTTACAGCTATTTAGATTTACGCATAAAAGGTTTGTTTCATGTTAAACATAGCTATTTATTAGTAAGCAAACGGTTACGAGCCAGAATTGTTTATTTAAGAGGTATGATATTCTCAAAAAAGCTTGGTTTCGTATTTCATATTAATCGAGATAAACATTTGCAGACAAAATTTCATTACACATTTCGTTGTAGCTACAAGGGGTATGCAGGAAACGAAGCGATAGTCTAAAGTTTAAAAGCTAGTTACTATATGCTGACCTTGAAGTTTCATATCTTTCCATGATATCGCGAAAAACAACTGAATGGTGACAGCACTTCAAACAAGTTACAGAAGTATTGAAAACCTCAAACCAATAATAACGTATATCTTGGAAATGGCTGATGCTATAAAAAGTTATTTGAAATATCTTGTGTGCGTTTTAGAGATCTACATTTTCTGGGTAATACGTTTTTGTCTATCTGTTATGGCTTAAGAAAATTAAATTGAGTTTTATTTATGGGCGCTCTTTACTACTATGGTACTTAACATCCCATTCTACACTGGGCGAGAAAGACCGGAAATTTTACTCAGAGGTGCCTTCATCAGGCTGGAAGTTCTTTTACGTGCCGTAAATCTATGTACGTGCTGTATATCTACGACAGGAGACCACCGATTTTACTTCCCTTCTGAATGAAGCCATGCTAAGAACTTTTACGCCCGAAAAATTCCATCGCCCACCGCTGGATTTGAACCCGCAATCTAGGGAACTAGAGCCTAGCATGGTACCCGTAGACCACGAAGTGTGTTATGATTTGTTATGATTTACCAGTTATACAAAATGATATAAAATTCTTTCCTAATGATGAGGACTTCACAGGCTGTTGAGAATTCAATATATGCATTTTATGTATTATGTAAATGGCTTATATATGTTGTTATTTTAACCAAAATTATTCGGGCCATTTTGAGAAAATAGAAAATAACAAAACTTTTCCATGTAAGGATAATCTGGGAAGGGATTTCTATTGAAAATCTTCATGTTCTTTGGGGGGTAAGGAACTTAAATACAAAGTTGGTTTTTATCCAACATTTCGTTTTTAAGTTACGGTGGCGCGAGCGCACACACACACACAACACACTTCTAACAATGTGTGCTTTGATTCAGAGCTCTACTAAGTCGTAGAGAAAGTATAAAAAGTGTAGATAAGTTATTAACTCGTTAAATTCACAATGCTATTTCAGTTTCATCTAAGAATTTATCTCAATTTGTGCATTATATTTTATCCCACAAAATGAACTCTTAACTAGCGAAGCTGAATGTTTTTCTTTCTCAAGAAACATTGTTTGCTATCGTTAATATTTCCCCAAAAATAAACCCCAAAGTTATGATCACTTACCAGCAATACGTACTTTACTCAGGTACTTAATACCCTGATAGCCGATATGTACCTTAAGCCAGACTATTAGACAACTAATGACGTCTGAAAAATTGTTTGAAAAATGTATCTTGGCCATGGTTATTCTTTTACATCAATTATAAATAGCAAGACCATATAGTAGGTTTTCTACGACACAATTGACTATTACGGTGGCCCTTGAAGTGGTTTAAGGATGCAGCAAGTTGCAATTTCCACCAGCAAAGTTCAGTGAGAGAATACTGTTTCATCATTATTCTCGGTATCCCGTTTTCTTGCACCACGAAATCGTTCTCGGTAGTGGAGTCAGAATCGGAAAACTTGGCATTAGAATTGTTGGCAAGCTATGGGTTTTGGAGATTAAGGAGACACGCAAAGTAAGAAACCTAAAATTTCGAGAAGCTTAATTTGCATTTCCTTCTAAATTTGCTTTGCTTTCCAATAAACCGTGAATTAATATGTTCATCTATGAATTAAAATTCTGCATGTTCATAATTTAACATCATGTAACTGTAAACATCTGAAAATACCTCTTTAAGAAGGAGTTCAAATTAGAAGATACATCACTGATACAATATCTTCCAATTTCAAAGTACACTTATCTCGGCAGATATTCATTTGAGGACCACAGCTTTTATTTTCTCTACCGCGTACATAGTAGGTAGAGAATGTGATGTATTCCACCCAAAAATTAAACATCTAGATTTCACCGGAAATACATGTTTTGAGCACCTATAAATTAAAAAAAGGAACTCGGTATTTAAGTTCAGTACCTTCCAAAGACACATGAAGATTATAAAAAATTCTCCCACCCCAAACTACCTTTTACATGGAAGATTTTTAGAAACTTTTTTTTTGAAATATGGCTTTAACAATTTGGATTAAAATACCATATATGAAATATATTTACATGACAACATGAAACCCATATCTTGAATTCCCTGAGAATAGTCTGTGAACTCCTCTTATTTTGGAGGAATTTTATATAATCTTGTTTAACTGAGAAAGGTTGAGCGATAGACGAAAAACGTAGTACATAAAAATGTAGATATCTTTAAAACACACAATTTATTTCTAATAAATTTTTGTAGCGCCAGCGATCTCCGAGGTATTTGTTACTAATGGTTCGCATGGTTCAATTCTTATCATCATTCTTTTAAAGTCCTGTCGCCATTCAATTGTTTCTCGCGATTGCATGGAAACAATGTGCAATTTTAAGACCAGCATATGGCAGCCTGTGCTTAAACATTTCAGTATCGCCGTTTCCTTTATATCTATAACGTAATGTGTAAATTTAGTTATTTCTACAATGGTTTATTTCGATTAAAATGAAGTAGATAGAAAAATAAATAATTTTTATACCAACTAATAAAGGATTCTAAGTAGAAAAAGTATGTGAATGTAACACATCGCGTTTTTTCCCTTGGTTTTATAATCAGTATGAAATAGCAAGCAAGAAACTCTTTTAGTGTTACGAAAACCATAACTAAATATGTTGGTTTAAGACAAATTTTAAAATTATTATCGACGGAGAAACCTACAAACTTTAAAAATACAATTACTAAAGCTATAAGCAAACTCACATTCGATATAGAAACCACAAAATTTCACAGTCTATTCCAACAAGTCCCCTTAGTTCTTCCTCATTTACTTGAGCATGCAATAAATTAATTGTTAAGACACCATAGCATTGTTTAAAATGACGGAATGCAAATTATCATAACATTCCCATAAATTTATGTGATTTCAAGGAAGGTAAATCCAGCAAACAATTACAGTATATGTAATCATAAATGTTTAGTGATGCCATCAACTACACGCTACAAAGAGTTATGCCGTTCTTGTTTACTTTTAAACAATACAACATGGACATCTTTATCTCTCATTGCCAATGGAAGGGACGACTTTATTTAATGAGGTATAGCCCAACATTTTACTTCGGATTTTGAGAAGCTTTTAAGTATATATTCCGTTAGGTATTTGTCATAAAACATCATTGAATGCTTGGATATTTAAAGTGTGTATAAACGATTTTGTTTCAACGATATTCTACCGTTGGCTCTATATTCTACCTACCTATCACCTAAAGATTTGACACCGAGATTGGACTGTAAATACACGTTTCGAGGTTTCTGATTAAAAAATAAAATTTTTTAGAAAAAGGTCTGTTTGTGGTGTGTGTTTATGTGTCTTCTGTTTGTCTATGAGCACCATGATTCAAAACAAAAATTGGGTTAAATATAAAATTTTGTATTGAGGCAGTATTTTTAACACTTAAATGATTTCAGCCTAATTATGTAATATAAAAAATAACATCCCGCCTTAAAAGCAATATGTGTATAATATAATATATAAAATGTATGTAACAGTCATTGTATTAATGCTTATATTATTGTATACATGTATAATAATGTTATGTGAATGTATTAGGTAATTTAATAATGTAGGAGCTGTGAGAATAGAAGCCGAAAGTTGCTAACAATGAGGTAACCTTGAGGAAATAGTGAATTTGGAAAGTTTAATAATGCTACTAATAATTCTTGGAACAATAGCGTAATATTTACGCTGAAAGTTAAATAAAAGTATTCTACTGGAGAAAGATTAGCCAATCAGAGACTTGAAATAGAGAAATTTACAAATTTAAGCGGCAAACGCCAGTCGCTAGTAGACAGCGTTCTCAACCGGATGCTAGACGCGTTCTCGAGAAGTTTAATACCTATTCAGTGCGAGACACATACAATACATTACGGCGAGAATATTATAAAGTTTACGTATTAAAAAGTGCAAGTAATTAATAAATAATCTTACAGTTCTCTATATCAGTGAAGTGTTATTTTGTCGTACGAAGGATTAATAAAAGGAGTGAAGTAAAATTATAATTTGTGTAAGCCTACATTCTTTAGTAGCATCACCCCCTGTTAAGAGATACATGTTTCTACAAATTAATACTGACGCAGCCGAGGCAAACCTAAATATATATAACATTTAAAGAAACATTGAAATACAAAGTTGATTTTTAAGCGTGGGGGCGAAGGCCACTGGAAAGTGAACGTTGGGGGCGAAGGCCACTGGAAAGTGAACATTGGGGCGAAAGCAACCGGAAAGTTTGTACCATACGTGGGGCAGTTACTTCATCAAATTTGGCTACTACAATACAGTGGAACTACAATACAACCTACTTTAAATTTGCACCTAAATGTGGTGCTAATAACGTAAAGATATATTTCACGTAAAGGCTACAACCTTCTCAGTATTTAAGTTCCGCCTCTTCCAAAGAAACGACACTAGAATTTCAAGAAATGTCCCTCATTTACACTTCACTTTATATAGAACATTTTTGTTATCTTTGATTTTTTCAAAAATAGTTCCAATGATTTTGATTAAAATACATATCTTCAAGAGAGCCTCATGATAAATAAAATGTATATGTTAAATTTTCGAATAGTCTGAAATTTTCTCCATCCTGAATGACTTTTGTATAACTTGTTAACTATAAGAGATAGGCAAAAATGCACTACATAAAAACGCAGTTCTTGTTAAAACACATAGGAATGAGTAGAGTAGAGTGATGTATTTATTGGACTTAAACATTTTACATATTCAAACTCACACATCGCGCGGCCAGATAGACCGTACGTGCTTATATAATACATATATATAGTTTATATTTATCAGACTATATTCATCACGCTGAACCTTAAAGTTAATGTTATTTACAAGAAATGAAAAGAAAACAAACAGATACAATAACAAAAAGCTCACAAAAACAAAACAAAAGAGGAAGAAGAAAAAGAGGTAAAACTTGTTCACAACATACGCTATTGTTTACAAAACAAACAAATACCCGCCCCTAAGCCACCAACCCTCCCCCTCCCACTCTTGAACCTCTTCCTTACACTCCGATCTGGGCTGCATAACCTTTTGTAAAAATTTACCAATTGCTCCCCCTTTCCAATCAACAAGGTCCACCAAGCTTGTAACTCTCCCCTTGAGTTAACAAAGGAACCTGGGAGATACTTTCTGCTCAACTGTTCTGTCTTAGTACAATGCACCAGATCCTGAATCCAAGCTTCTTCCTCTCTACATCAGGGACAGATAATTATGCCTTCTTCATTAATGAATTTGATCGCTCGCCATGATCCCAGTCTGTGCCAAGCAAGCCCTTGCTTTCTGGCTCTATTTCTGAACAAAATATATTGTTCTATACCCCATTCTGTTTTTAGTTTCGACTGTAAGCTTAATTATACTTTATCATTACATTGTGACAGCGCTTCAGTCGCTTCTGTACTTTTCTCCGTACCTTTTCTCTAGTTCCAGGTCCTTCAAACCAAATATTACCCATCTCTATTTTCTCCAGCCCTCTCTTGATTTTCGCTTCCGTAATCTTGTCCTCTCCCATTCTAAGCTGTTCCTTATAGCATACTGTTCTCATAGTGATTGTTCCCCTCTCGTAATTGTAATACAATATTTGATCGCCCGTACCTTACATTCAATTGCTTCGTTGTGTGTACCATATTCTTTAAAAATATCGCAGTTTGCCGTACGTCTTCCCACACCCAAGATACCTTTTAGAAAACCTGTTCTTACTTGGTCTAGCCTTTCCGTGGTACCCACTCCCAGATCTCCGCTCCATACGTCATTTGGATCTAACAAGTGCCCCATATATTGTATCTAGTAATTTTACCGGTATATCTGGAATTCTGCTCCGAGTGCGCAGAGTTTCCGCAGCTCTCATTCCTGCCTCGAGTTTCATAACCTCAATATGTTTAGTCCATCTTCCGTTCAATGTAACAGTCAAACCTAAGTATACAAAACTGTTTACATTGCCCAGTTTCTCCCCAGCGTAAGTCCAGGTCTCTGTTCGGCTGTATACCGAGCTTTTTCAAACGTAATTGTTTTCATTTTATTTACATTAACGGCCAATACCAGACAACAAGTCTGAAGTCTGCAACCCTTCCACAGTAGTAGAGAAGGATGTCATATCGTCTGCATTATAAAAGTACTGGGATCCGAATGTCGCCGATCTCAGGCGCCTCCACCTTTTCTCCTAACAATATGTCCACTACGTCATCCACAAAGATACAGGTTTTGCGCACCACGAACTACACAGCACTATTGTGGATACCGCCCCTCCAGAAAGAAAGGATGAAGCGAAGAAATCACCGGAGGCTACAGGTAGCAAGCAGACAGGCCAAAGGGACGCAGAGAGTCCTTAATAGTTTCAGCTTGAAGACCCGATCCACTGCCAGAACTGTCCTTACAATCAGACAGCCCTCTGGTGTTCACGGGAGTGAGCACCTACGCCATTTGTCCAGCACTGCTCACACTGCACAATCTAAAAGCAGACCTGAAGCCTGAGAAAGAAACGAAGTGAAAGAAAATTGTGGTAGACGAGAAACTATCCCAGCATGCGCCTACGATCAGGTAAAACCACGAAAAAGAAAAATCCAAGGCCAGAATAGGCGGTCAATAGGAACTGAAACCGGGACCTTCCGAATGCAAACCTCACACATTACCGCGGAGCCAACTCTCTCCGTATTACAACCAATTTATTTCAAATGAAATTTGTTGTGGTATTAACCATTGCCGAGATGTTCTTTATTATTGGTTGAATTGCGAAAAATATAAACTTTTTTTAAACTGCTGAGTCGCTATTCTTTTTTCTCGAGATGCAATGAGAACGGAAATTAAACGCAATCTCAGCGACCCACTTTTTAAGGATTTTGACTATCGCTTCAGCATGTATTTCCTTTGTGCTCGCAAAGAAATGCATAATAAAACCATTTCTGCAAATGCTTATTTCGGTTTCATGAAGCAGATGTATAAATAGTTTCTAGAAGAGCGAGTGCAGTAAGTCTTGCGAATGTAAAACATAGTTTTTACTTATTTAAAGAAATAGTTGTACTAGATAAAAATGGAAAGGTATTATATTAAAGTTTCCATCCCAAACTAACTGCAAGCAAATTTTCTGTTAACTGATGCTAACGTGCACAATGGGATACCCTGAAGTTAGCAATTGAATTTTTAAAAATGTTTTAGTAAATGTAACTATACTTTGTTGTGAAGTCAAAAAATACTCATTGATCTGTGGACCATTTGGGCACACAGACAAAGGTTCTGAAAATATATGACAGAAAGGTTTCATTGAAGCAGTGTGATCTTAAATGATATACAGAATATTTCAGGACCTCTGTAACAAACTCTGAGGAACGATAGATCTCACAGAGGGGAAATTTTTTTGTCAAGCAACTACCATTCTCCGACTAATCGTTACGGAGTTATTCACCCCTGTTTGAAGCGTATCCGGTAGGATAAGTTTGAGAGGCACAGCCAGTACACTTTGACTTTGTTTACAACAGCTGAATCAAGTGACATCGTCTCTTTCTTTTCCCTTAAGTCCGGTTTCTGAGACACACAGCCCAAGTTAACTCAAAGGGGATGGAAAAACGAAAGGCACCAGAAGGTGATCTTCAACGATTCCAGCCCAGATGTTTAAGAAATCATTTTGTTGGTGATGTCTAACAAATATTGTATGAGGGTTCTGAACATCCACAATGTGGCTGTTCTTGCGGTTTAAGTATCCATCTCGTGTGAAGAGGCCACATCGGTAAACAAGACGCGCGTGGGAAATGTAGAATCTGCATACTTCGTTACAGAAACCGCTGGACAAACTGAACACGAGGTGCGAAGTCGTTCGGCCCCAGTCCCTGAATTTTCTGGAGGTACTATGCGTGTAGCTGTTGTCTACAAACACTGAGTTTATTTGTTATAAGAAAAGAAATGTTTAAAATAACAGTAGCGAGAACACTGTTATGAAACTTCGATTAATTCATCTAAAATTCACCAGTTTGGCAGCGACTTTTAAAACGACATTCGGGAGTCAATGATGTAGGTTTTAGATTCGGAATGTTTAGGGTTACCAGATTCTTGAAATGAAATGTAGAATACCAGCGGTATGAAATGTGGTGTGGAATGACACTAGTGGTCTAAAACGTAGGGACATTATACAAATAATGTAGGAAATTATAGAAAAATAAAACTGCAGAAAAATTCAAATCCACACCTAAATTATTACTCAAATTTATAGTGAACTCAGCGCTATGGCTCAAGATTATCGGGAGGTCGGCGCCGGGCACTCGTAAATAAACAAAGATAGATAGCGCTCGTGCCAGTGTAAACACCGGAAGCGCTATCGTCACATAAGAATATTTTGGATAGGTTGGTTGCTTTCTAGTATGTTCTGGAACTCTAACCAGCTGCTATATAAGCGAGCGTTCTGGCGAGATTGTGTCAGTTGTGTTAATCTGTTAGATTGTAAGCGAGTTAGCGAGTGCGTTTCTAGTGCGGCGAAAAAGTGTTCCCCTAGCTAGTTGGCGACGACTGAAATGATTGCGGTGGTGATGATTTGTGTTTAAGGGCGCTCAACTGCTAGGTCATTAGCGCCCTTGCAAAACAGATCTTGGCAAAGGCCAAAGATAAAGATCGGTACAAAATATCATGGAAAAGGCCAGAGATAAACATGAATATAAAAATCGTAGCAAATGCCAGAGATAAAGATCATTATAAAAATCTTAGCACATTCATATACAAATATGAATATATAAAACTAAACAGAGAAGTATGAAACACCTGCTATTAACATGACTAAATCCGCATTTGGAAACAACAAAATTAAAAAAATCCTATCAACCGCTTCCTTATCATGCGCTAAGACCTCTGCAAGATTGGCAGGCAGTTGCAGTGTGTCCCGAAGATGTGTTACAGCAATACACTCTAGCAACACGTAACGGACCGACAGACCTTTGCTACAAAGCGGACAAATAGGAGAAGCCTGGGTCACCCATAAAAAGAAAACCGTGTGTAAAATTGCAGTGGCCAATACACAACCTAACAAAAATCACCTCCTCACGACGAGTTACGCGAGAGGAAGTTAACCAGTTTATCGCTATATGCTTCACTACTCTAAGCTTATTTCCGCGGAGAGCTAACCATCCTAACGCCAGTACCGCTCTCCGCACAACCACCTTAGCTGCCTTAGCTGCCAAATCCGCAAATTTATTCTCCGGCAAGCCAACGTGACCAGGTATCCAAGCACACTCCACATAAACACCAGAAGCGTATACTGAGTGCTGCGGAACGAGAGATTGCAGACGTCTTGTGTTCGACTCCCCAGCGAGTAAATCGTCCAGAAGAGGAGGCTACGTCGTTACTCCGAACATCACAAAGAACGTGAAGTGATAATGAAAACAAAGTGAAGTGACAGAGAAACTGAACTAATTCACATAAGTGAAGTGATAGTGTAAACTAAACGAAGTTGAACTAGATCAAAACAGTGGCAATGAGAACTGAGTGAAATTGCAGTTAAAAAATATCCCTAGCGTTTATTAGTGGGTATACAGATTATTTTGCAAGCTTATTTTACTATTTATTACATTTTAATCCAAATAAATATTTTGCAGATATAGCTACATTACACATTTGTTATAGATACAGAGAGAACAGTCACAGTCAAGATGTTTAAGAACAGGGCGCTATATGCTGGCCTTAAAATTCCATACTGTTTCCATGCTATCGCGAGAGACAAATGAATGTTGAAAGGACTTTAAGGGAATGACCAAGAAATGAACAATTCAAACCTTTAATAACGGATATCTCAGAAACGGCTTATGCCTCAAAATAACTTATTTAAAACAAACTGTGTGTTATAAAGAGATGTGCATTCTTGTGTAGTATGTTTTCGTTTATCGTGTAAGTTTACCAGTAATGCAAGATTCCTCCAGTTTGGTATTTATCTGGCCTTTTGAGTTATGGTGTTTACATAGACACACACACCGACATGTTTATAAAAATGCTTTATTTTGATTTGAGTAACCTCAAAACATGTATTTCCGGTGAAAGTTTGGTGTATTAATTTTTTGGGTAGAAAGCACTACTTCCCCTAATTACTGTATGTAGTAGAGAAGTTAAAAAAATTCTTGTTAGATACATTCACGTGTCTTTCTCTACCCTCTATTGTTTATTAATGGGTACACAAACTATTTTTAGTAAAGTTTATTTTTCTATCTACTAAATATTTATCCAAATAAACATTTGCAGAAGTAGCTACGTTAGACATTTTGTTAGGATACAAAGAGAACAGCGATAGTCAAATGTTTAAGAAGTGGACGCTATATGCTGGCCTTAAAATTCCATACTGTTTCCATGCAATCACGAGAAACATCTGAAAATCGATGGAACTTAAAAAAAGTGACAAAGGTGTTGAACAAATAGAACCATTAATAAAGGATATCTTGGAGAGGGCTGAAGCTACAAAAAAGTTATTTGAAATAATTTGCGTTTTACAGAAATCTACATCTTTTGAGTGAACACGTTTTGTCTATAGCTTAGAGTTTACCAGTTATACAGGAATACCCAAAATTTCTTGCAAATGAAGAGGGCCTCGAAGGCTATTCCTGGAAAATTCAAGATATACATTTTGTCATGTAAATATCTTTAATATATCGTATTTTAATCAAAATGATTAAAGCCATTTTTGGAAAATCAGAAATTTCGGAAAATGTTCCATATAAAAGGTAGTTTGGAGTGAGAGGATATTTTTGAAAATCTTCGAGTCGCATCTTTGGAAGATACTGACCTAATACCAAGTTGGATGTACATGGTAGCGAAAAGAAAAAATGCATGAAGTCACAATATGTATAGGTTATATATTTTCTTAAGCATTCATATACCTAATAAAGAGGATAACAGCAGCTGTCAAAGAATCTTAAAAATTACTTGTGTGAAGAACGTATTGTATATTGAACATCTGTTTGGTATATACAGAGGGTTGTACTTGATCTAGTAACAATATCAGACGAGCACAATAACTCCGCGCTAAAACATGTGGAACCGAATGAAAGTTCAGCAGTATGAGTGTATCACTTTGTTTGCTCAGTTGTGTGCTCTTGTTCTTGCTGCATTAAATGGCGTCAAAAATAGAACCATTCTGATAAGGGTACATTATTACCCTTTCTGATACAGAATACTTGTATTCCAAGATTATTAAGCATTGCAAGAGGCGTGGTTTTACCTAATCCAAGAAAATGGTCTCGTGTGCATTCAATAATAAAAATTCTGATGTGTTACATTCACATGACTTTCTCTACTCTTGTACAAACTATTTTTACAAACGCTTATTCTCCATATGCTTCATTTTAATCGATATATCGAGATGTTAATCTTATTGCTAATTTTCTTGTAGATGCAAGGGGAATATGGTAGGTTTTAAGCTATAGTCAAATATTTTAAGAGCTGGTTGCTATGTGGAGTATTCCATTCTCTTTGCATTTCCAGGACAAAATAAATGAATAACGAATTTCCATTTGAGAAAAAGCATAAGTATTGGAAAATTTAAGGGAATAACAAGCAATATTCGAAAATGGTTCACTCAACAAAAAATGTATATGATAAATTGTGTATTTTAACTCGATCTACATTTTTTGTGTAGTAAAATTTTGTCTATCTCTTATGGATTACCAGTTATGCAAAAGAATACTTTTGGCGACATTCCCAGAAAATTATACATTTCATTTGTCATGAAAATTTGTCATGCCATTTTTGAGAAAATTAAATTTTTTGAAAAATGTTCCATGTAAAGGGTAATCTGGGGTGGGGGTATTTTCTTGAAAACCTTCGTGTCGCATCTCTGGAAGATACTGAACCTAAATACCAACTTTAGTGTTTATCCGACTGTTCGTTTCTGAGTTAGGCTGTTCACACACACGGACATGTTCCAAAAATGCTTTTTTTGGATTCAGGGGGTCTCAAATCGTGTATTTCCGGTGAAGTCTCGGTATCGAATTTTTAAGTGGAATACAATACTTCCCCTACTTACTATACGTAGTAGAGAAAGTAAAAAAAAGATAAGGCCACATTAGGACTTTTTCCAAAGGGCAAGAAACAGGGAAATCCACGACCGGCCACCAGTCGGGCCCCGGGGATAATTTGGATGGTGAAGGCCCATACCTCTGGACAAAATCCTGCAACTCAGAGGATTGTACACGATCAACTTAACTAGGGAACTCTGTTACTGCTGTGAACATCATAATCAACCAGGATTTGAATCTAGAAAAGTACCGTAAGAGCCGGGGATATAAGCTGTTGCCTAAACACATTGCAGAACGTGCCACTAACAGCAGAAAGGTATGAACAAATACATAGCTGGTGAGAAATGGATGTTTGTTGTCTTTTTAGATGAGTCACTTAGATGTTTATCCAAGTGACTGCAACCAACCCTGGGCTGTATATTACCGACCAAGGGGAGAAAGAAAATTTGAACGTTGGTATAAGGAAACTTAATGAAAATTTTCCCAATGGTTTCATGGTTATAGCAAGGTACAATTACAATGGCAAATTAACCATTCATCGTACATAAAAATATTATGATAAACTCTGAATATTATCAGACTAACGTCCTGATACCAGTTTTCCGTACAGAAATCTCTGCTCTCTATGGTGCAAATGTAAATAAGGTCTGGTTGCATCAGGATAAGGCATCAGACCATACGTCTGCTTCAACCTACAAAGTTTTGAAGAGCATAGAGAAGTGCGAATACACTCCATACCTTTCAGTGACAACCGTGTTAAGTCATATGATGCATAACTGATGGAGTTTTGAGCACTTGGGTTACTGAAAAGAACCCTTGGAAGTAGACGGCCACGAACTTTGGATGGCCTCTGGAAAGCTGCCAAGAGGAATGGAATAAACCGGACATCCCTGTATTTCGTATCAGTTTGCTGCACATTGATAGCTCAAGCTAAAGGCTGCCAGATAGAACATCACTGCTGGTGGAGGCGTGGTTTTTCATAAGGTAAGCGGGTCTTAAGTTTGTTACCATAGATTGCGAGCAACTCTCTGTAATCATGACATTCCACATTTAAAGCTATACATCACTGAGTATGTTAATCAATGTACTGTTTCTTTTGTATGTCCTATTATGCTAATCAGGGAAAAAACTGTCAACATTAGTGCTGTGCGGAGGAATAGTAAAGCAACTTCACTATTTCCAACAAATATACATCATCTTTCTCGAGCTGTTAAATAATTTGAAACTAAAGAATGTTCACATTCCACAAAATGTAGAACAGATATAAGTAAAGGTTGGGAAGGTAGAATTGGACTGAAAAATTCAATGTTATATGTCGGATCTTCGACAATGGCATTGAATTTTTTCGGTCTGATTCGAACTTTCCAAAGGTTTACTTCTTCGTGGTTGTCTATAGGTCTTCGCCAACAATACGTTCAGTTACAATTGCTAATCACCTCATGAGGACACTTGGGGAAGCTCTTAAGAGCAAAAGGCAAACAAAGAATTGCAATGTGATCGTGATGCCCGTTTTTGGCCACCTTTACGATGGTGCAAATTTAAGTGCACATATTCACTGCTTGCATTTTAAGATGTTCACGATCCTACCGGGCCTTCCCGCCGTGTTGCATCATTACCATTCGTTTAACGGGTGTTTCGGAAAGTCCGCTACCAATCCGATTCAGTGAAGAGTCAGTCAATCGATTTCGTTGAGCTCGTTGCCGCCGAGGGAAGTGAGGCAGAGGTGTGGAAGCATTTCCGGCGAGACAGGCAAAGTGGCGGCACGAGTGACAACGTACATGTCAAGTTTCCATAATGACTCCACGGCGACGCGTCAATCTCCTTTATTTAACAAGAAGACAGGCCTCGTCAAGGGTTTTGTTTGGTCACACTTCGGGGAGTGTGCTTTCCTTGTAGTGATCATCACCTTCAAACGATCTCACCGGCTCAAAGACAAAGAATCGGCGTCTGAGGAGAGATACAAGACACTCAGCAGTGACTAAAAACAAAGCAAATTGGGTTTGCTTTCTACTAGAGAACGGCAGTATATAAAGGAAATTTTTCTAAAACATATAACTAGTATGGTAAAATACTAAACCTAAAGTTATGCCAACAAAATGTGAAGAAGAGAAACGAAAGATACACAAACAGCGTGGTCTTATGTGTATCTGTGACACAATTTAACTGAAAAACAAAAACCTGGATAAACACCAAACTTTTTTTATTCAATTCAGCATTTTTCAGTGATACGTTCTCCAAAACAGCTCTAATGAATTTTTATTAAAATAATATAACCTTTGGATAGGTAATTACATTACAAATTAAGTGTAAATATTTGAAATTTTATGTAAATATTTGAGAAATCTCTTCGTTCTAATGGAAGTTTTTGCTCGAGCTGTATGTACGAAATCATAAAAAGACTAAAACTTATTATATAAAATAGAGAACTCGTCAAAATATGCAATCTTGGTCAAATAACATGGTTGTTTTATACTTAAATTTTTTTGGGCTGAAACCTAGATTAATTCCATTTCTGAATGTTTAAACTTTAGGTATTCACTCTTTTTACTTTCTCTACTGCTTGTCTATGGCAGGTAGAGGAAGTATTATATTTCATTTAAAAATTTGATATCAATATTTTTCCGAAATATTTGTTTTAAGATTTCCTGAACACCAAAAAATCATTTTTAAAAAAGGTTCATGTGTCGGTATCTCACTCCCCACCCACTCGTTTTTATTTATATGATTTCTGATATAAATAAAATACTCCATATACTATCTTGAACTTATACTATACTATCTCTTAATTTTTTGAATTTTATATAACTGGGAAAACGTAAAACGTAAATTTGCTAAACTCAAATGCGGAACTCGTTAATACACATACCGTGCTTCAAATTACTCATGTAGCATTATCCATTTTCGAAAAATTCATTATTTTATGTTCAATTTTCTCCTGTGCTGGAAACTAGATTAGTCGTCATTTAGAGAAATATTGAAACTTGCTTTGTATACGCTCATCATTGAAAAAGTAACTGACTTGAGATATAACAACTGACTATGGTTTTTACAGCTTGCATGTAATCATGTTGGTATAAGGAAACTTAAGCCCAAACTTCATAATTTGAAATTATCTCTATACCAATATTTTTATCGTGACTAAGGCAAAGTGAATAGAACGATCACTAAATAGTTTAGTATATAAGGGATACCTCATAAATGGCATGGCTAGTCTGTATTATACATGATCTTTTTTAAGTAAGCGCTTATCTAAAAGCATGATAGTATGCTTCCAGTTTACTGAAGTACTAATGTAAATGTTGTGTTCCTTCATCAAATTATTATCTGTCTCTGTAAAAAGCCGCAGCCACACTGCAACATTGAGGTATTCATCCAAATACTTGCCATCAAATAATTTTTTTCAATGAAGTAGCTTGATCGGCGAGTTGGTGACTGTTCACTGGATTGAGAACATATTGAGAAAACACTCCACACCCCAGAACAGGAACCCAGTGATTTTCGTTTGGAAACGATTCTTGCTTTCAAGCATTTTGATGAATGTTTCCATGAATGAGTACATGCATGGTCGTTCTATGATGATGGGTTGTGAACATTGATGGCTCACCATAAAAAGTATGTACTGGTAACGTTAGAACGTTGTTAATATAAAACTTAAAGTACATAAATCCAAATGAAAAAATTACTCTTACTTCCATATTAAAATACCGGCCTTCTCTTGATTGACGCAATTGGCAGCCCACTGCCTCCACGGCACTGCTATACGAATCTGTTCATACAGTAGCGGTGGACCCTACATTTTTCCCCAGCGTAATACGATATGAAGATGTTACGCAAAGTTTTCTTAATAAAACGTATTTGAAGTTGTGATCATCTGCGTCTATACAAGCTTGTCACCTGTTGGCACATTACTGAACACTGGGCGAGTTTCAGTGGTGGAAATATTGAAAAAGTCATGCCGAATACTGTCGTCGAGTGCATGAGAATTTGTTCGATTGAATTTTATCTTTAAGCATTCTCCATAGATAATCACAGTATTTAGATCTGGAGAGTGAGCACACCAATCAATTATTCTGTCATCAAAAGCACGCGATTTTCTTGGAATTCTTTCCATGATAACCCCTTTCTTGTCTAATTTTTCCTCACTTAGAACTGTTGCTTTGTATCTTTCTTTTTGTATAACACGGATTCAGTCTGTTTAAATTCTTCTAACATTCTATAAATTGTGGATTTGTTAGGAACGGTGAGACAAGTGACTGCTGTAGAAATTCAAGATGATAGTCCATACATGACTTCGTTCGGGGAAAACTTAATACAATAAACACAGGTTGTTGTTGTATATACCATGGTAATTATTCACAATAAACACAACCAACATCTTTACATAAGGCTATTCCCGTATACACTATTCCAAGCAACGTTAGACTGACCTCCAAAGGCTGTTACCCTCAGTAGGCGCTTGAGCTAGGCTACCGCAGAGCGAGGTACTTCAGTCAGTTACCTGTTAGTAACTGTTAGAGGCAGTGGCAAACAGTCGCGTCATTCATGATAAATCCGGTGGTATATTATTTCCTAAACTCCGTGAAAATAAAGTTTTAGGACTACTTAGGTATTAATAGTTTTACTTATAATTAAATCCTGTTCCATATAACTTTGCGCATCTCTCTTAACTATCACGTGCACTAGTCATCTCACATTGGCTGCTATCGTGAATAGATTGTTGTGTGATACAAACTTAGTTCCTTATTTAACATGATCATTTATCTCAATATTTTCGTAGAAAATTGTCAAATTTAGTTTTCATAATCGTATGATCAAATATATTATGTAAAAGAGTTAATGATTCTGGAATAAATATAAATTCTCATCAAAAATAGGTAGAAGGATCCTTCTGTTTACTGCCTCTCAGGAAGACTTAAGCACGCGCATCTATCATGACAGTTCTTTTATCACTTTTGTCGCCTGACCTTGCATTTTGTTTGTCATACATTGCTATTCAAAGATGCACATTAGTCAATTAGGTTAAAAGGGAAAGAAAGATAGGCGGAAGAATACATGTTAGCGGGGCAAGGTAATAGTATCCATTATTTAGAATGTCTTACAATGGAGTGTCAACAATAAAGGTAAGGGTACATATTGCGGAGGGCCCCTCGAAACCGGGGCAGAGCACCGTAAGTTGGCGCAACGTTCCTTTTAGCTTCTAACATGACTCCTAGAGGAATGGATGCAGCAAGAGACCCGAAGGACAACGGATGACGACGGACGAGGCATATACGGGGTTCCTAACGTTTTTCCTAACGTTTCCAGATAGAACGCATCCGACCCCACCCACGAGCCACTAACTCCCGGCTGTCCCCCCGATGGGGCCCACTTCGGAGGCGGATCCCGACTGAGCAGTTCCGACTGACGCGAGGGATGAAACCTCTAAAAAGCGTACAGCCACCGCTCAGCTCTAACCCGCCGAACACCTTCGTTTTCTTCTTCAACCCTGAAACAGTTGATAATCAAGCAGATGATGGTATAGGAAAATGAGGAACAGGGAAGTCGTGGTAGAATAGCAACCACTCCAGCATTCGCCTGTCGACTCAGGGAAACCACGAAAAACCCCTGGAGTGGGGGTTACCGGGAATCAAAACCGGAATTTCGAATGCGAATCGCACTCATTAACGTGGCCTCACCTGCCAATATTAAATGAGAATGCTTGTGTTAACAAATCGTGTCATTACAGCATCAGAGGACTATTTCCTTACATTGAAGAGTGTAGTGAGCTGCAAAAATAACTACTATTATGTTCACTGTGCCGTTTTCCCCTCCCCTTTGGTCATGCAACCAGCTCAAGAACGGCCCAATGCTTAGGAAATGATGCGGTGGCTCATCGAGAGAAACAGTTAACAACTGAAGCTTCGAGAAAGGTGTCATCATGCATGACGTAATTCATGATGGCACAACTCAAAGCGTCGTGCAGTTACCATTGTCTGGTTTGCTTTACGCTATTGACGGTAGCGTTATCATGTTCGTGGTCAACATCACTCCTAGGTAGACATCAATCTGACTCTACGGCCAGGGACCGAGTGGCTAGCACCCAGACTCGTGTTCTGGTTTCGTGACGGCGAGATTCGGCGTAAATCACCAAGAGTAACCTTTTGGCATTTCTAAATTATTTTCAACGGTTTGGTAAGCTGCAAAATTTAACCTTTTTACTCTTGGTATTTCTAAATTCACATTCATATTCTTAGTTCGTGTACTATTGCATTGCATTATTCGTTTTTGAGAAATATTCTCGATTGGTAGGGCAACTTAAATTATAAAAAGGTGATACAGTATATTACACTGTCGTCCCCGAGCATATTATTTGTAATTAAGAAACTTTTAAAATGTTAAAGCAAGCTGATGATGGAATTGTTAACAAATGCAACACCTTTATAATAAGTTGTTAACATATGTGACTGATTCTTTTCAATTCCTAGCTCCTACGCAATAATACTTTCCACAATATTTAGCACCTCTGGATACGGATAAGCCAGTGGCGCATCACTTATCTGGTTATGATGTAAGACTGATAAGTAACTTGATTTTTTCATTATCAGGAGCTGACATACTTAAAAAAAAGAGCAAGTTGACAGAATGCCGCCAACGATCCAAAGAAGAAGAGCTTGCAGGCGTGTCTACCTTCAGCACTCGGCGCTAATCACTATGCGACAGAAGATCTAACACGTGGTGCAACCTCCTTCATCTGTAAGTCAACAATAGCCGACCTGTACAGGACAAACACGTTGTAATCAAACTTATTTCTTTCTACAGTAATCATAATATTTATTTCTGTAACACGTCTAGATTAACATAAACCATGAGCAAATATTAAAGCTAAAGTCATACAAACCTCAAATATTTAATGGTATTAATCTTCCAACAACTAAACCTATATGAGCTACAGATGAAAAAGCTTTTGGCACGATATTTTCTCGAGCTGCATACGACGTTATATGCAATTATCCATAAATTCCACAATTAGAGAATTAATCTTAATCATGATTTCATAGCGACAGGCAGAAGTTTGCTTCAACATTTATAATGGTAAGCTTTTTTGCTCCTTTACCTATAAAATGAACGAAGGGAATAACAATTTGGCTGAAATGAAAGGTATTTCATTAGAATTATTAAAGGAATCTGAGAAAGGCAGAGCACAACTTTCTTAGCAATAATTTGAGAGAGATTATGACAGATTTTATGATTGGAGAAAATCAAAATATGCATGGTTTTAATAAACTATTTAGTGATTACCATACATGAGCAGGAAGTCAAGAACACTTTTAAAATTAATCTCTAGTCTTTTGTTTATTTTTCAAGTTTGCAGCTTTTCTACCAGTTTTCATAGACTCGACAAAGAACTAAAGGTTCGTTTAAGAGAAAACCAAGGGTTAAATTTGTAATGACTCGTATTCACATATCTTAGCATTTCGATTGTCAGTTTGTATGTGCATTGCCTACTAGACACAATGGGAGATATTGATATAAAGCAAATATTCCTTCTTTAATGTTCCGTTTATATGCCGCCTTTAACAGCTAAGATCATATCGGCGGATGTTGACCCGCTTGCAGTGATGTTAATCTCTGGGTCGGTATTAATTTTGGTTATTAAATTAAATTCACACACACAGGCATTCATACTTCCAGATTCTGGAGAGGATCGGGAATAATCCTGGATAAAGAAAAATTCCCACCCTCCAATCGGGAATCGAACCCGAGACCTCTGGGGCTAATATTTTACCTTTGAGACAACACATAATCGTTTCCATTGGCAACTCAAATAAAAAGGAATCATACGGACTATATAACAGAATACTTTAGATTTTTTCGTGATTAAGAGGGAATTCGAATGCAATCCATTGTAATCTCATGCATATGAATAGATTCATTACGTTATTGTTGCTAAGCAATCATTATGGTACCCGTGTTAGAGATACATGATTTTGAGAATAAGAACCTGTTTTAGAATAATAATAATAATCATAATAATAATAAAGCAGTATTTGAAGAAGTATATGGACTCTCTCAAAACGGACCCTCTCGTCGGATTGACATACTCACCACCCCAACAGGCTCATCATCTGTGTATATCATCTACCCAACAGTGAGAATGGAGCAGAATGAACAACCACCAGTTGAAGTACATGAAAAATGTTGAATCTGCGAGCCTACCATCCTCTACTACCTTGAGAAGTACAATTTGTCATCAACTGAAGTTATTAGACTGATGTTTGGACCAAAATGAACCAACTTAACCACTGCTAAGTTTTGCGAAAAGTTCAATCTCAAGGCCAGTATTATGGACAATATTGCAGTTTTTGCCCTTAAAGGTTCAATCGAGATTTTCTAAAATCATTTATACTCAAATTTTTAGTCTATTTTTAAAAGAAAAAGAGACGTATTGTTAATGATTCCCACCTAAATTAGAATTTTCCCGTTCTTTTAAACTCAAGATTACACTTTATTTTACTAATAGCTATGTTTTGTCTTCCTGTGCTATTCTTCTTTTATATAATTACTTTTAAAATATTAAACTTTGTTTACTTGGCAGTCCGTATTTTTAGGAAAGCTGAAAATTTTCTTTCTGAAAATTTTTTTTCTAGAAATTCATAAATCCAATTTAATTTGTTAATGACTGCTGATCAAGTGTCCAAAAACTAAATTGTGTCATTAATAAAAATGTTTTAATTGTCCTTTCTGCAGCCAAATAACATTACATAGTTCACTTACCTGAACAGAAGGCGTTGTATACTGTCTGTATGAAGAATGAAGGGCCTAAACAAAGAACCCTTGTAAATTGTATTGCTTTAAAATGTTGCATAAGCTTTGGAGATCATTGAAAGTCTACATCTAAACGTAGTGTATATTTTAGTCTAGGGGAAGGTGGGATAAGACCTACCCATATTCTTTAAACTGGAAATGTAATTCGAATGTCCAAAATGGAATTCTAGCGTTACCGCTCAACCATGACATTTGAAAGTGTGCATGAATTTATGGATTATTAACAATTTTTAAATGCGAGAATATGAAAGTATAAACATAAATTTGTTCAGATTGAATTATTGTTTAACTAAAAAGTATATGAACTACATTAGATGTTATATTTCCACCAACCAACTGGAATACAAAATAGGACCCAAGCAACTTGAAAAAAAAATAAGCTGTTGTGACATTTGAAATCACAGAAGACAATAATAAATTACAGGGCAATTCGGTACAGTTATCGCGTGACATAATAGATATGTGCGAAACGAATTAGCTTTAATAAAAACTGCACTCTCATTCTTTACTATGGTAACAATACACATTAAAATCATAGAAGATCACAACTGCAGGTGGTGGTGGAGGTGGTACTGGTAGTAGTAGTAGCATTTTTTCTGCCTTAAATCATTATATAGGCATTTGACAACGTGTTATAAAAAACTATATAAATACTTTGCCAATTAAAAGTTATACTAATATCACAAGATTTAAAACTTAAAAATTCTTGTATGAAATACAAAGGATTTACAATAACATGCGTATACTCTGGACTTAAAACCTTTCTTATTTAGATGTTTAATATGACTAGGCAGCTTATTATACAATTTATACGAAAACACACACAAACGCACAAAAGAAACACACACACACACCTATTTTGAGTTTTGGATAATCTAAAATAAGGAATATTGCAGCGTGTATAAGTGTGTATTGTCACGCCAGACACATTTTCGTCGTTGGCGACAATATTGTTGGAGTAATTATTTCGGCTTTGGGTTTTGAAGTTCATCTGGCGTGTCGATTCGCCACCGCCTAGCTGGCGATCCTGGCCAGAGGTGGAGAGAGTGGGGGAAGTGAGCGTTACTTCTTTGTGTTCTGTGTTAGCGTCACTTTTGGTCGAGCATCTGGTATGAAAAGTGGTATATGAATCGTGTGAAGTAGTCTCGTGTGTGTAGCATCTCCCTTCAATTTCTTCCTTTTTATGTTTTGTGTGTGATGTAGGGGCACCGTGCTTATACTGAATAAGCCATAGATAATGTATTAATGTGAAATTCTGTGTATTTTGTTATAATTATCCCACGCCTACTCTGGAATGTGTAGTTTAAGATTCTGATCCTCTTGCTGCCTCTGCAGCTATGCCTCCCAATCTGCATGCTGGGGTAACTAAAATTTAATATCTAGCTGTAAACCTTCTGGCCTCACCCCAGTGTGTAACAATATTTACATTTGAATTTAACCTAGTACTGTAGTTATACGTATCACTTCTTATTTTTTAGGTTTTCAGAAGAGTTGTGTACAAAAACTAAACTATCCAGAATATAAAGATTATATATTATAGTTAAAATGCATAACTCAATAAAGAATGCTCTGCAAGAAGTTGAATAACATTTCTTAATTGCCCTTACAATTTTCTTTGGTAGAAGAAAGATTTCATGCATATTGCTAGCTATATGAGAGGGAAATAAAAGGATTTATAGACGCAATATTTCATATCATATACCTGCTATAGTGCTACAGATGAAAGAATTCACTGCAAATATTCGAATAAAAAGCCGCGCTCTTGAAAATAAGAGGGTGCGAGGAATCTTTAACTTTCATGGTGACTTTAATGAGTGGTTTTTCCTATAGATTTGTTCCAATTCACTGGGATGAGAAAAGAACAAGTGTATTTATTACCACAGCACGTGCTTCAACAACCACAATGAGAAGCGAGTACTAATCATTGCAACAAAAAGTTAATTGCTGTTTATTGCAGAATAAATATTATGTTGAGGGGTGTCCATGCACCTTCAGACTCAATGAACAATGCGAGTTCTATAGATAACAATAAGTAAGATCAGTGTCCTAAACTCTTGAGCTACTAAGGCGGTTTCTGCTAGAATAGCCAACCCTCGGTTCGCCGGCCAGCTGCTGGAAGTTCTAGTCCAGAAAAGTCTCTACAAAAGTATTCAAGTTTAAGGATACTAGAGAGAGAGAGATACTGCTTTTTCGAAGGAAAATGACTGCTTAAAACTTTCGTAGAAAACAAACCCTCAAGCATTATAAAATCGGGATACAGTTACAGTTGTTGCTTTCCTGAGCGTTTTAATGCCCAAAATACGACATTTAAATGGACGTGTGTAGATGTGTTCAAACAAGGCGCAAGATCTTAAAATCTGACTTTCTCATAATCTCGTTTTCCTACATTTTTTCCGCTTAAAAAATCCACATGATTCAGAGATTACTCATTACTTTCGTATTTTCAATGTATGTTCTTTGAATGGTGGGTGAAGAGATGCAAAACCGTTGTCTCGCTATCAAGTACAGCTTTGGATTTAGGATTTTAATAATTTAATACTTCGTTATTTTCCCTAGGAAGGATGTTAATGTCATACAACATTTAATCTTTGATTGTAAAGAATTATATTCGAGGATCAATATACAAGATTTATAAGTAAGTTTTCGAAATTTTCTTCACGTGAGGCATTTCCAAGGGATACAAATTTTATTTTCTGAAAATTATTATCTTCGAAAATTAGCCACATAGGCCCATGAACATTAATGTTATGCAATAACCATAGTGTAAATATCTGCGAGAAAAATTGAGCCAAATTGCTTGAAATGTGTAAAAATTAGTCATTTCAATATTTACAGATTACCCTTAACGCAGAACTGTTTTGTAACAGTTTAGAGCGAAGTAATGTCATTTTACAAATATTTAACAAATGTTTATAAATGTAGTAGGTTTATTCTGCTCCGTTAACAAATATAAAGAGGCTGCTGTTATGTCTTTGTATGGATCAGACATACAAAGCCTTTAAAAGTAGTTTTAAAAATGTTGTATGGTTTCATCCACGCCTTTATATGATAGCGGCAGACAGTAACGCCAAAGACGCGAACAGGAAAAGCACCGCGCAGCCGGTTCGTAGTCTTTTGGCTCATCCTGTATATCACACACACATTAATACTAAGTCACAGTAGTTTGTTTTCGTAAGATAACAAATGAGGGTTATTAAGAGCGCTGAGTAGAATGTTAAATCCAGCTTGTTATTGAGGTAATTTAATAACACTTTAAAACTCATTTTTATTCTCATATAATAATTAAAATACAATTTCAATATTAAATTATCCGAAAGTTACCAGGACTCGCACAGAATATAGTAGATCCTGCAAGGAATTAAATAAATAATAAAAACTAGGACGTTCATCATGACACTCCTCCAAGTTTAAATTGGAAGTGTATAACGGCGACAAATCACCCAACATAGTAGCATAGAGAATCAAGCGACAGGGGACCCCCTTCTGCAGGCGCGGCTCAAGACGTGATGCGATGATGCTTCTCCCCCACCTTGCGACATTACGCAGCCACGCTACGTACTGTGAATTAAAATTATGGATACGGTGAATTTGTTTTGACGCTGTCACAGTTCGCGCTCTGAGGAAGGGTGTGTAGCCTAAATACTGGAACTGTGTTCGCGTTATTGTCCTTACAGAGTTTCCCATCGCCAAAATACACGGTATGTCTCCGAACAACAAAATCAACGGAAACAATCGACGTTTAATTCTATAATATACCAATTATACAACTTCGGATTAGTGTATTAAATATAAGGCATTTCATAGAAAATTTAATTAGGAAATTTCAGAATCACGGTTTTTGTTTCCTAAAACGAATCAAGTACAACACATTATGTAAATATGAATTATAAATCCATTAATAACATCGGTAGGTTAAATCACATTTAAAGTCTTATGTGATACATTTACTTGACTTTCTCCAACCTCTATCGTATAGAGACTATTCTTACTAAAGCTTATTTTTCTATTTACTATATTTTAATCGAAATAAACCTTTGCAGAAATAACTAACTTACACATTTCGTTAGGATACAAAGAGAACAGCGATAGTCAAATGTTTAAGAACTGGACGCTATACGCTGGCCATAAAATTCCATACGGTTTCTATGCAATCGCGAGAAACAACCGAATGTTGATAGGGCTTTAAAAGAATGACCAAGAAATGTACAATTCGAATCTTTAATAACGGATAACTTAGAAATGGTTTATGCCACAAAGAAAACGTACTTAAAATAAAGTGTGTGTTTTAAAGAGTGTACATCTTTGTGTAGTACGTTTCGTCTTTCTCTTTGCGTTTATCAGTTATATACAAGATTATACAAAATTCCTTCCAAATTAAGATAAATTCATAGGCTATTTCCATAAACCGCAAGATACAGATTTTATTTGCCTTGTAAATATCTTGAATATAATGTATTTTAAATCGTTAGTCATTTTTAGAAAATAAAACATTTCGAAAAATGTTCCATGTAAAGGGTATTTCGGGGTGGGAGGATTTTGTTGAAAATCTTTGTAATGCATCCTTGGAAGGTATTTAACCTAAATACCAAGTTTGGTATGTATTCGACTATTCGTTTTTAAACTATGATGTTCAAAAGCACACGCGCGGTCGGACACTTTTCTTTAAATGCTTTTATATTGGATTCATAGGGCCTCAAAACATGTATTTACTCGAACTCTCGGTATCAAATTGTTGGGTGGAATGCAATATCTTCTCTACCTACTATGTACGTGGTAGAGAAAGTAATATGATACGATCATTCACACAATTCCTCTACCAATGACAAATTTCATTGTGTATCATTATAAATTATATTATTAATATAACAAATCTGATGTGTTACACTCACATGACTTTCTCTACTCTTGTAAAACTATTTTTACAAACGCTTATTCTCCATCTACTTCATGTTAATCGAGATAAACATTTGCAGACTCTATCTTATTGCTAATTTTCTTGTAGATGTAAGGGGAAAATATATTTACAAGGGCAATATAGAAAAACAGTAGCCCTTAAGCACATACATCTCTCTTAATAGCTGGTTGCTAGGTGCAGCACCATTCCCTTTGCCACAGATTATAACTCTTTGCATATCCAAGACAAAAAAAATGAATAACGAATTCCCATTTTAGAAAATAAGTATTGAAAAATTTAAGGGAATAACAAGCAATATCTCGAAAATGGTTCACTCAACAACAAAAATGTATATGACATAAATTGTGTGTTTTAACGCGATCTACATCTTTTGTGTGGTAAAATGTTGTCTATCTCTTATGGTTTACCAGTTATGCAAAAGTCGTTCACAATGGAGAATACTTTTGGGGATATTCCCAGAAAATTCAAGATATACATTTCACTTATCATGAAAACATCTTAAACAAATGATATTTTAATCAAAATCGTTAGAGCCATTTTTGAGAAAATTAAAATTTTTGAAAAATCTTCCATGTAAAGGGTACTCTGGGGTGGGGGGATTTTCTTGAAAACCTTCGTGTCGCATCTCTAGAAGATACTGAACCTAAATACCAAGTTTGGTGTTTATCCGACTGTTCGTTTCCGAGTTATGCTGTTCACAGACACACAGACACACACACGGACATGTTTCCAAAAATGCTTTTTTTGGATTCAGGGGGTCTCAAAACATGTATTTCCGGTGAAATCTCGGTATCGAATTTTTGGGTGGAATACAATATTTCCCCTACTTTCTGTACGTAGTAGAGAAAGTAAAAATGATTGTCCTATCCTTGCATTTGAATTTTTTTTTACCTAGAAATAATTTCAAATAAACCAAAAGTGTTTATTGGAAATGTGGAAATTTATTCCTGGTAACAAGCTCTCTCAATTGACAGAAAAGAAAGAGGTGAAGAAGCAAGAATCGAAAACTTTCAAGTATTTCCGTTAGGCGACTCTTAGGAAAGGTCTAAACTTGCAACTTGGAATGTTTATAAAACGGCTAACACTACGAAAATTTGTATATGACACAAATTGTGTATTTTTCCTGCAGTAAGTTTCTATTTGTCTTCTAACGTTTATTAGTTATATAAAATTATATAATATTCAATTAAAGAAAAGAGACTCCATGGCCTATTCACAGAAAATTCAACATATGCATATTATTTGTCGTGCAAACATATAAAACATCACAATTTAACCAAAATCGTTACAAGGATTTTTAAGAAAATAAAAAATAATGAATAACCTTCCATGCAAAGCCTTGGTTGGAGCCGGCGGATTTACTTGAACTCCTCGTGTGTATCCTGGGGATACGATTTTAAATAGCTTAGTATTTATTTAAAACTTTGGGCTTTTCGTTCTTGAGTTATGCCGTTTACACACCGCACGACCACTTTCTATTGATAGATCTAAAACATGTTTTCCGCTGAAATCTTTATGTCAAATTTTTGGTTGCTTCCTCTATCTACTACAGGTAGCGCTAGAGGAGTGAAGATTCATGCCACGACTTGGATTCGAACCACAGATCTTCGATTTTCCATGCCAATGTACCATCTTATCCGAAGATGTCCCAACGTGGGTTTTACACACATCTATGAACCAGAAGTCAATGCCGCTCAGGAATCTCGCTATGATAACACAGCGGTAGTGCGTTGGTAGGGAAAGCTGAAGATCTGTGGTTCGAATCCCGCCAAAAAAGGAACTTTGTAAATCTATTTAATCTTCCAACTTTACTAGCATGTACATGGCTAATGTGAAAGAGGAGTTGAACAGTAATACATTTACAATTGAATCATAATTTTCTTCTTCTTCTTCTTCTTGTAAATAAGGTTTAGACCTGTGATCTCTGTGATGCTAAAAAAATTAGTCATTGCATCTTTTGCTGACTGTTCAATATTTTTTCTTCCTGTTAGTTTATATTGTTAGTGTATGTCTTGATAGGGACGTTCTCAAAGGTCGGAATGCTAGAATCAGAAAATGCAATGCCATAGTGAGGATTTTAACACGTATCTTCGACTCACCGTGCCGCTGCTCTAACCAAATAAGCTATCATGGTAACATGCCTGTACGACATCAAATTCTCCAGTTGGTTCACATTTTTTCCCGGTAAATCAAAGCCGTTCTCAAATTCATTTTGAGATAACATTGCTCAATGGCCACTTACAATCTCGTATGTACTTTAAGCCCAAGGCTTTATAGTTAACCACTAGGTTAATCAGTGGTAATTAACTGTCTATTCACAATACCGTGTGCAGGCTGAAGTTGGAAAGGTAGAATCAGACTGAAAAACCCAACGCCATAGACGGAATTTGAACCGCGGATCCTCGGCTTACCGTTCTGTCCTAACAACCTGAGCTACCAGGAAATATACCAAAACGAATAAAGTTCAACTTAACCCATGTGATCCATGGCGAAACGAATAGTTAGGGGAAGTAAAACAACAGGTGACATTTCATTGCATAAATTGCGCGATATTGCGGGTCACTGAAACAGACTGCAAGACTTTACAAACATGTCGAAGGATGGTATTGCTTCTTTGGTAGATCACAGCAGCGATTCTTCACTATCCTCTTCCTCCACCAGTGAAAAGTGTCCAGCTCTGAATACCTGGTCATACCACTTATTTGTTAGCTAAATACAGTGCACCAAACTGAATAACTTTTAAGTTTCACCATAATTTAGCGTTTCTTCGCTCTAATCCAGCGAGAATATACATTCCATAGCTGGTACTACACCGTAAGCGTAGCTAGAGGAACGAGTCCCGCGTCAGATATAAATGGAATTGCTTACTAACTGACCAACTGACCGCATTCCTGTTAGGGACTATGAGCTAATGAACAGAAAGTACCATTTAACCATAAAAAAGCAAGGAAGTACGATTTAAGCACCAATGTTTTGCCTTCCCTGCGGTTACATAAATATTTGAGATTTTAAAAACGAGGAGGTTAAAGTATTTTTGTCACATATCCCTTTCTTCGAATTCTAGGAAACCTATAAGGAAAAACGAGGATATCAAGAGATTATTTCCGCTCAAATGTTTCCTTTTCAATGAACTCTTCAAGGTGTGTGTTATCAGGGGTGTGAAATAACTTGATTGCGCAGCTGCACAATACGACAGCAAAACGAAAGTATGAAATATTCTAGCGGATGTTGCATAACCCACGTACTTTCAGCTTCTGATTAATGTTTTAAGAGTGCAATAACTCGCATGTTCGCACAAGCGGTAAACGCCTAGGATAGTGTTGATCGGTATGTTGCAGTGACGTAAAGTCTAAGAGGTGTTTAAGTTATGACTTAAGTATTATCGTCGATGCTATGAAGTAACACTAATACATGGGATATAAGCATGAATTAATTCCCAATATTCGCTTTAGATTTCAAAAAGATCCTTCACGCCCGAAATCACGCTGTTACAGTGAACTTGAGTAAACATATCATTATCTTAAACATTAACTTGATGTCCTTTAACCTGTTAGGTCACATCGGACGACGAATGAATGAAATGATGCTCAAATGAGCCCAGGGTCTATAGAGCTTAAAGTTATCCGTTATTCGTTTTCTCAGGATAAGGGAAAACACTGAAAAAAAACTTTTCCGGGTAACTCAACTTCACCGAGATTCGAACTCGGGACATCTTGAATGTGAGGCAGACACTGCCCCACACCACAGAGGCAGTCTTTAAAGGCAGCAGCAGGGTTGGTAGTGGGGGTAGTAGTAGGTGATAAGTGGTACTGATAGGAGTAGGAGTAGGAGTAGCAGTAGTAGTAATAGTAGTAGTAGTAGTAGTAGTAGTAGTAGTAGTAGTAGTAGTAGTGGTGGTGCTAGTAGTAGCAGTAGTGGTGGTGGTGGTGGTGGTAGCAGAAGTATTAGCAGTAGTGGTGGTGGTAGTAGTAGTAGTAGTAGTAGTAGTAGTAGTAGTAGTAGTAGTAGTAGTAGTAGTAGTAGTAGTAATAGTGGTGGTGGTGCTGATAGTAATAGCAGCAGTTTGGTGGTGGTAGTAATGGTAGTAGTAGTAGCAGTATGGCGGTGGTAGTAGCAGTAATGATGGTAGTAGTAGCAGTAGTAGTCGTAGTGGTATAGAACAGTGGCGATAGTAGTAGTGGTGATAGTTGTAGTAGTGGTGATAGTTGTAGTAGTGGTATAGAATAGTGGTGACAGTAGTAGTGGTATAGAATAGTGGTGACAGTAGTAGTGCTAGTAGTGATGGTATTAGTAGAAGTAATGGAAATGACAGTAGTGGTGGTGGTGGTAGTAGTAGTAATAATAGTGGTAGTAGTAATGATGGTAGTATTAGTGGTGATAGTAGTAGTAAAAATAGAAATGATGGTAGTAGTGAAGGTAGCTGTAGTAGTGGTAGCGGTAGTAATGGTATTAACAAGAGTAAAGAGTTAATAGTAATAATAGAGTGGTGGTGGTGGTAGTGGTAGCAGTAGTAGTAGTAGTAGTAGTAGTAGTAGTAGTAGTAGTAGCAGTAGTAGTAGTAGTAGTAGCAGTAGTAAAATTAAAACCTAATTTTAGTTTTATTTATGGACGCTCTTTAACAGCTGTGATCCTTAGCGTCCCATTCTATATTGGGCGTGAAAGATAATTTTGCTCATAGCCCTTTTATCAGGCTTGAGGTTCTTTTACGTGCCGTAAATCTACGTCACGGACCACCGGATTTACTTCCCTTCCGAAGGAAGACATCCTAAGGATTTTGATGCCCGAAAAAAATCTATCGCAGTAGTAGTAGTAGTAGTAGTAGTAGTAGTAGTAGTAGTAGTAGTAGTAGTAGTAGTAATAGTGATTGTGGTAGTAGTAGTGGTGGTATTTATTAGGTATTAGGTACTGCATTAATTGCGTACCACAGTCGCGTGTGTCAAAAGACCGTACATGCTCTCCAGAAAAATACCTGCTCTGGTATACTTGACTGGCATAATCGACCAGAAAACATCTAATTTATATTCACATCACTGTAAACATACAGATGAAACGAAAAATACTCTGAATCCCACAGACACTCGCATGTAACTGCTCAAGTATAACATATGTTTAAACAAAATTTACACAAACACCTTATCTCTTAGTACATGTACTTCCATTGGACAGTTCCCTAGCTTGGGCAGTATTAAAATTAAGTTCCAGCATGCTGGCTGTTTAAAATTAAGTTCTCTGTCTGTTCCAAGCCAAAAATAATTCCAGTGATAATTTTTTCCTAGCAATGCTATTAAAATATGCTCCAGCCTTCCCTTTTCCTGCATAATGGGCAAATGCTTCTACCAGCATCGTCAACAAACTTACGAGCTTTCCATCCTCCCAACCTAAGCAATGCTATTGCCGTCCTCTACCTTATACCCAATTCCAAAATAAATGTTTCTTACCTCACACAGTTTTTGTTTAAATTGTAGCTCCAATTTTGATCTATGTCTACATTAAATTCTTTCATATTCAGATTCAGTCTTTTGACTTTTTTACGGCACTGTATTTGCATTACCCGGTTGCAAGATATTGTTTAAGCCAATTTTTATAATCTCCGTTGTAGTCCCGCCACCCACCATTTTGGATGATATATATGTTATTTATCTGATGATGATAACATATTGCTCTGAGTTGCTTGGTCACCTTTAACTATTCGCACCCAATATTTAACCACATTTATTTTAGCAAATGCAGCATCTTCCCATCATCCTATCTCAAAAAGTACTCCGTAGTCCGAATTACATCCCCCCCCCCAAAACTCTAGAATACGTTTTCAGGAATTAGTCTTTAAATGTGATACATATTTTGATAGGAATAGGTGAAGCGTTTAAATTAAATTAAATTCTACAATTATTAAGCATAGTACTTTATTTTTAAATGCGTACACTACATTTAGACAAGTTCTTATATATCTTTCAGTGTTTCTTAGTAATTGGAAACCACCAATTCTATGTCATATGAGAAATTAAGAATTTCAAAATGTTTTAGTGTAAACAATAACATTTATGAAATGTTCTTCGTTTATATAAAGAGTATAAAAAGTAGTATTTGCTAAATATCTATATTATATGTAAATTAATTTTTCATTTGTTTAGCACCCTTTAATTTCTAAGCTCGTAGAGATTAATTTGAGAAATAATTCATAGTAATTCGATGAACTGAGTTTAGCTTAGGTTTTATTCATTTTACATTGCAATATACTGATCTTTACTCCCGTTTCCATATTTCTCAGACTTAAGAGCGTAGGAAATTATTCTAGTTAAAGAATAATTCCTGCCCGTCCGGAAATCGAATCTGCCACCCTGGGCTTAGAGGTCAGTACGCTGAAAACTAGATAGTGTAAAGAGTTAAATAAATATATGAAGTAAATATGAGTAGCTACAATTTATAACCTTCAAGACAGTGAATATCTAGCTGTCTTTATAATGCTCCAAATACGAGGAAAAAAACCTTTTTATTAACATTAATACAATATATAAAAAGCTACGTAAGAGTTATGTACTTTAAATACACATATAGAGGATGTTTAAAAAAAATCTGATGTGTTACACTCACATGACTTTCTCTACTCTTGTACAAACTATTTTTACAAACGCTTATTCTCCATATGCTTCATGTTAATGGAGATATCAAGATGTCAATCTTATTGATAATTTTCTTGTAGATGCAAGGGGAATATGGTAGGTTTTAAGCGATAGTCAAATATTTTAACGCTGGTTGCTATGTGGTGCATTCCATTCTCTTTGCATGTCCAGGACATAAAAAATAAATAACGAATTTGAGAAAAAGTATAAGTATTGGAAAATTTAAGGGAATAACAAGCAATATCTCGCAAACGCTTCACTCAACAAAAGTAATGTATATGACATAAATTGTGTATTTTAACGCGATCTACATTTTTCGTGTAGTAAAAGTTTGTCTATCTCTTATGGTTTACCAGTTATGAAAAAGTCGTTCATAATGAAGAATACTTTTGGAGACATTCCCAGAAATTTCGAGATATACATTTCATTTCTCATGACAGTATCGTAAACGTATGATATTTTCATCAAAATCGTTAGAGCCATTTTTGAGAAAATTAAAATTTTCGAAAAATGTTCCATGTAAAGGGTAGTCTGGGGTGGGGGGATTTTCTTGAAAATCTTTGTGTCACATCTCTGGAAGATACTGAACGCAAATACCAAGTTTGGTGTTTATCCGACTGTTAGTTTTTGAGTTATGCTGTTCACAGACACACACACACACACAGACACACACACAGACACACACACACTCACACACACAGACACACACACGGACATGTTTCCAAAAATGCTTTTTTTGGATTCAGGAGGTCTCAAAACATGTATTTGTGGTGAAATCTCGGTATCGAATTTTTGGGTGGAATGCAATACTTCCCCTACTTACTAATACGTAGTAGAGAAAGTAAAAATCTGATGTGTTACACTCACATGACTTTCTCTACTCTTGTACAATCTATTTTTACAAACGCCTATTCTCCATATGCTTCATATTAATTGAGATATCGAGATGTCAATCTTATTTGTAATTTTCTTGTAGATGCAAGGGGAATATGGTAGCTTTTAAGCGATAGTCAAATATTTTAACGCTGGTTGCTATGTGGCGCATTCCATTCTCTTTGCATGTCCAGGACATAAAAAATCTGATGTGTTACACTCACATGACTTTCTCTACTCTTATACAATCTATTTTTATAAACGCCTATTCTCCATATGCTTTATGTTAATCGAGATATCGAGATGTCAATCTTATTTGTAATTTTCTTGTAGATGCAAGGGGAATATGGTAGTATGTAAGCGATGGTCAAATATTTTAACGCTGGTTGCTATGTGGCGCATTCCATTCTCTTTGCAAGTCCAAGACATAAAAAAATGAATAACGAATTTGAGAAAAAGTATAAGTATTGGAAAATTTAAGGGAATAACAAGCAATATCTTGAAAACGGTTCACTCAACAAAAGAAATGTATATGACATAAGTTGTGTATTTTAACGAGATCTACATTTTTTGTGTAGTAAAAGTTTGTCTATCTCTTATGGTTTACCAGTTATGCAAAAGTCGTTCACAATGAAGAATACTTTTGGAGAGATTCCCAGGAAATTCAAGATATACATTTCATTTCTCATGACATTATCTTAAACATATGATATTTTAATCAACATCGTTAGAGCCATTTTTGAGAAAATTAAAATTTTCGAAAAATGTTCCACTTAAAGGGTAGTCTGGGGTGGGGGGATTTTCTTGAAAACCTTCGTGTCGCATCTCTGGAAGATACTGAACCTAAATACCAAGTTTGGTGTTTATCCGACTGTTCGTTTTTGAGTTATGCTGTTCACAGACACACACACACACACACACACACACACACACACACACACACACACACACACACAGACACACACACACGGACATGCTTCCAAAAATGCTTTTTTGGATTCAGGAGGTTTCAAAACATGAATTTCCGGTGAAATCTCGGTATCGAATTTTTGGGTGGAATGCAATACTTCCCCTACTTACTATACGTAGTAGAGAAAGTAAAAAATGAATAACGAATTTGAGAAAAAGTATAAGTATTGGAAAATTTAAGGAAATAGCAAGCAATATCTCGAAAACGGTTCACTCAACAAAAAACATGTATATGATACAAGTTGTGTATTTTAACGCAATCTACATTTTTTGTGTAGTAAAATTTTGTCTACCTCTTATGGTTTACCAGTTATGCAAAAGTCGTTCACAATGAAGAATACTTTTGGAGACATTCCCAGGAAATTCAAGATATACATTTCATTTCTCATGACATTATCTTAAACATATGATATTTTAATCAACATCGTTAGAGCCATTTTTGAGAAAATTAAAATTTTCGAAAAATGTTCCACTTAAAGGGTAGTCTGGGGTGGGGGGATTTTCTTGAAAACCTTCGTGTCGCATCTCTGGAAGATACTGAACCTAAATACCAAGTTTGGTGTTTATCCGACTGTTCGTTTTTGAGTTATGCTGTTCACAGACACACACACACACACACACACACACACACACACACGGACATGCTTCCAAAAATGCTTTTTTGGATTCAGGAGGTTTCAAAACATGAATTTCCGGTGAAATCTCGGTATCGAATTTTTGGGTGGAATGCAATACTTCCCCTACTTACTATACGTAGTAGAGAAAGTAAAAAATGAATAACGAATTTGAGAAAAAGTATAAGTATTGGAAAATTTAAGGAAATAGCAAGCAATATCTCGAAAACGGTTCACTCAACAAAAAACATGTATATGATACAAGTTGTGTATTTTAACGCGATCTACATTTTTTGTGTAGTAAAATTTTGTCTACCTCTTATGGTTTACCAGTTATGCAAAAGTCGTTCATAATGAAGAATACTTTTGGAGACATTCCCAGAAATTTCGAGATATACATTTCATTTCTCATGACATTATCTTAAACATATGATATTTTCATCAAAACCGTTAGAGCCATTTTTGAGAAAATTTAAATTTTCGAAAAATGTTCCATGTAAAGGGTAGTCTGGGGTGGGGGGATTTTCTTGAAAATCTTCGGGTCGCATCTCTGTAAGATAACGAACCTAAATACCAAGTTTGGTGTTTATCCGACTGTTCGTTTTTGAGTTATGCTGTTCACAGACACACACACACACAGACACACACACACACACACACGCGGACATGTTTCCAAAAATGTTTTTTTTGGATTCAGGAGGTCTCAAAACATGTATTTGTGGTGAAATCTCGGTACCGAATTTTTGGGTGGAATGCAATACTTCCCCTACTTACTATACGTAGTACAGAAAGTAAAAATCTGATGTGTTACACTCACATGACTTTCTCTACTCTTGTACACACTATTTTTACAAACGCCTATTCTCCATATGCTTCATGTTAATCGAGATATCGAGATGTCAATCTTATGGGTAATTTTCTTGTAGATGCAAGGGGAATATGGTAGCTTTTAAGCGATAGTCAAATATTTTAACGCTGGTTGCTATGTGGTGCATTCCATTCTCTTTGCATGTCCAGGACATAAAAAAATAAATAACGAATTTGAGAAAAAGTATAAGTATTGGAAAATTTAAGGGAATAACAAGCAATATCTCGCAAACGCTTCACTCAACAAAAGTAATGTATATGACATAAATTGTGTATTTTAACGCGATCTACATTTTTCGTGTAGTAAAAGTTTGTCTATCTCTTATGGTTTACCAGTTATGAAAAAGTCGTTCATAATGAAAATACTTTTGGAGACATTCCCAGGAAATTTGAGATATACATTTTATTTGTCATGACAATATCTTAAACATATGATATTTTAATCAAAATCGTTAAAGCCGTTTTTGGGAAAATTAAAACTTTCGAAAAATGTTCCATTTAAAGGGTAGTCTGGGGTGGCGGGATTTTCTTGAAAACCTTCGTGTCGCATCTCTGAAAGATACTGAACCTAAATACCAAGTTTGGTGTTTATCCGACTCTTCGTTTTTGAGTTATGCTGTTCACAGACACACAGACAGAAACACACACATGGACATGTTTCCAAAAATGCTTTCTTTGGATTCAGTGAGTCTCAAAACATGTATTTCCGGTGAAATCTCGGTATCGAAATTTTGGGTGGAATATAATACTTCCCCTACTTACTATACGTAGTAGAGAAAGTAAAAAAATATGATGTGTTGCATTCACATGACTTTCTCTACGCTTGTACAATCTAATTTTACAAACGCTTATTCTCCATATGCTTCATGATAATCAAGATATCGATATGTCAATCTTATTGCTAATTTTCTTGTAGATGCAAGGGGAATATGGTAGCCTTTAAGCGATAGACAAATATTTTAACGCTGGTTGCTATGTGGCGCATTCCATTCTCTTTGCATGTCCAGGACATAAAAAAATCTGATGTGTTACACTCACATGACTTTCTCTACTCTTGTACAATCTATTTTTACAAACGCCTATTCTCCATATGCTTCATATTAATCGAGATATCGAGATGTCAATCTTATTTGTAATTTTCTTGTAGATGCAAGGGGAATATGGTAGCTTTTAAGCGATAGTCAAATATTTTATCGCTGGTTGCTATGTGGCGCATTCCATTCCCTTTGCATGTCCAGAACATAAAAAAATCTGATGTGCTACACTCACATGACTTTCTCTACTCTTGTACAATGTATTTTTACAAACGCCTATTCTCCATATGCTTCATGAGATATCGGGATGTCAATCTTATTTGTAATTTTCTTGTAGATGCAAGGGGAATATGGTAGCTTTTAAGCGATAGTCAAATATTTTATCGCTGGTTGCTATGTGGCGCATTCCATTCTCTTTGCATGTCCAGGACATAAAAAAATGAATAACGAATTTGAGAAAAAGTAAAGTATTGGAAAATTTAAGGAAATAACAAGCAATATCTCGAAAACGGTTCACTCAATAAAACAAAAAGTATATGACATAAGTTGTGTATTTTAACGCGGTCTACATTTTTTGTGTAGTAAAATTTTGTCTATCTCTTATGGTTTACCAGTTATGCAAAAGTCGTTCATAATGAAGAATACTTTTGGAGACATTCCCAGAAATTTCGAGATATACATTTCATTTCTCATGACAGTATCGTAAACGTATGATATTTTCATCAAAATCGTTAGAGCCATTTTTGAGAAAATTAAAATTTTCGAAAAATGTTCCATGTAAAGGGTAGTCTGGGGTGGGGGGATTTTCTTGAAAATCTTTGTGTCGCATCTCTGGAAGATACTGAACGCAAATACCAAGTTTGGTGTTTATCCGACTGTTAGTTTTTGAGTTATGCTGTTCACAGACACACACACACACACAGACACACACACAGACACACACACACTCACACACACAGACACACACACGGACATGTTTCCAAAAATGCTTTTTTTGGATTCAGGAGGTCTCAAAACATGTATTTGTGGTGAAATCTCGGTATCGAATTTTTGGGTGGAATGCAATACTTCCCCTACTTACTAATACGTAGTAGAGAAAGTAAAAATCTGATGTGTTACACTCACATGACTTTCTCTACTCTTGTACAATCTATTTTTACAAACGCCTATTCTCCATATGCTTCATATTAATTGAGATATCGAGATGTCAATCTTATTTGTAATTTTCTTGTAGATGCAAGGGGAATATGGTAGCTTTTAAGCGATAGTCAAATATTTTAACGCTGGTTGCTATGTGGCGCATTCCATTCTCTTTGCATGTCCAGGACATAAAAAATCTGATGTGTTACACTCACATGACTTTCTCTACTCTTATACAATCTATTTTTATAAACGCCTATTCTCCATATGCTTTATGTTAATCGAGATATCGAGATGTCAATCTTATTTGTAATTTTCTTGTAGATGCAAGGGGAATATGGTAGTATGTAAGCGATGGTCAAATATTTTAACGCTGGTTGCTATGTGGCGCATTCCATTCTCTTTGCAAGTCCAAGACATAAAAAAATGAATAACGAATTTGAGAAAAAGTATAAGTATTGGAAAATTTAAGGGAATAACAAGCAATATCTTGAAAACGGTTCACTCAACAAAAGAAATGTATATGACATAAGTTGTGTATTTTAACGAGATCTACATTTTTTGTGTAGTAAAAGTTTGTCTATCTCTTATGGTTTACCAGTTATGCAAAAGTCGTTCACAATGAAGAATACTTTTGGAGACATTCCCAGGAAATTCAAGATATACATTTCATTTCTCATGACATTATCTTAAACATATGATATTTTAATCAACATCGTTAGAGCCATTTTTGAGAAAATTAAAATTTTCGAAAAATGTTCCACTTAAAGGGTAGTCTGGGGTGGGGGGATTTTCTTGAAAACCTTCGTGTCGCATCTCTGGAAGATACTGAACCTAAATACCAAGTTTGGTGTTTATCCGACTGTTCGTTTTTGAGTTATGCTGTTCACAGACACACACACACACACACACACACACACACACACACACACACACAGACACACACACACGGACATGCTTCCAAAAATGCTTTTTTGGATTCAGGAGGTTTCAAAACATGAATTTCCGGTGAAATCTCGGTATCGAATTTTTGGGTGGAATGCAATACTTCCCCTACTTACTATACGTAGTAGAGAAAGTAAAAAATGAATAACGAATTTGAGAAAAAGTATAAGTATTGGAAAATTTAAGGAAATAGCAAGCAATATCTCGAAAACGGTTCACTCAACAAAAAACATGTATATGATACAAGTTGTGTATTTTAACGCGATCTACATTTTTTGTGTAGTAAAATTTTGTCTACCTCTTATGGTTTACCAGTTATGCAAAAGTCGTTCATAATGAAGAATACTTTTGGAGACATTCCCAGAAATTTCGAGATATACATTTCATTTCTCATGACATTATCTTAAACATATGATATTTTCATCAAAACCGTTAGAGCCATTTTTGAGAAAATTTAAATTTTCGAAAAATGTTCCATGTAAAGGGTAGTCTGGGGTGGGGGGATTTTCTTGAAAATCTTCGTGTCGCATCTCTGTAAGATACCGAACCTAAATACCAAGTTTGGTGTTTATCCGACTGTTCGTTTTTGAGTTATGCTGTTCACAGACACACACACACACAGACACACACACACACAGACACACACACACACACACGCGGACATGTTTCCAAAAATGTTTTTTTTGGATTCAGGAGGTCTCAAAACATGTATTTCCGGTGAAATCTCGGTACCGAATTTTTGGGTGGAATGCAATACTTCCCCTACTTACTATACGTAGTAGAGAAAGTAAAAATCTGATGTGTTACACTCACATGACTTTCTCTACTCTTGTACACACTATTTTTACAAACGCCTATTCTCCATATGCTTCATGTTAATCGAGATATCGAGATGTCAATCTTATGGGTAATTTTCTTGTAGATGCAAGGGGAATATGGTAGCTTTTAAGCGATAGTCAAATATTTTAACGCTGGTTGCTATGTGGCGCATTCCATTCTCTTTGCATGTCCAGGACATAAAAAAAGATGAATAACGAATTTGAGAAAAAGTATAAGTATTGGAAATTTTAAGGAAATAACAAGCAATATCTCGAAAACGGTTCACTCAACAAAAGAAATGTATATGGCATAAGTTGTGTATTTTAACGCGATCTACATTTTTTGTGTAGTAAAATTTTGTCTATCTCTTATGGTTTACCAATTATGCAAAAGTCGTTCACAATGAAGAATACGTTTGGAGACATTCCAAGAAATTTCGAGATATACATTTCATTTCTCATGACATTATCTTAAACATATGATATTTTCATCAAAATCGTTAGAGCCATTTTTGAGAAAATTAAAAGTTTCGAAAAATCTTCCATGTAAAGGGTAGTCTGGGGTGGGGAAGTTTCTTGAAAACCTTCGTGTCGCATCTCTGGAAGATACTGAACCTAAATACCAAGTTTGGTGTTTATCCGACTGTTCGTTTTAGAGTTATGCTGTTCACAGACACACACAACACACACACATACACACACACACACACACACACACACACAGACACACACACGGACATGTTTCCAAAAATGCTTTTTTTTGGATTCAGGAGGTTTCAAAACATGTATTTCCGGTGAAATCTCGGTATCGAATTTTTGGGTGGAATGCAATACTTCCCCTACTTACTATACGTAGTAGAGAAAGTAAAAATGAATAACGAATTTGAGAAAAAGTATAAGTATTGGAAAATTTAAGGAAATAGCAAGCAATATCTCGAAAACGGTTCACTCAACAAAAAACATGTATATGATACAAGTTGTGTATTTTAACGCGATCTACATTTTTTGTGAAGTAAAATTCTGTCTATCTCTTACGGTTTACCAGTTATGCAAAAGTCGTTCACAATAAAGAATACTTTTGGAGACATTCCCAGAAAATTCGAGATATACATTTCATTTCTCATGACATTATCGTAAACATATGATATTTTCATCAAAATCGTTAGAGCCATTTATGAGAAAATTAAAATTTTCGAAAAATTTTCCATGTAAAGGGTAGTCTGGGGTGGGGGGATTTTCTTGAAAACCTTCGTGTCGCATCTCTGGAAGATACGGAACCTAAATATCAAGTTTGGTGTTTATCCGACTGTTCGTTTTTGAGTTATGCTGTTCACAGACACACACACACACACACACACACACACACACGGACATGTTTCCAAAAATGCTTTTTTTGGATTCAGTGGCTCTCAAAACATGTATTTCCAGTGAAATCTCGGTATCGAATTTTTGGGTGGAATGCAATACTTCCCCTACTTACTATACGTAGTAGAGAAAGTAATAATAAAGGGCATATTTTCAGGTATAAATTTCCCAAATGTAAACATTAAGCAAGTTCATTACAGCATGGATACAGAAATGCCTGATTTCCGAGTTATGACCTTCAAAACTGTCATGTTCACAGGAACCTTTTTCTTGCTGCAGGTAATTGCTATTACAGAAGATACTAACCGAAAGCACTCTGACAGTTAATTTTGAGGTGAAGGATATATTGAAAGTTGTGTTTGGCGCTATACTCTGAGGTGTGTACTCAAATCAGGAGCTGGCAGATATACACGGTAAGGGGACGGCAATGCTGTGCTGACTCGTTTGTCCCAGGAGCCACCCACAGCGACGATGTCCAGATTTAAAGACATTTGGAAGTCTCCATCGCGTCTGTGCAATCGGGAACGTTTGCACCTTGTGCTTTCGAAAGGAGATATTCAAAGTGGGGGAAGGCATTCTGAATGCTGTACAAACGACGACTCCTATCAGCACACGAAGGTAGCGATGCAAGTGCGTGCTCATCATACGATGTTTGGAGACTGCTGCGAGAGCAACAGTTGTATCCTCATTGTTTGCAACCTGTGCAGGTTGTGCCACCAGCAGTGTACCCTGCACGAATTGTGTTCTGCCATAGTTCATATAACATGTGGTACAAATCCAAACTTTCCTGGCGTAGTAGTATTCACAGATGACATGAGATGACATTAAAATTTGCACAATTAGCATGTATGGGCACATGAAAACCCACAGGTAATTCTTTCACCTCATCACCAGGTGCGGTTCTCTCGTAACATGTGGGCCGGTATAGTTGGTGATTGGTTACTTGGACACCATATACTTCCACAGACTTACGGGGTGGGTGTACAAAACCTTTCTGAACAACACCATACCTGATTTTTTGAAGACACTCCATTGATCATTCGTCAATGAGCTCCTGATGGCACTCCTGAACACTTCAGTCATAGAGATCGCCGGTACTTGGATCGGAGGTTTCCTAATCGATGGATAGGTAGAGGTGGCCAATTGCATGGCCTTCACGCTCGTTTCACCTTATCGATTTCTGCATGTGGGCCGTTTAAAATCATTGGTATATTCGTCTCTGGTGCCTGAAATGGAAATCCTTCGAAATCGAATTATGTGGGGAAATACGCTAACACTCCTGGAGTTTTGTATCGTGTTCGCAGAGCCACGAGACATCGATGTGAGGGCTGTGTTCAGGAGGTGGATATCTTCAACATTGTTTATATTGACAATTATCTGCGGGAAGAAAACATTCCGATGAATATCACAGTTTTAAAGGTAATAATTCGGAAACCAAGCATTTCCATACGCATGCTGTAACGTGCTTTTGTATTGCCTACATTGGGGAATTCATACCTGAAATCTTGTCCTCTATTTCTGAAACATTCTGTAAGTATGTATATATATATCGCTGACCACTCGACGACGGAGACAGTCAGCATGAACGTGTTACTACTACTTCTGAACATATTCCCCAAGCTTTTCTGATATAGGTAAACGTTGTTATTCAGCATGTCGTATGCAAGTAAGAACTTATTACTTAATTCGTAATATTATTTCTAAGCCAAAACATATCTTGAGTAACGTAACATGATACAAGAATAGGTTCTGTAATGAATACTAAATAATGTACAAGCTATATTCATGAATTTAGAAAGTCATGTAGGAGTTTTACATCAGATTGTTTGGGGATAGGGGTACGTATAGCACTTAAATTATTATATACATCGAACTTCTTGGACTATTTCTATTTTTTAACATTATGTTGAGGCACCATAGAGCGCCATACTGCTAACTGTACGTTCATAGACGTAATGAAACATAACTTCCCTGATAATATCCTCTTGTACCTACATGAAATGTGTAATGAAATTATTTCTGCAAACTTTTATCTCGAATAGCATTAAGAAGATAGGAAAATAAGCTTTTGTAAGAATAGTTTGTAGAAGCTATATACAAAAATCGGATGTGTCGCATTCACATGACTTTCTGTGCCCTCTATCGTTTATTAGTTGGTATAAAAATTACAGAAATAGCTGCATTACACGTTGGAATAGCGATAGTCAAATGTTTAAGAATTGGACGATATACGTTGGCCTTAAAATTTCATACGGTTTTCATGAAAATCGACTGGGCTTTAAAAGATGGCTAAATAATGAACAGTTTTGACCATTAAAAATGGATATCGCGGGAATTTCTGATGTAATAAGATGTTATTTGACATAAACTGTGTGTTTTAAAGAGATCTACATTTTTGTGTAGTACGTTTTTCGTTTATTCTTAATGTTTACGAGTTATACAATATTACACAAAATTCCTTTCGAATGAAGATGACTTTGCAGGCTATTCCCAAAAAGTTCAATATGTAAATTTTATTTGCCATGAAGATATCCTTAATATATGGTACTTTAATCAAAATCATTAGAGATATTTTTTAAAAAAATAAAAAGTTCGAAAATGTTCCGTGTAAAGCATAGCTGGGGTTGGGGGATTTTCTGAAAAATCTTCGTCTGATATCTTTGGAAGGTACTGAACATAGTATGTACGTGATAGAGAAAGTAATAAATCATAATGGGTAGAGGAAGTTATGTGAATGTACCTACACATCAATTTTTTCTTGCACAGAAACTGTCAGATGATCATTATGAAGTTGGAAAGACATGCAACGTTGACCAATATAACTTCCGAACGTTTTTGGGCATGAGTAGGTAATCAAACACTCTTTAAAAGCAACACTCCTTATAGGTTTGGACCGGAAATTGTTACACGTAGATGCAATTCATGAGTTAACTATACTTTTTATTTTGTCTTCTACCCACTACATCAGATTGGGTGCGGCGATTTCCTTCTCGTCATGTCTGAAGCTGCGTCATGCCCGTCAAACAGTCTCGATCAGGGTTGCACTCCCGCCATGATGGCGTCCTGACGGTTCGGGCGTGTTCGGGCGTGTCCGTGTCGTGTCGTGTGCAGGGGGCGCCTCGTGTACCATCTGACATAATAGTGACCGTGTGTCCTGTGTTTTGATTTCCCTCCCCGCCGCCCACACATTTTTATTTATGAACATGTCATGATTATTGTGCTGTTCGACATCGTTTCTCAAAGTTGTTCGGTCTTCTGAGCGTTTGCTCGCCTCCGCCCAGAACAAGTTGTTATATGTGGGCATAACTACATCGCAGTAAGTGGACACATACCCAAGATTAATGATGGAGTAAGCAAGATGCTGTAATTAAGAATTAAACCATATAGCACAGCACGGTCATTACAGGAATAAGGGCGTCACGTTGTCATGCTGAAACCTTCTTGCTTGTTTTAATGAATTTATTTGCTTGCGTATCAGCCAGTATCATTTGTAGAAGAGCTTCTGTGATAGACAGACTATTATCGTGCTGTGGCTGTGGCTATGGCTTTAGCAAGGATTCGAGACCACAAGATAAACCTTCTTGCTTGTTTTATGTATTTATTTACTTGCGTATCATCCAGTACCATTTCTAGAAGAGCTACTGTGATAGATAATTATCGTGCTGTGTCTATGGATTTAGCAAGGATGAGATTCATGGATAAACCTTCTTGCTTATTTTAATGAATATATTTGTTTGCGTATCAGCCAGTATCACTTATAAAATAGCTTCTGTGATAGACTATTATTGTGCTGTGTCTATGACTTTAGCAAGGATTCGAGACCACAAGATAAACACTCTTACTTGTTTTAAGGAATTTATTTGTTAGCGTATCAGCCAGTATCACCTATAAAATAGCTTCTGTGATAGACTATTATCGTGCTGTGGCTATGGCTTTAGCAAGGATTCGAGAACACAAGATAAGCTATCATGCTTGTTTTAGTAAATTTATTTGGTTGCTTGTCAGCCAGTGACATTTGTAAACGAGCTTGTGTGATAAGCTATTCTCGTGCTGTGCCTATGGCTTTAGTAAGGATGTGGGAACCTAGGATAAACCCTCTTGTTTATTTTAATGAATTTGTTTGCTTGCGTATCAGCCAGTAGCAATTGTAGAATTACTTCTGCAATAGACAGGTTATTCTCGTGCTGTGTCTATGGCGTTATTAAGGACGCAAGACCATAGGATAAATTTATTATTTATTAAGTACTTAGTATTAGAATAAATGTATAACACAATCGCATGAGTCATAAGACCGTACATACTCTCTAGAAAAATATCTGGTCTGTAAACGTGACTTGCAGAACTATTTTATACTCGTCACACTATACACATACATATAAAATGAAAAATACTCTGAATCACACACACAAACACACACACCCTCACGCACACAAATGCTGAAGTACCACATATATTTAAAGAAAATTTACTAAAACACCTTATCTCTCAGTACACATACTTCCATTAAGTATGTGCCCAAGCTTGATCAGTTTTGGCTGTTTAGAATCAAGTCTCAGCATGCTGTCCTCCGTCTGTTGGAAGCCAAAAATACTTCCGGTAATAATTTTTTCCTAATACCCTCCGTCTGCACTCATGCTGCCAAATTATGCGTCCAGTCTTCCTGTTCCCCGCATAATGGGCAAATCCTCCTGCCATCATCATCAGCAATGTTGCTAGCTTTCCACCCTCCCAACCTAAGCCATGCTATTCCCGTCCTCTGTTTTATACCCAATTCCAAAATATACGTTTGCTTACCCCACCCAGTTTTTATTTCATTTTGTAGCTCCAATGTTGATCTTTGGATACATTCAGATTCTATTTCCTGATGTAGTCGTCTCTTGACTTTTTTCATGGCACTGTGTGTATTTTCATTACCTCTTTGCCAGTTATCGTTTAAGCCAATTTTTTATAATTCCCGTTGTAACCCCACCGCCCACCATTTTGGATGCTCTATTTTGTTCGTGAACGAGCAAATACACCACACCCTGATATCATGTTCACATGACCTTTATACCTCGATATTTAATGTTTCCGTAATCACTGTCATTCTACCGTTTTTCTAACATGTGCAGCAAGGCCAGTTTTCACACTCAAGCAGTATTTATCCATTGCGCTAGGTTTGGTTTAGTGTAGAAATGAATTTATTTATTTAGTTTTTAAAGCTTTTAATTTTTTTATTATTAGTCAACGCTAGTTTTCTGCCGAAGGGTAAGCCCATTACTGCAAACCTAAACTCCTTCACTCGTCTTTTCCGCTTTTTCAGTATCTCCACATATTAACGTACCTTAATTTTATCTAATATCTGGTATGATATTCTGCCTGAATATTTACCGACAAGGGTTTCAGAGGTCATTAGGACATGTACTTATAAACGAGAGGTTCCGGTTCAAATCATGCCACGACCATCCTCTCTGGCTGAGATTTTTCTGAGTCTTCATAACTGGCAAATGCCGGGGAGGTACCTAAACTTAGGTCTGAAACGTCTCGTTCGCAAATTTCCATTCCCAATTAATTATCATTCATTTCATGTATCATCAGTGTCCACCGCCTGTGGTGTCGTGTGCAGTGAGAATGGGCGTTGAACACTACTGTCTCTTCGTTTCTCAGCTAGAAAACCCCGCGGTAGATCATAAATCTGACACGCAATCTCAGTTAGACAGGGCACCAACAAAGAAAGACCAATCCGATCTTTCAAGAATAAACATTGCTTTTGCGAACAATCCTTAAGGAGGAACCCCAAGTCAGAGAAAGGGAGTGAAGAACTATAAGCTGGAAATGTTACCCCAAAGTTGCTGTCCTCCCGGCGTTAGTGGGGTAAGGTAAGAGGAAAACAAAGTTTTCTGAAACGAAAAGGGCATTCTGTTTTCATCCGGATTCTTTATCTCCATCATCGTCATCAACTGCAGCAGTTTTCTTCCTTCATCCAATCTTTCTAAAACAGCTGCGTCACATATTTAGTCTGTCCATTTTCACACAGCACATCCCTCCTCACAGAGAAGATGGTGGCGCGGTAACGTGTGCGACTCGTATTCAGAGGTTCCGAGTTAAAACTCTGGGGCCGACCAACCTGACCAAAGGTTTTTCGCCGTTTTCCTCGGTCGTTAGACGAATGCTGGGTTGGATAATTTGATCCGTGAATTTTCCTATCATCCCTTTCATCACTTGTAACGTTCTTGCAAGCCGATTTAGAAGTAGTCGATGTATAGAAGTCACAATTACTTAAAAAAATCTAGAAAAGTAAAATGCCGGGTCCATTATAGAATGCATTAGAAATAAAACATTCCCCCAGAGTAATAATTGTTTTGTAGTACCAAAGGTTAAAGGAATTGAACAAGGATTTAAAGCAGCTTTAATACAAGTAACAATCCATACAGCCCCAAAGGTACTGAATATATTACCACTCAAACGTAGAGACAAAGATATGTTAGAAGCAGATTGCATTTGAATTTGTCCTTCTCACACAGTATTTACCATTTTGAAATGAAATTTTACACGCGATAATTGATATAAACTCGCTTCCATGAGATATTAAATGCCGCTCCACACACTACAAGAATTTAGAATTTTACTTACGCCAAAAGTACATGATATAGATAATTTAGACAAGGCCAAAAATGTGGAGACGGCCACTCCTAGACACGAAGCTGAATAAAATTCCTTCTTCGCTGGTCGTCGAGAGCTAACTGTCACACTCTTTTTTTCTCTTGATGCATCGCTCGGGGTACGCACTGGGAGGGTCAGGTGATGATTACGTGGAGCCAACATAAGCGCTACCTATACTGGCGGAGAGGACACAACCTGGCGAGCGCTGTAAACACCTGGTGCAGCCGATTTCTGTTGTAAGGCAGGCTGCCGGCATAATAACAAGCAGGAGCCGAAAATTGTAGTTCATGGTTACTTAAAAGAACTACGGCCATTTCTGCAAACAGCCACTCGGTGAAAGAAGAGCCACAATTGACTCGCACTATACTTAATTTCATTCTTCTTCGCCATCATACCAGGCATTGCGCTGATCACCCATACTAGACATGCTATGATCCAGGGTTTGGTTGCTCTCGATAGACTACCGACTCAAATCATTGGCTGGTAAGTCATACATAGAGGAGGGTAATCTAGTGTAGCAGAAGCATTGTTGCTCATATACACATTTCATCGTTTCCCCCCCCCCCACATCGTTACACTGTCCAAATTTCATCTTGTACAATGCCACGCTCCAGGCAAATAAACCTCTTTACTATTCCCTCTTTGCTTGTTACCTTAGGACCCACTTAATACATTCGTTTTTGTCTTATTTTTCCATTATTTGTTTTGCTACTTGACAACAGCTCGTGTTTATGGCACATTCCAAATATTTCATACTAATTTGAAGCTTGCTCGCCGTTGGTTATTTTTACTATGACTTCAAGGGATTGCAGTCGGGTGATGTGAGGTTTCATGCCTTAGTAATGCCCTCTATACTACGAGGCTTCCTTCAGGGTAATCGAAACTCTTGGAGTACAGAGGGCCAAAAGTTGGGTCATGAAACCTCACGTCACTTGGCTGCAATCCCGTGAATTCAAAGTAAACTATGCAAAATTCTCCAATGCTCCATCTCATAGGCTAATCAGTCCCATATCGCCTTAAAATGTTATTCAGTTTGTCACTCTTTCTCCTGCTACGACTCCTCTGGAAATAAGATTCTTCACCGAATTGTGCAACACATGTTAAATGTTATGGTGATAATGGGCACTCCTGTTGCAAGCCTTTCCGTATTCTAATTTAATCTACCATAACTTCTCTTAATCTTGACATTGATCAGCTGCTGCTTATAGCAATTGCAAAATAGCCTTCTCTTTTTCCAGTCCAAACTAATGTTTTTGGACTCTCCACAAGTTACTTTTAATTTGCTCTGTTAAATGCCTTTTCCAAATTAATAAATACGATGTAAAACTTTTAATTTTTTCGGGTGTTTAAGTGACTAAAACAAAGAATCTGATATAATACATTCACACGACTCTCTCTGCAATGTCAAATTCACATATATCATATATTATATATTCCATATAAAATATTATTTATCTATGCACATTACGTTGCTCGCGTTATTTTACCTAGAATAACTTTAATTAACTTGTCTAAACAAACATGCTTAGTTACAATCATAGATGTTAGAATGTTATAACATGCATTCAAATGTTATTCGCAACATGCTTATGGAAGCAAAAGGAAGCGAGAAAACAGAAAAATAATCGAAAACTTCCAAGTACGTCAATTAGATGACCCTTGGTAAACGTCTAAACTTGAAACAATATTTCGAAAACGGCGAATACACTACGAAAATATTGCATTTCTCAAAGTTTTGCATTTTGGTGAGCTCTACATGTTCTCTATAGTACTTTTTCCCCTATTGTTTTAAGCTTTCGAAATTACACATAATGATACAACATTGAATCAAGTAAGAGAATTTTACAGGCTATTCCCAGAAAACTAAAGTTATACAATAAAATTAGTCATGCATATCTTAAACATATGTTATTTTAATTAGAAGCGTTGAAGCCATTTTTGACGAAGTAAAGCATAACGAAACAATTCCTATGTAAAGTGTATTTTGGATTGGGCCATTTTCTTGAAAAGTTTTTTGTAATATCTTTGGAAGATGCTGAGCTTGAATACTAAGTTTTGTATCTGTTTGACTTTTTCTTTATAAACCTGCCACTTTTTAATTCAGTGGACCCCAAAACATGCTTTCTCGTTGAGACTTCGGTATCGAATTTTAGGTGAAATAAAGTTCTTCCTCCACTATGTATGTTGTACAAGAATTAAAAATGTCTTTCTACGATGTAATTAATAATCCCATATGTAAATAACTATGTAGATACGCTCTTCCTGAAAAGAAAACCAATTTTAATCTTAAAACTTGATAAATGGAGCATTTAGAAAACCTCATTTGTTTATCAAATGAGAAATATTTTCTTGAGAAGTAATAATGCAGATTCTTAAAATATTGTTTGTGTCTTAGCTAAGCTATATGCTTTAGAACAATTCAACAAACAGTTTATAATTGGAAGCTTCTATATTCCTTTAATCCCACTCTAGCACAAACAAATGCGAAGATTAAGAATTTATAGTATTTATGAGACTTTCAGTAGATAATAAAATGTCCTCTTAGTGTATTACTGACGTATTGCAGAGCGTGGTAAGTGATGAGTTGTTATCTTAAGCCTAGGCATCAAATCTCCAATTGTACAAACCCCTTGTCCGTTCTCTCACAATATCATTGAGGGCTTCTCCATTTTTTGCCCCAGAATGGGGTCTCCGAAATTGTCTCCTGGAGAATGGGTGGCTTCTACGTACATTTATTACGTCAGTTGATATCTTACGTGTCACTTTGTGTAAGGGACCTTTCAATCAGGACTACACACCGGGTCAATGTGATTTGAAGTCCGCGAGGGAAGTGATCTCCCCTTAATGAGTCTGCTTTGGAGAGGTTTCTCACGCACTACTTTTTCTAATACGTATAGTAAGTAGGGAAGTACTGTACTCGTATTCCACCCAAAACTTCTATATCGAGATTTCACCGAAAATAAATTTTTTGAGGTCTCCTGAATAAAAAAAATAGAAAAAGCTCTGTGTGTGTATCTGTGAGGAGCACAACTCAAAAACGAAAAGTCGGATAAACACTAAACTTGGTATTTAAGTTCAGTATCTTCCAAAGATGCGACGGGAAGATTTTCAAGAAAATCATCCACTCCAAACTATTCTTTACATGGAACATTTTTTGAAACTTTATTTTCTAAAATTTGGCTCTAACGATTTTGATTAAAATACCGAATATTAAAGATGTTTACATGACAAATAAAATGTATATCTTAAAGTTTGTGGGAGTATCCTGTGATGTTCTGTTCATTCCGAAGGAATTTGTATAATCTTGTATAAATGGTAAACGTTAAGCGATAGACGAAAACGTACTGCACAAGAAATGTAAATCTCTAAAAAAACACCGAATTTATTTCAAGTAAACTTTTGTGACATCGCCATTTCCGAGATATCCGTTATTAATGGTTCGAATTGTTCAATACTTAGCCATTCTTTTAAACTCCTCTCAACATTGTTGTTTCTGGCAATTCCGCTGAAACAGTGTGGAATATTAGTGAAGCGTATAGCGCCCTGTTCTTAAACATTTGACAATCCCTGTTCCCTTTACATATATAACAAAATGTGTAATATAGCTATTCCTACGAAAGTTTATTTGGGTTAAAATGAAGTATATATAAAAATAAACTTTAGTAAGACTATTTGTATATCCACTAATAAACGTTAGAGGGTAGGGAAAGTCATGTGAATGTATCACATAAGATTTTTAATAAGCTTAGGGAATTTAAGTTGGAAAGGTAGTATTAGAACTGAAAAATTCTATGCCGCAGGCGGGTTTTGAAGCACGGAACTTCAGCTTTCCGTGACAGTGCTTTGAGTTGCCATGGCAACATCCTGGTACAACATTAAATTTTCCAGTAAATCACAAGGCGTTCTTAAATTCATTTTGGGGTCACATATCTCAATGTCGACTTCAGTGTCGTCAGTACTTTTAAGTCTTGGGCTTCATAGTTATCCACTATTACGTGTGGCGGGCTAAAGTTGGAAAGGTAAAATCAGACTGAAATAGTATTGCATTTTCAGTCTGATTCCTGCCTGCCACAGCATGTGTGGAAGAACAATTTATCGCCATTAGGATTTTTAACTTTCTATGCAACACAATTAAGGGAGCATTAAAAAAGAAACTAGAAGGTACGTTAAGTTTTACAAGGATTGGCGGTCCCTGTATTATCGTATGACTGAGTATCTACTTTTAACTAGATGAGAAAAAAAATCTGATGTCTTGCACTCACATGGCTTTCTGTACTCTTGTATAAACTATTTTTACAAACGCTTATTCTCCATATACTTCATGTTAATCGTGATATCGAGATGTTAATCTTCTTGCTAATTTTCTAGTAGGTGCAAGGGGAATATGGTAAGCTTTAAGCTATAGTCAAAGTTTTTTAAGAGCTGGTTGCTATGTGGAGCATTCCATTCGCTTTGCACGTCCAGGACATAAAAAATGAATAACGAATTCCCATTTGAGAAAAGATATAAGTATTGGAAAATTCAAACAAATAACCAGGAATATCTCGGAAATGGTTCACTCCACGAAAACTAAATATGATATAAATTGTGTGTTTTAACGAGATCTACATTTTTTGTGTACAACTATTTTATGTATCTCTTACGGTTTACCAGTTAAGCAAAAGTCATTCAGAATGAAGAGGAGTTTTGGGGACGTTCCCAAAAAATTCAAGATCTACATTTAATTTGTCATGAAAACATCTTAAACATATGATACTTTAATCAAAATCACTACAGCTATTTTTGAGAAAATCAACATTTTCGAAAAATGTTCGATGTAAAGGGCAGTCTGAGTTGGGGGATTTTCTTGAAAATCTTCGTATCGCATCTTTGAAGGATACTGAACATAAATCCTAAGTTTGGTACTTATCCGACTTTTCGTTTTTGAGTTATGCTGTTCAAAGACACACATCTACACAGACCTCTTTCTAAAACTGCCTTTTTGGATTTAGGGGGCCTCAAAACAGGCATTTTTCGTGAAATATCGGTATCCAATTTTTGGGTGGAATGCAATCAAAAATATAATTTGAGGCAGTATTTTTAACACTTAAATGATTTCAGTCTAATTATATAATATATAAATTCAATAACAGCCCGCCTTAAAACAATATGTGTATGTAACAAGATATAAAAGGTGTATATTACAGTCATTGTATGTTTATATTATTGTATACATGTGTAATAATGTTATATGAATGTATTACGTAATTTAATAATGTAGGAGCTGTGAGAAATAAGTCAAAAGTTGCTAACAATGAGGTAACAATGAGGTAACCTTGAGGCAACAATGAATTAGAAAGTTTAAATGCTACTTGTGATTCTTTGAGCAAGAATAATGCAATTTTTGTGACAGCATATAAAATAGCCAATCAACAACTAGAAAAAAACTTTAGTTAAATGAAGGTATTCTATTGGACTAGGATTAGCCAATCAGAAACTAAAATGGAGGAAAATTTACAAATTTAGTTTCAGTTTGCTTGTAGACAGTGTTCCTAACCGGACGCTAGATGTGTCCTCGAGAAATTTAGTACGTATTCAGTCTGAGACAAAAATGGTTTACGTGTTAAAAAGTCCAAGTAATTAAAAAAAATCTCGTAGCTCTCTCTCTCTCTCATATATATAATCAGTGAAGTGTTATTTAAATCGTGTCAAGCATTAATAAAAGGAGTGAAGTAAAATTATAATCTGTGTAAGCTTACATTCTTCAGTCGCACCACTCCCTGTTAAGACATTCATGTCTCTAAAAGAATATAAATACTGACGCAGCCGAGGCAAACATCAATATATAATATTTAAAGAAACAGTCAAAATTATAAAGTTAATATTTTTTTTAAACATTTGGGACAAAGGCCACCGGAAAGTACATTTGAGGCGAAGGCTACCGGAAACTTTTTACAATACGTGCGGTAGCAACTACTTCAAGTTTGGCTCCCCAACATTCCAAATATAATACATCTTCTTCAAACTGGTTTACCATACATAGCAGCAGCAAACCTCCTTCAAATTGGCTCCCAAAGCGTGGGGCAAATAACAATACAACAAAACATTTTCTCAAATTTAAGACTTTCTTTAACAATTCCCTTCTATTCACATCCTCACTCCAAACTTTCCACCATTCCCCTGGTATCCCATCTATTCCACAAGCCTTATTCATCTTCAAGTTCTTATCTCCCATATCTCCTGATCAGCAATTTCTGTATCAAGAGGTTCAACTAGCCTTATCTCTGAGCTAGTCCTTAACCAGTTATACCCCGGCTTATTACAATCCAGTAACTCCTTAAAATACCTACACCAAGTGTGAATCGCAATATTATTTTTAAAGGCTCTGCTTTTATAAATTTTTCTTATAATTTCCCAAATTTTTCCATTATCCTGTATATTTATTGCTTCCCTTAATCTTTTACTAATCCTTCGTTCCCATTCATCTTTCTTAAATTCTAATAAACATCTATACTCCCATCTCTCTAGCAAAAAGTTTTGAATCCTCATCTCCTTCCTGCCTCCATCGCCTTAGTTCACGCTCTACTCTCTTTCTTACTGTTACACATTCCTTGTCATACCACTTCTTTTGACCTTTTCTAAGCTTATCCCTTACTTTCATTTCCTTCCCTGCATTTTTAAATACACTAATAATTTTCTCCATTTTTCCATCAGGTACTGCTTCAAAATTATTTCCTATTATATTCCATTCTAAATTATATGTAAATAATTGTTCGCCATCCTTTTTCCACCTATATAAGTCTAATTTGTCCCCTCTATTTGTCTGTCTTACTATACGTAGTAGAGAAAGTAAAAATGTCTTAGAAGCAGCCGAAATGAGACTTTTGAGAAGTGTATTAGACTGTACATTCTTAGATAAAGAAAAAAAACCTGAAGATATGTGATCTGAGTTAAACATGTTACACTGATGGATAAAATATGAGGCAGTATTTTTAACACTTCAATGATTTTAGTCAAATTATACAATAAAAAATATAATAACAGCCCGCCTTAAAGCAATATGTATATGTAACAATATATAGAAAGTGTATATTACAGTCATTGTATATATTTATATTATTGTATACATGTAATAATGTTATCTGAATGTATTACGTAATTTAATAATGTAGGAAATGTGAGGATAATAGGTTAAAAGTTGCTAACAATGAGATAACCTTGAGGCAATAATGAGTAAGAAAGTGTAATAATGCTACTAGTCATTCTTGGAGCAACAATAATGTAATTTTTGTGACAGTTTATAAAATAGCCAATCAAAAACCAGAAAAAAGCTTCAGTTAATTAAAAGTATCCTATTGGATTAGGAATAACCAACCAGAGATTGAAATACAGAAATTTACAAATTTAGGCGGTATAAATCAAGTCAGTTGCTTGTAGACAGCGCTCATAACTGGACGTGTTGGTTGCAGACAGTGTTCTTAACCGGACGGGAGATGTGTCATCGAGAAATTTAATACGTATTCGTGTGAGACGAAAATAGTTTACGTGTTAAAAAGTGAAGTGTTATTTAAAATCGTGTCAAGCATTAATAAAAGGAGTGAAGTAAAAATTATAATCTATGTAAGCCTACATTCTTCAGTCGCACCACAACCCTGCAAAGAGAAACATGTCTCTAACAATAATACTGACGCAGCCGAGGCAAACATAAATATATAATATTTAAAGAAACAGTCAAATTATAAAGTTAATATTTTTAATTTTGGACGAAGGCTACCGGGTACCATAGTGTGGTTGCAACGAACTTCAAGTTCGGCTCCCTAACAGTCGAAATATAATACATCTTCTTCAAACGGACTTTCCATACGTAGCAGCAACAAACCTTCTTCAAATTGGCTCCCAAAGAGTGGGGCAACTAACAATAGAACAATTCTTTCTCAAATAGAACATTTAGAGATTTCTAGAAAGAATATGTCCAAATAAGGAGAGGAGATCACGTAACATAGATTAAATATATTGGATTACAAGCCGAAAGATGAATAGAGTGTTGATAGACCAAAGAAGAAATGGGTTTAACTTCTCGATTGAAAATCTATGAGACCGGAACAGGCCTTAAGCAGGAGGATGTGGATGTTGCTTATGTATTGAAAGCTTACATTCAGTGCGATAACTGAAGGTCCATAGGCATACCTAGGTGGTGTAAGGATGCAGGTGATCAGAAGTAGCGGCGGGCGGCAGGGGAAGCCTGCAGATGAAATATGGAAGACATCAAGTTGACCGATGGGAGCAATAAGCAAACATTTGTCTCGCTCGCTCTGGTGCGCGGAGTAGGGTGCAAAGTACAGATTCACATTCTGCGTGTGCAACATCTTCTCCTGCTAACTTGCTGCCATACCTCCTCTGATGGAATTCATAAGTGTTTCAGTATTATACATTGTGAATATTTGCCATTTTAGTATTTGAGGAATGTTGTTTTCACCTAAAAGCACCTCTCTTATTGGCTGCACATACGGTGACGTCCAGGGAGTGTTCAGTTTGGAGAAATAGAGTTTTGCAGCGAAGAGGGTTATAGAAATTTGATATTAGGCTAATGGAAAAAGAATTTATCAAGTTACTGACCATAGCTGAGAGATAAACCTGGATGTTAAAAAGCTGAGTCATCATTTCTACAGAATAGGTCCAAGAGAGTTTGCTTAAGGATTGATTAAGCACCAAATTAAAATATCAGTTAAATAATTTCACGAAAGATTTTCAGAAAAACAACTTCTTAATGTTATATTTAATACAAGCTGATTTTTCTACCACGTTTAATCCTCCAATGATTTATATATTTAATTTACCTCCCTCCCTATTCTTTCTTAAGTTACTGTACGATTATCTAGGAGCTTTTAATGGCAAATCCTCTACTTTACTCCTTAGACTTATAAATTCATAAAGTCCTGTGATACTCCCAATAGCATATGAAGAATCCCACACATATGGGTATGGCATCGATGGATGTTGTATTTCTGATATCCTTCACCTCCCCCTCCACCATTAAGTCTTTCAAATTATGGAAATTTTATACACCTTTGCTTCCATTTCTGCCGTCCCCGCAGCTTTGAGAGGCATTTTACTGGCCTTCGCAGTTGAGAATGTAAAACAAGGAGGAAGTGTGCGTAATTGTTTACCTTTTCGCACGTGCAGTGGCGGCCTGCTTTACGTGCACAATTCTAGATTATTCTCGTATAAAGATACAACTTTGAGCAATAGTTTTACACATCACTTACATATAATACTCATATTTAAATATATAACTAAATAAATCCCCGTTTTGCATAATTTCTGCGTAATAAATTATTTTAATGGTAACATAATGTAAAGCTAAAATACATACTTTTTATTCTCAAATAGGATACATTTACTAGACATTTTAATAATCCGTCCAATCTCCATTCTTGTCTAATACCTGACTTAGGCGCCTAGATACTGAACCACTCGTCGCCGCTGGGAACACCCATGAAATGTGTGATATTTGCTCTTATTAGCGTACGACACAGATCATCGAAAAATTCTGATTCATAATTTGGAGCTGAGAAGGTTTAAAGTTCAATTTCCTCGTTGTTCCTTGTATTGCATTTAATTTACAGGTTAACATGATGTTTTAAACGTCCTTTGAACTCTCTTACACCTGATGGTTTAATAATTGGGTTGAAATGTCCAATATCAAATTCCGTTACAACGATCTTACTGTGATCATGTTTTTGATGTATGAACTTTGTTTACTTATGACATCTATACTCCGTGCGGTAACACGATTGCTCTGTTTATTTACTACAACCCCTCTGCCTGGTGATTAGTCTTTTAGCAATTGAAATCAATAGCAGTTTTGTAGTCTATATCCGTCGTGAAGAACGGTGCATTTCAATAATGTAAAAGTGGTTGAGTGGTTTTGGAAAGTGATCCCTCCTCCAACACACCAACACCGATGCGGGTAGCCGAGGTCGTTAAGACATGGACTCGTGAACGGGAGGTCTGCGGCAGGAATGTCCTCACTGATTGAGCTTTATCCAGGTTTTCCTCAGTTCTCATAAGTGGTAAATTTCGGGAAGGTACCTCAAACTTAGGCTGGAACGTTTTCTTCCCAAGTTTCCTTTCCCAATTACCATTTCATTCATGTATTACTAGTCACCGCCTGTGGTGCCATGCATTAAGAGTGGGCGTTAAACACTATTCAAAGAAAGGACACACACACAAGCACACTCAATTTTCTCTATTTAAATATTAGTTTAGATGTGCACTTATGGACATATCTTAATGACCTTCCCTCATCCTACTGTGTGCTGCGTGAGCTATTTGTTAATACTGGACGGTTAGCTTTCATTCCAGGAAAAAGGTCCATTATACACAGCATAGTCCTAATTAAATGTGAAAATGGATATGTTATTATTTAAAAGTTCACCGGTCTGTTTACTAGAGTTCTGCCTTAAAGTGCGGGACAATAAATGTCATTAAATATTATGAAAGCATTTACGCTCTAAGTCCTGATAGTTTTCATTCCACAATATGGTGTTTTACTTCAGAGTTCTTCTTGCTTCTCAAGTGCCTTATTTACGAAAACAGAGAAGCAAAAATGGGTTTCGTTTCACATTAATATTAAATTCTTATTTAAATTTCAAATCAAGTACAGAATACTATGTATGGCACCTCAGCACGTGTTTGTATGGGTGGAACTTAATAACCTTCAAAATTCTTGTTAAGCTTGCTCCGCTGATTCCCACATGCGTGACTGTTGGAGGTCCAAGTTACGTGGACTATGTTTGAATGATGCTCTTACTCACTGAATAATTCTCACCTCTTCACACTGAAGCGCCGTCTGGAATGTAATCTATACATTCAGTTTCATAAGATTTATTCATCCTTGTCAGCAAAACGCTGTGCTCTGAGCTGAGAGACCATCCGATGTAGGTTCTCATTCTGAGGAAGAGCTGCTACACAGCGCTTATTATGTATTTTGGTAACAAACTTTAAGTGTTTATTTTATTTCTGTTCAATAACCTTTCAAAATCCTGGTCATAATTTACGAGGTTTGAGAATTGTACTCTCGGGATCTCCGGGCACTAATCCTCTAAACTCGATGTTTTGGTGGTAGCCATTTGAGTAAAATTCTTCTGTTTGTCTTGGTAAAAATAATTAAATGTAACAAAAGCGAATTTGGACAAAGAAGGTGTACGTGGATACAGCGGCACTGACTTGCAAAGATTTTGAGATTAGATTTATGAGATATGTAAGAGGGTGCACTGAAACTGATAAAATAAATGAAACAACAAGATCAGATTGAATGTTTTATCAGCTAACGACAGGATTGATGAAAATAAAATAAACTGGAAATATCGCGTCGAAAAAATGGCAGATGATAGATTAAAAAAGAAGATAATGAATTACCAACCGACAGGAAAAAGAAGTTTGGGTAGACTTCGCAAGGTTAGTGATAGAGAACGGAGCAGGTAATCTCATCTAATCCTTGAAGGGAGAAGTAGTAGTCTTGCAAAGATTGTTGGAACAAGAAAACATGAACCTACTGAACATGCATGTAGAAGAGTGCTGTTCCAGAAACCAGTTTGTATAAATAATCCTTTTCTGGAGCACCATGTAGGGAGAGAGTTTCACTCAGAGTTTGTAATTTTCCATTTGCATGATTAGTAAGATAAAGCCCTCATTATTTAGGCGTTAACTTGAAGTGAGAATCTACGCAAACTTCAACCCGTTATTTCCCAATTCTGCAGTCCTGCTATTGAAGAATATGAATTACTAGAGCACCTAAGGCCTCAAATAGACTTTAATACAGTGGACAGGCCTAATGAACACAGCTGATGATTGCAACCTATGGTTGAACAACCAATTCAGGCAGGAAAGCTGGAGTGTTGGCAGCTATCTGGTCAATTGGCTTACGGAATATTCACTGCAGAAAGAATGATTTTTTATAGTCAACTGAAAAATGCAATATCACAACCGGGATTGAATTTTTTAGTTGACTCTATTACAAACTTGCCAAGATTGGCTAAGGTCTATAAAAAGTATAATTAATTTCAATAAATTACATACACTGCCATTTATGAAAATTGCAACACCAAGAAGGAAACCCACGAATTCAATGAATTTAATACCACAGGATTAGGTACATGACAAGTAACAAATGATAAACTTTTCAAATCTATACGTGACCTTTGAGCTCTAATATCCAGTATTTGGTGTAGCCTCCATACGCTGTAATTAGAGCTGCTATACGCCGTGGCATTGAATCAAAAAGGTTCTGAATAGGTTCCTGAGGAATTTCCCTCCAAGTAGTTTGTATTCGAGCCCACAAATAGTGACACTGGTTGCTGGAGGACCGTGACACACCAGGTGACGACCAACCATATCCCAGACATGTTCGATGCGCGACATGTTAGGGGAACGTGCAGGCCAGGGACGCAATGGTAACCGTTGCTCTTCGAAGAAGGCCTGTACGTTCCTAACAATATGTGGCCGGGCATTGTCCTGTTGAAACGTGGCCTGTGGAGATGCCTGAAACGGGGGAGTACCTCAGGTCTACAACCTCCGTTAGGTACCGGTTGCTGTTCTAAGTGCCCTCAATTCGTAGAAGGCGAGATCGGTTGTTGTAACCAATGGCGCCCCAAACCATCACACTGGTGTTTGTTCGCTATGCAGCTCAACAATGCAGCCCTCCAGGTTGCTCTCACCACGGTACCGCCGGACACGTATGCGGCCATCACAGTAGGACACGTTGAAGCGGGACTCGTCCGAAAAGACTACATTTTGCCACTCAGCCCCCCAGTGACAGTCTTCACGTGCCCATTGCAGTCGAAGGACTTGTGGTTTCTGAACGATGGAAGCCAAAGTAATGGCATGCATACAACCAGTCCAACCTGCAGCAGACGGCGACGAACGTTGATGCAGACAAGTTCATACCTGTTGCAGTGCTCCAGCGTCGAGCCAACACTGTGGATGAAGCTGTACGGTCCATTATGGCCATGCGGACAAGATGAGTCATTCCGTGCTGTGCTCATGTTCCGTGGTCCAGTACCCGCTCTTCGCTGTGTACGTGTACCCCATCTCTCTGCAAACCTAATCACTTATTGCTTGCACACTCTTCTACACTTCCACCAAGTTTGGAGTTATTCGGGAAATTCCTTCTTGCTGTTGCAATTTTCACAAACGCAGTGTATAATAATAATAATAGCAATAATAATAATAATAATAAAGAAGGATATTGACAGAACAATATCCTAGTTCACAAACGGTATCCAGGCCTGGGAGCAAATGACTTCTTGACGGAGTAAATTACTAATTATTTCAAGTTTAGTGGTCGTGGTAGAAGTTATGAAATTGGGGCTAGAAGATGAGAGGAAGAAGGAAGAAATCCAAATATCCTAAAAATATAAAATTATTAATATTTACAGAACATTTTATTTCTAATGAGTGTGAATTGTTTATTAACGTAATAAAAGCTAATGCAAGTATACAGAGAAGATGTATACTGTATAACTTAAGAAGTGCCATTTTATACGTTGAAAGCACCAAGAAATGAGCCAGCTTTTCTTTCCATGAGATTCATATTTTTATGTGTATTAAATTTTAATGTCTCTCTTCCTCTTCCTTAACGGATTACCCCTCTCTTTTTAGGACTTACACCCTTAAGGACTTACTATGCCTTGGGTCAGTAGCCTGTCGAAGAGCAAGCAAACTTTGGATCATAGCATATCCAAGAGGGTGATCAGCCCAATGCCTGGTATAGCGGTGAAGAAGGAAATGAAATGCAGTGATGAAAGGGGTGGTAGGAAAATTTGCGGATTCAATCCAGTACTTACCTAAATCCCAAGGAACACCGCTAAAAACCTTCGATCACATTTGTCGACTCGGGGTTTGAACCCAGGATCTCCCAAATGTAGGCAACAGACATTACCTCCTGAGGCAACCCCCTCGGTTAATGTCTCTCAGTTTTGTATAATGACTAGAGGTCTAAAGCTGGCGTATCCGAACGTTAACACATCTAATAAATGAAAGCGCAAGCTTGGTAGAGATGCAAGTTTCCGTGGAGTAGCCGGTTACATACTCTCCAGGCGATTCCAACTATTTTAGGAACATTATGTTTTCGTTCGCCGAATAACCAAATATGCTCCAGCGTGATAATACAAATGAGAATTAAGCCTTGAGAATCCAAATGGCATCGCAAATTCCATTTTCGGCGCTCCTGGTTTAACCTAAATAATACTGATTGAATTGAATAGAGTTTTATTTATGGACGCTCTTTAACTGCTATGGTCCTTAGCGTCCCATTCTATATTGGGCGTGAAAGACCGGTAATTTTGCTCAGAGGACTGTTTATCAGACTTGAGGTTCTTTTACGTGCCGTAAATCTACGACATAGGACCACCGACTTTACTACCCTTCCGAAGGAAGCGATGCTAAGGATTTTTACGCTGGGTTTGAAGCCACGACCTCGGGAACTAGAGGCTAGTGTGGTAACCCTACACCACGGAGGACGACAAGAAAGAATACTGATGCTCAAGTATTCAGCATGCATTATATTTTGCAAATGTAGGACCTGCATGTTTAAAATGGGAAGATAAAAACCACATACACGTGAGGATCTATATATTTTATTAATGTGGATACTCCTGTGCCATATTATCATGATAGAAAATAGAAGTTGTGTACATACTACCAATTTTCCCGTTTTTCTTGGTACAAAGTCGCAGATGAATATTCGACGAGTTCTATTTCTTATTTTGAAGAACTTCCTTAACTACAACTCGAAGCTATACATAGACTGATGCCCTGTTATGAGTTTTCCTTATGTGCGGAAAATATGTGAGAAGTAGTTCAAGGTATGTAACATATAATAACAAAACAACGTTTAAATCATTGTCGTGCTAAAATAAACTTGGTTTCTACTTTAAAAACCCACTTCGAATATTTGGCCAATATAATATCTGTATTTCTTTTTCCAAAGGCAGAAATACAACGGTTAAACAGACAAAGAATGATTAAAATACTGAAAGTAAAAGTCTGATGTGTTACACTCACATGACTTTCTCTACTCTTGTACAAACTATTTTTACAAACGCTTATTCTCCATCTACTTCATGTTAATCGATATATCGAGATGTTAATCTTATTGCTAATTTTCTTGTAGATGCAAGGGGAATATGGTAGGTTTTAAGCTATGGTCAAATATTTTAAGAGCTGGTTGCTATGTGGAGTATTCTGTTCTCTTTGCATTACCAGGACAAAAAAAAAGAATAACGAATTTCCATTTGAGAAAAAGTGAAAGTATTGGAAAATTTAAGAGAATAACAAGCAATATCTCGAAAATGGTTCACTCAACAAAAAAATATGTATATGACAAATTGTGTATTTTAACGCGATCTACATTTTTTGTGTAGTAAATTTTGTCTATCTCTTAAGGTTTACCAGTTATGCAAAAGTTGTTCACAATGTAGAATGCTTTTGGAGACATTCCCAGAAAATTCAAGATAGACATTTTGTCATGAAAGCATCTTAAATATACGACATTTTAATCAAAATCGTTAGCCATGTTTGTAAAAATTAAAATTTTCGAAAAATGTTCCATGTAAAGGGTAATCTGGGGTGGGGCGATTTTCTTGAAAACCTTCGTGTCGCATCTCTGGAAGATACTGAACCTAAATACCAAGTTTGGTGTTTATCCGACCATTCGTTTCTGAGTTATACTGGCCACAGACACACACAGACACACACGGACATGTTTCCAAAAATGCTTTTTTTTTTGGATTTAGAGTGTCTCAAAACATATATTTCCGGTGAAATCTCGTTATCGAATTTTTGGATGGAATACAATACTTCCCCTACTTACTATACGTAGTAGAGAAAGTAAAACGTCTGTAAAATGTTGCATAGATACAAAGGTTACTATGATAGTCTTGATTTAAAATGTTTCAATGTCAGGGATCTTTAAAGTTTAAAATTATTTTTACTTTGTCTACTACGTATAATAAGTAGGGGATGTATATCATTCCAACTAAAAATTTGATACCCAGACTTCACCGGAAATACATGTTATAAGGCGCCCTGAATCGAAATAAAACATTTGTGGAAAGTGTGTATGTGTGTGTGTGTGTGTGTGTGTGTGTGTGTGTGTGTGTGTGTGTGTGTCGGTTATAAACAGCATAACTCAAAAACGAAAAGTCGGATAAATACCAAACTTGGTATTTGAGTTGAGTATTTCCAAGCATCGACACGAGGATTTTCAAGAAATTTCCTCCACCCCAACTACCCTTTACATGGAATATTTTTCGAAAATTTTAATTTTCTCAAAAATTGCTTTAACGATTTTGATTAAAATATCGTATGTTTAAGATATTTTCATGGAAATGAAATGTATACTTTGAATTTCCTGGGAATGTCTCCAAAAAGCCCTCTTCATTCTGCATGACTGGTAAACCGTAAGGGATGTAGATCTGGTTAAAAACACACAATTTATGTCATAATTTATTTGTCGAGTGAATCATTTACGAGATATTCCAAGATATTATTTGTTTAAATTTTCCAATAATTATGCTTTTTCTCAAATGGGAATTCCTTATTCGTTTTTTTATGTCCTGGATATACAAAGAGAATGGAATGTTCCACATAGCAACCAGCTCTTAAAAGATTTGACTATCGCTTAAAGCCTACCAATTCCCCTTTGCACTTACAAGAAAATTAGCAATAATTTTCTGCAAATGTTTATTTCGATTCACATGAAATAGATGGATAATACGCGTTTGTAAAATAGGTTGTGCAAAAGTTAAGAAAGTCATGAGAGTGCAACACATCAGAGTTTTCATAATTTGGTACAGTCTTATTTACTCGAATAAACGCTACTGGAAAGCAAGTATTTTCCAATGATAAGGGGTTAAAGTAAAAAGTGTTTGACGTATTTTGAACACTAAAAGTTGAGATATTCTCTACGAGTCAACGCATTTACTTTCATGCATTGTTCTATATCAGGGGCTAATATACTCATTGCTCCGTGTTATATCGTCCTCCGTGGTGTAGTGGTTACCATGCTAGCCTCTAGTTCTCTAAGTCGCGGGCTCAAACCCGGCGAAGGGCGATGGATTTTTTCGGGAAAAACAATTCTTAGCATGGCTTCCTTTGGAAGGGAAGTAAAGCGGGTGGTCCCGCGTCATAGATTTACGGTACGTAAAAGAACCTCAGGCCTGATAAAGAGGCCTCTGAGCAAAATTACCGGTCTTTCACGCCCACAACATAGAATGGAACGCTAAGGACCACAGCAGTTAAAGAGCGTCCATAAAAAAAAATTGCCCCGTGTTACACAGCAAACCTGCTATCTTGCTCAAAATTTTCTATGAAGCAGCGTATGGACCATATGAATAGGGCGGAAGGACGGAATTACAGCCACCATCTGAATTGGCATCGTAATCCCTACAAGATAGCTTTCATTTCAACGGAAAGAATGCAAGAATTTTTTTTTCAGTTTGACTATGGAGTTTTAATTCTCGTAATATTACACATTAATTTTTATTATATGTACTTAAATGAAATTGTTATATTTTAAAGTAGTTAAGAACATCAAAATATTTTCTGTGAACATCATTAAGATGGAAGAAAAATCTATATATGAATCACATTTTTACATAAAACAATTCTATGAAATTCTGATAGTATTAAGGAAAAACGCTGTACCTAATAATATATAGCATATCCATGCCTATTACTTTCTACCGCACTAATTATTTGTGTACAAAATAGCTGAATATCCTTACTTTCAACAACAGTAGGTTCAAATATTTTATTAAAATGCAATTAACGTATTGTTAAACTATCATAACAAACTGCAGTTAATCATAATTTTAGTTTAAGTAAAAACCTATTATTTTTCTTTATAAGTGTATTATATCCAACAATTTCCTTGAACAAAGTTACCTAAAACATAAATTTTGTTTCGAAAGTCATAGTGACACAACTTCCAATTTCATTAATAGTAGTAGTAATAATAATTATAATAATAAGCATAATAATAATTTTCCTATCATTGTTTGTAACGCCCTGTTTTAAAACAAAAAGTATAGTTCTAGGTAGTACCTGCATTCATCATACTTGTCAATCAACTCGCTACTGTGAGAGAACAGCTGTAGCCGCCTACCTGCTCAACATCGCTTTACAACCGTGAATAACCTGCTCAAAATTTACTATCGCGCAGTTGATGTGTGATCTATGTCTTTATATAATATTAAATATATTGTGTGTTTATTCTCACATTCATAACATAATCTCATAGAATACGTTGCGGCTAGGAAGAGAGGAGGGAGAGAGATAGAGAGAGAGGGAGAGAGAAAGAAAGATAGCAAAAGGAAATAAAAAGGAACGCCTTCTCAATTAGGCAAAATGAAACAAGATATCAAAAGCTAATGCTTCAACGCTTTGAAATATTAAAATTAAGCAAGTAAAAGCCTTAAAAGCTAAAAACTAAATCAATAAGCACTAATGCGTTTTCTTATATGTGCATCTAAGACAAACTAAACGTACATATAAAACACAATATAGGTAACATATAGGAAAATAAATAAAACCTATGCATTTTGGATAAATCTCAAAACTAATAGAGAAGGACTATGAATTTATCTAGGGAAGTTCAAAATTACAAGCTGCATTTTTTTAAGACGAATAAAATATGAAAAATGATATAGTTAGCGTTTATCATTGCCAAATTCAGTAATGAAATAGTTACTTTTAAAGAGTAATTCCGTTATTTAAAATTTCACAGAGGAATTCTGTTAATTTAGAGCTACCATGTGATAAATATGTTAAAAGAAGGGGCAAACAAAATTTAAAGTATACGTTTTTGAGAAGTCTTAAAAAGGAGATTTATGTTACTGTGTAAAGGAATTACAGCCACTTTAAATGTTTATTTTTTAATTATTTATTTTGCGAAAGTTAATAACTGCCCTAAGGTTATTAGACAAAGGTTAAATAAGGTTATTATTATTAGACAAAATTCTATCACCAAGAAAACTCGAGTATATAGAGACTAATTCCAGAAAAAAATGATAGTAATAATTAAAATAAATTAAAGTATAGCAACAAAAAATAAAACCTCATCGAAATGATTCATATTCCTATGTGTGCACATATAATGAAAGCTTTAAAGTACGTATTTTCATAAGTAATCCCAAGAGAGGTTACGTCTTAACGATAAATAAACGTTTCAACATTTATCTGACTAAACTCGTGGAATTTATTAAGAATGTCTCATAAATAATTACTTTCTTACTTGTGTTATTTAAAATCAAATCACCATTTTGACATCTGTCAGATCACATAATATCATAAACAATCGAAAGTGTTCCGGCAATGCTACCAACAGTGTGAATGGGAAGAAGGTGAACCCCAAATTATGCCAAAATCAGAATACAATAAAGATAAGGATTTTTTTCAAAAAATAATTTATTTGAAGTGATACTATATATATATATATATATAATCATTAAAACACCATTAGATGACGTAGCTATTAATGCCAGTATACTGATACTCAAAGCCGTGTTTTGTTTCTTTGTGTTTTTTGTTATTAACGATAAACGCGAAAAATGTTTTACATCTTTGACTAGAAGTAGCTTATATTTTAACAATAGGTGTAGAGTATTTAAACGTAATCTTTTCGAGAATTTTCACGAATTTGTCATTTTCTCGCGAAAGTCTTTACTTGCATAAGCTATGCATTATTACTTGCATAATAAACACGAAAACTGGCATATTTTAAAAATTAATTACAGGCTTACATGTTGACAATATAAAGGTAATCAAAGCACTAGATTTTCTTTATGGCCATCTAAATGAATTTCATAACCTGTTGTAAATTCGGTTTTAATTTCAGAGTGAAAACAATATTTACTTTCATTCTGAAACTATGAATTAAATTTGTATCGTACTGGAAATCAATATAAAGTACTGCATGCTCTGTTGACATTTAAAGTTAAAGGCAACAGCTTTACAGATTTTGAGAGATTCAAGTATTATGACTACCATCAAATTCGGACAGTGAAATTTTGTATTCGCACTATAATTTAGTAGTTATTGACGAGATCTTCAGCGACCTGAAAGCATTGTAACTTGTTATGTGTTGCAATTTGATGATATAGAATAAACAGTGGGGCTAAATAATATTTAATTTAATATTTCCTACCAAACATTAATATCCTTTGAAAAATAACTTGCATCTCTGTTAAACCTCGCATAAACCACTGATAGATTTAATAATTTAATTTTACGGATAATATAATATTTTTTATTGTGTAAGATGCGATCGGAAGTTGATCTTTTTTGTCCAAATGAATTTCAAAGATGGTTATTATACGAACCACGCAATTTTGCTTTTTATAGCGCAAAAATTTGTTCGCGAAATGATGTATTATTAACACGCAAATACGAAAATCTAAAAATGAAACGCGAATTATTTTACAATTTAGCAGCAATAAAACACGCCCCTCCGCGATAACATTACGGTTCAGTAACGAGCTGATATTTTATCGGATAATACCGCATTCTTGCAAGTATTTTATAAGACAAACTATTGGTCGATACGCGAGGCATTACTAAACATATTGGTCAATATCAAATACGCAGCGTATGAATGGAATAGTTAAATAAAACAGGAATTCTTCTGAATTTCGATACGTTTATGGAAACAATCACAAGAAACCTCTGGGGATTTTGGAACAACATTTCAAGATAATGTTGATAAAATAAATAGCGGTTGCCTTTTTGTCCTCTTATAAGAAAATAATGGGTAATTAAAGTACACTCATTTATTAAATCCCCATACTTAAAAGGCTTAGGAACTAAACGAGAAAAAAGAAGTGTAATCATACGAACTGCATAAATACCGGGTTGGGAGTAAGTATATTGTATGCATAATGCGATACTTAAGAGTCCTCTCATCACACGCTTTGCCGTATAGTTGGTTAACTGTTCACTTCATTTTCTGAACTACAAGAGTATGTGATGGTCTCGTTAGTTATTATGTATATGTCTTTAGAGATATTTAGTTCTCCGTAATTAGTGAACGGTTCTTTTACTTTCTCCACTACCTACCTGAGTAAGTAGAAGAAAAAATCTGATGTGATACATTCACATGACTTTCTCTAGCTTCTATCGCTTATTAGTAGATATACACACTATTCTTACTAAAGCTTATTTTACTGTCGACTACATGTTAATCCAAATAAGCCTTCCCAGAAATAGATACACTACACATTTCGTTATATACACAAAGGGAACAGTGATAGTCAAATGGACGCTATATGCTGGCCTTGAAGTTCCATACTATTTCCATACAATTACGAGAAACGACTGAATGTTGAAAAGAACTTAGAGAATGACCAAGAAATGTACAACTGGAATCTTTAATAAGTGATTTCTCAGAAATGGCTTATTCCACAAAAAAAGTTAATAAATAAATTGTGGTTTTAAAGAGATCAAATTTTTTGTGTAGTACGTTTTTGCCTATCGCTTAACGTTTACCAGTTATAGTCAAGATTATATAAAATTTCTTCCAAATGAAGTGTACATTACAGGCTATTCCCTTAAAAATGCAACATATACATTTTATTTTCATGTAAATATGTTTAATATATGGTATTTTAATCAAAATCGTTAGAACCATTATTTAGAAAATCAAAATTTCGAAAAATCTTCCTTGTAAAGGGTAGTCTGGGGTGGGGAATTTTCTAGAAAATCTTTGTGTCGCATCCTTGGAAAATACTGAACTTAAATATGAAGTTTGGTATTTTTTAATTATGCTTCTCAGACACATATACACACATATACACGGACCTTTTTCTAAAAATACCTTTTGTATTCAAGGGGCCTCAAAACATATATTTCCAATGAAATCTCTACATCAAATTTTTGGGTGGAATACAGTACCTAGTAGAGAAAGTAAAATTGAAATGTTTTGTTCATTAATAACGCTGTCAATTGCCAGGTGTGCTGGAATGCTGTTCTGCAGGAGTTCTTTTACATGCTAGTAGAGTAATTAGGGAAAGTATTGTATTTCACCAAAACATCGATATCGAGACTTCACCGGAAATACATGTTTAGTCACCCCCTCAATGAAAAAAAGGTACTGTGCCTGTGTCAGTCTGTGAGGAGCACAACTAAAAATCAAAAAGTCTCTTAAATAACAACCTTGGTGTTTAAGTTCAGGATCTTTCAAGAATGCAAGATGTCCAAGAAAATACGCAAACCCAAACTACACTTCCATGGAAAATGCTTCCTTATTGATTTTCTCAAAAATGGCCATAAAGATCTTTATTAAAACTTGAAACGATATTTTATGGGTAACTACTGTAAAAGAATTAATAAAGCAGCAAAGAATCAGATACAGAATGAAAATGCTTATCTGGAGTGATCTAAAATAACAGAAAGAAAGGTAAATTCAGAATGAACTTAGAATAACAAGTATCATTTATTAAAGTCTTATTAAAATCAAAATTGCATTTAATAAATTAAATTGAGTTTTATTTATGGACTCTCGTTAACTACTATGGTTCTCAGAGTCCCATTCTACATACATTGGGCATGAAAGACCGGAGATTTTGCTTAGAGGCCTCTATCTTTTGCATGTCTTAAATCTACGACATAGGACCACCGGCTTTATTCCCTTCCAAAGTAAGCCATGCTAAGGATTTTTAGCCCCGAAAAAAATCCATCGCCCTCCGCAGAGTTTGAATCCGCGACCTCGGGAACAAGAGGTTAGCATGGTACCCCACGAAGACGACAAAATCGTATTTAGGCAGGCTTGGCTAAAATAATGTGCAAGTAAAACGCCCCTAGTAACAAACTTAGCAGCGAATAGAATTTCACATATGTGTTACTATAGTGACCAATGACGTCAATGCCAAAGTTTGAGTAGTACCTACGCCAAGCCAATTGAGTAGCTCTTGCTGGTTTTCGACGTGTAGGTCGCGTCAGCCAGTATACGGAAAAATACTGTACGCCAAATACAGTTAACATTGTATTTGCCAAATACTCGGATTAACAAAGTAATACTGAAGAGCATTAAAGTCTTTGTAGTGAGATGTTGTAATCAACATTGGTTTTGTTTTTGTTTTTTTGCTCTGTGAGTGCAATAAAAAGTGAATTAATTTTGTTTAACGAAATTTCAATGTTTTATTATTCTCGACCGAGACCAAACGCCTGAGAAACCCAAACCCGGGTTATTTTCACAGAGTTTACGACTGCATCTACTACTGATCTCAGCTAGCGCCAGAACAACATCAAAAGATACAACGCACCGACTTGTCACCGTGTATGTCAGAGAACAAGCTATGCAACGTCACAACAGCACCATGTAGCAACAACAATTCCTTTTGTTAACGGCTACAAATACCATTAAGATATTTGCATGACAAATAAAACGTATATCTTAAATTTTCTGGGAATAGCTTGTGAAGCACTCTTCATTCTGAACTACTTTTGTATTTATTGTTAAACCAAAAGAGGTAGACAAAACCTTACTGCACAAGAATGTACATGGTGATTTATGAACTGACATTTCTTTCTTTAATTATTCTGTTCGGGCGGCGCCGTGGCCGAGTGGTTAGACCGCTCGCCTCCCACCGAGGCGGCCCGGGTTCAATCCCAGGGACCTGCATGTGGGATTTGTGGTGGACGAAGCGGCGTCTGGGCGGGTTTTCTCCGGGTTCTCCGGTTTCCCCCGCCATTCATTCCAACAACTACTCCATCATCACCTTTCCTTTCATCCATTTCACCAACGTTTCGTTTCATCTACTTCCTTCATCCCATACCAGGCATCGGGCTGATCCCCCATCCTGGATGCTCTGTCTGATCCAGGAGTGTCTGCTCCTCGACGGGCCTCTGACCCCAGGCACCCGCCTGTAAGTCCTGGGGGGTGTAAGTCCTACATAAGAGGAGGGTAAACAGATAATGAATGAATGAGCTATTCTGTTCGAATTGTAGCCCCAATTTTAGCACCAAATTAAGCAGAATGTTCTGGAGTTCCGATTGCCTTTCACTAGATGCGCAAATGCTCATGTTTTATTTGTAATTGTTAGTTTTATTGTCGGCAACTGCTTTTGAGAGTTGTTCTAGTCAACGTGAAAATGGAGTACACATTAAATGAACGACTCTTCCTTGTAAAGCAATATTGGATTACCAATTCAATTACAGCTTCTCAAAGGAGAGAATTCTGTGTTCGGAATCCTCCCCAAAGAAGCACAATACTGGGACTGTTAAACAAATTGGAAATAACTGGATCTCTGGTAAGTGAAAAAGGCAAAACTCGTTCATTTAGGCTTCCCACGGTTGTTGACGTAAGAGCACGACTAGATCAGTCACGCAAAAAACCATTAAGACGTTTGTCGCAGAAGACAGGGTAAAGCTACTAAATGTATCAGAGAGCTGCGAAAAGTGGAGGCCTAAAGCCGTATAGGGCCACGATTGTCCATCAGTTACAGGAACCAGATAAGGATAGACGACTGAATTATTGTCGTTGGTTTCAGGCATTCATTGTGCAAAATCCTGCCATATTGTCTATCAAATGCTTCACAAATGAAGCATGGTTCCATTTATCCGGCTACGTGAAGTCAATAACTCGCGCTATTGGGCCAGCGAAAATCCACTTGTTTTTCAAGAAACGCCTATACACCCGGTTAAAATCGGAGTTTGGTACGCAATATCCGCACAGAGAATAGTGGGACCAATTTTTTTTAAAACAATATGAACACTGCAGAGTACCGACGGATTTTCATGGAGTTTGCTGAGCAACTAGACGATGTAGAGCTGAGTCAAGGATATTTTCAGCAGAACAACAGAATCCTCCAACGAGTGGCTAGTAACATGGAACGACGTGTTGAGTTGTGCCTTATGCAGGATGGAGGACATTTTCAACATTTGCTATAGAGGTAAACAATCTCCCAAAATTCCTCTGCATTTCAGTTATAATAAGTTGTTGCTCGCATAACTCGTTTTGAAACAATTAAAGAAATAAATGTGTCAGTTCCTAAATCACCTGTAGATGGTTAAATAACAAACTTTATGTCAAACAGATTTTTATGGAGTTAACCATTGCGATATATTCCTTGTTATTAGTTTGAATTTTAAAATACTTATATTTTCTTTCCACCCCAAAATCCATCACATAGCTACGCTTTAAAAATCTGAATATCGCTTTACCTAATAGTGTGTAAATGTGAATTGGAAGCTTATCTGGATTGACCAGAATAGAAAAATGAGCTTTTGTAACAACAGTTTGTAGAGGAGTAGGTAGAGAAAGGCATATGAATGTAACACATCAGATATTTCAAGTGGTAAGTTGCTATTCTTGGTAATGCAAAGAGCATGAATTTCAAAACGCATTGTGATCCGCTTTTTAAAAATCTGATTATCGCTTTAGTCTACTGTAACCTTATAACTACATTGAACCGTGTAAATGAGTAACGCAAGTTTATTTCAAGATGTAGTTAGAAGAATGGGCCTTTGTAAGAATGGTTTGCAGAATAGTGAATAAATAAAGTAATGTGAATGCCACATATCAGGGATTTTTGCTTTCACTGTCGGCTGTCATAGATGTCCTGCATTTTAATTGCGTTTGTTTTATGGATTAGTTTCGACAAGCTTGTTAATGTGATCGGCGTTTCTGACTGAAAATCCGGGAATTCTAAACGCGAATTCCTTAAGGGACCCGGGACTGAGTTTTTGGATAAACACGGCAAAATTATGGAATTTTATGATTCAAAACATACGTACACTGACAATACACACAATGTGGCATGGTAGTTTTTTTTTTTTTTGCATTCCAACCAAATTACATATATACTCTGGTGTGCAAAACCTAAGGACGAAAGAGCCTTCGCATGCTGTGACACTGCCAAGTAACATAGCTCGGTTAAACTTGAATCATACACAGAGGGAACTGCTACGGTATGCTGCAGTAGGCAACTAAACGAAATATGGAATGAGACGAACGGAAATGCCACTTTTATTCAAGACCATAAGCTACACTGAAGTCAATACGACATATGATGGCTCTCTAGATTTACAGAAACACATACATGGTGTTTAAAAGGGTGTATGATCACCACGGACAGCAATGAATGATCTGCATCGTGCCCATGTTGGCCACAATGTTGGTAAGCAGTTCTTTGGTAGGGCGTTCCATTCTTCCACCAGCGCTGTTGTACAACTGTTGGATGGTCGTTGGTACATGTGGATGTGCTGCAATGCGTTTCCCCAAAGCATCCCAAACGTGTTCGATGGGATTTAAATCGGGGGAACGGGCAGCCAGTCCATTCGCCGAATATCCTCTCCTTCCAAGAGATCCTCCACCTGCGCTGTTCATTGCGGTCGCACATTGTCATCCATGAAAATGAAGTCAGGGCCGACTGCATCCCTGAAAAGACGCACATAGGGAAGGAGTACAGTATCATAATAACGTTGACCAGTGAGCGTGTTCAAAGATTTGGAGATTGGTGCGCCCATGCAACATTATGCCTCCCCAAATCATAACACTCGGACCACCAAAACGATTGTGTTCAAGGATGTTCCTGGGTTCATTACGTGTTCACACCACTCGCCAGATAGGGTACGTCGAGAATCACTACTTAAGATTGAATCTGCTCTCATTCCTCGTTGGTCCAATTTTGATGCTCTTGGGACCATCGCAAACGGTGCCGCCGATGTGCGGATGTCAATGGAACACAACATACTGGACGTCGGGGAAAGAGACCACCTTTGTGTAGTCGCCGTGCCACTGTGTATCGTGAGATTGCGTGCCTAGCTGTTCTGTTAAATGTGGTTGCAATTGCACCCGCTGTTTGGCACGGATACCTTCTTGCCTGTTGCACAATGTAACGGTCATCTGCTGCTGTAGTTAAGCGTGGTCGACCACCACCTCTCCTTGGGACAGCAGTGCCTGTGGTTTGGAAGGTTCCCCATACACGTGAAACAATGCTGTGAGCAATTCCAAACTCCTGAGCAACACTCGTCACACTTCGCCCTTCTTCCAGTTTCCCGATGATTCTTCCCCTTGTGAAGTTATCCAAATGGTGTCTACGGGCCATGTTGCAATGAAAAACATCACTACAGTGCACCGTAACAGCTCGCTAATTGCCACACACCGTCTTGTCCTGTTTCGTCAACTGCCTCGTGTTGCGGGACCAGACGCATATGGCACTATAGGCTCGCTACACTCACGCCATGTGACGTCTAGCATTCTGTGTACGTGTGACAGACCTCCGGCAACATGCTCCCGCACCTTCATCTACTTCACCAAGTAGTTCATTTGTTATGTTACTTTACCCATATATTTATTTATTTTACGGAGCTTTAAGTCTCTTTGAATTAAAAAGATTAACATGGATCCGCGTGTTTGTGAATAGCATAACTCAAACACCAAAGTCAAACAAATATCATCTTGTATAAAGCTTCACATTTTCCAAATATGCGACACCAAGATTTTCAAGAAAGCTCACTACTAAAATCTGCCGTTTACAAGACTTTTCGTTATTTTTTATTTTCTCAAAACTGTCTGTAATGATTTTGATTATAATACCAAACGTTTAAGATATTGAAATGAAGAATAAAATGTATATATTCAATTCTCTGTGAACAGCCTGAGAAGTCCTCTGTAATTCTATGCTCCTAGTAAACCGTAAGATATAGACAAAAGTTTTATCACACACAAAATAAAATCTGGTGTATCACATTCACATGACTTTTTTTACCCATTGTCCTCCGTTTTTATGTAACGTCTGCACAGTATCGTATTTTTACGAAAGCGCATTTAATCGAGATAAGCCTTTGCAGAAACAGTTAATTACACATGTCGTTGTAGGTATAAGTGCGACAGAGGAAACCTAATTGATAATGGAATGCTGAGCTTTAAATTTCATACCTTTCCACGACATTACAAAAAACACCGAATATCAACGGCACTAAAAGAAAGATAAGTGTTGAAAAATTCAAACCAATAATAATAGATAGCCTCAGAAAAATAGTATTTGAAATAAACTGTATTTTGAAGAGTTCTACATTTTGTGTGTATTACTTTTTGTTTATCTCTTAAGGTTTATTAGTTATACAAAATAACAAAATTCCTTCCTTCAAGTCTATTTCCAAAAAAATTCAACACTACATTTTATTTTACATATAAATATCTTTAACATATGCTGTTTTAATCAAAAGTGTTAAGAGCCATTTTTTGAGAATATAAAAAATATTAAAATTTTTTTACGTAAACGATAGTTTGGGGTGGGGGATTTTCTTTAAAGTCTTCGTGTTCATTTATAGATAGCCGACATCGAATTTTGGGTGGAATACAATACACTACTTCTTCTATAAGTAGGTGGCAGAGAAAGTAATAAATCTCGTTACAGCATATCATTACGTCAAATTGTTTTTATTGTAGTGACTGGTGTCAGTAAAACGGCTTAATAATAATCAATAATACTCGAATAACAATAATAATAATAATCTTCTGGGATTAAACCTGGAAATGCTTTTCGGATCTCATGAATTGTGTTTTTCCTGTAACCATCTCTTCTGCCTCGATCTACCAATGTTTGTTGCCTATAATAATAATAATAATAATAATAATAATAATAATAATAATAATAATAATAATAATAATAATAATAATAATAATAATAATAATAAATAATAATAATATTCAGGGATTAAGCCTCGAAAAGCTTGTTCCGGTCTTATGAATTTATTTTTGCTGTGACCATCACTTCCTCTGTCTACCAATGTTTTTGTTGCCTGTAATAAATAATAATAATAATAATAATAATAATAATAATAATAACAATAATAATAATTCCGTGGCGCTAGAGCCCCTGAAGGCCTTTGACCTGTCGGCGCGACTGCCGGTTTCACGCCCACGTACGCACGGCATAGGTAGGCGATCATCCAAACGTAACGAGAGGTGAAGTAGCCAACATCACGCATCCCCCAGCCAGAATGTTAGCCTCTGAGGCCAGAATCGCTGCCTATCGCAGCTCATCACTTTCCTGACGATGCCGAGTGGGCACTGTTCTATACCTGGGATTTAAAATCCGCTCCATGATGGGTGTAATCGAACCCGTGCGCATTCCGTGGCCGGGAACCAGAGCTCCACGTAGTAAAACGATATAGACGTTAAAATTGTTTTAGAAGCAACAAAACGAAGTCAGTATAAGTGAAAGAAGGCAATAGCGTTCGATTAATCTCGATGTTGCTTTATTGTTGCGTGGTGCTGTACACGTCTAGAGAAGAATGAGACAGACACACTGACGGAGTGAGCGAAAGAAGCCGTAATGACAGATGTGAACGACAGATTCCAATGGTTCCTCCACTCCTTCTCGCTCAAAAGAAAATGGAGAGATAAATCGATATAGATATATAGTCGTGTGTGGTTATGGTCCTTAGGCCAAGCTACCCCACTGTTCGCGTCCGTCCTGCAATTTCTCAGGACTCTTATCTGCTCTCCGAGGAGCCAAAAATCATTAATAGATATTTCCAGAAATTCCTTTCTTAAGGTTCCCTGGTTCTAGGTGCGATTCTCAATATCGCAGTTTTTTTTCAGTCACAGAAACTCTGAAATAAATATCCAAAACATACATTATCCACTTTTTATAAAAATCGGATGTAATGAATCCACACGACTTCCTCTACCAATGATAAATTCACTTATATTCATTATATAGTATACTATGCACATAAAAGGTTATTTTTTTATCCTCATTATGTTACGATATATTTTTATTTCAAATTAAGCAAAAAGGCTCCAACATGCGGAAACAGCATTCAAATGTTTATTCCTGGTAATAAGCTCTTGCAAGCGAAAGAAATGAAACGAGGGAGGCAAGAATCGCAAACTTTCAAGAATGTCCTTTACATGACGCTTAGGAAAGATCTAAATGGGATATTTCGAAAGCGGCTAACGCTACGAAAAGCAATTATTTGAAGATTTTGTACTGTAATGTTGTTCTGTAACTATACGCAGTAACTTTTTGTCTATCTCTTAAGATTTCCTTGCTATACGAACTATATAAAATTCAGGCATTGGGAAGTTCACAGTATATTCACAGAAATTTCAAGATATACATTTTGTTTCTCGCATCAATATAGGTACCAAACCTGTGTCATTTTAATCCAAATGTTACAGCCGTTTCTGAAAAAATAAAGAAAAGGAATTCTTTTTTATGTAAAGACCAGTGTGGGGTGGGTTATTTTCTTTAAATAATCGTATCCTTAGAAGGGACTTAACAAAATATGGTATTTCACAGACTTTTCATTTTTATGTTGTTCACACACACGCTCACGCGCGCGCACAGAGTTTATTCTCAAAGTGTCTGTTTTCAAGGAATTCCAAATTGTGTGTGCTTTCTGTGAAATCTCGATATCGAATTTTTGGGTGGAGTACAGCATTTTCTCTTACCTATAGTTTAGAAAGGTAAAAATGACGTTAAAGATGTTTTTGGCTCCCCCATTCCATAATTCATTGTTTCTAACATGACCTTTTCTTTGTTATTGCAAAGCAAGTGTTATTCAAAGCTATAAGTATTTGAAACAGCTTTGTATGCGAGCTTGTCTTTATGAATCGAATCTGGTCTAATGTTTAAGTTTTCTGTGTAATTCTTATGTGCATTTTCAAAGCTTGCCGTATCTGCAGTAACTGAAGCACTGAGGATGTAGAATAAAGGATGTGTAATCGGAGGGACACCTCGCGCACTGTGACCATTGCGAATACTGCGGCTACACCTCCCGGGAAGCAGGGATGAGGTAAATGAGGCTTAGGAGGTCCCAGGTCTACAGGGACGCGCAGAAGTCCTTAACATTTCCAGTTTGAACACCCTCGCACCATAGGGCGACATGGGGCCTACAGGAAGGTCAGCTCACTCAGGCATTTGCGGAGAGAAATGAAATGAGAGGAAATGGGGGAAAGGATATATCGTGGCAGAATACACCACTCTGGCATTCACCTTGTCAACAACGAGAAACCCCTTGGACAGTCACTGGGAATCGAACCCACGACTTCCCGAATGTGAGTCTCGCACGATACCGCACGATGAAGCACTGAAATGTTGGATCTTTCTAAAAAGGAATATTAAATACTTTTACTTTAATATTTCCAATAGGAAATACCAGAACAATAAAGCTATTGTAAGTTCTCCTAGGAATCTGGGACTTCAAACTTTTCCCATACAAAAACATTTTGTTTGCAGAAAGGAACTTCAAGTAATATTATTACCATCAAAGGTGAAGTAAATTATGGATCAGGCCTATCTCATTTCAAGGCGTACGCAAGAATGATAAGTGTTTTTTCAAATAATCCCAGTAATTCGAAATATATCCTTTAACATCTGTTTCACTGCAATTGAGTCTTGTGAAGTAAAGTTCCTGTTTACGGATTCTAATTTGTCAATTCGTCTTTTCTTCCAGATGTTTCTGATAAATTTGTTTGGTATATTAGAAGAAAAAAATCGGATGTGTTACATTCACATGACTTTCTCTGCCCACTATTCTTCTACGAACTATTCTTACAAATGCTTATTCTTCTATCTACTTCGTCTTAAACCTCTTTAGAAGCCTTTTATTACGCATTTCCTTACAAATGCTTATTCTTCTATCTACTTCGTCTTAAACCTCTTTAGAAGCCTTTTATTACGCATTTCCTTGTTGATACAGTTGGCCGAAGAGAAAGTAAAATCTTAAAAGCAGATTGCCTCTGTAGTCGAGTAGTCAGCGTTCTGGCTTCTCAACTCTGAGGTTCCGGGCTCAATTCCCGGCTGGGACTGGGGAATATTTCTTTAATTAGAATCATTCTTTAACTTCCTTACCTCCATCACCCGCAGAGTCTGCAAATGTGTATGCATGATTTAATGTAAGTGTGTTTCCAAATGAAAATGAATAAAAATCAACAGCAACAACCTACGGTCAAAGGAATAAGTTGTTTCTGAAGTCAAAGTCCCCGATATGAACATAGGAGTTAAAGGGGGCTGGCTGTACAAATTAATATACACTATGTGATCAAAAGTATCCGGACACCCCACAAACATACGCTTTTCATCTTAGGTGCATTGTGCTGCCACCTACTGCCTGGTACTCATTATCCGTGACCTCAGTAGTCATTAGACATCGTGAAACAACAGAATGGGACGCTCCTTGGAACTCACGGACTTCGAACGTGGTCAGATGATTGGGTGCCACTTGTGTCAGAAGTCTGTACGCGATATTTTCCACACTCCTAAACATCCCTAGGTCTACTGTTTCTGATGTGATAGTGAAGTGGAAACATGAAGGGACATGTACAGCACAAAAACGTACAGGCCGACCTCGTCTGTTGACTGACAAAGACCGCCGACATTTGAAGAGGGTCATAAAGAGTAATAGGCAGACATCTATCCAGACCTCACACAGGAATTCCAAACTGCATCAGGATCCACTCCAAGTACTATGACAGTTAGGCGTGAGGTGTGAAACCTTCGATTCCATGGTCGAGCGGCTGCTCATAAGCCACACATCACGCAGGAAAATGCCAAACGACGCCTCGCTTGTGTAAGGAGCGTCAACATTACACGATTGAACAGTGGCAAAATGTTGTGTGGAGTGACGAATCACGGTACACAATGTGGCGATCCGATGGCAGGGTGTGGCGAATACCCGGTGAGCGTCATCTGCCAGCGTGTGTAGTGCCAACAGTGAATTTCGGAGGTGGTGGTGTTATGGTGTGGTCGTGTTTTTTCCCCTTGTTGTTTTGCGTGGCATGATCACAGTGCAGACCTATTTTAAGCACCTTCTTGCTTCCCACTGTTGAAGAGCAATTCGGGGATGGCGATTGCATCTTTCAACACGATCGAGCACCTGTTCAGACTGCACGGGCTGTGGCGGAGTGGTTACACGACAATAACATCCCTGTAATGGACTGGCCTGCACAGATTCCTGACTTGAATCCTATAGAACACCTTTGGGATGTTTTGGAACGCCGACTTCGTGCCAGGCCTCGCCGACCTACATCGATACCTCTCCTCAGTTCCGCACTCCGTGAAGAATGGGCTGCAATTCCGCAAAAAACCTTCAAGCACCTGATTGAAATTATGCTTGCGAGAGTGAACGCTATTATCAAGGCTAAGGGTGAGTCAACACCATATTGACTTCCAGCATTACCAATGGAGGGCGCCACGAACATGTACGTCATTTTCAGCCAGGTGTCCGGATACCTTTGATCACGCAGTGTATATATATATATATATATATATATATATATATATATATATATCGTACTTGAATACTGACATCAATAACCAAAATTGTTAATGCGACAGGAATAGTTATTTTACACAAATGTTTTTGTTATTTTTATGTAGTGATTTTTGGCGTATCTCCTGAGGTTTACCAGTTAACAAAATTATAAAACACTTATTTAGAATGAAGAAATATTCTCAGCTTATATGGTAAAATTCAAGACTTTGTTTGTTATGCAGAAAGCTCAGACTTTCGAAATTTAATCAAAATCTTTGGAGTTAATTTTGAGAAAATTAAAGAATAAGGAAAGGTTTGGGGTGGGATGATTTTCTTATACTATTCGTGTCGCATCCTCAGAAGATGCTTAAATACTACATTCGGTATCTTTCCGATATTTCATTTATGAGTTAGCTATTCACAGACAGAGCAATGGACGGATACACAGAATTTTTTCAATGTGTTTTTATTCAGGTGGTCTCAAAGTGTGTGTATTTATAGTGAAATCTCGGTATCGAATTTTTGGATGGAACAGAGTACATACTTGCTCTACTTACTATAAGTAAGCAGTAGAGAAAGTAAAAAAGTCCGGTGTGTTACATTCACACGAGTTTCTCTACCCTCTATCGCTTATTAGTGGGTATACAAACCATTCCTACTAACACTTATTTTTCTATTTACTTCATTTTAATTGAGATAAAGCTTTCCAAAAATAGCTACATTACATATTTCGTTATAGATACAATGGGAATAGCGATAATCAAATGTTTAAGAACTGGGCGCTATACGGTGGGCTTAAAATTCTACACTGTTTCCATAACATCGCGAGAAACAATTGAAAATCAAGAGAGAATGGCTAAACATTGAAGAATCGAACTTTTAATAACGCATAGGTATCTCAGAAATGGCAGGTGCCGCAAAAAAGTATTTGGAATAAACTGTGTGTTTTAAAGAGATCTACATTTTTGTGTAGTATGTTTTTGTCTATCGCTTAACGTTTACCAGTATACAAGATTATACAAAATTCCTTCCGAATGAAGAGGACTTTAAAGGTTATTCTCCGAAAATTTTAGTAATACATCTTGTTTGTCATGTGAATATCTTTAAAATATAGTATTTTAGTTAAAATTGTTAAGGATTTTTAGAAAATAAAAAAGATCGAAAAATTCTGTATACAAGGGGCAGTTTGGTATGGAGGGATTATCTTGAAAATTTTTGTGTCGCATGTTTGGAAGGCACTAAACCAAAATTCCAAGCTTGGTGTTTAGCCAGTTTTCGTTTCTGAATTATGCTGTTTACATACACATACAGATCTTTTTCTAAAAAATATTTCTTTTATTCAGGGAGCCGCAAAGCATGTGTTTCCGGTGAATCTAGGTATCCAATTTTTGGGCGAAATGCAACATCTGCTCTACCTACTACGTACGCGGTAAAGAATTATGCTTACATCAGCAAGGCTAGGTGAAGTTGGAGTAGAATGGATACCTAATCCAAACTACTCTAATCATATCCAGAAAAAAACTAGCAGGTGGGGATTTGACTAAAGCTGTCGAGTTAAAATATTCGAAAATACACGAGCAGCCCGTTACGATGTGTGTGGCCGTATTATGCGACAGGCAGAGATCAAAGTACAGATATATTTGCAAGCTGCTGAGATCGCTATCCTAGAAGGGTGACGGGGAAGTTCTCGAGAATTTTGACAATGGAAATGTATGCACCCCATGTATATCGAAATGGCCAGCTATTATATCATTTTAAGCTAACAACAAGATCCGCGGAACATGTATCATATTTCTTTCTTATGTCCCTTCTGAATTTTGGATATCTTCAAGTTATCTATTCTATATTTTTGTAAATGCTGACATATATGCTGACATGAATTGTAACGTTTAAGAATTAAAGAAAGAACACCGGGCTTCTTCAATATGTAAACATTTAAGGGGAGATTAAAAGGCCTAACCTGCCATGATCCATTATTTCAGAAACTATATCATATCAGACAGAAATGTGGACAGGATATAGACGCATGCCTTCTATATTCATTTACCTGTTTTTATGCAATAACGCGGTTACAATACAAATATGATTTTTTCTTAATTACACATTTTTTATTAAAATTTATGTAAATTAACGTTTTAAAATATAACTAACCAACCTATTAAAACCAAAGTATATCAATAACAGAACTAAGATGATGTTTTTATTATATCAAAATAAAATTCAGCTTCCTTCAATATTTCCGAGAAAACGGGTCATTATATAAGAAAGAGCTCATTCAGAAAAGAGCTGTTCAAAGTAAAAATATATCTGATGTATTAGATCCACATGACTTTCTCTACTCTCTATTCATTCTTACGAAAACTTAGCTTTCTATCTACTTTATTTTGGTTGAGATAAACCTTTATAGAATGAGCTATATTACACATTTAGTTATAGATACTCAAGGAACAGTGATAGTCAGATGTTTAAGAACTGGACGCTATATGTTGGCCTTAAAATTCCATATTGTTTCCATGACATCGCGAGAAACAGCTGATACTCGACGGGACTTTGAAATAAATCAAGTTTGTAATAATTCGAATCATTAATAACGGATATATCGGAAACGGTTTGTGCCCAAAAAATAAGTTATTTGAAATAAATTGTATATTTTAAAGAAATTTACATTCTTTGTGCAGTAAGTTTTCTCTATCGCTTAGCGTTAGCGTTTACCAGTTATACAAGATTATACAAAATTTCTTCCGAATGAAGAGGACTACAGACTATTTTCAGAAACTTCAGATATACATTTTATTTATGATGTAAATATCTTTAATATATGACATTTTAATCAAAATCACTTTTTTAGAAAAACAAAAACTTCGAAAAACGTTACATGTAAAGGGTAGTTATGTTGGGGGATTTTATTGAAAGTCTTCGTATCGCATCTTTAAAAGATACTGAACTGAAATACCCAGTTTATTATCTATCCGAATTTTTACTTTTGAGTTGTGTATTTACGGTCACACAGACACGCTGACACACATACACACACGCGTGCGCGCGGACCTTTTTCTAACAGTAATTTTTTGGATTTAAGGGGTGTATATTTCTGGTATCGAATTTTTGCGTGTAATGCGATAGATTCTCTATCTACTATGTACAAGGTAGAATGTACAAGGTACTATGTACGCACTAAATATGCATAAAAGAGAAAGCAAAAAAAGTCACATTTCTTGGACATTTGAACGCTGTCAGATATAAGTGGTACCAGTTTATATAGGGTAGTTAAATTATATTCGAACCCACTCGCGGCCTCTCTCTACTGCGCGAGACAGCCGGCAGTCGCCGGGGAAATTGCGCCGGCAGAGGCCGACTAAGATCCCTACCTTGTAATAGATGCTGGAAATGTTGACTTTCTGCTCTCAAACAGGCAGCATATCTCGTGTAAATATTCTCTCACTCACTCTCCGAAGCTCAGCAGCAGGAATTCCTGTGATGAAACGTCTCATTATGATCAGAAAAATTGGAGCGTGGTGTGCGACGAGTGCTAGAAGAATAATAGGGCGCATATTCTTTGATAAACAATAAATGCAGAGCGATATTGGAGGTTAATTCTCAGGTCATTTTGCAATCGCTTGACAGAAGAAGAGAAATCGTATGGTTGGTTCCAGCAAGATTCTGCAACAGCACATACGGCTGCCGAATCATTACATGCAATAAGAGAGGTGTTTGATGACAGAATAATTAGTGTTCACTTGTGACCCCCTCGTTCTCCTGACCTAACGAGTTGTGATGTTTATTTATGGGGTTCTTTAAAAGACAAAGTGTATCGTTCCAATCCTCGGACACTACAGGAACTTAGAGAAAACATTGTGCAAGAATCACAAGAATTTCTGCTGCTGAGCTTCGGAGGGTGAGCGAGAAGTTTTACACGAGATATGCTGCCTGTTTGAGAGCAGAAGGTCAACATTTCCAACATCTATTATAAGTTAAGGATTTTAGTCCGCCTCTGGCGGCCTTACTTCCCCGGCGACTGCCGGCTGTCTCGCGCATTAGAGAGAGGCCGCGAATGGGTTCGAATATAATTTAACTAGCATGTAAAATAACTGCGGCGAAATTCCGGTTCACCGGTGGCGCTGATATGATCCTGGCAATTGACGGCGTCGTTAACAAACAAAATATTTTGTTTATCACCGCCCATAATTCAGGTAGGTAGGTATATGTGTGTATGCGTATACGAGTGTGTGTGAACAGCATAACTCAAAAACAAAAAATTCGGATAAATACCAAACTTGGTAAAGTTCAGTGTCTTCCAAAGATGCGACACGAAGATTTTCAAGAAAATCGTCCCACCCAACTATTCTATACATGAAATACTTTGGAAATATTCTATTTTCTAAAAAAATGGCTATAACGATTCTGATTAAAATACCATATATTAAAGATATTTACATAACAAATAAAATAAGCATCTTGAATTTTCTGCGAATACCCTGTGAAGTTCTTCATTCGGAAGCAATTTTCTATAATCTTGTAAACGTATCTCGCAAAAATGGTAAACCTTAAGCGATAGACGAAAACACACTGCACATAAAATGTATGTCTCTTTAAAACACATAATTTATTTCAAATTTCATTTCCGAAACATCCGACATTAATGTTGGAATTGTTGAATACGTAGCTTTTATTTTAGCCCTGATAAATAAAATCGACTTTAAATTGTTTCTCACGATGTCGTGGAAAGAGTGGAATTTTAAGGCTAGATTTTTAAGAATAATACTTGGGTTGGCATAGCGTCCTGTTCTTTAACATCTACTATCGCTGTTCCCTTTGTATCTATAACGAAATGTGTAAAGCAACCATTTTCGAAAACATTCATTTCGATTAAAATGAAGTAGATAGGAAAACGAACTTTTGTAAGAATAAGCTGATAAGCTTTAGAGGGTAGAGAAAGTCATGGGAATGTAACACAACACATTTTTATTTTTATTTGCCGGAGTTCAGAGAAGCAAAGAGTTAAAATTACGCTACGCTATGCCAAGCTATTACTGCGTTACCCAAACGTTTACCCAATGCGGACGTTACTTTCAAGCAATTAATACCGTTCACTAGGATAGATGAACCAAGAACACTTGCACTGACTCGCGTCTCTGCTAGCCGGGTGAATTGAATACGTGAGTGGTGCGGACTGAATTCTGAGTTTTCAGCACTCATTCAATGAACTAAGCGCATCGACACACGCCTTTTTAATTTAATTGCGCTTCCCTCACGGTTTAGGACATGACTTAGTTTGCTGTTTACGTATATCCTCCCCTAAATTATTCTTTCCCTCTAGCTACGCATTGCCAAATCTAAGTACAATAGCTGGCTAATTCTCAGAAATCCTAATCTATCTGCATTCACCTGGAATTTAATAATAATAATAATAATAATAATAATAAAAACAGTAATCTCTTGGAATACAGCCCATAAAGAACCTTGACCTGCCAACCCGACTGCCGGGCTCAAAGGCACGACAGATGGGTGATTATCCAACCGATACGGGTGGGTGATATGGCCAGCATCATACATCCCCAGGCAGGATGTTGATCTCCGTGGCCGGGATCGCTGCTATCTCAGCTCCTCACTTTCTTCACAATGCTGAATGGGCACCGGACTTAAAATCCGCACCCCCATGGTTGGGATCGAACTAGACGCATTCCGTGGCCGGGAACCAGAGCTCCAGCTCTGCTTGGAAATTGCCTACTCAATTAAGTTGCGGAGAACCCTTACCTTGGATTTTGCTAACAGCTGCCCCCGGCCTAAGCCAGTAATTACTTCCCGTCTACCAACATTTTAATATTTCCCTCTTTCCCCATTTACAATTCTTACAAAAACATTACATTAGGCTTTAAATAAGAATTATTATAAAAATTGCTGCAATTATAACATGTATTCATTATTAACTTTATTATTTCTTTCCTATTATTACAATTTTTATTCTGCGTTGTTATTTTTATCAATCACTTTATTACCGAAATAATTACTAGAGGATTCTACCTGTATTGTTTCAGTTAATATGTAAATTCGGGCTAAATAGCAAATCTTACAAAAATTAAGTGAAGCATTGTTTAAAACCACATATTTTACAGAGGAATGACTTCTTTTCTAGATCAAAGCGTCCCTAAAACAACAAAACCCTGCGAAAAGATATTTAAAGAACTGTTTTATGGTACCTAAATGAAAGATAATTCACCTGGATTTGTTTTTATTTTATGCTTCCTACAAAAGAAGAATTGTAACTATAGGGCCCCGTAATGATATGTTTTGCTTGCGAGTGCAGTAGTTGGTAATTCGTGTCAGGTGCTGTGCAGTGGATGACTGTGTCTCGCTGTCTGCTGGTAACAGAGACAAAGAGAGTGGTAGGGGGTTCCTATAAGGTTATGATAGAGACAGATTTGCGGATCACTTTCATGCATTTCAATCAGCCTTACTCGTAAAAGTAACTTGCCTCATTGTCTAGCATCTCTCTACAAGATTAGGTCTTAAAATATAAGTAGTTTCCTCAATACTATCTTCTGCTTCATTTTCCGAGTCATTTTGTTAGAGAGGGAGCTCCTGTCCCTTTTCTGATAGGCAACTAAACCAGCGAAGAGATTATTGATGTAAGGCACAAAAGATTTTAGAAAAAATATTCAGCTTTAAAATATATAAATTAAATCGACCATTATATGTAAAACAGCTCGGATTTCTCAATTCCTCCTCATTTTAAATCGGAATATTCAAGTTTTAATATGCATGAAGCCTAAACGCCTAATGAGATTGAGATAAAGCTATAAGCATGGAAAATAATGGATGAAATGGGAAAAAACATACCATAATTTTATAGAAATACTATTTTATTCTTTAATATCTTCGGTGAGATTTCTTCTTAGTAGAGAACTTGTAATTTGAAAGGGACTTTATGGTGATACATGAAACGAAATAGTAATATTGAAGAAGGAAAGGTTCCAGACCTAAGTTTAGGGTACTTCCTCGGCATTTGCCAGTTTTGAAGACTGAGGAAACCCCGAAAGAAACCCTAGTCGGGGAAGATGGCCCTGGTGGATTTTGAACCGCAAACCTCCTGTTCACGAAACCGACCTCGGTCATACGTGTCGGTGTGTGAATAACTAAAAAATCTGATGTGTTACACTCACATGACTTTCTCTACTCTTGTACAAACTATTTATACAAACGCTTATTCTCCATCTACTTCATGTTCATCGAGATAAACATTTGCAGACTCTAGAAACACAGTAGCCTTTAAGTGCATACATATCTCTTAATAGCTGGTTGCTAGATGCAGCGCTATTCCGTTTGCCACAGATTACTCTTTGCATATACAAGACAAAAAATGAATAACGAATTCCGATTTGAGAAAATAAGTATTGAAAAATTTAAGGGAATAACAAGCAATATCTCGAAAATGGTTCACTTAACAACAAAAATGTATATGACATAAATTGTGTATTTTAATGCGATCTACATTTTTTGTGCAGTAAAATTTTGTCTATCTCTTATGGTTTACCAGTTATGCAAAAGTCGTTCACAATGAATACTTTTGGAGACATTCCCAGAAAATTCAAGATATACATTTTATTTGTCATGAAAGTATCTTAAACATGATATTTTAATCAAAATCGTTAAAATTTTCGAAAAATGTTCCATGTAAAGGGTACTCTGTGGTGGGGGGATTTTCTTGAAAAAACACAGACATACGGACATATTTCCAAAAATGCTTTTTTTTTTGGATTCAGGGTGTATCAAAACATATATTTCCGGTGAAATCTCGGTATCGAATTTTTGGGTGGAATACAATACTTCCCCTACTTACTATACGTAGTAGTGAAAGTAAAAACGAAAAGTCTTCAACTCGCTGTTTTCAGCATACCAGGTGAAGATTTTCAAGACAATCCCCATTCCGTAAAAATTGTTATTTCTAATTTGCCTTAAAATATAAAGTATTTGACATGTTGATGTGAGAAGTTAAGTTTAAATCTTGAGTTTTCTGGAAAACCCTGTGTTCCGGAACACTGTACAATTTGATATACGTATCTAATATTCCATAAGACATAGATAAAAACTTGCCACACAAAACGCGTAGATCTCAGAGCATAAATTAGGTCAAATAATTTTTTCCGTGACATTAACCATTCTTGTGGTGTTCGTTACTGTTGATTTTAATTTTCTAATACTGAACTAAAATTTTTATGTACTAAGTCTACGTACCTGGAAACATAGCAAAATGTGTAACGAGACCATTTCTATGAACGTTTATCTCAATTAATGAGGTAGATTCACAAATAAGCCATTGTGGGCAGAGAAACCAGGAGATTTTTAAAAACAGTTGCCTTTAGATTTTTAGAAATACAAAGTTATCAATAAAATTATCCATCCGGTTCTTTGGAAATTCGTTGTGAGATTTTAAAGTAATTATAAGATTACTGCCCAATTGATTGCTGCCCCTAAGGGTAGATGATGTGGTTATACTGCCAATGATGATTATGAAGCTTTGAGTGGCTTTAATAGAAGCCTACACGTAGGCTCTTTGAGCCCTTTGTGGCTCCTGACCTGAGCATTTAATAAGTCCAATAGTCTGGATAAAACGAACCACTTACTTGGTATCTTCCCTTCTTATATCCTCAGGTTCTAAGAAAAAGGAGCCTAATGGATGCATAGCAAATCCTTTGCATTCGCGTATTGTAGGAATCCTGGGATATTTCATAATCGTCCCACATTTCCTACATGTAGACTCTTGAGTAAGTCCTATTATATATAAAGGTATACTCAAAGTATTGTGATCTGTAAGATAACCAACAACTCCTCTGTATATAGATCTAGTTATATTCAGGAGGAACTCACTCTCTTTTTCGCCAGACCCGAAATGAAATCGTGGACTTGCCTGGAGGTAGTTTTAGTCCAGATCTCAAGATGAGCACTCACAGTAAGCTGGGCTATCACATACTTGGCACTTTTGGGAGATACCCTTCAGGTCCTATTAAATTAAGCCCCGCGCTGCTTTTGGCAAGTGTTTTGGCTATCTCATTTCCTCTAACACCAGCATACCTGGTAACCCAAGCAAGGATAACCAGACTGCTGGCACAGAGTCCATCCAACGTCCTTTGTAAATACTCAGTCCCAGAGCCACACCTCTAGAAGCAGGTTGCATAACGGGCGGGTTGAGGATAGGAGGTATATCTATTTCGGATGAAATAGATATTTCAAAGAAAAGTTTTCACACACCACGCACGCGCACACGCACATGCGCACACACAAAAGCAATGGGAATAATTAATAATATTATGAAGCCTTTCTTAGTACAAAGACATACAAGATATCGCTTATATAAGACCTTAGTGACGCCTTTACTTTGTTATGGCAGCGAGGCATGAACATTAGGAAAGAAAAAGATGAAAACAGAATAACTGCTGTGAAGTGAAATAGTCTATAAGATACCAGCAGGACATACAAAATGGAATCATATACATAATAAATGGAAGAATTATAAATAGATCCTTTAATTGATCACGAACATCATTTAAAAATATAATCCCAAAAGCCACACTATCGTCAAACGGGAAAAAGATCTTTAGGTCATCCAAGAAGACGTTAGACTGAAAATTCAACTGCGAGATCTTAACAGGCTATAGCGCCTAATATTTGAAAGGAAGAAGAAGAAAAACGTTCATGTGTGAGGTACCAAGTACATATTTAAAGATGGTATGTTTTTTTTATTTTGGAGCTGCTCTAGACGTCTCGAAAAACCTATGCGGTTTATTTTTCAATATATAACACGTGCGCCAAATTGCATAACATGTACAGGCTGCCGCAGTTACTGTGTAAGTGATGCAACTCTTTGGCAACCGAAGTTACTCGTCCAAACCTGTTCCAGCCAAAAATCAGACATAGGTCATTAAGTTTTATGTAGCTTAATGATTTTGTCTCTGCCAATAGCATTCGCTGTAGCAGAAGTATTATTCTACATTTATTTATTATCCCAAATTGTAAGGAATGCATGGTCTTTTCCCTAATTTTGTTCTAAATGAGCATGGTAAATCTAAATGCCAGTTTAACTGGCATATATTAAAAGCTTCGTACCAAAAAAGGCAGGTGTAACTGGTTTGATCCCCTTAATTTAGACCGTAAGTCTTTTATGAAGTGGCCAAGTATTTGTTTACCATGAAGAAATACAGCCCAACAAGGCTGTCATGCAGTCCTCGAATTCCTGTACAGTTAGTTAATATTGCACGGAGACTTTTTCCGGTATATTAATTTGAAAGCGGTAAAAATGTGACAAAGAGAAGGCTCTCTCCAGTGGTTACAACAGCTGGGGGAGACCTCGACAACAACCGGTCTTGCTTTACAAGAAAAAAATCACTTAGGAGACCGAATAGTTTACTAGAAAAGGAAGAAGCAGAAATGCATTCCTCCGAGAAAGGCTTTTCGGGTATACTAAGAGTGAAAGAGGCGATTATTCATGATAGTCGTCCTGAGGTCAGACTTTGCACGCTACTGATACCCCAGTGGTCACCGTGCATGATGATGGGTAGGAGCCGTCAAGGAGAAATGGGGGAGGGGAACATCGCAGAGGATATGTTACTAGGACGTGACCCGCCAGTCCAATATTGAAGGGCGGCGGAGGAATATTTTAGGAGGGGACTTTTGTTTTTTACGAGGGAAGGCTGCTAATATCCACTCAGAATGCCCATGCACATATTCGCTTATTCGTGAACTCCAGATCTTGCTTCGTTGGTAGAAAAACTGAAGAGTGAAACGGGAAGCTGTCTAGGGAAGACTGATTCTGTTGTTTTAAATAGAAATGTTTTCCAAATTTAAAATACACCTGCAGCGGCTTTGCTCCCTGTTGATCTGAAAATTCTATTCAGTAGCCTATGTGATCCTATGACGTAAGCTCTATATGAACGAATAGCGTTTAGAAACGTCTTAGATTCATAACTTAATTACAAAATAATATCGTATCTGATGTGTAATAATCATTCGATAATTAAACCTCCTACACGCAGAGAATGTCACCCAGTTGCTTTCGAGGTTGAAAACAAAATGGCGGCTAATATTTGGTCAAGCGTTATACATTTAATTAGTTTTAAAATAGGTAATTGCTGTTATTATAGAGAATTTGCATTTTTATTCTGTGAATGTAACAGAATTTGGTACTAATGTTGTTGCCACGGTGAGGTGGTGATTTGTTTTTGCACACCAACTACTTAAATTGTATATATTTTATAACGGAGTCATTTATATAAATTTTATCTATATAAATTTCACAGATCCTGAAATATCATCCTCTTCTTCCACATCAAGGAGAGGGCACTAAACATCCGTTCCGAAACTAAGAAATTGAAAAAAGTTGTATGCCCCACGCTGGTACAAGTTTGAGAAGGTGTAATTATTTTAGGAGCTGTATTGTAATTAGCACCACGTATGGTACAAAGTCTCCTGTGGCCTTCACCCCAACTTTACTTTTCGGTGGCCTTCGCCCCAACGTTTAGGAATCAACTTTGTATTTTTATGTTTTCTTTAAATATTATATATATATATATATATTTATGTTTGTCTCGGCTGAGTCAGTATTAATTTGTAGAAACATGTTTCTCTTAACAAGGGGTGGTGCGGCTGAAGAATGTAGGCTTACACAAATTATAATCTTTACTTCACTCCATTTATTAATCTTTGACACAATTAAATAACACTTCACTGATATACAGAGCTGTGATATTATTTATTAATGACTTGCACTTTTAACACGTAAACTTTATATTCTCGCCGTAATGAATTTTCATCTCGCATTGAATACGTATTAAATTTCTCGAGGACGCGTCTAGCGTTCAGTTAGGAACACTGTCTACAAGCAACTGAACTGATTTCTACCGCCTGAATTTGCAACTTTGCTCTATTTCAGTTTCTGATTGGCTAATCCTACTCCAATAGAATACTTTTATTTAACTTAAGTTTTTTTCTGGTTGTTGATTGGCCATTTATAAACTGTCTCAAAAATTACATTAGTTTTGCTCCAAGAATTACTAGTAGCATTATTGAACTTTGCAATTCATTATTGCCTCAAGGTTACCTCATTGTTAGCAACTTTTGACCTATATTCTCACAGCTCCTTCATTATTAAATTACGTAATACATTCACATAACATTATTATACATGTATACAATAATATAAACAGTAATACAATGACTGTTACATGCATTTTTATATATTATTTATACACATGCTTTAAGACTGGCTGTTGTTGAATTGTATGTTATATAATTAGACTGAAATCATATAAGTGTTAAGAATACTACCTTAAAAGGATTAAAATTGTTGTATCTAACATGTTCTGGACCTTCCAACATTATGTCTTCTCTGTGGTCTATAAATGAAAGCTTATCAGGGTAAGGCGGTTTAACTATTTATTCTAATATTTGTTAATGTCTTCAGTAATATTGTTTGGAATATTAAATGTTTTCTTATAACTTTACTTCTACTGTTGTCTCTTGGCGTTACACCCCAGAGCTAATCCTAAAACTCTCATTTCTGATATTTCAATTTATGTTTATCTGTTTTCCCTTAGTACACCTGTTTCTATCCATAAAGTAGAGTTGTTTTACGACCAATTGATTTCCAGAAATACCCATATAAACAGTTTAGATAGTCATAGTTCTGTAGATTACTTTCTAGGCATTCGTTCATCTTGTTTATTGAAATTTCACAATTAAGATATCTAAATTACCTTAACTGTCCATAACTCCGTCGTTTATTATCTTTTTGACTCTTTTGTTGGCTTTGCATTCCAGTGCCATCATCCTTGTTTTATCAATGCTAAAATGTTCATATTACAATCATCTAATACTCTACTTAGTTTAGTAACGTTTTCTCTGATTTTACTACCTGATCATCTTAAAAATAGAACAGTATTGTGGAGCAGCGGCTATGGCCCAAGGTTATCGGGAGGTCGGCACCAGGCAGTCAGAAATAAACAAAGATAAGTCACGCTCGCACGGCGTAAATCAAAAGCGCTATCGACAGATAACCAGAATATTCTTCAAGTTTCTTTGCCCCGCCTCCAGAATGTGTGTCTGAATAGTTCCAGAAAATTCTGTTGAAGATTCTCTGGCTATATAAGCGAGCGTTCTTGCGAGAGGAGTTAGTTGGTTATCAGTCAGTAGTCAGTCAGGGAGTGAGTTAGCGAGTGGTTTCTGGTGCAACGAAGAGTGACATTTCATAACGTGTCTCACACTTAAAAGACAGTGCAGGTTAAATGGGTCGCAGGGTTGTTGCCATATGTACGACACGTACGTTCGTAAATTTGGCACCCAACTGCGACCAATCTTATGATTTACTGCCATCCGTAAATTATATATCACCAAATAGTGAAATATCTGCACTGCTTTTTAAGGGAATTGCAAGACATTTCATTTTAACCTACACTTTATGTCTCCTTTTTGTATTTTTACTACTTCGAAATAAATTTTACAGGTATAAAAATATACATCAAAGAAATATAGAGATATAAGTTAATAAAAGCTATAACTTGGTAGGGTATCATCACAGTTTACCCGTGACAAAATTACATTCAATGCGAGTGAAATGTTTTCAACGAACGATGCGCCATACTCCACTTTGCGATATGCCATTACATTGCGTTAACCTAGCGTGTTTTGGTTTTCCCCATCCCTTTTTGTATTCTTTTTGATGGGTCCTTAGAGGTCCTTTCATTCGTTCCTTTTTTGTCCTATACACTATTGTTTCTGAACACTTGAGTAGCCTTAGCTGTTTCTTTTACTGCCTTATTAACACTCATTATACTTGAGTAATAATCTATAACAACAGTTTCATTATTACTGTTCTTAGTTTACCAACATTTCGTCTCTTCCTAGCATCTGCCTCCATAACCATATATATTTACGTAAAATGTTAAGTAAATAACCTACATAAAACTTCACACTATAAATGTACCCACTTCCTCACAACTGATGTTAAAATTTATTGACTTCTGCGTAGCGCTTGGCCTCTTAGCTGAATATTACTTTTCTTTGTCATATACAATGAATGCAAGAAGTTACAGGATTCGGGCTCCTTTTAAAAACTGCCTCCAATCTTTAGCATAATCTCTCGCTTGGTCCCCGCTGTGAACCCCAAAACAAAAAGGTTCCTGTATTTTCTACTGCATAGGTATAGCATTTTCCACAGATATTTAATTTAAAAAATTATAACGCCTATCTTATTAAATGTAGAGCATTCTAACTGGGCAAGTATCAGCACACTAGTTTTCTCTAGCTAAGAAAACTATATTTTTGCATTCTACCCTTTAATTTATTGGTTACTAGTTAATAAGTATAGAAACAGCAAATATCGGACTTCTAAAGAAAACGGGGTTTTCAGTAAAAGTTTGTGCCAACAAAAATGTATAAATACTCTAAAAACGATATAATCTAATAGAGAAAAATATTCTGCATAATAATGTGTTCAAATCTCAAATTTATAACAAATGAATATTTACAGCATGTAATTACTTATTAGCAACTTAGCGACAGCACGAGAGCAGAGGACGAAGCTAATGGCAACATGTAGGCGTTAGATAGACAGAGATATCAATTTACCTCTTTGCCTTTTAAGGTTGAGACAAGCTATATAAGTGAGTTTGTGGCAACCGTGATGTGTAGGGAGTGCTGCTGGAGGAGAGATTGAAGAAGTCTTGTGGATATTGAGAATTTAGAGGAGTTGCCGGATAAAAACTGAACAAAGTCACAGTGTTAATGTGTTTATCTCCTAAGTAGATAGTCTTAAGTAAAGTTTTCTTCCATTTGTAACACTTTATTGATGCAGATAGCAAACATAGTGGGAGACAAATCACATGCTTATCTTAGTACTAATTAATTTACTTTTGAGTACTTCCAAAAATAAGAAGCTTGTTTGGGTATCGTATCCCCAAAGGTTTGATCATACTCCTTGTAATTTACAAACACAGACAGTGACAAGTAGAATGAACATCTTTTTTGCACTAATTGTTGAATTACAAATAATACATTAATGCATGTTGTGAAACAATCATAATAAATATAACTTGTTATTTTGAGCATAATCAGAGCTCTGTGTATTTGTGAACATATTCGATAATCTCTTGTGCTTTTGCCTATCATAATCCAAATATTCTCATAGGCGGTGAACGAGCTCACGAAGGACTAATGAGAATTGAACTGCAAAGAATATTCACTTCATATTCGAAGCATTTAATGCACTCCCGGAGTGGCTTCGCTTTCCACAAGGTATGGCCGTCTGTCTCTGTTAACTATCCAAATGAAAAGATCATATTTTCACTTGCATTACCACAAGATGTTAAGCTAATGTATTACAACCAATGAACCAGGGCGCTGATGGTATCGAACTACGGTAGAATTTAAATAATATGAGACTTCCGACACTTCTCAGAGGGGTAGTTTCCATGGCAACGTCCTCTCCGCTGCTGTTCTAATCAGTAAATGCCACCATCCTCCTTTTCCTTCGCCTATAAGCTTAACTTTGAGGGGTAATACGCTGCCATCTTGGTGTGGTTCATTACTGCTCACAGTTTTGTTCAAAAACAGCCACTTACAAGAGAAAAAGTAGTAATTTCAATCAAAACCGGATAATTCCATAGCACACAAATGATAATTCTGTATTTATTTGTTTTGTATCAAAACAGGACAATTGAATAATTAACTGGTACAATGTCATATTAAACCTGCAAGTGTGCGATTTACAGAAAACAAAACTGATACTGCAGTACTTTGATATTATGGTTTTGGATATCTAGGGGGTGATCTTGAGCACCCTGAGATGCTCCCCCTGCGTACGTCCTTACTACTGTTACGTCCCAGCGAGTTGTTTGCTATTTGCGTGCTGTTAAACAGTTGACACATGCTCCAACACAACGTGCCAACGCAGCTCTCCCACTTCTCTGCTTAGAGTGAAATGTCAGGAGTCTCAGATTCATTAAATTGTACTGCACACTATTTGAGACTGATCATCAAATCTAAGTTTGGCTTCAGTTTCAACCGTTCATAGCTGCATGGCACTGCAAATTCTTAAAATTAGATTATCAAAGCTGATGTTAAATTTTTTACGAAATTATCACACCTGCTTTTTCAGTGGTCATAACTAATAAACTAAAATAATGGAGAAGGCATTTCAGTATGTAAATTTGGACGTGTAAGTATATTAAAATGATTAATAATACAGAATAAGTTTTAATAAACACTTTTCAAGTCACAGTGACTAAACGTTTTTAAACTTAGGTATAATAAAAGTCAACAAGTTCTTTAAATATTCAGCTAGAAGCGGCGTAAATTTCTAGATTCTCATTCTAGAGAATAAATGCATTATATGCACTTTAAATTTTTTATCTACTTCATATTTTTTATAGATATGTGGACTGCGGAATAATAATAAAGCATACTAAACCTCTTTCGATTACATATGGAGGAGTGTCTATAGCAACTTTCAAATCACACCAACAGCATCAGTTTTTTTTCTTAAATCAAGGCCACGATATAACCATAGAAATTAAAAGGGGATATACAAACGAAAAAAAATGATTAAAAAATTGGACATTTTAAAATAACGGGTAAAATGGAACGATATAAAATAATGTTCATATTTAACCGCATCCTTAAACATTTAAATGGCTAATCAATGATATTTACGCAATACGAAGAAAAGAAATAAACTCCGTTTGAAAATTAAATCCCAAAAGAAATTATAAAAGAAAACAAATAATTGTCACATTCGCATGCCTTTCTCTACATACTCTTCTACATTCCTACAAAAGCTTACATTTCTCTCTAGTTAATATTAAAAGTTTTCAGAGATGCATTTGTTACACATTTCGTTTTAGGTACAGAAGGGCAGGTTGAAGCAACAGTCAAATCTTTAAAACGCGAGTCGGTAATTGAGGGCTTTTAAATTCCATGTTGCTTGCATGACACGAGAAAACATTAAGCGGATTAACACTTTAAAAAAAGTATTTGAAGCAAAACAAAAAATATTTCAGGCCAATACGACAAAAATTTTATATAACTTAAATTTTGAGCTTTAACGAGATCTACGTTTTTGTGCAATAAATTTTAGGTCAGCCTCTTATGTTGCAAAGTTTACTCGGAATGAAGAGACCTTCACAGGATATTTACAGAAACTTCAAGATATCATCTTTGTTTGTCATGCAAATATTCTAAATTGTATTTTAATCAAAATTGTTAGAGTCATTTTGATAAAAAAAAATGTTTCCTGTAAAGGATAGTTTTGAGTGGGAAATTTTTCAAAAATCTTTACGCTACATTCTTGGAAAATACTGAGGTTTAATACACGGTTTGAGTTTAAGACATTGTTTTCTTTATGCCTTTTTTGTATTCAAGGACCTCAAAACGTGTATTTTCGGTATCACCTCCATATCGACGTTTTGGATAGATTAAAATTCTTTCTCTAGTGACATAGGTAAGCGGTAGATAAGGCAATAAAGAAGGAAAATATAACAAGAAATAATAACACAGAAACAGCCAAATAGATGTTACTAAGTTTCTATTAGGCTGTAATTAAGACTATTAGACAGAAAAATAACGGATATGTAATAGATGTACTCTCACAGAAATAATACCAAACAAACGTTTACATACACATCCGAGAATGGTGACAAAGAGAACAAAGTTCTTTTAAATTTCCAACTATGGAAAAAAAAGAGTAAAACAGACCAATAAATAGTGTGAATACACTCACTTTCTTGAATTGAAACTGGACGAAGTATTTATTTCTTGAAGCAGAAGAAGTAGGCTGTTTGCCACTTTTTTCCACTTCGTTTTCACCATTCCTTTTCCTTCAATAAGTCATGTCTCTGAATAAGCATACATTTTCGTAAAAGCTACAACATACTATAAAAAAAATCTGATGTGTTACACTCGCATGACTTTCTCTACTCTTGTACAAACTATTTTTACAAACGCTTATTCTCCATCTACTTCATGTTAATCGATATCGAGATGTTATCTTATTGCTTATTTTCTTGTAGATGCAATGGGAATTGGTAGTTAAGCAATAGTCAAATATTTTAAGAGCTGGTTGCTATGCCGAGTATTCCATTCTCTCTGCATTACCAGGACAAAAAAAATGAATAACGAATTCCCATTTAAGAAAACGTATTAGGAAACTTTAAGGGAATAACAAGCAATATCTCGAAAACGGTTCACTCAACAACAAAAATATATATGACAAATTGTATATTTTAACGCGATCTACATTTTTTGTGTAGTGAAATTTTGTCTATCTCTTATGGTTTACAAGTTATGCAAAAGTCGTTCACAATGAAGAATACTTTTGGAGACATTCCCAGAAAATACAAGATATACGTTTTGTTTGTCATGAAAGTCCCTTAATATATATATTAATAAAAATCGTTAGAGCGATTTTTGAGAAAATTAAAATTTTCGAAAAATGTTCCATGTAAAGGGTAATCTGGAGGGGGATTTTCTTGAAAACCTTTGTGTCGCATCTTTGGAAGATACTGAACCTAAATTCCAAGTTCGGTGTTTATCGACTGTTCGTTTCTGAGTTATGCTGTTCACAGACAGATACACACAGGACATGTTTCCAAAAATGCTTTTTTTGGATTGAGGGGGCCTCAAAACATATATTTCCGGTGAAATCTCGGTATCGAATTTTGTGTGGAGTGCAATACTTCCCCTACTTACTATATGTAGTAGAGAAAGTAATGAGCTTTCGTAAGAATAGTTTGTTGAAGAATGGACTGAGAAAGTCATGCGAATGTAACCATCAGCTTTGTTTTTCATCTTAGCATTTGGGTAGGCACTATTCACCACGATTATCAAAATCTGGTAAACACTACTGAAAACCGGCAGTTTAAAATGCGCTTGGTGAGTTCAATGCTGGGTCAAGTGGGTATCTTTGTTAAATATTTTCGCTCCGCTTGTAGTGTTAGCTAATCTCAAAGCGTGCTTTACTATTGCATTTAATGACTACTAGATACCTTATCCGATGTTGCACAAGTGGATTTTTAAACCTCAAATGACGATTGCATTAATTCCATTTAAAATAATAAATCCTGTGGCGCTACAATGCCCGAAGGGCGTGGGCCTACCAACCCTACTACTAGCCTCACGTCCATTTACCACGGTATAGGTGGGCGATCATAAAACTTTACGGGGAGGTGATGTGGCCAACATCACCCTCCCCGCGTTGGAAAGTTGACTCATGAGGACAGGACCACTGCCTATCGCAACGCCTCACTTTACCCATGATGCTGAATGGACAACGGTGCTATACCCGGATCTTAAAATGCGCACTCTTCACGAGTGAAATCATTTCACTTCATTTACCTCCCCCATATTCTTTATAAAATTATTGTATAAGGAACTAAAATTTTACAGTGAATCCTGCCTTTTAGCTCTTATAACTCATTTCGTGAATTTCCGTTTATAAATTAATAACCGAAGAAAAAAATCCTTGATATATATGAAAACTGAATGATATACGAGTGTTGTATTTCTGATTTCCTTCACCTTTCCCGAGTATCTTTAAATTCTTAAAATGCCATATTGTGTAATTAGTGATGGGACGATACCACTATTTCTCAATACTCGATACCGATACTGATTTGGGCATCGATACTGGATATTCACTTTATAAGAACTGTAAAGACAATAGTTTCACTGAATTATATTCTTATTAGTAGTTTTTTGTATATAAACACATGTAACCAATTTTGTACTATATGCTTATTTCGATATTGTTCCTGTTTGACATTCTCCAATTGGCAACATGTTTATTTTAATAATTCCACAGTTTATATATCCTTTATTGTTAGTCAAGGCTAATAAATAATAATATTAATTTTTTTACTTCCCGTTTTATGTAACTATATTTTATGCTGAAAGTTTTATTTTAAAGTATTTTCTATTCATATTATGAAAATTAGTCGCACTGTATACCTGTAAGCCACGCTGGTGAACGGAGTTTGATTTACGTAAACACAACCCAACAGCTGGAAGGAAAAAATAAATTTTCATGCGCTGTAGGTAAATGCATGGCTGAGAGTGAGTCACCAATCCAGACTATTGCAGAAACGTGATTTAGTGCGTTAACTAAATCAGCTTCATTCATAACTCAGTTAACGCTGCGAGTCACATGAGTACTTCTACACCTTACTCCATTCCTTTGCATGTTTTCATTGACACAAGAGTCTATGGAATGTTGCATTGATTCACCCATAGGAAACGCAGTCAAGGTCTATCCAGAACTATACTCCAGTAAATCTTTAGACACACGTGCGAAGTAATAACGTGAAGTCTCTCATTACTTATCTAGTATAAGGTTAAGCGCAATAACTTTCAGTAATGTAAATCCTAAATATTTTAAATTATCGAAAAAGTATCGAAGGTTTATCTCAAAGGATTAGACATACTTCAATGCCCCTTGAGTCTTGTGGTATCGACGGTATGGATATCGCAGTCCCATTCCTACCTGTAATCAAGTATATTTTAGTCATGAAAGGATTACCAGAATGGTGTGGAAATTTTAGCGTAGATAACTTTTTAAACCCTTGTAGGTTCTTTTTGGTCCCCTGATTGATTTACAACAAAGATTCCACAGTTTTCACATAGTACGGGAACTCTGACATCAATTTTCTACGAAACAGGTACTACATAACTGATGAATATGAAGATTCCCAATCTTCAATAATCGAGAAGAGTAGTTTCATCAATTGTTAATTATTAATATCGCTTGGTAGGGCAAGCGAGATTCAGATCAGGACGCTCAGCAACTGATCACTTGCAAGCCATAGCACAACTTGTAGAAAAACAAAAGAATACAACCTCAAAATATACTTTCCCTTCATCGGTTTCCAAAAAGCGTTCGATACGGTTAAGCATGTACCATTACTAGCAGCCCTGAGGAAACATGGAACAGAAGAAAAATACACAGAAACTTTGCCAAGATATACTTCTAAACCACCGCCAGAATCCAGTTGGAAATACCTTTGTACAAGCTACAAAGAGGGGTACGGCAGGGCGATACAATTTCACCCAAACTCTTCATTTGCTTACTGGAAGAAATTTGCAGATATATCAAAGGAGAATATGGAATAAACATATGGTACGAAATATCGAACCTACGCTTCGCAGACGACATGCTAGCAAATACAGCAGAAGCAGTACAGGCCTTTATGAAAGAAGTAAATTAACTCATTATCAAAGTTATGAACGCAAAAAAGCAAAACTAATGAGAAATGACAGAGAGAAAGACATCGTAATAATGCAAGCTGAACCACTGGATAATGTGCAGGAAATAATTTACGTAGGCTAAACAATCTCCTTGAAGAAAAGTAAGACCAACGAAATTACGAGGAGAATATCAAAGGTATGGTCAAGGTTTTGGGCGCTCAAATACATATTACCAGAAAAATCCTTCAAGCTTAATATCAAGAGACATATCGTGAACACATGAATATTACCTCCACTGATACACGGCTCGTAAACTTGGAGCGAAAAAAAGACAAAAATTTAATACACACATCATAGAAAAATGGAAAGAAAAATTCAAGGCATCACATGGAGAGATAGAATTAGGAACGATGTAATAAGAGGAAGAACACAAGTAATATACGCAGAAAATACGAGCGTTATCAAAAATGGAGATAGGCGGGGCACTTTACGAGTCAGGATCCCAACTGATGGACTAACAGATTAACACATGGGAGCCGAGGACAGGACAAAGAAAAGTAGGCCGTCAGAGAACACGATGGTCAGATGAACTCCGGAAGACATTCGGCAGCAGATGGACTACAGTGGCAAAAGATAGAGGGAGCTGGCAACTATTAGTGAAGGCAGCAACCCAGTACAATAATGCGTTAGCCAAACTAGCAAGGGACAACAGGAGAAAAGAAAGTGGAGGACTACAGAAAAAGGCATTAAGGACTAAAGGATCAGTGTATAGTATTGAAGTTATCCAAATTAACAAGAAACAACAGGAGAAAAGAAAATTGAAGAACTAAAGAATCAGTGCTTGAACCAGGGAAGGACTAACGGATCAGTATATAATGTTAAAATTTATATAAGACCACAAGTAATAGATTAGTTTTAAGAATAAGGAGGATCCTTCCCGGAGTGGCTAACCGGGATCTTCCAACCAAGCCACCAATCCGTAGGATAGAGGCCCGTACCCCTCGGGGACGTTGTGGACTAATACTAATACAACTAATATCGCTCGAGTAGTTTTGATGTTATGCTGGACACAATTTTCTCTTCGTTTTTCTTCTTCTTTAACTGATTATCCTCCTCTATGTGGGACTTGCATACTAAGGACTTACAAGGCAATGCCTTGGGTCAGTAGCCTGTCGAGGAGCAAGTAAATCTGGATCATAGTAAATCCAGGATGAGTGATCAGCTCAAAGCCTCACTTTTTTCTTTATGTAATTATTTAGCGTACACTAGTGAAGATTTTGATTCCAGCATACGAGGAAGTATACAAAACTATCTTACATAAGCCGCATTAAAAGGTTCTGGGATATGGAATAATCAATATATACGTTTGGAGAGTAAGAATCACATTTCAGATGTTATAATGCTAATCCTGCACACATCTGTAGTGTTTGAATAATGAAATAACATCGAAAACAAATATCATATATTATAAGCAGAATCTGGTGCTATTTTGTTTTACTCTCTTCCGTTCTCGGTCCAATCGTAGTAATTTATGTGTTACTTGGAATGAAACATCCGTGGCTTTTGTCTTACTTTTATACCCGTTTTCTTAGTAATTTGGGTTTCTCAACGAAAAGTCAAAGACAACTTCGCAAGTATGCTTTTTTATCACACCACCTTGTAAATACTCTTTAGCAATTTAATCAGGTGGTTCTGATCGCTCTCCTCTCACGAGCACTTTTTCTATCCTTATAATATTACTGTATATAACTTATTTTTAAGGAGCAGTTTTATTAAATGTAACTCTTGACCTTACACGTCCCTGTACAAGTTCAAAATTACTAACGGCGTTCAAAAATAATGTTTATTCTTTAGCTTTTCTTTGCACTAGTCCTCTCATTCCTGCTTCCATTCAATTATTATCGAGCCATTTTATGTAACAAGTAAAGGTCAGAATCGCTGTTCGCATCTTACCGATCACAAAGTTTGAATAAAAGTTGCCTTCGGTTCATTTGCATTTCTGTTTCTTATGAAGCTTCATGCTAGGTTTAATTTTAGCATAAAGTGATAAAAATATATTGACAATAGCACAACATATTAGAGAAATATGAGGAAATATAATTATATCGCATGGAAGACTAATCTTCGATTTCTTTGATTTTTATTCAGCTCCTTTATCTACAGAGTTCAAACAAAAACTTTAGCAATACTTTACCAATGGTTACTTTATTACTATTAAATACACCACAAATTACAATCTTCAAGTTTCTAGTTTTACAGAACTAAAATAATCACAAGCATTGAATTCAATGCCGTATATATTATAGTTCCTATATTAACTCTCTCATTTTCGGAGCACTGACATCCTTGGTGGAGTTATCTGCGACTCTTATTTTTTCTCTTCTCCTGTGACAATGTACATGTCTTCCTCTGTATTTTCCGTATTTGTTACTTTGCCCCTTTTCGGATTTTTATTTTGGATAAGGGTACAATAAAATTCTGAATTTTTCTATTTGCACAATTAAGTGCCCGCGTCTATATGCGTTTTATAAACGATTTACTTGTTCCGTTTAAGATTTCGATAAGCCTGGCAGCTATGCTGAATGTTGACATGGCTGCTATTGGCTTTCTATAACGACAGAGTGGGACAGGAAGTGATTCGGTCAACCGTTGTTGCAATATTCGTAGTGCACCTCCTGTTCGTCAACCCGGAAATTTAAACTGACCCTATTGTAGGTTCCCATTTAAAAATATTAAATGGCCCCAAAAATAACCATCACAACGTCCTGCAACAAAACACGACTAATGGCAATTACTTTGCCCCATAATATCAAGCAACTTTTACTAAAGACATTTCATTCTACAATGCTTAGTTTCGGAGATATTGTACAGCCTCAACTTAAATGATCCACCCTATATATCGGTAACTAAGTTGGAAGTCGATTTTACGCATTGGGACATCATTTGTTTAACTGACCAATGATATTTTTTCATCCCATTCCAATTCAGCCAATGTAAACCAGGTTAACCAACGTCAAAATGTGATGGAGTAAACATTTTATAAACGCAGTTTCCAATTCCTTTATCGCACCAAGCTTCATTCCTTTATTAATAGCGTATAATGAAAGTTATTATTGTTTTTTTATTATTCTTTTCAATTTCCACCAGGTTTTATTGCCGTTTGTGGTTTTTGCTATTTTATTGAGATAATAGCTAGTTTTTAGTTGTATATAAACAAACTATAGATGCCCCTTTTGCTAGAAGAAAGAACGCTCAGTGGATCTGTGGGAGTAAGGATATGTGAGCCAGGATGGACATCGGCTGAAATTCCTCCGGATTCATTTTCCCAACTTGCAAATAGAGAGAGCTTTGGCGACTGTTTAATGTCACGGCCGCCTTGAATAACTTCTACAGTAAGTAGTACAGTATCCAAATATGGATCTAATATGTGGTCCTGGGAAACGAGAATGAGAAATTTAAAACTTGAGCAAGTCTTCTTTCTTCCTGTTCCCCGTTTACTGTGAACGTTCACATTTTAATACACGTATTTTAACTTTGTGGTTCTCGTTCTGGGTTGCGTTCTCGGTTATTGGAAACCTACCTTAACTTGAGAAATTTCAGGTGTAAAGTGTTACTTTAGAGGTGGTTATGTTTTAGCTTTATACGTAGATACTTTCAAATTTAGTTTGAAGTTTAATTTCATTGCTTGAACTCTAAAGACCTGGCAAGAGAAGCTGAGGTTATTTTATTTTCAGCTAAGATTTTTGTCTTAAAACATCCCTTGAATTCCAGAGGACTTACGTCACACTGTGTTGGGTAGTTTCGAGAACATATATTAAGTGAAAATTAGCTTTATATAAACGTAATATCGAAATATTGGGCATTTTGTACTCGATCTGTATTGGTAAGTCAGACGCCATAAGAGAATCAGCTACTACAGCCTGTTTCCTACAACCTTTCTCCGCTGACATGTATCCTTCTACGTTCCCTTTCCTTTCTCTGTCCCCTGATTGGCTAATGGACAGCTTTGAATGGCAATGTTGCTAATAAACAAGCTGTATGCAATGGAAGGTCAGACAATAAAAGCTTTATAAACACTGACATTATAGATGCATGTGCTTTCGTCATCCTGAGAGGCAGCCTTGAACCGAAGGGTTCTCCTATCTATTTGTTGACAAGAACTTACATGTATTCTAGATGCATTAACCCTGTTCATGTTACGTTAATGGAAATGTAAATTTGACAATTCTCTTCGAATATATTAAGATAAATGATAATGTTAAATAAGGAACTATTTTGTATTGCAGAAATGAGAGGTGACTAGTGCACGTGGCAGCTAAGAGATACGGGCAAGGTTATATGGAAAAGGATTTAGTCTGAAAACTGCATGTTATGTCACTTACTGAATGCATATCTCCGCAGTCATGCAACTAGTCAAATTAATGGCCTGTTTTCAAAGTGATTGAAAAAGTCTATCTTCAGCTGCCACTACAACTCTAGAATTACCGTGGCAGCTAACAAAGCAGCAATATTGCTGTCGAACAACATCTGCTTTGGCAGATCAAGGGGCATGCAAAGCTATGTCTGAAAAAGCCAAGGATTTGGACGAAGGGGGTCGTGGACAAAGGCGTTCCCATTCTTGTGACACTTTTGCTGCAAGAGGCCAGTGCACACACAGAAGTCTGTTATAGCAAAGAGTTGAGCTCGGACAAAAGCAAAGGCGCACTCGACGGACGGATGTATGTGTGTGTGTCCTCCTCATGCTGCCTGCTGCTGCTGCTTCTGCTGGCGACCGACAGACCAGGGGGAAGAAGAGGACACCGCTTAATTTAATGATACGCGGAGCTTTCCATCTTCGCCCGCATATTTTACCGTATCGGAGTCCGCCATCGCACGCATCTCCTGCCTTATAGTGTAGTAATCTTGTTTATTCTGTGTCCCCGGCCGGAGCCGCCTTCCTCCATCTTGGAGAGGCAATCTGATCTAGGGAACCAGCGCCGTTCCGTTCCTACCGCGGGTCGCAACCGCCGTTTCTACCTCCGTCCCGCTCAAACAATTTGAAGAAGCTATGAACTATTCTTGAAGCAAAACGTTGGCATCAGGGAATGTCAAAGAAGTGTGCATCTAGAATCACCCAGAGAGAACAGATCTTTTGTATTATATATTTGAAATCTGGGGAGGGGGATGCTTTTCTTTTGCATTACAAAGCACTCTGATCCCATCATAATGAGAATGGCGTTTCATGGAGTAATTGGAAGTTAACAAACAAATAAACCGAGAAGCAGTTAATATTTGGTTTCAGGGAAATTCATAGGAGAACTGCACCTAATTCAACTGTCCTTATTTTGGGAGAAAATATTTCTCCACCAAGGTGATTCTGGCATCCAGCGACGTCTAGGTTAAGTAAATTATTACCCAATCACAGTTATCGTCGCCAAATATCAGCTGGAGCGTTTACACGAAGTGCGTTTCAGTTTAAACCTCCTGAAAACATTTTCGTTTTTAATGGAAATAAGGTATTTTATATACACATAAATTAATGTATTGGGTACTTTTATTGTGATGATGATAATTAGCAGAAGAATAAGGTTACTTGTTGCCTATATAAACACAAATGTAGTTTTTCTTCTTACAAATATCGCCTAAGACACATCAAACCAATACGAGAGCTGCTGCAAGGAAAGTAAAACGGGGTCATTCAAGAAGGTCAAATGCAGTTATGTTATTATTATTGATCACCAACAGAATAAATGGTTGAATATTTAATGATGACCATTTTTTCCACAAATAAAAATAACAGGTACATAGCCTTCTTAATTTGGGAAGATATTTATTTTTACAATGCAAACTCCTTAAATGACATTAACAGCTTTGTAGGCGTGTTGGCAGAACCTTATAGTTTGCATAGAGTATTCTATAAACAGTTTTAAACCGTTTTCTGCAATTTTCAAAGAAAAAGTCATTTAAAAGTTCTTCCTAGAAGCAATCGCCAAAAGCAAAACTTTTTGTTCCCTGAATCAAGGACTAGATATTTTATTATATGCGATCTAGTTTTTATGTACTTTGCCTTCTAGAATAATCATTATTGAAGCCTCAGTCTGATACTAAAAGAGAAAAACACCAATCATCTATTTTCTACTATACCATGGATTCTTGGAAAACGCATACTGCACGGGGATAAGATTGCATGTTCTACGTGGAAAATTATATCCCCTTTCCCATTTGATTTCTCTAGAAAAAAAATTAGCTTTTCAGCACAATCCTTGTTTCGCCCAATCTTCACTCTTTCTAAACAGCTTCACATAAAAACCTTCTATCTCCCCGTTTCACATCCTGAGTTGTTCTCTGTGTCCTCATTTCGTATGCATTCAATAATTTCCCCCACTTTGTCGCAACATCAGAGTTTTTGCACTACACACTGCCACATTTCATACAAATATCTTCATTAATCTCTTGCTTATCATATTCTATGAACCGCTGAAAAATGAAAAGTGAAACAGCGAGATAAACGGTTTTTATTTGAAGCTGATTAGAAAGAGTGAAGATTGGGCGAAACAAGGGTTGTGCTGAAGCTAATCACGAAAAGGAAACGAAATTCCCTGTGTACTGAATAAGAAAGTGATAAGAGGTGCAATAGAAGTATTGGTGAACCGGAAAGAGGTTCGTCGTCCGAAAAATGTGAAAGATATGGTATTAAGATAGTTATGTGCGGAGCCAAAGAAATAAAAAAAGAAGAAGAGGGAAGAATAGAGGAAAGTACATATGCAGTGATGGGCCTACTATGCAGAACGCTATATTCGACATCCAAGATTTGGTAACCGTATTTATTATATAGCTTGATTTGGAAAGGCTATTTTATCCTAAAATTTGGACAATTACAGACTTTAGAGGTTGTAACTTTCAAATTACAGCCCAAAACTTTAAAACACTACTGTTGTTTCTGTAAATATACTAACTTATTGAGAGATATCATAGTTAAGTTTGCAATTTTAGTTTCTTCGATATTTCAGACTTTGGTATTAAGTAAAGGCAACGGATGAAGAAGTAGTAAAGATTCAAGTTACCCATATATTGAAATCACCAAAAGTATTTTAGCTTCGAAATTTCTGATTATTTCCAGGGCGGTTTTCTCGTACACATACGTTTTTGACATCGTAACTAATATTCTTTGTCTAGATTCCAGGATAATAATAGATCTAATTGCCTCTGAAAGTGAAAGAAAATTTGTTTTGTTCGAAATCCAAGTGTTTCCATACAACTTGCCTATTTTAACGGCTTAACTTTGCATATATGGAAGCATATTAAGATAGCATATTAGGAGTTTACTTGTATTTGATGTTTGTGACTTTAAAATTAACTACACATAAGGTTCAAAAGACATACTTAAGGATTCACGCTTATTCTCGCGTTGAAATCACCAAAAGCACTCTTTACTAAGCTTCGAAACCACCGAATATTCCGTGGATACTTATGATTAATATTTTTTCCAGATCTTAGAATGATAATGAGCTAGGGATTCTTTTTTCTTTATGTTGGTTTTAGAATTAACCAAACCTAACATTCAAAAGATAGGTCCAAGGATTCATGCTTCTTCTCGCATTGAAATCACCGGAAACGTTGCAAATTGCAGCCGAGTGTGCGCATCCTTATGTATTATTATTATTATTATTATTATTATTATTATTATTATTATTGTTATTATGATGTTATGTGAACCTTAAATGGGAGCACTATGCTCGTTAAAAATGAGCACAAAGAACAAACTCCGCATTTCCGCTTACATTCTTGCTGTTGTCGCTCTTCCTGCAAATCGCAATGTATGTTACGCTTTTACTTTATAACACACCTACAATAGGTAGAAAAATTCTTGTATTCCACCCAAAAATTCAATATTTTTATTTAATTAATTGTAAATACATATTTTGGGGCCCACTGTCTCTGTGTCTGTGTGTGAATAGCACGAAAACGTTTACCATCTTCCAAAAATATGACACAAAGAATTTGAAGAAAGTAACTCCCCAGATTATTCCTCATGGATTTTCTTCTGCTATTTTCTAGTTTCTCAAAAATTTTTCTAACGATTTTGATTAAAACGCTGTTTAAAGATATTTGCATGCCTGATACGATGTATATCTTCACTTTTCTGTGATTAGAACGCGAAGACACCCTTTATTTGATTGGTATAAAATTTCTGGTATAAAAGACCAGAACTATTTTTGAGCTTGTCACTTCGGCCAATGAGCGTTAAAAATGGTAAATGACAGATTGCTGTTTAACAGTTGACTCCATCTGGAGTAAATAAGGTTTTTCTGCATTTTGAGGTAAAGAGTACCTTCCCTTCCATTGCCACTTTGCAGAGGGCCAGTATTCAGTGGTAAACCTTTAGAGCGGTATAATAATACCTATATTGTGTGGCCATTTGTTTTGTTGATTGAAGTCTAAAATGGATAATATTGTAAGTAAGAGAAAAACAATTTTGAAAGTGGGGAAAAGCCATCAGTGAGTCAAGAACAAGAATTAAAAACTGCAGGAACCTCAGGAGGACGTAACCAACTTCTAGAGCTAACAGCAGTAGTTAAGCTCTAACTTAAATCTGAAACGAATAGAGCATGCATAAAAAGGATGGAAGCACGATAAATAAAAGAAAGTTTCAGTTCCATTGGTTGAAAATGTACCTCTGGCTCCAAAATGAAGAATTAAATGATTCAGTTTTGTCATCTTTGCAAAACAGCATTCAACAGCAAATGTATTACATTCTCTTCTAAATTAGAGCTGACTTTTATTGAATCAGGTTTCCAAAACTGGAATAGAGGCACTGAAAAATTTAAAACACATGAGAAATCGGAATGCCACCGAGAAGTAGCTTTAAAATTGACATCAATGAAGGCTAATGTGAATGTTATTTGTCAACTTTCCGATGATAAAAAATCGAAATGGAGGAGAACAGGTTAGCTTTGATGAAGATATTGTCTTCTCTAAAATTATTCGTCACTCAAAGACTTGCAAATCTGGGCATACTAATGAGTCATGTAACTTTATTAACCTTTTGAGGCTACGGTGTGACGATTTTCCAATTTTAAAAAGTGGGTAGGTGGAGATTCGTATAAATGGTGCTCCCACGAAACCTGCAACGAGATATTGGAAATCTGATCCACCACGTAACACGTTAAATGGTTTCTCGAATCCTTCAGAACAAGTACTACGCGATCATGGTGAACGTAACTTCCGATTTATCCATCCAGGAACAAGTGTCTCTCTGTTTTAGTCATAGACGATCTTTTAGTAGAAGAACTGATTCTTGGGTTCTGTTTGACAACAGTTACAAAAACCTCAGACACTACTCCATATTATAATGGATGTCCTTCGCATATGCAAATTAGAAGTCACTGACTGCAGAGACCAATGCTTCAACACGGACCTTAGGTGGCGTTCAGACCAGAATGAAGAAGGAACCACGAGCTGTTTTCGTCCATTGCATGGTTCATTCTTTAAGACTTTCTGTCCAAGATTTTGTGAAACTAATAAATGAATGTCGCAACGTACAAAATCTAGTTCGAGAAGTAATCGGTTTTGTCAGGGACTCTAAAGATGACCAACCTTTGCGGAAAGTGCCTTCAATGGATATTCGAAGAATGTGCGACTTTTTGTTCAACTCGATGGAAGTCCGGTTTCATTCTTTGTCAAGGATTCTCTCCAATTACTGGGATCTCCAAAACTTAATTGAGGAATTAGCAGAAACAGAAAAGTCAGATGTTGGGGCCAATGTCAACGGTTTTGTCATTTAGTTGAACATTTTCGACTTTTTCTTTCATCTTTCTCTGCTTTGTAAAGTTTTCCGCCTTGTGGATGCAGTCAAAACTGCTCTTCAAGCACAATTACTCCACTTTCAGCAAGTCGCAGAGATGGTCTCGACTCTGCTTGAACTTATAAGGGATCTCAGATCATAGTTCAGATCTTTCTGGGACGTCTTTGACAACTCCGAGAGTCTAGGTGTTTCACAGCCGATTCTACCAAGAAAAAGGAGGATTCCTCATCGAATAGATGTGCGGAAATAAGAGAGGCTTTCCTTTTAATTCCGTAGAGGATTTCTACTGCCATGTTTTCAATGAAGTTGGGATACAGTTACGGAGTGCATGGCAAACCGATTTATACCTAGCATTTTCGATTTAATGATAAACGCAGAATAATTTATCACTGGTGCAAAACCTCATTTTCAGGGGCTAGGTGAACACCTTAAAGATGACATCGATAAAGAGAGGGTAGTGTTATACCGAGATATGCTGTTAGATATTTTGAAAATCAGGAAATAAGAGTGTTGCCAGTGGGCGGCTGTGGTTGGTGTTCTTCAGAAAAATCTGCAAATGGAGATCATGCTTCCACAGTTCCTAAAGTTGGTTCGACTTCTGCTAACAATTCCCACTTCAACGTCTACTACAGAAAGATCATTTTCGAGTCTGAGAAGGCTGAAAAACGACCCGGAATCAACAATGACTCAGAAGGTCTAAACCATTCTGGACTTCTGAATATTCATCGCGAAGAGACCAACTCTTTGGACATGGATTCTATAGCAGATTACTTCATACCTAATGCAGAGATAAGACAGTCAACTTTTGCTGGAAAATGATAATTTAATTCAGCACTGCATTGTTATACATTTAATAACAATGTTAAAAATGTTTGTAAAGTACCCGAGATAAATGGAAAACGTTCTTTCGCCGTTTATTTAACGTGTAATCTTGAAATAATTATTATAAAGCAATATAAAGATGCGAATAACGTGTACTAATTGTCCGTTTCTTTGGGTATTTCCTATTTAACAAATTATGGGAATGACAGCAAGGACCCTCCTCTTAAAAGTGAAAATTCGATACTATTCGCGCAGGCTTGCCCTCCCCCAATGCTTTATTCCAGTTGGTGCCTCTGTAACATGTTACTGTAACCTTATAAGCTAATAGAATCAGTGGTTCTATTTAAACTTTCGTGTCCTGGAACAGCTTTTGTGCACAAGGCCTGCAGCAAAGAATGAAGTTTCAAATCAGTTAGGCGCTTAGAGCAACAGCTAAACCATTTTTACGGGATCGCATCGAAGGTCCGTTCTTTATCCATCATTCAGGTCACCATACGTAAATTTGAAAAGTAAGATTGCGGAAGCTTTTGACGAACGTTTCTTTATACTCATCCTTACCGAGCGAGGTGGCGTCGCGGTAACGCGTACGACTCGAATTCGGTAGGTCCCGAGTTCGATTCCCGGTGACCGCCCACTCTGACCCATGGATTTTTCGGGGGTTTTCTCGGTTCGCCAGGCAAATGCTGGATTGGTTTCTTTCAATCCCCAAATTTTGTGTCCCTCCATTTGGTTCCATTCATAATTACATTCATCCTTCATCCTGTTAGGTCTGTTAGCGCCGTGGCAGGAAAAAGGCTATCTCTGGAACTTTCTCCGTCCTTCGGCTTTCGGCTGGTTGCCGCGATATACGAACCGCTCGTCTGTGTGGGAGCGAAGTCTCCGGTCTGCCTGTCCAATGTCGGGGCGTCTCAATCTGAAAACTGTAGGGACCCTGTCATTGCTTGTCGTCACGCCTGGTTCCGGCCGCCGATGTCTCCTCTCACCTCCTCAGTGTGCTCCCTTGTGGAATATAGGTACAATATTCGTACTGGAGCGGTGATGAGTACCCTACGTCTACGATAATAAGAGTAATAAGAGTGCAGTCATCCTTTGTATGTGCGTGCGTGTGCATGAACAGTATAAACCAAAAACGAGAAATGGGATGAATATTACACTTTGTGTTTCAATTCAGCATCTTCCGAAAATCTAACACAAAGATTTTCAAGAAAACAATCCATCCTAAACTAACCGTTACACACAGAATTGTTGGTTCCTTCTTATATATTCAAAAATGGCTGTAATGATTTTGATTAAAATACCATATATTTAAAACATTTACCTTAATAATAAACCTTACATCTCGAATTTTTTGCGAATAGATCATGTAGTCCTCTTCCTTGGAATAAATTTTGTATAATATTACATAAGTGGTAAACCATAGGAAATAGACAAAATTTACCACACAAAAATGTGGAGCTCGTTAAAATGCACAGCTTAGGTGAAATAAATTCTTTTGTGGCATTAAATCCTTCGAGTTATTCAATGTGACTGGTTTGAATCTTGTAAAACTTTAATATATTTTGAAGTGCTAAAAACACCATCCTTTGTTTATTACAATGTCATAACGAATGTGGAATTTCAAATCCACCATGAATCAATCCACTTTTTAAAGATTTGACTACCGCTTCAGCCTCTTGTATCCCTATTCTGCTCACAACGAAATGTATTAAACCAATTATACAAAAAATTATCAGAACTAATATGAAGTGCATTAGGTATATGCAACTATATGATAACGATCAATTTCGACGACCGAGGAATCGATACCAAATGTGAGAACGAAATAGGCTTAGACCTAAGCTTTGATTGGAAGAAAAAGAAGACGAAGCAGATAATAATAATATATAACAATTTTATTTACTCAATGTTGATTACAAAATATATATAGTTTTAATATTTGTAACATAAACAAACTGTTCGTAGTGTGGTAATTTGGATTCTGTGGAACTGTTACCCTAATTATTGTGTATAAATGATCCTATTTAAACATTTAAAGTTGAATATTTATATTTAGTTTTTTCTATGTAACATCATCTTTCCGACCCTGTTTCCTTACTTTCTTCTTTACCTCTGTCATTATATTCTTGCCCTAATAATTTCTTCTAAGAATTTTCTGTTGCTATCGATAAATTGTTACCGAATCCTTCCAATTGTTTTTCTACTGGTTCCAAAAAATGTTTAATGCCAAAACTTCTTTTTGGAGGTTCTCCAACTTCTTGTTCGAAAAGTACACACACTCTCTCTCTCTCTCTCTCTCTCTGTTCGTATTTTAGTTTCTGCATACTCTACTGTACAATGTAGATTTTTATCTACACTTTCAGACAATAGACATCCTTCTTTTGTCACTTTTAGTCCATTTGACCACATTATTCCTGCTCTATCCCAAGCAAATCCTTCTTTTCCCCTTTTATTGCTTACAGCCACATATTTTTTCCGCCCTCGTTATTTCTTAAACTTACTATAATCTTCCAAGTACTCTTATCTGCTAGATCACTCCAAATGTTCTGCTTTTCTATGCCGTTAATCCTTCATTGCACTGTGTTCCATACTCCTCGTGTATTAATTATCTGCTGATTATGTATTTTGACCACTTCAATTATTTGGACTAAACTTTTTATTGGAGATAAACAACTTCTTTCACATTCTGCTTTCCCTTGTATCCTAATACAGACCCTTGACAATATTTCTTTCTTTGATTCGATTTTATGCCAAAATTTCAATATAGGCTTAACGACTCTGTATTTTCTATCAATTTTTCGCAATTCAGCTAGGGCTACCCCATTAAGAGGTGCACCGGATAATCCCAAAACAATTTTACAACATGTTCTATGTATGTGGTCAATATTCTCCCACCCCTTCTGTGTATCACGGATTTCCAACCCTATATCATTTTTTATTCGACAGCTGTATAAATTTTCTCTAGCCAGCTAACACCCGTACTTTATAAAGTAGAAAAAAAGGTCTGATATGTGGTACATACACATAACTTTCTCTACCCTCTATCTTTATAAGTGGCTATATAAGCTACTCTTATTAAAGTTTATTTTTCTATCTACTACATTTAATTCAAATAAACATATGCAAAACCGAGCTGGATGGCTCAGCGGTAACGTCTGTGGCCCGAATTGCCGCGGCCGACCTTTTTGAACCTTGGATTTTTTCGGGGGTTTTCCCAGGTCACCAAGTGAATGCTGCGAAGATTATTACATCCCGAAAATTTCCTGCACCTTCCATTTCATCTCCATTCTCATTTCACTTCACCTCTCATCTGTTTGGTTTCTTTCAGGGTTGTAAGTGTGGGCGGGAGGTCTCGGGTGTGCATGGCAGGGGAAAAGGATGCTCCGAGGAAACCGTCCCTCGGACTGCGAGCGGTCTCCGGGTCCCCAAGGAGATGAGTATGCCCACAGGGGGAGAGGGGCCGGCTGCACCGGTAGCACCCGGAGAGTTCAAATCTGTATATAGTAGGGACCCTGCCCTCTGCATGTCGTTCCCCCTGGTCCGGCTGCCCTCTGTCTCCTCTCACCTCATCCCTACCTCCGGGGTACCCCGTCAGGGGCCTAGGCACAAAAGATCTACGTAGGTCGAGGTGCTAAGTCCTCTTCCACTTCTAGTCCTATCCTAAACCTTTGCAGAAATAGCTGCATTACACATTTCGTTATATATATACAAAGGAGCGATAATTCAAATTTTTAAGAGCTGGACACTATATGCTGCCTTAAGATATCATACTGTTTCCACGTAAACAACTGAATGTTGACAGGACGTAAGAGAATGACGAAAAAGTAATGAAAAATTCGAACCATTAATAACGGATATCACAGAAATGGTTAGTGCCCCCCCCCAAAAGAAAACTAATTTGAAATAAATTGTGTATTTTAAAGCGATCTACGTTATTTGTGTAGTATGTTTTCGTCTATGGCTTAGCGTTTACCAGTTACGCAAGATTATACAAAATTCCTTTCGAATGAAGAGGACTTCACAAGCTATTCCCAGAAATGCAAGATATACATTTTTATTGTCATGTAAAATCTTTAGTATATGGTATCTAATCAAAATTGTTAGTGCCATTTTTTAGAAAATCAGAATTTCCAAAAATGTTCCATGTAAAGGGTAGTTAGGAGTGGGGGATTTTCTTGAAAATCTTCGTGTCGTATCCTTAGAAGATACTGAACTTAAATACCCAGAACACTTTGTTGTTCACAGACAGACACAGACGCGGACCTTTGTCTCAAGATGATTTTTTATTCTAGGGACCCCAAAACACGTATTTCCGATGAAATCACGGTATTGAATTTTTTTATGAAATGCAAAGCTTCTCTACTACTATATAAGTGATAGAGAAGATAAGCTTTTCTAAGAATAGTTTGTAGAAAATATAGAAAATTAGACAATGGTGGGTAGAGAAAGTCATATGAAAGTAACACATTAGATGTTTTTCTAATGTTATCCGATTGTGGAGGAAGGTTGCTAGTGTTGAAATGCGAGAGTTGTGTGGCATGAATTATAGCCATGGTGCCCGAGACAGAGTGTCCCACCGCGCAGCTGTTGGTTGCACTTTGCCTATGGATCGAAAGAAAACCTACTTGTACGTGGCGTGCAGTTCACTAAGAGAGCTGAGACTCACTGCGAGGTGAAGATTTTCTTATAATTTTGAAGATTTGGTTTGACACACACCTTGCAGAGTTTTAGTTATATATTGTTGCCATGGGACCAAAATGGATTGTTAGTTTCTACTGCCGATATAGTTCCTTCGTCATGCTTATTATTTATTTATCATGACAGTTTAAATATAAAACTATTTAGTGTCAAACTATATTGATATTGGGGGACCACTGTTTTAGGATCTAGCAATATTACAGTAGTTTCTCTTCTTTTGATTACAGTGTTGGCTAATACAATAGGTTTACGTTAGTTAAGAGTTCTTCTATTCTCCTTATAATCACCCAAAATCATTTCATTTTAAATATTCTCCGGATTTTTACTTTCTCTACTACGTACAGTAAGTAGGGGAAGTATTGCATTCCACCCAAAAATTCGTTACCGAGATTTCGCCGGAAATACATGTTTTGAGACAGCCTGAATCGAAAAAAGCATTTTGGAAACATGTCCGTGTGTGTGTCTGTGAACAGCATAACTCAGAAACGAACAATCGGATAAACACCAAACTTGGTATTTAGGTTCAGTATCTTCCAGAGATGCGACACGAAGGTTTTCAAGAAAGTCCCCCCACCCCAGATTACCCTTTACATGGAACATTTTTCGAAAATTTTAATTTTCTCAAAAAAGCCTCTAACGATTTTAATTAAAATATCATATGTTTTAGATATTTTATGACAAATAAAATGTATATCTTGAATTTTCTGGGAATGTCTCCAAAAGTATTCTTCATTGTGAATGACTTTTGCATAACTGGTAAACCATAAGAGATAGACAAAATTTTACTACACAAAAAATATATATCGCGTTAAAATACACAATTTATGTCATATACATTTTTTTGTTGGGTGAAACATTTTCGAGATATTGCTTGTTATTCCGTTAAATTTTCCAATACTTAATACTTTTTCTCAAATTCGTTATTGATTTTTTTGTCCTGGTAATGCAAAGAGAATGGAATACTCCACAGAGCAACCAGCTCTTAAAAGATTTGACTATCGCTTAAAACCTACCATATTCCCCTTGCATCTACAAGAAAATTAGCAATAGGATTAACATCTCGATATCTCGATTAACATGAAGCATATGGAGAATAAGCTTTTGTAAAAATAGCTTGTACAAGAGTAGAGAAAGTCATGTGAGTGTAACATATCAGATTTTGTTGTTTCCTATTGACATCACATTTATAACCTTACACCAATTATTTGCAATTAACTCTCCCTCCGATTATTCGTATGTTTAAAATCTCCCACTAAAGGAAAATACGTGTTTCACCTTCTTCTTCTCTATACAAGTGAAATATCACTATTATGTAGTTTATCTAAAACCCTTAAGTCTCCATATTCTTAATTTCAACCTCACAATAGCTCCCATTTCCGAACTGCAAACATATATATATATATATATATATATATATATATATATATATATATATATTTCTGTCCCAAAACCATTCTATAAATCCTTCCATACTAGGAGTGTTACTGTAGTTCTAAACTCACCACAAGATCTTCTGCATGGCTCTACTGAATGAAAACGGCTGACACTATTGCAAAACAAAATATGTCGTAACGATTCCTGGTGTTTAAATATTACAAAAAAACTCTAAAAGGTTATACAGATGACTGCCAATGTTAGAGTTAATAATTCCTAAAACAGAAAAAAAGAATAAGTTAGTTCCAGGGATTAAATTTTAACTGGTTTATCCACTATTAAACTTTTTAATTATATTTTAATGTGTATTAATAGCCCAGTAAAGATAATTTTATTTCTAGTATTCAAAATACCACATTAATAAATCCCAGAGAGGGCAAAGATGGTCGAAGACGACGATGTAGGGTGACAAATGTTCAGAGGGGGAGAACGAAAGACGGAAAGAGTGGAAAACAAAAAAGGGATAAGCATTAAGCGAGACGATAAAGAAAGAAGAATATCCGCAGTTAAGGCAACAACCCAAGGCCATATCCGGGTTCTATTAGTCGAAAAATAGCAAAGACGTTTAGTAATAAAGTTAATAAATCCAGAATCCCTTGAACAATGAATTTCCATGAGCATAGGGTACTATAGAGGTTCATGAATGATCTAGAATTATACAACTGTTGGCAGTTTTCCGATTTCCTGGTCAAATCTGGTATCAATTGTAAGGAACACGAAAGCATTTCCTCCATAAATGCAACTGTAATCCCCGATGTCTTCAAAACATGTATCCATGAGTAATACATTTGCGACAGTTTAACCGTTCATTACAGGATTTACTTGCACTTATCGTCTATTGTTTCAAACAGTTACTATCCTTAAGAACATTCGGCATTTTCATACCCAAATTCTGTCCGGTCTTCTTCACAACAATATCTAAATAAATATTTCGGTGTTTTTCGTTGCTTGTCCATAAATCGGAAATAATATTATTAACTACTAGAAGGAGTTCTTTCTCCTAACGCTAATAAATTTTCCTTCTCATCTGTGTCGACGACGACAACGGCTACTTCCACTGTTTTGTCCCCGGAGGTCCAGAAACATCCAGAACCAGAGAGAAGTACTGACATTTATTTCTTTAGTTGTTTCAAAACGAGTTATGCTAGCGACAACTTATTATAACTGAAACGCAGAGGAATTTTGGGAGATTATTTACTCTATAGCAAATATTGAAAATGTCCTCCATCCTAATTAAGGCACAAATCAACACGTCGTTCACATGTTACTGGCCACTCGTTGGAGACTCTGTTGGCAATAGCTTGAATCTCCTGTGTAATGGTGTGCTTCAGACCGTCCAACGTCTGGGGACGTGTGGCATAAACCCTGTCTTTTAAGTAACCCCATAGAAAGAAGTCCGGCGATGTCAAATCCGGATATCTCGGTAGCCACAGGTTCTTGGAAATTATCCGGTCGTCAAAGAAACTTGCAATTAGTGCCATGGATTCATTTGATGTATGGCATGTAGCGCCGTCCTGCTGAAAATGTCCTTGACTCAGCTCTACATCTTCTAGTTGCTCAGCAAACTCCGTTAAAATCCGTCGGTACTCTGCAGTGTTCACATTGTTTTAAAATAAATTGGTCACATTATTCTCTGTACGGCTATTGCGCACCAAACTCTGATTTTAACCGTATGCATAGGTGCTTCATGAATAACATTTGATTTTTCGCTGACCCAGTAGCGTGAGTTATTTGAGTTCACATAGCCGGATAAATGGAACCATGTTTCATCTGTGAACCATGTGATGGACATGGCAGGATTTTGCACAATGAACGCCTGAAACCAACAACAATAATTGAGTCGTCTAGCCTTATCTGGTTCCTGTAACTGATAGACAACCGTAATCCTATACGGCTTTAGGTCTGCACTTTTCACAGCTCTCTGACACATTGAGTAGCTGTACCCTGTCTCCTGCGACAAACGTCTTAATGATTTTTTGGGTGACTGATCCAGTCGTGCTTTTACGTCAACAACAACGTGGGAGGCCTAGATGAACGAGTTTTGCCTTCTTCACTCATCAGAGATCCAATTGTTTCCAATTTTTTTTTACAGTCCCAGTATTCTTTTTCTTTGGAGAGGATTCCGAACACCAAATTCTCTCTGGTATGCCCTTTGAGTAGCTGTAATTGAATTCATAATCCAGTATTGCTTTACAAGGTAGAGTCATTCATTTAATGTGTACTCCATTTTCTCGTTGACTGGAACAAAATCTCAAAAACAGTTCCCGACAATAAACTAACAATTACGAATAAAACATGAACATCTGCGCATCTAGTGACAGGTAATCGAAATTCCAGAACATTATGCTTAATTGGTGCTAAAATTGGGACATTGAGTGAATTTCGAACAGAATAATTAAAGAAAGAAATCTGTCAGTTTTACATAAATCACCCTGTAGTACTGAGCAATCATTCTCGAAGGATCCCAACGCTTAGAAGACACGGTGTCAGTTATAGTGATCAAAAAAAGCGGTTATAAAAACTTGTCTTGTGGACTTTGTTGTAAAGTTAATGAAACTTCTAATTGCGTTTATTTGCTACTATAAGACAGAATGCTGAAGCACGCCACTGAACCTTGATCATGGAACGCACTCCACCTGTCACACACACCGTAGTGCTGGGTATCGTCTCTCTTCCTCCGCCATCCGCCACGTGAATTAGAGCCCGCGAATATATTACTTTCCAAGAAAACCCAGCAGCACTTGTTTTGCATTTACCTTCAAAAAAGGAAGTACTACCACCGAATGCTATAAACAAAAGCAAGAAACGGCAGCAACCCTTCGTCGTGGGCTGTAACCTCCAACTAATCGACCGAGCGCTCGACACTGATCGAGTGATGGATAATGTTACGTGATGGACTGAAGAATGCCATGTCTCTTGTTTTTCTAACCATCTACAATATTTTCAGGATAGAAATGTACAAGCCTGATAACAGCAGAAAGAGTAAAACGTCGCATATACAATCTGAGCCCTTGAGATACGAGCGCAGTGACACAAAAGCGAATTCCAGAGACTGAGAAACGAGCAAACACAGATCCAACACTACAGACAACATCTACGAGGTTTAGAATACAAATTTGATGAGATAATGAGTAAAACGTCATAGTACAAGTTTTAAACACTTTACACGCTCATTAATTTATTGCGGACGCTTGTTATAAAATGAAAAAGTCTGATGTATTACACTCTCGTGACTCTCTACTCCTGTACAAATTATTTTTACAAACGCTTACTTATTGCTAATTTTCTTGTAGGTGCAAGGGGAATATGGAAATACAGTAGGCTTTAAGTGATAGTCAAATATTTTAAGCGCTGGTTGCTATGTGGAGCATTCCATTCTCTTTGCATGTCCAGGACAAAAAAAAAAAAGAAAACAATAACGAATTCCCATTTGAAAAGTTCACTCGGGGAAAAAAATGTATGCCAAATTGTATGTCTTAACGAGATCTATTTTATGTAGTAAAATTTTGTCTATCTCTTACGGTTTACCAGTTACGTCAAAGTCATTCAGAATCAAGAGGACTTTCGGAGACATTTCCAGAAAATTCATGACACATTTCATTTGCCATGAAAACATCTTAAACATATGGTATTTTAACCAAAAGCGTTAGAGCAATTTTTGAGAAAATCACAATTTTCAATAAAGTTCCATGTAAAGGTTAGTGTGTGGTGGGGAATTTTCTTGAAAATCCTCGTATCGCATCTTTGGAAGATACTAAATCTATATACCAAGTTTGGTATTTATCCGACTTTTAGTTTTTGAGTTATGCTGTTCATAGACACACACACACACACACACACACACACACACACACACACACGGACCTTTTTCTAAAGATGTTTTTTTATTCAGGGGGTCTCAAAACGTGTATATCCGGTGAAATCTCGATATCGAATTTTTGGATACGATGTAATACTTCCCCTACTTACTATGAGTAGTAGGGAAAGTAAACAGCTCCCCAGTACCTCCTCTTCGAGAATATTTCAACCCAGGAATCAGTGCATTATCCGTGATTATATGAAATACCCAATAATAGTATATTATGAAACAAGTGGTAAACGTGGGGGATTATTTTGTGAGTAAGAAAAACATGTGTGACATATACTATTGTTCAGACACCACTCGAAGTTTTAAAATATCAACGATATATTGATTCCTGAAACTAACAGATACGTTTGGAACGCGTTAGTTGAAACAAAATAAATGACATTAAAAAGCGAGAGGTCAGATGTTTTATGTTTTGTTGATTCGCTAGCAGCCATTATCAGTGAAAATATTTTTACCATGTTTTGCTTTACACTAGGCAATGAAGTGATTAAATGTATATCGTATTGCTTTCTGGATTCTTTTGGGGTGAGTATCTACTTCTAGTGTTATGCTTTCTGCTGCTTCCGTATTTTCACCTGGCTCTTCCATTTCATTTTCTTCTGAATTCTTAGTTTCTCATTTAATCTTTATGTTGATTATGCTAGATAAAAGAATAACGCTTTAAATCAAAGAAATCAGAAAGCTGGCAACATAACGTATAGGTAAACTCTACAACGAATTGCGATCAATTGAAATATGACGATTGGTATTGGAACAGATAATGCGCCATGAGAAGTTAATTACGAATACGTAATGAAAAGTAAAACCTAATCAAATCAAATCGATTTATTAAACATGTAGCGTGTCCCGTTGTCGTTTTCGTTGTCCGCTACGTTATGAGGGTCGCCTTCAGGAATCGATGTCGCCGATGCCAGTAGGAAACACGTTGTCGCATCTCAGGGTCATCTGTCGGCGATCTGAAATTCCCTGCTGTGATTAGTGGCGACACCAGGATATTGTTTAGGGAGAAACACTGTTATCACTTTTCTTATTCCAGCGCGTCTTTATGCTAGAACTAGAAGATTCTCTCGTTTTCCCTAATACGTGCGATTCTTTAACACTGACTTCCCACTATTTTCTCTTGGTCCACTAAAGTTTGCTCCGGCTAATTATTTAATATCTGGGTGCTCTATCACCGTTCTTTAGATTTGCGCTAACTCGAAGTAGTCACTTGACAAATATTAACTCGTTTATAAGCTTGGAAAAAATTCTCAAAAAATAGTATTAGCACATTATATAAACACTCCAGAACAATTACTCTGTAGTTACATACTTGTGCGGCACTTTAATTTGGAAACTTAGCGAACTTTTCAGCATCGGAGTACTACGTGTTACCTTATTGAAGAATTATGACAAGCTGTGTGAAATCCACGCTTACGTTTACATAAATCAACTTACTACTAGTCTCCGGAGTTTTGTGCATGCAGCCACGTCTTCCTGTCTTCTCATTGGTTCTAACCATTATCCTGTTTCTTTATTGGTTCTTCAGTTGAAAATTCGAAGCTTAAACGGCAAGAAAAAGCCGTTGCCTACAGCGTCTACTTTCTTTTAAAACCATGTTCTTCCTCTCGAAGTACAAAGAAACGTTAGATTTTTTATGGCCTCACGCTCGGAAAAATACAATGAACAATTTGAAGCGAAACTAATCTATTTCTCCTGAATGTTGCATATTTTCCTGCGCAATTACGGCTTTTTATTGGACAATATTAATGAAACTTAAACCATATTTACACTTCTTGACGGGCTCTTGATTGATGTAGTTTTTAATCCAATTACTTGAAAATTGTGGAAAATTATCAAATTGCGTGTTAATTAATAATTAATCATTCATAAAATACAATTGTTTAAGAATTCCTTTTTGTGCAGGTGTAATCAGGCAGAAACATCGCTACAAACATGTGCAAATATAAAGGATAATTTCCATGTGATTGGACTTGAACCCAAAGTTGGTCACAATGAATATTATCTAACTAGTAATGTGTTTAGGAGTTCTACTTTTAGGCCATGCTGTGTAAAACAGTTTTAAATCATTAAAAAGTAATTTAGTTTTCTATCTATGTACCAAACGATTATAGAACATTAAAGGCATCCAAGTAGCTACATAATTGTGTGCTTTTTGAAAATGTACCATTTGAAAAGATAGATTTTAATGCAATAAATATCAAGAATTATTACAGTATTATAACATTTCGTCTGTAAAACGTCACCGTCAAAAGAGAACAATAAAGTTGTAGTTCATGGTTCATTTATTTATAGCATTGACATAAATAAAATGCACGATATCATCATAATCATATTACAATAGTGCTATCTATTTTAGTAAATATCTTCCCTGATAATTCAACAACATATATGACTGCATTAATAAAACAGAAATGGATGCATATTATGAAATGTTGTAATACAGTATAAATGAGGTACTAAACCATAATGATTCACTCATTCTAACTACTATACAAAATTTTGTAGGTTATCTTATAAAATAAAAAATGCTTGCGTTCGAAATTAAACTGAAAGGCACTTTCAGAAATATACACACATATTCTAAAAGCATCTGATGTGTTAAAAAAATGTTCTGCACAGAAATACAGATGTCTTTTAACACACAATCATCATCACGTATTACCATATTAGGCCCTTGGGCTTGTCCGACTCAAGAAAAGTCATCTATAAATCTCAGAAAAGGTCCAAGGTCTGCCAATTTTTTGGGGGAGTGTGTCCTTGAGGTTGATATTTCAGCAGAACAATTGGGAATCGGTAGTCGGCCATTCTTTGTATGTGCTCCAGCCATTTCCTCTTGCGTCTATCAATTTCTTCTGTTAAATTGTGTATTTGGAGTTATTTTATGTCTTCATTTATGCGGTGGTCCATAAGAGTGTAGCCTGCCAGCGATCTGAGGAATCTTGATTTCAATTTTCCTCTTGTCTAGTCTCTTCAGGGTCCAGCATTTACAAGTGCAGTTAACATTGTGAATGTATTTAAAGTAACTTTTTATGTGACATCAGCCATTTCTGAGCAATTTGTTATTATTGGAGTTAATTTTTCAATACGTGTGTCATTTTATGAAGTGCTCTTCATTAGCTGTTTCTCGCGAAGTCACGGAAAGAGTATGAATTTTAAAACCAGAATTAGCAACCAGCTTTTTAACGTTTGACAGTTCTTCGGTTTCCTGCATTCTCCTTTTAACTACAGCTATTTCTACAAACGTTTGTCTAGATTAACTTAAAGTAGTTAGAAGAATAACCTTTCGTAAGGATAGTTTGTAGAAGCTGTATAAACATACACGATAGTATAAAGAGAAAGTCGAGGTTTTATATATGCTTTGAGTTTCTAGAATAAATACACCAACTTAACAAAAGAGCATATATTGTGTATTCTATGTTCGTTGTGTCAGACGAGTTCATCTCGCACATATACCAAGTTTGTGCAGTTTAGTATCTATAAATTATATCTTCAAGCCCAGAATAAAATCATTTATCATTTGAATTATTAAATTTCATATTTTGTGCAGTCTTGCTATCACACTATTCTCAGTCACCAGGAAAATACAGAAGAGTATATTTCAAGGCCACAATTCAGAGAAAATCATAAAGGAATGAAATAGAAGATACAAGAAAGAGACTACACAACTAAGCCATTTTAACAGCAAGCAGAAGACACAGGCTTAGGACTAGGAATAACTGCGGAGGGGGACTTAGCACCTCGACTTGCAAGATCTTTTGTGCTGAAGCCCCTTATGGAATGCCCCCGGAAGTGAGGTGAGGTGAGGTGAGGTGAGAGAAGATACCAGTCGTACGACAGGGCAGAGGGCAGGGTTCCTAACTTTTACAGATTGAAACTGCACGGACGGCAGCTGGTGCAACCGGCTTCCCTTCCCCCTGCGGGCTTGCACAACCCCTGGGGGGCCCGGACACCACGACCTCCCCATTCCGGGGAAGAAGGGTTACAGAGAGCATCCTTTTCCCCTGTCATGCAACGCCGAGACACCTTTAACCCTGAAACAGACTAAGCAGGTTAAATGAAATGAGAATGGAGGTGAAATGGAGGCACAGGAAATTCGGGGGATGTAATGAACCTTTCCAGCATGACATTACCACCTGGGTCATTCCGCTCGGTAAACACAGGGGTATCTACACAATTAAGGTAAACTGCCTGGCATATTATTTGTATGTGCACACAAAGATAGCTTCAGTAACACAATCTCAAGTCCAAACACAGTAAGTCCATTACGCAACTGATGTTATCTATAAGAAAGCTACTCAAGTAAGTAGCCCAGGAAGGCGACTACAGAAAACTTTGTGGTGTTCTCGGAGTTAACGTGAAGACCTAGAGATTTGTTCCCAAAAGTCCTTTAACCCATCATATGAAACCTGTTCCAATTTCTTCAAATGTAAAAAAGTAGATGTTACAAGGCTCAGTAGCAGATAAATGTAATCACATGACAATGTACAGCAATCCTACAATATACCTGAGCCAACGGTAGTGTCCACGGTACTATTCTGTTTAGTAGTTTCATACTTAACAGCTTTCATTTATGTAGTGGGAATGCACAATGCCGTCCTTGTACACAAACTCAGAGTACACTGAAATGCTTCTCATCTACGAAGAAGCCCGAAACAATGCAAGAGGTGTTTAATGGCCTTATCAACAACATTACCACGACAAAAGTCACCCAGCCCACACCATGTTCCATGACTGGAACGGCGTTTAAATGGAACGAGCAGCTTACGTCTCAACAAAAATCCTTGTAGATGTCCACAGACATACCATACCCCAGAATTTGAACTCTTTCCATGAGTTCGGTATCACAAAAGGGGCACAAAATGTATTGAAGTTGGTGGCAGCCATTTTGAGCACTTTCATTAGTTGATTAAAATGATATCTATTTACTTATAGTATGCATTTCAGTCTTCTGTTATAGTTTTTTCGTATCTTTTGAGATTCCCTACTGTCTATGTCGTCCTCCATATTTCAGAGACCCTAACGTTTTTGGACATGAAGTTCATATACCTATCATCGAGCCGTGTAAAATGTATTAATTTACAGCCTGTGGTCATAGGTAAATACTCGCAACAAAATAACTGAAGTGTTTACGTATGAAGTATAAGCGGTGGGTACAACACTAAAGCTTGTTTATTTCGTTTCTTTTATTAAAGGTATCTAGTTAACATAGTGATGATACTAGGGAAATGTATGTGAGGAAAGCATACTTACTTCTTTTTGGCGTACATTTTGGGATGATTTCAGGCATTAAATATTGCCCACCTGTTAGTTTCAAATTCCTCGCCCTTGTAAGATTCGCTTCCAGTTACAATCTGGCAATAATGGTGCGCGTTCTCAAATCATGGCTACTAACAGCTGCTCGTGGAATCAGGTAATCCATTCCTTACCAAGCCTATTATCTACTTCTAAGTAAAAGCAATGCCCTCCCTAACAATTACTACTCTGCCGAGTTCTATGTTATGCATATTCATTTGTCTCATCTCTTTATGGTAATGAGACCCATTCATTGGCTGTTTTGATCGAGACGTGGGTGCTGTCACAAAGTTCGCACGTCTCCTCGCTGCTGATCGTTTCAGAGTCATATTTTATTCATGCTAAATCAGTCTCCGCCGACTCTAAATCAATGACCCTTTCTGAAAACAAAAAAGTGTTATGTATCACACTTTCTACGTGACTGTCTAAGCGTACTCGTGATTAGAATCTATTAACAAGCTGCATTAATGGGGTATAGGCAATGGAGAAGGGTTCAAAGAGACAAAGGGTTTACAAGAAATTTTTTCATGGTATTTTTCAGCAATTCATGAAATCTTTTACGATCTCTTTTAGGGTAAGTAAAAACGTATTTCCCCCGCAGTGTTAAAATTTATTTCCAGATTAAAAGCGTTATGGGAAATATAATTTTGAGTTCAGACGTCATAGTAACAACCTCTTGGAAAGGAAAAAAATCCGAAACCTTGAGCATTTTCCTTTATATAATGAATGCCCTTATATTTGATACATATAAGGTAAAATATTTTGAAAACGGTTAAGGGTACTAAAAACAAGGATTTTGAAAAATTTGTGTTTCTTTCGATGGCCTATTTTTCATGCATCAAGTTTATTTCTCTTATGGTTTCACACAAAATACAATCAGAATGTATAGGACATCATAGGATTCATAGAAAATTTCAGATTTTATTAGTGATATCATTAGAGTAAGCGTATTATATTTCGTTGGTGGTTGTTTAAGAAAAACAAAATTAAGAAAAATTATACCCGAGTTCTGAGTAGTTTGGGTGGGAGATTTTCTTGATAGTCTTCATCTGGTTTGCTTAATATTGTGGCGTATTAATAATTTGGGGCTTTCATTGTCATTACCAGACATATTGTTGTTCTACATTGTCATTACCAGACATTTTGTTGTTTTCGTTTTATGTTGACTGGTATGATGTCACTCCTGGTTGGCAGTTTTTGCTAGCCACGAGGGGTGGGGATAGCGTCTTTCTCGCCGAGTATACCGTGTGGAGCAGGATCGCGCGTACAATCCGGCTTTTGGATCGGTGGACATCTCCCCTCACCTTTTATATTTAATAATGTAGGAACCCCAAACGGTTGAAAATAAATCTAGGAAGGTGTAAGTAGATTTGTGTATGGATTTTGTACAATGAAAAACCCACGCCTTCCTCTTAACCTCCACACAACGTTTCGGTCCTCCGCGGCCATGTGATTATACATCCTCTCAATGTACGTGCCGGGCACTAAAAATTAATTTAATTTTTCATTTGAACTTTTAGGCCTCTACCCAGCATGTAACAATATAAAATTCCGTATTTTTCCGATTTTTCATTTGTGTTATGATATTCACACACACACACACACACCAATACACAACACGTGTTTTCAGTGAAGCCTCGATATCGAGTTATTGAGTAGTATACTTCCCCAATCTACTATAGATAGGTGGTGAGGAAAGTCGTATAATTTATAGAAACAGGTATTACTTAATGCTATGCTGAACTTGACAACCTTTAGCTTTTGAATCACTGTACACAATAAATTTACACTATAAATTCTACTATTATACCTGATCTAGTTCTCTAAGCCTTATAAATCCACATACGTAAGAAAGTAATGCCCATTACGGTGCTCCGTACATAATTCTTATGGTTATTTTTATCACCTTTCTTTACGAAGTTTCCGTAAAAAGTAGGCATTTTAAAATGAATCAAAATGTTCCTCTCTAAACCACAGAAAATGACTTACTCAGGAATAAAGCTAAGTTGATCATATGTTTATCTGAATATTTTCCTGGTTATACAATTTTTGATAATTTCTCAGAGGTTTCCAACGGTTGTATCTCAAATTGCCGCAATCAAAAACGTTGTACACTGTGTATGTAAACACACACTGTTGTTTACCGTATGCCAACTGGGTCAACAATGAGGCTTGCTGACTACAAATTTCTAGACTTCGACTGCTCGTGAAGCGCTTTGTTGTCCGCCGCACGTCTAAATATCCATATAGAGAAACTTTCTGAGGGGATGCGTAGCCGTAAACACCTACTCAACAAAGTATTCATCTGCGCTTTAAAAAATTCTAGCAGTCAAATTAATGGAGTAAAAAATATAATTTTGTTTTCGACATAAAGATCAAATGCTGATACAGTTTACGTGTTTAGCAGGTATTCAGATCGTTCATTTTATCAATTATATAAATTTTTGAAAACTAAGCCAAAATTGCAACTTTTTGGTATGTAGTGTTTTCAAAATTATCTTCCATGCCCTTTTGTTTTTTGTGCATACATCCACACACTTTCATCGATATGCGACTTAATTGGTGGAGAAATAAATTTGTGAAGTCATAAAAAGTGAGATGAAAAATGAGAATTAAGGCAAAAAACTAAAAAAAAATTCCAACTTTGGCATTTTATTCCTCAGTCAAATAAAATTCCTATTTTCACCGCAAAATCAAGTAATATCGCAAAAAATTCTCTACTCTGCATGCAAGATAATTTTGAAAACACCACTAACAAAAGACTTGCTATTTTGGAATATTTTTTTCAAAAATTTATAAAACCGATAAAATGAACGATCTGAAAAACAGCCAAAACACAAGCTGTATTATCATTTTATATTATGTAAAACAAAAAACATTAAATCCCCCCTTTATTTTAGGTTGCTAGAATATTTTAAGGTGCAGACGAATACTTTCTTGCTATCGGCAGAAACAGTAGTGTCCCCAATATATCTATATATATATATATATATATCTATATATATATATTATTGTTACATGCTGGATAGATGGTCTAAAAGTTCAAATGAAAATTAAATTAATTTCTAATACCCAGCACGCATAGAGGGGGCGTATACTTACCTGGATGCGGAGGACCGAAACGTGGTGTGGAGGTTAAGAGGAAGGCGTGGGTTTTTACTGTACAAAATCCATAGCATAAATCTACTCACACATCCCTATATTTATTTTCCAACCGTTTTGGGGTTCCTACATTATTAAAAATGGAAGGTGGGAGGAGAATCCGCCGATCCAAAGTCCGACTTACACACGCGATCCGTTCCTCACGGAATCCTAACTGAGAGTGACGCTATCCCCCACTACTCGTGGCTAGCAAAGCTACCAGCCAAGAGTGACGTGAACAACAATGACACTGGTAATGACAATGTAGAACAATAATGCAACCCCCAAATTTATTAATACAATATATACAACGAATTACAATAAAACACCAAGCGAGAAATTCACTCAATTTCGGATATTGAATGAAAACTTCTTGAGAAATAGCCAGAAATGTGTGGATAGAGAAGATTAACATTTCCAACATCTCTAATGATAAAGTATGTGCTTATTATCACTCTAATGATTGTAACTGGAATGTGAGGCGTTTGCGCGGATATAATAACTGCCGAGCTGCAGCTGCCGACGCTAGAGCCAATGTGCAGTAGTGAAAGAAAAGCACTATATTATAGTACCACAATTTGTTTCTTTCCAGCCATTTACTTTTTCTATTATGTCATTTAGATTGTAAATACAAATATATAATAAAATGTCCATGCACATAGTACCTATTTACAATAAAACACAAGTTGCTAAAATAATTTATCTCTGATTACAGGTCTTAAAAGCAACTTTTTTCTTTAAACTTCTCATAACGGACCTTTGTGTACGAGTATTACACAACAGCTATGCACGAAATGTACACTGGCTTCCATTTATGCCGTCACCGCAGCTTTGGGAGGCATTCTACTAGCTTTCACAGGTGGCGTATGTATATCGAGGAAGAAGTGCTGTATCTGTTTATCTTTTCGCGCAAGCAGTAGCGTCCTGTTTTACGTATACAATCCTTATTCACATATCAATGCACAACTTTGAGCAATAGTTTTACTCATCACTTGTATATAATAAATGTTTAATTATATAACTAAATAAAACCCTGTATTGCACAATTTCTCTATGAGAAAGTATTTTAATGGCAACATAATGTAAAACTGAAATGCATTATAATTCTTACTCTCAAATAGGACATATTTACTAGATATTATTTTAATAATCCGCCCAGTCTCCTTTCCTGTTCAATACCTGATTTAATCGCTTAGGCAGTGAATCGCTCATCGCCCTCTGGAAACATTGTCATGAAATATGGAAACATATGCTATTAGACTTAGTGTCCTTTCAGCGCATTAGATTGGACAGATTATTAAAATAACGTCTAATAAATGTTTGCTTCAATTTTGCATTATCTATATTGTAATTAAAAATACTTTTTCATAAAGAAATTGTGAAAACTGTTTTATTTAGTTGCATATTTAGATTGGAAAGACATTTTACATTAAGTTACCATTAAAAATATTTTTTCCTGGAGATATTGTGCAAAACATGGTTTTATTTATTATAAAGTATATTATTTTAACATGGTTATTATAAGTGACGAAGCTGCTCAAAGTTATATACTCATATATGAGAGTAATCTAGAACTTTGCACATAAAACAGGATGCTACTGCATGTGCGAAAGGCTAAACAGATATATACACCTCTTCCTTCTATACATACTCCCCTGTGAAGGCCAGTAGAATGCTTCACAAAGCTGTGGGGACGGCATAAATGGAAGTCAGTGTACTAATGACAATTCTCTTCGTGCTTGTATATACCTGACATTTATATGTATGCACTGCTTTGTGCTTCCCCTCGGCAACCATAAACGTGTGCTAACATCTATTTCCCTGAGATATAAGGACTGTAGGTACAATTATGTAAGTCCGGCTCACATTTAATAAAAATTCCTTATTATCGGTTTTATTACTTTAGTAATCGCGTATAGTATTTCAAGCTTTCAGATATTTGTTATTGGCTTTCCAAAAAAGGCACTGTCTACGGATTATTGCGGCAAACCTAGGTAATTAATAAAAGCATCTAGGTAATCAATATACTAAAATGCATGAGGTAGGCTATAAATTGAGAATGTATTAAGAAGCCGCTAGCCCCCAGAATTTGCTGACATGTAAATTTCTTGCTGATCGACTTCCTAGTCCGGTCCGGAGATAAAAACAGCTTCACAGTGGTAGAATGCGAAGGTTTACGAACTTCCTCCCAGCCGCTCTCGACTGAGAGAGAAAAGACAAAAAAGGAAAGAAAAAATGTGGTTGTTTCAAACTTGACACAAATAAAAAGGGACAAAAAGAAGAGAAACAGATTGCCTCCAACCTTAGACTCGAAGAGCCTTCTTTCCCCTGCTGGTAGCAACTTTGCGATCCTCAAAAGCAGATAGCAACAATTATATAAGTACTATTACAGTTGTTTTAAATTAGTTTTACTTTAATTTTAGTCACATTGCCCTCTGAATGTATTTCTCTTGCAGGAGCATCTGAAGGTGAAATCAGCAATTCCAAATCTGGTGACAAAGATGAAGCCGATGGCGGTGGGTTTCAAGAACAAGCCTCATATTATTAATATACAGGGTGATTTATGAAGAACTGACACATTTCTTTCTTTAATTATTCTGTTCGAAATTCACTCAATACTCCAATTTTAGCACCTACTTAAACAGAAGGTTCTGGAGTTTCTAGATGCACAGATTTCATGTTTTATTCGTAATTGTTAGTTTTATTGTCGGCAATTGTTTGAGATTTTGTTCTAGTCAACGTGAAAATGGAGTACACACTAAATGAATCACTCTTCCTTGTAAAGCAATACTGGATTAGGAATTCAATTAAAGCTACTCAAAGGGCAAACCCCAAAGAAACACAATATTGGGACTGGTAAACAAATTGGAAACAACTGGATCTCTGGTGAGTGAAAAAGGCAAAACTCGTTCATCTAGGCTTCCCACGGTTGTTGTTGACGTAAGAGCACGACTGGATCAGTCACCCAAAAAATCATTAAAACGTTTGTCGCAGGAGACAGGGTACAGCTACTCAATGTGTCACAGAGCTGTGAAAAGTGCAGGCCTAAAGCCGTATAGGATTACGTTTGTCCATTGTCGTTGGTTTCAGGCGGTCATTGTGCAAAACCCTGCCATATTGTCCATCATATGGTTCACAGATGAAGCATGGTTCCATTTATCCGCTATGTGAACTCAAATAACTCACGCTATTCGGTCAGCGAAAATTCACATGTTATTCATGAAGCACCTATGCAGCCGGTTAAAATCGGGATTGGTGCGCAATTTCCGCACAAAGAATAGTGGGACCATTTTTTTTAAACAATGTGAACACTGCAGAGTGCCCACGGATTTGCTGAGCAACTAGACGATAGAGCGAGTCAAGGATATTATCAGCAGGACGGCGCTACATGCCATACTGATAATGAATCCATGGCACTAATTGCAAGTTTCTTTGACGACCGGATAATTTCCAAGAACCTGTGGCCACCGAGATCTCCGGATTTTACATCGCCAGACTTCTTTCTATGGGGTTACTTAAAAGATAAGGGTTTATGCCACACGTCCCTAGACATTGGACGATCTGAAGCACAACATTACACAGGAGATTGAAGTTATTGACAACAAAGTCCTACAACCAGTGGCCAGTAACATGGAACGACGTGTTAAGTTGTGCCTTATGCAGGATGGAGGACATTATCAACATTTGCTATAGAGGTAAATAAATCTCCCAAAATTCCTCTGCATTTCAGGTATAATAAGCTGTCGCTAGCATAACTCGTTTTGAAACAGTTAAAGAAATAAATGTGTCAGTTCTTCATAAATCACTCACATTGTAAGCTTCTGCCTGTAAATCGGATCTAACTTCAGGAATTGTAGCTTCAGGGAGATGTTCTAAACATGAAGCACCTTTCCCCTTCAGAAAGTGATTCGTTCAAAGAAAAGATCAATCTTAGCTTAGTATTGAAAATAAAACAAGGGTAAATCAAGAAGTATCTGCACGGTTATTGTTATCATCCATGTAGTGCAGAATTAACGAACTTACTTTTTTAAACATTTTTAATTTCTCTATTGCTTAGACTTGAGCATGTATTGCATACCAACTAAAAATTAGATATCAATATTTCACCGTAAATGAATGCTTTGAGGACCCCAGAATCCAGAAAAAATATTCTTAGGAAAAGGTTCGCGCGCGCTTGTGTGTGAATGAACAACATAACTCAAAAACATATCTCGGAAGCATACACAACCTGGTAGTTAAAATCAGTATATTACAGGGATACAGGGAGGGATTTTTAAACTATCTTTTACAAGAGCATGTTTCGTTCTTTTTTCTTTCCTCAAAATAGCCCTAACGATTATTGAAATACCATATGTTTAACGTACATGCATTACAACTAAAAGTTCTCTTCGTTCGAAATGTAATATTGTATAACTGGTAAACTGTAAGAGAGAGACAAAACCTTACTATGTAGACCCCAATTTCTGTCAAATAAATTATTTTTTATGAAGTAACCATTTCGAGATGTCTTGGTTATTTGAATTTTCAATTACTTTTCACTTTTTTCAAGTACTGATAAGACACAATTCGTTTGCTTTCGTGGTCATCCAAAGAGTGAATTTTCAAGTCATCATATAGCGATCCAACCTTTAAGGACACTTGGTAGAGATCGCGGGTATTTTTATGTTTTTTTCCTAATTGAAAGAAAGCCAGTTTTCTCCAGAATTACACCATCTATGACAAGAATGTTTTACTGCTTATTAAAGAAGGTTTTCTGAGTATACTGTTATCAAGATTTTTGCCTAGCTTTAAGTCTTTTAAGCATAAAATAGTTAAATATTGTAAAATAATTTATAAAATATTTAGTTTAACCTAATGAATGCAGCTAATCATTCTGTACAACTACAATAAATTTTAAACTTCTAAGTTAATAGATTTTGAGAAAAATCTACTCGAAGTTTAAAAAATAAAACTTACGGTACATGGCAAAAAACAACAAAGTGAGCACATTGTTAATACCAATATACCATAACATCTCTGGAGCATAAAAGCTCTTTAAACGTCCAAATAAAAAATAAATATATAGGTATGTTCCTTATACCAATTATAATCCATTACAGCAAAAAACAGAAATAAATTTTTTGATACCAAATCTTTACCAAGTGTCATAGATATGACAAACGCTTCAGTCTATTGTATCCCTTTCTGCCTACAACGAAATAGGTAATAAACATCCAAACGTTTATATTGATTCAAAAGAAATAGAAAGAAGAATAAGCTTCTATAAGAATTGTTTGTAGAAGATGGGGTAAAGAAGGTTACGTGAATTTAGCACATCAGATGCTTTCAGTATAATCTGCTTATTTTCCTGTGCATATGGTTCAGTGTTCCTCAAACTTCCTGATGTCTTCAGAAAAAAATATCTTTATTTGAATTGGCGAGCGGGAAGGCTCAGGCGGTAATGTTATGTTTGTGGCCCGCATTCAGGAAGTCCCGGGTTCGATCCTCGTCCGTCCACTCTGAGCCATGGATTTGTGGTTTCCCCGGATCGGCAGGCGAATGCTGAGGTGGTTCATCTTCTGCCACGACTCTCCATTTCCTGCACCCATCATCTTCCTTGTTATCCGTTTCGGCGTTGTAGGACCAGGCGACGGTATTCGGCGGGTTGCGGCTGGGCGGTGGCTTACGCTCTGTAGAATTTTCTTTCCTACCTTCGCTGCCGGGACTACTCAGTTAGGTCTCTTCCCGACTGGTCTCCACCCGACAAGGGACTGCCGGGGTTCGGTGGCTTGTGAATAGGACCGGGCGGTCCCGGGATGTGTTCAGTATTGAAACATTAGGGATGCCGTCCATGCTTGCATCCTTCGGTATCCGGATCTGGTCGCCCTTAGGGTCTCTTCCTCTCCCAGGGGTCACGTTGGAAGCAAAATGGATCGCTGCGGTCTGCTTGTGATGCTCTACTCCAGGATCCCTCCGTGATATGTACCCTTACTGTTACCTTTTATTTGAACTGAATTGTCGCCTTTTAACACATTTTTAAACTAAGAAAAAAAATTGTGGACTAGGCATTTGTAGAGCTGCGGTTCCCAAATCGCGGGCGTGAAGAATTTGCAGGAGGGCACGGATTATTTGCTCGGCAGTAAAAAAATAAACCGTGATGTGCTACATTAAGGTAACTTTCTCTACTCCCTCTCTAAAACTATTCTTAATAAAGCTTGGTTTTCTACATCTTGTTAGTACACATTTACACATGGATATAGGAAGGAAACAGTAGAATAAAATGGTAATCCGATTTTTAAACACGTGTTGCTTTGTGATGATATTGAAATTCTATGAACTTTGCAGTACCACAAGAAAAAAATCAATGGCGACTTACCACTGAAAGGGGTTTCCCCGGGTCGCTAGACGAAAGCTGAAAAGGTTAATTACATCTCCTGAAAGTCCTGTCCCTCCACTTCACCGCCATTCTCATTTTAATTCACCTTTAATTTGCTTGGTTGTTCTAGGGTTGCAAGTGTCGGCGGGAGTCTCGGCGTGGTTGGCAGGGAAAAAGGAGTTCTTTATGAAGGATGTTCTTCGTCCCCGGAATGGGAGCGGTTCCCTAGTCCCGTGCCTCCCAGTGGGATGTGCAAGCCTGCAGGAGGAAGGGGAGCTGGTTGTGTCGGCTACCACCGGGGAGTTTCAACCTGGAAAATGCAGTGACCCTGTCCTCTGAATCTGTCGCGCCTCCTGATCCGACCGCACTGTCTCCTCTCACCTAACCCCTCTCTCCTGGGGACAATGAGGGCACCTTAGGAGCCTAGACAAAAATTATCTCCTTAGATCGCAGTGCTAAGTTACCCTCCCCCTACGTCATACGCAATACCACTTGAGAAAAATAAGTTTTAACATTCAAACCAATAACAAAGAATATAGCGAATATGGTTAACGCTACAAAGGTTTATTTGATGTAAATTGTGGTCTAACGACACCTACATCTTTTGTGTAGTAAGATTTTGTTTCTCTCTTACAGATTACCGATTATGTCATTCAGAAAGAAGAGGACTTCACAGGCTATTCCCAGAAAATTGAAGATATACATTTTATTTGTCATACAGATTTCTAAAACATATGGTAGTTCAATCAAAATCGTTGGTCATTTTTATGAAACAAAAAATAACGAATATTGATTATGTAAAGGAAGTTTGGAGTGCAGGGATTTTCTTGAAAATATTCGTGTTCATCCTTGGAAGATGCTGAATTTAAATTTTACTTGGTATTTAACCACCTTTTACTTTTTTAATTATACTGTTCACACACAAACACACACACGAAGATATACATATTGATTCAGTGAGTCTCAAGACGTGTATTTAATCTCGGTATCGAATTTTCGGGTGGAATTCGATACATCTCCTACTTACTATAGGTAAGGTATTTGTACAAAGAGCACCAAAGTAAATCTTCGGCGGATTTTCTATCGTTTTCTGGGGTCTTTTGAGGCGCATCCTTCACCTTACCTTTCGCAGAGCGTGGTGGCTTGATAACAGCCATAAGGGGAAAAGAGGGGAGGTTGATGCCTTTGCTTTTTCTGGTGTTATTGAAATCACAACATGTTTATTGTCTCAGAACCAGTCATGCTGTATACTAGCGAAATTACTCGTGGACATATCGTGGGTATGTGGGAGGCTGGTCGCACTGTTACAGCAATTGCAACCACATGCATAAAAGATTTTATAGTAAATTACTGGATAAAAATGTTCCAGGAAAGTGGGGAAGACGGTCTGCATACTCGTCGGAAAATAGGCACCACCCATAAAACATCCGCAGATGATGATATTCATTTACTAAATGCAAATTACTCTTTTGTTATAATTGACTGATATGTTTAGAAACTAGAGATAAATGTGCATATGTAAATGGTTTACCGAATAAGACATTATGGCAATAAAATTGGGTTATATTTTTGTCTATAATCCTGATGTATCTCTATGATCAGCAATATATTAGTAAAAGTATATTAACCAATTATAGTTTCAATTAGAGGGAAAACATGCTGTTTTATTTATTTATTATTTAGTTATGTTTGCTTCTATGTAGCAATAAGCATTGATATCACTGTGAGAATACAGTTCTGTTTATGTTTTGCTATAAAGTGCTGCCTTGCTATGTAATTAATGAATCCATCCAATCTTTAATTTGTACCCCCTGAAAATCTTTTCACATTACACATTCTACATTTCGCTAACCTGGGCGCTCGTCAACTTTTCCCCTTAGCTTTTAACTCTTTCAAAGACGTGTCTTGCACTAAGGTGGTATGGGCTACCTATCACGTTAAGAGGTCTGTATGACAAACTGAATGCACTTACCCTATCTCTTTTAGCCAATACAATCGAGAGCATAAACATATATTTCGTTTCTACGCCATTTTGTAACCTTTGTTGTGGTTATTGGTGCAACTATTTAGCAGGAGGAGTAGTGCACTCTTGCACCGTGGCCTAAAGCAACCAATGAAATGGCCATGGCTTCGTAAGACCACGTACAAGATAAATAATGTGACATAGACGCGAGGTGCAGTAGATTCTCTTTGGCGCTCTTTGTACATACTAACGGAAGGACCCCACAACCGGGGCAGAGCATCACACATAGACCATCCCCTTTGTGCTTTTACCGTGCTTCCTGGAGAGAGGGATAACGGGATAGACCTGAAGGGCAACCAGATGATGACGATGTGCGCAAGCATAGGAGGGGTCCTTAACATTTCTAGTCCGAACGCATCCGACGACGCCCAAGTCCACTCACAAGTCCCCAATCCCCAGGCTCCCCTCGAAAGGACACCCGCTCTATAGCACCAGGAGACGTGTTTAGCTGAGCAGTCCGACCGACACGACACCAGAAGGAAACCTCTACAAAGCGCACCTCTACCGCCCAGCCGCAACACGCCGAAAACCGTTGTCCGGTCCTTCAACAGATAACGATGAAGGAAATGAGGGAAAGTAAAGTCGTGGTAGAAGAGGAACCACCCCAGCATTCGCCCATCGACCCGGCGGAACCATTAAAAATCTATGTCAGAGTAGACAGTCGCCGGGAATCGAACTTGGAACCTCCCGAATGCGAGCCTCACACATTACCGCTGAGCTATCTCGCTCAGTCTCTAGGTAGGAGTAGGATTAGGTGCGGAGGGAGACTCAGCACCTCGACCTATCTTTTGTGCCTATGCCCCTGACGAGGCGCCCCCAGGATGGAGGGGTGACAGAGGGTGGCCGGACCAGGAGGCACGACAGGGAAGAGGGCTGGATCCCTATCTTTTACAGATTGAAACTCCCGGATGGCAGCTGGTGCAACCGTCTCCCCTCTCCCTGCAGGCTTGCAAATCCCACTGGTGGGGCCGGGACTCTTGAGGCCGCCCCCATTCCGGGGGACGAAGCATTACATAGAGCATCCTTTTCCTCTGCCATACTCGCCAAGACTCCGGCCAACTCTTTCAACCCTGAAATAGACCAAGCAGATAAAAGGTGAAGTGAAATGAGAATGGAGGTGAAATGGAGGGACAAGAAATTCGGGGATGTAATGAACTCTCTTAGGATTAGCTTAGCGACCCGAGGAAACTCCCGAAAAAACCTATTGGTTAGGAATGTCGGCCGCGAGAATCGACCCCACGACCTCCTGAAACTTTACCGCTTCAGCCAACCCGCTGGGCCGGTCTATAGGTAAGTGGTAGGGAAAGTAATAAATGCGTACTTTGTTAAACAATTTAATTAATTAATAGTAACAGTAATTTGAAACAACGTTCTGAGTTCATTGGATTTAAACTGCAGTACAAGTACTCGCTACTTTACATGCGCTCTCTCTCTTGCTTCCCATTTGGAGTGTGGGTATTCTTTATGCAGGAACACTATTCCCGTGCGTGCGTGTACTCCATTTATGTAAGCTGTATGCACACACTATAGGTTTACATTTACAGTGCATACGAAAGCGTAGGTAAGTAAACAAGGGAATCCATAATGGGATCGCGTGAGCAATCCTTTCACCAAGACCTGAGGCATGTAATTTCCGGAAGAGAATTTTCATGTGTACAAGTGACAGAGGAAATAAGCAAGTAAGATATTACATTTAGAGGGTTATAATTTTCCATTGCTCTGCCTGCGAGACAGAGAGGGCAAATCCAAATCGTGGGCTCGTGCGGCGTAAGAACAACAAAAGTTATGTGTTCTCTGGCGCTGAGAATATTTAACCGCCAATTAAATGAAACACTTAGAGGCTAATTAAGTCACGAAAGCAATGGGGTCCTAGGCTGTTGTACATACAATTGACTTTTATGGAATGATTTTTAAGTAGTGGTATCAATTATCTGAAGGCGGCCGGTCAGTTATCTGGATTAGGCATCTAATGGAGCAAATGCGTGCTCTTACAATAAGGTGAAGAGGGAGAGCGGCGGGGGGCGACGGTAGGTAACGATTGGACACAGTACTACAAACTAAATGACGCTTGCGTCACTGCGACTTCCATTGTTTTTTGCTGGAATCGAAAAAAAGCTGTTTTAAATACAGTAAAAACTCAGTTATACGTTTTCAAAGGGAGACGGTAAAAATAGTGAACAAATGAGAAAACGTAAAAGTGTATTTTGAGGCAGTATTGTTAACATATAAATGATTTCAGTCTAATTATATAACATATAAATTCAATAACAGCCCGCCTTAAAGCAATGTGTGTGTAACAATATATAAAAAGTGTATATTACATTCATTATATATGTTTATATTATTGTATACATGTGTAATAATGTTATGTGAATGCATTACGTAATTTAATAATGTAGGAGATGTGAGAATAATAGGTTAAAAGTTGCTAACAATGAGATAACAATGAGGTAACTTTGAGGCAATAATGAATTTGAAAGTTTAATAATGATACTTGTGATTCTTGGAGGCAATAATGTAATTTTGTGACAGTTTATAAAATAGCCAATCAATAAGAAAAAGCTTTAGTTAAATGAAGTTATTCTATTGGACTAGGATTAGTCAATCAGAAAATGAAATGGAGCAAAATTTAAAAATTCAGAAGTTAGTTGCAAATAAACAGCGTTCCTAACTGGACGCGAGATGTGTCCTCGAGAAGTTTAATACGTATTCAGCGTGAGACGAAAATAGTTTACGTGTTAAAAAGTGCAAGTAATTAACATAAGAATCTCACAGCTCTCTATATCAGTGAAGTGTTATTTAAATCGTGTCAAGTATTAATAAATGGAGTGGAGAAAAACTTAAATCTGTGTAAGCCTACATTCCTTAGTCGCACCACTCCCTGCTAAGACATTCATGTCTCTAAAAAAAAAAAATAAATACTGACGCAGCCGAGGCAAACAAATATATAATATTTGAAGAAACAGTCAAAATTACAAAGTTAATATTTTTAAATTTGGAGCACAGGCCACCGGAAAGTACATTTGGGGCGAAGGATACCGAAAACGTTTCACCATACGTGCGGTTGCAACTACTTCAAGTTCGGCTCCCCAACAGTCGAGTATAATACATCTTCAAACTGGCTTTTCATACGTAGCAGCAACAAATCTTCTTCAAATTGGCCCCCAAAATGTGGTGCAAATAACGTAAAGACAATACTCCATCCTCAATTTTCTGATGGAATTGAAAGTGTTTTTACTTTCTCTATCACGTATCTAGTAAGTAGAGAAGGTATTGCATTTCACCCATAAATGCGATACTGAGATTTCATCGGAAATACATGTTTTGAGGTCTCCTGAACCCCTTCCCCCAAAAAAAGAATTTTTAGAATAACCTCCACGCGCGCGCGCGTGTGCGTGTGTGTGTGTGTGTGTGTGTGTGTTTGTGTGAACAGCATAACTCAAAAACGTAAGGTCGGGTAAATACCAAACTTGGCGTTTAAGTACAGTGTCTTTCGAAGATGCGACGCCAAGCTATTCAAGAAAATCCCTCCACCCCAAACTATCCCAAATGGAACATTTTTCAACTGTTTTATTTTAAAAAAAATGGCACTAATGATTATGATTAAAATACCATATATTAAAGATATTTGCATGACAAATAAATTGTATATCTTGAATTTTCTGGGAATAGCCTGTTCATTCGGAAGTAATTTTGTGTAATCTTGTATAACTGGTAAACGTTAAGTGATGGCTAATAACGCACTAAATAAAAAACGTAGATCTTTTTGAAACACACAATTCATTTCAAATAATTTTTGTGGGATTAGCAATTTCTGAGATACCCGTTATTAATGGTTTGAATTGTTCAATACTTTAAAGAAAGACAAAGTTCTGTCTACATTCAGTTGTTTCTTGCATGGAAAGATTATGGAAGTTTAAGGCCAACATACAGCTCCCAGTTCTTAAAAATTTCACTAGCGCTGTTCCTTTCTATCTATAACGAAGACGTATTAATGAGAAAACGTACCCCAAAATGCATATAACTGAGCTAAATATCAAAGGAGTAAGTTCAGTGCCTAACAAATTCAGCGTATATCTCACTCATATAACGTATAAGTGAGGTTCAAATGTATTTAGTAATTCCTCGGATATCCGTTTCAAAAGTCGGTTTGATTCATAGATTAGAAAAGTTTCTGTTATACACTGCACCTCATTATATCGCCGATTTATACCTATTTAATATTTCAGAACGTGTTCAATTAATAAACACATACTAATTAGGTAAACGTCTTCCCACTTTATGAAGAAACCAACAGTCGATGGAATAACACTTGTTTTGCAATAGTGTTTTGGGTCCGACTTACTGCATACGGCATCATAGGCAGTGGACACTGATTATACATGAAATAAAATGATAGTTGGGAAAGAAAATTTGGAAAGGAAACATTCCAGACCTAAATTTACAGTATATCTATTGTTCAAATGCAGCGGCCACTTCTTCAAATAGTCGCCTCGTTATAAGCAAATTTTCACGTGGCATAAGGTTTATTAGCAAGGAATCAATTGATTCGTTTGCGGCAGGAAATGGACTACTGTTTGATATTTCCGGACAAGAAATTGTATTCTTGTTAAACACATAGAGCATTAACGACCACAAAACTTTAAACCTTGTTTTATCGAGCTATATCCACAATATGTTTCTTTCACAATTTATTTGCTATATAACTTTGAAACCTGCCCCTTATTTTTTAATAACCCCGTATTTTAAACTTATTTTAGCACCCTAATATCCTATCAGGTAGTCAGTTTGATGGAATTAATTAGCATCTGGATGTTATTTCATCTTTAGTTCTCTATGTGACTTATAGGAAAAAAGCTTCGGTTATAAGGGTCATTTTTGTAAATGCTCTTCAAACCACAAGGAGTATTTCCCAAAATTTAATTATTACAAAATTAAATAATTACTAATTTATTACGTAATAATTTTCTGTGCTTTCTAATATTTTGAAATTTACAATAGCATAAATATTTTGTAATTATATAAACAAGATGCAGTAACATTTATTCATTATCTTTACAATTAAAGACGTTTAACTACTTGAAAGTAAATGAAATAATAGTAAAAGGGTAATAATTGTTAAACCGCAATAGGTACAAATTTGAACTTAAACGGAGATATACTTTAATATTCTAACACGTATATAAAAGATACTCCTAGGCGAGTGTACCAAGGCAATTAAATAAATTAATAAGACTATTGCATCTATTAAATACTTTGCCTGATTTAGCTCTACATTTACCTATCACGATAACTGCTCTATTGTGTCACTGAAATAATCGCGGTCTCAAGTATCATGCACTGTATAAGGCGTGCTGTAATATCGCGTGCTATGGACAGCGTTGCTAATATTATGCACTACTTCTAATTTCTTAAAACCTTTGTCATAATTCAAGTGGCGGAATGACAGATTCAAGAGATTTTCTATGCGACAAGGAGTATTTCAAAGTATACGTAATATAATCATTTAATATCCCATTTAGGGCTTCACCAGCTTTAATGAAGTTTATTTAAAGCTTCGGCAATATTATTGACGAGGTTGCAAAATGTGAAGCAAATTGAGATGTATAATCAATTTTTGCTGTGTCTTAAGTAGACGAAAACTGAATACCATTGGTTTTGAAATGCTAAAAGGCATTCAAGTTATTTTTTACCATTGACTAAGAGCTCAGCATCTATGGATGTCGACTATCGATGAGGATATGAAATGTTCATGTTATATCTCTGACAGAGATTTGAGGTCTGCAATCCTTCACGTATTTTTGGCCCTGAAAGATTCATGAATTAACCAGCGGACACCAGTAAAAAGAAGAAGAATAGCGGTAACAACCGCAACCTTCCCGGAGGCTACTCAAAATTACACTACGGGATGGCACGATAAAGAATCTGTAACTAACCTGCGATTGGTTTTGTTTGTCGTACTTCCACTTACATTTAGAAGTTCGCATTGAGCTTTTCTTCTTCTTATAGAATCCTTAAAAGCCGATGTGGGTTATATATGCACTAGTTTGTTTTTAATTTCTATACTGCTTATCTGGTTTAGGGAAAGTATTGCATTTAATCCGAAAATTCTATATCAAGATTTTTCGGTAAATGCACGTTTTGATACTCCGTAACTACACGAAAAGCATTATTAGAAAATGTGGTCGTCTCTAATGCTCCCCATGTGGCTTATGACCTTCATGTGATTACCTCATTCCACCAAGCATTGACTGGACTAATTTCTGAGGTGGAGGCAGCCAGCGGGCCGGAACTCTTTGCCTCCGGGGTAGGGCGATGAGGATGGCGGTGGAATGAGAGGACCTACAGTTTTTATCGTGGACTCCGAACCACAATCGCCACCCCAGAGCCGAGAATCGAAGCCCGGACTCTAAGTACGAGAGCCCGAAACAAAACCACTACGCTACTCCGGCGTTCCTTTCGTGAATGTTAAATCCTTCAATTTTCATTTGACATAGATTAAATATTTTTAGATCTTCAGATTTATAGTTTTCCAAACAATTTTACTTATGATATTCGAACAAAAATGGTTATATTCTAAATACTCTGACGCAACTAAGTCACACGACTTTCCCTACCCACTATAATTTATATCTGTTCTGTAAATTATACTCACAAGATTTATTTATTTGTGTTTTTAGGTCCTTCAGGTTAAACTAGATAAATGTTTGCAGAAATGGTTTCATTATGTTTTACTATAAGTATACTTAAAGCCCACCTCACATTCAAGAGGTTTCGAGTTCGAATTTCGATTAGGGTGAGTTATGTGCATAAGATTTTTTTCCGGGACGGATGTTGGGTAACTCCAAGTTCTTAGAGACCCGGGGCCAATTTGAACATCATTTCAACCATTTCGTTCATTCACCGTTGATATGACTCTTCATGATAAAATACATTAATTAATCATAAAAAGTATATTTGGGGCGATACTCAAAATTTTTAAAAACAGTTAGTTTTAATGTTGTATGGTTTTTATCTCACGAGAAAGAAAAGAGGAGTGTTTAGCACAAAAAATGTAGCATATAGTGCTGTGGAATTCAAACTAAGAACAACGAATATTTGTAAAATACTAAAAATAATTTGATATAAGCTTGATTTTAAGGCGATATGCATTTTTCCTAGAATAAATTAATCTCATTAGTGCTTTCATGGCGATACAATATTACGAAACTTAAATCCAAATAAAGAAGTTCACAAGCTATGTAGAGAACAATCAAGATGCGTATTTTCATCATTTCTAAATAGGTATTTAATATTTTAAACAAACTCTCAGTGGCGTTTTCGAGCAAAAATTGTTGAAAGTTATTAGTAAAGGTTAATTTGGGATGGAGAAAGTTTCCTACCCTAGAAATATGCTGAACTTAAATGCGAAGTTTGGTATTAATATGATTTTTCGTTTTTAAGTTTGCGGCTTTCAAAGACTCAAGACACTTTTTTACAAATGCCTCCTCCCTCTCCGTCTCGCCCTCTCTTTTTTCTTCGAGGAACCTCAAATTGTGCTTTTCTGGCAAAATCTCGTTAACAATGAATGGAATACAATATATTTTCCTCTACATACCATATAAAATATTAGAAAAAGTAAACTATAAAAGGTATTTTTCCGCATAAGGTTTAATGCGAGAGAATTCCTCGAATATTCTCGCTTTGTGTCCTTATAAGGTACCTAATTTAAAGGAATGCACCGATGAAATTTCGTACAAATCTCATGAGATGGACAGCGTACATCCAAAAAAGAAGATACACAGGCTTTCAAAATTCATTCTCAAGTTTTATATTGTGGATATTTAGTTTTTCATGTAATAGGGTAACATATTTTATTTTCATTTTAAGACTTGAGTTTGTTGATTTTTCCTTTCTCAGCGCTTTTGCTCGATAAAAGTGCTTTGCATGATGAGGAACCATTATTTGTTGGTACTCGACGCTCACTTTATAAAAAAAAATCCAAAAGGCAACAGTTTGTTCACCAAGTTACTATTGTATAAGTTTTAGCTTTTAGTCCATAAACATTAATGACCGATTGTGCATTATATGATAATCCAAAGATTGTTGATGTTTTGCATTCTCCAATTTGCAGAAATTTTTCTTTTCATATTCATAAAGCTACAGTTTACAATCCTATAGTATCAAAGCCAATTATAATAATACTGATGATAGCAATACAATCATAATAATAACATTAATAATAATTAGGTAGATATTTGTGTACCTTCTTATAAAATTAGCTTCTGATCTGAATGTGAGTACATGTTAATATTTTAACTAATGTGGCCGACGTCCAAACCACAGAACTGTTTTCGGACAGTGACATTGCTCCTCATTTTCAGATGTCTCTCGGTATATAGATGTAATTTACTTCTTCAAATGTATGTATTGTACAGGGTGATTTATAAAGAACTGACACATCTCTTTCTTAAATTATTCTGTTCAAAATTCGCTCAGTGCCCCAATTTTAGCACCAAATTAAGCAGAATGTTCTGGAGTTTCAATTGCCTGTAACTAGATGTGCAGATGTTCGTTTTATTCGTAATTGTTAGTTTTATTGACGGCAACGGTTTGAGATTTTGTTCTAGTCAACGTGAAAATGGAGTACATTAAATGAACGACTCTTCCTTGTAAAGCAATACTGGATTACGAATTCATTTACAGTTATTCAAAGGGCATGCCAGAGAGAATTTGGTGTTCGGAATCCTCCCCAAAGAAACACAATACTGGGACTGGTAAAGAAATTGGAAACAACTGGATCTCTGGTGAGTGAAAAAGGCAAAACTCGTTCATCTAGGCTTCCCAAGATTATTGGTGACGTAATAGCACGACTGGATCAGTCACCCAAAAAATCATTAAAACGTTTGTCTCAGGAAACAGGGTACAGCTACTCAATGTATCAGAGAGCTGTGAAAAGTGTAGGCCTAAAGCCGTATAGGATTATGGTTGTCCATCAGTTACAGGAACCAGAGAGGGATAGACGACTGAATTATTGTCGTTGGTTTCAGGCGTTCACTGTGCAAAATCCTGCCATATTGTCCATCACATGGTTCACAGATGAAGCATGGTTCCATTTATCCGGCTATGTGAACTCAAATAACTAACGCTATTGGGCCAGTGAAATCCACATGTTATTCATCAAGTACCTATGCACCCGGTTAAAATAGGAGTTTGGTGTGCAATATCCTCACAGAGAATACTGGGACCAATTTTTTTTAAAACAATGTGTACACTGCAGAGCACTGATGGGTTTTCATGGAGTTTGCTGAGCAACTAGACGATGTAGAGCGAGTCAAGGATATTCTCAGCAGGACGGCGCTACTGCCATACATCAAATGAATCCATGGCACTAATTGCGAGTTTCTTTGACGACCGGATAATTTCCAAGATCCCTGTGGCCACCGAGATCTCCGGATTTGACATCGCTGAACTTCTTTCTATGGGGTTACTTAAAAGACAAGGTTTATGCCACACGTCTCCACACATTGGGCGATCTGAAGCACAACAGTACACAGGAGATTCAAGCTATTGACAACAGAGTCCTCCAACGAGTGGCCACTAACATGGAACGACGTATTGAGTTGTGCCTTATGCAGGATGGAGTACATTTTCAACATTTGCTACAGAGGTAATCTCCCAAAATTCCTTTGCGTTTCAGGTATAATAGGTTGTCGCTAGCATAGTTCGTTTTGAAACCATTAAAGAAATACGTGTGTCAGTTTTTCATAAATCACCCTGTATAATCACCAGGAGTATATTCCACACTTCAATCACTGCTGTACATAATTTTGCGTAATGATTGAAACTAAATATTTTACGGTCTTACGATACACTGTGTATGCATATACTTAAACGGAGAGTATGACTTAAATAGTGACTGAGTAGCCATAAACTATAAGACTGATGGAAACCAAATATTTTCAAAGGTTGAGTTATTTCACGCCCGAATTCTTATTCGTTTCTGCTGAATTCTCAGATTTTGGTCACTGCTGTAAGTAAATGCAAGGACTGAGAGCGAGCCACTTAGCAAGCCAGCGACCGCAGAAACAATACAGAGTAATTTAGCGTCAGCTAAATCAGTTGCATATTAAACGTGGTTAGCGCTGTGGGATATACAAGTTCCTTACCTCTCCCTTCCCCATAGTTTTGCAAATGTTCATATAAATATGAGCCGATTGAATTTTGCTTTGATTCACACTTAGAAAACGCAGTCATGGATAGCAGCCAAGAATACTTTGGTGACATTACCTACTAAGGAACAGCGTCAATCCTTATCTGCGCTATACTCCTTTCGTTCTTCTTTAGCGCAGGATGAAAGTAAATCGAAAAAGTATCGAAGAGTATTTGAAAGCATTACACATACTTCGACCATCGAATATTGTGACGTGTTAGTAGGTATTGTCATACCACACTCATTATTGCGTCGCATTGTCGACAGTATTATTGGGGTAATTTATTATTTCTTTCGGCTGAACGAGCCTTCTCCTTTGGCGCCGAGCACGTCAGGGAGAGATCTGGTATGCCGCCATCTCTAGCTAGCATCCATAGCCAGGGTGGGAGAGTGGGGGGATAAATAGATAGCGTTACTTCTATATATGTTAGCTTTACTTTATGAGTAAGCGTATAAGGAGTAGTAGTGGTCAGTCCTCAAAAGCGCGGCATCTACCCTCAATCCTTTATTCCCCTGTGTGTAATGTAGGGCCTCCAAGAGCTTTATCAATAAATCGCAGGTAATGCGTGTGATGTGAAATTTGTGTACTTGGTTTTTTATTATTAAATTGGGTTTTATTTATCGATTATCGACGCTCTTTAACTGCTGTGGTCCTTAGCGTCCCATTCCATATTGGGTGTGAAAGACCTGAAATTTTGCTCAGAGGTCTCTTTATTAGGCTTGAGATTCTTTTACGTGCCGTAAATCTACGATACGGGACCACCGGTTTTACTTCCCTTCCGAAGGAAGCCATGCTAAGGATTTTTACGCCCGAAAAAATTCATCGCCCTCCGCGACCTCGGGAAGATGGTAAACACTACACCACGGAGGACATGTGTACTTGGTTAAAAAATAAAAAATAATAAAAAAAACTCACGCCTTCATCGGAAAAAACCTCAAACCTTCATCGGAATGTAGACAGCAAGGTCCTGGTCCTCTCGCCGTTTGTAGCTACGTTTCCCCCATGTGCATCTTGGGGTGATTAAAATTTAATAATTTGCTGGGAACCTTTCGGCCCTCACCCAGCATGTAACAATATTGAGATATTGACGTTACTCAGGTTCCATTCCAAATATTAAGCTTACTAAAAGGATTTCATCGGCTTATCTATAGCTCAAACTCGAGGGAAATTGGTAACAAATAAAATGAGAAATTCATGAAATGAATGAACACCTTTAAAATAAAATCCGGAACATACACCCTTAGTGAATTCAGGAAGACTTACTTTAATCACGTAAGCCATCTATAACTGCAGAAGACAAGGAAGCAACATGAACGTTCGAGTGAATACCACATAGCGCTGTGGTGGATAATGTCGTCACCCTGAAAAAGCTAATTATTATGCATTCTGCATCATCACAGAACATAAGAGGTCAACATGTGCTTAGCTACCTCTGTACTGAACCTCTCTTAGTTTACACAAAGAAAGAGTGTCCAGTGTCTCCGTTGATTAAAATGACAATTCATAAACTCATAAATACAGGTTATATAAATTACTTACACTGAATAACCAGAGAAAACGCAATAGTAATTTTACAAATTTCATAACAATATTACAAACATCGAGTTCTCTCCGTTTGATAGATGATGTATGTCAAAACTATAGTCTGATTCGGGCTATATTTGCAATATTGTTTTCCTTGGTGAAGCTCTCAAATTGGCGGTGATGTGTTCTCGAAGTTCTAGTAAGGCACGTGACGGAGCACACGCAGAGAGAATTGGTGTTCATTTACTTTCGGACTTTCGCGGGCAAGTGTTTGGATTGGCCTCCTTCATGAACACTTGCATTAAAACATAAATAAAAACAGCACTACCCTGCTACAGTAATAAAGCTATGAATGCTGTTATAGGTCTTCCGGTCAAGTTGCCGCATTCCCAAGCATCCTAATCGCACTTCGTCGACGCCAGAGAGTAGAAAAGATTAGGTGAATTTTGGTACGAAACACCTAAGAGACATTGTACCCGCTGAACCTCCGGGAAAAAGGGCTGAAACGAAGGACACCAGGGGGACCAGATACGGGGCGGCAGGATCACATGAAGGCGGGGTCACTAACGCCCTCAGGTGTGAGATTCCAACGCCGGCGGGACCACCCACAAAAGCCTTCCTCCCCAAGAAGAGGTCTCCCTGGGGTTGCATCAGACCCGGGACGGGACAGACAGTTACTCAAACGAAATTGCACCGCCACACCGTCCAATCGCCTTTCGATCCTGAAACATGACACGTGGAATTACAGAAACCACCTCAGCATTCGCCTACCTCCTACCAAAAAACCCCAACACCAGAATGGTTGTCAAAGGGGAATCGAACCCGGGACCTTAAGGTTTGATCCTCACACGTTACCGAGATACTATCTCTCTCTCGGTATGTAAGCACTAGGTTGCACACTTCAGGCGTACTAGAGCGAGAGGCCTTGGTTCAAATGTTTCCTTTATTATGAACATGTTTCTGATCTGGCCATATTAACAATTAAGAGCACTTAAGCAATACCTAAGAACGTCTATAAATAGAGAAGATTTCATACGAAATGAAACAAAACTTGAGGCTCCCTCTGCCGAGACGTATTTATAAAATACAGAGCGTTCGTTATATTTCCGGGCCGCGGTACTCGGGTATGCCTGCTCAGCGCATTATAAATTACACTGGGGGGTTTTCCGTCCTGTATCTCCTACATTACTCACTCACGAGTGGTAGTAAAACTCACTATAACGAGTACTAACCTTGTTTTAAGTGGTGTTGAAAGTGACGTCCATCTATATGGGGCATTCCTGGTATGTTCGGATGAAACTTCCATTCACAAAGGTCTTTATGCGTAATTCCCATAGTTTATTTTATACTCGTATTGTTCTTAAGTGCATCTATGATTTAGGATTGGTACTATAAACTTCATTTTTTAGGGTTAGAATGATGCACCGATTTCGTCATTTTTTCCGTGTTAGAACATTACGTTTTCGCTTCTTAGGTTAGCATTTAGCGATCCCGTTGGCTTAAACTAATTAACAGATGTCCAACAGTTTCTCTACCTGGAACTGAAATACCAGGAAAATTTACCTAAAATTGTTTACACACCTGTCTACATGATTAGATTTTTATGTATCACACATAAAAGTGTGTGAATTTGTCACCAGGAATTTCAGTGAACTAATAATAAGACAAGAACAAGAACAATAATAATCTTAAGCAAATCCGCACAACAGATGTCTTGGATAAATTTCACCTTTAAGATGCACAATGCACAAACATTGGTGCTTACCACACAAGTAGAATGTAGCAAGAGACGCAGTATGAGTATAACACAGCTGACAAGTGTATTCTAGAGCGAATCATTCACCACCAGTGCGCAATAAGGTCGCTGCAGTACAGGGGAGCATGTATACACACTATCTGTGACCCCACCACACAGCGACGGCTCTGAAGTAGGATATTATACTTCCCGTGAAGCTTAGGTGAAGAGAACGGAATACCTACCAAAGACTCCGCAATAGCAAGGTTACATATTGTTACATACTGGGTAGATGGCCTAAAAGTTCACATGAAAATTAAATTAATTTTGAGTACCCAGCACGTACATTGAGGGGACGTATACTTACTTGCAGGGGAGGACCGAAACGTGATGTGGAGCTTAAGAGGAAGGCGTGGGTTTTTCACTGTACAAAATCCACAACACAAATCCACTCACACATTCCTAGGTATATTTCCCAACCATTGGGGGTTCCTACATTATTAAAAATGGAAGGTGGGAGGAGATGTCCACCGATCCAAAGCCCGGCTTACACACGCGGTCCGTTACTCACGGAATCCTAACTGAGAGTGACGCTATCCTCCACTGCTCGTGGCTAGCAAAGCTACCAGCCGTGGGTGACATAAATAACAAAGTGTCTGGTAAATGACAATATAGAACAATAATGTAGAACAATAATGTAACCCCCTAAATTATTCATACGCCACATAATGTATCAGAGAAACTTTGGCTGACAACGTTATCAAAAGAAGTTAAATAATTATGAAAATTAATAAATAAAACGTTTTATAAGAAAGGAATAAAAAACTACAGTCATCTCTGTGAAATGTTTTTGTAAAATGACGGCATATGGTATATGGACGAGGAGAGCGGGACATCCTCCAAAGGCATCCCCAGTAGCAAGTTGTGTACTAAATTGTAGAAAACTACTTCGGCTCCTTTTCCATCGTCCCCCCTTGCAGCGGTACCATGGAGTTGATATGCGCCAATTTGGCAGCATGGTATTTCAGGAATGGTCCCGGGTTCGATGCTAGCTCAAGGACTCGCATGGATCTTGGATCTAGGGTTGGTGTTTAATACGACTGGTTCATTTTCCTGCCCGTTTATTTCCCGTCACCGTTTTAATATCTGACTTCTGATATTTCTCTCTCACTCGCGCGCACGCACGCACACGCACACGCACACGCACACGCACACGCACGCACACACTCGCTCTCTTTCTTTCTTTCTCTTCTTTACTGCTCTGCTTTATACAATCGCCCCAATCCACCGGCACACATTTATTTTCAGCACAACCTCCAAGAAAATAGCATAAACAAGCGTTGTCTGACCACTCGTGTTTCTTTATATCAAATTTCCTATCTCCCCATTTGACTATCACACGATTTCTACCTTTTCTCTTATTGGTTGCCTGCGGCTATATGAGCGCTGACCGCTTCCTATGCATCTGTTTTTCAGGCTACCTAACGGTACACTAACAAAGTATATCTCTTCTCAGTTGGCTGTAATAAGGAAAAAAAACCAACCCCTGCTGCTGGCACTGTCTTTTCAACCCATACTCGCTTGCCCGACTTATTTAATAATACCATTCCAATTATTATTAATATTTATTTTCCCTATGGTTATCAGTTTATATTTAGCTACGCAGAACGTACTGTCTCACCCTGCATCGTCCGCCCAGGCAGGGAGAGGTTAAAAGACCGACATGGGCAGCTCTCGTGAACGGGAGATCTGCGATTGAAATTCAGCCAGGATTCTCCTCCCTGACTGAGGCCTTTCTCCAATTAGACTCAGTCCTCACAACTAGCAACGCCGAGGAGGTACCCTAAACTTAAGCCTGGAATGCGTTCTTCCCCAATTATAATTTCATGTCCTGCATCATCGGAGTACACCACCCGTGGTAAACAACTGAGATGGAGCCGCGGTAACATATTAGACTCGCATCTGGAGGTCCCGGGTTTGTTCTCCGGGGACTACCCTCTTTGACTCGTAGGTTTTTCGTGATTTCACCGAGTCGGCAGACGATATTTACGTGGTTTCTCTTCTACCACGACTGTTCTGCCCCTTATTTGCTATATACCCACCATCTGTTTGAGGGTTGTAGGACCAGGCGGCGATGTTCTACGCGTTGCGGCTGGGCACTGAATGTGCGCTTTGTATACGTTTCTTTCCTGGCGTCGTTGTGGGACTGCTCAGTTAAGACACGCCTTCAAGAGGGCTCTGTCGAGTGTTAGGAGCTGGTGGGTGCCCAGGCGGCGTTGGATGCGTTCGAACAGCAAACGTTAGGGATCCCGTCAAAGCTTGCGCCATCGTTATCCTGATCTAGTCGCCCTACTAGTCGTCACGGCCTACTTGTGGTGCTCTGCCCCGGTTGCGGGAGGTCTCCTCACATTTACCTTTTAATCGCCTGTGGTATGCTGTTAAGACGGGCGTAAACACTCTTCAAAAATTCTAAGAAGCAAATTCCAAAAATAAATAAACTCAAAGCATATAAACAATGTTCCGCAAAGAAAGGTGTCTCTCGACAAAGCCAGAAGGCTCGGGTGGTCATGTGAAAGAGTGCTAGTAATATATATATATATATATATATATATATATATATATATTCTTTTCGTTTTGCAACTCTTCATCACCCGTGTTTTTACTTTTACACATACAACCACAGTCTTGTAACTGTCGATATAAATGCACAATGCTATAGATACTCTTAGACTTTTGATATATCTTAGGAATACATGCCACACAGCTTTAACTCAAAAGTTCCTCTTTTAGTCACCTCTTTGTATTTATGACCTGTTATTTGCGTTGGGTAATATAAGTAGATCTGCTTATTTTGATGTAATAATCATTATTTTATATTGTGACGCAACAGCTACGAACCAAGGTTATCGGGAGGTCGCACAAAGATAAATAGCGCTCGCCAACGTAAACACTAGAAGCACTATCCGCAGAAAACTAGAATTTTCTGGAAGTCTCCCCTTCTCGAACGTTCTAGAACTAAATGGAAATTTCCAAAGTTATATGCGAACGCTCTCGCGTCAGTGAGTTGGGTCAGTTAGTGAGCGAGATAGCGAGTTCGTTTCTGGTGCGATATCAAGTGCAGTTCTCCAAGTGACGTGAAGCGAGTCAAGAGAGATTGAAGAAGTCCTGTGTTCGACTCTCCAACGAGAGAACCATCCGGAAGAATTAGATACGCCGTGCGTATTGGACATTACGCAGGAAAGTGAAATAACAGAAGAAATTGAACTAGTTCATATTAGTGAAGTACAGTGCGACAATTTGAACCCAATAAAAACAGTGAAATTGCATTGAGAGCTTATGAGAACTGACAGTTTAAAGCTGGAAAAAGCCACCATAAGTAATATTGGTAGATACTTACAGTGCTTTGAAACTTATTTATTTATTTTTAATGATGTTTAACGACCGTTCTGACTACATGTTGCACCACAGGCGAAAAACGCTAGTGATGCATGCAATTGGATATTTGGGAATGGAAATCTGGAAGGGAAAGTCTTCAAGCTTAAGTTTAGGATACCTCCTCGACTTTATTAGTTATGAGGACTGAGGAAAAGCTGGAAAAAAACTCAGAGAAGACGTTCCTGGCAGACCTTCTGTTCATGCTTCTGTGCCTTGACGATCCCAGCTACCCTGTCAATTTTGAAATTCGATTGATTACTTCTGGCAACAGTAAATAAAATGTTTTACTGTCTAGCAGGACTCCATTTTGCTGAAGAACATTTCATGAAATATCCCGGAAGTGAAGAAGAGGAAGTATACAGTTTTCGGCAACTTTCTCTCTGGAGGAGGGTGCCAAACGATGTTATGAAAGCTCGTGTGGGTGGCTGGAGGGAGACATTTGCGACTGCACGCCACGGACAACAGTTCTAGCTAGTATCTGGTAGCTCGAACAGGTTCCGTAACATTTGCATAGGAGTCTTCCATACAAGAGTGGACCATCTGCTGTGGTTCAAAGGATTGGGTAAACTGAGCTCATGGGTGAATTCCACATCCATAATTCCTTGGCTGCGCTAAGGAAGTGATTGATTCTATGTCTCAGCCAATGAACGAATTGAAATTTTCCTACTTTCTCCATCGTCCTTCAAAATATGAGCACTCGAAACTACAAGCCCATCAACGCCATTAGAGATTCTTATTTTCCTTGCTACTTACGTATAGTAAGTAGAGGAAGTATTTACTTTTCACTCAAAAATTCGATATCGAGATTTCACAAGTAACACATTTAAAGGGTCTCTAAATTAAAAAAATATCTGATGTGATACATTCACATAACTTTCTCTACTCTCAATCGTTTATTAGTGGGTGTACAAACTAGACTTACTAAAGATTATTTTAATATCTACTTCATTTTAATCCAAATAAACATTTGCAGAAATATCCAATTACACATTTCGTTATAAATACAAAGGGAACAGCGATAGTCAAATGTTTAAGGACTGGACGCTATATGTTGGCCTTAAAATTCCATACTGTTTCCATCCAACCGCGAGAAAAGAGCTGAATGTTGGAAGACTTTAAAAGAATGGCCAACTAATGAAGAACTTGGACCATTATTAAAGGATATCTCGGAAATGGCTGATGCCACAAAAAATGTAATTTGAAACAAATTGTGTGTTTTAAAGAGATCTACATTTTTTGAGAGTACATATTCGTCTATCGCTTAAAGTTTACCAGTTACACAAGATTATACGAAATTACTTCCGAATGAAGAGGACTTCAAAGGCTATTCCCAGAAAATTCAAGATATACACTTTTCAAGTACTCTTCATTCGAAAGAAGGGTTTTTTTTGTAGTTTTGTGAAGCAGAACATGGCCGCAATTATGGTGCGACAATTGAAGGAGGAATGTAGTTGCTGCCTTTTCTCGTTGTCTCCAGTATCTGCTGTAGATTCTGCTGCCGCCTGCTCCATTGGTTGACCTGTGGGTATTTTTCCTCAGAGTATGCGTGGATGTATTGTAAAGAACAACACCAGTTTAAATTTACTGAGAAATTTCAGGATAAGAAATGAAACTAATTATGAACCGTAGCACTCGTAATTTTAATAGCTGAATTATTATACCTGCTAACTTCTGCAGTGTCAAAGTTATGGTTGGAAGTAACTGTTTCCACAACAAAAGAAACTAGAAACGTAAGCTACCGTGAGTCGCTAAAACGTTTACCGGCAAGATCCCTCGCGATAGCCGCTACTCACACAAGCGGTCACTGGCCGCTTAAAATATGCACGAGCAAGCCAGAGAGAAAGTAACTCTGTGATTTAGATGCCCGCCTTTTAACTGCTTAGCCCTCACCTACATTAGAATTACTCCCACCAACATCATTTTTCACGCGCAACTAATACTTAAATCCTACGCGTGCCTTTTAAAGTTTGTTAGGATGCGGGCCTAGCTAAACTCTTGGAAATACCTTTTACTTCTATTTTTCAGAATTTTGGCTTACGCGACTGTGTAAGCCTATTGAACTTCTGACCTGTGTTACCAGAAATCCTTAAGCTAATGTGCTCGCTACTTCGGCTGTCACTAATGACTTGGTTAACTTGATTTCCTAATTACCACCGTCTTTCCGGACAAAATCTTTCACCCCAAGCTTGATTTAATATACGGAAATTATTTATTGCAGTTATTTCTCTATCTTACTATTATTCACTTATTCATATTTTACATCCATAATTACAGTATTGTTTGAATAGCGGATAAACCATAAGAGATAGACACAAATGCATTGCAAAAAATGTATCTCTCTTTAGAACACAGAATTTACTTCAAATAACTTTTGTGACACCAGCCATTTCGAAGATATCCGTTTTTATTTGTTTTAAATTTGCCAATAGTTCTATTTTTCAAAGCACTGCCACTATTCAGTTATTTACTCACAATGTTAAGAGCATGGAGTTTCAAGGCCATCAAATAGGATCTATTTTTAAAACACTTGACGATGGCTACGCACTTTGTATCTATAACTAAATGTGCAATGAAGCCATTTATGCAATATTTGTCATAATTAACTTGAAATATATAATCTTTTGGAAGAGCACTTTGTACAAACTGAATAAATGTTAAGCTATTAGTTAGACGTCATGTAATTGTAAAACATCAGATTTATCTATTTATTTGCATGTAAAATTATTCTATGTTATCTTATCACTTCTCGAAGCAATTCACAAATTTCTATGGGAACATGTCCTTATAAAACAGATATAGATCGAGGGATGGCCGTGGTTGCTGTTCCTTAAAGCATTTTTATAAGGCTTTGCACGTTTCAGATCTTTTGTTGTAACGATGTTTGCTTGGTCCTAACGTAAGGTTTAGTTTTAATGAAAATCTTCTGTGTTAGACATTAACAAAAATCGACTGATTTTCCCCGTCCGTTTTCAAAAAGGTTTTAAGCATTTAGAGTAAACCTACACAGACTTCTCCATAATAACTCTCAGTAATTTTAGAGAATTTATTTATAAATTATTTATAAATTAATACATTTCAGAGAAAGGAAATATCAAGTCTATGAAGCGACACATGATGTATTAGAAAACGGGTCTTGTAGAAGAATAGATATTATAGAATGTAAGATGTGTGTAGCGGAGGGAGGCGCTTCGCGCACTGCGACCAGCTTGATCTATTACAACTACCCATCTGGGAGTGAGGGATAAGGTGAAGGAGCCATAGGTCGTCTCAGGTCCGCAGGCAGACAGGATCACAGGGACAGGTAGAAGTACCTAATATTTCCAGTTTTAACACCAGTGCATAGTAGAGGCGAAAAGTTCCGACGAAGCAATACTAACAGGTGGGAAAACGCATCCTGGCATCTTTCCAATGCGAAAGCGTCTACGCCATCTGCCCGACACCACGAGCACCTCAGGTCCTGAAAACCCAAATTAAACGTGAAAAGGGGAGATAAACTGAGAGGAAATGGGGGAAAGGAGAAATCGTTGTAGAATACACCACCCCGGCATTCGCCTAGACGACCAGGGTAAAGCCACGAAAAACTTTATGGTCATAACTAGAGAAAGGATTTTAAGGTGCATATCATGGCCAGAAATGGGGGGGAAATGTTCTGAAAATACACACAAAAAGGTGCAAAAAAGGTGCTGATGAAATTACCTTATTTAGGTTTAAGCCAGCTACATTAACTTTCTTTGTCCCATTTACTTGGTTCTAATATTTCATACACTGGTCACACTGGATTACACACAACATTTCAATGTTTTTGACAATAAGTCGCTGGCGCTTTGAGTTTAATAGCTCCTTATATATGGAGAAACTCCGCTCAACATCTACAGAAACCAATGGAGTATATCTTGTCAGCACCCGTAAAGGAAGTTCAGTCAAAGTTGCAAAGATTTCTACATCTGGATTGTTCTTCAAATTTAATTCAAGTTTGTCTTTAGCGAATCCATCAAGATTGTCCCTAACACTCATCAGCTTCTGCCACTTTTCTTCCTCCTCCATACCTTCTTCTTCCAAACTCTGAATCACATCAGGCAAATACTTGTAGGCATGCACTGCAAAAAGTTCCAACTCTAATGCCCGGTTGCAGGAAAGCAAATCAAATCAGCTCTGATTGACAATCAGTTAATCTCTAATCAATCTGATTTTTCGTTGGGTTGCATAAACGCTAATCACCAATCAGTGAATGTTCATTAACTGATTGCCGAAAGTGATGTGGCAACAGTGCGTTTTGGTAACCACAGCTAGCGGACGAAGCTCAGCTGTTTGGTGTTCTGTGCTGTAAGCTTCGCAAGCGAGAGTTGTTCTTGTTCAACTGAAATAAAATGTATCGTCCAAAAGCCAGCAGGGACCCTAATATTTCTATCAATGATAGGGCCCTTCTTCTGAATATTGTGGAAAGTTATTTAGACACCATTGAAAGTAAAAATACACAAGAGTCCTTACTTAACCAAAATCTCTGTTCAAAGTCTCTTTCGTTGTAGCTAAAGAACAATTCTTGTCTCTCTCTGAAGTGCTTTCTTAAGATCAGATCCTCGTATTCTTCGAAGAGCTCTTCATCAGAAGAATCCATTTTCTTGGCTTTACAGAATAGTAAACGTAACCAAAAGCAAACTTCTCGGAACCAAATCTATGGCAAGAAGCTTCGCTATAACAACACAACCTGCATGGTTTTCGGTTCGCAACGTTGCCGACAATTCGGCAAGTTTACTGATTATTCAGGGAGGTTAGTTTACCGTCCTATTTTTCTGTGCTGTTAAATTAAACTTATTAGAAACAAAAAAAACTTTAAAATATTAATACAAGGAACGTTGTTTCCTCCGTTATACACGACATTTTAGGTTAGTTTATTGGTATGCATTTTTTTATGGTTTGTTAACCATAATAATTTTATGATGTAATGTTGAATATTCATAACAAAAATGTAAAATGTATAGTACAATATCAATATTTATATTTATACCGTTGAGGAAGGCAATCTGTAGTAGAATTATTTGAATAATAATTCCATATGCCAGGCATTAGCAAAAGTTAACGGAATTATAGGTTAGTTTTGAGCATTTCGATCGCCGAATGCGCTCTTGATTGGCAATCAAGCCAATAACCAGCAAAAATCTGCTGATCAAATCTGACGAGAGAATAATCTCCAATCATACACTGATTGGCCTTTCTGCAACAGAAATTTTACTGATCGCCAATCAAAGCTGCCTTAATCGCCGATCAGTTTTGATTTGCTTTCCTGCAACCGGGCATAAGTCTTTGTTGTTGACTAATTGTTGGGCCTCCTTGATGGCTGCTGCGTCCATTGAGTCTAGAGCACAAATGAAGTGTTTGATTTTATCAAAATTTTCGCACAAGAAAACTGCACATCTTATCCAAGTACCCCACCTTGTGATGGCAGGTGGAGCCCAGTCATTTCTTGATATAAAACTGGGAGCCTTTACCAGAATCTTCTTCAGAGCAGCAATGAATCATTTACACTGCAGTAATTTTCCCTGATGCTTTCGCAAACACGATGTAGACCATGTGCAATACACGTCATATGGTTGAGGTTGGGATACATGCCCTTCAATTGTTGGAAAGCCGAAGGCATGTAGCGTGCTTGATCAGTCACCACAAGCCTGGCTTTTTTGTATTGTACCCCCCTGGCCACAGGTTCATACATGAGTCGTTGAATGACTGCATTATTGTGCAGGCATTTGTCTTGTCGAGTTGGTACATTTTAAAAAGCAGTATGGAAAAACCACAACACATTCGAAATATATCTTTGCAGCTCATTAGTAGTTTCATCTAAAATGAATCCCACTTCATGTTTGCCGACCGTCTATTTTATTTTCTCTAAGACGTTCTCATAAATTGGCTGTATGTAACCTTTTCTCGGAGTACGCTCATCCGGTATTGACCTCTGTATGTACTTCTCAAGGAACGATTTTAAGGCAGGATTGTTTAGCTTGTGGATTGGAATTCCTGACTGAATCAATGTCATGGCAAGATCACACTAAACTCATTCAATGGCCGCTGCTTTTCAGATCCTGAAGCGAAGGCATGTATCAGAGTAGTTTCCTTAGGTTTTGACTTGCGAAGTTCAATGTTCTTTAAATGTTTGTTGTTCTGGATGTGCTGGTTTATTCTGTTTCTTTGATGCTTGTCATCAATGGCAATATTTACTTTGCAGATGGTACATCGCAGAATGATGCCATCAATTTCGATAAAGTGAGTCTTGAATTCTTCTGAAAGTACACACAACTACTCCTTCTTAACTTTCGGCATGATGTGAAAAATCTGTTTTCTGGTAAATCAAAAAGGCTAAGAAGCTAGTACACAGTCGATAGATAGGAACGGTTAAATTCATGCCGGTGCTAACTGAATTTAGGTTTCAACTGTTGCAGCACGATTGCTTAAATTTTATTTCACTTCACAGCTATCGGTTGTCCTTTGTTGCTGATGTTGACTATTGTTGTTGCGGTTGGCCATTGTTGCTGGGGTTATGAATATTTACTGATGCTTTCCATTAATTACATTTTAATATTTATTTACCACTGTTTACATCTGATTAAACAACATCTTAAAATCCCGTACAAGGAGAGAAATAACTGTCTAATCTATTTAAAATGTAGATAAAAGTGGAGGGAAAGGTGCTGAAGCATGGAATAGAAGGGAAAAGGTGCAAAATGTAGTAATCTCACAAAAAGGTGCAACAATGAGTTTTTGCTTCATTTCATGTCCACAAATGCATATATTGACTTGTCTGAATGAAAATAGCTATATTTTTGGAAAGGTGCTGCACCTTAAAATCCTTTCTTTAGTCATAACCCCACCGAAAATCGAACCCGGGATCTCTCGAATGCGGCCAACAGACGTTGCCGCCTGAGCCATCCCCCTGGGTAGAAGAATAGATCTTATAGACAAAGCCTTGTTCATCCTCTGGAACTATGACTGACCCTACTATAAGGTGGGAAATAGCCAATGATCAAACGGCAGAAGTGCACAAGTAAAAATGCAGTATCTGTTAATCAACCAGACAATACTATTGTAATCCTCAATCCAAGTTTTTTGGACTGATGAGATGTGCTAGAGGAAGAGGAGCTATATAAATTTGTTAATTTCCTAGGGGTAATTTTAGTATGTATTTATTAAAAATTTGGCTAATACATCATTCCTACATTGAAACATCATTTCTACGACATTTAACCCCTCAACGTTTTAAACAATTTTAGGCATATTTCTAGGCTTTAATGTAGTTAATTATGTTATTTCTAAATTCAATGATGTAAGTAAGAAGTTATATAACAATTTATGTCACTTTTTATTTGGGAATTATTTAGCATAAACAGATTTATTACAACCCATTATGATTTTAATTATCCAGAAATCCCTATCCTTTACATCTTCATCTGTTAGTCCTCCAGACGCCATGTTTCTCTGGACCCCTTCTATTCATTGTTCTCTTGGTCTTCCCCGTCCTCTGTTCCCTTTAGCTTTCCTCTTAACACCATTCTTATTATTCTATCGTTGCATTTTTTTCACACGGCCGAAACTTTTAATCGTCTCTCTTCTGTTATTTCCAACGTAGAGTAAGTAGAAGTATTGTATTCCACCCAAAAATTCGATACCGAGATTTCACCGGAAATATATGTTTTGAGGCCCCCTGAATCCAAAAGAAGCATTTTTGGAAACATGTCCGTGTGTGCGTCTGTGAACAGCGTAACTCAGAAACGAACAGTCGGATAAACACCAAACTTGGTATTTAGGTTCAGTATCTTCCAGAGATGCGACACGAAGGTTTTCAAGAAAATCCCCCTAACCCAGATTACCCTTTACATGGAACATTTTTCGAAAATTTTAATTTTCTCAAAAATGCCTCCTACGTTTTTGATTAAAATATCATATGTTTAAGATATTTTCAGACAAATGAAATGTATATCTCGAATTTTCTGGGAATGTCTCCAAAAGTATTATTCATTGTCAAGGACTTTTGCATAACTGGTAAACCATAAGAGATAGACAATATTTTACTACACAAAAAATGTAGATCGCATTAAAATACATAATTTATGTCATATACTTTTTTGTTGAGTGTACCATTTTCGAGATATTGCTTGTAATTCCCTCAAATTTGCCAATACTTATACTTTTCTCAAATGGAAATTCGTTATTCATTTTTTGTTTTTTGGTCCTGGTAATGCAAAGAGAATGGAATGCTCCACATAGCAACCAGCTCTTAAAATATTTGACTATCGCTTAAGGCCTACCAATTTCCATTGCATGTACAAGAAAATTCGCAATAAGATTAACATATCGACATCTCGATTAACATGAAGCATATGGAGAATAAGCGTTTGTAAGAATAGTTTGTACAAGAGTAGAGAAAGTGATGTGAGTGTAACACATCAGATTCTTTTACATATATTACTTTCCGAAGTTTTGTAGTCCCAATGTTATCACTTCTTGAAATTCAAGAAGCCCTCCGCCAAAAATCAACCTGTGTTGTTAATAATTTTCTTTTTTATAGCCTACCCATTCTCCATGTTTTTACTCCATAGAGCATCATCTTTTGTACTTTGTCATATGTATATATAGACAAAGTATATAAACCAAAGTATTATATATAAGGTATAAAAGTATCCATAGCTAATATTTGATCAATTTTTTCTAAAAATTCAAAATTAGTTTTTATGCCCATAAATAATTTGAACCCTTAGCTTCAATTGTATACTATGGTTTTTGCTCTCAGAGCTCTTTAAAGATTCAACATATGACGAATTAAATTCCCAAGAGCACACGGCCTAATGGCTTTTTACTCGATTTTGATTTTTCTTACACCTGTTCCAATATTGTTAAAATTTTCAGCACAAACACAGAGAGAATAAACTTAAAAGCTGGCGTACACTTTAATTTGCTCGAGACATGACATAATTATCAACCACTGATGATAAATTTTTACAATATATTGAAATGTTAATTTTTTTTCCTGAAACAATCAGAAGAGTGAAACAAAGTATAATGCCGGTTTTGTGTATTAGTATTTGAATAATTTATTAATATTATTATTTTTTAAATATAATGATTTCTACACCCTGTGCAACACTTTATAAATTATTATAAATAAAGTAAAACAAATTACTTTTTTCAAAACTCTTAAAAATATATGCATAAAAGTTAAAGCACGTCTATGATTATAGTAAAGCAACATATAACTACAGTTTGAAAATATTTGGATAAAAACTAAGTTTTAGAAATTTTACCTCTGGCACGCTTTCTGTTTTAGTGAAAATCACTTATTGAAGTTTGTATTTGTTGTTTTAGTACTTTGCATGTTGATAAGCTTTTTGTACAGAGCCTTCAGTTGAAGGCAGCAGAATTTTTTTAATAAATGTTCATGCAGTAGGTAACCATACATCTCCATATAGTCGGAAGAACATTAGGGATGGCAACCTCTACGATAATTATGGGGACATACGATAATTATAACGCCGATAGGACGTGGGATACTGGGAAAATATATTTAAGGTGTTAAACTTGTTAATATAATGACTATAGAACAGTTCTATTGTTACTTACAGCGAATGATATTGTACAATATTCTGTGTCTATTAATATTTGTTACCAATTATCACATTGTTACATGCTGGGATGAGCGCCAAAAGGTTTCCAGCAAACTATTAAATTTAATCACCCCAACATGCACATGAGGGAAGCGTAGCACAGACACTACGAGAGGACCTGGACCTTGTTCACATTCCGATGCAGACTTGGGGTTTTGTAACAAATTACACATCATTCACATTACCTGTGGTTTATGAATAAATTAATTTGTGGCCCTACATTGCACACACAGGGAAAATGAAGGATTGAGGGGAGATGCCTCACACGCAAACTACACCTTACACACCAACTTTCAGACTGACGTTCACACACAAAGAAAGTAACGCTAACATCTATCCCTCCACTCTCTCCAACTGGCTAGGCTCGACGGCCAGAGTTGGAAAGTGTGTCATGCCAGACGGAAATTCAAATACAAGCCGAAAGAAATACTAAATTACCCCAATAATGCTGTCGCCAATGCTACGCAATAATGTGGCATTACTTACTAATACGCCACAATATTGTGGTTTCTATGTTGGTATTACGTTTAAATGAGCACGCAGGTGTGATGCCTACTTCTCATAGGATTTTTCCCTCCATGTCAAATCAGACTTTACGGCTTTGCATAAATGCACCGCTGTGGAGTAGCCGATATAAATCATTTTGGTAGTGCATTTCGGTTGAGTCAATTTTAGTGCTGTATTTTTGTTTCAAAGGTTAGTTTGCGCATAGCAGGCTTCCTTTAATAAATGCATGTGATTTTCATTGAAAAACATTAACTTTTGACGCAGCACTGTGAAGGTTTTATATTATAGTACCGTAAATAATAAAATGATTTTTTAAAAAAATGTATAGTGGAATATACGGAAACATGCCGATGCTTTTGGTTTCCTATGGTGTTTTTCTTTACTTAATGTTGGCAGAATCTTTATCATCTATGTTCCACACCAGCCTTGGGTGAGCCAATCTTATTGATTTTTTCACACACACGCATTAGCCTAGGAACAAAGTTCAGACCCAGGTGAGAGGCGAAAGGGGAGGAGTACGGAAACATTTCACTTGAGGATTGGGAGAGATGATTTGCAACGACAGTCCACACCAATACTTCGTATTGGTTTAATGCAAACTGAAACATATGAACACAGGTCGGTTTCAGGCCTGAGTGAAGGAAAAGGTGAGAGATGACAAACTTTCACTGAAGTGCTGGAACCAGGTAAGGGTGAGGGCTCGGCGTGGTAGAGGTGGTTTAATATTTGCTTACCAACATAAACCACTGCTCACTATATGAGCACGATTCCATGCACTCACTGTGCGATAATTAAAGAAAAAATCCGTAATTTTTACTATTTTAAGGTTGACAACCCTGAGGAGTATATGCAGTGTGATTATTTCTGTATATTTTGCTGTTATAAAAATCCACTGTAGATATCTACTAAACTGCGAATTCGCTTATTTGCACCTAGTCCATGGAATGTTATGTACGTCCTGTTCACTTTGAACCAAATGTCTTGATTCATTATGCACGCAAGTTTCATGTTCATATCCTCCCCCGATCGTACATGTTTACGACCTTTCCTACCACTTCCTTAATTAGATACCACCTGCTCAGACGTTCTGTTCGTTTATAACCTGCTGTCTGGCATTCCTCTGATTTCCAAATGCAATAATATATCAGGGGTGCACAGTGGTATTTGGACTCTGGGAGATTGCAAAAAGTTATATCTTTGTTACTCCGGTGTAACAGAGTATAATATGGTTACATACTATTCTTTACTTAGACCAATAAAGGCGCGAGTGAATTTACTTCTTTCGTTCGTCTAGCCCTTATCTAAAATTGCTGCATTTGATACAATAATTCACTATTCAGATTTCACTGGAAATATTCCTTTAGAGGCTTATTTCTCTCACTCACACACTCATTCTCATTTACTCACTCACACTCTCTCTCTCTCTCACTCACTCTATCTCACTCCCACTCACTATGTATGTTACTTTTAGATTATATTTGATTATGTAAATTTCTCTTCTTACACAGAACATTTTCCGATTGATTTCATGTAATTTCAGGTATATTTAAGCAATTTTTATGTATATTTGAACATTTATTCATTATGTCTTGTTTGTAATGGCAATCCCTGAAGTGGGGAAGCTGAAAGATTAAATAAATGTTTTGGTATTATTATTTTTGAATAGAAAAAATTCCGCGAGTATTAGTGTACCCGTCTGCTTATACGAATATCTTCTTTTTTCATTTATACCCCGCATTTAACTGCAGTGGTCTTATTGGTGGACTTTCCTTTAGAATATAACACCATTGCCATATGCAATAATAGGTAACTCGCTTTTATTTGTCGTTGGAGTTATGGTAAACCTTGGGTTTTATTCATTAGCTCTCATATATATTCATACTGCCATACTCTGGGGAGGATAGGGATAGAGAAAAATTCTCACCCGTGAATCGAACCCAGGGCCTCTCGAACAGCAGGCAGGTGTTCTACTGACTGAGCTACGAGGTTAGCCGTAAATATGATCAAATTACTTTCTCTAGCAACTCTAAGTAATTTTCATACCCTTTCTACTAATAGTTGATACAAAAGCTTGCTGTTCTATTTACTTCACGTAAATCATGATAAATATTAGTAAATATGATTCCAATATACATTTCGTAGTAATTAGAAACACAAAAGAATACAGGAGGCTGATACGACAGTCAATTGTTTTGCATTTGCCTGCCCTAGTATTGCATAAATATAGAAGAATCAACAGAACGGCTCTATTGCCTAAAAGACTGGAGACCGGTGCATACTTCCGAAATGTAGGAAAATAAACTTATTTGGCACAGGTTGTATATTTTAACGATTCCTGTATTTTTCCTGTATTCAGGAAGCTTTTATCCGTCTCTTATGGTTTTCTAGTTATATAATATTTAGTAGGAATGAAGAGAACTTCACAGTTATTGCAAACATGTAGGAAATACATTTAATTTACTACCATTATCAAAACATGAATTTTCGTATAATAGTGTATTTGAGAAAATAAAATATAAGGTATAATTTTCCATGTATTGGGTAGTTCAAAATCAATACCTTCTCTCTTTAAACAGTGTCTGGCTCAAGTATGAAATTTGTTATTTATACGACTTTTCGTTTTTAAATTATGCTGTTTACAGGGAAAGAGAGGGACACACACGCACACACAAATACACAGAAATCAGTTCTAAAATGCCTTTCTTTTAAGGTTGAGCTGACCTCTAAGCTGTATTTACAATAGAATCTCAATAAAAATGTGTGGAATGTAATACATTCTTCACCTCCCATACGTAAGGAGGAGAGAAAGTAAACATTCAGGTAGGAAAATTCGAATTCTTCGCATTTAGATTGCTTAACTTTAAGGAAGCAGGACGAGCTTTGTATAGACCTATCTCGTCAAATAAGAGAGAGAGAGAGACGGAGAGAGAGAGAGAGAGTAATTTTTAAAGAGTGGTTTAATAACTTTCATTAAAATGTGTATCAAAGTTAAAGTGTTAGCATGAAGAATAACATATATTTCGTTCAATTAAAATAGCTAGAAACTATAAACATTGTGCAAAAGTTAATACAGAAAAACCTGACAAATACGACAGTAGAAGTACTAGTTTTATTATTTATGAGCGAATCGTGGATCTTAATACAAAGGGATAGAAGTAGGATACAGAGCGCCGAAATGAGATTTCTGCGAGGTGTGAAAGGTTGTACAAGAAGGGACTTAATAATAAATATAGATATACGTGAATAATTAAATATATGACTTAAATGAGAAGATGAAGAAAATAACGATAGCTGGAACGAAGACATGGAGGGAATGAATGAAGATCGAATACACAGGATCGTACATAGTTGTACATCTCAAGGTAAAAGAGATGCCGGTCGCCCAAGGAAGACATGGGAATGATGGAGTGAGGTTGCTATAAGCCTTATCCCTGGAATGTAGAAATAGAAGAAGGTTACTACGAGAAAAATTTAGATGCTTGGAAAACACTCAAGTAGATAACTATTCAAGTGATTAAGAACAATCAGTAATGGCAAGAAGAATGACTTTAAAGTAACCAAGTGTAGGAAATATTTAAAAGATGATTATATTACATAATATTGAATTAGCATTCATTAAAATAAAATAGATATTAAATTAGATATCTAACACTAAATAAAGCAAAATTTGGACAGCACAGGCTTAGAATAGAAATGGAACAACAAATGAGAACAACAGTTGTTGCTAAACACACTTTGTCACTCAGGTGCTCAGCGCAGCACAAACTTTACACATTTGACACACTCAGAACAGAACCGCACTGCCCACACTCTTCGACTTGTTGGCGACACTTAACTTCGTAACTTCTTAACTGGCTGACTGGGAAAGAGCAGCCCCTAATATAGAGCTAGGATACCAAGCCGAATGTTCTAGAAAAGGAAGCTACTGTAACATGCAAAATTAAAATTGAGTTTTATTTATGTCTGTCTTTAACTACTATGCTCCTTAGCGCCCCATTCTATATCGGGCATGAAAGAGCGGAAATTTTGCTCAGAGGCCTTTTTATCAGGTTTGAGGTTCTTTTACGTGCCGTAAATCTGCAACACGGGACCACTGGCCTTACTTCCCTTCCGAAGGAAGCGATGCTAAAGATTTTTACGTCCGAAAAAAATCGTCACCCTCGGCCGGGTTTGAACCCGTGACCTCGGAAATTAGAGGCTAGCATGGTAACCACTACACAGTACATCAGAAGGGAATTTTCTGAAACAGGGAAGCAACAAATAATGGGCTATTGTTCCGCGGCTGGTCGAAGGCCTCACCCAGATGCCGGCGGCTTGCAGGTAGCTTCGCGCGCACGGTTATAGTACATATGTAACGTATGCCAATGCGCAGAGTGTAATATAATAATGGGATAATTAGAATAGTTAAATGCTGTTGCCAGCATAAAGCGCATTTGGTTGCTGAAATCCAGTAATCAGAGAGAGATTAGATATGAACTGCTGGTGACCAATAGCACATAAGGGATAGACGAATTTTAAGTAGTCGTGTAGTTTAAGTTGGTTAACTGCAGAGTTAAATTGTGTAGTTAATAGTTTTGTAAATAGTTGCTTTTGCAAGTTAAGAATTGTGAATGTTAATGTAATGGTACCTATGGAAAAGTTGAAATAAAGAGAAAATGTGTGCATGTCCATCCTGGCATAGGAAACAAGACGGCAGGATGAAGTATTTTCAGATTTTTATTTATTATTATTATTATTATTATTATTATTATTATTATTATTATTATTATTATTATTATTTTTGTTGTGAAAACGCTCAGGTTATGTCGAGCAACTTTTCGGTAGCACTGAGCACTAAATTTTCTTTCTGGTATGTTTAAATTTTCCAAAATTTTAAGCCCAAGGTGTTTTCAAACGTTAATTCTCCACACCTTTGTTTATCTTGAACTTGTATAAAGTGGCTTTATCTCTGCGACTACGTACAAAAACAAAAAGAACGAAATTATAAATTAATCGCTTGCGGAATCGCTATGAAATGCAAGTAAGTGGTGTGAATTTCACACAACCGGCTTATTTTTTCCTTCAGTTTTCCTGACACTTTTGTGCTGATAAAATGACAAAGTATTGTGGATTCAAACTAATAAAAACCGATACCTCGGAAATTCGCGATGCCACAAAAGATCTTGTTTAAAATAAACTGAGAGTTACGTTTTTGTGTAGTACAATTTTGTTGTACTACTGTAGTTATGCAAAATTCCTTCCGAATAAAGAGGGAGTCAAACCTATTCCCTGAAAATTCAAGACATACATTTTATTTAGCACTTAAATATCTTAAACATATGGCATTTTAATCAAAATCATTAAAGCCACTTTTGAGAAAATCGAAACTTTCGAAAAACCTTCCATGTAAAGAGTAGTTTGGAGAGGGGGGCTTTCTTTAAAGTCTTCGTGTGGTGTCTTTGGTAGATGCTGAACCTAAATACTACACTTGGTATTTATCCGACATGTCGTTTTGTTCAGACACACAGAGGAACATTTTTCCAAAAATCTGATGCGATACAGTCACATGACTTTCTCTACTCTATCGTTTATTAGTGGATATACAAACTACTCTTACTAAAGCTTATTTATCTATCTACTACACTCAAATCCAAATAAACCTTTGCAGAAATAGCTACATTACACATTTCGTTATAGATACAAATAAAAACAGCGATTATCAAATGTTTAAGAACTGGACACTATATGCTGGCCTTAAAATTCCATACTATTTTTATGTAATCTCCAGAACAAGTGAATGTTAACAGGACCTGAGAGAATGATCAAGAAATGAACAATTAGAACCTTTAATAAAATATCTCAGAAACCGCTTATGCGATAAAAAACTTATTGGAAATAAATTGTGTTTTGAAGAGATCTATATTTTTTATGTAGCACATTTTCGTCTTATCACTTAACGTTTACCAGTTACACAAGATTATACAACATTCTTTTCGAATGAAGAGGACTTCATAGGCTATTCCCAGAAAATTCAATATATATATTTATTTGTAATGTAAATATCTTTAATATATAGTAATTTAATCGAAATCGTTAGCTATTTTTTTAGAAACTCAAAAATTTCGAAAAATGTTCCATGTAAAGAGTAGCTTGGGATGGGGATTTTCTTAAAAATTTTCGTGTCGCATCTTTGGAAGACTGTGAACCTAAACACTTTTCGTTTTTGAGTTATGCTGTTCGCAGACACACACACACACACAGACTTTTTCTAAAAATGATTTTGATTCAGGGGGTCTCAAAACATGAATTTCCGGTGTAATCTTTATACCAAAATTTTGGTTGGAATACATTACCTTCTCTACCTACTAGGTACTGGTAGGGAAAGCAAAAAGAAAATGAATATATAAATAAAAGAAAAGCACGAAGAAAGGTTGTATTGAACAAGCGCGCTGTCGTGGTGATTATACAGAATTAACGCATGTAGAGCGATGATCCTGCTGCACCGTACCGAAGAGAAAGTTTATAGGATGCCGCTACTTCTTGAGACCTTGTTTTTACTGGAACCGGAGAAGAAACAAAGATTGACTTAATCACTTTTGCTTTTGAAAAGAACCGCCGCCATAACGTATAGGCAATGGCAGCCCGGAGAGAAAGAGAGAGGTCCAAAGAATTCCTCCGATTCTTGTCCAGATTCGAAAAGGAAAATGCAGTCCGGGTTGGTTTGGGCAGCAGGCTGGTCAGTCGCCCAGCTTCCAGATACTCCTGGAGACATCGTGTAAAGCATATTTTATCATCCCGACCAATCTAACCTATAGTCCAGTCCCCTGCTGATTCAGTACGGTGTGTGTGTCAGTAGACGATCCTCTGATATACAGCGAAAACCGCAGGAATTTGTTCTGAAAAATGGGAAGTTATTTATTTAGACATGACTTGTTTGATGACGTCGCTACTATGAAAAAACAAAAGTCCATGTTACTGATCGGAAAAAAGCCTTCAAACAGGTTTCTTCATCGACCTTAATATATATTGTGGAGGTCGAAAACACATCTGAAGTGCTAGATAAGAATCTTAAAACGATAATCTCCTATGATAATTCTGTTTTTTACTGAAGATGCTGCATTTTGCTGTATTGTTATGAAGAATTTTGTTGTACCAATTGTGATTTTTTATTAGTACTTGCAATTGTCGATTATTTTATTACTGTCTGCTAGACTGTCTGTTTTTTGAGGACTTCATCAGAACCGAAAACAAACATATTTCTCTTCTACATATAGTAAGAAGGGGAAGTATTGCGTTCCGCCAAAAATTTCGATACCGAGACTTCACCGGAAATAAATGATTTGAGGTGCCCTGAATCCAAATAAAGCATTTTTGGAAACATGTCCGCTGTGTGTCTGTCTATCTGTCTGTCTGCCTGCCTGCTTGTCTGTGAACAGCATAACTCAAAAGGAAAAGTCGGATAAATACCAAACTCGTTATTTGAGTTTAGTATCTTCCAGTATACGACACGATGATTTTCAAGAAAACTCCCCCACCCCAGAGTACCCTTTACATGGAAAATTTTCGAAAATTTTTATTTTCTTAAAAATGACCTTAGCCATTTTGATTAAAATATCATATTTTTAAGATATTTTATGGCAAATTAAATGTATAACTTGAATTTTCTGGGAATGTCCCCAAAAGTCCTCTTCATTCTGAACGTCTTTTGCATAACTGTAAACCGTAAGACACAGACAAAATTTTACTACACAAAAAATGTAGATCTCGTTAAAACACACAATTTATGTCACATATCACCATTTCCAAGATATTACTTATTATATGTCTGAATTTTCCAATACTTATACTGTTCCTCTAATGGGAATTTGTTATTGGTTTTTTTTTTTTTTTTTTTGTCCTGGACATGCAAAAAGAATGAAATACTCCACATAGCAACAGCTCTTAAAAGATTTGACTATCGCTTAAAGCGTACCATTTTCTCCTTGCACCTACAAGAAAATTAGCAACAAGTAGATTATAGGTGGAGAATAAGCGTTTGTAAAAATATCCTGTACCAGAATAGAGAAGATCATGTGAATTCAATACATCAGATTTTTCTTATAAATTCAAGCAGAATATATACCTATTGTGAAATAAGGATAAACCAGATTTTTTGTCAATATCAAGAAATAAAAATAAAATATTTTTAACACTGCATTTGAGGAGAATACTGTCTTGATTCTGTTGAATATTCTCACGTCAACATGGTTTTTAATTTAAAATTACAATTAATTTATAAATTTAACTTCTGAAGAAAGTAATCTGCATGCATTATTTAAATATATAGAGACTATCTTATACTTAAAACTTCCAGATTATCGTTTTATGATCCATAATACAGCAAAACAGCAAATGAATGAATTCAGTTAGCCAATTTATTACACAGTTGAAATAGTAGAAAAACTTCACTAATTTAGAACTATATATGGTACGATAAGAACACAAAAGAAACATATTGATACGGGTAGCCGAGGTCTATCCCGCCAAGAGCGTCCTCTCTGACTAAGGTTTACTCCAGGTTTTCCTCAGTCCTAATAACTGGTAAATCCCTGGAGGTACCTTAAGCTTAGGCCTGGAACGTTTCCATCCCAAATTTCCTTTCCCAATCATTTCATTCCATGTATCATCACTGTCACCGATGTAGGATGTATTTATCGGAGGGGTACACCTCGCGCACTGCGACCAACTTGGTCTACTGTGGCTAGGTCTCCCTGGAGGCGGGGATGAGATGAAGGAGTCTTAGGAAGTCCCAGGTCCGTAGGTAGACAGACCAACGCGCAGAAGTCCCTAATATTTCCAGTTTGAACACCCGTGTACCAGTAGAGGCAAAGAATCCCGAAAGAGGACGACGAAGCAATCCTAATGGGCGGGACGATACGCCCTGGCATACACGGGGAGAAATCTTTCCAAAGCGCAAGCATCCACGCCATCTGCCCGACACTGCCAGCACCTGAAAACACGCCTGAAACGTGAAAGGGAGAGTTGAAATGAGAGGAAATTGGGGAAAGGAGAAATCGTGGCAGAATACACCACCCCCCGGCATTCGCCTAGGCGACGAGGAGAGAACCACTAAAAACCCCGTGGTCACCGGGAATCGAACCCGGAGCCTCCTTAATGCGAGTCCCAGGCGTTGCCGTCTGAGCCATCTCACTCTGTCGTATGCGGTAAGAACTAACGTTAAATACCACTAAAAACCAAGAAATATCTGCACAAAGTAGCCAAAGAATCCATTACAAAGTAATGACCACACTAGTTCTATTATGAGGGAGTGAAAATTTTGTTAAACAAACCAAATGAAATACAAAGTTAAGGTGCCAGAATATAGAATTATAGACCAGGGAAGAAGTACAGCATACTTCAAGAAGTAAATATTACAGACCTAAGGCTACTGGGAAGCTTGAGGGGGCAAGCATCTCATATTGTATTAATATTTTTGGTTGCTAATTTGCAAGATTGATTCCTTGTTCTCAAGTTTCATTCTTTTACTTCAAAGCAATATTTTCTAAACGTTCATAAAATGGATTCTATGATCTACAGACATTCCTCAGAATAAAACTTGCTTTTAAGATGTTTGCCACTGTTTTTGCAACATTTATCTTGGGAAACAAACTCAGACTCCTAACTGCAATAGATTCAAGTTTTAAAAATTACACTTTCATTAGAATATGCCAACTAAAGTTTTGAGACTTTCCATACAACATATTTTCATAGGTTTACCTCTCTGCAGCAGGTGATTTGCGTAGTATTTCAAACAGCCAGGCAAAACATTAGCTTTTGGAGTCTAATGCTAGCCTATTGTACCTAAATATTTGCATTTTTTATTTTTTGGTTGGCTATTAAGCCAATTTATGAATTATTTGTAAAACATTACTTTGAAGTAGAACACTGACACCTTACAAGAACTAGGAATCAATCAACCCTAAGAAGTATCAAGTAGATATGAAATCAAATGACATTTATTTTAGAGAATGTAGATATATGATGAGCATATTCATGCTACTTCCATTTCTCTGTTCTGTTAATAAACTGACCGGCAACATGTTCTTGGGTTGCCAGAGTAATTTTATCCTGCAACCGAAAGGGCCATAGAGGAATTTGTAGGCCTAAAAGAAGATGGTTGGACTGCCTTCTGAACTACTGATGATGGAACGGGTTGACATAAACCTTACTAATGACAATGAAGGATATGGGGTGCTTTGGCTCTTTACGGTGATTGGTTAAATTTATTTTTTAAATTTTCCATCTATTTGTAAAAAAACATACCGCAAAGTTATGTTATCTCAGACGGCTGTATGGAAAACTAAGAAGAATTCCAGTGACTGCATTCACTATTTTGTCTAATTTTCGATCGAAGTAGGTAAGATATCAACTATATTTTCATCATAATACATTAAATAAGTCAACAAGCCGTACAAATAGGTTATGAAATTCCATTTCGAGTCTCAATTTTGGCAGTTCCTCCATTCTAAAAGTGCCAGATTCCAAAGTAGTGCCGAGGATGGTCACGAAAACCACTCCAACTGTGATGTCATCTAAATAGTCTTTATGGGACATTCCAGTGGATCCAGGGGAATCGCAGTTTAAAAGGATGACCGGAATTCCATGGGGAGCACGCCGTATATCAGTACTAGTAAATCTCAGAACCCAGAGATTGGGTTTGGAAGTGGGTGAAAGTTCACTGATCTGCTAGTCCTGCATAAATTAGCCCTAGAAAGCTTTTCTCCTGAATGCAGCATCAAAGATGGGAAACATATTCAGCATACAAATAAATCTCACACTCTCAGAGTCTACCAGAAGTTTTCTTAAGTGCACTGATCAACGATATCATCGCATATAAACGTAGCAGGCTAATTATAAGCTGCAAGATAAATAATACAGACTTGAAACATTGACCATTTTTACTTTCCCTACTACGTATAGTCAGTAGGGGAAGTATTTGTATTCCACCCAAAAATTCGATACCGAGATTTCACCGGAAATACATGTTTTAAGATCCCCTGAATCCAAAAAAAGCATTTTTGGAAACATGTCCGTGTGTGTGTCTGTGAACAGCATAACTCCGAAACGAACAGTCGGATAAACCCCAAACTTGGTATTTAGGTTCAGTATCTTCCAGAGATGCGACACGAAGGTTTTCAAGAAAATCCCCCACCCCAGATTACCCTTTACATGGAACATTTTTCAAAAATTTTAATTTTCTCAAAAATGGCTCTAACGATTTTGATTAAAATATCATATGTTTAAGATACTTTCATGACAAATAAAATGTATATCTTGAATTTTCTGGGAATGTCTCCAGAATTATTCTTCATGTGAACGACTTTTGCATAACTGGTAAACCATAAGAGATAGACAAAATTCTACAACACCAAAATGTAGATCGCGTTAAAATACACAATTTATGTCATATACATTTTTTTTGTTGAGCGAACCATTTTCGAGATATTGCTTTTATTCCCTTAAATTTTTCAATACTTATTTTCTAAAATGGGAAATTGTTATTCATTTTTTTGTCTCGGATATGCAAAGAGTTATAATCTGTGGCAAAGGGAATGGTGCTGCACCTAGCAACCAGCTATTAAGAGATATGTATGTGCTTAAAGGCTACTGTATTTCTATATTGCCCTTGTAAATATATATTCCCCTTACATCTACAAGAAAATTAGCAATAAGATAGAGTCTGCAAATGTTTATCTCGATTAACATGAAGTAGATGTACAATAAGCGTTTGTAAAAATAGTTTGTACAGGAGTAGAGAAATTCATGTGAGTGTAACACATCAGATTTTTTTTAATGTTGCTTTTGGTCTCAGAGAACCTCAAACGAATCATGTTACTCCCATCATTTCAGAAATCGTAGTTTTTAGGCGAATGCAATACCTTCTCTAACTTACTTAAGTGGTAAACAAAAATACTGCATGACATGACATTTTCATTTGAATTAGGACAGAAAAACATACAAAGGAAAGTTAAAGTACTTATATAATATAAGGCATATATAAAACATATAGAACATATATATATCGCAAATAACTAAGCTTGTAAGGGATATTATGGTCGTGCACTTTAGTTAAGTCATTGGTTTTCAAAAAACACAATTATAAGAGATACACTGGATGCAGAAATACAATCTGCAGAACATTGTAGTGTAGAAAGGCAATGCCAAAATAACCAGATTGAGGGTAGGAACAAGGGGTCGCAAAAGGATGTTTACTGCGCTACATGTGTCAACTTTAAATCCGTCATATTAAGAGTCTCCGGATGTAAAACCTGTTTACAGCGTGTCAGTGTAAACAAAACCCACTCTTATACTAGTCGGCCACGATATGTATGCGTACGGTGGGGAGAGGAAATGAACATTACGAAACAAGTGGGCGGGGCATCGGTCGGACAGTCTGGTAAAGAAAACATCCGCACTCTGAGTTGCATTCACTAGCAAGGCTGAGGCTGCAAGATGCAGAACTGTTTTCGTTGTGCAAATGCACATTCCTTACCGCCTTCCCCCTCTCTCTCTCTCGTCTGATCCCAAGCCTTGATAACGTTAAGCAGTGTCAACAAATGCACTGGCACCCTCCTCCAAGCGCATTCATAACATGAGCAACTATAGCTTAAAAGACAGTATGGAGGTAAATGGGACATCTCTGTTTCTATTCAACGCATATATGTTGCCATTATATATTTTTTCTCTATCAGATTATATAATTTTTAGAGCCTTTATAGCCACATTTCTAAAGAAAACAAGTTTTTCAGTAAAAGTCCGATATTTGCTGTTTCTATGCTTATCACGCAGTAAGTAATAAACTAAAGAGTAGAACACAGCAATATTTTTTCTTAGCTACAGTAAACTCGTGTGCTGATATCTGTCCTTTTTGAATTCTCTAACTTTAATAAAATAAGCGTTATCATTTTTTAAATTATATATTTTAGGAAACTTCTATACTATGCAGTAGAAAAATCAATCAGCCAGAAAGTTATATTGGGTTTACAACGGGGACCAAGCGAGAGAAAATGTTGAAGCTTTGGAGACAGGTTTAATAAGAAACCTGAATCCTGTAACTTCTTCCAATCATTGTGTATGATGAACAAAAATCAACCATCTATTCATCTAACAGGTCAGTCGCGAGATAGAAGGCTTTGTAGGTTAACATCAGTTGTAAGACAGTGTCTACCTTTATAGCGAGCGGAACATTGTAAGGTATCGTTTAGGTTAGGTACTTTTTTAACATTTTATGTAAATATTTATGGTTATGGAGGGAGAAGCTAGGAAGAGATGAATACTTGGTAAACTAAGAAGAAACGTAAAGTAATGATGAATGTGTTAGATTATTTTTCAAGCACTATGAGTGTTAGTAAGGCAGTAAAAGAAACAGCTAAGGCTACCAGGATATCGCCAAAAGTAATATATAGGATAAAAAAGGAACGAATGAAAATAGCTCTAAGGACCCATAAAAAAGAATGCAAAAAAGGATGGGGAAACAAAGCACGCTAGATTAAAGCAATATAATGGAATGACGTGAAGCGGAGAGGCCGCATTGTTCATTATATGCTATTTGAAAACATTCCACCCACGTTGAATGCGATTTTGTCAAGTTATGATACGCTTAAAATTATTTAATTCTCATTTTATATTTCCATATTTCTAAGACAAAATATATATTTATGCCTGTCAAATCGTAGTTCGAAGTACTAAAAATACAAAAGAGAAGACACAAAGCGCAAGTGAAAATTAAATGTCTTACAATTGCCTTAGCCAGCGGTGCAGATAATTCACTATTTAGTGATGCATCATTCACAAGATAACACTAAATTTACACCGATCGGCACTGAGCGCCAAAGTTGCGTGCGTATATAGAGTTTACTGTGGCAACAGTGCACTGACTTTTAAGCGTGAGACGCGATATAGTGCGGTACTGGTCACGGTCACTAGGTGTGTCTGAGGTGTGAAGCCTATTGAATGGTACGGTATTACCGAATGCTCGTCTTGTTCAGTATAAAGAGTGCAGTACAGTGCGCGCATGTAATGACTAGTTTCTCATTCTGCACCAGTTGCTCATTAGTTTAGACAGTACATCACACTTGTTGTGAGAGTTACACTTCATTTTGACTGGCAAATGACTACAATTATATTCATGTAGCGCTGATTATATTATACTGCTTCTGCAACCCCTTGTTTCTATCCTCCTTGGTATTGCCTTTGTACTCCAGAATTTCTGGACATTGATCTTCCACATCCTGAAAGTATTTATGTTTCATAACCGCTTAGAATTCTCTCCAGCAAAGGAGTTAAGATGGCAAATATCCTTTTCCTTTTGGAGGAACCAAAGCCAATTTATAAACTAAGCTTTATAACTACCACTTCGGCCATTCTTAACGCACAAAGTATGATTCTTCACTTTTAGGAGATATACGTTAACATTAGTATTTATCCAAAACCAAAAATTACCAGAAAAGTCACGGTTTTATTATAAGTATAGATTCCTACTTCCAAAATAGGAAGTAGGAATAGAATTCATCAGAGAATCGGCATAAATACTCCTAAGTTTGTACATGAGGTTATAATTCAAATGATTAACTGCAATCTCCGGCTGTTATTCTTAAACCGAACCTTCTTCTCTTCTTCCAAAATACGGTCCAGGCCAGAAAACCTGTTCCGCAGCTAATTTCCAAATTGATCCCTCCATCTTTTTCGGGGTCGTCCAATTCCTCCGTTACCAAATGGTCTATAAAGCAATGCTTTTGTAGGAAATCTTCAAGAAGCCATTTTTTCTGGTATTTTCTGTTTCCTGGACTATATACTCCTCTAGTAGCTGTTCACTGATATCTTAGTCTGCTTTTGTCACTCCTAGTGTAGATCTTAAAAATCTGATGTGATACATTCACATTACTTTCTCTACCCTTTGTAGTTTATTAGTAAGGATACAAATTATTGTTACTAAAGCTTATTTTTCTATCTCCTACATTTTAATCCAAATAAACCTTTGCAGAAATAGCTACATTACACATTTCGTTAGAATATAAAAAGAACAGCGATAGTCAAATGTTTTAAGAAGTGAACGCTACATGCTGCCTTAAAATTCCATACTGTCTCCATGCAATCGCAGAAACAACTGAATGTTGAAAGCACTTTAAAGAATGGCAAGAAATGAACAATTCAAACCATTAATTACAGATACCTCAGAAATGGCTTATGGGAAAAAAAAACAATGCATTTTAACGATATCTGCATTTTTATGTAGTACATTTTCGTCTGTCTCGTAACGTTTATTAGTTATACCTACAAGATTATACAAAATTCCTTCCGAATAAAGAGGACTTCAAAGGCTATTCTCAGAAAATTCAAGATATACACTTTACTTGTCATGGAAATATCTTTAATATACAGTATTTTAATCAAAATCGTTAAAGTTATTTTTTTAAAAAATCAAAATGTTCTAAAAATCATCCATGAAAAGGGTAGCTGGTGCCGGGTGATTTTCTTGAAAATCTTCGTGGCGCATCCTTGGAAGATACTTAAATATCGAGTTTGGCAGTTATAGGACTTTTCGTTTTTGAGTTATGCTATTCACAAACACACACACACACATTGAACTTTTCCTAAAAATATCTTTTTTTGGGTTCAGGGCCCTGAAAACATATTTCCAGCGAAATTTCGACATCGAATTTTTTGAGTGAAATACAATATTTTTCTTACTTACTATACGTTGTAAAGCAAAAATTTCATTGTGCCGTTTCCGACCTTGAATCTTCTCTATTTTTAATACCCATATTTCATTTGCATATTTTGAAGCTGACTTTGATAGTAACTTATATAGTCTTAATTTAACATCCCTTCTCACGTTTTTACCAAACTGTCTTTTAATCCATCCACTTATTTTATTGAATATTTCAATTGTTTATTCAATATCCTCATTTGTGTTATTTATTGATATTGTGGGGCCCAGATATTTGAAGCTAGATATTTGTTCAATTATTTTTCTCCAACAACGATCTTTATTCTCAATTGGACTGTCCCTTCTATGGTCATGACTTTAGCGTTTTTTACAGGTTATTTTCATATTATAGGCTTTAGTAACCTTTTTTTAAATTATTAACTGATTCCGTAATTCATATTTGTTATCTGCCACCAATATCTGGTCGTCTGCAAATAATATGGTATCCTCAAACCCATTCAAACTGGATCTTACAACCCAAACTTAACATTTAATAAATGTTCCCAAACTTCTAGGCTTGATATACCTTCTATTTTTTTAAATTATGAAGTTATCTTCTTCATTACGGGTTTTAAGATGTTCCGATTTCAAATAGTTGAGACAACTCCTTCCTCGAACTTCTAAGATTTCTACTTCTTTGAGATTTGTAGTTCATTACTATTTTGGAATGGTTTGACATTGCAACTAGGTGTTCTACCAGTTACCTATCTGTGCGTTTTAATTGGTAGTTCTTTAGTTTGTCTCGCATGTTACGAGGGCGACACTGAAAATTTTTAGAAATCATTAAGAATTAGTTTTTAAAAATTTAAATGATTTTATTAATTTTCAAAATATTCTCCTTAACACCAATTCATTTTTGCACTCGATGAAACCAGTCTTGAAACACTTCAGAAATCACCTTTTTATAACGTTCCATTGTTTAATTTGATTGGAAAAAGTGATTCCATGCATCTTATCTTTAATTTTTGGGAACAAAAAGAAATCACAAGGTGCTAGGTCAGGGCTGGAAGGTGGAGGGTCCATGGTGCTGACCTTTAAGGCATCCAGATACTCGGTTGTTAGTTTTGCTGTATGCGACGATGCGTTATCATGATATATTATTATTTTTCCTTTCGGGCACTTTTCACGAACTTCTGCAAAGTTTGCGGTAAACAAGCATGTGTATACCAATTGGCAGTACGTCTATCTTCTACAAACTAGCATCCATCTTCTTACCAGCACTGCGAATTCATCGGTCTTTTGTAGACTTAGGTTCTGTTCGAAAGATCTATTGAGCCGATTGACTTTTCTTTTCAGGGTTATAACAAGCCAAGATTCATTACCAGTAATGATATTTCAAACCAAATTTGAAGTGCGCCTTGGGATTTTCCCACTTTTTCTGTACCAATCAATGCATTGTTTTTGATCGGGAGTTAGTTTATGTGTAATCCATCGACAACAAAGCTTTCTCGCGTCTAACTGTTGATGTGAAATGTTTTGGATTTGACTCATACCAATGACCAATGTCACCCGAATAAATTCATAAGATGTCCGTCGATCATCTTCAAGCATTTCTTGAACAGCGGCAATATTTTCATTAGTAACAGCAGCTCTTGGGCGTCCTTCATGAAATTCACTAATAAAAATACCGATCTCTTTTGAATTTTCTGTACCAATTATAAATTGTCACCTTAGATGCGTCTTCTTCGTCAAATGCATTTCTAAGTCGATCTTCACATTGTTTAGGCATTAATGACGATTTATAGTCTTAAAAAATCATAGCCCGGAAATGTTCTCCAGCCAAGTTCACTTTTGAGTGAACAAAAAATCTTTAAATTATGCTAATTAACCAACTATTAGAACAAACTGCATGGCAATCAACTCGCAAAACATTAGAAAGTAGCTGTTAAATATAAACAAATTTCATTTGTCTTTAGAAACATGGCACTCCAAAAATTGTCAGTATCGGCCTCATATATCCTGCAATGGAGTTAAAAAATTTTATTTTTCCGCTACCTACCTCAAAAGTATATCATTTTTTTAAATGATTTGAGTTACAAAAGTTTGTCATTCTTGCACGCTATTTACAGAAGAAAATAAACTAAGTTACGAACATTTTATTCAAAATAACATACAACATAATTTTCGTTTATTAAACAAATTGATTGTTATTGTACTGTTTGCGATGTTACTTATGTTTATACCGTCTGAGCTTGAAGCTACAGCGGGGGCATCAAAATCGATTTCTCACCTAGATAAGCCAGAAGAACTGTTTCAGAATCTTCTTCACTTTATTCTCCTGCTCTCACTTTACAAATTCATTATATTCCTTTTCCTTCTGTCGTCTTTCGAGTTTATGTTATTTAAATTTTAATTTAAGAAACTCGTATGTTACAACTGTAAAATGGCGATCACACAGAACTTTATTTATTTACGAATATTTCCAAGGCAACGGGCTCTAACAACCCAGTTTTCACTAAATCAATTCTTACTAACTCCACTGCTAATTATCAGGAGAACTTGATCATTGATTAGTGTTGCATCTCCTACACTTCAAAACTGACGAACTACGGACACAATGGCATGCTTTTGCGGTAGGTAGCGGAAAAGATTATGTGTGCAACTTTTACAGAAAGCTTCTTTTTTGAACTTACTAGTTTTCTCGAGCATTCAAAAGTGTCGCTTTTTACATTTGCATAAGCAGCTATTCTGTTTCTTGTGTTCTGTTGTACTGTAGATTTTCATGTCAATGTTTGCAATCCATAATAAAACTGGAACCGCCTTTGTTTTATGTAATTTTACTATTGATTCTATTGCATTATAATAGACTAGGTTTAGCCAGTGCATCACCAGTGGGTCGTAAGAAGGTGTCTTACCAGACATGTAAAGAGAGGAGAGAAGCAAACTCGCTATCATTGTTGTTGTTCGTCTTTCTCGACGTGTAATGAGTTAATGTAAACATTCAAATAATGTAAAAGTATGTAAATTTTTTTTAAAGCTTGGTCCACAACAACTTGAGAACGGAAAGGGGAACGAAACTAGAATAGAAAGAAAAGCATGCAACATTTTGGTTCATAACACACCGGGAACGAAAGCGTGAAATCATATCGATGGCCATATCCATAGTAAAGTGGAACATCAATTATTCGCATAGAGATGTCGTTCGTTTGTAAATGACCATGATGTTTTTTCAATGCTTCCAATTCAGCCAACTTCCTCCAGTTTCTTTGGTGAAAACGTCTTATCATGCGTCATTTCTTTATTAATAGTGTACACTATTTGTTGTTCTCTATTAATGTATCTTTTTTTCTGCCCTTTGTACTAGTCGGCCACGCTATGAATGCACTTGAAGGAGGGCGCCACTGTTTTTGTTGACAATATCAACATCATTAAGGATTGGGATCGGTGGGGAGTGAAGGGCAAGATGATAAGGAAATGTGCAGTCGCACAATGAAAACAGACCACATTTGCAGGCCTCAGCCTCGCTAGTAAATGCAACTTCTGGTGTTTTTTTTTTTACTTGAGTGTCCGATGTCCCGCCCACTTGTTCCGTAACTGTTTAGTCCTTCTCCCCACCGTGGCCGACTAGTAGTTATTCTATATATTCTTTATAGTCGCTTCAACTTTAAAGTCATATCGCGACTACTTTTAGAATACAGAACATGATTACAATGAAAATACGATATTTTAAACAGTAATAGTACATATAACATTAAATTCCCTGTATAGGTGTGCTATATTTAGTTACACAATTTTGTCGCTTTCATAAAGTTTATAGTTCTTTGTTGTGCTGAATTTACGGCGTCTGGTAGGCTGCTGGGGATGTCGCATCATTCTCTGTGTTGCACATAGCAACGGCAGGCTGTGACGAGATGATGAACTGTGAGGTTGGATCTTCAGAGGTCGCACACACGAGGAAGGCCACGGTTGGGGAGATGTTTGTGCGTTATAGACGTATGCCCAATACGTAGTCGAGTTAATAGAACTCGGTCTTTGCGGTTGAAATGATAGTGTTGAAGTTTGAACTCGGAAATATAGACATCGTGTAACTTGCTTCTAGATGTGGCTTTCCATGTTTGTCTCCATTGATTAATGCAAGTCTTCTTGATGAAGTCGGTGTGTGGAATCTTGATGGCCTGAGGGGGATGTTTGGTGGCTTCTTTGAATGCCTGATCAGCTGATTCATTTCCCACAATTCCGACATGAGATGGAGTCAAGGCGAATGATACTGATTTACTTGAGATTAGTATTTGGTTGTGTAGTTTCTGAAGTTCTTTAAGAACATTTGGGGGGGTTGAAGTTTGTTGAAAAGGTGTTAAAGCACTCAACGATTCAGAATTCCGAATTGCACGTTAACAACTACAAGTGATGCTTTCGCTAGAAGAACCAACGCTCGTGAATCTGAGGATCAGGGCGCACATTTGCAAGAATTTCTTCCGGTTTTATTTTCCCAACTTTTGACTAGAGGTGTTTTACGTCATGGTTGTTTTGAGTAATCTCTAATGAGGAGTGTAACATGTATAACATGAATAGAATATGCCTCTTCAGGAAACGGGAGCGAAAAACTAACAAGTCTTCTTCCTGTTTCGGGGACCTGGAAAAGGTTTCTCTTAATATGAACAAACCATCATTGTTGTCGTTCTAGTTTCCACTCTATCTGTTGATTTCTGTGTTGTTTTATTTTTAATGTTTGTTGCCATGTTTCCCCTATATAATCATATTTATTTACTGCGTTTGTCAATTAACAGCTAATAGATAAAAAAATAATCGGCAAGTTTAAGTACTAATGAACGTATTTCGAAGTGCTCTTCATTCAACTTTTCTCGTCCTCGTGTTCATCTCATTCCAGGCATATCTCCCTCTCTCTTGCAGCGAGCGTCTCCTACACACTCGCAACATATCCGCACACAAACATACTGCGGCATTTGTAATTTATTGGGCCGGATTCTTGCGATGTATAGGACAGGCAAGCAGCCGGCTAAGATATCTGCCTCATGCTGCTGTTGCCATGACTACCTTAACATAACTTGTGCCGTTTCCCTCAGAGCTCTAAAGCGGCACAAAGGACGTTAACTCACTCAAACCTTTAAATAAAATACACCGAAAAAGAAAATATTAATAACCTCTGAGGTGTGAAGTCACGCGGCTTTATCTCTCACCATTTCATTAGGATTTCGTGGTCTATAAATATTATAAACTTCCTTCTTATACCCACTTTTTGTGATAATGGCTCCAGGTATGTGAAACAACCAAATAGCTTAATCAGACAATAACGTAATGTTGCTTACGTACTCGTACGTTAAATACAAGGAGTGCATAACTACGAGGGCTGTCCCAGAAGTACCCGACCTAACAAAGAAAACACAAAAATGTTGGGAAAAAACATCTTTATTTCTCTGCATAGTCTTCTTTCAGCTCGATAGACTTTTCCAGTGATGTTCAATAGCTTCAATACCCTGTTTATAGTGAGAACTATCGAGTTCTGCAAAATAGCCATCAACTGCAGATTCCACCTCTTATTTTTGGCAAATATTTTACCATTCATTTCTTCAAATGTGGAAACAGAAAATAATCAGAAGGGGTTAGTCTGGCGAATAGGGTGCATGAAGAAGAAATTCGAACTTTAGCTCATTGTTTTAGACCATGACGATAATGGATGTGTGAGCTGGTGCATTGTCTTGATGAAACAAAGCCACATTTTTCGCTGAATGGGGCCATTGTTGCTTAATTTCAGCATTTAAACACTGCAATAAGTTTGCATAATTCTCGCCATTGATTTCTTTCCCTTTTTGAAGATAATCAATAAAACGTATCCCACGGGCATCCCAAAAAAACTAACGCCATGACCTTGCCTGCAGATGGAACTGTCTTCGCCTACTTTGGAGCTAATTTTCCCCTCTCAATCCACTGTTTTTACTGTTCCTTCGTCTCAGGTGTGAAGTGATGGATCCATGTTTCATCCTTTGTTATGAATCGACGCAAAAGCTCTTCTTTATTAGAGCGAAACATCGCCAAACACTCGACTGAAATATCCTCACGACGCTGTTTGTGTTCCATTGTGAGTAAACGCGGCACCCATCTTGTGCACAGCTTTCTCATTTATAAATTTTCAGTTAGTATGCGATGTACATCACTTTTTAAAATGCCTACGATGTCTGCTAGCTCGCGCACTTTCAGTTGACGGTCATCCAATACCATTTTGTGGATTTTCTTGACAATTTCTGGCGTGTTCACCTCATTTGGTGACCACTACGATGTTTGTCTTGCAACTCGTTCGTCCTCACTTAAGCTCTGCTACCCAATATTTTACTGCTGTAAACGAAGGAGCAGACTCTCCCAGAGTAGAATCAAGCTCAGCTTTAATATTAGTTGGACTAAGACCTTCAAATGAAAGTATTGTATCACATAACGATGGCCAGTTTTATCCATGTTTACAAATTCGCTGAGCGCATTCAATATTGATGACTGCCAAACAATGTAGCATCGTCAAACTTCAGGTTTATAAGGGTGGTATTTTCTACCAGTCATTTGTATGAAACTATAACCGCTATCTATACGTCAGGTCGGGTACTTCTGGACTGCCCTCGTATCATTGGCGTAGCCAGAAAAATATTAAGGAGGGGTTATGTATAGCGATCCATTTTTCAAACAATCTGTATGGATTCAAATGATAGATATAAATTAATCCTGACTGGATATATTTTGATAAATTGATTTTATATTCATAGATTGAAGTACAGCAATTTAAATTAAAATTAGAATAGGATGTTTTGCGTATTCTAAGCAGCAAATGTGTTTGTGTCATGAAAATTAATATGGGATGTAGTTTGTGTTACTGTTGCAGGCCATTTTATTTCACTATAAAATAGGGTTTCTAGTTTTGTTCTAAACTGAGAGATATTGCACTCATTTGGAAACTACTCAAATTTAGCACCGGAATGAAAACATACCCCAAATATCTTAACATTGTTGTACCCAACGCCATCTAAAGTACAGTTTCTGTTGCTGTCATCCTTGGTCATATTGTACAAGACATGGTATCTACCAGTCTTTTTCCCTCATCTAAATAATGCTATTATTTTAACGAATATATTTTTGCTATTAATTTTGACATTTATTTTAGTAAGGGGGTTCCAACCCCAAAACCCCTCCCTAGCTACGTCTCTAGTATCTATTAACGCACATAACGATCAAGTGTTCCGCCTACTATTTGAATGATCGTCATTAATTAAATAAGCAACGTTTTAATATAAATTTCCTTTCGGAGAAGATTATTATAAATCAAATAACGACCTGTGATCAAGTTAATATGTATTTTGTTTATTGTTCTGGTTTTTAATTTCTCTACCCCTCAGTTATAATAAGTAAGGAAAGCATTCCATTCTACCCAAAGATTTCAAAGGAAATACACGTTTTAAAGTTCCCGATTCCAAAAACAATTTTTATAAGGCCCTTGTGTGCGTCAGTGAAAAACGAAATGCGGAATAAATATCAAACGTGGTATTTTAAGATCATCTTCCTAGGATGCGACATGAAGATTTTGGAGAAAAAAGTTGCTTCCTTCCCTTCCCTCCTTCCTTTCTTTCTTTCTTTCTTTCTTTTTTGGGAATAGACCGTGAAGTCCACTTTATTGTGAATTCGTTTTATTAACAGACTAAGAAAGGCTTAAGACACTCCACCAAAAAAGGTAGATCTCGTTAAAACATATATTTTATGTCAAATACAATTGCGTCATTAACCATGCTAGCCTCTAGTTCCGAGGTCTCGGGTTCAAGCCCGGCGGAGGGCGATGGATTTTTTCGGGCGTAAAAATCCTTAGCATAGCTTCCTTCGGAAGGGAAGTAAAGCCGGTGGTCCTGTGTCGTAGATTTACGGCTCGTAAAAGAATCTCAAGCGTGATAAAGAGGACTCTGAGTAAAATTATCGGTTTTTCATGTCCAATATAGAATGGGACGCTAAGGACCACAGCAGTTAAAGAACGTACATAAATAAAACTCAATTTAATTTAATTTAATTTAATTGAGCATTTCGTAAATTTTCACTGTTATTGGTTTGAATTTTCAAATACTTCTACTTTAATTGTTAAGTCACCGTTCGTTTGTTTCTGGTGGTCATGTAAGAACTGGACTTTCAAAGCCAGTACATAGCAACCCGATTCCAGACCTCGTTACCGCATGTAAGCACTAATATGGAAAGTTGAATCGGACTTGAAAAAAAAACTTCAATGTCACGGTGGGGTCTGGAACCACGGATCTTCAACTCCCCGTGCCGATGCGTTTACCGTACCAGTTATTACGGCGATATACCCGTATGCACATTAGTTCCTCCTGCGTTCACCGCGTTACTTGCATTACTTTTGTATTTTAAACTGCGATAGTTCAAACTATCAGCTATGGTACATCTTTTTATTTAGTTTTGCTGCTCGTCAACGGAAGCGATCATTTTAGCAGAAACTCAAATAATGATCACACCATTTTCAATGCATAACTGTAATTTGTGCGACAGCATCATGTTTAATAATAATATAATCGATTATTTCTTAAGTACACTGATAAGTACGTCAAAATGGTTCTTTTTTGTCGATCTTTAAATCTTTTGGATGATGTAACATTGATAATTTTCGTAAAATTATGAGTTCTTGTTTTTTTTTTGTTTTGCTTTTTTAGAAGGTAAGCCCATAAAGGCACGCAAAAAAGCAAAGGCTATAAGATTTGAATCTCTGCTGTATTCGGTTAGACACGTTGATGCTCTTTAGTTCGGCTCTCTATATGTGCTAGACGAACTCTCTTATCGCTTGAAACCTTGCTTGTAAGTTATAATCCTTCAGCGTGGATTTAATCCTCTATTATAGGCTTTAAGGGTATTAAATAAAAGGTGTCAATTATGAAGTAGTTTGTATATAAATTGCGAGGCGCAATTAATTTCAGAAATGAAATAATGTCTGAAAGTGGTGCCCCTTTCAGTAGAAGGGTTGTCTGTTTTCGACCCCAGTTTTAATCCAGAATATCTTGTGTTCCTTAAACCGAATTTTAATAACTTCTATCTAAGCATGAAAATGAGTTCTTAGGAGACGATAAAGACAGACCCAGGACACTTGCATCACATTAATTTTAAAGAAAATATCTGATGTGATGCATTCATATGGCTTTCCCTACCCTGTAATATACAAATTATTCTTACTCAAACTTATTTTTCTATCTACTATATTTTAATCCAAATAAGTCTTTGCATAAATAGCTATATTACAAGTTTCGTTATAGATAGAAAGGGAACAAAGGAAGTCAAATGTTTAAGAACTCGAGCGCTATTTGCTGGCCTTAAAATTTCATACTGTTTCCACGCAATCGCGAGAAACAACTAAATGTTTAAAGGACTTAAAGAATGACCAAGAAATGAACAATTCGAACTTTTAATAAAAATATATAAAAAACGGTTTATGCCACAAAGAACACTTATTTTATATAAATTGTGTATTTTAAGGAGATCTACATGTTTTGTGCACTACGTTTTGGTCTATCGTTTAACGTTTGCCAGTTATATAAGATTATAGAAAATTCCTTCCGAATGAAGAGGACTTCACAGGATATTCCCAGAAAATTTAAGATATACACTTTATTTGTCATGAAAAATCTTGTATGGTACTTTAATCAAAATCATTAGAGCCATTTTTTACAAAATTAAAAATTACGAAAAGTGGTCCACATAAAGGGTAGTTAGTGTGGGAGGATTTTCTTGAAAATTTTCGTGTTCCACCTTGGAAGATGCAGAAAGTTAAATACCAAGTTTGATATTTATCCGAATTTTTATTTTTGCATTGTGCTGTTCGTAGATACACACACACACACACACTCATGGACATGTTTTCAGAAATGCTTTATTTGGATTCAGGGGGCCTCAAAACATGTATTTTCAGTGAAATCTCGGTATCGAATTTATGGGTGGAATGCAATGACTTTACGTATTAGGTACACGGTAGAGAAAACAATAAGCGCTACGGATTCTCCTGTGGAGATTTTATACAGTCATTTATATTAATATTATACAGAGAAAAAAATTGTATAGTTAATATGTCTGTGTGTGTGTGTGTGTGTGTGTGTGTGTGTGTGTAAGGGGGGTTAATCTCTGAAGCCATTAACCGACTGATTATTTCACCACTAGTCTTCTATGTTGCAAAACAATCCAAAACATTTCTCAAATGGAGAGCATAAGGGAGTTTTCCACATATCAGCCAATTTCAACTAATTTCCCTTGAATATGAATATCAAATGATATATTATTGCCAGTGACATTTTAATGACTTTCAGACCAAAAGAGTAAATGGGGAGGCTTAATGTGCTTTGAAACTGAAATACTGAAGGAGGAGTTGTATATCGTGTTCACATCATCAAAGTTCCCTCTGATTTAGCTGAATTTTGTAACCAAGGAGTGTTTTGGTATGACTGTGGCAAAACCTGTTACACCTGGGTTTTATAATCTGGAAAAAAAGATGAGCTCCATTAAACTTTCAAATGTTTCCATTGTTTATTTTAAATTCCTATTTTCAACATGCAAATCATTACTTTAGGCTATCTATACAAAACTTTGTACACTTATACCGTAAAATGTAAGGAAAATTATAGACCGCTTGCTTACCCTATAACCGTTAAAAATTACCCCTATCATGTAGAAATCTACACTGTTTAACCCATCTGATCAAAATATTATATAATTATTAACAATTATTGTATAATAATTGCACTTGGCCAGTCATGTGTTATCTTACAACTTCAAATAGCTATCCAATCCTTATTTTCAATCATATGGCACCTTGAAGTTTATTAAAATCTACTTTTCTGCTTTATTCTTGATTCAGTATAGAAAATAACTATGCTATTTGGCTAAACATTCTTTTAATAATGTTTAACGCCCGTTCTCATGACGCAGGCAGAGACATTGGTGATGCATGAAATGAAATGATAATTGGGAGAGGAAATTTGGAAAGTAAGCGTTCCAGACCTAAGTTTAGGGTACCTCGCCAGCATTTGCAAGTTATGAGGACTGAGGGAAGGGGACGGTTTTGACGGGATTTGAATGCAAACCTCACTTTCATGAGTCCGAGCCTTGATAACCTGGTCTATCGTGTCGATATGCAGCCAAATAGGGCACAGATTTGTCGTTTTAAGCTATAGGACTTGGCGAAAATCGAATACGTTACATTTTTACTTGCTCCACCACGTAGATACTAGGTAGAAAAGGTATTGTATTCCACCCAAAAATTCGATACCGATCTCACTAGTAATATATACTTTGAGGAAAAATCCACTGAGCAGTTAATTCCATTAATTGACCTAATAGTGGTCGAAACTATGAAGCTCGGGACTTAAAGTACTTACAACATTGTAAGTCGCCATTAGGGTATGTCATCTCAATACAATTTGAGATCTCCTTGTGGTTTACCGGAAAAATGCGAATCAGTTGGGGAATTTAATGTCCTACCGGCATGTTGTCATGGTAGCTCAGTGGTTAGAGCAACCGGACGGCGACCGGGAGATCCGTTGTTCAAATCCGACTATGGCATTGAATTTTTCAGTTGTCTGATTCTACCTTTCCAACCTTGTCCAACACCCGGCAGAAATTAATTTGGAAGAACAGTTAATTCAAAAAAAAAAAAAGTTTTTAGAGAAATGTCCGTGTGTGTCTTTGAACAGCATAACTCAAAAAACAAAGAGTCCGATAAACACCAAACTTGGTAATTAGGTTCAATACCTTCCAAAACTGTGACATAAGCTTTTCAATAAACTCCCCCACCCCAAACTACCCTTATCTGGAACATTTTTCAAACCTTTTTCATTTTCTAAAAATCGGCAGTAACGTTTTTGATTAAAATATCACATATTAAAGATATTTATGTGACAAATAAAATGTATATCTTGAATTATCTGGGAATAGTCTATGAAGTTCTCTTTATTCGGAAGGAATTTTATATAATCTTGTATAACTGTAAACGTTAAGCGATAGACGAAAACGTACTACACAAAAACCTTAGTTCTCTTTAAAACACACAAATCATTTAAGATAATTTTTGTGCCATCATCCATTTGCGAGATATCCGTTAATAATTGTTTAATTGATCAATACTTAGCCATTGTTTTAAATTCCTGTTGATTTTTAGTTGCTTCTCGCAATGTCATAGGAAGAGAATGGAGTTTTAAGGGCCAGCATATATTCTTGTCCAATTCTAAAACATTTAACTACCACTGTTCACTGTGTAATGTTACTATTTCTGCAAAGGTTTATCGCGATTATAACGAAGTAGGCAAACAAATAAGCTTCCGTAAGAATAATTTTGATGTCTACAAGTAAACGATAGAGGATAAAAAGTTATATGAATGGAGCATATCCGATTTTAAAATACTACTCCTACATGTTTTTAATCCACCATGTGAATTGAGAAGAACAGCTTAGGAGACATAAGCTTTAGGCACGAGTGGAAACTGTCGACTACTCACAGCTTTCAAAAATCATCATTTTCAATACTTGCAGAGTGCCTCCGTGTAATGGCGGTAAGTCGGTAATAAACGTAAAAGACCTCGGCTGTTGTATGAATGCTCGTACACCAAAAATACACGTAATATAACAGAATTAAATCGTCAAGTTTCGGACTCCTCTTCAAGCAGCCGGTTAGCCGGAGTATATTTAAAATCGCGTCCCGAGTATTTACACCGTTTTTGTTCCCACTCCGACCGTCCTGTCCAGCCGGGGTCGCCTCCGAAACGAGCTGCCTTGCAGTAGCTCCACACATACAAGATGCACTCCCTCTTGCCTTTTTTGTTGCAATTTTTTTCTTTTCCCTCCGGAGGCTTTGAAAGCTGGTGCAGAAAGGAGATGGTTCTTCTTTAAAGATTTACTTCTGTGGTCATTCCGCGACAGTTGCCGGTACAGTCAGCCGCAAAGAATTCCCTCCGCCCCCTCCAGATGGCCCTCGAGAGAGATATCGCTGATCAGTAGGGGAAACTCTTATATAAAACAAAATGTGTAGCGGACGTTGGCATGGAACTCAAAGATATTAACTTTAAACACACTTTATGATTTTTATATGAATTAGATAATCCGTGCTAATTTCTATTCTTCAACTAATTAAACGGATGCTGCGCTCCCTTTTTCGCCGAATATTAAAAAAGGGTTTCTTTTGTTCCTCTAAAATTTCTGAGTGGTACAAAATCACAAAATTCACAGTTTTGTATACAATCAGTTTTCTTGATTGGGAAGTAACAGAGAAAGGAAGTAACACAATGATTGTAGCCAAATGTGATAATTCCTCCCATAACCCTGTTTTCAATTAACGTGAATTTAAGAGAATTGTTTTGAAGCAACATAGTACTAGCCACAGACAAACTAATACGACAATTCATTAATGTAATAAGATATCTAATTTATAGCTTCTCAGCATCAACACATTAATAACTTCTGTCTTTAATATTTTGTTCTAAGTTTTACGTGTTATGTATTTTCTTTGCTAATTGTAGTATAATAATTAAGAGGATGTTAAAAACACATATTCATAATGTACACATGGTAGAGAACAAGTATATAACGTTATAGCATATAAAAGATAATATAAGAGCGAAAGGCCATTGTTAGCTATATAACCAGTAATATAAAATTACGAGAAATGTGGTAATATCTACCTAAGCATGTAACGAACTTTGGATTCATAATTAAGATGATGGAAGTCTGTAAACACATATATATGTATGTTTATGTATATAACAAACTGTTATTGGATGTTATTGGACAGTATCACTAATCAGGTACATTGATACACATAATTCAAATGCGTCCATTAAGAAAACGGTTGAAGGGAACGCTAACAGAAGCTTGTCAGTGTACGAGACGGAAGGTAGTGTATAAGCTCGGATCTAAATAGACGCTAAAACTACGTATTTAAAGTCTACTAGTTGTACATATTTGAACATGGCAAAGGTAATAGTGAATTGTGAATATCATATGCGGTTTATCTAAAATACAAGTGAAATAATTAACAGAATACGTGTGTTCAAAATATTTTAACCTGCTCCATATGCAACCCTGACAAGACAAGTTCTCCCCGACGCAAATACAGCAGTAGTGGCACAATTATAATATAATAATTGCAACAGATTAACACACACACACACACACAAGAATACAGATATACAATCATCAGATTTCAGTCTACAAGAACGTCGTGATACGTCATAATAGTATAGGCATCAAGACGACCTACAGGTACATAATACAGCATCCGTCATCATCAACGTAGTGGGATCCTACCAAAGGGGAACAGCTACAGTTTGGTAAATGGTATTAATTATAAGTTATTCTAAAGTTAAACAGCCGCTTAAAAAGCTTCCGTAGTCACAGTACCAATAATTTTGAAATGGAACTTTGGTTGCTCGGTAAATCGGACACAATATAAATGTACCGATTTTCCTCTTGTTTCGTATAATATTTATATCAACGGACTTTATGGAACTTATCAAGAATATTACCGGCTTTTACGAAATTACAATAGGTAAATAAGGAAACAATATAAGCAAATTACCCCAATGGAAGCTAATTGGCTAACTAAAACCAACGATGTGTCAAGGTAGATAGCGTCTACCCTAAATTTTTAGAAAAAACAATGTTTTAGGCAATTTTGCATTTTAGCCTTCCGTCAAATTGAAAAATTGTGCACTGTCTTTTATTGCGCATAAATAATGTGTAACTATTATATACCTATTGAAAAAGAGATATTTTGCTCTCTTGCGCATAGCTGTCACTCTCGGATAGACATTTCCTTGTGTGTCTACTCTGCTTCTGCAGCGGGCTTCTAGCACAACTTGGATATATGCCTCTACTTTCAGCATGGTACTGTATATGCCTTCCGCACCCCACTTCTCATGTTCGGTGGCAATCTTTGACTGGCCAGGATAGACCTGTCTACAGTCGACCGTCTTCGTGCGCGTGTGTATCGCCTTCTGACACAATGCTATCTTGTTCTGAGTGTGTGTGTTTGTGGTAGATCTGTTAGTGAATTTGTGACTTTTAAATCTGTGTATTAATACAGTTAAATAGGATATGCTCTCGTAAGTTTAATACGGATAGAAGAACTTTCAACTCCGTTTTGCTTTAATAAAACATTAATTGCCTAAAATACGTAAGATGACTTAAGGGTTATAACCTTAAGGAAATGCTTTGTCACTGTGGTGAAGAGCCATTGAGGGTCCATAAAATACTAAAGTTAATACTATGAAGCACAACGGAACAGAAGGTCGCATTTAAAATGAATGCAGAACATTTTATGTTAGGAAAAAGCATGGTTGATGACTATTCGTCTGAAACCTCACTCGGGCAAGCAATAAAACAATGAAAATGTGACTTTGAGGCAATATTTTATATTATAACATGCTGTGAATGCCAGAGTAATTGTAGTGTAAATTAATATTATTGTATCTACATGATTTTAGATGTTTGTTAGCCATAAGTATTGTTAGAAAATAAGTTTACACGGCCTAACTGAAACTGAAGAAGTGGGTAACAATAAACCGAGGGGGCGAGTTGTTTATCACTAAGAAGAGATAAACAAATGACGCCAGGGTAGCGTGCCTTTTTTAGAAATGGAGGGAATATCTTCCCTAGAGCATATATGTTAGTAGTAGTGATTGGCTGGCCAAAGCAGACGCAAAAGTGGGCGCAATTTGGTAACCAATAGGGGCTATATTATAATGTTTAGGCAATTCGAGGCGAAGGAGTATATATTCTCGAGCCATAAGCAAGTGTCGCATAGTTCTGAAGAATCTCTCACAAGGTGCATGTCGCAGAGTTAGTTACAAAAATGTAAAGTACGCGAAGTAATGGGTGCGCGGCAACTAAAACGACTGTAGTTACATTCGGAAATATAACAGTTTCAGTCAGACGTGTATGAAGATTAAATATGTCAATTATTCATTAAGCGTGACGGCAATAAAAGTGAATAGGTCGAGCTGGGAAGACATCGCACCCAGAAGCAGTGTGTAAAGTCCTACTGGGCCCAATCGGACTCGCTGAGAACCAAGAAATGTGTGTGGTTCAAAGTTTGGGAGCCATCTGACCTGTCTAGATTCAATTTTTTTTATCCGTGTTATCTTTTAGCAACAACTCCTTTCCGTTTACACGCCCTGCTTAGAGACACGTGCTCGACTGAGTTATAATAGCTAGCCGGAGGACAAAGAACCCAAAATTAAAAAATAATTAAAGAATAAGCGCCCAACAAATAAGATAACACAAGCCATAGAGAACTGCGACAACTTATGACTTAAGGTATTTGTCAATAGCGGTGAAACTAGACATGTATACGGTGAGAGACAATGTCTACCCAAAATTCTTTGCTATGCTTCGCTGTGTGACTAACGCTGGATCACACACTACTCCTTCACTCCTGAACGTGACTTTTGCACCGAGGAAGTTAATACTGAAATCGCTAACTACTTTTCTGTTTATTGTCAATAGTCTCCGGTTCTTCTAATAGAATTCTAACACTTAAGCAAAACAATATGATGTGTTACATTCACATACTTCTTAAACCTCTACCTCTCAACCTCTCTAATACACCAAACATTTATGTAATTTGATTGCTAGAGACAAGGTGACGGACATGTATTTCCTTGACATACTAAATCTATTATTTACAAAATTGTGCCTTAAATTACAGAACGAAAGGTAATTATGTTGATATGCAATTAACTATTATATCTAGAGGAAAGCTAATGGGGTTTCCTGCTCTTGATCCATATGATCCATATTTAACCCTTAGGGAAATTTCAGTGAAATCTGTGGGGGGGGCATTGTGTAACCCATTCTCCTCGCCTCTATGCTGGGTTTTCCTGGAATCTTTTAAACTGCGAAAGGGAGAGTGTGGAAAGTAGTAGGAAACCACACAGTATTATAAAAAATTCATTCAGAATGAAGAGAACTTCACAAGCTATTCATCGAAAATGCTAGATATACTTTTATTAGTCATGCCAGTATCAAACATACTATATTTTGATTAAAATTGTTAGTCATTTTTGAGAAAATAAAACTTTTTCTATGTAAAGCTTAATTTGAGGTGGAGAATCTCTTGAAAACCTTACTGTTGCGCACACGCACGCACGCACACATACATACAGACAGACAGACAGACGGATGGATGGACAACCAAGTTTTCACAATATCACGTGTATTGGCGGTAACAGAATAAATTGAGAAATGGTGGTAAATTTTGAAATATTGAAAATATAACTTAATTTCCAGATTCACTACTACTAAATAGTAGCTAAATAGCTATACTAATTAGCTATTAAAATGGTCTCCACCATAGAAATCGATCTCTAAAGGTTTGGAAGAAGCTGCTAATACGAATGTTTATTTATTCTTACCTGGCTAATAACTATCTGTGAATGCCACAACTTGAGGCAGTATTTTTAACACTTAAATATTTTTCAGTCAAATTATATGCTATGTAAATTCAATAACAGCCCGCCTTGAAGCAATATGTGTATGTAATAATTTGTAAAATGTATGTAAGAGTCATTGCATATGCTTATATTATTGTATACATGTTCAATAATGTTATATGAATGTATTACATAATTTAATAATATAGGAACTGTGAGAATAATAAGTTAAACGTTGCTAACAAAGAGATAACCTTAAGGCAATAATGAGTTTGAGAGTTTAAATGTTATTTCTGATTCTTGGAAGCATTAATGTAATTTTAGAGACAGTTTATAAAAATAGCCAATCAACAACCAGAAAAAGCTTTAAATGCCGGTATTCTATTGGAGTAAAAATGGCCAAATACAGAAATTTACAACTTTAGACGGTTGAAATCAAGTAGTTGCCTGCGGACAGTGTTTGTAACTGGATGCGAGATGTGTCCTCGAGAAATTAATTACGTATTCATGCGAGACGAAAATAGTATGCTTGTTAAAAAGTGTAAGTATTAAATAAAAGAATCTCATAGCTCTCGTTATCAGTGAAGTGCTATTTAATTTGTGTCAAGGATTAATAAAAAGGAGTGAATTAAAACTTAAAATCTGCGTAAGCCTACATTCTTGTCGCATGACGCCCTGCCAAGATATCCATGTCTCTAAAATAATACTGACGCAGCCGAGGCAAACATAAATATATAATATCTAAAGAAACAGCCAAATTACAAAGCTATTATTTTTAAACTTGGGGCAAAGGCTACCGGAAACTTTACCATACGTGCGGTTGCAACTACTACAATTTCGGCTCCCCAACAGTTGAAATATAATACAACTCCTACTTCAAATCGGATTTTCATACGTAGCAGCAAACAACGTAAAGAACAATTCTACTTCAAACTTCATTTTTTATTCATAAAAAACTTGATAAGTATTGGGAAATTATCAACTAAGCTTTTGTTGTCTTTGCAGTGGAAACCCTCGGTCCTTGGTATGCAGAAGCTAAGGCATCAATCGGTAATTTGGGCCAAAAGCTGCAGGTCATCAGCGGTAATCCCCGATCAACAGCGTATCTAAGGCAACAAATCGGGATTGCTATACAGAGAGGAAAAGCCTCAGGTGTGATGGACACATTTCCAGAGCCATCCTCACTTGATGACATTTTCTATTTTACCTAATATGTAATTTAATTATATTGTTGAAAACATTTCTGTCTCTATTTAAAACTAAAGAATGCGCTTAGACTTTTGTAATTCACGTTTTGTGCAGGAAACTTCAATGTTGCCGATATAATATTTTACACCAGAAAATTTTGTGTTTTAAATAATTTTATCTTATAAATTTATACCGTACTTCTTTTTCGTTTGTATGACTTTTATATAACCTGTTTAAAATTAACACTTCATTTAGGAAGTGTTTTTTGCGGAGTATTTGTTTTGTAGCTTGTAAATGAGTGACTATTGTCTCAGAAATTTTATAAATTGTTTTTCCTTTAATTGAATAAGCATTTAACCCTATTTTAACTTTAAAAAAACTTTATTCTTGCTTCATCCAAAATAGGCTTCTATAGCTATAGCTTTAAGAATATATAGTAAAAGTTCCAGTTTACTTGCATGGAAATTGTAGCTTCCTATAGCATTTGAATGCTATTGAACATAGTAAAAACTGAGACGATTGCCTTTAAAATATCTTACAGTCATTAATGCGTGCATTCCTTTAAATGAGACTTAGTTAAGACCCTTCCAAGTGTCGTAGGATTCTAAAATTTGGGCAACATAATAGGTTGCAAATTATTCTATTAAAACAGTTGGATTTATGCTTTTTTCTGAAAATAATTTCCTAGATACCCCCTTTAACAACAAAAGCACCCTGGTGTATTTGAAGAGGACTCCGCTGTGTAATATAAGCACTGCCGGTAATTTACAACCGGGAGTATATGGACTATATTATTATGACTTTGCTCAGCTTTTCAGCTGTCACTTATCTCAAATCTCACTGTCGCTGTTTTGACCTGGTTCAACTTTCACTCGGACTTCACTTAGTTCACATGTCCCTTCACTAATGTGAACTAGTTCAATTTTCTCGTCACTTTACTTTCTTGTGATGTAGCTTCTTCCGAATGGCTCAGTTGTTGCGGAGTCGAACTTCTACAATTTCTCGCTCCGCAGTAGCACTCGTTGCACGTCGCAGCAGTCTTCCCACCTCGCTCAGAGAACCGCACTTGGTGTCACAGCAGAAACTTCACCAACTCGCTTACTCGCTCACTGACCACTCAATTGACTTACACCTCTCGCGAGAACGCTCGCTTATATAGCCAATTGAATATTTCACAGAATATTCTAGAACTATCTAGACACACGTTCTGGAGGCGAGAAGAAAGAAACTTCCAGAAGATTCCGGTTAACTGCCAACAGCGCTTTTGGTGTTTACACCGGGCGAGGGTGCGACTTATCTTTATCACCGACTGCCTAGCACCGACCTCCGATAATCTTGGACCGTATCCGCTGCGTTACATATGATTTTCGTAGCATTGCAGAACGCAATGTTATGCGCTTTGCTACTTTCTCTGCTGCTTGCTAAAGTATTGGACTACAGTGGAAATTAGTTTTTAAGGGGCTCTGAGAAAAAATAGAAAATTAATATTTTAATTTTTTTATGAATTGACTTTGTTTGCCCATGAATCAATCTGTATCTGTCTGTTAATATCGTAGCTTTAAAATGAAAAAATTGATACCAAACTTCACAGTAATCTATATGAATCCAAGGCAAATACTTTCAAGAAATTTAGGCCATCCTAAGTAGCTTATTTTTCATAACAATTCTTCTATGTTGATTAAAATATCAATTTTAAAATTTGGCATAAATAAAATATACATCCTCAATTTTCAGCAAATATCTTATTGAAGTTTTAATATAACCAGTAGAACCCTCAGAAAAAGAAAGGAAAGAGAAAAAAAATTACACGTCAAACGTGAGATCCCTAATATATATATAATTTATAATGCAAAATTAATATTTTTAATATTTTAATGGCATCAACAGTTTATAAAATATTTTATGTTCAGTTAAATGTTCCTACATTTTATGCAGAATACTTTGGAAGATTAAATGATCTTAATTTGCTTCTAATGAATTCACACAAATAATTTGTAATATACTGATTGGCGTAGGATTTTTAAACAGCTTATAATTATCTTAATTCATACATATCCTCAAAAATACCTATTAAATTCGGCAAGGTTTACGAAAATAAACATTTCTACAAATAAAGCCAAAATATTAAGAAAATAAGTGATAACTGCAACATCATGCAACTGTTACACTAAGATTTTTGTTGCCCATTTGTTATTCTCATAAAGCCGATTACAAGGTGCTTGATGCAAATTTAAAGGTTACTGTTTTTATTATTGTGAGAACTTTTGAAACATATTCATTGCCTCTACTTGTGTTTTCTTAAACAATAGGTGCATAGAAAATGAACTGCTCTATATTCAATATTGAATTATACATTCATATTTGTAATATGAACATCCAGCATGTTGTTATCTTTCGCTTCAGAGGATCGACATAAATCTTGCACAACAGCAGCGCACCTGGTAAGTTTTGTGTGTACTTCATGCGCTTGAGGTTCTGTAATATATCTTGAACATTCGCTCCTTATTATGGCTATGTTCTGCATTAATCTGGTAGCCTTATACTATGCACGCCATAACCGAGGTTCTGCATAGAGGTATTTGAAAAATGTATTTTCATTTTAGGTGAAATACTTTCTCCCTGTTTATCAAAATAAGTACTTAAAAGTGTCTTCTGAAGATTCATGGCTTGAAAGATGGGTATCAAGGGTACCTGAGCATGAAAAACATCGATGTTTCAATTTATATGGTATTGAAAAGCCTAATTCTTTTCCCATTATAAAAATACATGTTTTATGTTTTGTTATATTTCTTTACTTATAGTTGCCTTGACTACTAGGTCATATCGCGACTTGTATCAATACATAGAATACAATAATAATACATTGTATACTTTAAATTGATTAAATAATACAATAATTGTAATGCATTGTTATAAACATATTTTACATTATTACGTCTTGAAAGCTACAACAGTATAACGTATTACATATTATACATTTTTATTTGATGTGTTATATTTAAATCTAGTTATACAATTTAATGACTTTCAAGAAAAAATAATGTTTTTAAAACGAGTAGGGTTGTTTAAAGCTAAAAATATATATTCAGCGATGTTATGTGTTCTTCGCTCCATGGTATAACTTCTGCATTTAGTGACGTGGTGTTCGATGGTGATACGGCAATTGCAGGTCTCGCAGTGAGGAGCATTTTCTTTGGCGAGTAAGAAGGAATGGTTAGGCGTGAAAGGCCTATTTGTAAACGTGATATAATCAGTTGATCTTTTCTTTTTAGAGTCCGCAATGCGCAGGGTTTTGTGGAGCCTTTCCTAACTATGTGGAGTTTGCTTGATGTTTTAATGACCCAGTCTTGCTTCCATTTGACAGTTGGTCTGCTAAAAAAATAACTGAGCATTTCTGTAGGGCACTGGCAATTCTTCCATTGGAGGTAGCAAAGTTGCTTTTTTTGGCTTCCCTATCTGCTTCTTCATTTCCTGATACTCCACAGGGGGACGGAATCCAGAAGAATATAAAGAATGTAACTTCTTGATTATGTGTAGTAAATTTTATGCGTTTCAAAACCTTTAGGGCTTAAAAATAAAATTTAAAAAGGGCGGCGTTGTGAATGACCCTCTTCACAGTGAATGGAAAGTCGTCTTCTTTAACGGACATGCACCCCAAGGACTTACAAGCCAATGCCTTGGGTCAGTAACCTGTCGAGGAGTAAGCCAACTTTTGGACCATAGGTAAGCAGGATGGGTGATTGGCTCAAAGCCTGGTATGGCGGTAAGAAGGAAATGAAATGTAGTGATGAAAGGAAAATTCGTGGATCAAATTATCCAATCCAGCATTCGCCTAGCGAGGAAAACCGCGAGAAAAACTTCGGTCATATTGGTCGGTCCGGGGGTTTCAAGCCAGGACCTCTCGAATTCGGGCTAACGTCACCGCCTGAGCCATCCCGCTCGTGAATGGAAAGTCAAAGACTTGTAAATACAGTGCGGTCGTTTTATGCCGAGGCTACGGATCGCATGTGTGCATGCTCCGTAGAGCATTACTCTGGGGGTTTTTCGTTCTGTAACTCACGAGTAATAGTATAAGATACCAGAATGCGCACTAACCTTGTTATAAGTGGTTTTAGAAGTGATGTCCATCTGCATGAAGAAATTCCCTGCATCTTCGGATGAAATTTCTATTAACACGCAGCACAAGTTCTTCTTGCGTAATGTTTATAATTTCCGTTTTATATTATCCTTAGGTTCGTCTATGACATGGGGATTGTTCCTAAAACTTTATGTTTTGGAGGAGAACTACTAGCAACAGTAAACAAGAGACTTAAAAGTAAACTAGAAATTTCACAAAATAATTCACCAAGAATAATAACAGGAGCTGTAAAAACAACACCAATTACAGTACTAAAAAGTTTCACAAAAACATGGTTATAGAATTGGTTTTGTCGTCCTCCGTGGACTAGTGGTACTGTGCTAGCCTCTAGTTCCCGAGGTCGCGGGTTCGAACCCGGCGGAGGGCGATGGATTTTTTCGGGCGTAGAAATCCTTAGCACGGCTTCCTTCGGAAGGGAAGTAAAGCCGGTGGTCCCGTGTCGTAGATTTACGGCACGTAAAAGAACCTCAAGCCTGATAAGAGGCCTCTGAGCAAAATTTCCGGTCTTTCACGCTCAATATAGAATGGGACGCTAAGAACCATAGTAGTTAAAGAGCGTCCATAAATAAAACTCAATTTCATTTCTATAGAATTGGAACACGAGTTGAAAGCAATTACTCTAGCACAAAAACTGCAAGTCAATAGAAACATATACAACTGGTACCACACAGCAGATACTATAAGTAATTTAAAAACTCAAATAAGCTTCAGAACATATATTAATAACTTAAAATACAAAAATATAATTACAACAAATATAATTGCAACAGAGGTAACGAGTCCAATAGAATATATTGATATACAATATCAGACCTGACTATACAACACACAAACAAAACAATATACCAGAAGAAATGAGAGCCTTAGCAATAGCTGCGGAAAATGAAAGATACCGAGAAAAATAATGGCTCCGAATATATACAGATGGATCCCGCATCAATAAAAGAAAATAAAACGCCGGTGCAGGAGTATACAGTAAACATTTTGCACAGTATCTAACATTAGGTGAAACGTCAAACCATTATGATGGAGAATTAACAGCTATAAAGGCAGCATTACAGAACATTTTATATAGACCATACATAAAACAAAAAATAGTCATCTTATCAGACTCAAAATCAGCCATAGATGGGATAGTAAATTACAATAATAAAACAAAAAGAAATATTAAAGAAATAAGAAGCCTAATAAAAGCAATTAAAGCCAGAAATCATGTCACTCTACAATGGATCCCAGCTCATGTCGCACTTTTGGGCAATGAACATGCGGATCAATTAGCAAAGAAAGGTGTAATACAACAACTAAAACTAAGACAAATAGAAATAAATAAACAATTAAATAACATTAAACAACATTTCAAAAGACAGCAGAGACTTGATGATGAAGAAGATAAATTAAAAGATAAAGCTTATAAGAATATTAAAGATAGAGTTGATATACAAAAAATGCCAAGGAAGACTGCAGTGGCCTTATTTAGGATGGCAACTGACCACGATTGCCTCGCAGAACACCTCTACAAGATACGATGCCTACCTACACCCAAGTGCACTCTCTGTGAAGAAGATATCATCCTGAACAAACAGCATCTCGCTAAATGCAAAGGCCTTAAAAGTGATAACTTAGAGACTTTATATTGGGAAGCCAGAGGAAAAATGATGCAGATCAATTAATCCCCAGTGCCATTGGTGAACAACAACAATACTTTATGTTTTAAGGTTCTCCATAAAAGATGCACCAATTTCTTCAATTGTTTCCTCCGTTAGAACATCTGGTTTACGCTTCTTAGCTTTAGTGTTTAACCATCCCATTGTCTTAAACTTATTAACCAGATGTCTAACTTTCTCCACTTGGAACTGGAATACCAGGAAATTTCTCCTGAAATTGTCTACACATCTTCATGATTCGGTTTTTTGCGTATGTATCGTGCTTGCATAAAAATTCATTGTTCAAGCGTGCATTGCAGTGGACTAATAAAAAGACATCAACCCTCTTAAGCAAATCAAAGCAAAGTAAATTAGGATTAGCGTTTAGCGATCCCGTTGTCCTAAAGTTATTAACTGACGTATAATAGTTGTCTACTGGGAACGGGATTACCAGGAAATTTCTCTACGTTGTCTACACACCTGTCTACATGATTCGGTGTTTGTGTATCCCTCGTACAAAAAATTAATTGTTCAGGCTGAATTCGTTGGCAGGCATTGCAGTGGACTAAGAATGCATTAACACTCTAAAAAAAATCAAACACAACACAGATATCTTGAATAAACGTTCACCTTTGAGACGCAAATGCCAACTTTCTTTACATCACGAACACAAAGCAGCGACTAAAGCACAACTGATAACCTTGAACGCGCCATGCCCCGCCAGCTGCTCATCGGAAAAGTACCGAGGTCGCAACAGTACAGCGTGCTACGTATATAGTCAGTTTGTTGCCCCATCTTAAAACGACCACATTGTATATTTAGAACATCTGAAGCTGCTCATAGTGGTGTGATTCATGTGTAATATGAGATGTCACATCTTGGTGATAGAGATTCGAAGGGTTTGAATAATGTAGTTAAAGATAACCCTTATGTAGAAACATAATTACAGAAAATGGAACATTTACAGTAGCGGATGGGCACCAGTCTGAGAAAACTGTACAAGGGGGAAAGTGGGATAAACCTCCTGATGGCAAGGCAATACCAGGTTCAGGTTACCTCAGAAAGAGGCATTTTCATTGAATAATCTCAATTATCCCATTGAAAAGTATGGTCTTGCCATTAGAAGAAGCAGAGAGAATCTAAAAGAAAGTAAATAAGGGGCACATAATTTCACAGATATCCACAGATGAAAATCCAGCAAGAGCTGTGTCTAAAGGGGGAGTTCTTGAATCAAATATCAAATTAAGCTATAGGAAAGAAACACACTCAAACATTCTCTTCCTGTAACAATAATAGAGGTAATTAAACCTATCTATAGAGATCTTACCATTCCTGAACTGCTCTCCATGTGTTTAACTCAGATCCCCAACGAGTCCTTTAACTGCTGTACCTGGGAAAGTCCCAAAAATGTGTTTGTTGGTATCACTCTTCTAAAAATTGGTACAATGGATGCACTAAAGAGGGAAGAAGTATCCTCTCTACGAAGTTAAAATTACTAAATTGATGTACAATTTTACCTAAACTATCAAGTTTTCTATTTGTATGCAGTCATCAGCTGAGGGTGGCTAGAAGTGAGGTAAACTTATGTTTCTCAATAAATTCTATGGATAAATGAGTGAACTGAAGTGTTATGTTAATGTTTGTGCATTGTTTTTCTTTTTTAAGTAATGTTTAACGTCGGTTCTTACTGAAACAGCACCACAGGCGTTGGACACTTGATGATACATGAAATGATAATTGGGAAAGAAAATTGGGAAGGAAGCGTTCAAAGCCTAAATTGACAAAATCTTAGTCAGAGAGGATGGTCCTGGCAGGATTTGAACCGCAGACCTTCCATTCACGAGTCCATGCCTTAACGGCCGCGGCTACCCATGTTTGTGTAGTGATGAATAGGAGGTTTAGAAATGTAGATTTTGGAGATAATTTGTGCGATTTGATTAAAATAATACAAAATAAATAAAAAATATAAGTACTTTGATAGCTTTTATAAGATTAGGTGGCTTCTATACTATGTATATTACATAAAAGTATAATTTATTGGAGCCTCAATCATTCAAATGAAAATGCATTAATTGCGCAACATTGTAATAAAGCACGTAGTTATGACCTAGTTTCAACACTAAAACCACTTCACTATCTAAACTATCAAAGTACGTAATACACTTACATTAAATATATATTTAATGTTGCTTAAAACATATCGTAACTAAAATAGTTGCAATATTTTTAAATATTTTAGTTTGACATTCAGATAATATAATTACACAGTAAGCAATGCTATTTAACCCACCGCAAAGTAACTAAAACATATATTATTGTTGATACAAAATAATTATATAATACTACTTTATGCAGCCGTAGTATTATAAACATTGAAAAATTCAACAAGTAATAACGGGCATCTCGGATATTACTAATAAGTTACTTGCAATAAATTGCGTGTTTTAAAGAGATCTACATTTTTTATGCACTGCGTTTTTTAACTCTTTTTTAAACTTTAAACATTTATTGGTTGTATAAAATTACCTCAAATTCCTTCCGAATTAAGATAACTTCGCAGGCTATTTCCAGAAAATTAAAGATATAAACCTATTTGTCATGTAAATACCTCAGATATATGGTATTTTTAATAAATCACTGCAGCCATTCTTGAGAAAATAAAAAATTCCGAAAATTGTTCCATGTTTCAGAAGGACTTTCTTGAAAATATTCGTGCAACATCTTTTGAAAGCGATGAACTTAAAACCAGTTTCTTATCTAACCAACTTTTTGATTCTGAGTTATTATAGACATAGACAGACGGGCGCGCACGCGCGCGCACGTACTCACAGTGGCCTTTTTAAAAAATGCTTTTGGGGCCTGAAAACGTGTATTTCCGATAAAATCTCGAAATAAAATTTTTGGCTGGAATGCAGTACCTCCTTTCTATTAGGTACATAGGGTAGAAACTAAGAAAGAATGTTATAGCTTCCGTCGCTTACCACACACTACTCTCTCTTTCGCAGCAAGGGAACTCATAGCTGAAATTTGGTCATTTTCAAATAATTCAAAAATTAATTTTTATGTTCTAAAAATACTTTGAACCTTTAGTTTATTACTGCTCTTGGAGGAGTTTTTAAAGCTTCAACACGACAATTTAAATTCCCAAGAGCACCTGGCCTAAAGCCTGTATTTACTTCCAATGCCTTTAACTCCATTACGAGTTTTCTGACAATTTTGGGTATTAACAATTTTTCATGTGTAGTTTAAAACCAATATTGTTCAGCTTTCAGAAGAAACTAGGAGGGGTTGAAATTAAAGTATTGATATATGTGTTTATGCTACACTTTCAAATTGCTCGACACATGACATAATTAATTCGATTACTAAGGATAAATTGTTAAAAAAATTATATTTAAAGGTTTATTTTTTTCTGAAGAAACTAGGAGAGTGAAACAATTTTCTATATGGTAGTTTTATTTATTACTGTTTAAATATCTGGTGGAATTTTTATTTATTAAAAATTAAGATTTCTGCATCGCAACACCTGATAACAGATAATAAATGTAAGATGACTTTTTCTCAAGAACTATTAAATATATATGTACAAAATTTAAAATGAACGTATTATAATCGCGGTAGAACAGCATGTGAAAAAATTTCGAAAACATTTAGATAAAAACTGTAATATTTAGAAATTTCAGTTTTAGATACCCTATTCCAGCGAATTACAGCATAGAGGCAAGGAAAATGGATTGCTCAATAACACAATTCACTCTAGGGGTTCAATAACAATTCATCAGGGTTTGTAATCTGGATCAAGACCATAAAATCTGAAGTAGGTTGTTGCTTCACGTATGGAAAGTCAATTTGAAGTAGGAGTTGTATTGTATTTCGACTGTTGGGGAGCCAAACACTTGAAGTAGTTGCAACCGCACGTATGGTAAAAAGTTTCCGGTAGCCTTCGCCCCAAGTTTAAAAATATTAACTTTGTCATTTGACTGTTTCGTTAAATATTACATATTAAAATATTTATGTTTGCCTGGGCTGCATCAGTATTATTGTTAGAGACATGGATTTCTTTGCAGGGAGTAGTGCGGCTAAGAATGTAGGCTTATGCAGATTATAATTTGTACTTCACTCCATTTATTAATTCTTTAAACGATTAAAATAACTTTACTGATATAGAGAGAGAGAGCCTTGAGGTTATTTATTAATTACTAGCATTTTTTAACACGTAAACTATTTTTTTCTCACACTGGATACCTATTAAACTTCTCGAGGACGTGTCTCGCGTCCGGTTAGGAACGCTGTCTACTAGCAACTGACTTCTGAATTTGTAAATTTTGCTCCATTTTAGTTTCTGATTGGCTAATCTTAGTCCAATAAAATACCTTCCTTTAATTAAAGCTTTTTCTGGATTTTGATTGGCTATTTTATGAACTGTCACAAAAATTACATTATTGCTTCCAAGAATTACCAGTAGCATTTAAACTTTCTAATTCATTATTGCCTCAAGGTTACCTCATTGTTAGCAACTTTTAACCTATTATTCTCACAGCTCCAACATTATTAAATTACGTAATACATTCACATAATATTATTAAACCTGTGTACATTAATATAAACATATACAATGACTGTTACATACATTTTATATATTACTTTATACACATATTGCTTTAGGGCGGGCTGTTATTGAATTATATATATATATATATATATATATATATATATATATTATATAATTAGACTGAAAAATTTTAGTGTTAAAAATACTACCTCAAATCTCATTAGCCTCCCATTTTGATATAATATTTACTGATAAATATCTGTAAACCTAAATACTTTTCGTTACGTAATTTAAGACCAGTTTTTGCACATAATGCATTCATTATCTGTTTCTCTCAATCTTTTTAGCTATTAAAGTGAATAAATAAATGCTTCGTCTATTGTGTTTTACATATGTCAGAGAATTAAGAGGAAATTATTCAAGTCCCTTAAAACAATTACTCATGTAATGCATAAGATTGAAAAGACCAAATTAAATACAGGTTCCGATCTAAACAAACGAAAACCTACAGGGTTGCAAGAATAATGACTCCGATGTGAACCATAAGCTCGCCCAGCATACATCCACACCAGAGGATTTTTTCTTACTTCCAAGAAGGATCATGCATTCACCCTTCGTGAAAACCCTTTGACCCCCTATGATAGGCGTGTCGGGTTCTTGCCCGCATAAGGTTCTATTCACAGAGACCTCCAGAGCGCAAATAATCCTCTCCTTAGATAATTAATGGTTCGTGATGAAACTGATAACAGCTAATGTTAAGAGAATAAAATTACAGAAAGGGTTACACACACACTCGGCATCTAGCACAAGTTTTGCTACTTCTTTCCAGTTCTTGTAGTTATTTACAGTGGTGTGTTCCTTTCAGGGTTTCTAATTATATTAAGGGACAACTCTATATTGAAAAAATCTTGAATTCTCTTCCGAAATTAATAAATTATTACAATAGTATTCCATACAACAGTAATTGATTCACACTAGAGATTCAAGGGCAACAAATTCCACTATTTCAAAGCTACATTTAACAAAGTTTTATTAGATAAACAGGAACAATTGTAAAAAATCTTATGTGGTACACTCAGATAACTTTCTCTACTCATTAAAATGCACATATATATCTTACATACTATTATAAAGAACGGGATTCTTCTATCTAAATAACGTTATTTATGATACATGTTTACCTATAAATTACTTCAAATTAAGCAATAAGTGATTAGATACATACAATAAGCTGAAACAGCGCTCAAATGTTTAGTTAGATGAATAGAGGAATAAAGGACAAATGCGTAGTAACGAGCTCTTCCTCGAAGAATCGCAAACTCACAAACATATTGCGTCACTTAGGCCCAGGAAAATAGAACATACAACATGGAATACTTCAAAAACGGCCAACGCTAAGGAACTTCCTCACATTAACCCTTCTCCATTTCTTATGATTTGCAATTATACAAAATTGTGATGCAAAATTCAATAAAAATTAGTTATACTTCACAACTATATTATAGAAAAGAAGAAAATCAGGTTATACATTTTTCAATTTCATGTCAATATCGCAAGCATAAGATATTTTAATCAAAATCACGAGGGTGCTTGAAGAAGAACTTTACATTACAGGGGCGTTTTGTGTTTCTTGAAAATGTTTATCTTATTGAAAAATATTGCACTTAAACATTAAGTTTGGCATTCCTTGAACTCTTCGTTTGAGTTATACGGTTTTCTCTCTCTCTCTCTCTCTCCTCTCCTTCTCTCTGTCTTTCTCTCACAAACACACAATCATAGAGAAGCGGCAGAGAAGACAAAAATAGGCCGCCATATTAAAAGTTGTGCTTTTTTTTACTTTCTCTACTACGCAAAGTAAATAGGAGATGTATTGTATTCCACCCAAAACTTCGATGTCGAGATGTGTGTTTTGAGACTCCTTGAGACCGAAGAAAGCATTTTTAGAAAATGGCCCCTGTGTGTGTGTCTGTGAACAGCGTAATTCAAAAACGAAAAGTCGAATAAATACCAAACTTGCTATTTAAGCTAGGTGGCTTCCAAAGATGGGACACGAATATTTCAAGAAAATTCCACCACACCATCTACCCTTTACATAGAACATTTTACGAAAGTTTTATTGTATAAAATGCCAAACAATTTTGATTAAAATACCATTTACTTAAGATATTTACATGACAAACAAAACGTATATTTGAATATTTCCTCTTTATTCTGAAGAAATGTATATAATTTTGCATAACTAGTAAACGTTAAGCGATAGACAAAAATATAGTACACAATAGATTTTGATCTCTTTAAAACACAATTTATTTCCTTTTGTGGATTCATTCATTTCTGAGATATCCATCATTAATGTTTCGAATTGTTCATTACTTAGTCATTGTTGTAAACTCCTGTCGATTTTAGTTGTTTCTCGCGATGTCATAGAAAGAGTATGGAATTTTAAGGACCGCATATAGCGTCCTGTTCTTAAACATTTGACTGTTGTTATTTTCTTTGCATCTATAAAATGTTTAATGCAGCCATTTCCGCAAATGTTTATCTCAAAATGAAGTACGAAACATGTTTTTAAAGTAAGTTCCGATAATCTCTTTAAAAATAGTAGAACATCATTTTCTAAGTATTTTATTATCATTCATTACCTTACACTTTATACTACTACTTCACATAGACACCGCCGTTATTCAGACACAGAAAACCAGTTTTTGAATACTTTCGTCAAAGAATGATACCACCCGTGATAAAAGACAAGGCACTCTTGTTTCCTACATCACGTCGTTGAATTGTTTTCCACTAAGACATTTTTGCAGATGAAGAAACACATGCGGTTCACTTGCTGCCAAATACAAACTATAGGGAGGGTGTTCAATTTGTTCTCAACTAAATAGTGCGATCAGATCTTGTGTTTGTTTAGCTGTGTGTGGCCGGACATTATCACTCATTATTGTTTCCTCATAAACCTCACACAATTGACGATGAATGTTTGCTAGCGCAACATTTCTCGCATTCAAAAAAAATCCTGATCTGACTTCACAGTCGGTGGATCGTTCGATTGTTTTGAACATTTCGAAACGCTCTAACAGCAGGAAAACAAAGTGACGTTCGCTCAAAGCAGCACTGCAGCGACAAAAATATTAAAACGGTACTTACTTTAAAAACCCGCCTAGTAGATAGGAAAATAAACTTCCGTAAAAATAATTTGTATACTAAAAAACAATGGAGGGTAGAGAAAGTCCTGTTAATATAACACATCGGATTTTCTTTTCAATAAAAATTAATACAAAATCTTATTATTACTAAACCGTGTTAATCGCGACAAATAATCGCCGCACATGGTTTCAATCAGGTTGTATTAGGGTAACTATTTCATTCATAGGTCGCGTATTTGATATTCAGTAATAACGTTAGCAATGCCTCACATATCGACCAATCGCGGTCGTTTAACTGATAATGGGGTTGCAAGGATGCTATTTTATTGTATAAAATGTCAACTCGTCACTGAACCTTAATTGTATAGGTATGCAGTGGTTAATAAGCTACACAAAACATTAACAAGTTGTGTTTTTAGTCTATACACATTTAAACAGTGTCAATTTCAAGTAAAGTATGTTTATTCCTATGGCTTTATGCGTTCTGATTTTAGCCGTTTTTAATCTTGAGGTTAACCATTTTGTAATTCGCACTGTTGGTAGCATTGGTTAGTGTTTGGTACCACATTCCATTGCTCATTCATTTTAGTAGGTATGCGTGATCTGAGAGGTGACGCAATGGTGATCTGATTTTAGTAGTGATGGGACGATACTACTATTTCTCGATACTCGACACTGATTTTTGAGCACCGATACTGGATATTCGATACTCACTTTATAAAAACTGTAAAGAGGATAGCTTGTTCGCTGAATTATTAGTAGTTTTCTTGTATAAACATATGTAACCAATTTTGTACTGCATGCTAATAACGAAATTGTTCCTATTTGACATTCTCCAATTGGCAGCATTTTTGTATCTTGATAACACCACAGGTTATATATTCCCTATTGTTAAGCAAGATTAATAATAATAATAATAATAATAATAATAATAATAATAATAATAATAATAATTAGAGATGGAATATCGATAGCTCGATACGCGGTGGTATGGAAGTATGTCTAATACTTTGAGACAAGCCTTCGATACTAAGTTTTGCACTATTGAAAGTTGTTGCGTTTAACTTTATGCTAGATAAGGAATGAATGGAGTCGAGAACTTCACGTTATTGCCTCGCACATGTCCCTAAAGAGCAATAGACTATAGTTCTTGATAGGCCTTGACTGCGTTTTCTATGGGTGAATGAATACATGTGTCTAAATGAAAACAATGGGGGAATGAGTAGAGGTACTCGTGTAACGGGCAGCGTTAACTGAGCTGTGAGTGAAGCTGATTTAGTTTGAAGATGTTATATTGTTGTAGGAGTTGTATTATATTTCAACTGTTGGGGAACCGAACGTATAGTAGTTGCAACCGCACGTATAGTAAACAGTTTCCGGTAGCCTTCGCCCCAAATGTATTTTTACTGTTTCTTTAAATATTATAGATTTATGTTTGCCTCGGCTGCGTCAGTATTATTGTTAGAGACATGGATGTCTTGGCAGGGTTGTGGTGCAACTGAAGAATGTAGGCTTACAAAGATTATAATTTTACTTCACTCCTTTTATTAATGCTCGACACGATTTAAATAACATTTCACTGATATAGAGAGCTGTGATATTCTTTTTATCAATTACTTGCACTTTTTAACACGTAAACCATTTTTCGTCTCACAGGAATACGTATTAAATCTCTCGAGGATGTGTCTCGCGTCCGCACTGTTTGCAGGCAACTGAATTGATTTCAACCGCCTAAACTTGTAAATTTCTGTATTTCAAGTCTCTTGTTGGTTATTCCTAATCCAATTGAATACCTTCATTTAATTAAAGCTTTTTCTGGTTGTTGATTGGCTATTTTTATAAACTACCACTAAAATTACATTATTGCTTCCAAGAATGACAAGTAACATTTAAACTTTCTAATTCATTATTGCCTTAAGGTTACCTCATTGTTAGCATATTTTGACCTACTTCTCACAGCTCCTACATTATTAAATTACTTAATACATTCATATAACATTATTACATGTATATAATAATATAAACATTTACAGTGACTGTAATATACACTTTCTATATATCGTTAAATACACATATTGCTTTAAGGCGGGCTGTTATTGAATTTATATATTATATAATTAGACAGATTTCATTTAAGTGTTAAAAATACTGCCTCAAGTTGTACCAAATCACGTTTCTCAATAGCCTGGCTTGCTAACTCTCAGCCATTACATTCACCTACTCCGGTGACCAAAATCCAGCGGAAACAAAACATCAGAACTTAAGACGTGAGATAATACAGTATAGAGAATATTTGTTCTTTCATCTGTTAGTTTGTGTTTAAGCAACTTAAACCTTGTGTTAAACACGTATGCTAATGTATGAGGATGGGTCGTAGAGAGACTTAATCCACAAACTTACTATACTTCCGAGTGTTTACTTTATTACTTATTACTTGAAGAAAACATACATATATTATTGGTAGTTGTGAATGAATGTAAGAATTCATCTACATTAGAACATTTCAATTGTTTACCCTAAAATGTGGACAAATTTCACAGCAAATATTTGGGAAATGTTAAGACTACTAAGCAAGAATTCTTCGCATAAGGTGAGAGCTCGCATTCTGGAAGTCCAGGTTTTGATAAGTGTCGGGCCGGTCACTCTGACCACGAGTATTTTGGTGGTTTCCCCGAGTCGGTAGCCGAATGCTGGGCTGGTTATCCTTTTGCCAAGACTTCCTGTTCCCATAATTTGCTTTCATTTGTTTCACCTCATCTGTAGGGCCAGATAACGGCTGTTGATATGCTGCAGCAGACGTGGAATTTGCGCTATGGAAAGATTTCACCCTGGCGCTTGGCGGGAATGCTGGGGCCCCCTTCCTTCCTGTCAGTATCTTGTCTGTTCTCAAGATCCCCAGGTTTTGTGTGGCTGGGTAGGGCTGATGTCTTACTGGAACCGTTAGGGATCCCGTCCTTGCAATTCGGTATCGTTTCTTCCGAGTTTGTTCTTCCGAAACACAAATTCTTAGAAAAATGCTACGGTTCTCCGCGACGATTTTACGGATCAGTAAACGGATGATGAGTCTCGTTTCGCCCGAGCATGAGGCGAAACGAGATTGATACATAAAACTTGATAGAAGTAGAGTTTTAAAACTTATAATATAACATTTTCTTATATTTTCTTCAGAGGTATGTTTCAGAAAGCTTGTTGCAAATATTTCAAAATACACCAAATAAACATTTACAGAAACATCGCTTCTGAAAATAATTGTTATAGTGCATGGAAAATTTCAAATTTCCAAGAATCGCAATTCATAAACACATAAAATTGTAATTTATTAGGTGCCACTTTTTCGTTTTTGAAAAAGTTTGTACAGAATATTATTAGCTTGGTTAAAACGCAACTTAAAAAATTTTAAACTGTGAAAAATTATCTCAGCTGTGCTAGGATCATTAAAACCGGACTTCTCATTGTAACTGTATGCCAAAGTTTCAATAACGTATGCAAATGAAAGAGAATGGTAGTATTGAAAATGACCTGCTACTTTGAAAAAAAAAACAAGTATTTGTGAGGTAAAAATAAGTATAGGGTCTTTCAACAAGAGTGTCCTATCTTTAACATGCGATAGCTACCGTTGTTATTGAGTTACAGCGGTCCTTTTTTCATGTGGTTACAGTTGTTATTGACAAATAGCCATGCAACGTTACAGCATTCAGCAACGCGTAGAAATAGTGAAAATTTATTATCAAAATGGATCATCTGTTCGCCAAACCTTCCGTGTATTGTGTAAAGTTTACGGTGTGCATAATCGTCCCTGCGAGAGAACGATTCGGCGTTTGATCGATAAATTTGACAGAAGTGGTTCTGTCAGCGATCAAAGAATGCCTGTACGTGGTCGACGTAAGCGCTCCAACGAAAACATAGGCGCCGTTCGTGAGAGTGTACGCGAGAACGGAAACAAATCAATTGCTCGTCGAGCGCAAGAATTGAGCGCTATTGCAGCAATCACAATCCAATGCAGATTCAAGAACGATCACTTCATCACCAAAAGGTTACTGTGTGGTGTGGATTTTGGTATGGTGGAATCATTGGTCCAAGTTTTTTCCAAGATGAAGATGGAGAAGCTCTGTCAATGGAGAAAGATACCAGGCGCTTATAAAGGACCATTTTTGGCCTCAATTGAATGGTATGGACCTCAGAAACATCTGGTTCCAGCAAGATGGTGCCACATGTCATACTGCTCTCGAAACAATCGATCTTTTAAAGGAGAAGTTCAGAGGTTTCATCATTTCCCGTGGTGGTGATGTTAACTGGCCCTTGAGGTCATGTGATTTAATGCCGTTGGATTACTTCTTGTGGGGTTATGTTGAATCCCGAGTTCATGTCAACAAGCCAGAAACAGTAAATGATCTTGTGAATAACATCACGCGTGTTATTCGTGAAGTTGGACCTAATTTACGTTCTTGTGACATTGAAAATGGGATCAACCGTATACGCGCAACCCAGCGAAGTTACGGCGGTCACTTAACTAATGTTCTCTTCCACACGTAATGACATTAACTATGTTCCAAAATAAAAAAAGAAATAAACCTCTATCATTTATAGAACGTGTTTTATTTAAGTTCAAAGATAGGGCACACTTGTTGAAAGACCCGATATATTGCTTTAAATACGCCAACACTAGGAAGTCAAATGGAAAAAGGTAGAACTTTAACATGAAAGAATTATTGTAGAAAATGTAATCAAATGTAACAACGACTCGTATTAGAAATCATAAAGGAAGCTATAATACTAAATGGAGAGACTACATTAATGGAAGCTCTTTCCTTAAAAAGCGTTGGAATGCAAACCTTTAAACGTAGCTAAACTGGAAGATATATGATATCTCGGTTACAGGAGTGGCTCTTTGAGAACAAGGACTGATGTGAAATGGTTTGGAGCCATATTCTTACTTCTTATGATCAAAGTTTATGGCTTAGACCTGTTCTAAAAAGAATCCTATTGACCACTTGGATAAGTACACTTTAGATCTCAATAATATATGTATTAATCCATATTTCGTGATCGTATTAAATTATTTGAAATATATAATATAGAAAGTAATTTCCTAGCATATTGGGGACAATCATTTCTACACTTATAGGGGTTGGCCCAAATGGAAAATAAGACCTTTGTTGCATCACGTACAATACGGATGCTACCAAAAAGGAAGAGAGGAATGCATGTACGGGGTTTCCCCTGGTGATATCACCCAACTGTCCTACAAACCGGGTTGGAAAGAAATCCCAATGCCAAGGAAATGGGTGGTGCGACCTTACGGAAATAGGATTGGCCAGCATGTCTGCCGTTGTTTCCTGTCTGCTCATCCTAGCGTTAGTCATTAGTAGAATTGGATGTCGATAACCTTCATTAAATAGAGGGAACTCCTCGTTCATCCACTACATACAAAATTCTTTGTTCCTAGCCAACACCTTGTAACCTCCTAAAGATTATCCGTTTGACACTATGTGAAGTTTTAGGTTAAAAGTGTGCATGCTCCATAAATAGAGCATGCATTTATATAGAATGACTAAAACTGCATGAAATAGCGGCTTCGAAGGCCTGAAAAGTAAATGAGTAGACTCAAAATAATTTATATATCCAACTCTTAGAATAAAATACTATTTTGGTGTTTCAGTTTTCACGTCTACCTATACTACTCCATATAAGAGTTTCTGTTAAAATTAAGTAGATACATATTATGTGCCTGTTCTCAAGATTTTTGAGAAGAAAACTTTGTCTAATGTCCAGAATGCCACTTAACTTATACTCTAACCTTAGTAAAAATTTGCGCCAGTAAAAGCTTCAAGTGTGTGTTTGACAACAGTATAACTTCAAAAGAAAGTCATATGAATATCAATATATCAATTCATATGAGCATCAGATACCTTCTAAGGATGAAGCAGAAACATATTCGTTGTTTAATTTATGAACAATTATTTAACTATTTTGGTTAACTTTTATATTTGCGATTGTCATCAGAAATAAAAACAATTCGAGGGCGGATTGATAAACCAGTGAGTTTTTACAGAAAATAACAATTTTTTTCAAAAATCAGTTTTATTTATCAACATAGCCTCCTTTCAATTAAATACACGTTGTCCTAACTTTCTCCATTTTTTTAACCCTTCCAAAAATATGATTTTTCTAAGTCTACAAAATATGCGGTTGTTTCTACCATGATGTGTTCACTGGACGTGAATTTCTTCCCAGCGAACCAATTTTTCAGGTTTGCGAAGAGGAACAAGTCGCTCGGAGTCAAATCTGGAGATGATGATGGGTGAGGTAGAGGTTGGTAGCACAATTCCACAAATGTTGCGATGGAATTGGCTGACTTGTGTGCAGGTGCATTATGCTGGTGAAAGAGAGCCTTTTTCTTCACAAAATGGGGTCGTTTCTTTAACAATTCCGTGAGAACCTGATCCAGCATTGCGGCATAATATGAACCTGTGATCGTTTTACCCTTTTCTGGTAGTGGATGTCTATTACCCCTTTGTGAATTCCAAAAGACAGCTGCCATGATTTTTCCTGCCGAAGGAAAGGTTTTCGCTTTCGAGCAGGTTCGCCGAAGGAAACCACTGCTTCGGTTGCTGTTTGGTTTCAGGTTGTTAGTAATGGATCCAGGTTTCATCAACCGTGATATAACGCCGCAAAAACTCATTTGGGTTGCGCTGGAACATGTTCAAACATCCCTGTGAAATGCTCACACGATTCCGCTTGTTCTCAACTGTTAGCAGTCGCGGCACCCGTCTTGCTGACAGCTTTCTCATACCCAAAAATTCGTGCAGAATGTTATACACCCCTTCACTCGAGATGTTTACGGTCTTGGATATCTCACGGATTTTCAGTCGGTGGTCTTGCAACAAAATATCGTGAACTTTGTTAACCACTTCTTCTGTTGTGACCTCAACAGGCCGGCCTATACGCACGGTATCTCATGTGCTCGAACGCCACATCGAAATTCTGTGAACCACTCGTGAACCATGTGATGGAGCAGAGTCTCTATAATATTTATTAACTTTTCTTCAGTTTATTTCACCGTCTTACACGCAAAAAGAGTGCTTTATCAGAACACGAAATTAACTTTGCTCCATTTTCTACAAGCAACACACAATGTCCTAAGAAACAAATTTCAAGTTTCTGCGATTATACCCAGAATAAATTTAAGACTTGGGTGCAAACAAAAAACCTGTGATTGGAACGCTATCTCTTGTTAAAGTCATGGACTTATCAATCCGCCCTCGTATATCAATTGCCTTTTAGTCGAGTGTTTAGTGTTTTGGCTTTCAATCTAGAAGTTGCATCTCTGGCTAAGACGGTAGAGGTTTTTTTAACTATAATTCTTCTCTACCCTCCGCAGAGTAAGTATGAATGTGGGAGTGAATATGAGTGTATTTTATGGTTGAATAAAAGCACCCAGAAACCTACATTTCAAAGGGTAATAACATCATCAGTTGTTTCCTAAGCCATAATCCCCGATATGAGCATAGAAGTTAAAAGTTAAATGAAATAAATAAAACAAAAAGATATAGAGTGAATTATTTGTAAAGCCCATTACTCTCAGTTTACATAAGAAAACCATAGTAGACAAAACCTTAATATAGATCTTGTAAAAATATACGGATTACACCAAATAAAAACTTGATGCATTACATTCTGCGACTTTCTCTACTCTCTTTCGTATAGAAGTATTCCTACTAAAATCCTATTTCTCTATCTACTTCATTTTATTCCAAATAAACCTTTGCATAATTACCTACATTACACGTTTCATTAAAGTACAAAGGAAAAAGCAATAGTCAAAGTTTTAAGAACTGGACCTATATGCTGGCCTTAAAATTCTATAGTTTTTCCATGCAATCGCGAGAAACAACCGAAAATCGACAGGACTTCAAATGAACAAAGTATTGAACGGTTGGGCCCATTAACAACGGATATCTTAGAAATGGCTAACGCCACAAAATTATTTGAAATAAATTATGTTATAAAATGATCTACTTTTTTGTGCAGCACACTTTCGTCTATCCTTAACGCTTACCAGTTGTACAAGATTATACAAAATGCCTTCCGAATGAAGAGGGCTTCACGATCTTTTTCCCGAAAATTCAAGATATCCATTTAATTTGGCAAAAAGGAAATTGAGTTTTATTTATGGACGCCTTTTAATTACTGTAGGTCTTAGCGTTCCATTCCATATTGGGCGTGAGAGACCGAAAATTTTGCTCAGAGGTCTGTTCATCAGGCTTGAGGTTCTTTTACGTGCCTTAAATCTAAGACACGGAACCACCGGCTTTACTTCCCTTCCTAAGGAAGCCATGCTATAAGGATGTTTATGCCCGAAGAAAAAATCAATCGCCCTTCGCCGGTTTGAACGCGCAACATCGGGAACTAGAGGCTAGCATGTACCCTAGACCACAGAGGAAGACATTGCATTTTATTTGCCGTGTAAATATCTTTAATATATGGCATTTTTATCAAAATCGTAAGAGCCGTTTTTGTTCAAAACCTTCGAAAAAAATTTCATGTAAAAGGCAGATTGGAGTGGGGGATTTTCTTGAAAATCTTCATGCGCGTCTTTGGAAGATACTCAACTTAAATACCAAGTTTGGTATTTTTTCGACTTGACGTTTTTGAGCTATGCTGTTCAGATACACACAAGGACCTTTTTCTAAAAATGCAATTTTGGGGGTTTAGAGGGCCTCAAAACATATTTCCGGTGAAATCGCGACATTGAAGTTTTGGATGTAATACAATACTTCCCCTACACGTAATAGAGATTATAAAAATATTTGTGTTAACTATTTGCTATTCGGATTTCTTATCAATCGGAATTTATACAAGAGGTATTTTAAAACCAAGTGTGAACTACCTGGGTATTTTATTACTTTGCTTATAAAATAATTTTGTAAATATACAAAAGATGAAAAATTTGTGCGATTTTCAATAGGTTATAGCACTAATAAAATTAAGTATATACAAAAACCTAGAGTACGTAATCTGTAATATCCTTTTCTTTCTGCATACCAAAAATTTGAATATACGTGGAATGGAATAAAAACTAACATGCTTCCATATTTGCTTCCCTGAATAGTTTAGCTTTCGGCCAATAGTGGGACTTATGGCTATCTTAATTTTTGGAACTCACTCTGAAGGGCCGCCAACTTTCAGTAAACAATACCTCGAGACAGGAATGACATATAGAAGGGGTATGAGGCGAGCGTGGGCCGTCAGGCCATGAAACCATAGGTTTCCGTGGTTTCAAGATTTTTCCGAGGATAGTTAAGGTTAGTAACTGGGCCTTTGCCATCTCACAGATTACACTAATATGGTTGGGCTGGTAGTTTATTACGCAATGCACAGTATTAGCAAAATGGAGTAATATGTTGACTTATGGCGATAATTTTACTATTTAAGAAAGCGTCTTAAAATTGGCGAGTGGGGGAGCTAGAGCTTTCTTAAATACTCATATCTCCTCTTAAAGTTTCTATGACATACATTTTCTTACCTAAGTTACTACATTTCTACCAAATTAACCAGAAGGCAAGTATGGAAGTATTACCAAACCTAATTTATCCAAAATATTTAGTAGTTTTTATTTTATTACATAACGGATCTTTCACGCTGTGCATCTATATGAACGATCTTTTCGGCTTCCTTATCAATTATTGCAATTCTCTGCCATTGCAATTTCTTTCTTGCAGATGAGCCGAGTTAATTATGAAGAACCACTACCACAGAGGTTTACAACTCCATAGATAAGGAATTATTTTTAGGTAAAATGGCAAAGTGACCCTCGTACACACACATTTTTTTTCCACTGAGTGTGAATTTCCTACAGAAACAAATGTTACGTCTCATTCACGCCCTGCTTGCGGTTACAAAAAACGGGGTGGAAACGTGAAACCCCGCTATTAAATAGCATGAAAGAAACAAACACAGACCTCTAATTCGGCAACTGGTTTGTGTGAGTGAATATGTCACTATAATTATAGTGCGAGAGCTCGAACTCCCCCAACTCTCTTGAGCTAACGCCCCGCACAGTGTGAGTGCATAATTGGTGCATATCTCTCACGTAACTTTGCTTGTGTGGCTGTAAAAGGTCTGCTCAGACCTGGGCCAAGCTCGTCAAATGATCAGACTCGGGTGGATTCAAGTTTGATGAAAAGATAATATAATTAATTTAAGTATTTTTGGATGCTTGAACTACAATTAATTTCGGAAAAATATTGAAAGTATATGGATATTCAAAGCATGAAATTAAAGTTCCTTTTATGTGTACTAGATTGCTTCAAACTACCCTGGACAAAAAATTGTTTAGTATACTCAGTATGAGGACAGACATCTTTAAATTAAGTTTATTTGTTTGACATAACTTTTACTGTCTCTTATACTAAACGCAGTGGATGGGAAAGACAGGTTAAATCTAAAGAAAGTGAAGGCCAATCTCATATACTAGTGGCTCTAAAACCAGATTTACGACAGGGGCTGGGTTTTGTAGCAATGGTACCAAGATAACATTTAGCCACGGTCTTTTAGGCAGAGCTGTTTGCTATTGTAGCTAGAATGTGGGAGATTGTAAGAAGATGCTATAGAAATAGACAGCTTCTTATACTCTCCGATAGTCAGGCAGGCCTGAAGGTCCTCGATAACCATTTGGATAAGTCCAAATTGGCCTTAGAATGCCGCGAGTCCTTATAGAAGTAGCTATCCACCATAATTCAGTTCATTGGGGTGGGTGCCGGACTACGTAGGGATTATGGACAATGAAAGAGCACATGAAGCTGCAACCTTTTATTGGACCTGAACCATACTGAGGCTGTTATCAGGACCTGAACTAGTACTGATGCTGTTATCAGGATCGGTTAAGCTATCAGGGGCGGTTGCTCAGAGAGCACGAGAAATACTGGAACTCATCTGTAGATTTCAGCCACTCCAAAGCTCTCATATGGATAATGCACAAGGATGCAGGTCGCTAGAACTGCTAAAATTAAGCAGGGAAAAGCTCTCGTAGGAAACGGGTCTCTTTGCAGGACATTGTCCCCTTATAGGTCACCTGCACAGAATGAGACATAAAATATTGATGGTGTCAATAGTCTGATGAGACAGCTACCCAATATTGTGCGAGTGCTCAGCACTGGTTCACCAAAGTGCCCTCATTTTTGGGAGCCAACTTCCAAAACTTGAGGTACTTTCAACCATCACGATCCAAATTCCAATTCAGTTCATTGTGAAAGTCAGACTTCCGTATGGATGCTAATAAGATTTGAGGATGCGCAACAGATCTGTAAAGATCGCAGTAGGGCAGTGTTGTCTATCATACTCGTGTGATATTCCGAAAATAGAACATTTAACACAGTTTCCGTTGACCCGCGAAACTTAGAAGCATACCTGAAATATGAGAAAGAAAACGACATGAAAGGGAAGTGAGAGGAAGGAAATCGTGATAGAGAAGAAACCACTCCAGCATTCGCCTGCCGACCCCAGGAAAAATACGAAAACTTCTTGGGTCAGATTGGGCGATCGCCGGGTAACCCTGCTGAATTTATTTATTTATCTCCTTTTACTTATAAGGAAATATGCAATAAAACAATTTCTGCAAATGTTTATATCTGTTATCTTGAAGCAAATGGAAGAATAACTTTTGTAATAGTTCGTTGAAAATGGACAGAGAAAGTAATGTAAAAGTAGCACAGATTTATCTTCAAGTAATCCTCAGGGAATCTTTTTGAACTTTCAATTTTCAAATTATATTTACGGCTATGTGTTATTTACTTAATATACTGAATCATCTGTAAATAAATTGGAGTTTTCATTCCGCAATTTTTTATTATTACAAATACTTTAAATGGTATGTTTAACAAGTGTTATACTCAGTAAAACGCATTTTGCTTTAAGCTGATGTAGTTTGTCAAAATATGTTATGCTGGACCATGCTTAAATGTAGTAATTATACATCTCATAGCTGCAACTTAATGAACCTCATTAAAGTGCACCTCTTCATTAAGTGCAGGTTTCCATCAATCAGAAGATCCGCATGTACAAAGTCTACTTTGTTAAAGGTTATAGTATATATATCGAGTATTTGTCAAGAATGAGAACAGAATAAAACCAGCACTCTCGCGTCTGCGCAATACCACAACCCTGCCAGCTGTTTCACTGCGTAAGGTAAGGTCAAAACTAAATGCACTTATTAACTCAGGTAAGCGTAGACTATTAAAAATAATTTATAAATATTTTAAACTTGCGGTCGCTCCGCTCGTTTCATAACATACCTGTATCTTAATTGCTATCATCATACTATCGTTGCATAATATACTATTAAATTCGAAGAATTACTTGTAATACCGAGTTAAACTACAAAAACAGAAAGTATAAATAACACAAATGTTTCTAGTGGACTTAAAATTAAATATCATAGTTATATTTAGTGAGAAGCTTGTTGCTACATCCTAATAGCACTGTCGTTTATGGAAGAACTTACCTAATTTAAGACCGTTCAAGTTTTATGAAATAAAATCACTTATTTATTCGTTTTGCAATGAACAAACCTTCTTATGATTCATCTTGAAATCACATGTTACTTTAAATATGCGTGATACTACAGTCTCTGAACCATCGCAACGCCTTGATCTTTTCATTCCAGTCTTGGTTTTGAATATTTCTTCGTTTTTGCTTTTCAACATGGAAAATGTTTATTTGGAATAGGCGTGTGAACAAAATGTAGTCATAAAAATTCCAGAAAACGGCTCCATGAAGTAAGATTTAGATGGCTTAACTGTTTGTGATTCTATCAGAAGAATATCCTTTATATATCAAGTAGAAACTACTAATTCTTTTTCTTTAACTGATTATCCTCCTCTTTGTAGGATTTACAAGACTTGGGTCAGTAGCCTGTCGAGGACCAAGCAAGCTCTGGATCATAGTATATTCAGGATGGGTGATCAGCTCAATACCTGGTATGAGGTAAAGAAGAAAATGAAATGAAATTTAGTGATGAAAAGGATGATAGGAAAATTCACGGATCAAATTATGAAACCGATAATTCACCTCGCGACCGAGGAAAACTGCGAAAAACCTTCGGTGAAATTGGTCGACCCGGGACCTCCCGAATGCAGGCCACAGAAGTTACCGTCTGAGGAATCCCGCTCGGTCAAGTAGGAACAGAAGTGCTTGAATTAATTAATAAGTAATAATAATCACGATAAAGATACTGAAAATGTAATGCGAATCGTCCGCGCTTGCCACAGATTCTTAATAATTTTAAACCTGCGACCTGCAGCACGATGCAAGGATAGGGTTCCATTATTGCACAAACGAAATAACCAAAACCATTCCGGAAATATATGGTTTTAGGTCCATGGAATAAAAAGTCAGCAGTTTTAGAAAAAGTCAGGTGCGCACTTGCGTGTTGTATCGCATAAACATAAAAAAATCTGATGTGTTACACTCACATGACTTTCTCTACTCTTGTACAATCTGATTTTACAAACGCTTATTCTCCATATGCTTCATGTTAATCGAGATATCGAGATGTCAATCTTATTGGTAATATTCATGTAGATGCAAGGGGAATATGGTAGCTTTTAAGCGATAGTCAAATATTTTAACGCTGGTTGCTATGTGGCGCATTCCATTCTCTTTGCATGTCCAGGACATAAAAAAAATGAATAACGAATTTGAGAAAAAGTACAAGTATTGGAAAATTTAAGGAAATAACAAGCAATAACTCGAAAACGGTTCACTCTACAAAAGAAATGTATATGACATAAGTTGTGTATTTTAACGCGATCTACATTTGTTGTGTAGTAACATTTTGTCTATCTCTTATGGTTTACCAGTTATGCAAAAGTCGTTCACAGTGAAGAATACTTTTGGAGACATTCCCTGAAAATTCGAGATATACATTTCATTTCTCATGACATTATCTTAAACATATGATATTTTCATCAAAATCGTTAGAGCCATTTTTGAGAAAATTAAAATTTTCGAAAAATCTTCCATGTAAAGGGTAGTCTGGGGTGGGGGATTTTCTTGAAAACCTTCGTGTCGCATCTCTGGAAGATACTGAACCTAAATACCAAGTTTGGTGCTTATCCGACTGTTCGTTTTTGAGTTATGCTGTTCACAGACACACAGACACACACACACACACACATAGACACACACACAGACACACACACACACACACACACAGACACACACACGGACATGTTTCCAAAAATGCTTTTTTTGGATTCAGGAGGTCTGAAAACATGTATTTCCGGTGAAATCTCGGTATCGAATTTTTGGGTGGAATGCAATACTTCCCCTACTTACTATACGTAGTAGAGAAAGTAAAAAGGAAAACTATTTTAATTCAGCATTTTCCAACATCTTTCATATCAAGCCTCCATAATAAGGACCTATCAATACCTTAGGATTTCATCTGGGTGAGGCGTACCAAAGGTCCTAACGCGTTAACTAAAAGGGGAAGGGACAGGTGTGTTTTAGGGTATGAAAAGTATTAAGGCAGAGCATGCAAATACAATGCCCGAAAACTCTTACAAAAATAAATGAAGTTGGGGTTTTCTTTACGTCATTTACACCACGTATGGACACCAATTTGAAGTAGATGGTTTGTTTACATCATTTTTTTTGCACCACACTTTAGGCATCAATTTGAAGTAGAATTGTTCTTTACGTTGTTTGCTGCTACGTATGAAAAGTCAGTTTGAAGATGTATTGTATTTCAACTGTTGGGGAGCCGAACTTGTAGTAGTTGCAACCGCACGTATAGTAAACAGTTTCCGGTAGCCTTCGCCCCAAAATGTACTTTCAGGTGCCCTTTGCCCCAAGTTTATAAATAATAGCTTTGTAATTTGACTGTTTCTTTAGATATTATATATTTATGTTTGCCTCGGCTGCGTCAGTATTATTTTAGAGACATGGATATCTTGGCAGGGCGTGATGTGACAAGAATGTAGGTTTACACAGATTTTTAGTTTTAATTCACTCCTTTTTATGAATCCTTGACACATATTAAATAGCACTTCACTGATATAGAGAGCTGCGAGATTCCTTTTATTAATTAATTACACGTTTTACCACGTAAAACTATTCTTCGTCTCACACGAATACATATTAAATCTCTCGAGGACGCATCTTGAATCCGGTACTATCACTGTCTGCAGGCAACTGAATTGATTTCAACCGTCTAAACTTGTAAATTTCTGTATTTAAAGTCTCTGATTGGCTAATCCTACTCCAACAGAATACCGTCATGTAATTAAAACCCCCTCCGGTTGTTGATTGGCTATTTTATAAACTGTCTCTAAAATCACATTATTGCTTACAAAAATCACAAGTAACATTTAAACTCTCAAACTCAACATTGCCTCAAGGTTACCTCATTGTTAGCAACTGTTAACTTATTCTCACAGCTCCTACATTATTAAATTACTTAATACATTCATATAACATTGAACATGTATACAATAATATAAGCATATGCAATGACTCTTACATACATTTTACAAATTATTACATACACATATTGCTTCAAGGCGGGCCTTTATTGAATTTAGATATTATATACTTTGACTGAAAAATATTTAAGTGTTAAAAATACTGCCTCAGAATTCAATTTATGTTTACGAACAGGAGGAATATGGAAGGACTCTCTAATGCCAGCTAGGATGCAACACGAAGATTTTCAAGAAAATTCCACTCTTTATGTGAAAATGTATTCGTTATTTTTATTTCATCAAAAATGACTGGAGAGATGTTGATTTAAATAGCATATGCTTCCGATAATTGCATTACTAATAAAATACGTATCCTGAATTCTATGTCTGTAAAGACCTCTTTATTTGCTTGGATTTTGTATACTTCTTATAACTAGGGAATCTTAAAAGGTAGACAAGACCTTACTGGAAGGAAAATATAGAGCTGATCAAAATACACAATTTGTATAATTTTTTACTGTACTGTTAGCAGTTTTCGAAACCTTCCATGTTGCAAGTTCAGACCATTCTCAGGAAATTTGACGGACATGCTTGAAAGTGTGTAAGTTTTAGTTTTACACCTTTTCTTTTGTTTCCATTGCAAGAGCTTCTTACCGCGAATAAACTTTGAATGCTGTTTCCACATTTTGTAACTAAGCGCTTCTTGATTAATTTGAAGACATTCCTAGACAAAATGTACTGTGAGCAAGGTAAAGTGGTTATAAGGTTCATTTTGATATGAAAAGTAGAATATATAATAGATATGTGAATTTGTCATTGGTAGCGAAACTGTGTGAATGTATCACATCAGATTTTTAAACATTAATTTCTGAGGACATAACAAGAAATTAAGAATGAAGTTCTTACAGGTGTGCTGAACTGTACACAGCAGTATTCATCATGTGGTTATTGCACATTTTTTACTTTCTCTACACGTACATAGAAGGTAGAGAAAGCAGTACATTCCATCCAAAAATTGGATATGGGATTTCGCCGGAAATACGCGTTTTTGGCCTCCCGAGTCCAATTTCTTTTTGAAAAAGTCAAAGTGTGTGTCTGTGAACAGCGTAGGTTGAAAACAAAGAGTCAAATATATACCAAAGTTGGTATTTAGGTACAGTACTTTGAAAAGATGCAACAAGAAGATTTTCAAGAAAATCTCAACCCAAAATACTCTTTACATGGAGGACTTTTCGAAAAAAAATTATTTTTTATAAAATGGCTAAGTATATTTATTAAAATATGATACATTAAAGATATCTATATGATAAATTAAATGTATATCTTGAATTTTCTGGAAATAACTGAAGTTAACTTCTTTCGGAAGGAATTTTACTATATCATACATATACAACTCGTATAATCTTGTATAACTGGTAAACGTTAAGCGATAGACGAAAGCGTGCTGTACAAGAAAATGTAGATCTCTTTAAGACATACAGTTTATTTCTAGTAAGCTTTTTGTGGCATAAGCCGTTTATGATATATCTGTTATTAATGGTTCGACTAGTTCATTACTTGACCATCCTCTTAAAGTCCTGTCAACATTCAGTTGTTTCTCGCGATTGCACGAAGACTGGAATTTTAAGGGCAGCGCATAGAGTCCAGTTTTTAAACATTTGGCTATCACTGTTCTCTTTGTATCCATAACGAAATGTGTAATGTAGCTATTTCTGCAAAGGTTTATTTGGATTAAAATAGACATATAAGCCTTAGTAAATATGGTTTGTAAACTCACTAATAAACGATAGAGGGTAGAGAAGGTCATGTGAATGCATCACATAAGATGTTTACAATATGAACTGAAATATCTGAACTCTTGAAACCTTGTTTGTCCGCTTCTGCCATATAAAATATTGTTTTTCTCGTCGTTTCCAGCAACTTAAATACTGGTTTTAATCACAGTGGTGTATAAACACGTTTTAATCCATTGCTACAAACTTTTTATTATTTTTTTCGCTTCTGAAACTTGTACTCTTTATCACATAGTAAACCAGACCAATGAATTCGCTGCACTCTTTGAGTATCCATTAGAAGTCTTCAAAAACAAATATATATCACCCTTTTACGTACACATTATAGTTCACACTTATAATATCTGCCATTAATTTCAGTTTATTTATATCCGTTATCTCCAAGACAACCAGTATTGTTGACTGCTGTCCATCCAGCAACGATAAATCTACACATTTAATTAAAACAATTAGTGTGATTTACGTTTTAGTAGCGTATAAAATTGTAGCGGTTCCTCCTTGGTAGGACCCCACTACGTTTATGATGGAATGCTGTATTACGTACCTGTAGGTCGTCTTGATGCCCGTACTCTAGTGACGTATCTGATGATAGTGGAATCTACATCTGCATACTTGCGTGTATGTTAGTATGTTGTAATTATTATTATTTTATAATTGTGCCATGGCTGCTGTATTTGTGTCGGAGAGCACTTGAGTCTTGTCAGGGTTGGGTATGGAGAATGTTAAACTATTTTGCACACACGTAGTGTGTTAATTATTTCACTTGTATTTTAGATAAACCACGTATGATATTCACAATGCACTATCACCTGTGTTAAAATATGTATAATAGGCAGACTTTAAATACGTAGTTTTAGCGTCTATTTAGAGACGAGCTTATACACTACCTTCCTGCTCGAACACTGACAAGCTTCTGTTAGCGTTCCATTCAACCGTTTCCTTAACACATGTATTTGAAATTTTAGCATGTATCAATGTACCTGATTGGTGCTACTATCCCATAAAATCCAATAACAGTTTATGTTTTTACAGATTTCCATCGCCTTAATTGTGAATCCAAGGTTCGTTATATGCTTACGTACATACTCTGCATTTCCCGTAATTTTATAATACTGGTTATATAGCTAACAATGGCCTTTCTCTCATATATTATATTTTATATTTTATAACGTTATATACTTGTGATATACCATGTGTACATTACGAATATATGTGTTTTTAACATCCTCTTAATTTTATACGTACAATATTAGCAAAAAAAAAATGCCCAATACATAAAACTTAGAACAAAAATATTAAAGTAAGAAATTATTAATGTGTTGATGCTAAGAAGCTGTGAATTAGATATCTTATTACATTAATGAGTTATCGTATTAGTTTGTCCATGGCTAGTACTGTATGTTCCTTCAAAACATTGCATGACACACGAGATTAAAGTATGTGAAAATTATTACCCTCGGCAAACCTTGAGGCAATATTTTATATCATAACATGCTGTGAATGCCAGAGTGATTGTAGTGTAAATTAATATTATTGTATGTACAGGATTTTAGATGTTTGTTAGCCATAAGTATTGTTAGGAAATAGGTTTACACGGCCTCACTGAAGCTGACAATAGAAGTGGGTAACCATAAACCGAAGGGATGAGTTGTTTATCACTAAGAAGGGATAAACGAATGACTTCAGGGTAGCGTGCTTTTTTTTTTTTTTTAGAAATGGAGGGAATATCTTCCCTAGAGTATATATGTTAGTAGCAGTGATTGGCTGTCAAAACAGACGCTGACAAAAGTGGGCGCGATTTGGTAACCAATAGCAGCTCTATTATAATGTTTAGGCAATTCGAAGTGAAGGAGTATATATTCTCGAGCCATAAGCATGTGTCGCGTAGTTCTAAGGAATCTCTCGTGAGGTGAACGTCATAAAGTTAGTTACAAAATGTGTGAAGTACGCGGCAACTAATACGACAGTAATTACATTCGGAAATGTAACAGTTTCAGTCAGGCGTGTATAAAGATTAAATATGTGAATTATTAATTAAGTGTGACGGCAATAAAAGTGTAGAAACAAATTATTTTACCAGTGTTATCTTTTAGTAACAACTCCTTTCCGTTTACACGCCCTGCTTAGAGATAGAACCCAAATTAAAAAAAATAATTAAACAATAAGCGCCCAAAAATAAGATAACACGAGCCATGAGAGCTGCGACAAACTTGGGCATTAAAATTTTCAATATGAAATATATTAATTTATTCTCTTTTACCATAAACTACTATTAATTGTTTCATACAGAAAGATATCGCATAGAATTGTATATGAATGAATCGCACTCCAAAGCTGCTTTCACCCTTTTATAGGTTTCATATCTTTATTGAGGATAATTTTAATGAGAGTTTTGCGGTAGTTTTGAAAGTAAATGTTGCCAAACTGTTCTTTAGAATTTACGGACTCTTCCGTTTTTCCTGTTTTAATTAATCAGTGAACACGTTTTAAGTAAATGTTGGAATTGTTGCCAAATCGTAGTGTGGAATTACCAGGCCGTGTTTTTAATTAATCCGTGAACACCCACATGTTGCGATTTGTAAGACAAGAACTTGGTCCGGAAGTGGCATGTGATAAAGATCCTTGACATGAGTTACATGTTTCAGGGAGAGAAATGTATGTAAACACTCCGAAACTCCAAGCTCCCACACGTTCCTCAACATTGATAAACTGCGGCCTGGATGAATGGAGGCCGGAATATTTTAATTAGGCTTGGGATAAAACCTTTGGGAACCGGGGTTTCTGCTAGTTAGCTGCATCCGCAAGAAGCGTACTTGAAAACTACCAACCGGAAAAAATAAAAAACCAAAGTTGCAGCACACTGAAGAATGACTCGGCCAAGGCGTGAGGCAATGCGGCTGAAATCGGAACTTCTGAGATGACGCAACGCTATGGTAACCACACAGAGGACCCATTTATTTCAGTGCATGTTAACACGGAATAAAGATGATCACAAAATAAGGGAAAAGAAAAGAATTTCAAGAACGCATCACATAAGTTTAGGACGCAACTTAGTCTAAGTTCCGTCTAAAATTAAGATATTAAGGGGTTACACAACACAAGCGACATAATGTGTACTGGAATGCACGGAAGCTTACCATATAAAAAGAAAAGCGGTTTGTGTTGATGTGCTAAAACGCTTCTACTCCGCCCTTATTTGGTTTTAGTAATTCCGCTGTCCGTGATCACCAGTCCAGGCTTAGCTTTAGAGGAGACAGTTTATGACGTAACAACACTAAAAAATCGAGTTTTAAGAGTATGATGCGTAGAGAAATCTTACTATTCATAAATAAAAATGGATATTTAATTATTCGTCCTGAGGTTTACCAGAAAATGAGTGAACGTGGATAATTCAGTTCTTTCAATGTATATAGTACGAATTGCTGAGTATGTTTTTATTAGATTGAAAAGATTAAGTTTTAGCCTATAAAACTAAACATAATCGTATTTATTACAACTGATTTATTTATTTAATTACTTATTTATGAAACTAAATAGGAGTGTAAATTACAAAAGCACTATTATGCGAAGTTAAGATACCTAAAATACTTGTCAAAAATGCAGAAATATATATAATTAGGGATATAGTGAAGAGGGAATTGGCTTCCGTGAAAAAAATGTTGTATTTTTAGAAGCATACAATAGTAGTTTCTTTGAGAAACAACCGGATGGAAATGATAACATGGCTTAGTAAAATAAAAATTCCCACAAAGGAGCGTTTGATCACACTCAATTTTGCGTGTTTTCTATGGATAATATCATAAGCTTATTCGGCAATAATTTAGAAAAGTAAATTAAGAGATGCACCATTTTTCAGTAAATCTTGCAGCTCTGCAACCTTTTAAATAAGTGGAATAAATTTTGGTTTGCTGTTATTAGCACTTTGTAAATTAAGATGTATTTTACACCTTCCAGCCATACAGATTAAAACTTTGATTACTCTTCCCCTTTCAATGTTTATATAAACTGCCCCTTGTCTATAGGTTAATATTTGTTTGTCAGACTTAACTTCAAAACAAGAAGGGGCTAGTCGACACTGTTGACACAACCTCCTTTTGGACACCAAATCTGTCAGCATTAGTCAACGGAGGGGCCTCCAGTAACTGGAGTGCAGCCCATAATAGACTAAAGTGGGTCCTTTGTGTTTCTAATATGACCCCTGGTCCGAGGGGGCGGTCGACGGGAATCGAACCTGAACTTCCCGAATGCGAGCCTCACACGTTGGCGCGGAGCCTTCTCCCTCGGTATTCAAGATGCAAATCTTGGAGTAAAACAAGTTGGCCCGCTCCCTTAAGATTGCAACCCGTAAGGTTTCCACATTTATCTAACCAGCACTAGATCCCATTCTGACTATCACCTTACTCTATGAATGTTCTGAAACAAAATCAAAGAAACATCGGTGTGAAACGAGAGAGGGGTCTGAAATAACCTTCTTAATGAATTCTACTCTGATTTTTGTGAACAAGTAGCGATGGCTAGTCCAATGTAACATGATTAGCGACTCGACATTATAGAGGGAGGGGTGGCTGAGAAATAATTATTTGTAACGCTGAAAGTAAAACAGCCACAGCATTTATGTCAATGGTTTCTCCTGCAGTAGACATGGAAACGAAGTATAAAATTATTGTTGCCAAATTATTTCGATGTATTTGTCTATTTAAATAAACATTTTGATTCACAAGTATAAGTATTTAGTTACTACTACTACTCCTCCTACCACCACCACTATAATTAAGAATTATTATCATTATTATTAAACAAAGGTTTGGTTGTCTGGCCTGTTCCAACCTCATGATGTTAAAAAGGACCTTCCTATACCTCTATCCTCTTTGCTGGCAGGAAAATAGATCCGTAACCTGGAATAAATAATGTTAATAACAACAGTGATATAAAGCTGACAGTCCAAAGGAATTGTTAAATACATTATTGTCAGCCTTATTTATATTATAATTATTAACTTGACATTTTACTAGCAAAACATGGATAGCCTGTCTTTTAGGATGAAGTAAGCAACTTGTCAATCAAATTGCTAGAATTATGCAAGAGGGAAGATAGAAAGGTGGAGCTTGGAGAAGGCGTAGTTCACATTGCAGTTACTTAAAAGTCCTCGTACCTGTTTGGGCCACTTCTGTGCTCCCGGAGTTACATACCAGCGTCTCAAAGGTATGATACTTTGATCAGAATCTTTAGAACAATTTTTAGAAAATAAAAAATAGTGAACATTTGTGGTTGAGATGGGAGAATTTCCTGAAAATCTTCGCCTTTTATTCTTAAAATGTGTCTGGCTTAGTATGAAATTCGATATTTTTCGGACCGTTTATTTAAGTGTTACGTTGTACACACACATGTAGACACTATCATACACTAACTGAAAATAGCTTTTGGATTTAGGAGGCCTTATTTCAGATGAAATATCGATACGGATTATTCAGATCCAATGCAATATTTTCTTTGCTAAGATGTAGAGAAACAAAGTCCGGATGTTGACCAAAGCTGTTTCGCAAATAAGCAGTCAGCTGTTACATACTATGGTTCCTTGTCCCTACACTTGAAGCTTATGTCGCTGTTGTACCCAGCAGTGTCTCTCACGTGTGAACGTGTGCTCTGAAGGCACTCGATGAATGAGTGTGTGTGGTTTTATCCCTGCTTATGACTTCATTACTATTTTTTTGTTTGATCCGTGTTGTAACATACCCTCTGGAGTGCACCTTGAACATACTAATCACTGATTGGTCACACTGTTCCAAACCTAACTCCAGGGCACACCCAATCACGGGTTGTTAGTACGCTCAGTTTTGTGACCATGGGGTGAAGCCAACTTCCGCCACCCACACCAAATTTTAAGTGGCGTATCCACGTACAAGATCCCAAAATAACCGTAAAATTTGTGACCTAAGGGGTCCGCGGCTCGGTCTTTATCCTTGTTTATAATATTTCGAGTTCAAAATACTTTATATGGTCTGTTAGGTGTGAGATGGGAGGAACGAGGCTTGGGGATGTTTGTTTTGGTCAAAGACCACCCTTGAAGATTCTTTCGCTATCTGAGAACGCGGTAGAGTATATAAGATGCATAAATAACCGCAGGGGAACTCGCTATACGTTACCAATTGAACTGTTTTCATAAAAACAAACAACAAAATGAAGCATTACGTCACCTTCTCGAGGAAAGAAGTAGCCTGTGCGCCGCCGTTGCGGTTTTGTCGACAATTAGCGTTCGATGGTAAACATTCCACGCGACACTGGTACACTATATGTATCACGCCACCTACATTTACATGAGCCGAATTAAAAAATAATGTTATCTGCACTCTAATCATATATTTTTACTTTCTCTACAACGTGTAGTAAGTAGGGAAAGTATTGTATTCCACCCAAAAATTCGATTCCGTGATTTCACCGGAAATATATGTTCTGAGACTCCTGAATCCAAAAACAGCATTTTTGGAAACATATGCGTGTGTGTGTGTGTCTGTGAACAGCATAACTCAGAAATGAACAGTCGGATAAATACCAAAATTGGTATTTAGGTTCAGTATCTTCCAGATATGTGACACGAAGGTTTTCAAGAAAATCCCCCCACCCCAGATTACCCTTTATGTGGAATCATTTTTCGAAAATTTTAATTTTCTCAAAAATGGCTCTAACTATTATGATTACAGTATCATATGTTTAAGACATTTTCATGACAAATGAAATGTATATCTCGAATTTTCTGGGAATGTCTCCAAAAGTATTCTTCATTGTGAACGATTTTTGCGTAACTGGTAAACCATAAGAGATAGACAAAATTTTACTACACAAAAAATGTAGATCGCGTTAAAATATTTTATTTCATATACATTTCTTTTGTTGAGTGAACCGTTTTCGAGATATTGCTTGTTATACCCTTACATTTTCCAATACTTATACTTTTTCTCAAATTCGTTATTCATTTCATTTTATGTCCTGGACATGCAAAGAGAATGGAATGCGCCACATAGCAACCAGCGCTTAAAATATTTGACTATCGCTTAAAACCTACCATATTCCCCTTGCATCTACAAGAAAAGTAGCAATAAGATTAACATCTCGATTAACATGAAGCATATGGAGAATAAGCGTTTGTAAAAATAGTTTGTACAAGAGTAGAGAAAATCATGTGAGTGTAACACATCAGATTTTTTTTTAGACTGGTCACTATGTGTAAAATGTAATTCTCTTTGCATGTCAAAAGATCGTTTCTGCAAATGTTTATCTCGATTAATATGAAATAGATGGAGAATAAGTAAAAATAGTTTGTACAAGAGTAGAGAAAGTCATGTGAGTGCAACACATCAGATTTCTTTATATCTCTTCAGAACTATTCTTACAAGATTATATTTTCTATATAAATGTTTATCGAGATAAACGCCTGCAGATTTCGTTGCAGATACAAGGGGATAAAAGAAGGCTGAAGCGATAGTCAAATCTTTAAAAAGCGAGTTGCTATATGCTGGCAATGATCACGAAAAAGAAAAATAATGTTAGAGCCACAATAAGAGAGTAAAAGCATTGGACAATTCAAACTAATAGCAAGGAATATCTGGAATTAACTAGTAACACGAAACATTTGCCAAATTGTCTGTTTTAAATCTACGTTTTTCGTGTGTTGATTATCTGGCTCTTATGGTTTACCTGTTATAAAAAAGCTTCGCTAGAATGAAGAGGATTTCTCAGGCATTTCGCGGTAAACTCAAAACATACTTTATTAGTCATGCAAGAATATTTCAAACATAGCATTTTAATTAAAATCTTTAAGAGACATTTTCGAGTAAATGAAATATAACTAAAAGCTTTCCACGTGAATGGTAGTTAGGAGTGGAACGTTTTTCTTGAAAATCTTCGTTTCACCTCTTTGGAAGATGCTGAACATCATACTGCTTACAAACACACAGAGATAGGGGAGGTGGAGACAGAGAGGGGGAGAGAGAGCCTTTAAAAGTTTAAAATGTTAAAGCTGGAGGAAACTATGAGGTTTTAAAATACCGTAATTACCATTAAGGACATTACACTGAAATTATTTCAATTGTTTTTGACATTATTGTTCTCAGATATAAGGCTTAAAGGTACTATTTACTTCCACACATTAATCTAATAACGACACAATTACGTCAGTATATATGTCCTTTTGCATCGAGATTGCGAATACTCAATTAAAATTTCAACTACGAAGAAAAACGAATCACGTTCTGACCACTTTATACAAGACTTTGAATATAGCGAATTGTTTGTTTAATGTGGTTTTGTGAAAGTAAGTATTGTTGAAATTATTGGTATTAGACTTTTATTTTACAGTATATATGGTGTTCTAATTTCTCTTAAATTGCAATTTTTCAAACCCTTTTGTAACAAGCTGTTTAGATGCCCCGTGATTCAGGTTGGCGATGATGAAAATGATATGATCTATATTTACATTATAAAGGGCCAAAATTCTTTGTGTGTGTGTGTGTGTATGTGTGTGTGTGTGTATCTGAGTGTGTGTAAGAGAGAGCGAAAGAAAGGATCTCGATAACCACCTGGGCTTGTGGGCAGGACTGGCCGGCATCCGGATACGTTTTACCTGAAACCATGCGAGACCCTATCCATGCTTGTGCACATCGTCTCCCGGACCTGGTCGACCTTCGGGTCTCCCCCTCATTCCTCTCTCCTAGGGGTCACGTTAGAAGTAAACAGGACCATTTTGGCCTATTTAGGGTGCTCAGCCCGGTTTTAGACGCCCCTCTGTAATCTCTCCTCCTACCCCTAACCTTCGTCATTCTATTTAAATGTTATATACTTTTGTTCAAACAGTAAATCACAGGAAATGTGAAGCTGCCAATTTTGTAGGACTAACAAATTTCAAAATATTCACCGTTTTAATTTTTTTCGGGCGTAACCTTGAAGCATCACTGTGTATGTACGATTCTGCTTTTCTCTTCCATAATAGCTGACTGAAATGGCTGACTATTTCTCCGGATCTTAATTTAATCATGAAGAAAGGAACCCTTTCCCAATAAATACATTTTATACACGAAACGGAGGCGATCTTCATTATCGATACAGGGCAATGAAGAGAGCCTCCAATGCTCCGTGTATAAAGTGATTTACTGGGAAAGGAATATAATTTAAACATATCCACAAAGAAAACAAACGTAATGGCACAACGAGGAAATTATCCGGTTAGGTCAAAGATAAGTATTGAAAATAAATGCCTGGAATAGCTCTCAAATTGTAACTATTTGGGCTGCGAAGTAAGCTTTGATTTAGAAAAGGATTCAGAAAACAAAGTAAATAAGTTTAAGCAGATATGTGGAACCATAACAAGAACTTGGAATAATAAAACAAGGAAAGAAACGAAACTGAAATTTTATAAAATCATGACAGTTCTAGAGCTTATGTATGGAAGCGAGTCCTGGATATTAAAGGAAAAGGACAAAAGTAAAATAGAGGCAACAAAAATGAGGTTTTAAGAGTAGTTAAAGAATGTACCAGACGAAGTTTAATAAGAAATGGAAGAATTCGAGAGGAATTAGGTAGTATATATAAATTACAAGATAAAATAGAAGAAAATAAACAGAACTGGAAAGAACATATGAATTGAATAGGTGAAAGAATACCAGTTATAATAAGAAGATACAATCCTCGTGGAAGAAGAGATGTAGGGCATCCCAGAAGAAGATGGAAGTAGTTGTTGGAAAGCGAAGATGGATGACGAAGATGCCTAAACCCTGAAGTGAAGAAGAAAAGGAACAAATTTAACTAAGTCCTTCGTTTTTATTGTGTTACGGCAAAGTTGACGGATTTTCACTTTTTATTTAAATAATATATACTTGAGATACCTGAGAAATAATAATGGGTAGAGAAAGTTATGTGAATTTACCATATCAGATATTTTTATACTTATCAGGATAAATCATAGAATAGATTAGATTGCATTCTGTGAGTTCACTAGCAGCCACAAAGGCTTGTGAACATAGAACATGTTAAGCAAATGTACAAAAATTACTTATAAACACAAATATTACACAGAATATAGAACATTTGAAATAAAATAGAGACATACTACATGCGTGTCAAGGAAATTTACAATAGAGATACATATATACATAAGTATTACATAGAGTACAGAACATTTAAAATAAAATAAAGATATATTATATCTTATATATATTAAAGTTGACACTACCAGGTTGAAAATACTGGTAACTAAATATAAGGACCAATTGTAAATAGTTAAGTACCTCGAAAATAGTTACGTACTTTGTAAATTGTTAAGTACTTTGTAGATAGTTAAGTAAATTGAGAATAGTTAAGTAAATTGTGAATAGTGAAGTAAATGGTGAATAGTGAAGTAAATGGTGAATAGTGAAGTAAATGGTGAATAGTGAAGTAAATGGTGAATAGTTAAGTAAATGGTGAATAGTTAAGTAATTGTGAATAGTTAAGTAAACTATAAATGGTTCAGTAATTAGGGATTTTAAAAGCTTCGTTAATATTTAAAATTAATCATTTTGTATTGTTAGTCTTGTTTATTATTATTATTATTGTAAGCTAGTCATGGTGATGTAAATTTTGTACGGTTTAATTCTGCCACCGGGAAGTACCCAATTGCAGAATAAATAAATACATACATACATATACAAAATGAAACAAATCAGGTGTAATTTTGTACAAAATCGAATACCTCATTACCGTTATAAGGCTAAGATTATATTCATAGATAATAACAGTTATTTTAACTTTCACTAGGCTTGTACCTTTTGTTCGTCTCATCATTTTGTTTTATTTGATTTGTAATGCATAGCATTTACTATCATTTCTTAATAAACATATATTTAAAAACTTCATTAATTCTAGAGCAGGCATCAAATGTAACTGGCAATTGTCATTAATATTTACTAATACTACTTACAGAGCCATATATGTATTATCATCAGGATAATTTGTCATTCAGATAATCTTTTACAGAATAATATGCTTTTGAGCATAGGTATTCTTTAACAGCAGTTTTAATGACATTGAAATTGTCAACTTTTCCCTCAAGATCATTAGGGAGAGTATTAAATATTTTTATGGTCTCATAATATATACCTTTCTGGAAGCAAGAAAGCTTTGCAAGTTACCATTTTGTATAGTGTTTATCTCATGAATTTCCATGTTTGTAATGAATGTGGTTCGATTGCATACCTAGAATTTTAAGATTGAAAATATGTACATGCAAGGTAGGGTTAATATATTCAGTCTTCTAAAAAAATGTTTGCAAGGGTGTCAGCAATCGGTGGTGCATAAAAATATTTCAAAATCCGTTGCATCGCTCATTATATTTCGACGATTCGAGTGTAAGAATTTCTCAGTGCAGAAAAAAGATACGTTACTATACGTGCAGATCGCACCAATATAATGCTTATACAAATAGTGAATTGAAAAAGCCACGATGCGATGCACTGTTTACTCCAGCATTCTCTTGTTTTGAAAAGATTAATGACTAAGTATTATGTTTTTTCTTACCCTGATGTTTGTTTCCCCAATGACGTTCTAAAACGCTCCTTAGCCATGACTGATCTCTTTAGAAGTGGAATTAAAGCACGCTAAAAATTAAATTGGCAGGTGATTTCCTGATAATTTAGCAAGAAATGGCCGCGACGTGCCTCACGGTCTAATAAGGAGAAAGAAGACGACCTAGGAATGTGATGGCTAGGAATATCCCTACCAGCTTCACTCTACGAACAAAGTTGCTGAGAGGCCAGTAGAAAAGGGACTTAAGTCATCTTACCCTGATTATGTTTAAGAACAGTTGGCAGCAATGAATACGGGCTGTGTTGTAAGAGAATACTCCGTCTGCTTTGGAACTTTGAAGGTTATTTTGTTGTATTGTTATTTTCCCCACGCTTTGGGAGCCAATTTTAAGGGTTTGCTGCCGCTGTGTATGGAAAGCAAGTTTGAAGAAGGTGTATTATATTTCGACTGTTGGGGAGCTGAACTTGAAGTAGTTGCAACCGCACGTATGGTTAAAAGTTTCCGGTAGCCTTCGCCCCAAATGTTTAAAAATATATTAACTTTGTAATTTAGACTGTTTCTTTAAATATTATATATTTATGTTTGCCTCGACTGCGTCAGTATTTATTTTTAGAGACATGAATGTCTTAGCAAGGAGTGGTGCGACTGAAGAATGTAGGCTTACACAGATTATAATTTTACTTCACTTCTTTTATTAATTCTTGACACGATTTATATAACACTTCTGATATATAGAGAGAGAGCTCTGAGATTTGTTTTTTTAATTAAATACTTGCACTTTTTAACACGTAAACTATTTTTGTCTCATACAAAATACGTATTAAATTTCTCGAGGACGCATCTCGTGTCCGGTTAGAAACACTGTCTACAAGTAACTAACTTCTGAATTTGTAAATTTTGCTCCATTTTAGTTTCCGATTGGCTAATCCTAGTCTAATAGAATACCTTCATTTAAGTAAAGCTTTCTCTGGTTGTTGATTGGCTATTTTATAAACTGTCACAAAAATTACATTATTGCTTCCAAGAAACACAAGTAGCACTATTAAACTTTCAAATTCATTATTGCCTCAAGGTTACCTCATTGTTAGCAACTTTTAACCTATTTTTCTCACAGCTCCTATATCATTAAATTACGTAATACATTCACATAACATTATTGAACACGTACACAATAATATAAACATATATAATGACTGTAATATACACTTTTTATATATTGTTACACACATATTGCTTTAAGGAGAGCTGTTATTGAATTTATATATTATATAATTAGACTGAAATCATTTAAGTCTTAAAAATACTGCCTCAACTTGGATTTTTAGTCCAAACATCGCTAAATAACTAAATCTATAATTACAGGATAGAAGAGGGGATTTACGTACTGTGGTATGCTATTCACACACAGATATGGGGAAAACACACACACACACACACACACACACATTAAAAATCGTATGTTGCGATTGGTGCACATAACGCACAAATCACATGCTAAAACTGGTTAAGCTGTATTAAAATCCTGATTAGATTATTGCGTTGAAAATGGAATACAAAGTACTGTGACTTTATTCATAAATCTCACTTTGAAGATGGTATAAATGCCTTAATGCCTCACAACCTGGGAATTTCCGAAGACGTAACTGGTCTGATGGTCCATGAAATGGTTATCAACAGTTAACACCGAGAGACTTTTTGCTCTTTAATACAGAGAGAGTCAAAAGACTACTAACCGGCTGCGCAGTGTTTTTCCTGTCCGCGTCCTCGGCGCTCGTTGCCGTCTGTCGCTATCATAGAAAGGCGCGGATGAAACCATACATTTTTAAAGCTACTTTTAAAGGCTTTACTTACCAACTTTATTGTTGGCAAGTAGAAAAAAATGAGAATTTTTTTTCGAGTCAATGGTTGAATATACGTGAATACAATTTTGCCCCCTGTTTTTAGAGAATTAACAGATAGAGAATGTGATTTTGCCTTTTTTCAACAAGACTCTGCAACACCTCATACAGTCAATATTTCGATGAGAACAATTTGAAAATGTGTTTTGAGGACAGAATTATTAGTAAAGATTTGTGGCCCCCTTGGTCCCCCGACCTAACACCCTGCGATTTCTATCTCTGGGCTAACTTAATACAAAGTGTACAAACCCACACACTTTGGAAGAATTTAATCAAAATATCCGCCAGGAAATTGCCAGTATTTCTCAACGTGAACTACAGCGAGTGATGGGTAGTTTCCTAAAGAGGTTTCAAAAATGTATGAACCACGACGGTGACCAGTTTCAGCATTTCCTTTCATAAAGTAAGTAAGAAAAGCCTTTAAAAATAGTTTTAAAAATGTTGTATGGTTTCATCCGCGCCTTCCTATGATAGCGGCAGACGGCAACGAGCGCCGAGACAGAAAAAACATCGCGCAGCCGGTTTGTAGTGTTTTGGTTCTCCCTGTAGATATTTCTTGTTTTAATGACAATGTAATCTGCCACACTATTGTAATTTTAAGACAATGGGCTATAAAAGTATACACAAATGTAACGAAAACGTATTAAAAATGAATTTCTTTATTACGATCTTGAACTTCAATTCTCTATATTCGTATCAAAGTTTATATTTATTTTTCATTTACATGTTCTCTAGGGATCGTTAGTACTTTCATTACAATGTGGTTATTTCACTAACCTCACTTTGAATGTCTTAATTTTCCAGTATTTTCAGACAAGGGTGCAGCCTATCACACATACTGTTATTTCCCTACCACGTATAAAATAGGGGAAGTATTGTATTCCACCCAAAAATTCTATGTCGAGATTTCAACGGAAATATATGTTCTGAAGCCCTCTAAACACAATAAAAAGAATTTTTAGAAAAAAAGGTCCGTATGTATATATGTGGTGTGTATGTGTGTGTGTGTGTGTGTGTGTGTGTGTGTGTGTGTGTGTGTGTAAGAATAGCATATTCAAAAACGAAAAGTCGGAAAAATACTAAACTGGGTATTCATGTTCAATGTCTCCAAATGAAGCAGATATAAAAATAAGCCTTTAGTAAGACTAGTTTTTATACCCACTAATAAATGATAGAGGGTAGAGACAGTCATGTGGATATAACACATCAGATTTTTAATATATATGTAGACAAAATCATAATGCGTGTAACTTATTCAGCCAGGAGTATTTTAAGTAATTGCTGACGATGTAGTAATTTTACAAAATCAGTATCAGCTCAATTAAATTTGTAACATTAAATAAAAATTTCTAAAGCAAAATTAATAGCATTTATGGAAAGTTCAAAGTGAAATAGAAATTGTAATAAAAATGAAATTATGTAACAAGTAGGTATCTCATGCTAAATACTTAGGATGTGGTCTAAGCTATGTGAACGATAACGAATTTTTTAAACAAAAGCAAGGAGTGACACAAAGATGAAGCTCTTAGGACAGCACTGGTGGTTTTATATGGACAGTAAAGTTGGACCCTGAGTAATCGAGAACAAAGAACATAGAAATAACAGAAATTGGAGCTTTAAGAAGGATAAAAGTCTAAGATGCTAGTAAACAGTTGAAATCAAGACATTAGAAATGAGCTGGACATTTACATATTAAACGATAAAATAGACGAACATAGAATCAAATGGCAAGATGGCATTGCAAAAACGGAGGAAGTGCCAAGTAGGCAGCGTAGTATATCTATGACTATGTTTGTGATTATATAATGAAGGGGACACCTTCGAGCACAGAGGAAGTCCCAAGTAGGCAGCATAGTGTATCTATGATTATGTTTGTGGTTATATAATGAAGGGGACACCTTCGAGCACAGAGGAAGTCCCAAGTAGGCAGCATAGTGTATCTATGATTATGTTTGTGATTATATAATGAAGGGGACACCTTCGAGCACAGAGGAAGTCCCAAGTACGCAGCATAGTGTATCTATGATTATGTTTGTGGTTATATAATGAAGGGGACACCTTCGAGCACAGAGGAAGTCCCAAGTAGGCAGCATAGTGTATCTATGATTATGTTTGTGGTTATATAATGAAGGGGACACCTTCGAGCACAGAGGAAGTCCCAAGTAGGCAGCATAGTGTATCTATGATTATGTTTGTGGTTATATAATGAAGGGGACACCTTCGAGCACAGAGGAAGTCCCAAGTAGGCAGCATAGTGTATCGATGATTATGTTTGTGGTTATATAATGAAGGGGACACCTTCGAGCACAGAGGAAGTCCCAAGTAGGCAGCGTAGTATATCTATGATTATGTTTGTGATTATATAATGGAGGGGACACCTTCGAGCATAGAGGAAGTCCCAAGTAGGCAGCATAGTGTATCTATGATTATGTTTGTGGTTATATAATGAAGGGGACACCTTCGAGCACAGAGGAAGTCCCAAGTAGGCAGCATAGTGTATCTATGATTATGTTTGTGATTATATAATGAAGGGGACACCTTCGAGCACAGAGGAAGTCCCAAGTAGGCAGCATAGTGTATCGATGATTATGTTTGTGGTTATATAATGAAGGGGACACCTTCGAGCACAGAGGAAGTCCCAAGTAGGCAGCGTAGTATATCTATGATTATGTTTGTGATTATATAATGGAGGGGACACCTTCGAGCATAGAGGAAGTCCCAAGTAGGCAGCATAGTGTATCTATGATTATGTTTGTGGTTATATAATGAAGGGGACACCTTCGAGCACAGAGGAAGTCCCAAGTAGGCAGCATAGTGTATCTATGATTATGTTTGTGATTATATAATGAAGGGGACACCTTCGAGCACAGAGGAAGTCCCAAGTAGGCAGCATAGTGTATCTATGATTATGTTTGTGGTTATATAATGAAGGGGACACCTTCGAGCACAGAGGAAGTCCCAAGTAGGCAGCATAGTGTATCGATGATTATGTTTGTGGTTATATAATGAAGGGGACACCTTCGAGCACAGAGGAAGTCCCAAGTAGGCAGCGTAGTATATCTATGATTATGTTTGTGATTATATAATGGAGGGGACACCTTCGAGCATAGAGGAAGTCCCAAGTTGGCAGCATAGTGTATCTATGATTATGTTTGTGGTTATATAATGAAGGGGACACCTTCGAGCACAGAGGAAGTCCCAAGTAGGCAGCGTAGTATATCTATGATTATGTTTGTGATTATATAATGGAGGGGACACCTTCGAGCACAGAGGAAGTCCCAAGTAGGCAGCGTAGTATATCGATGATTATGTTTGTGGTTATATAATGAAGGGGACACCTTCGAGCACAGAGGAAGTCCCAAGTAGGCAACGTAGTATATCTATGATTATGTTTGTGGTTATATAATGGAGGGGATTACCTCGCACATTGGAGGAAGTTCTAAGTAGGCAGCGTAGTGTATCTATGATTATGTTTGTTATATAATGGAGGGGACACCTCGTGCACACTGCAGGAAGTCCAAAGAGGGAAGCATAACATATCTATGATTATGTTTGTGGTTATATAATGGAGGGGCACCCCGAGCACTAGAGGAAGTCCCAAGTAGGCAGCGTAGTATATCTATGATTATGTTTGTGATTATATAATGGAGGGGACACCTCGAGCACACTGGAGGAAGTCCCAAGTAGGATGCGTAGTATATCTATGATTATGTTTGTGGTTATATAATGGAGGGGATTACCTCGCACACTAGAGGAAGTTCCAAGTAGGCAGCATAGTATATCTATAATTATGTTTACGGTTATATAATGGAGGGGACACCTCGTGCACACTAGAGGAAGTCCCAAGTAGGCAGCGTAGTATATCTATTATTATGTTTGTGATTATATAATGGAGGGGACACCCCGTGCACACTGGAGGAAGTCCCAAGTAAGCAGCATAGTGTATCTATGATTATGCTTGTGGTTATATAATGAAGAGGACACCTCGAGCACACTGGAGGAAGTCCCAAATAGGCAGCATAGTGTATCTATGATAATGTTTGTGGTTATATAATGAAGGGGACACCTCGAGCACACTAGAGGAAGTCCCAAGTAGGCAGCATAGTGTATCTATGATAATGCTTGTGGTTATATAATGAAGGGGACACCTCGAGCACACTAGAGAAAGTCCCAAGTAGGTAGCATAGTGCATCTATGATTATGCTTGTTGTTATATAATGGAGGGGACACCTCGAGCACACTAGAGAAAGTCCCAAGTAGGCAGCATAGTGTATCTATGATTATGCTTGTGGTTATATAATGGAGGGGACACCTCGAGCACACTAGAGAAAGTCCCAAGTAGGCAGCATAGTGTATCTATGATTATGTTTGTGGTTATATAATGAAGGGGACACCTCGAGCACACTAGAGGAAGTCCCAAGTAGGCAGCATAGTGTATCTATGATTATGCTTGTGGTTATATAATGAAGGGGACTCTTCGAGCACACTGGAGGAAGTCCCAAGTAGGCAGCATAGTGTATCTATGATTAGGTTTGTAGTTATATAATGAAGGGGACACCTCGAGCACTAGAGGAAGTCCCAAGTAGGCAGCATAGTATATCTATGATTAGGTTTGTGGTTTTATAACGGAGGGGGGTCATCTCGTGAACTGGACCTCATGGACCTTTGTGGCTAACACCCCTCCAGGAAGATGGGATGAAGTTAAGGGACCACAGACTATAGGCCGCAGGCACAGGCCATAGAGACGCGCGGATTCCTTAACAGGCTCGAGGACCCGTCCCACTGCTGGAGCTGCCTATAGAAGGCCAAAACGACCCGTCGACCAGGCAGACCTCTAGTGTCCACATTCCTTTGAGCACACATCCACGCTATCTGTCCGGAACTGCCAAAGCTAGAAGCGCAGCTCAAAGATGTGAAGGAATTGGAATGAAAGGGAAATGTTGGGAAAGAAATAGCAATAGACGAGAAATCACTCCAGCATTCGCCTACCGACCAAGGAAAACCTCCAAGAAATCAAGGTCACAGTTGGCTGCCAATAGAATCGAACCTAGGATCTGCCTATCGCAAACCATTTCGCTCGATAAAATATATCTATATAGATAGAGGAATAAGATGATGTGTTGATCGAATATAAGCTGCTGACTTATTATTCAAGTGGTTTAAATCCATCTACATGTTTGTTTTAAATTTATATAGTTTAAATAAAGTTATTAATTTTGAAAAGAGACTATGCGTTAGTTTGATTTTAGGTATCATTATATTTGTTTCCGGAACGTTCAAGGGAAACATGGGAGGACCTTCGAAACTGCAGGTCTCTTTCATGGCGAGCAGAAGAAGAAAAAGAATAAGCAGAAATATTTTTATCTGAATTTGATTAAACGAGAAATCACTTCCTCTACACAAAGAATTATAGTGTAGATGTATTTTTTCGAGGCACAGCATTTTATGTAAAAAGCAACAATGAAACTCAAAATTTAAAACATTTTGAAAACAAACTTAGGAGCATGAACATTTGCAGGAGGTATGTTTATGTAGGTTTATGGTCAGATACTGAATTTTCAACAAAACTTCGAAAAAAAGAAAATGTTTTCACCTTCATAGAAAAAAATCTTCAGACATTGTAGAATCAGGATTCAACTGATATATTTGATTTTCTCTTCATTTAAATGCTCAAACCTAACGTTTAAATGGACACGAGTAGGTGTGTGAAAATAAGCATGAACTTTTAATTATCTGGCTTTCTTGCAATTTTGTATTTTAAAATGCCCCTCGTGATGAAGTTTCAGTTCAGCATTTTTTCAAATTTATGTTTACGTTCTTTGAAGGTGAAATGAAGAGATTAAAAGAGCCTTTTCTTTATGCCAAGCGTAGTTTGGATTTAGGGCTTTAATAATTTAAGACATGGTCGGTTTTCAGAATTTTAAAACCGTTTCATACTTTATTCCTTTTATCAAGAAAAGCTTTAATGTTACACAAAATTTCGTGATTGATTGCAAATAAGCATATAATAGGAATAATGTGCAAATTCGAATATTAAAAATATCACATGTTCATAAATATCACAATATCATGCCTCCATTTGATTTTTTGAAGAATTATTTTGTAAGATTACACATAAAGGATCACAAAAATGAATTCTCCATTATAATTATATTCAAAAAATCTGAGAACAAAATTTCAACTAAATTTGTTGAAATATGTAGACTTTAGCAGCTTCAGTGTCGCATACCTTTGGTGCGTAGTATAAACTTCAGGAAGTTTGGACAAGATTTAGAATTGCCACTTTTGCGTTGCTTCTATATTGGTACTAATATGCGTCGCAAAGCCACAAGAGCTCAGATAATAATCAGAACCTAAGATAAGATAAACCATTATTAAGACTTGATCCTCGCTCTCAGCCGCAGATGACGCACTTCATTTTCAAAATAATACTAGCGCAATATACGTATATCTAAGGCCCCTATTATTCCTCTTGAACCTACAGGAAATATTTCATTCCACTAATAAATTCGACTTCGAGATTTTACAAGATATACAGATTTGGGATACCCTGAATCAAATAAACATTTTATAAAGTGTGCGAGTGTGTGTGAACAGAATAAAAAACTTCTTATGGATTACATTCATATAACTTTCTCTACATACTATCCCTTACCTTTATATAACTTCTACAAATTGTTCTTATTACTTTTTATTGTTCTTTTTAGCTTATTACTTTTTCTATTAGTATATTACGTAGGGAAAGTATTGCATTCACCCAAAACTTCAATACCAATTTCATCGGATATACATGTTTATAGTCGCCTGAATTCAAATAAAGGATGTTTAGAAAAATCTCCGTGTGTGTGTGTCTGTGTGCCTGTAAACAGTATAATCAAAAAATAAAAGGCAGGTAAATACTACACTTGGTATTTAGGTTCAATATCTTCCAAAGATGCGACACGAATATTTTCAACCAAGTATCCCACCCCAAACTACTCTTTACATAGAAATTTTTCGAAAATTTTTATTTTCTAAAAAAAGGCTAACGATTTTCATTAAAATATCATATATTAAAAATATTTAGATGACAAAAAGCATATCTTGAATTTTTGGGGAGTAAGTCTATGAAGTCCTCTTCATTCGGAAGGAATTTTGAATAATCTTGTATAACTGATAAACGTTAAACGACAGACGAAAACGTGCTTCCCAGAAAATGTAGAACTTTTTAAAATATACAATTTATTTAAAATAGGTTTTTGTGGTGTAAGCCGTTTCTGAGATATCCGTTATTAAAGGGTTCGAATTGTTCACTTCTTGGTCATTCTCTTAAAGTCCTTTCAACATTCAGTTGTTTCTCGCGATTGCATGGAAACGGCATGGGATTTTAAGACCAGACTATCGATGTTCTCTTTGTATCTATAACGAAATGTGTAATGCAGCTATTTCTGCAAATATTTATTTGGATTAAAATGTAGTAGATAGAAAAATAAGCTCGAGTAAGAATAATTTGTGTACCCACTAATAAACGATAGAGGACAGAGAAAGTATGTGAATATATCACATCGGATTTTTTTACATCTACTTCACGTTAATCGAGATAAACCTTTTCATAAATAGTTTCATCACATTTTTCGTTGAAGGCTCAAGGGAGAAACGTAATCGTTTGTCAGATGTTTAAAAGCTAGTCGCTATATGTTGGCCAAGAAATTCAATACTCTTTCTATTGTATCACCAGAAATAACTCAAAAGCAACAGAACTTTAAAAAAGTGACAAAGTATTAAAAATTCTTAACACTAACAATCTAGATATCTTGGAAAATGGCTGATGCTACAGATAGTTATTTGAATTAAACGGCATATTTTAAATAAATTTCATTTTTTCTGTAGTAGGTACACCCGTGGACAAAAAATCATCCCCAGATTCCATGTGCCGATCGTAGGGCTTCGTGTACCTTCGTCAACAGCTGTGTTCACAACGCACATGCAGGAGCTGTAGAATGGTCTCTGCGTATGAGCGCAATGGTCACCTAATAACGGTGTTTCTCGGTGGTGACGCTTATAAGCTACTGAAAACACATCATGCTGGTCGAGAGGTTACGAAGGCACTGATTGTGCGCATGAGGTCCTCTGTTCAAATCTTGCATTTATTATTGTCATTTTTTATGTTGTAAATTTTATAACTGGATGTGTATAACATAATATTGCATTAATATAACTTAAGGATTTTAAGTTTAGGGCACATCTATGCGCACAAAAACGTAATTCTATGAAAACACTAGTTTTAAAAAACTAAAGAAATAAATGCAAATAAATTATTATCTTCCAAAACTAAAACACATAAAAAATTAAATTAATATCGGATGTACGAACCCTGAGCACGTGTTAATTGCTCTCAATTTTCAGGTTGTAGATCAAATTAAATCCCTGTAAGTAACGTGGACGAGAAGCTAAAACATCCCAAGCCTCTTGAATTTGTGCCCAGAAGACATGTTTTGTCCTTCGCGCATCTGTAGGGAAATTCGAGCGCAACCCCATTTTCCTCTCACCCCACACATTTCCAATAGGGTTCAAATCTGGTGTGAAGAGAGAGACCAGTCTATCACACTGATATCCTGCCTCCCTAAAAACCAATTTGAAACCGTTCGACAAATGTGGACAGAATAGTTATCCTGTGCGAATTCAACAATTCCAAAAGGATATCTGATCCTACAGATGGAATCAAAATACCCTCAAGTATTACCGTGTATTGTGCACTTCAATGTATCGTCAAGCTGCCACAACACACCTAGTCCCTTGATATCCAAAAAGATACAGATATGCGACCATGATGAAATTGCTAAGCCACGTATTTTGCATCGTAATAACCATTCTATTATGAACGTTACCAAACGCTGTGTATGAAATGCAATATACCGAAAGTATGCAGTCACTATTTGCTGATTAAACATTATTAACACAAGAAAAAATGTATTTACTGCATGCGAGAAGCGAATCTGCGGTAGTACCCCACGCTCTGCCATAGCGCTACAGAGAAGAGACATGGAAGTAGCATGTTTAATAATGCCGTACAACTTGCTGCAACGGCTACACAACTTATTGCATATGGTGTAAACAAGGCGCTGTGCCATGTAGGACTTAGAAAAACATGACGTTCCAGACATGAATTTTTTTTTTTGTCCACAAGTGTAAGAGCTCAGGTGGTAACGTCTGTAGCCCACATTCGGTTGGTCCGGCGTTCAAAACCTCAATCTGATTGAAGACTTTTTCGCGGTCGCTAGGCGAATTCTGTTTTAGAAATTCCGATCCGCGAAATTATCTGTCATCCCTTTCATCACTGCATTTCACTTCCTTCTTCTTCACCGCTATGATCACTTATCCTGGATATACCATGATCCAGAGTTTGCTTGCTCCTGGATAAGCTACAGATCCAAGGCATTGGCTTAAGTCTTTGCGGTCTTACAATGAGTAGGTAGTATGTTTTAGTGCATCTCTTATGCTTTATAATTATCCAAAATTATAAAAATGCTTTGAGTGAAGAGGGTTTCACAGACTAATCCCAAATAATTCAAGATATATATCTTATTTGTGTTTTAAATGTCTTAGACATTTAGTAGTTTAATCAAAATCGTTGGATGCCGTTTGTTATAAAATCCAAAACTGAAAAACATTGGTTATAAAGGGTAGTAGTGGGGTTGAAAATCTTCGTGTCGCATCTGAAAGATTTCGAAACTACATATCAAGTTTGGTAGTTATTGCATATTTCGTTTTTGGGTTATGCTGTTCACACACACACACACACACACACACACACACACACGCACACGTGCACGCGCGGATCTTTTTACTTTCTCTAGTAAGTAGGGAAGTATTGTATTCCACTCAAAAATTCCATACCGAGATTTCACCGGAAATACATGTTTTGAGACCCCCTGAATCCAAAAAAAAGCATTTTTGGAAACATGTCCGTGTGTATGTGTGTCTGTGTGTGTGTGTGTGTGTGTGTGTGTGAACAGCATAACTCAGAAACGAACAGTCGGATAAACACCAAACTTTGTATTTGGGTTCAGTATCTTCCAGAGATGCGACACGAAGGTTTTCAAGAAAATCCCCCACCCCAGATTACCCTTTACATGGAACATTTTTCAAAAATTTTAATTTTCTCAAAAATGGCTAACGATTTTGATTAAAATATCATATGTTTAAGATATTTTCATGACAAATAAAAAGTATATCTTGAATTTTCTGGGAATGTCTCAAAGTATTCTTCATTGTGAACAACTTTTGCATAACTGGTAAACCATAAGAGATAGACAAAAGTTTAGTACACAAAAAATTTGGATCGCGTTAAAATACACAATTTATGTCATATACATTTTTTTGTTGAGTGAACCATTTTCGAGATATTGCTTGTTATTCCCTTAATTTTTTCAATACTTATTTTCTCAAATGGGAATTCGTTATTCATTTTTTTGTCTTGGATATGCAAAGAGTATTAATCTGTGGCAAAGGGAATGGTGTTGCACCTAGCAACCAGCAATTAAGAGATGTATGTGCTTAAAGGCTACTGTTTTTCTATATTGCCCTTGTAAATATATATTCCCCTTACATCTACAAGAGAATTAGCAATAAGATAGAGTCTGCAAATGTTTATCTCGATTAACATGAAGTAGATGGAGAATAAGCGTTTGTAAAAATAGTTTGTACAAGAGTAGAGAAAGTCATGTGAGTGTAACACATCAGATTTTTCTACAACTGTTTCTTTATTATGGGCTTCAAAACATATATTTTCGGTGAAAACTCGGTATCGAATTTTTGGGATGGAAGGCAATACCTTCTCTACCTACAATGTACGTACGTGATGTAGAACGTAAAAAACAAACAGATAAACGCATTGATGCTTCATAAACATCGAATTTGATAATACTTTATCCATTATTCTACTGAGTAGCTTGAAAGAGCCAGGGTACTTTATAGTGTGTATAGTACCTGTTCGAAGCCTTCATTCATTAAGCTAGCTTTATTGTTGTTTGTGGTCTTCTAGATAGCCTAAGCATGTTTGTTAAATTACCTTGGAGGGAAACTGGTTCCATGTTTGTAGACAAATTGCGGGTTACAGCAACCAAATTATATGACTGGCGGACTGTCTTATATAAAGGGAATTGTGTGTTTTAATTAATACGATTTTGCAACATATGTATCTGTTTAATGGTCAATAATAAAAGGTTAACATTTGTAACTTCAAAATCAATCAAAACTATAGCTCTGATATGTTACTGCTTTATGATAGAAAATAGAAATACCTTCTTCTGCCTCATGGACTTAAGCCATTAGGCCTGTTTCCAATCAAGAGAATTGATCTATCCATCATATTAATCTTCCTATATTCCCGAATCCTTTCAGTTTATAGTTAATTAAAACAGATGACAGTCTATTAGAGTCCATCCTTTTTGTGCGCACAAACCAGTTAATCCGTAATGAATTTATTCTATCTACAATATTAAATATATTTAAGTCCTGCCTTATTTGTTCACCTTTTTGTTTGTCCATAAGAGTCACCTCTGCTACAGAACCTAAAAATCTCGTCTCTACCGCTTCAGTTCTCCTTTTTCCTAACTCCGATATAAAAGTAGAAATTGTAAAAATCGTCAATTTCACCAGAGAATCCCCTTATTGTATTAAATGTATTGCTATAAGTAGGCATTGGTTTTATATATTCAACGTCCTTCATGGATAAGATCAGTAATTAATCTGTCCCTATTTCAGTTTATAACTTTTTGGTTCATTTTTAACAGGTTGTCAACTTAGACAACCGTTAGGTTCACAATTCAACATTCTGGGAGTTATTCTATCACAGTGTATTCTGCAAATGTATTCATGTCAGTTTTTTGATACTTTAGTTTGTTTAAAACAGGCATTCTTGCTTATTATCCATATATTCATTTCTCTTTAGAGAGTGTAGCTCGTCACAAATTTCAAAAAGGGCATTTCTAGCCTGCCTCGCTTCTGTTTAATGACTCACTGTTTAATTTTCAATTTTCACATTCGTACCACATTAATTTTTTAAAACTATAATAAGCTTGATTTCCTGACTTTTCTTCCTACACTTCTTCTAATGGTGCCACAGATGTTTGAAATATACACTGTCGTTTGTGAAAAATTGCAACACCAAGAAGGAAACGTATGAATTCAATGAATTTAATACCACAGGTTACGTACATGACAAGTAACAAATGATAAACGTTTCAAATGTATACATGACCTTTGAGCCCTAATATTCAGTATTTGGTGTGGCCTACATGTGCTGCAATTAGAGCTGCTATACGCCGTGGCATTGAATCAAAAAGGTTCTAAGTAAGTTCCTGAAGGATTTCCCTCCACGCAGTTTGTATTCGAGCCCACAAAACCGTGATACTCGTTACGGGAGGACCGTGACGCACCAGGTCCCGACTAACCATATCCCAGACATATTCGATGGGCGGCATATCAGGCGAACCTGCAGTCCAGGGAAGCAATGGTACCCGTCGCTCGTACCGGTTGCTGTTCAAAGTGTCCTCGATTCGTAGGAAGCGAGATCGGTTGTTTTAACCAATGGCGCCCCAAACCATCACACTTGGTGTTTGTCCACTATGCCGCTCCACAATGCTGCCCTCCAGTTGCGTTCACCACGGTACTGCCGGAGACGTATGCGGCCATCTCTGTAGGACACGTTGAAGCGGGACTTGTCCGAAGAGACTACATTTTGCCACTCAGCACCCCGTGACGGTGTTCACGTGCCCATTGCAGTCGGAAGAGCTTGTGGTTTCTGGACAATGGAAGCCGACGTAATGGCATACATGCAACCAGTCCAACCTGCAGCAGACGGCGACGAACCGTTGGTGCAGACAAGTTCACACCTGTTTCAGTGCTCCAGTGTCAAGCCAACACCGTGGATGAAGCTGTACGGTCCGTTATGGCCATGCGGCCAAGATGACGGTCATCCCGTGCTGTGGTCATGTTCCGTGGTCCAGCACCCGCTCTTCGCCGCGTACGACCTTCATCTATTCACTACTTCCACACACGCATCACTGTCGCAGCAACATGCCCTGTACGAGCCGAAATGTAATGGTATAACAAACCCGATTCCCGGAGACCGATCGTTCTGCCCCGTTCGAACTCAACTCGCATGCCGATATGGCTCTCTTTGACGTCGACGAGGCATACTAGCCTTTCATTATTGTTTCCACTTTGTTTGACAGTTCTGCACTGACTACACTGGACACATGACCTTGTCGGACCGATACGAGAGGGCTCTGCTCGGCCTACGTGTACCCCATCTCTCTGCAAACCTAATCACTTATTGCTTGCACTCTATTCTATACTTCCACCAAGTTTAGAGTTATTTGGGGAATTCTTTCTTGGTGTTGCAATTTTCAAACCGCAGTGTAGGTATTTTCCTCTTTATATCTTAAGTTTTGTCATTGCCTCTATAGAATAAAATGTATTTGCTTATCCTTATTACCAGTGAGTCATCTACGCAAAGTGCTTGGAGACATTTCTTTGTTTTTCTTTGAATACATACACTTTGAATTCCCTACATTTCTACTAATGCTGCCACAGATTATGTTGAAATAGATTTTCTGGCTTATATCTGAACGTTTGCAATTGCCAGACTAAAACCTTGTAGGACTACGCAAAGTAGTTAGAGAGGTTTCTTTGTTTTACTTTGAATCCATAGTTCCCTCATTTTTTAACTGTAGGCTTTCTTTCTCTCGTATGTCTATGTTGTTCCAGTTTTTTCTGCTATTTGTCCTCTTGGTTCAACTTACCACTTTGATTCTAAAGATACTTCTGTTTATGATACATTCTTGCGTAATTACTGCCAACTTTAAATCATTTTTAGTTCACGAACCCATTTGATAGTATCTACTTGTGCTGTACTTTATTATTATTTATTATTATTACCATTATTGTTATTTTTGAAAAATGTCCTTAATATTTTCAACTAGTTGTATACGTTTTCTAAGTACAACTTTAATTGTAAACTGAGACTAACTAAGAAAATACTGTAAAAGTTGATATGAAAGGCATTTTTAATAGTAATATCAAAGTCTGAGAATTCAAAAAATATATCCAGTTGTTATATCATCAGTTCAGGTTAAACCCGATTAATGTCGCATGGTATAATAAACTAAATTCACCACCGCTTTCCGAATGCCAGGAATATTTATATAAAGTTTCTCGTTTGCAATAACATTATAGCCTCTTAAGTTATCTAACTTATACCATCCTCTTAGTCCTCTTTGGTGTCATTTTCGCCGGCTCATTTAGTTCCTTGTATTCGCCACGTTTCAAAAACCTGTTCATTTAAAACAAGTTTAAAGCTTATTGTCGTCCGTCCTATATTTTATTCTTTTTTCTGGCTTGTAAACGACAAATTTGTATTAAGTGTTGAATAGCGTTAAATTCCCTGATTAATTTCAGCACTGAGAATTTGAGTATACTTAAATTAGCAAAGCAGTCTTTCTACTTCCCCTGCCCCTGCTTAAGATAGAGATGGTATCTCTGCGTTCAAAATACACAACACTATTTCATTGAAAATCTGATGTGTTGCACTCGCACGACTTTCTCTACTCATTATTCTACAAACTATTCCTAGTAAAGCTTATTTTTCTATCTAGTAATCGAGATAAACTTCCATTACCATCTGCACATTTAGTTATGGGTATAAAAAACACACAATAGATTTAAGCGATAGTCAAATCCTTTAAACGCGTGTCGCCATGTGATGACTTTGAAATACCATGTTCCTCGCACGACCACGAGAAAAAAAATCTGATGTGACATATTCCCATGACGTTCTCTACCCTCTATCTCTATTAGTGGGTATACAAACTATTCTAAAAAAAACTTATTTTTCTATCTGCTACAATTTCCTATAAACCTTTACAGAAATAGCTACATTACACATTTCGTCATGGATACAAATACAACAGCGATAGTTAAATGTTTAAGAACTGGGCGCTATATACTGGCCTTAGAATTCCATACTGTTTCCACGCAATCGCGAGAAACAACTGAAAATCAATGAGAATTTAAAATAATCGCAAGTATTTTAATAACGGATATCTTAGAAGCGGCTTACGCCACAGAAAAACATATTTTACTTAAATTGTATGTTTTAAAGATATCTATATTTTTTTCAAGAGTGCGTTTTCGTCTATTGCTTAAAGTTTACCAGTTATATAAGATTATACAAAATTCCTTCCGAATGAAGCGGACTTCATAGGCTATTCCCAGAAAATTCAAGATATACATTTTATTGTCGTAAATATCTTTAACATTAGGTGTTTTAATCAAATTCGTTAGCCTTTTTTAGAAAATGAAAAATTTCTAAAAAACTTCCATGTAAAGGCAGTTTGGGGTGGGGGAAATCTTTTGCAAATTTTTGTCATCAATTTGGAAAACATTGAACTTAAATACCAACTTTGATACCCACTTTTCGTTTTTAAGTTATGCTGTTCACAGACATATACACACACATACGCACGGACATGTTTCCAAAACTGCTTAATTTGGATTCAGGATGCCTCAAAACATATAGTTCCGGTAAAATATCGATATAGAATTTTTGGGTGGAATACAACAGCTCCTACTACTACTGGTAGAGTAATAGATTAACATGTATTTTATTTACAATCTTTGCAGCTGTTTTGAGAAAACAAAGAGTAACAAAACATTTTCCATCTGGAGGATAATTGTGTTGGGGTTTTTCTTGAAATTTAATATTCGTGTCACATTCCTGAAAATGAACGTAAGTGCCAAGTTTAGTATTTAAAGACTTTTCGTTTTTGAGTTATGTTGAGTTTAACTGAGGGATTATATGAATTTTGTTTACTATTGCTTCACTTGCTGTGTCCTACAACAAAATGTGTATATGTTAATTGAACGTTTATATAGTAATAATCTTTCATAGCAAACGTTTGTATAGGAGTGAGTAGGGAAAGTTATGTGAACATGCCTTTTTACTCATTTTTGTTCTTAGATTAAGAATGTATGCAACCATTTGTTTTTCTTTTCTCCGTTTTTCCTTTTCTTCTTTCTCCACTGCTCTTATTTCTTCTTTCCTTTTATTTTCTCTACCACGTGTTTTAGAAAAATGTCAGCGTGTGTGTCTGTGAACAGCATAACTAAAAAACGAAAAGTCTGATAAATATCAATATTGGTATTTATGTTCAGTATCTTCCAAAGTTGCGACCCAAAAGATTTTCAAGAAAATCGCCCAGCCCCTTCCTTCACGTGGAACATTTTGTTTTATTTTCTAAAAAATGTCTCCGACTAAATGATTCTGACAAATACCTTACATTAAAGATATTTACGTGGCAAACAAAATGTATATCTTGAATTTTCTAGGAAGAGCCTATGAAATCCTCTTCATTCGGAAGGAATATTGTTTAATTTTTAATAACTGGTAAACGTTAAGCGATGGACGAAAACGTACCTCACTAAGATGAAGATCTCTTTAAAACACACAATTTATTTAAAACATGTTTTTTGTGGCAAAAGTTATTTTAGGGATATCCGTTATAAATGCTTGGAATTGTTCATTTCTTGCTCATTCTCTTAAAGTTCTGTCAACATTCAGCTATTTCTTGCATGGTAGCAGTATGGAATTATAAGGCCAGCATGACCAACATATAGCGTCGAGTTCTTAAAACATTTGACTATCCTTGTTCCCTTATATCTATAACGAAATGCTATTTTATTTATTTATGGACGCTCTTTAACTGCTGTTGTCCTTAGCGTACCATTCTATATTAGGCGAAAGGCAGTAATTTTAATAAGAGCCCTCTTGAGGTTCTTTAACATGCCGTAAATCTACGACACGGAACCACCGGCATTACTTTCCTACCGAAGGAAGCCATTCATGCTAAGTATTTTTACGCCCGAAAAAAAATCAATCGCTTTCCGCCGGGTTTGAATCCGCGATCCCGGGAACTAGAGGCTAGCATGGTAACCACTACACCACGGCGGACGACATAACGAAACGTGGAATGTAGCTATTTCTGCAAAGGCTTATTCGATAAAAAGCAGTAGATAAAAAAATAAACTTCGGTAAGAATAAGTTGTATACCCACTAATAAACGATACAGGGTAGAGAAAGTCATGTGAATGTAGTACATCATTTTTTTCTGTTCTTAATTAGCTAAGGTATACGAGGAACATATGGTTAACACATGGAAGGAATTTTTGGGTGAACGTTCTCTTAACTAGTGGAGGAACTATTCTGAAAGATCAGTTAACTGGTGTGTACTTGTGTCCTTGTGGCTCCCAACTCCCAACAGGGAGCACTGAGGACAGATAACATCTGCCGGCGTGCGCATGATACCACGAGCGTTACCAAATTGACGTTGTAGTTGTAATTAACTTAATTCAGACGATTAGGTCCTTAGAACCAGCATCAGCTCTCATTTTAGCAGGTCAAACTGCGGGGTCCTTCCGTTATGATCCATACTGTCATCAAAATCAGTATTTACCGTTAAATGTAATAGCTCGCGATTAACCATCGAGCCATATAGTACCATGGCTAACCACCTGCACGACTCTTCAGGACAATTAAAATTGTTTTAAAACAGAGCAATGTCCGCTTGCAGATTCAACCAAAGATTGCGTTATTGAAACTTTCATAAGAGCTCACCACAATTCTACAGAGATTCCATTGGCTGTAGGCCTAAAACGTTTACTCCATCCCAGAGGATTAAGAAAAATTGAGGCAGTAAACGTATAAAAATCACATACCAATGCCTTGGTGCCCAATTTATGCAGAATACATGCCAATTTCTCTTATTTATTTTGGTGAAAGCTTCAGAGAGATACATTCCATGACTTTCTCTACCCCCTATCGTTTATTAAGGAGTATATAAACTATTCTTGCTAAAGCTTATTTTTCTATCTGCTTCCTGTTAATGCAAATAATCCTTTGGTGTGAAATACCTACACAGCACATTTCGTTATGGATCCACATAAGTGATAGTCAAATGTTTTAGAACTGGACTATACGCTGCCTTAAAATTCCACACACTTTCCATGACATCACGAGAAACAACTGAATGTTACAGAACTTGAGAGAATGACCAAGTAATCAAGAATTCGAAAAATTAACAAAAGATATCTCAGAAGTGGCTTATGCCACAATATAACTTATTTGAAATAAATTGCGTGTTTTAAAGAAATCTACATTTTTTTCTAAAATTCTTGAATATTCACCTAAAGATAAGAGCAAAACCTCCTCTTCCAATATTCAATATTAGAACCTGAAACTAATTCTGACTCTCACGTTTTCTCTATTGTTTAACGTTTACCGGTTATACAAGATTATATAAAGATTCCTTCCGAATGATAAGGGCCTTCATAGGCTATCTCCAGAAAACTCAAGATATACATTTTATTTGTCATGTGAATATCTTTAATATATGGTACTTTAATAAAAATCATTATAGCCATTTTTCAGAGAATAAAAATTTTCGAGAAATGCTCCATCTAAAGGGTAGTTAGGGGTGGGGAATTTCTTGAAAATCTTCGTGTCGCATCTTTCATATGGAATTAACATACCAATGCAATACTCTCTACCTACTATGTTCGTGGTAGAAGTAGTAATAATTAATTTTGCATATTCAACATAGCATTCTTTTTGTCATTTAAATGTCTTAAATATGTGTTGCTTTATTCGAAAAGCATAAGCGCATTTTTTTTAAAATCAACAATAACGAAAACATTTCCATGTAAGGGGAAAATAAAGACGAAGAAAACTAATATGTCACATCCGCGATGTCGAAATGCCCGAAACAGCACGATTATCTCAATATACATAACAGTAGTAATGCTAGTAATACTACTACTACTACTACTACTAATAATAATAATAATAATAATAATAATAAATGAATATTCGCTTGGGCCAATTACGAATAACATAATAACAGCACGACAGCTGCAAACTCCGCCTCCCTCCCCACCTCCATACAAAAAATCCTGCTCAGAGTGCAGTAATAAGGCGGTATGCTGTCAACCTGCAGCTTACTGAATGAGGATTCCAAGGCTTCGTCCACTATTATTTTTGTAAAGTAGCTCCTTAATTGATCCCAAGGACCCTTACCAGAATCCCCAGAAGAGGAGAATATTTCCATATCGGTATCGGAAATCAAACCCAAGTCCTTTCGCACCGCAGACAGCAGCGGTTTTTGGACTGTTGATAATGATAATGATGATAATAATAATCAATAATTACAAAATAATTTTATTTACCACAAAATTAGAGAATCGGGTGCAAGCCGGATGGATCAGTATAACTTATTTTCAGGTTCGGGCTCAGTACAGACCGGGCCGGGTCGGTTGGGCCGGGCGGACCCGAGCTTAAAATCTCTGTTCGTGCAAACTTCTAATGCAAGCTGCTGTTCTTTCTTTAATCTCACTAACAAACACAATAAAGAAAAGGGTAATGACGAAAGGAAGGGCCCTCCGAGGGCAGGTAATCCGGTCCCTTGTGTTTCTAACGTGACCCCTCGAGTGATGAGGGGAGAGACCAGATACGGATGGCGAGTGCGCAAGCATGGACGGGGTCACTAATGCTTACAGACTGAACGCTTCCAACGCCACCCAAGCCCATCCATTGGGCCCTGAGCTCTAAGGAGTCCCGAAGGAGCCCTCCCCGAAAGTATCCAGAGGCGAGTATCCAACTGAGCGGTCCAAAAAAAAAAAACCTCCACAAAGCGTATAGCCACTATCCAGCCTCAACACGCCTGCTCTACAATCCTGAAACAGATGGCAACAGGGTACAGGATATGAGGGGCAAGGGAGTCGTGGTAGAAGATTAACGACCTCAGCTTTTTCCTGCCGACCCGGCGAAACCACGGTAAACAAATAGGTTAGAGTGGCCGGTTGCAAGGGATCGAACCCGGGACTTCCCGATTGCGAGCCGCAGATGTTTACGCAGAGCCACCTCATCCTGTGTCAGTCATAACGCTACTCTAGGTGTAAGTTAGTATTTGGAGTATTCTGACAAGTGGGAATACTGATGCTAGTGTTAATAATGATCATACTGTGTAGGAAGAAAGAAAAAGAAGAAAGAGTAGGCTTAGCCAATCAGAAACTAGAAAAGTTAAATTTAAAATTTTAAGCTGTGGACGCTAATAGGTAGTGTACCCAAGCCAAGTTAGTTCAGTAGATGAAGCTCAGAGTGTGCAGATGTGATATATTAGTGCAGTGAAGAGAAGATAAATTTTGACCTTTAAACATGTAGTTAGGAACAAATAATTACTTCAACCATAAAATACATTTCATTATATATTCAGAGATATAAGTCTATGTGATTTATAATTTTTAACGCGAATAAAGAACTTAAGAAATTCTCTGTAAACTGCAGTTTGTTAACACATTTATAGACATCAATATCTTAAATCTCCATCGTAAATACTTCAGTAACTTGTTATTATTTGATATATTATTCAACTGCCTTCAAGAATTAATAAAGAAGTGAGAAATTAAACTATAACCTGTGTATAGTGTGTTACAGCCGTAACATATCTTGTTAAGATATACTTGCTCTACCAGATATAACTGACGCAGCCGAGGAATAATTTTAAATTAAATCATAATTAATTAAAAGTCACAGATCACGCATATAAACTTAATTACGAACACAAACACATACCAGACGCTACCGCAACTCTATTTATAAGTAGTGATGCCATTCCCCAACATGGTCTATTTTTCTATTAAATTAGGATTAAATTTAATTTAAAATAACGCATTCCACTCTCACTGCTTAAAATTTATTACCGAACATAGTGTCTGCATACAAAGGGCTTATAACAAAGATTTCAACTTCTTTTTTCCTTTAATGTTTGAAATATCCTAGTATGATTTTATCTGAAAAATATAATTTTTTGCGCTCACAAGACTTTCTCTACTCTTGTACAAACTGTTTTTACAAACGCTTATTGTCCATCTACTTCATGTTGGCATAAAAATTGCTAATTTTCTTATAGGTGCAAGCAGAATATGGTAGGTTTTAAGCGATAGTCAAATATTAAGAGCGGGTGCTGTGTGGAGCATTCCGTTCTCTTTGTATGTCCAGGACAAAAAAAAAAGAATGAGTTCCCATTTGAGAAAAAGTATAACTATTGGAAAATTCATTCAAACAAACAATAAGAAATATCTCGGAAATGGTTCACTCGATAAAAAATGTATAGAATGTATGTTTTAACGAAATCTACATTTTTTGTGTAGTAAACATTTATCTGTCTCTTACGGTTTACCAGTTAGGCAAAATTCATTTAGAATGAAGACAGCGTTTGGGGACATTCCAAGAAAATTCAAGATATACATTGTATTTGCCATGAAAATACCTTAAACGTATGATATTTTAATAAAAATCGTTGGAGCCATTTTTGAGAAAGTCAAAAAGTTCCATGTAAAGGGTAGTCTGGGTGAGGGGATTTTCTTGAAAATCTTTGTGTCGCATCTTTGCAATATACGGAACCTAAATACCAAGCTTGGTATTTATCCGACTTTTAGTTTTTGAGTTATGCTGTTCACAGACACACACACACATCCACAGAAACACATACACAGGCCTTTTACTAAAAATGCTTTTTTCTTTGTTCGGGGACCTCAAAACATGTATTTCCGGTGAAATATCGATATTGAATTTTTGGGTGGAATGCAATACTTCCCCTATACGTAGTAGAAAAAGTAACAATTTAGTTTCAAGTAAAAGGTATCACTAATAATGAATACAATAAAAGCTTAACAAATATACATTAGAGAAATAAGGGAGACAAATATTTATTTCCGTTTTTCTCAAAACATTGTTGTTTCTTATGTACCCCTTTTACAGTATTCATATAAAGTTTGCTGTGTTAGACTCTTATTACTTTCAGTCCCAGTTCTTCCACAAGCTCAACAAAAACTCAATTTTTCTATCCACCTGACGAGAAAGTAGTGCTCGGGCAATATCACAATATAGAAAATTCCTTGTGGTATTACTTACTAAAATCTTTGTGTGACATCTTCGGAAGTTGCTAAAATTAAATACAAAGTTTGGCATTTATCAAACTTTTGGTTATTAGTTGTGTGTTCACACGCGTGCACACACACTTATACACATGGGTATTTTCCTAAAATGCTTTTTTTGGGGGTTCAGGGACATCAAAACATGTATTTCGGGTAAAGCCTTTATATTGAATTTTTTGGTGGAATGTAGCAATACAACCTCTTACTACAAGTAGGTAGCAGTGAAAGTAAAACATAATATTTTACATTTTGTAAGACTGTTTCGTGTATAGGCGGCCCACTGGAAGGGTATTATGAGTGTACCAGAGAGGTGCCCTGCCTTATCGAATTTTGCAAGATGGGTGGGGACTTTTAAAAAATTTCTCCCAGTTTCAGGGAGGGGCAAATGATATGCAAGATTTCTGTGGGGTGTGGCTGCGTAACTGAATTTCTGTCCCATTGTCCGACACAAAATAAAATACTGGTGATTATTTCCGAATGAGGCAACATGTTAAAATTCTGTAGATTAAACATGGAAAAAGCTGGTAAAACAAGATAGATAGTATTATTACTTCATATTCATGAAATTCTTGATATGCAAATTATGCCTCTGTTTGACAGACCAGACTTATAGAAAATCATGAGAATATGTAGAAGTGATTAAGAATTGGCCGTAACAGAATAATAAAGGTCTAAGTATGTAACCCTGGAGTACTTCAGAATTAATCGAGTGTATCCAAGCACTTTTACAATTTACGTCAATTTCATGAATGCATCTTACGTAAAACTGTATAAATTTTGCTCATTATCTTTTACCCAAAATATTATACTAGCTCTAAGGATAAAGTATGGGCATCCAATCAAAGATTTTATTTAAGGGTACAAGGTAGTCTGAACACATGGAAATTACACCTTAAGTGTGTTAAAAATACCACTGCTCTTAAAGTTCTCAATGTTTTTTTCTTGAAATTATTATGAAGTATTCTACAAGTCATGACATATATTTCAAGTGGTTATTTGCATTGATAGCTTATGTAGTTGATTCCGTAAAAATAATTTCATTCAGCAGAAAATAATAAAGTTTACTCTTAAAACATGTACCTTTTTCTCTGATACTACTTGCAACACAGAATTATACTTTGTCATGCTTGTTTATAATACAATTAGCTATCTTTTGAACTTAAATTATTTAGTTATGTGTATAAGTTCACTAGAAATTGAAAAAAAATATTTGCAAAGTCAAAAAAGTAAAAATGTGGAAATTTGCAATGTTGTTGCTTTCTTAATATCACTAATATACATTACAAAATTATGATTGTGGTTCAGAAAGTTTAGCTATGTATTTTATACATGTATTGAAAGTTTCAGCTCTCTACCTCTCATTTTTCTGAGAAAGAGGTACATAAGTATCCAAAAATGTTGTTTTGAGAAAACTGAATTTAAAGTTTAAACATTAAAATTCTGCACATTTCAGTGCATTCCAGGCTCCTAATCATCTGCACCTTCATTCCTGGATTGCTTCAGCTTTTATGATTGCCTTCTGTTGGTCCTGATCTCTTTTGTTGATTGCTGAACTGCTCACTGGGCACGATACAGTCGTTCATTTTGAAAGATACAAGAATGTTCTAAAAAGGGGCGTTGCATGACAGCTTTAAAGGAATGCAGACTAGCATTTGAATGGTATTTAAATGTCTTAAAAGCCTCTTAAACCCCCCAAAAAGTAGAAATAGACATTTTATTAGTGTCTAAAACAAAAACAAAAGTGATTTTTGACCATTTCATAATAAACTTTGTAACATGCAGGCAAAGAAAGCAATTGTTTTGTATTTTACTGACAGAAATATTTTGGATAATAACGTTATTAATTACTACACAAATTCTGAATTGAACTAAAGTTATACTTTTAGAAATCATAGATAAAATATTTAACATCTTTACCTCAAATTTCTCCAAAACGTTAACACCTTTAAACTTAACACAATACTTAGAATTCATAATCCATGTTTTTAGCCAAATCTCACATAAAACGAATTAAGCACATATATTGGTGATTTTCATGTTTTACAAAAGTAATGCTGCAGCATAAATACAATTTTCAGGAAATGTTAACATTTTAATCCCATGTTTCATTACAATAGTTTCAAAACTTGTCTGTTATATATATATATATATATATATATATATATATATAAAAATAATCACCTTGAGAATAATAGCAGTCACCTGGAGAAGACTGTCATATAAGAGTAACGATGGAAAATGACAAATATGCATTATTAATCATTTCAACACATAAACAACATATCGGCCTGTGTAATGCACACCATGATAAGTTAGCAGTGGAGGTTTTTAAGATTGTCATTATTAATTATTTATTATTATTGCTTTTGCCATTATCATAATTACGATCAAATTCGTTTTTAAATGTATTCGGTCATGGGTAAAATGCTCACAAAGCTACAACCTTGAGATCAATACATTTGTTCATTCAATGATTTTTACCTCATGCATCTTTGTTTATTCTGCATTTGGAAAATACAAGTAATTTTCACTATGGGCTCAATATGTTGTACTAAAGTATGCATTTGTATGAGAATGTTGATTTATCAGATATATAAGACCTAAGTCTTAAGAAACACGTGGTCTAAGAAGCCAAGAAAGGTAGACGTTCTTACCAAAGCTGAAATTTTAAATTCTACTGTGATTAAACATTACGTTTATTCATTTTTGCTATGATACACATTCGCATTTATTCCCAAATTCATATGCAGAGACTCTGCCGCGGGTATGGAATGATTCTAATTGCAAAAAAGCCTCCAGCTGGAAATTGAACCCAGGATCTGGTTGAGAAGCCAGAAGGCTGTCCATTCGAATGTAAAGGCAATCATGACTCTTTTCTAATACAGAAATTTGCTGGGTTTTTGGGGGGGCGTAGGAAATAAATGCTCATCAAGTGTATGCTTCTTATAAATAATTTCACACAAAGCAAAACTGAAACGATGTCATTGGGAAACAGTGATTTCCCCATTACACCTTATAACTGCAATTCCGCGATAGCCTAATAACGGACGAAAAATGCCCTGATATTCACGGAAATGGCTATGAGATATCGACGGATGTTATGATTTGCTTAACCTTTTGCTGGTATTCTTCCAAATTATAAACGTGAATTAAGCCTGGAAATAACAGTTTAGCGGTGAAAGAATTAACGGAATGCTTGAGTAATTTTAGATAAGTCGCAGTAAAAGATACTTTAAAACTTAGTACCTTCTCTTTTGTCCCGTAATTCTTTAAAAACAAATACTACACTTTTTCACACAATACATTTCTTCTTCTTCCTCTACTTATTTATTGACATCCTGAGATGGCTAAGATCCCTTTAACCTCTATAATATAAGAATATTATAGTATTCAATAAAATTCATTGCTTATTGTTCACTATCTACCGATTGTATTACACATTAATTACTTTATTTTTATTTATCATTAAAGCAGTATTTTTATCATTTATTTTGTCACTTCTTCATAAAATCCGATGTTTTTCTTCTAATGAAAGCATGCTATATTTTCTTTGTTCAAAACGTCTTCTACTTCAGTTGTTTTAGTGGGTTTATTACTTCCTATATCATGGTTTCACTTTATAAAAGTTCAATAATTACCTCACTTTTTAAGAATCAACAATTTATTTTTATCTTTGCTGCTGCTGATAATAAATGAATACATATTTTTGGATCCTGAAATTTCTAACTTTTAGTTTAATGGAATCAATCTTATAGTTTTATGAAAAATAAAAACATTGAAGATGATCGTTTTGGTAGTCCGGGTGTTATGGTTTGGGGAACTACAATGTTGCATGGGTGCACCGACCTGCAAATCTTTGAAAACGGTACGCTCACTGGTCAACGTTATTGTGATACTGTACTCCTCCTCCATGTGCGTCTTTTCAGGAGTGCAGTCGGCCCTGACTTCATTTTTATGGATGACAATGCGCGACCGCATTGAACAGCACAGGTGGAGGATCTCTTGGAACGAGAGGATATACGGCGAATGGACTGGCCTGCCCGTTCCCCCGATTTAAATCCCATCAAACACATGTGGGAGACGGGTGTGCTTTGGGGAGACGCATTGCAGCACATCCACATGCACCAACGACCATCCAACAGTTGTCAACAGCGCTGGTGGAGGAATGGAACACCCTACCACAAGAACTGCTTACCAACCTTGTGGTCAGCATGAGAGCACGATGCAGAGTAAGCATTGCTGTCCGTGGTGATCATACATCCCTTTAAGCACCACGTATCTGTTTCTGTAAATCTAGAGAGCTATCATATTTCTATTGACTTTAGTGTAGCTTTTGGTCTATGAATAAAAGTGGCATTTCTGTTCGTCTCATTGTACATTTCGTTTAGTTGCCTACTGTAGCATATCGTAGCAGTTCCCTCTATGTACGATTCAAGTTTCATCGAGCTATGTTACTTGGCAGTGTCACGGCATGCGAATATTACTTTCGTCCTTAGGTTTTGCACATCAGTGTATAATGTTAGTATACAACTAGATTTGAAGTACAGTAAGTAAAGGTAATGAAAATCCATATTAGTTTTGACGCTAGTGAATCAAAAAACAGTTTTGCAAATAGTGATAATACAGAATAGAAGAGTTGAAGTCGTGAAGGCGATGTACAGGAGCGGAGCGTACGCATAGCAGAAACACACGATGTCAGTCATACCGGTAGCGGGGCCAGAAAATTATTAAGGAGGGTCGTGTATTGGGGTCCATTTTTTAAACAATTTGTATAGTTTAAATGATTAATATAAAGTAATTCTTAGTTGAAATATTTAAATAAATCTATTTTATATTCACATATTAAGGTGCAGCAATTGGAATTAAAATTATGATAGGACATTTTATGTATTCTAAGTGGCAAATATGTTGTGACATGAGAATTAATGACTTTACGATCGCTACAAAATATGTCACTACGAAATAGGGTTTCTAGTTATGTTCTACAGTGGGAGCTATTGCACTAATTTGTAAGCCCTAAAATTTAGCACTGGAACGAAATCCCCGATATCTTAACACGCCATCTAACGTACAGTTTCTGTTGTTGTCACCTTTGGTCATATTGTCCAAGACAGGCAGCGTAAATATAGCGCTACCAATGATACGATTGGAAATTACTTTGTTCCCACCGAGCGAGAAAGGTGCTATTATTTTAACCATCTATTTTTACTATTAATTTTTAGATGTTTTTTTTAGCAAGTGGGGCTTCCAACCCTCAACCCCTCCCTGGCTACGCCTCTAGTCATACCTTCCTTCCATGGTCACTTTTAAAGATTTATACAAGTAAGGTGGATATCAGCTACATCACTGAACAGGATATATCTACTAAATAAAGGATCACTGGATCAGCATGACCAACATATCCAGGACTCATACCCAATTAGAGTGTAAACCACTAGACTATAAGGCAGTATTTTTAACACTTGAATGATTTCAATTAAATTATTTAATATGTAAATTCAATAACAGCCCGCCTTGAAGCAATATGTATGTAATAATCGTAAGAATGTATTCAACAGTCATTGCAAATGCTTATATTATTGGAAACATGTTCAATAATTATATGTGAATGCATCAGGTAATTTAATAATATAAGAGCTGTGAGAATAATAAGTTTAAAGTTGCTAACAATGAGGTAACAATGAGGTAACCTTGAGGCAATAATGAGTTTGAGAGTTTAAATGTTACTAGTCATGATTAAAGCAACGATAGTGTAAATGTTGTGACAGTTTAAAAATAGCCAATCAACAACCAGAAAAGGCTTTAATTAAATGCAGATATTCTATTGGACTAGGATTAGCCAATCAGAGACTTGAAATACAGAAGCTTACGGTTTTAAAGGTTGAAATATGTTCAGTTTCCTGCACACCTTGGTAGTGACCGGATGGAAGATGTGTTCTCTAAAGAAATATTACGTATTCGTGTGTAACGAAAATGAAGTATATGTGATAACAAAGTGCAAGTTTTAAATTAAAGAATCTCACAGCTCTTAATATCAGTGTAGTGCTATTTGATTTGTGCCAAGGAGTAATAAAAAGAAGTGAATTTAAACTTAAAATCTGTGTAAGCCTACATTTTTGTCGTACCACGTCCTGATTAAGAGAAGCATGTGTCTAAAGTAAGACTGACGCAACCAAGGCAAACATAAATACTATCTCTAGAAGCAGTTTAATAACTAAGTTAATAAATATTTTAAAACTTGGAGCGTAACAACAAAAATACATCTTCTAAACTCGGCTTCTCATACGTAGCAGCATATTACGCAACAAACAATCTTCTTCAAATTAACGCCCAAAGCGCGGTGCAAACTGCTACGTAAACAACAATCTACTACAAGTTTGCTTCCCAAGCGTGTGGCTAACACCAAAACAATAAATAAGTAAACAATTCAACATCAACACCTAATACTTGTGACTAAACTGTGCAGATAACAAAATGAGCGACCTGTTTAAACAATGTTACCAAACAACATGCAGAATGGACAGTTAGAATCAGACTGAAAAATTCAATACCATAGCCGGGATTTGAACAACGGGATTTGAACAATTTTTCAGCCTGATCCTACCTTTCCAACCTTATCCTACACACGCTTGTGTGAAAGAACAATTATTTACCAATATATAAAATTCTAATTTTCCAAAGGAGTTGAAAATAAATTCCCGTCATCCCTCAATATTTAGCTCTGTTTAATGTACGAGGACTGGTCAAATGCTGAGACTGATTTTTTCCTGTAGCTTCATTGATGGTTTTCGTCTTTACCATGAATATTTGAAGAGAGTGCTTTATATATAATTCCCATAGGCGGCAGCACTCTCATATCGGTAGGTTGGTAGTAATGCTCTGTTTTATAGATCCTGCTTGCATTTCGCATGCCACAAAATGGAGGTGACGCGAGAGGAGCAGTACAGCGCAATAAAATTCTGTTTGCATTTGAACCATTCAGCCTCTGTAACTTAAGAAAAGCTGCATCAAGGGAAGCACCAGAACTTCATTGGACTGGATGGCGACTTCATCATGACAACGCGCGGCCTCACATCAGAAATCAAGTAATGCAAGTTTCAGCTAAATGGAACATTACCTGTGTACCGCGTCCGCCTTATAGCCCCGATCTTGCACCCTGTGATTCTTTTTATTCCCATCATTAAATGCAAAGCCCCGCGGCATGCGATTTGAGAACTCTGAAGCAGTGTTCAAGAAAAGTGAGGCGATTCACAAGGATCTCGCAAAGAATGTGTTCGAGAAGCTATGAACATTACGTTGAAGTAGGAGAGGATCACTTTGAGGACGATCATGCAAATATTGATATGAAGTAACAAACATCTGTGAAGAAAATCAGTCTCAGTCTTTGTTGATCAGCCCTCGTATATACTATTTTATTTACCTACTTATTTACCAACAAGTACAGTGCGGTATACTAAACCTGTAAAGGCTGGTTCACAGCCGCTCAAGAACGGGAACGGGAAAAATACACCATACAATATATTGATTCACAACAGCCTGGTAACGAGAACGGGAATGCATATCGATGATCATATTGATCACAAAGTGGAAGTCAATTTTGCGCATTGGGGATTCATTTGTTTTTAACTGATCAATGATATTTTTTCACCTACTTCCAATGTAGCCAACATAACGCAGGTTAGCCAATGTCAAAATTTGATAAAGTAAAAATTATATAAATGCATATCCATTACATTTCTGATCCCTCTAGTTGTGCCAAGTTTTTACTCCTTTATTTAATGGCATACAATAAAGTTGTTTATTGTTCTTTTTTAGTTTCTACCGTTGCTGTTCTTTGTAGCTTTTGCCATTTAATTTTGTCGTAATATCCAGCTTTGAGTTGCATATAAACAAACTACTAATGACCCTTTCACCAGAGGAACCAACGCTCATTGGATATGCGGTTGTCGGGATGAGCTTAGGAAGCACATTTACTACTAATTCCTTCCAGTTTCATGTTTCTAGCTTGCGACTATAGAGAGCACTAGCGGCTGCTTCATGTCATGGCCGCCTAGAATAATCTCTAGAGTGAAGAATCTAATATGCACAATATGGATCTAATATGCGTGCCCGTTGAAAGAGAGCGAGAAAGTTAAAAGTTGGGCAACTGCGGCAGTCACCTCCTGCCCGATGTCGTGGTTCTTGTTGATGCCCGTTGCTCACGGCTTACCTTGCTGCATCCTCCATGTTGGCCACAGATGTTCGCAGTGTGCTGGTTCTCTGCAATTTTGACCTCGGCTAGCTGCAGTAATTTTCTTTAAAACTAGGTGGGAACATGGACTTATCCTTGGTAAAGGAAGCGTAGATCTCGGGTCGTGGTAACAGGAGAAATAGACGTGCTTTGGTTACGAAAAGATGACACTGCAATTCCCTTTATTTAACTACTCCGCGTAGTACACAACACTGATGTTACCGCCGTTAAAATACTGTCCACCGCTGTTAAAACACGGCGCGGATATGACGCGAAGTTTAAATATGCTTATTATCTCTTTACGAGTAGCGATTCTTAGGTGTGTTTCGAAAACTGTCTTCATTCACTTTTGGCGCGATATATCTCAAACATCCTGCAGCCATCTCTCCCTGCCTGTAGTTTAGCAAAATGTTCCCTCAATACATGACAAATGATCCACACATGACAAAATGCCAAAATGAAATGCCTCGAATTTGCTCCTAACAGATCCATTTATAGTCGCAGGCTGCTTCCTTTCCTATTGGTTCATTTTTAGCGCCACTCGATGCGTCTCACTATTTCGTATAAACTTACAGGGATCTCATTGGTCCAAGTTTAACATAAATCGCGGCTTTTCCTAAATTTACCGTTAAGCTAGTTGTCTCTCTCACTTGGTCACGGCGAATTAACGAATAAAAGGACAAAGACTCTACACCCTCGCTGTATGAACAATGCCCCTGCGACCAGAGAGACATCGTAAAACTAGATTTTCTGCCTTCGAAGACACTGTTCCTGTAGCTAAAACATTTCGTCGTGGACAGTATTTTAACATTGCGCGTAAATTATTTACATTAAACCATTTATAACTCTTCTAATATTAGTAACCTAGATACATACATAACGTTAAATCACCCTTCTTAAACTATACAAGCAGTATAAGAAAAAGATATGTACATAGTATGATTTAACATCAATAAAAATTAATTAATAAATTATCTATAATTACAGTTCTCGGGCTCGGCCTAGAGTTGCCGTTTCACAGCTCTTCTTTTCTGTTCCCGGGTCCGGGAAGGCTTCCCGTTGATTGTGAACGGTCCCATTTGAATACATGTATTTCAACTTTCTTGTTCTCGTTGGTTGTGAATCAGCCTTAGGTATGTGAATGTTACATAAAACAAAAGTGTGAGTGCAGTGCTTCGACATTATGGTTTTGGATATCTGGAGGGGGATATTTGAGCCTCCTGAACCCTCCTATGCGTACGTCCCTAGTAATGTAGTTCATTTCTCTAAAGCAGTGTTCGTTCTTAAAGCATATGGCACTACAGGTGGTGAACGCTGGTGATGCATGAAATGAAATGATAATTTGGAGAGGAAATTTGGGAAGGAAATGTTCTAGAATTAAGTCTATGGTACAGTTATGAAGACTGTGGAAAACCTAACAGGGAGAACGGTCCTGAGGGGATTTGAACCGCAGCCCTCCTGTTTACGAGTCGATGCCTTAACGACCTTGACTAACCGTGTCGGTTGATGTAGTTCACAATGGCGCTAATATTTATTAATTAATTGCTGGGAATGAACACTTAAATTCCCCCAACATCTTATATATGTACCTACTTATGTACATATTCGTTTGCACCCCAAAGAATCAGGAACGATGCGAAGGTATTAGATATTCCTATTTGCTTAGTGGCGTTAGACAGTTCAAAAACAGGTATCTGAATAAAAATTGCTTGTTTTGCAACAACACTTTATAACAACGTAGCACGCTCCTATACCAAATTGGTTTTTACCGCCTTCTAAACCTTACACATTAAGAGATTCTTGCTGGTATCATAAAATTGATGAATAGGTACAAGTTTCGCTTATGACCTCTTCTTCCTTAGAACACAGATAGGATATTTTAAAAAATGACCGACACGAATTAGATCACAACCAGATAAGTTAATTACGTCATAGGGGCCCCGGGGGCAACGACTACCAACCCAAGGGTCTCTGCACAGCGTGATTGCAATAATTTGCAGCAGAGAGGCAAAATCGTGGAAGCAGAGCATGGCAGAAACTTCACTGGCCGTAACAAGTATTTTCGCCATAAAAATTGGCTTCTTATAAAAATAATGTTTCGAAACGAGGCAATAAAAGACCATACGCTATGATTTACATAGTTCACTTCCAGCAGATGACTCGGAGCATGATGGCATATCGATGAAAACCGAAACTTGGTGTTACTACTATATTCTTTCTTAAAGATGCATTATCTAAAGCATATAAGAGTCACTGACATTTTTCTCCCTTTGTTCCCCACTTTGGGTGTTCTTGCAGCTATTTGAATGCAAAGCGTGTAGTGACACTTCCTGGAGATTTGGCTGGCGGCGCTTAGATGATATCCTGTACACCTTAATTGCGAGTACTTAAACCATAAGTGTAGTCCTACAATCCTCATTTTATTATTTCATCCCCAGGAGGTATTTCGAAACCTTTTCCTTGCTAATATTTATGCAAGTGAACATTTTATTCTCTGCTTATAGGTTAGCTCTAAAAAATATCCTATTCTCTATACAGTGTGGACCATTTAAGTTGAGACTGTACAATATTTCCAAAACTAAGCGTTATAGAAAGAAAAGTCTAATAAACGTTGCTTGCTATTGCGTGGGAAAGTAAATGCCATTAGTCATATTTTGTTTGGAGGACGTTATGATAAACAATTTAGGGTAAATTAATTTTTTTAAATAGAAACCTAGAATTAGGGTCAAATTAAATTTACCCTAAAATAACCATCATAACGTCCTCCAAATAAAACACGACTAATGGATTTACTTTCCTCCATAATGTTAAGCAACTTTTATTCAAAACATGAGTTATTATACAGTCTCAACTTAAATGGTCCACCTTGTATATTTCATGCTAATTGAGATAAGCATTTACATAAAGCATTTCATTGTAGGTACAGACCCTCATAAAAGAATGGCCGCACTCTTGAATGGCAATATATGACTCTCTTCGGATCAAGGCTCCTACAGATGAAGGATTTTAGAGGTAGATTGAAAGCACGTGTTTTCAATAAGGCACTAGTGCTCCCATTCCTTCAGGTAGAGCTGTGACAGAGCGGCGATGATGTTATTAAAATGCGACGTTGGAGAGTATGCAGGCTCAAAATTTTATATTCGAATCTCACATTTGCTATGCAGGCTTTTATTTTTACTTTCTCTTCTACGTATAGTAAGTAGGGGAAATATTGTATTCCACCCAAAAACTCGGTGTCGAAATTTCACCAGAAATACATGTTTTGAGACCCTTGAATAAAAAAAAACAATTTTTAGAAAAAGGTCCGCCGGTGTGTCTATGAACAGCATAACTCAAAAACAAAATGTTTTGATTGAAAACACGATTTTGATTGAAATATTATATATTACAGATATTTATACGACAAATAAAATGTATATTGGATTTTCTGGGAACAGCATTTCATTCGGAAATAATTTTGTATAATCTTGTATAAGTGGTAAAAGTTAACCTTTAGACCAAAACGTACTGCACAAAAAATGTAGATCTATATAAAACACAATTTATTTCAAATAACTTTCTTGTGGCATCAGGTATTTCCGAAATATTCGTTATTTATGGTTCGTATAATTCAATGCTTAGACTTCCCTTTAAGGTCCTGTCGATTTTCAGTTGTTTCTCTAGATGTCATGGAAAGAGTATGGAATTTTAAGCCCAGCCAATGGCGTCCAGTTCTAAACCATTTGATCATCGTTATTCTCTTTGTATCTATAACGAAATGTGCAATGCAGCTATTTCCGGTAAGCTTTATTTCGATTAAACTAAAGTAGATGGGGAAAATAGTTTGTGTACACACTAATAAGCGATACAGGCATATAGAGCGATATGCAAATATGACATCAGCTTTTTTTTTCCTTTCTTTTTTTTACGCTTTTGTTCATCTCATACGATTTAACAGTACTACAAAGTTATACCAAACTCGTTCGGAATGAGGACGACTTTACAGGTATTCAAGATATACGTTGTGTTAGTCATACAAATATCTTAAACTATGGTATTTTTGAAAAAGCAGGATTAACTAAAATACGGTTTGAGATGGGGGAGATTTTTTTGAAAATCTTCATTTTGCATCTTCGGAAGATACTTAAATAGCAATTTGTTTTACTTTTCCGACATTTCCTTTTTGAGTTATGCTATACACATATGCTACGTATTTCTCTAAAATAACAGATCTCAAAATGTGTTCTTCCGGTGAGATCTCAATATCGAAAATTTCGATATACAGTACAGTCCTGTTAATCCAACCGTCACTAATCCGACTGGTCGGCAGAAAAATAAAAATCCCTAAAAATAGCAAATTGTTGAACCTACATTAGTAAGCGTTTGCACTTTTGAAATTACACAAATAATCGTATACTACCGCCAGCAGCGCATTATTAGATGCAACTGGCCACCAATGATAGTTACAAAAATGAAACAGCGTAACATTGCTTGATTTAAGAAATATCTGGAGGAACTGGAGGAAACTTCATCAACGGAGGTTTTACTTCTTCACAGACTGAGAGATGTATCTGGGAGAAAGTGTCAAACTCTTGGCAAACAAAAGCAATTACCAGCAAATTTTTATTGTTCTCGCAGATAGTTCTTTGTGATGCATACAGAACGCATTTAGTTTGCTCAAGCCATGCCCGTACCCAGAAAAAAAAATTCGGGGAGGGTTTTCCACAAGTAGATCTAAACTTAACAGTACTCCACACAGTTACCATGTACCTACTCCGTAGTATATAGACATTACATGGATAAGGAAATTGCTTGGAGACATTATATAGACAAGCTCACCAGAATGAGGATATTTCACCCTACAGCACAAAACATGGAGACTTCTTCGAAAACCGGAATGTATGGTCACCTTACCTATATAAGGCGACGATATTAAGTTGCCCTTTTTCTTGTAAATGTGTTACTAGCAATAGACCTACTGTTATCTAACGACATTTCCCATATTGATTTGCTATAATTTAAATAAATAAAACTGTCAGAAGTTTCGGGGGAGGTTGAACCGTAGAACCCCCCCCCCCCTAAATACGACCCTGGCTCAAGCTACATACTAGTAAATACAGAGCGGTCCCTTAGCCATCTGGCCGGTAGTCGCAATGCGTGTTCCGCGCGCTATATTCAGTGTATCTGTTTATTATTCTCATTATTAACACTGATACCATATTATTACTGATTTTATGATGATTATTACGATATATTGATTACCTATTGAACAAACAATTACTTTTTATTTTATCAGTACTAACCTTTTACACAGTCGGTGTTGAAAGTGGTGTCCTTCGGCAGATACACATTCTTGGCACCTTCTGATGAAATTACCACTCACACGCATAAGTTCTTATTGCGTAGTTTCCAAGTTTCTGTTCTTATATTTTTTTAAGATCGTCTATGGTGCGAGGATTATTCCTATAGACTCTATTTTTGAGAGTTCCCCACAGATAAAAGTCACACACAGTAAGATCCGGCGATCGAGCCGGCCATAACCCTTTAGATTTTCTTCCGTTAGAACCCTTCGTTTCTTTTTACAACTTACAACATTAAATGATCCCGTTCTCTTCACTTTATTCACTAGATATCTGTTTATCTACTCGGAATTGGAACACCAGGAAATTTATTGTGAAATTGCCTACACACCTGTCTACATGAGTCGGTTTTCACATACATGTCATACATTAAAAGTCTTAACAGCTGGCTGAAGCCCGCTGCCACATGTCCGATAAGTGGAAAAGCCCGTGGCCTGAGTTCATTCAGGTGTGTCGCACAAGACTGCCGTGAAATTCCCGGCAAGAGCGCTGAGGGACCGCTCTGTATATAGTTTTCAAATAATAAATGTATCATGTCAGTTTTAAATGTCATATTTGTTGCTTTGCCGGCCTTCCCGATTATCCGTTTAACGGCCTGTATTACGATCTCCGGTTAAGGTTTGGGGTAAGATTTACCTGAGAGTTACGTACTGCGACTGTATTACAATCTTTGGTTAAGGGCTACCCGGGAGTTATTTTTGGAGGTAAACTAACCACCACCTCAAGTGGTGGATAAAGATGATACCTTGGAGTTAACTCGTATTTCCGAATGAAACATGGCGTACCACCGGCAGAGATTGATTATTGAGAGTGATTCAGAATATATTTTCAAGTTTTTGGAAATGCTATCTATACATTAGAATAGTTCACTCCAACACCCAGTCTTAAATATTACTGTCAGGGCGTAAGGAACTAACCATTGTGCTTGGATTGTTTTTGGAAGGCCAAACATTTTAGGTTAAATGACAAGCAGTGTGGGCAAAGGTAAACGTATTTTGCGTGTTAGTTTATATTTAGGTTGGTTTTTAAAATTGTCGAATGGCTTTCCACGTTAGTTTTAAGTGATATTCATGAAATGTTTGCGTCAAAAGACTATGGTTTTCGGTTATTAAAGTGATATTCGTAAAACGTTTACGTCAAAAACACTATTTTTAACGAAACTTTGAAGTGTGTTTTCCAAATAGAATAACCAAGGAACGGTATTAGAAAGATGCATCAAACTTAAGAATATTGTGTTGAAATTAAATGTCAGGCAACATGTGTAAATCCGAATCAACATTAGAACCATCGATGTTGCTTTTCTATAAATATAATAGCTTTCGCGAACGGAAAAGCTAATAAAAAGGTAATTATAACTATTGTTTACGGTATCCTATTGTAGCTCAGTAATCCAATAACGTACTAGAACCGCATCTTGTGTGCTCAATGACATGTATATAAATTACATTTTAGGTTATGTTCATGTCAAAATTCTCTAAAAAAATCTCCAAAACCGTTCACAATCTATAATGTTTGCGGCGATCACCTCCTCATCCGTTGCTGTAGCTTACCTTGATGCTTCTCCCGTTGCTTCCAGAAGTTCTCAGCGTGTTGGTTCTTCAATTTATCCTCGGCTAGCTGCAGTAATTTTCCTTAAATTATATGGGAGCATGGACTTATCCTCGGTAAAGGAAAACGTAGATCTCGGGTGGTGATATAGGAAGACATAGACTTGTTTTGTTTATGAAAAGATGACACTGCCGTTTCTTTTTATTTAATTAACACTCGTAGTATACAAAACTGGTATTGCCGCTGTAAAATACTGTCCACCGCTGTTAAACTATGGCGTGGATATGGCACGAAATATAACTATTCTTATTGTCGCTTTCAGAGTAGCGGATCTTAGGTGTGTTGCTAAAACTATTTTTGATTCCCTGTTTTGGCGCGATATCTCACACATCCTGCAGCATCTCTCCCTGACCACACATGACATAAACTCTCGAATAAAATGCAATACTAAGCTGACATGACAAATTTGACTTGATTCCCTTTTTGGCGCGATATCTCACACATCCTGCAGCATCTCTCCCTGACCACACATGACATAAACTGTCCCGAATTTTCCCCAAACAGATCCATTTATAGTTTCAGGCTCCTGAGGCTGCTTCCTTTCCTATTGGTACATTTTTAGCGCGACTCGACGCGTCTAACTATTTCGAATAAACTTCCAGGGATTTCATTGGTCCAATTTTAATATAAATCGCGGCTTTTCCTACATGTACCGTTAGATTGTCCTTCTCACTCACTTGGTCACGGCGAATTATCAAATAATGGGACAAAGGCTCTACACCCTCGCTGTAGGAATAATAGCACTGCGACCGAAGAGAGGTAATAAAACTAGGTTTTCTGCCTTCGAAAGCACTATTCCTGTAGCTAAAACATTCCACCGTGGACAGTATTTTAACATAGCGCTTAAATTATTTACATTAAACCATTTATAACTCTACTAATATTAGTAACCTAGATAGATACATAATGTTAAATCACCCTTCTTAAAATATACAAGCAGTATTGGGAAAAAGATATTTACATAGTACGATTTAACATCAATAAAAGTTAATTAATAAATTATCTAGAATTACTGTTCTCGGGCCCGGCCTAGAGTTGCCGTTTCAAATTGCCCTGTTCTGGAAAAGAATAAATTTTTCAGCACTTGATACAATTTTCTTTTCCAGAATAATTCCTCTGATTATGGCCTTTGTTCGTTTGTTTTGTTGACAGAGACCCTTCGCTATATCTGTTCCTTCACAAGGGTTCTGCCAAACCAGTGGTGTTTACATTTGGGTCGTTCACTCTACATTTGTTATGGTTGATCCCCTCTCACCATTTAAAAACAGGTTTCCGAGAGACATTCTTATACACAATACATTTCGCGCACACGAATAACTTGTGGTGGAGAGAAATACGCTAATACCTAAATTAAGTTCTAAAATTAAATTTATTTACATACATATTGATACATAATTATTATGCATTTATTTATTTCTTTACCTCCTTATTTATCGGGTGTATTATCTTTACTATTTGTTCATAGGGTTGCTACCTCATTTCGAGTAAAACTAACCTGACTATTTTCATTACATTCTTCACCCTTCTCATTCTCTAAACATTTGTACGGTTTGAGCAACTGTTTATGGTATCTCCCTACGATCTTGGAATTCTTTATTTCTTGTAACTCAAATGTATCTGAGCCAAAAATGTTAATCACCCTGTATGGACCTTTAAATAAATTTTCCATTCTATGATACCTCTTTTTTTTTATAATTAATAAAACTAATTTATATGTTTAAAGAAAACTGTCAGCCTATTGCTAGCATACCAACCAATTAATAATTTACAACTATTGCTAAATATCAAAAAAATAACAAATATTCTGACAATAAAAGCTGTTTCAACCTTAAGACAAACTTATTCAAGCAGAAAGAAACTGAAACATATTAATGGCAAAGGTGTTTCTTGTTCTTCTTCACTATCACTAATGAGCATTTAATACTCAAGTCTCTTTAGTAATGCAAAAAATATTCTCCACAACTGCTTAAGATAATTCATTAATTCACATGTGAAAGCTCTCCTTTCCAGGCACTGTAGAGTCAGGATCAATGATATTATGTCTTTCTTTTTCTTTTCTTTTTTTTTTTAATTTGAATGCTGGATTTTTTTTTTATACCCATACTAATTCTCCAAGTTCGATCAACCCTTTCTTTCGCTTCCTTGTTTTAAATTCCTCCTTTCTTTTCTGCGCCTTTTTTGACATTCTTTCAAAAGCTTTCTTTAACGTCTCTTCTCCCGTTAGTGTTTTCGGATCTTTAGTTTCCAGTGTCTGTGGTAATTTCCCTTCAAGTGTTTCTATTAACTTCCCCTTCATCAGCTCAACTAATTTCCCCTCTAGACTCTTATTTTGTTCACTTAAGTTTCTTTCTAAGTCCTTACTCTGCTTACTTAATTTCCCTTCGAAATCCTTACGTTCGCTCAGTTTTCGTTCTACGTCCTTACTCTGCTCATTTACGATTCTTTCTAAGTCCTTACTCTGCTCATTTGATTTCCCTTCTAAATTCTTATCTTGTTCCCTTACGATTCTTTCTAAGTCTTTACTCTGCTTACTTACGATTCTTTCTAAGTCCATATTATGCTCATTTGATTTACCTTCTAAATTCTTATCTTGTTGACTTAAGTCCTTCCTCTGCTCATTTACTCTGCTTTCTAACTTTTTACCCCGCTCCTCTACTATGCTTTCTAAGTTCTTACTATGTTCACCTAAAATCTTACCCCGTTCATTTAATATGCTTTCTAAGTTTTTACCCCGCTCATCTATGATTCTTTCTAAGTTCTTACTATGTTCACTTAAGATCTTACCTAATTTCCCCTCTAAATTCTTACTTTGTTCACTTAATTGCTCACCTAATTTCCCCTCTAAATTCTTACTTTGTTCGTCTATCTTTGTGCTCAAATGTTGAAGCAATATTAGCAGCTGGTTTTGACCTGCGTCAATGACCTGCTCAATCGGTGATTGCCTTTCCAGCCTAACTTCTCCCTCTGCCTTACTCATATTTTCTCCATCTGTTGTTATTCCGACAATAGCCTCCCCATCCAGTTCTTCTGAACCTTCCCTTGACCTACTCATGGTTCCGTTAGCAAGTTCTACCTCTCTAGTAATGACTTTACCCCCTCTCAATAACATGTGTTCACAAAACTGAATCACTACTCTGCATGCCTTTTTGTTTGTTTTTGATTAAATGTTCTAACCTGTATTTTTTCAATGTTAACTGATGCGTTCCGGGTTCGAATCCTGGTGAAGTTCTAGAAGCGATGTTCTCAGCTGTTTTGTTGTCCCACGTAGGTAGACTAGAAGTTCGCGTTGTAATTTTGTTCTGCTGTGCCCCTTTCCTCTGAAGATTCTTCGTCTGTTCGTTGTTTTCTAGTCCTCCGTTTATGTTGGTCTTCCCTTCGAGCTCCACGTTATGGCGCCAGTTTGCGGCGATCACCTCCTCATCCGTTGCTGTAGCTTACCTTGATGCTTCTCCCGTTGCTTCCAGAAGTTCTCAGCGTGTTGGTTCTTCAATTTATCCTCGGCTAGCTGCAGTAATTTTCCTTAAATTATATGGGAGCATGGACTTATCCTCGGTAAAGGAAAACGTAGATCTCGGGTGGTGATATAGGAAGACATAGACTTGTTTTGTTTATGAAAAGATGACACTGCCGTTTCTTTTTATTTAATTAACACTCGTAGTATACAAAACTGGTATTGCCGCTGTAAAATACTGTCCACCGCTGTTAAACTATGGCGTGGATATGGCACGAAATATAACTATTCTTATTGTCGCTTTCAGAGTAGCGGATCTTAGGTGTGTTGCTAAAACTATTTTTGATTCCCTGTTTTGGCGCGATATCTCACACATCCTGCAGCATCTCTCCCTGACCACACATGACATAAACTCTCGAATAAAATGCAATACTAAGCTGACATGACAAATTTGACTTGATTCCCTTTTTGGCGCGATATCTCACACATCCTGCAGCATCTCTCCCTGACCACACATGACATAAACTGTCCCGAATTTTCCCCAAACAGATCCATTTATAGTTTCAGGCTCCTGAGGCTGCTTCCTTTCCTATTGGTACATTTTTAGCGCGACTCGACGCGTCTAACTATTTCGAATAAACTTCCAGGGATTTCATTGGTCCAATTTTAATATAAATCGCGGCTTTTCCTACATGTACCGTTAGATTGTCCTTCTCACTCACTTGGTCACGGCGAATTATCAAATAATGGGACAAAGGCTCTACACCCTCGCTGTAGGAATAATAGCACTGCGACCGAAGAGAGGTAATAAAACTAGGTTTTCTGCCTTCGAAAGCACTATTCCTGTAGCTAAAACATTCCACCGTGGACAGTATTTTAACATAGCGCTTAAATTATTTACATTAAACCATTTATAACTCTACTAATATTAGTAACCTAGATAGATACATAATGTTAAATCACCCTTCTTAAAATATACAAGCAGTATTGGGAAAAAGATATTTACATAGTACGATTTAACATCAATAAAAGTTAATTAATAAATTATCTAGAATTACTGTTCTCGGGCCCGGCCTAGAGTTGCCGTTTCATAATCTGTCCGCTCGCCTTGTTACTAATGACCAATAATGACGCTATAATGTTGCAGATTACCACGAGATAGCGTTGTATAAACGTGAAATCACTCAGAAAACTATTGCCAAGGAGAAATACATATCTCTTTGGTGTTGCCAACTTCTCGCCCAGCATCATAAACCTTAGGGTTACTAACCATCGGTTGATATGCGTTTGTAATACGCGGCAATGCACCTAACCTTCAGGTAGCGATAACTGATAGGTTACAAACCATGACTTTTAACCGGAGATCGTAATACAGGCCGTAAGTCGACCATTACGTACCATAATGTCATTTATGACATAAGTAACAATCACACAGTATGGATATTTTGCAAAATTTTCATACCAAATCCTATTTCTTATATTTTTAATCATAATATAAAACCACCAAAATTATTTAATTTAGGTAATAACTGAGGTAAATTGCATATTGTAGGCTGAGAAAATTATTTAACACTTCAGGGATATGATTATATGCAATTTGCATAAGCTCTCGAAAAACAAATAATGACCGCTTTTTAATTCGTGAGGATCAAATTCTATTGAATAACAATAATAAACATTTGAACACAAAACATGTCGAAAATATTGTAAAACAGGAATGCAAAATTATAAGAAAAAATTTAGGTTTACAAGTGAACAATAGAGACTCAAAAGTAAAAATGAAATACAAATATAGTATACCATTAACATTCACAGTGACATTAGAAGACGAAGGTTAAAATTTTAGGGACATATTAAACAAACGAACGAACTCAAGCAGGCTCACATAACAAATAATGTAGTTCTACGAAAATAGAAGTAAAGCCCATGTAGATACTTAAAATTATCAGAAATGATGCAAGAAGATATCCTAAACAAAGATATCTTTGGAATCAAAGTGCATAAGTAGCAAGTTTACCAAGAGAACGAGCCGAAGAAAAGAACTGGAACATGGACAGACGAGAGAACAATCAAAGAATGAGAGAACTGGTTCAAGGAAAATAACATATCTTAGTACTTTGCATAGTCCTACATGGGCTCATTTGCAAGCAAAATGTTAATAAATAAAAATTATAATCATTTCTGGATGTAAATGTTAATGGAAATTTACTGAAATTCTTAAGTTCTTTACATAGTCCTACATGGGCTCATTCGCAAGTAAAATATATATAAATAAAAATTGTAATAATTGCCGATCATAACTTTTAATGGAGCAAAAATTTTCTGAAATTCACAAATACATAGAAACAATATCCTCTTTGTTTCATTGAATAACTGACGCAATCATTTTAGACATTTGCATGCTCTGTTCAGAAGAGACGTATGACATGAAATATGGCCGGTGTACATTTCAGCGCTGCAGGTAACTCATTTGCTATTCACCTCTTCCTCTACAAGGTGAAGTCGCTAATCATAGGTTAACCATTTCTGTTTGTTTATACCAATCAGAGTAGTGTTCATTAAGGATGTTATTTCTGACCCCTTCTTCGTTTCAAACCGATATAATATCGCTCATTGGTTCATATTTGTTGCTTGGGATTTATTTCAAGCCAGTCGTACTAAGACGTGATAAGGGCTTGGTGAAAAATGGTTTTGGTTAAATAATTGTTGAAATTGTATGATTTACCCTTGGAACTGCATTACATTATCAGTACCTGCTATAATAGAGAGGCCAGACGCCAGAAAGCGTTATTTCTGCCTTCCAACCAAGGCCTTTGATCAATAAAAATCCCTTCCTCTATCTTATGGAGAAGTTTCTATTGCTGTGTTAAGTTATCATAGATTCAGTATTGTGTACTAGCTGTGTAACGAACTCAGTTTCGGTATTGCGTAGGATGGAAACGCCTTTGGTCCGCTGCTGGAAGTAGCGTTCTGCCTGATGGGAAACTAACGGCGTACAAATTAGTGGTGCGGAAATTACGAGAGGAAGTGAGAGTATGGGTTGGGTCCTCCTTCTCCACGGGATACATAGATTGGTTTGGCCTGGAAAAGTAACTGCAGCCTTCTTGACTGAGGAATGTGATGCATGGTCCATTCTTGGGAATGTTTCTCTGCAGCCATTTATTCCAAATTATACAACTCAGAGCCTTTTGTGCCTACAATAGTTTTCCTCTATGATACTGCTAACTCGCTGAGAGGAATGCTCAGGCTGGCGGTAATGTCTAGTCCACATTCGGGAGATCCGGGGTTCAAACACCGGGGTCGGCTAATCTCACCGAAGGTTTTTTCGCGGATTTCCTCGGTCGCTAGACGAATGCTGGGTTGGATAATTTGATCGGTGAATTTTCCAATCATCCCTTTCATCACTACATTTCATTTCCTTCTTCTTCACCGCCATACCAGGCATTAGGCCGACCACCCATCCTGGATATGCTATGATCTAGAGCAGTCATGCTCAAAAAGACTGCCCTGACGCCTTACCCAGAGCTAGAGCGCTGTATGATACAGTGCTTTACCCAGAGCTGCATGCGGTGACTTAACGAGGGCACGTGAGGGATTGAGCGCAATTGCGGACGCAATCACAGACTAATCTATGTTTTAAATAAAAGATGTGTAATTGCAAGCACCAGAAGTACTAAGTAATGTATTACATTTGAATAGGGGTATTATATATGTAAATATATTATATGTAACCATTTTTTGTAAGTCATTTGGGGTATGTCACTTCAAAACTATGAGGCCATCTCGTGGTTTACTGGGAAAACTGCGAGTCAATTGGGGAATTTAATGTCATACCGGCGTGTTGCCATGGTAGCTTAGTTGGTTAGAGCAAACTGACGGAAACCATACTATCTATGGTTCAAATCCCGGCTATGGCATTGAATTTTTCAATCGTTTAATTCTACCCTTCCTACCATGTCCTATACACGGCTTGTGTGAAAGGACAATTAATTACAAATAACTAAATATTTACATGCATGGAATCTGCGAAAAGAGTTGCACAGACGAAACAAAATCATATTATTACGCTTACATAAACATAAATAACTTTTGAAATAGTTAAGTAAACTTACAGGATTTTATTATTCTTTTGTCTGTACATTGAGGCGTGAAATATATGGAACAATGGACCTTCTTGAATGGAGCCGAAGTACTGCCTTTAAATGACTGCCATTCAATTGCGATCTGCAGCTGGATTTGCACATTTTCAGAGCAGAGAAAATTTTCTCACAATGGTACAAGGTACCAAAGATACTTACAATTTTGCTATCCGCCCTTGCAAGCTGTCTTACGGTACATATTGGTAGAATTTAACAATATCTTTTGTTCTTTTGAACTTTTCCTTGAAGCAACATACAGTACTAGCCACAAACTAATACAATAATTCATTAATGTATTAAGATATCAAATTCACAGCTTCTCAGCATCAACACATTAATAATTTCTTTCTTTAATACTTTTGTTCTAAGTTTTACGTGTTATGTATTCTTTGCTGATATTGTACGTATAATAATTAAGAGGTTGCTAAAAACATATATTCATATTGTATACATGGTAGAGAACAAGTATATAACGTTATAACATATAAAATATAATATAAGGGGAAAGACCATTGTTAGCTATATAACCAGTAATATAAAATTACGATAAATGTAGTAGTATCTACGTAAGCATGTAACGAACTTTGGAGTTATAATTAAGACGATGTAAGTCTGTAAATATATAACACAAACTGTTATTTGGGCGTTATTGGATAGTAGCACCAATCAGGTACATTGATACATACCTATAATTCAAATACGTATGTTAAGAAGAACGGTTGAAGGGAACGCTAACACAAACTTGTCAATCTTCAAGCAGGAAGGCCGTCTATAAACTCGTCTCTAAATAGATGCTAAAACTACCTATTAAACTCTACCAGTTATACATGTTTTTAACATGACAACGATAATAGTGAGATGTGAATATCATGAGTGGTTTATCTAAAATAAAAGTGAAATAATTAAACAGAATACGTGCGTGCAAATATATTTTAACATTCTCCATACCCAACCCTGACAAGGCACAAGTGCTCTCCGACACCAATACAGCAGCCGTGGCAATTATAAAATAATAATTACAACATACTAACACACGCAAGAATACAGATATACGATCATCAGATTCCAGTCTACGAGAACGTCGAGATATGTCACGAGAGTACGGGCATCAAGACGACCTACAGGTACATAATACAGCATTTATCATCAACGTAGTGGTGTCCTATCAAGGAGGAACTGCTACATCCTCAAGAACACTATCCCACTCAAGATCTATTAACTCCATTTGGAACTCGGGAACTGTGGCTACGTTGATTAAAAATGGAGACACGAATGATTGGAAATCCACGGCAAAGAAATATGTATTCGTATGCCTTACCTACATTGTTTAAAGACTGTGTGAAAGAAGTGTCTTTCGAATCTATCGTCTTCTCCCATTTTTAGTTCGTTCTCATTCTGTATTCACTTGAAATGAGCCCGTATTGCAGCAACAACAGCTCGTTGGGACGTCAAAGACATTAGCTGGCGCGTGCGCCGTTTGATGCTCCCTGCCTCCTCGAATTTAATATTTGCCCCGAGTGCAGAATTTGCCTTACGAGCACGGCTGATCTAAAGTTTGCTTACTGTTTGACAGGCTACTGACCCAAGGCATTGGCTTGTAAGTCCTTGGGAGTATAAGTCCTATATGGAGGAGGGTAATAAGTTGAAGATACTGCTAATTTGTGAACTAATGAATTCTAAAGTAGTAAACGTTTTGGTTACTGGAAGTTTCCTTATATTCGTACTATTAATATTTTAGCATCCAATTTGAGAACACATTTTGAATATACAGGGTGGACTATTTAAGTTGAGACTATACAATATCTCCAAAATGTCTTTCATAAAAGTTGCTTGATATTATGGGGAAAGTAAATGCCATTAGTCGTGTTTTGTTTGAAGGACGTTATGATGGTCATTTTAGGGTCAATTTAACTTTTTTAAATCGGAACCTACATTATGTGTGTTGTATGAGATATTGCACAGTCTCAACTTAGATGGTCCACCCCGTATAATGAAGCATTGATTTATTTAAATATATTACAAATTATCTAACCCAGCTATTTAACAGTTTGAAAGGCTTTTGATGTGTTTTCTACTTCTGTGTGTTCCGATAAAAGGGAACAACGTACTTATCCCGAATTCTGCCTCCATCATATATTAAAACAAGGTCATAAACTTACGAGCGTTTACAGATGCATCTGAAAAAAAATTGTCTTGCATTTTGGTTGCTGGTGCACATTTTGGGAAACAATCCCAAAAGTCGTACGTTTTTAGGAGCCTCTACTTACTAAATTATTTTTACTAATCCCGTAATTACGTTCGCTAATGTTATATGTCTACTATATTAACTGCTCTGAATTGTAATCGATTTCAAATAAATTTTAAATGTGTCTACTTTATATTGACCATACAAAATATCAACTCCTTAAGTATAGGGTGTTACAAAAAGAAAGCAACAACTTTACGCCTTTATTATGAATAAACTACTGAAGATAAGCGAAAGAACCATGCATTAAAATACAGCAAAATTTCAAAGTTTTATTCATAGTCGGCGCCGTGCACTATGTTTTTGCTGCACTCCGCTAGAAGCGCTGCTGTAGAAATGTCGTCTAAACGGGAGAAAGCGTCCTGTTTGCTGAAGTTAGCAAAGGCAGATTTTATCACAACAGTACAGCGACATTTCTGCAGATATTTTTTTAAAGATCCTCCATCTCGGAAGAACATCTACCGTTTGTATCGTCATTTTCAAGAAATTGGTTCTGTGTTTAAACTAAAGAGCTTAGGGCGCGAAATGCTAGATCGTGTATGGCAGGAACTCGATTGCTGCCTGGACATATGCCGTGTGACATGCGGTTCCCACATTGAATGTTTATAAATCTTTCTGATATAAGTAAAACTTTGAGGTTTGTGCTGTACTTTGATGCCTTTTACATTTTCCTACCTTCAATGGTTTATTCAAAATAAATGCATAAATTTGTTTCGTTCTTTTTGACTCTTGGTTTTTCTAAAATGAACGCTTTGTAGGGACCCTCCATCTAACTGCCGTACCAATCGCCGTCGCCTGGTCCTACACCTTAAAAGAGATTAAAGGAAATTATAGGTATAGGAAATGAGAGGCAGGATATTCGTGGTAGAAGAACCATTCCAGAATTTGTCTGCCGACCTGGGAGAACAACGAAAAAACCCAAGGTCAAGTGCGCTCGAAACACTAAATATACTACTTTATATAAGAGGATTAACCATTTATTTACTCTCATTGAAATTCCGGCGAATATCGTAACGATTATATTAATTTCATTAAGTACGCGATTATTTATGTTAATTAATTCCAAATTCTTATTTATTAACATTACAATGATATGTTTCTCCAGAAACCGACAGGCTTAAATAGGAGAATGCTCACAGATAAACCCTAAGTGATAGTTGTGTTGAGATGTTGACTGCACGACGTCTGCAGGAGGAGTGGCAACATGCCTTTACTGGTATATATTAAAATGCAATAACATATAAAACAAAAACGATGACCATTTTAAAAAAGTAAGCAAGGAATGTCAGTAAATATGGTAAATGACTTACCTTATACCTAAATACATTTCTTTGACGATGCCTTGTCGATTTTTTAACATAAATTGTTTTCAACGTTGTTTTGTTATAATGGCCAGATATAATTTGCATTGTCATAACCAGCTAAGCATTAAAGCCAGCAAATAAAGTAGGACTGTTACTAGACTATAGGTAGGGATAAGACAGGTGACTAACCACCCCATCCCTCGTACAGTCTCTTGGTGTTTGCAGGCAGCACTCAAACCGGTTTTCATCTCCCTATCAGTGACCTTGGCTGCTGTTTTCCGCGTTCTTTCTAATGATAATACTTTTAGTGTTTACAATTTGAAACCAACTGCTTAAGAATTCCTATGCCTGGTCATAGCCAATCTAAAAATTATGCAATACCACTAATTTACTCAGGCGAATGAAAAATAATGCAGTGTATTGAATTATGAATTATATATTGTTCCATATATGCTATGCTCAGTTGAAAGTTAAGAGGCACTTCAGGTATGATGCGTGATACACAGTCATCATTTGTATAGATTTATAGCCATTTGTTTTAGCAATAAAGGCAATTTATTTATGATTTCAACCATATTATTTCTCAAAAATAAATAACCTTAACTTGGTAACAACTTGGTACTTTTTTATTTTAATTTTCTTGCCATTAATAATTTCTGTTTCGGGATTATCAATGGATTCTGACCCCAATTAGATGTTCATATTGTGCTCATTTCAGCACAATTGTATATTGTACAACTAAGTGTTATAATAGCTATTTATGCCACAAGTGTTAAAAGAAGAAGGCTGGAAGTCCAGTACAGTAATGCTACTTGTGTTGTCATGTACTATATTTTTAGACATCCTTAAATATTAAATTAAAGAGTATCCAGCAGAAGTGTACATTCGGACATACGCATTGGTGAGCTCTAGTCTTCTGTTGTTTGGCCTTCGTTGTTATTTGAGCTTCACAGTACAAGTACTGACAACATAATCATTTACACAGTCATAATATTCTATAATATAATCAAAGCTGTGGCCATAATAAATCAACAGAATAAGTATAACAATATTTTATTTAACATTTTTATTATTCCTTTGATGTAATTGTGGTGTTGTGCAATTGTTAAAAGTTGTAATATTAATTCTTTATGCAGAGAAAGAATTGGTATTAATGACATTAATTGAATACATCGAAAACAGTTACATTCATTGGAAGAATGTATTTTTAAGTAATTAAAATAATTAATCGATACAAGATCTTCGTTTAGTAAATAAATGGTGGGCGGCGGGGTTGCAACGCGAATTATCAAAAATTGGCTTAAATGATATCTGGCAAAGGTATAATGAAAATACACACAGTGCCGTGAAAAAAGTCAAAAGACGACTATGCGATATAAACAGGCAGAAAATAGAATCTAGATGTAGACAAAGATCAACATTGGAGCTACAAAATTAAATAAAAACTAGGTGGGGTAAGGAAACATATATTTTGGAATTGAGTATAAAACAGAGGACTGGAATAGCATGGCTAAGGTTGGGAGGGTGGAAAGCTCGCAACATTGTTGATGATAATGGCAGAAGGATTTGCCCATTATGCGGGGAACAAGAAGACTGGACGCATATTTTGGCAGCATGCATGCAGACGGAGGGTATTAGGAAAAAACTATTACCGGAAGTATTTTTGACTTCCAACAGACGGAGGGCAGCATGCTGGGACTTGATTCTAAACAGCCAAAACTGGCCAAGCTTGGGCACATACTTAATGGAAGTACGTGTACTAAGAGATAGGGTGTTTATGTAAATTTTCTTTAAACATATGTAGTGCTTGATTACTTGTGCGCGACTGTGTGTGTGTGTGTGTGTGTGTGTGTGTGTGTGTGTGTGTGTGTGTGTGATTCAGAGTGTTGTTTCCAATTTTATATGTATGTATGTATGTATGTATGTATGTATGTATGTATGTATGTATGTATGTAGTGTGGTGATTATAAAAATAGTTGTTTTCTGGTCGATACTGCAAGTCACGTATACAGTCCAGGTAATTTTCTAGAGAGCATGTACGGTCTTACGACCCATGTGACTGTGTTATGCAATTAATGTAATACTAAATACTTAATAAATACTACTACTACTACCACTACTACTAAATAAATATATAATTTCCTCTAGAAGAAACTATAATACATAAAATTTCCCTCGAAAGAAACAAAGGTGGCAACAATGGAGTGTTATAAGTATTTAATGCTACCGAGTGATAAGATTTTCAATTTCTAGTATGTGTAGCTCGTGTCACCAGGTCTGTTTTAGTGCCAGCTGTTTAAAATATTATTTATTTAACAAACATTTCCAAACTTGATCGTGTTACTTACTGTAAGCTTGTTTATTTGTGTGATTTGTCCCGTTTTAATAATACTTTTAAGCGTGTTAACGAGAAAATGTTATGAAGGCACCGTAAAAACGGGTCACCCAATGAATTTGTCTGCCGTATCTCCACCTATGCAATGTAAACAATACTTACAGAATTATTGTGTTTTGGTGTAACCAGATGCACATTAATTTCGCAGATTTGCTTTTCCCACGGCCACAATAGAAAGTGGACAGCAGAAAATCTGCGGAGTTTACGTTTAATATTCGTCCACAAAAGCGGAATTCCTTAGATCAGCTCGCTTGTCATCGTTTATCCATGTGTCACATATACAGGGTATTTCGAAAGCACGTGGCAATAAGCCACACCGAGGAAAATTACAGTGATTGTGTTTAAGATGTATGGAAACATCTATTATATCAAACATACAGCATATTTGATTCCATTAAAGCGTCACATTCAATTAATAGAAGTATAGCAATCGCCTTTTTAATCAATCGATAAATATAATACTTTCAGCTTTTGTAGATGTACATTCAATTCTAGAAAGAGCAAGTAAGCCAGTGATGATTTGAAAAATAGGTGAAAAAGCTTATGTGTAACTCTCACAAGTCGAGCTCTAATCATTGTCATTTGTTTTCATTGAAATTTTGCAAATTATTCACATGCAAGCTTATTTTTCTTTGTGGTGGCTGCACAGGAGCATAAAGAATACTGAAATTAAAGTATTTTTAAAAACAAAGTTGATATATTCTAGCATTAATATCACACACTCTTTGCATGAATCCAAGGGAAACAAAAGTTCGACCACTAAAATTTCAAAGTATAATACTGAACAAACAACGAATATTACGGCAATGCCTTATGAGGCAGTATTTTTAACACTTAAATGATTTCAGTCTATATATACAATATATAAATTCAATAACAGCCCGCCTTAAAGCAATATGTGTATGTAACAGTATATAAAAAGTGTATATTAGAGTATTAATGTTTATATTATTATAAACATGTTCAATAATGTTATGTGAACGTATTACGTAATTTAATAATGTAGAAACTGTGATAATAATAGGTTAAAAGTTGCTAACAATGAGATAACAATGAGGTAACCTTGAGGCAATAATTAAATAGAATGTTTAATAATGCTACTAGTAATTCTTGGAGCAGCAATAATGTAATTTTTGAGACAGTTTATAAATAGCCAATCAACAACCAGAAAAAGAACTTAAGTGAAATAAAAGTATTCTATTGGTGTAGGATTAGCCAATCAGAAACTGAAATGCAGCAAAATTTACAAATTCAGAAGTCAGTTGGTTGTAGACAGTGTTCCTAACCGGATGCGAGATGCATCCTCGAGAAATTTAAAACGTGTTTTGTGTGAGACAAAAATGGTGTACATGTTAAAAAGTGCAAGTAATTAATAAATAATCTCACAGCTCTCTATATCAGTGAAATGTTATTTTAATCGTTTAAAGAATTAATAAATGGAGTGAAGTACAAATTATAATCTGTGTAAGCCTACATTCTTTGCCGCACTACTCCCTGCAAAGAGAAACATGTCTCTAACAATAATACTGACTCAGCCGAGGCAAACATAAATATATTAATATTTAAAGAAACCGTAAAAATTACAAACTTAATATTTTTAAACTTGGGGTGAAGGCTACCGGAAACTTTTTACTATACGTGAGGCTGCAGCTACTTTAAGTTCGGCTCCCCAGCAGTCGAAATAAAATACAACTCCTCTTAAAAATAAAATCATCCTACTTCAAATTGGCGCCCAAAGCGTGGTGCAAACAACGTAAAATACAATACAACACCTATCTCACTTATTTGAGTTAATCTTTTTTTATCTAAAGAGTATAAAATTCAAGAATAAAGAGGGTTTCCAAAACTATGCACTTCCACCTGGCTATTAAATAACAGTTATGTATAGTAAAAATAATTAAACAATAACCATAATAGTCTTCTCTGTAGGTACCCTTTCGGTTGCTTCGATTCAATTAACAACAACAATAATAATAACAATAATAATAACAATAATAATAATTGCTATGATGGCCAATCAATTATTCAGGGGCCTGTTTTATAAGCATGCTAATAACATTTCTTAATAATATTAGATACTCAAATAATTTGAGTGTTTCGATGTATGTATGCATGTGTGCGTGTGGTATTTTAGATTAATATGCCTTAGGTCCCACTTAAAAATGCTCTCAGATTTTTATTGCTTTCTCCAAGGGGGAAGGTTCTGGCGAGGGCGCTAAATTAAAAAATCAAAATATTTTGCTTATTACTGAAGTTTACTAGAAATGTTATGCGGGAAAGTTTGTAAGCATGGTGATTTTGACGAGTTCTGTTATACAGAAAATTTCGATAGAATGATAAGTTTAGAGGTTATACCATTTTTGGTTAACATTATACATATACATTCAAGATACAAGGGAAAACGTTAAGTTCACAACTTGTTATAATTTTTATTGTCATCCAAGAAAAAATCAGTTTTATTACCCATTTTCAAAATATCGTAGAGTGGAAGCGAGAGGAGTAGAGGACGACGGATGGAAGAGCGAGACGGTTGAGAGAGGGAGCAAGACAGTGGAAGAGGTGGAGAAGTAGAGAGCACGGAAGAAGGTGAATGGTGGAAAAATAAAATAATTAACAAAAAAATTTCCATTAAAGGTTAGTTTGGGGTGGCGAGGATTTTCTTTCAAAATTCGTATAGCATTCTTGGACGATACTGAACTTAAATACTAAATTTAGTATTTAACCGACTTTTGTTTTTGAGTTATACTGTTCACAGCACATGGACACACGAAAATATATAACGCTGTTTTTAGATTTAATGCACCTCAAAAGGCATATTTGAAATGAAACCTCAATATCGAATTTTTACGTGGAATTCAATACTTCTTTTACTGGTAAATTGGTAAATACAGAGAATGCCAAAAAACTATGAACCGCCTGCGCGGTGGTTTTCTTGTCCGCGTCCTCGGTGCTCGTTGCCGTCTGCCGTTATGATAGAAAGGTACATTTTAAAACTACTTTTAAAGGCTTTACTTACCAACTTTATGAAAGGAGATGCAGAAACTGGCCACCATCGTTTTTCATACACCTCTTTAGGAAAGTAATGAGAAATGCTGGCAATTTCCTGGCGGATATTTCGTTTTAATTCTTCCAGGGTGTGTGGGTTTGTATTGTACACTTTATGTTTTAAGTTACCTCAGAGATAGAAATCCCAGAGGGTTAGGTCGGGGGACCGAGGGGGCCACACATCCTAAACAATAATTCTGTCCTCAAACACACATTCAATTATTCTCATCGAAATATTGGCCGTATGAGCTGTTGCAGAGTCTTGTTGAAAAAACGCAAAATCACGCTCCCAGTCTGTTAATTCTCTAAAACAAGGGGGGATTGTATTCACATATGTACGGGCGTCAACTTATGACTCGAAAAAAATTGGCCCTACAACTTTCTCCGATCATGGCACACCATACACCAATTTTTTCGCGGTGAAGGGATACTTCATGAACAATATTAGGTTGTCAGAGCTCCAATAACGATTATTTTGTGTACACATATATCCATAAAGGTGGAACCAAGCCTCGTCCGTGAAAAATATTAAATATGTGTATATTTCGCTATTGAGTACACTATTGAGACTCCACTTACAAAACGTGCGGCTAATTACAGAATTACCGGGTTGAAGAGCATGTGCCACAGCTATTTTATGTGGTTTTAACTTCAACAATTTGTAGCTCTTCGCGCAGAGCCATAGAAATGCCTGCCTGCTATGAAAGACGCCTAAGTGATTTTTGTGGGGATTTCTCCAAACGATGACAAATATCGTCTAATGTTTCTTCGGTATGAACCGCACGCCGTCTTCTGAAATTTGTTGTTAAGTTCGTGGATTGTTGTATGGCCTTGAACTTTCACACCTGGCAATCTTTCTGCAAATCGTACTTTCATTTGGCGAGCTGACCGAGTTAACACATACGAATGATAAATAAATACAGGCTGTACAGTAGAAACCATAATATACTTTGTGGCTAGTACAGAACAAAATAATAAATAGCTCCTAATAATTGAACTACATCACATCACCGTCAACTCAATACTGCACTTCACACTGCAGAGCAAAACCACGTCAACAGCGTAACCTTGTTTATAGCAGCAGTGCATTATCATGTTTCCTCATGCCCAGTGAAAAAACACCGCTCAGGTGGTTCGTAGTTTCTTGGCTCCGTTAGTAGAGAAACTGAAAATATTGTACACCTCTGTGAGCTAGCAATAGTCTTATAGGTGTATCGCACCAGACGTATCGTTTTGACTTCGTATCCCATCATAAGCTACTCCTTTAGGGAAATGGACTAAACTGTCATTCAGACTACTTTTATAGTGGAATTTAACATGTCCTCCAAACATTCATAGTAATAGGTTCCGTCATTCTTGAGTGGAAAGCTAAGAAACCTACCACAATAAATGCACGCAATACACACACACACATGTGCAATAAAACAAACAAATAAAACTGTTTCAATGTGTAAATTTAACCTTCAAGGTACCTAATTCATTATACAGGTTAAAATCAATTATTATTATTATTATTATTATTATTATTATTATTATTACTATTGTCATCCGTGATTCTAAATTATATTATGTCCCTCTTGCCGTTTATTAAATTCTCGTCGTTATTTACGCTAAATAGCTACAAATATTATTCTATAATTCATTAAACAGGATAAGACCAGTTATTATTATGATTATTATTATTATTATTATTATTGTCATCCGTGATTCTGAATTACATTATTATGTCCCTCTTGCCACTTTTGTTAATTTACGTCGTTATTTTCACTAAATAGCTACAAATATAACATTTCATGCAGTATTTTATAAGCAAAAGTAATCATCATGAACTTATTTGCCTTTGTTTTATGACCTTGTTTCACGGAAATGCCTTAAAACCTTAGAAAGTTTATAAAAAAATCGTACAAAACCTGAAACATTACTTTTGATTGTCGGTTTCATTTATTTGAATTAAGCTGGGTACCTTTGAAAGGCAAGTTACGATAAACACAAATGCGGCATCTTAACTAACGCTGTTGAAGATAGGCTTATAAGGCACTGAGGATATGCATGCTGATGTCTGCAGATGTGCAGTGACATGACTGGTGATGTTGAGGGACAACCAACAACATTCCTCAAGTTTCTGGTAGTTCGTCACCGCCTCAAGAGACTTAACAGTAGAAACAAATATTTTCTTGAGCAAATTCAAGGAATAACAGGAAACAGAGGAATCTTTAGTGTCTTGATCAAACCACTTTCCCTGCCCATTACCGTTTCGTAGAAGTTCTACAAACGATTCATATAAATGTCTATTTAAAATTGTTTTAGCTAGGGTAAATGATGATGATATAAGTACTTTAGTTCGCAGTAAATATAAACAAGGTTAAATTATAAAAGAAATCTATATATGCCTGGCACGAGCTCAAAGCATAGAAACAACGTTTCAAAATGCTTCAAGGATACTGAAATAATTAATACTGGAAAAATTTAAACAAAGGGAATACGTAGTAAATATTTAATGTCACACACACATTTTGTTGGACAAATTCAATAACACTTATCAAATTCAATGATACTTATCAAAACTTACAGATACATCTGCATTATTCATGTCAGTATCTTAAATTTATTATATTTTAATCAAAATAGTTTGAGTTTTCTTCTAGGAAAATAAAAAATGACGAAATTGTCCATGCAAACGAATGATATCAAGGTTGCATACTGGTGGCAGCAGTACGGGTGATGCAATGCTTGCGTTTCCTCTAACGGAGGTCATGCTACTATACACCTACTGTTTACTTCTAAAAGCGAAATGTCGCTTATTCTCAGCAACAACATGTTCATGGGTTGTTTCTCACTAAGAGAGTATATGGGCTGAGGAATTTAATGTATAATTATGATACGGGAACGATGGTAGTTACTTTGAAGCCTTTCACTTTGCTTGTTTCTGGTGCTGCTGTTGTTGATTCCGCTGCCGTGATCTCGTAGCTTGTTCTGTTGTCTCGTACGTCAGCTTCCAGTGGGAGAACTATGAATACTTTCCCTCAGTGTGCGTGGATGTATTGTGAAGGACAGTGCCACTTTAAACTGACTGAGGCATTTATTGTGAGCTAATATTTGAGTTATTGAAGTGAGTTGCCGACCATTTGAACATAAAGAATGAATTATGAATTGTAATACTCGAAATTGTAACAAATGGATTATTATACCTGCTAATTTCTGCAGTACCAAAGTTACGGTTGGAAATAACTGCTTCCACAATAAAAGAAACTAGAACGGTAACCTGTCGTGAGTCGCTAAAATGTTGCTCGGAAACATCCCTCGCGATAGCAGCGAACTACTACTTTCACAAGCGCGTCACTAAGCGCTTAAAATCACACACGTAAGTACCCCTGACGGTACCAGAGAGAGAACAACTGCGTGAACAACTGCACGAATGTCGTTGCGTACCAGTGATGGTACGAGCGGAATAACTGATTTCAATTACACGCCTTTATTACTTTTAGCTCCGCCTACATATTATTCCCCCATCAAAATTATTATTCACGACCGGACCAATCCTTAAAATTCTCTTCATGTGCGTCTCTTAATTATAACAGAAAACTTGGCTAAAATCTCGAAAATACCTTTCACTTCTGTTTTTCAGCATACTTGACTACGTCGTACTGAACTTATAACCTAATTAAATTCTCAGAATCTTTAAGCTAAAGCCTTCGCTACTTCGGCTGTCGCTAATGGCTTTCGTTAACATGACTTCCTAATTACCTTCATCTTTCCAGACAAACATTTCAACTCAGACTTGTTACATTATACACTGATTTAATATATGGAAATTATTTATTGCAATTATTTCTTTATCTTACTGTTATTTCTCTATTTGATTATTTATATCTGCCCGTCAGTAATTATGGTAGCAATTATTTTCATGTTACGGAAAACAAAACAGTGTGATATTAAAATGCTTATATTATCATTTAACGAATAGTATATCTCTCCACATCTTCAACATAAGTGCCATCGCCTCGGTTATAATCGTCTTATTTAAGAGATTATCTCTTTGTTTAACAGTTAATGATTTATAATGGTATAGAATTTCAATTACTAAATAGGAACCAAGAAAGTTTGCAAAGATAATGATTTTTACCACTCTTTAAGAAACTTCCTAGCAATGCCCAAGGCATACTAAAATACATTAATTTCAATTCCGGAGAGATATAAAAGCACTGCGTCTTAAGACTGGATTTTTTTCATTGACTTTGGGCATACATCTTATTTGACATTTATTTGAGCTGATTGTTATGATAAATGTGGTGTCATATACAGGGTGTAACAAAAATGTACGGAACAAATTGCAGGATACATTCCTCATACGTAAACGAAAAAAATGATGTTATATGAACATGGGTCTGGAAACGCTTTCTTTCCATGTTACAACTCATTTTCTCCAACTTATTAATCATGGGAAACACACAAGAACAGAACTTTATAATCATGGGGAACATGCAGCCTTGGTTATGTCTGGTTACGTTGTCATTATCGAAGTGCACCGCCAGTGTTTTGTTTTACATGTCCCTGTTACCAGGCAACTTACTCATTACTTGTTTACAGGTAACATCAACTGTTCCAGTGAGCAGTACACCTTGGCCGTACACGGATTACTACGTACTAGTAGAGTTGATCACAGACTTGGCTGGTGGAATGGCAGTGCACACAAATGCAGAGATGGCAGATGCCCATTTGATGTATGGATTAGCAGACGGCAATGGCGCTTGCGCAAAACGTTTGTACCGGGAGAGATTTCCAGGACGAAGGTGCCCGACAGGAAAACGTTTGAAGCCAATGATCGTCATCTTAGGGAACATGGGGCATTTAAGACTGATATTCGCGACCGGGGGAGGCCTAGAAGGACGAGGACACCGCAACGGGAGGCGGCAATTCTTCAGTACAGGACAAGTAGCTACAACAATGAATGCTTACCACATGACTACCTAGTGAGTGTTACATGAAGTCGGCTGTTTCCATACCATTTACAGCGTGTGCAGGCACTATCAGCAGGTGATTTTTCTGCATGGGTACACTTCTGCGAATGGTTTATGCAACAAAGTGTCAACCCTAAGTGCAACGGTGCTGTTCACAGATGAGGCGTTATTTCAACGAGACAGATTGTAAATTATCACAATCGGCATGTGTGGGCTGACGTCAATCCTCACGCAACTGTTGAAGCAAGTTGTCAACAAAGATTTTCTGTCAATGTTTGCGCCGGCATTGTTGGTGACCTCCACGTTCCCCGGACCTAAACACACTGAACTTTTATTTGTGGGGGCATTTGAAAGCTCTTATTTATCTATTTCCAGTACCAGATGTTCAGTGTCTCCATGCCCGTATTATGGAAGGCTGCGAAATCATACGCAATACTGCAAGGATATATCAGCTGATGCAGTAATTTGTATCACAAATTATTTAAATGTAAAGAGTGATTATAGTATGAATATGCATTATTATGTGACATTGATTTGAGATGTTTGTTGATTGTAATTATTGTTGGGAAGTGGGTTTATACTGCCTTACTGAAACTGACAATAATAGCGTGCAATAATGCAGCGAGGGGGTGAGCTGTTAATCATTATTGGAAACGAGGAAGTTACGTAATGTTGGCGCGTTTTTCTGTAGAAATTGCTGGAACATTTCCCTAGAGCATATGTATTCATAATTTTCATTGGATATAAAAATAGACGCTAATGTTGGCGCGTTTTATTAGCCAATTGCAGCTCAGTTATAATCTTTAGGCATATCGGGGTGTATGAGTATAAAAAGAGTAGGTTAGAGGTAGACCCCGTCAGTTCACCGAAAATACTTGTATGCTACATGTCGCCTTCAGTCCAGCAGAAATATTACACGTCGGCTATCGATTCGCAAGTTACGCGTATCAGAGTTATGAAAAATCTCAAGTATTGTAAAGTTAATGATACAAAAAGTTGAAGTACGTGAATTAAGAATGATCAGTAAATAAGTTATTATAACAGTTTCAGTTTGGCGAGTGTCAAGATCAATGTGTAAATTGTGATAGTGAATGTGTTCGACAATAAAAAGTGTAAAACAAATTCATTCATCACTGTTATCTTTGGATAAAAGATTCCTTTCCGTTTACACAACCTGTATAAAGAGAAGTGCTTGACCAAAAGATCATAGCTAGCCGGAGGACAGTGAACAAAAATTAAATAAAATAACAGTAGCATTCTTTCAAACGAAAACTAATACTGCCGCAAATTGCTAACACCAGATGGAGCTAACAAACCTAACAAATGAATCACGTCACAAGATGGCTTCAACACGTTGAGTAAACACATACACAAATAACATTATAAATTTACCATCGCAAATTGGCTACCACAACGTGGGGCTACAAAAATGTTAAATACAAACAACAAATAATACCGTCACAAATTGGCTCCCAAACGTGGGGCTCAACAATAAATAAATAATGTCACAAATAATACCACCGCACAGCGCATCCGGGATTCTCCACGACGGCGGGTTGATGCATGTATTCAGGCTCACGGAGGGCATATTGAACATCTCCTGTGAGAGAGTTGCATGTAGTATGCTGGTACGTTCTATTGTTGTGTGTTTCCCATGATTAATGAGTTTTAGAAAATGACTTGTAATATGGTAACAAAGCGTTTCCAGACCCATGTTCATATGACAATTTCTTCGTCTATGTATGAGGAATATGTCCTGCAATTTGTGCCGTACATTTGTGTTACATCCTGTATAATGACTGTGGAACATTTATTCAGACATCTGTCTAGCGACAGTCCTGATGTAGGCCAACTGATTATTTAATGACCGGAATATACCAAACACTTAAATTCTCATTCACGGATTAGACTGGACATTTATCACAAAAAATTATCGATTCCAGCTGGGAATCAAACCCAGGATCCTTAGGAATAGCAGGAGGTTAGGAAACCAGAATGGAAATAAAAACAGCATGCAACATTTTGGTTGACACCGGGAACGAGAACGAAAATAATTCGTATCGATGACCATAACTATAGCAAAGTGGAAAGTCGATTTTATGTGTTGGGACGTCATTTGTTTGTAACGGACCAATGGCAATTTTTTCCTGCTTCCAATTCATCCAGATAATGCGGGCTAACCATAATCAAAATTCGATAACGTAAACTTTTTCTAAACGTAGAGGATTTCTAAACCCTCTAGCGAAAGGATCTTAACAAGCGTCAATAATGGTGTACATTAAAACAGTTTATTACTTATTGTTCCCCTTTAAGTTTTATCAGAGTTGTTTCTCCAAGCGAAAGTGTCATTTGTGGTTTCTCTTATTGCAACTCAAAACTGGCTACTGCCTCAAAAACAATACCAAAAGCTACAAAGGACAGAAAAAACCTGTAGAAACTAACAAAGAACAACAAACAACTTTTAAGTACTCATTAATAAAGGCTTGAAACTTGGTAGGATTAGAGGTTGGAAGTAGTAGCGGCATTGCAATTTCTGCTTGGGGAGGGGGAGCAAGATTGCCGAAGCAGTTTTCCGAATTTTCATGGAATTTTAGCGACATATTTAGCTTAAAAGAAAATATTTTATTTTTCAAATGTGAAATGTATTAAAAGTATAATTGTCATAACTGTTCTTTTGGTAGAGCAATCTTAACTAGTAACCTAAATTTATCATAACCTAAGGGGGACAATTGATCCCTAGCCCCCCTAAATAACGCTCTGGAGTCGCATTTGAAAAAGTCTTGCTCTATGGAATTTTGATATTGGCTAACCCACATTGTGTTGGCTGAATTGGAAACAGGTGAAAAATTATCAATTACAGGCAAATGGCATCCCAATGAGCAAAATTGTATTTCTTTTGCTATGATCAGATATGGTCAATGATATGTATCACATTTTGTTACCGGAGAATTGTGAACCAAAGGTTGCATGCAATTTGCTTCCTATTCTCGTTCCCGTTCCAGTTTCCGTTCTCGGGTTATTGAGAACCAGCCTTTATTATGAACCACCAGGCATGCCCCGCATTCTTTTTTATTTTGTAAAAATATTATTACGTAGGAATAGATGCTTTTTCAAAAGATATGCATCCATTATTTCTTGAAATTCTTGCTCATTCCATCACATTTAGCGATTAAAGGTAAAATGCCGGACTTATTCGCACTTTTTCCTGAGCCAGGACGTGCGCAGACCGACCTTTGACAGAACGGCCAAGTTTCCAACAAATTGGCCGGCTCGTTCACTTTAAATCACTTCTTATTATCACTAAGGGCCGAGTTCTGGTAACAAGGTGCACATATGAACTGCAATTTGCGAGGAGGCGTGTTACTGTGGTGTACGCGGGGCGATCTTAAATCCTTTAAGTTCCATCGAGTATTCGCTAACGATATTGCTGCTCGAGAATGCGGGTCATTTTAACTTAAGGGGTATTAGGGCATCCACGTAGATGGTCGACGTGATACTATTAGTGAGAAGAAGAATAAAACTACCATATTAAGTTAACTGGTACATATAATAGGAAGCCTGAAAATAAAACCTGACGTGTTACAATCACATGTCACTTTACAATTACTTTATAATTACTTATTTTAAAAACAGATTATGCGTTAGTAATTACTCGTAAATTGTTCTTCCACACAAGCTGTGTGTAGAAAAAGGTTTAAAAGCTAGACTCAGACTGAAAAAATTAAATACCAGAGCCGAGATTAGGACGATGGATCTTCTGGTTTACGTCCGGTTGCTCTCAACTGAACCATCATGGTAACATGAAATGACATTAGAAAAACATTAAATTCCCTAACATTGATGACCCAATAGTGGTTAAACTATAAGCCCAGGATTTAAGTACTTACGAGGACAGCCCCAGAAGCATCCGACCTGACGTATATATAGCGATTATTGTTTCAAACAAATCACTATGGTAGAAAGTACCACCCTTATAAAGCTTAAATTTGAAGTTTGACGATGCTACGTTGTTTAGTAATTGTTTGGCAGCCATTAATAGTGAACACACTCAGCGAATTTGTAAACATGGCTAAAACTGGCCATCGTTATGTGATACAATACTTTCCTTTGAAAGGTCTTAGTCCAACTAATATTATAGCTGAGCTAGATTCTACTCTGGGGTAGTCTGCTCCTTCGTTTACAACAGTAAAATATTGGGTGGCAGAGTTTAAGCGAGGCCATACAGGCTGCCAAGACGAACATAGCAGTGGTCGACCAAATGAGGTGACCACGCCAAAAATTATGAAGAAAATCCACAAAATGGTATTGGATGACCGTCGACTGAAACTGTGCGAGCTAGCAGACATCGTATGTATTTCAAAAAGTGCTGTACATCGCATACTAACTGAAAATTTAGACATGAGAAAGCTGTGCGCAAGATGGGTGCCGGGTTTACCCACAGTGGAACAAAAGCAACGTCGTGAGGATGTTCCAGTCGAGTGTTTGGCGATGTTTCGCTGCAATAAAGCTGAGTTTTTCGTCGATTCATAACCATTGATGAAACATGGGTCCATCACTTCACACCTGAGACGAAGGAATAGTCAAAACAGTGGATTGAAAGGGGAGGATCGGCTCCAAAGAAGGTGAGACAGTTCCATTTGCAGGCAAAGTCATGGCGGCAGTTTTTTTGGAATGTGTGTGGAATCATTTTCATTGATTATCTTCAAAAAGAAAAAGCAACCAATGGCGAGTATTATGCAAACTTATTGCAGCGTTTGAATGATGAAATCAAGCAAAAACGGCCGCATTTAGCGAAAAAGGAAGTTGTTTCATCAAGACAATGCACCATTTCAAAAACCATTATCGCCATGGCCGAAATCAATAAGTTAAAGTTGGAATTGCTTCCTCATGCACCCTGTTCGCCAGACGTATTCCCCTCTGATTATTTTCTGTTTTCAAAGTTGAAAAAATGGCTTGGTGGTAAAAAATTTGCCAACAATGAAGAGATGGAATTTGCAGTTGGTGGCTATTTTGCAGAGCTCGATAGTTCACTATAAACAGGGTATCGAAGCTATTGAACATCGCTGGGAAAAGTGTATCGAGCTTAAAGGAGACTATGCAGAGAAATAAAGATGTTTCTTCCCAACATTTTTGTGTTTGCTTTGTTAGGTCGGGTACTTCGGGGACAGCCCTCGTACAATGTAAGCCGCTATTTGCGGAATGAATTTGAGATCTCCATGTGGTTTACCGGAAAAATGCCAGTCAGTTGAGAAATTTAATGTCGAGCCGGCATGTTATCCTGGTAACCCAGATGGTTAGAGCAACCGGACGGAAACCGGAAAATCTGGGGTTCAAATCCCGACTATGGCAATGAATTTGTTTGGCTGATTATACCTTTACAAAGCTTATAAGTTATTTTTAAACCTCTATTTTTATATATGCTTACTTTTATTGCGGTAAAAGGTAGCTATACATCTTTCACTAAGCTTTTGACTTTAGGTACACAGCAGCATACAGTAGGCAAAGGCAACAGCATATTGTTCCACAAACAGGTATGGTAAGTGTAAACCGTCGTCCTCAGGGTACAGTCAATAATATAATAATATTGGAATATAAATAACTATTAGATAGATTACACACTGTACGTACGTTATCTTTTTAACATTTCACCTTTGCTTTTAAGGTTTGTTATTGTTTTATAATTCAACATTTGGTACTAATAGTGGAATACGCCGAGATGTGGTGATTTGTTTTTAAATATAAGCAGAGACTGTTATTTAATATTATAAAAAGAGAAAATAATGTGTGTACAGGGAGTCTAGAAAACAAAAATCGATCGTTTGCCAATGAAAAGCCCTTTCCTCACGTTGCACATACACTACTGAATATTACCAAAGCTTATACAGTTTCAAAGTTTCAGGAGAGCTTTGATATTCATGTCTTAACTTTCATTTCGGTTTCGTTGCTGTGAATGTCCGAGATTACCTTTTGGTCCTTTATTGCGAATTTGGCAGATTTATAACGACTTCCAGCCCAAAGTGGCAAAAGGGAAGGTTTAAAATTGTTCAGATGGTTTGGTGGAGGGGAAAGTTGCATCGTGTGCAAATCACCAAATTTCACTGATTTCTTTGAACATTGTTATCAGGGGATATTTTTTATGTGATTTTGTAAAAAAATTAGTACACTTGGGTTTAAAAATGACAAAAAGTTATAAGCTCTCTACAACTTATGTTTAACCCTTAACACACAAATAAATGGCTGTCGAAGCTGCCATCTGCTCTCTACGTATAGAAGCAGCAGTGCAGTTGCCTAGCATTAAGGCCTCTGTGGACGCGCGACGAAACTATATAGTATGGTACAGGGATTAGACCTAGAAATTTAACTGTCTACCACACACCAAGCCACAAGGTATCTCCTAACAGATCCGACGCGATATGACCCTGTACCCATATTTAAATTGAGTAAAAGAAATAGAAAGAAAAGAGGGGGAAAAAGTCAATGCCATATAGAACTTTCGTTTATACTACAGCACAAAACGAAAATTATTTGCTTCCTTATAATGTTTAAAAACCAACCCTACCATATTTACAACCCCTTATGTAGAAACCTACACTATTTAATTAAACTAAAATGTTATACAGGGTTATTCAAAAAGAAGGAACAGATTTCTAATATTTATTTCTAGTGAATGACAATAGTTGGCGACACATGTGTTACATCACTGAATAGAGAAAAGTTCAAAATTGTATTATATGTGCTCAAAATGAGCACCATTTGTTATGCGAAGACGGCCAGTGCTTTTTCGTTTGCATACAGAATCATCTACGAATTTATTGCATCATTTGCAATTTTTTATGACGAGGCGGTTTGTTGAACTTGCAACGAAATGCACGCTGCAATGAAAAAATGGACTCGCTCTTTGCATAATGCAGCACACAAAACGACTTTTTCTGTGGCGCGCGCCATTTTCTCGTAAACAAACAGCGCTGCTTTAGGCACTGAATGGAACTAATAGGTGGGGCTTTAAACTTTGAACTTTCCTCTATTCAATGATGTGTCGTATGTGTCGCTATCTATTGACGTTCATTAAAAATGAATATTTATAATCGGTTCCTTCTTTTTGAATAACCCTGTACAATTAAACTATAGGCCCTGGTAAAAGTAATAGGTTGCCTTATACCTTCCAAAAACTACACCAATTCTTATTTTCAATCAAACAGTATCATGATTTTTTTTAAAAGACCCCTCCTCTTATTTTCAACCCTTTATAACCGCACCGAACTAGCTAACTAAACATAAATCTGTGCACTTGTAATACCTTTTGTTTTCAACCCCTTATAACCGCACCGAACTAGCTAACTAAACATATATCTGTGCACTTGTAATACCTTTTGTTTTCAACCCCTTATAACCGCACCGAACTAGCTAACTAAACATAAATCTGTGCACTTGTAATACCTTTTGTTTTCAACCCCTTATAACCGCACCGAACTAGCTAACTAAACATATATCTGTGCACTTGTAATACCTTTTGTTTTCAACCCCTTATAACCGCACCGAACTAGCTAACTAAACATATATCTGTGCACTTGTAATACCTTTTGTTTTCAACCCCTTATAACCGCACCGAACTAGCTAACTAAACATATATCTGTGCACTTGTAATACCTTTTGTTTTCAACCCCTTATAACCGCACCGAACTAGCTAACTAAACATAAATCTGTGCACTTGTAATACCTTTTGTTTTCAACCCCTTATAACCGCACCGAACTAGCTAACTAAACATAAATCTGTGCACTTGTAATACCTTTTGTTTTCAACCCCTTATAACCGCACCGAACTAGCTAACTAAACATATATCTGTGCACTTGTAATACCTTTTGTTTTCAACCCCTTATAACCGCACCGAACTAGCTAACTAAACATAAATCTGTGCACTTGTAATACCTTTTGTTTTCAACCCCTTATAACCGCACCGAACTAGCTAACTAAACATAAATCTGTGCACTTGTAATACCTTTTGTTTTCAACCCCTTATAACCGCACCGAACTAGCTAACTAAACATAAATCTGTGCACTTGTAATACCTTTTATTTTCAACCCCTTATAACCACACCGAATGGCTAACTAAACACATATCTGTGCACTTGTAATGCCTTTTATTTTCAACCCCTTATAACCGCACCGAACTAGCTAACTAAACATAAATCTGTGCACTTGTAATACCTTTTATTTTCAACCCCTTATAACCGCACCGAAATGGCTAACTAAACATATATCTGTGCACTTGTAATGCCTTTTGTTTTCAACCCCTTATAACCGCACCGAACTAGCTAACTAAACATAAATCTGTGCACTTGTAATGCCTTTTATTTTCAACCCCTTATAGCCGCACCGAACTGGCTAACTAAACATAAATCTGTGCACTTGTAATATTTTTTTTATAGTTGTTTATTATTGGTCTGCTTACTCAGTTGTAATTAGTGTTTCTAATGTAGAAATAAAGCAAGGAGAAAAAGAAGAGCTAATTTTATACATATAGTAAGAAATAAAATACGTCGTACAGAATTTCGCCTGGTTTTATAAGGTTATTTTTATAGGGGAGAGCGTTTTTTCCCACGTGTTCTAAACTAGAACTTGATATGTTCCAGCTTAAAAGGGTACTGCCCTATAGTTTACTTGCGCAGGTACTTCCAATGTTGCTGTTTCAGGAAGACAAGATCTTTGCAGTATGCTAGCAAACTATAAGCTCACAGTAAAATTATGACACTTGGTGGCTTGCATTTCAAATCCAATTGGAAGAGCTGTTGTACCGAAGGTATGTTTTCTTTAACAAAATATGTGGAGCGCATATCTGGTCGAGTTCCAATACAGGACTAGGCGAAAATTGTAGGCTACCTTAAGCTTGTTAACCATTTTAAGACTTCCAACCACTTATGCACATTTAACCAAACCAAAACGCTTTTGTCTCTTAAGCTCGAGGTCTCAACGAAAATAATACGCTAGTTATGGATTTCAAACCTACCCATATCTTTATTTTCAACCCCTTGTTTACAGAATGCAACGCCGAATAAGATAAATTTGTATACTTTATAACAATGACATTATTTATATTGATTTTGTAGAAAAAATAGGTATAATAATTATTTCTCTCCAATTTTGCACTGTATTTAAATCAGCTAAGAAACAAACTTTAAATTGTGTATGTAATAGGACATGCTATTTTGTAATACGACGGCTATTTCCCATGCATCCAATGCATACTGATCAATTGAGATCTTAGGTTCATTTTAGCGTGGTGCGGTCCAGCTATGTGGGGAGAGGAGGGTCCTTTCAATCTGTGAATTCTATAGCGAGTTTGACCAAATCTAGAAGATTAACTCTAGAATATAGATTACGTCAAAAATGCACACGATATTTACATTTGATGAAAAAGCTATATGCTTCGTACATACAAATTCTAACACTGGTGTAGAGTAATGCTAAAGTTGGAATTTGTATAAAATGTTAGGTAATATTCCAGCTTAAAAACAAAATTACATATCTGATAGCTTAAACTATTTACATTTAGAATGTGTAAACTGATATACGAGAGCAGTCCCAGAAGTGCTCGACCTGCTGTATAGATAGTGGTTGTTGTTTCAAACAAATAACTGTGGTAGAAAGTACCAACCTTATAAAGTTTAAGTCTGAAGTTTGATGATGCTACGTCGTTTAGTAATTGTTTGACAGCCATCAATAGTGAACGCTCTCGCAAATTTGTAAACATGGATAAAACTGGTCATCGTTATGCGATACAATAGTCTCATTTGAAAGGTCTTACTCCAACTAATGTTAAAGCTGAGCTAGATTCTACTCTGGGGGAGTCCGCTCCTTCGTTTACAACAGTAAAATATTGGGTGGCAGAGTTTAAGCGAGGCCGTACGAGTTGCCAAGACGAACATCGCAGTGATCGACCAAATAAGGTAACCACGCCAGAAACTGAGGAAAATCCACAAAATGATATTGGATGACTGTCGACTGAGTGCGCGAGCTAGCAGACATCGTAGGCATTTCAAAAATTGCTGTACATCGCATACTGACTGAAAATTTAGACATGAGAAAGCCATGCGCAAAATGGGTGCCGCGTTTACTCACAATGGAACAAAAGCAGCTTCGTGAGGATGTTTCAGAAGAGTGTTGGCGATGTTTTGCTGCAATGAAGCCGAGTTTTTGCGTCGATTCATAACCATGGATAAAACATGGATCCATCACTTCACACCTGAGACGAAGGAATAGTCAAAACAGTGGATTGAAAGGGGAGGATCGGCTCCAAAGAAGGTGAGACAGTTCCATTTGCAGGCAAAGTCATGGCGGCAGTTTTTTTGGAATGTGTGTGGAATCATTTTCATTGATTATCTTCAAAAAGAAAAAGCAACCAATGGCGAGTATTATGCAATCTTATTGCAGCGATTGAATGATGAAATCAAGCAAAAACGGCCGCATTTAGTGGAAAAGAAAGTTCTGTTTCATCAAGATAATGCACCAGTTTACACATCCATCATTGCCATGGCCAAAATCAATGAGTTGAAGTTCGAATTGCTTCCTCATGCACCCTATTCGCCAGACTTAGCTTCCTCTGACTATTTTCTATTTCCAAAGTTGATAAAAATAGCTTGGTGCTAAAAGATTTGCCAACAATGAAGAGCTGGAGTCTGCAGTTGATGGCTATTTTGCAGAACTGAATGGTTCTCAGTATAAATAGGTTATCGAAGCCATTGAACACCGCTGGGAAAAGTGTATCGAGCTGAAAGGAGACTATGTAGAAAAATAAAGATGTTTTTTCCCAAAATTTTGTTTTCTTTGTTGGGTCAGTTACTTCAGGTACAGCCCTTGTAATTAGAGAAAGTAAGCAAGCAAGTTTTATTGCAGAGACAAAATTGATTAGCAAGCGTCCAACGTTAAGCATGGTGTTGTATAAAAGTATCTATACGATCAAACTCGCACAATAAATACTAAGGTTAAACAATCTGTTGTTAACCAAAGCTTTAAATTGATTGTAAGTCCAGACTAAGGATCCGGGACAATTTAGCAACCTATGTATGCGTAACCTTACTCTAGAGTTCCGTAAACATAGTAGTGTTTGTGCAAACAAAGACACCCATACTCTGTCTTATTTGCTACTGCAAACAGCACAGCCTAGTGCTGGTGGAAAATGAAGTAGGACATATACATCGGAATGAGAGAAAGTGTAATTTATCTCTAGTTACGAAGGGGATTGTGTATGCCTTACAGGTAAACAACACCCCAATTAGCCATCTCATTCCACCTACTGGACACGCAGTAAACTTCATTTCATTCTTAAAGTTGTCCCAGATCCTTTGCCTGTAACTAAGTGTCTTCGCTGACCTAGACAATGTATTACACATTGTGATGAAAGTTATTCTGGGTGGTTTTACACAAGTCAAGTCTATAATCATTGCAGTTTCTGGTGTTTTAATTATGAAAATCAGAATGAAAGTCATGTGAAAATAACACATTTTTAATTAATTTACAATTTACGTACAGTAACTAGAGAAAGTATTGTATTCCATCTAAAATTTCGATACCGAAATTTCACTGAAAATACACGCTTGAGACCGTGAATTTAGAACAAGCATTATTAGAAAAATGTCCGTGTGTGTGTGTGTGTGTGTGTGTGTGTGTGTGTGGACAGCATAATTGAAAAATGAAAAATGTTTATTTAAGTTTAGCGCCTTCGAAAAACTACTCTTTACATGGAAAATTTTTCATTATTTTTTATTAATTTTCTTACATATGCCTGTAATGATTTTTATTAAAATATTATATACACAAGATATTTCATGGAAAATAAAAATTACCTTTATCTTGTAGTTTATGGGAATAGCCTGTGAAGTCTTGTTTATTCACAAGGAATTTTTTAATGTCCCTTAACTTGGTAGTTCATATTGGACGATGAATGAACGGGTTGGATGAAATGATGCTCAAATGAGCCTCGGATCTCTAGAGCTTAAGAGTTACCAGGCATTCGTCTTCTCAGGATACGGGAAAACTTTGGAAAAAAACCTTATCCGAGTAAATCATCCTAATTGAGATTCGGCCTCGGGACCTCTTGAACGTTAGGCAGGTACGCTACCACCACAACACAGAGTAAAACCATAAGAGATAGGCAAAAAGTTATTACACTTGTATATATGTTTAATTTATGTCAAGTAAGTTGTAGCATCAGCCATTTCCGAGATATTCATTGTTATTGGTCTGAAGTGTTGAATTCCTTCCGCTTTTAAACATTTGATATCGATTCGGTCGCCTGTATTTTCCTTATACACAACGAAATGTAAAATGGTAATTTCGGGAAAAATTTAGCTCGATTAACATGTAGTAAGTGAGAAAATAAGCTTTCCTAAGAGTAATTTGTTATAGCCATATAAAAATAAATTATAATGTAGCGAAAATCATGATGTATTAACAAGCTTTATCTTTTTTTTCTTTTTTCTACTTTTTACCTCATCACTTTCAAACCATAGTCTGTAACCTACACATTCCATATTACGAACTGCGGTTTGTACGTACGCCACCTGTTTTGGTGGATACGAAGCTAAACGATTATTTCTGTTGGAAACGGAAAATAAGCTACAACTGTGAACTACAGCATAACTGCTGTGACTGGAAATTTGTTTGAAATTATCCTACACGATACTAGTTGGAGTGAATCTGCGACAAGGGACAGGCAAACTTACAATGTCGGAATAAATCCTGTCGGGGCAGATGGATTGACGAAGAGACGGATGAATGCTCATGTCGGGTAACCAACTGGATGTCTTGAGGAGCTGACACCCGACTTTGAAGATTTCAAAGCAGCCGTACTTGTACCATCGACAGAATCTGTGTTACCAATGCAGATTTTTAACGATGGTCGTGGAAACAATTGCGCTTGTGCTATGAACAATGAAAGTGTCTTTCCATGAAGGAGCAAATTTTCGCCATCAGGATGACGTATGAAGGTAGAAGATTCAGCAGCTAGTACATGTTGCAGAAATACTTTGACGTTCTTAACACCAATAGGGGTTATTGGGTACTGATGTTTGGTACCCGCATTCTGTAAATGGCATGTTCAGAACCAAGTAAACTGACCTGAATAGAGTTTTATTCTTTTGTTTCCTCAGTCTGTCTTAACCAATAGTAAAAAAAGATACGAATTTTTGGTCCACATACATCTTTTTTGCTTGATACCGTAATTATTGACGGGAAGGTATAAATAATTGAATAAAGAAACTATAGTAAGATAAAGAAATAACTGCAATAAATAATTTCCGTAGTTTAAATCAATATATAATGTAATAATCCTGAGTTTAAAGATTTGTCGAGAAAGAAAAAGGTAATTAGCGAGTCACTTTAAGCAGAGTAATTAGTAACAGCCGACTAGCGAACGCTTAGTATAAAAGATCCTAAAATGCAGTTAGAGATTGGGCTCAGTACGTTTACACAGTCACGTAGGCAAGAATTCTGTAAATTAGTTAGGGAATGAAATTCTGAGATTCGGGGAAGTTCCTATAGAAACAGTGTCAGATACGCAAACTTAAAGATTTTAAACTTGGACCGCAAGTAAGAGACGTTGGAAGGAGTAGCGATAGGTAGGCGAAGCTTAAATTAAGAAAAAGAGCATGCGTTCTAAATAAGAGTCACCTTTCTCGTGTGATCTACTCGTGTGATGAGTTGTGAATGTGAGTTTCATTTTAAGTAGCGTAGTGCCTAGTGACGCGCTTGCAAGTGTACGATTAGGGCGTCTAGTGCGACAGATGCTTCCAAGCAATATTTCTGGACTTACGGCAACTGACGCTTCACATTATTATTATTATTATTATTATTATTATTATTATTATTATTATTGTATACAAACAATTTAACCCCTAAATTCACCAGTCGGCCATTCAAACAGAACATTTTAGTCGACATTAACACTTCTCAGCTAACTAAATGGTGTTGTCCTTTCACATTATACTCACGCATACTCTGAATAAAGAAATCATAGTTGTATCACTAAAGCAGTAGAGGTAATACAGAAAGAGCTACGAGAGGACTTCATAAAACCCATAAACACAGCAGGTGATGTTAAACATTATTAACATTCGAAGTAAAGGGTACGGCTTTATAATGGATGAGCAGACTAATTTCTGTTAGGATAAGGAATAGTCAGACGAAAGGGGCTCTCAGCCACTGCAGCTCAGCATCCCACATAGGCCATTGTAGGCCCTTTGTGACTTACGTGATCTCTGGAAGGAAGGGCGAGCTAGATTCGGAGACAATGCGCGCTAGCAAGGACGGGGGTCCTTAACAATTCCAGAGTGACACCAATCCTGACGAGGCTGCCTGCCGTGCCATCAACCACGAGTCCCGGGAACAATCCCTCAAGGAAGGGGCACCAGATGGCCATTCAAGCACAGGTAGAAATCTTTACTTAGGGCAAACTTCTTTGTCCCGCTGCAACGCAACAATCGCCGTCGCCTGGTCCTACAATCCTGAAAGAGATGAAAGGAAATGGTGGGACAGAAAGCGATGGACAGGAAATTTGTGTTAGAAGAGGAACCACCTCAGGATTTGTCTATTGACCAAGTAACAGTGGCCGGCCGAGCGGAAATTGAATCCTGGACCTCTCGAACGCGAGCCTTTTACTTTACCGCGGAGCCATCTTGTCAGCACCAATTTCTACTGCTTACCAATATTGTCATGGATAATGTTGACAATCCCACGTCAAATTTAGTTGCTGTATATAACGCAGTAGGGGAAAGGTCCCTAATTTGAACCGCCTCTTAAATTGAACCGCTCCGATATTTTCCAAACTGTTCCACAGATGACACCATAATCCTAGCAGAAGCGTAGCGTGTACAGCTATGAATGCTTGGAGTTGTTGACTTTGCATTCTTACAGATGTATGAAGCGTTGTGTGTTTTTGGTGCTCCAGACTTATGTAGCTAAGCTTATACGACCAATTAGATAAGTTTGAGATCATCTATATATATTACATGTTATAAGGTGTTTACTTAGCAACAATATTCATGCATACGTTTTTTCAAGCAGCGTCTCTCCTTGTCACATAGATGCTAAAGTTTCCAAAATGGCGTGGTTCTAAATTGTACCTCTGTTTGAACCCTATATTGAACTGGTCCAATTTAGGAAACCTATTGAAGTTCTAGGATTGCTCAACTGCGAATAGTATAACCGTGGGAATAAATATCCACATAATATGTTAAGTTAAAAAAAATCATGTTAAAAACAGTGGATGACATGAACATATGAATTGTGACTTGCATGAGAGTAAAAATTAGTAAAACTCTGTATTTGCAAATAATACCGATTCCCAAACCAAGTGATTGTCATTACATAAAACTTGAAAATGTTCAAGGAAATTGCTATTCTTATTACAGTTTTGGACTCTACTTTTGTTGCTGATAGCATAATTGTTTTGAATGTACAATAAAATATGTTATTTTGTATGAATAAAAATACTTTTAAACTTAAAAGTATGTGGTTCATTTTAAGACACTGGTGGTTCAATTAAGGACCACGTTCCTAATTTGAACCGATTTACACCATATCACTCTTTAAATGTTATTTAATTGGTAATTGTATTAATTTTAAATTGTGTTGAGGATATTCATAGCGCAAGGACTTGTCACTTTAACACTGGTGTTTCTGAAAATTTTGATTTGAATTTATAATTATTATTTATTATTTAGGCTCAAGTGGTTCAATATAGGGACCTTTCCCCTACTGTTATGGACAAAACAGGGCGGTAAATGAAATTGTTATAATCAAACATTCATTTTTAACAATAAATATGAAAGTACAGTTGGTACAGTTATTTAATGTTATTGGACTTCCAGTATACATTTTCTTAAAATTGAATATTTTTATGTTATTTCTGCAGAAATAGACGTTATTGCTGTAGAACTGCTCCTTGTCATAGTAGGCGACCTTCAAGTTTTATTTTCTTCTAGATGTAATTTGTATTAAATATTTTAATTTATTACTATATTTTTATTCACATTAACGCTCACAGGCGGCGGCGTGACCGACTGGTTAGACCACTCTCCTCTCACCAAGGCGGCTCACAGCTTCTAAATTTCAACTCCCAAAAGACTAAGACGATTTATAACACCTGAATTTTTGAATGTGAATATGTTGGAACGGTAGAAGAATATGATTGCGAAGAGGAATTTAGGTTTTAGTTGAGAATGTCATGGAGTATAAAACATTAATTGCACTCTTTTAGGCCGAATTTCTCTATTGTTACTTTAAGATATTTGATCTTAGTATATGTATGTCATTCTGTATGCGATTTTTCGCAGACACCCCGGGATTGCATTAGATTGGATTGGATTGGATTAGAAACGGAGGACTTCAGCATTGCGGTCTAGACTAGACATATTGCGTCTTTTTACCTCCGGAAGGAAGGATGAGACAGTACCAGATATGATGGCATGTGCAGCGCAGCAGGATCCCTAACGTTTCCGGACTGAGCATCCTCGGCCGCCCTTTCTACGTCCTTTCTATTTTAACGTGCAGGTTTAGATAGAAGGTTGCAACGAAGAAATAGTTTTCAGCTTAAAGCACATACACCGCATAATGTCGCACATCACCGACCACCGCGCCTAATCCTGCTACCTTGCAAGATGAAAGGAAAACGAAATGAGAGGAAATGAGCGACAGAAAATACATTTTAGTATATAACCCATCTCGGATTTTTCTATCGACCTGGAGAAATTACAAAAAATCCGAGGTCAACTGCGTGAGTCCTCCCGTTCGTTTAGACATCCCTAACATTGGTCTGATTGTGGTCACCTCAATTCAAGTAGTTCCTTTGTATTTACCTCAACCTTGTACAGAGTGTCCTATTCACTATCTGCTCCTTGATTTGTACTTATAAAATAAATTTGATAGAAATAAAATTGAATTATCATAAAAGAATAAAATATATATGAATATTCCTCGACATATAAGAAGCGTGTTAACCAAGAGAGGACTAGCATCAGCCTTTCAAGGTGTTACATGCGCATGTGCGTGCCTATCGTCAAGTTCTAATCGTACCAAAATGCTGCTGTCCTGCTGTCGAGTCTCTTCTCTTTGTCGGAAGTTTGCAGTTGTTGCACGGGTGCATACAGTTTTGCAGTTTCTGAAAACTCCTTATCCAGTACTTCCTTGCCTAGGACAACAATCAGTTTCTGCAGTTCTTTTCTTCCTGTCAATTCTAATGAACTGAGGTTGGATCTGCAGAGGTCGCACACAGGAGGAGGGTCACAGTTGAGATGTTTGTGCGTTTATAGAAGTATGTCCACTACATAGTCGAGTTAATGCAACTTGGTCTTTGAGGTTGAAATAATAGTGTTGAAGTTTGGACTCGGAAATGTAGACATCGTGTAACTTGCTTCTAGATGTGGCTTTCAATGTTTGTCTCCATTGATTAATGCAGACAAACATTCTTTCGTTGGCATCCAACAATTCATTATTTTTTCCACATTGAATGGAAGATAATGCATGCGTTTTCCTTGTCCCAGACTGCGCATGCCTCAATGGAGGCTGTTACATGAATACTGACTCGACTGTACCAGGCTCATTTGCGAATTAGTCGGGCAGCATGCATTTGTGCGATTGCAATCAAACGGCAGACTTTCTTAGAAAGACTGTGGTGTCACCTTGTGGCAGTAATTTGTATCACAATAATGTAAATGCCAGAGTGATTGTAGTGTAAATAAGCATTATTGTATGACATTGATTTGAGATGTTTGTTAATTATATGCATTGTTAGGAAATAAGTTTACACGGCCTCACTGAAACTGACAATAAGAGCGGGTAACAATGAGCGAGGGGGAGAGTTGTTTATCAATTATTAGAGACAAGCAAATGACGTCAGATTGGCGCGCTTTTCTTAGAAATGGCGGGAATTTCTTCCCTAGAGCATATGTTTTCGTAATTTTTGATTGGATATAAAAATAGACGCTAATATTGGCGCGTTTTATTAACCAATAGCAGCTCGGTTATAATCTTTAGGCATATCGGGTGAGGGTGTATAAATTCCGTGCCAGAGAGAGGTAACGCGTAGTTCATCAGAATCGTTCGCGTCGCAAAGTTCTACAAAATCTCTCACGTCCTAAAGTTAGTTACAAAAAGTTGAAGTACGCGAATTAATAATGCGCAGTAAATAAGTTATTATAGTAACAGAAAATATAACAGTTTCAGTCGGGCGTGTATCAACAATAATATGTGAAATTAAAGAAGTGTGACGGCAATAAAAATGTAAAAACAAATTCTTTTATCAGTGTTATCTTTGAGTAACAACTCCTTTCCGTTTACACACCCTGTTCAAGAGATGTGCTCGACCGAGAAATAATAGCTAGCCGGAGCACAAAGAACCCAACATTCAAAGTATTAATACAATAACAGGCGCCCAGCAATAGATAACACGAAGTGACCACGACAAATTGGCTCCCATACGTGGTGCAGATAAACATGAAGCATCTTCCACACTACCAACAAATATATTCCACTTCAACCTCTCACTTGGTCACCATCCTTTACATGCGCCTAGGTATGCTCATAATACAGTTTATGAAATTCTGAGTAATAAAATATTTTTACAAGTGAAAATCAAATGGTGATAACAAGTGGAACACTCTGTATCAAAATCCATGTTGGAAAGTTGAAGAATTCATTTTGTTAAGGACAGACACGGGTGTCCCAGGTGGTTAAGGCATGAAATCGTGAAGGAAGCTTTGCGGTACAAATTTCCCCGGGACGTCCTGAGTGTTTACCGCTTACCTCATTCCTCATAATTGATAACTGCCGGGGAAGTATCTTAAAGTTATGCCTGGAACACCTTCTTACCAGGAAAAGGTGCGGACGAAAGGAGGTGCCCCCAAAACCGGGCAGAACACCACAAGTAGGTCGCAATCGCCCTTTTTTCTTCTCCCGTGCCCCCTGAAGGGAAGGATAAGGGGAGAGATCCGAAGCGCGACCAGATCCGGATGACAACGGGCGCAAGCATAGGCGGGGTCTCAAATGTTTCCAGATAGAACGCATCCGACGAAGCCCGGGCCCATCCACAAGTCCTGACCCCGGGGTCCCCCCGAAAGGGCGCCCGCCCGAGAGCATCTGGAGGCAGGTCCTAACTGAGCTATTCCGCAACGACGCTAGGGAAGAAACCTCTAGAGCGCACATCCGCCACTCAGTCGCAACCCGTCGAACACCGTCGCCTAGTCTTAAGACCGTGAAATAGATGATGGGTACAGGGAATGAGGGGCAGGAGAGACGTGGTAGAGGATGAACTATCCCAGAATTCGCCTACCTACCCAGGTAACCACGAAAGAAACCATAGGTCATAGTGGGCAGTCGCCGGGGATCGAACCTGGGACCTCCCGAATGCAAGCCGCACACGTAACCGCGGAACCACCTCGCACGGTTTTCTTTTCTTAATTATCATTTAATTTCATATATCATCAGTGACCACTGCCTGTGGTGCCGAATGTAGTAGTAACAACGAGCGTTAAACACTACCAAACAATCATCGCTAGGACATGATACCTCGAATACTTTAGATCGCCCTGAAGATCCACTGAGATATTTAAATTAGATCAGGGGTATCTCGCCACGATAGCTCAGCGAAAAAGAAACGACATGGAAAGCCGAATATCTCTGGTTCGAGTGTCGGGCATGACATTTAATTCTTATTAGAAGTGTTTATTTTTATTAAAATTCCACATATTAAAGATATTTACATGACAAAATGCATATTTTGAATTTTCTGGGAATAGCCTGTGCATTCCTCTTTATTCGAAAGGAATTTTATATAATCTTGTATAACTGGAGACGTTAAGTGATAGATAAAAACGTACTACACAAAAAATGTAGACCTCTTTAAAACACAAATGTATTCAAAATACTTTTTTTTGTGGCATCGGCCATTTCGGGATATCCTTTATTGGTAGTTCGATTTGTTCAATACTTTGTCATTGCTTTTAAGTTCTATCGATTTTCAGTTGTTTTTAACGATTGCATGGAAACAGTATGAAAGTTTAAGGCCAGCATATAGCGTCAAGTTCTTAAACATTTGACTATGACTGTTCTCTTTCTATCCTAATAAAATATATAATGTAGCTATTCCTGCAAATGTTTATGGATTAAAATGAAGTAGACAGAAAAATAAACTTTGTTAGGAATAATTTGTATGCCCACTAATAAAGATAGAGGGTAGAGAAAGTCATGTGAATGTAACATAATGTGAATGTAAGTCATGTTTAGGTCTGATTCAATCTTCCAACTTATTACCTTTATATATATAAAGATGTCCATCTTAGCTCACTGATAGATGGAAGTCTAGGTCTTTATTTCCAAATCCTATTTAAGCTGGAGGTCCTGGTTATCAAAATGTAGACACCATAACAGTTAATGTTGATGCTGTAATTGTTTGCTCTTCACCCTCAACCCTAATCTGGTTTTAATTAAAAGAAGCCAGTGCTCAGAGAAATAAGAGGACAACGTCGTTGATGTTGAGTGAAGTCACGTCCGAATGATGAGTCAGAAAGGTGAACTGGAGCGTTATCCATAAACATCAAGCTAAATGGGTTAGCGCATGGATACGATGAAATTCGGATTTCATTGTTTATACAGACAGATCTTGGCAGTTCCTATTATTGCGAAAAGTTAGTTAATATGCTCACTGCCTTTTTATGTTGAAATTCGAGGTGATGTCGAACGCGTTACAGAGGTTTCTGGATTCCCAGAGCGTCTGTCAAGGAATGTATACACATTTCAACATATTGTATTCGAGTATTGTTTTCAGAGTGACTTTGAATTATCTGTAAAATATATAGTGTGGTGTTTTCTCAACAGATGTCTGTACCGATTATTGCACGCATGATCGCCGAATGGAGTTTTATAAATTGTTTCAACATATGTAACTAAAGTTGAGTTTGTAACGAAGATTACAAGGTCTGATGAGGCCGAATTCAAAGGCAACGGAACAGAGAAGCTTCATAATTGCGTTTATTGGAGACTAGAAAATTCACACGTTTATGTCAATAAAGCAGCCAACCTACTGGGCATGAATGTCTGATGTGAGCTGCCATCTAGGCGTTTAAGAGAACACACAGGCGAAAATTGAGCGAAATCCTTCAAAAAGCTTATGTTTTGTTTATGGATCTATTATTAAGAATGAATCATCTAGTTTCATAGTCAGTATTTGGTATCTATTAATGAGAGTATAAATAATTTTACACGAGTTTTTAAATCTGCCTGCGCACAAGATAACAAGGTATCCCTGGCCTTTAGAACTTCAAAGCTGTTTTCCTTGCTTTCTATTTTGTTTTGTACATTTTTAGGGTTCAAAATGTTCCATTCCCTTCAAATTTTTGTAGGGAAACACTCAAAAGTATAAGTATAAGAACTTGGTAGTAATGTTTCTTAAATTGGATATAATTGGAGTAATATTAATTAGAATATCTAGTTAACACACTAAAATTAGTGAAAATTATTGTTTCTCATAAGTTTTCTCAAAAACTATAATAGCATTAGCAAATCTGTTACCAACATATTTTCTGAAATATAAGTTAGAGTAAAAATAAATATTTATATTAGTAAAATTTTAATCTTTAATGTCGCATGGACCATTTTTGTTTATGCATCATTACATCATTAGAATAATTAATTAATCAGTTAACTTGAAAACTATTGGAGATGTTGCAATGGAAATTTGTATACATGTTAATTGTGTATGATACTTGGAGTATATATTTTAAAAACATGTGCTCATAAATGTGGCGGTAGAGTGGTTAGCCGCACGCGCTCACCAAGGCGAATCGGGTTCATTCCTCGAGGATTTGTGGTAAACAAAGCGGCACAGGCGGATTTTTTCTAAGTTCTCCGGCTTCCCCCACCATTCATTCTACCAAGTGCTCCATAAATAGCTTTCCTTTCATTCATCTCGCCGTCATTTCATATCATCTCCTTCCTTGCTCTCATACCAGGTTTCGGGCTGATCACCCATCATGGCTGTTCTCTCCGACAGGAGTTAATCAAAGGCACCCGCTTATAGGTCCTGGAGGATGTAAGCCCTAACACGGGGAGGGTAAACAGAGAAACAAAAAGTGCTCATAAATGTAGAATTCATAAATTTCATCTGTATGTATCCTTGTTAGGACCCTTTTGGCGCCAGGTATCGGAAATGCTATGCACACTAATTTTACCATCTACACGTGCACTTTATGGAAACAGTGAGCTGTTCTATCAAAAACACGCGGAAACTTCGTACTACCAAGGTGTGAGGGCTTTCCTGGACAAGAATCTGCAAGTTCACTGCACAGGACGAAGAGGTGGATTTGAGTTCCCAGCAGACTCACCAGATTTAACACCTCTGGACTTCTACCTTTGGGAGCCTTGACAGATGCCATGTATTGCAGGAAAACACCTACACTGTAGGACCTTCGTCGAGAAATTACAGCAGCATATACAGAAATCCCCTCGGACACACTGACAATTCGCCGTTATGATTTATACATGGCAACCATTTTGAGAACTGAAGCTAACTGAACAGGTGCAGAAAGCTTGTATTAAACCTGTAAGATCATTATCAAACACACAATGAGGAATTTGTATTTTTTAAAGTGTGTATACACCTTTCTGATGGACCCTGTGTTCAAGATGCAGAAAAATAATATCCATAAAATTGTGGAGTGGAAAGGCAGTACCAAAATAATATTCCGAGGTTAGGAGTAAAGGGGTCGCAAATTCAGTATAATACCAGGAGCGCTGCATGAACATAATTGAAATCCGACTTTATAAAATATCTTCATTTACCATCAAAAAGAAATGTAACTCACCCGACAAGTGTATAGTACTAGTTAGCCACGATATAAATGCGCTTCGAGGAGGACGCCACATTTTTTGTGGGCAATAAAGATTGAGGATCAAAGGGAAGTGAGGGACAAGGTCGTACAATGAAAACTACTACATTTACAGGCCTCAGCCTCGCTAGTAAATGCAACTCGAACTGAGCATGTTTTCTTTACTTGACTGTCCTTCCGATACACCGCCAATTTGCTTCATAACTGTTAAGTTCGTCTTCCCACCACACGCACTCATATCGTGGCTGACTAGTATTGCTTAAACTACTAGCGGGATGGCTCAGGCGGCAACGTCTGTGACCCGCAATCGGAAGTTTCTGGGTATGATTCCCGGCCACAGCTCATTCTGACTTTCTTTTCGTGGTTTACTCTTGTCCCCAGGCGAATGCTGGGGTGGTTTTTCTAATATTACGATTTTTTCCTGTCCCTAGTTTGCCATCACCACTTCATTTCATATCAACTTTCGGGGTACGGTGCTTGACTGGATAGTTTGGTGGTGAGTGGTGGATATGTGCTCCGCGACTATTTCTTCCCACTCTGGTACGGAACCAGGGTAGTTCGGAGCTGTTCGTCAGGAGAAACGCTGGGGGTGCCTGTAGGAGTATACAGGTGAACTTTAGGACACCGCAATGTCCGCACCTGCCACTATTTGGTCCCTACCCTTCGGATCATTCATCGCAATCCTCTGCCTCTTGCGAGAGAGGAAAATAAAAGCTTTGTCAACTAATGAGTTGAAGCAACATGCAGTACTAGCCACGGACAAACTAATACAATAACTTATTAGTGTAATAAGATATCTAATTCACAGCTTCTCAACATCAACACATTAATAATTTCTTTCTTTAATATTTTGTTCTAGGTTTTACGTGTTACGTATTTTCTTTGCTAATATTCTACGTATAAGAGAATGTTAAAAACACATTCATAATGTACACATGGTAGAAAACAAGTATATAACGTTATAACACATAAAATATAATATAAGAGGGAAATGACATTGTTAGCTATACAACCAGTAATATAAAATTACGAGAAATGTAGTAGTATCTGCTTGTACATGTAACGAACCTTGGATCCATAATTAAGACAATGGAAGCCTGTAAACATATATGTAACAAATTTGTATTGGATGTTATTGGATAGAAGCACCAATCAGGTACATCGATACAAGCCTATAATTCAAATACGTACGCTAAGAAAACGATTGAAGGGAACGCTAACAGAAGCTTGTCAGTTATCGAGCAGGAAGATAGTGTATAAGGTCGGCTCTAAATAGACGCTAAAACTACGTATATAAAGTCTAACAGCTTTTATATATATATATATGTATATGTATATTAAACATGACAAAGGTAATAGTGAATTGTGATGTACATGTGGTTTATCTAAACTACAAGTGAAATAGTTAACAGAATGCATGTGTGCAAAATATTTTAACCTTCTCCATACCCAACCCTGACAAGACTCAAGTGCTCTCCCACACAAATACAGCAGCCGTGACATAATTATAAAATAATAATTACAACAAACTAACATACACACAAGAATACAGATATACGATCTTCAGATTCCAGTCTACAAGAACGACATGATACATCACAGGAGTACGGCCATCTAGACAACCTACAGGTACGTAATACAGCATCCATCATCAACTTAGTGGGGCCTACCTCGGAGGAACCGCTACAGCGTAAAGGTACACAATGTGAAACTAATAGTACATGCACGTAATATACTGTACTCTTTGTAATGAACAAAACGAGCGTTTGGTAATATCGTACCCTCCAGTGGGCTTCACATCAAATACAACTAGTAACATTGACAAGAGTGAGATTTGTTTACTTGTGACACGCCACAAACATTTTTCACGATTGATTACTCCAGCAATGTTGACGCATATACCGCAGTAACAAAATCGGTTATGACCCCTTATTCCAGCCCTGAAAATGTTTATTTTAGTAATGCCTTTCTACTACTACAACATAATTTTCTGTACATTTCTTTTTCGTTGTAAAATTGGCAAATTGAGTAATCTGTCGCATGATCACAAGCAAATTCATCTACCATTTAAATGTCGCTTAACATTAATCAAACCCAAACTTCTGCGGTGTTATTTCTTGTGAATATTGTGTATCGAATGCGGGATACCGACTTAGTTATCGACCTATCTCTCCTGAGGCAGTTCTTACTCGCTGGCTGCTTTGCAGAGACAGACACGCAGATATGGCCAACATATTCCTTAGCTTTTAATTACCGTATTTTTAAGTTCAAGGCTCCTGCTGACCTCCCCCTATTTAACCTCTCAGTGAACCGGTAAAGGTGGAAGGGAGGGTCATAGGCCTCTCCTAACGTATAGCAGAAGAAAGGAAGGCAAGTGGGAGGGGAAATAACACCTGTTGCCTTGTAGGATAGTTATTTGAATATCAAACGATGCGTTTCCTGCAAAATCCATGTAACTGCTTACATAAAATCCCTCTAAAAATGAAGTAAACACTATTTTCATTTCCTCTAGGATGACTGTCCATATCAGGATGCAAACCTTTGTCGTTAGTAACCGCGGTTTCTTCTCTTGGCTTCCTTAATAGGCATGCGTTTATGTAATTATGACGTTACTGCTGATTTTCAAGGAGAAGATAACGAAAATGCAGACATTGCGCACAAGTACAAATAGTAGTCTAAATGTTCACGTACTTCAAGCCAACGGAATTGTTGGTGCAAACCGACGTTTCGGGAGGGTGCTTCTCTCCCGGCTTCGGCTCTTACTTCAAATACAAGTTGGCTTTAGAGATACTATTTTTTTTAAAAAAGAATCTGATGTGCTGCATTCACGTGATTTTCTCTACCTACCTACTAACGTTTATTTTATATAACTTCTACAAACTATTCTTATAAAAGCTTATTTTTCTATCTACTCGTATTTCATATAAGTTGATAAATGTTCCCAAAAATAGATTCATTACACGTTTCCTTGAAGGCACATAGGGAACATAGGAAACCGAAGCGACAATAATCAGGTGCTCAAAAACCGGTTCGCTATGATATACGGTCGTTCAAATTCATACCTACTCTCTCCATGATATCCAGAAAAGCAACTGAATAGCGAAAAAGAAGACTTAAGTATTGAAAGATTCAAACTAATTATTAACGGATATCTCAAAAATGACTGTTACCACAGAAAAGGTTGTTGGAAATATATAATGCGTTTTAAAGAAAGCTACACTTTTTGCGTAACCCATTTTGACTTTCCGTTATGGTCTACCAGTTATAGAAAATTATATAAAATTCCATCCGAATGAAGAGGGCTTCAGAAGTTATTCACAAAAAATTCAAGACGTTATACATTTTATTTATCATATAAATATCTTAAATATATGGCATTTTAATCAAAATAATTGAGCCAATTTTCAGAAAATCGAAAATTTCAAAAAGTCTTCCATGTGTAGGGTATTTTCTTGAAAATCTTCGTGTTGCATTCTTGTAAAATGCTAAACTTAACTACCAAGTTTGGCATTTATCGAACATTTCGTTTCTGGGTTATGCTGTTCACGGAAACACACACGCGCACGGACCTTTTCCTATTTTTTTTTAATTCAGGGTCCCAAAACATCCAAATGGAATTTTTGAGTGGTAAGTGGTAGAGAAGGTAATTAAACAAAACGTGTATTGCAGCTGATGTAATTGAATACTGTAATAGAAAATATTTTATGCGTAACATTCATCTATTTACCATAAATGCAGACTCAAGGATGAAGTGTGAAGACAATGAAGTCACCAAATATAGAAACTTAAAAACGTTTTTACTATCAGTGACAATAACACTAATTGGAAAGCCTATATCCATTATATTTTACCAAAACTGTGTAGGTGTTTTGACATTATGATTACTTCATTTTATAAATCAGAAAATCCTGTAACAGCACGTGTATTATGTTTGCTTTCATTCATTAATGGCTTATGGAATAATGTTCTGGGGATGTTCAAAGGACACTAAAAATAGGTCTTATAAAAAAATGTGATGATAAAAGGGCAGGGGCATAACGATCAGCTCTTTACAGCCTGCTAGGAAGTCTTTCCATTAGATTTCGAGAATATTCCAACTGTGTTCTTATTTATTGGAGACAACCCAAAATTGTTCATAAGGAATTCAAATATCAACAGAAAAGACTTCAGATACAGGTAGGACTTACACAGACCAAGTAATAATTTGCAGGCATTCAAAAAAAATATTTATTGCAATAGTACATTACTGCTTAATGCACTTCCATCTGTACCTCCCTCACCAACTCTTTCGAGTCCCTCTCACTCTCCCCTTGTTCCGTCTGTAACTCTCTTCCCTTCTGTCAACCTCAAAAGTTTCTCTCCGTCAGCCACTTAGAAACTCGCGTTTTCAGACTTCTGGAAGTACACTATTCCTCATTGACTTCATCAAACTACTGCTTTATATGCCCTAACAATACTAAAAAATTGGTATAACTTCCTAAATAAAACTTGTCAGAGAAATTTTGTTCATACTATTTTTACGTAAGGATTTCACATAGTTAACAATAAACGTAATATTTGTTTTTTACTCCATACCCCAATACATCTCCTTTTGAGGGAAGTTGAGATACCATAGAACCAACACTATTCGAGGGCTAAGGTCGTCATCATCACCACGATTTAGTTCATCACTAAACTGTTCCGTCCTCTAGAAGAAAAGCCTATCTCTCTATCTCTGATATGGACATTCAACACTTCTTTTTTGGGTTATAACAGCTTTCTTGATATTTTTGAGTCCTCCAGTCTCAGTATACGTTCTTTCTCTTGATTTCTATTTACTACAATGTTTTCTTTTATATTATAAATACTTAGTTACTCTCTTATGTTTGTGTTTCTCCTTTTATTCATTCTAGTATATTCTCCTACTGCTTTTAGGAATCACATTTTGACTGCCTGTACCTCATTTAATAATTTTTTATCAATGTACATATCTCAGAGTCATATAGAAACACTGGTTGTGGCAGTAATTTGTATCACAATAATGTAAATGCCAGAGTGATTGTAGTGTAAATAAGCATTATTGTATGACATTGATTTGAGATGTTTGTTAATTATAAGCATTGTTAGGAAATAAGTTTAGACGGCCTCACTGAAACTGACAATAGGAGCGGATAACAATGAGCGAGGGGGTGAGTTGAATATTAATTAGAAGAGAGAAACAAATGACGTCATATTGGCGCACTTTTCTGTAGAAATGGAGGGAATTTCTTCCCTAGAGCATATGTTTTCGTAATTTTTGATTGGATATAAAAATAGACGCTAATGTTGGCGCGTTTTATTAACCAATAGCAGCTCTGTTATAATCTTTAGGCATATCGGGGTGTGGGAGTATAAAAAGCTAAAGCCAGAGGCAAGTGTTGCCCAGTTCAACAAAATCATCCACGCGTTACACGTCGCTGAGTCCAACAGAATCATTCAGAAGTTAAACGTCGCTTAGTTCATCAGAATCGTTCGCGAGTTACACGTCGCAATTCTACAGAATCTCTCGCGTCTTAAAGTTTGTTATAAATGTGAAACACGCGAATTAATAATGTGCAGTAAATAAGTGATTATAGTGATATTAGAAAATATAACAGTTTCAGTCTGGCGTGTATCACGAGTCAATATATGAACTTAATTAATTGTGACGGTAATGAAATTGTAAAAATAAATTCTTTTATCAGAGTTATCTTTGAGTAAAGGCGGCGCCGTGGCCGAGTGGTTAGACCGCTCGCCTCCCACCGAGGCGGACCGGGTTCAATCCCAGGGACCTGCATGTGGGATTTGTGGTGGACGAAGCGGCGTCTGGGCGGGTTTTCTCCGGGTTCTCCGGTTTCCCCCGCCATTCATTCCACCAACTGCTCCATCATCACCTTTCCTTTCATCCATTTCACCAACATTTCGCTTCACCTACTTCCTTCATCCCATACCAGGCATCGGGCTGATCACCCATCCTGGATGTTCTGTCTGATCCATGAGTGTCTGCTCCTCGACGGGCCTCTGACCCCGGGCACCCGCCTGTAAGTCCTGGGGGGTGTAAGTCCTACATAAGAGGAGGGTAAACAGATAATGAATGAATATCTTTGAGTAACAAATCCTTTCCGTTTACACACCTTGATCAAGAGATATGCTCGACTTAATAATAATAGCTAGCCGGAGGACAATGAACCCAACATTCAAAGTAGTAATACAATAACAGACGCCCAGCAAAAGATAACACGAAGTGATGGCGACAAATTGGCTTCCGTACGTGGTGCATATAAACATGAAGCATCTTCCAACTACTAACAAATATTGCACTTCAAATTGGCGCACAAACGTGGGGCTAACAAATATCATACTTCATGGTACCGCCATCAATATGCAGAAATTGGTGACTTAAGGCAATATGTTATAATAGTTGTGTCATGTATCACAACAATCAGTTCAGATTCTTCATTATATTAGTAGTATTTAGAGCCCATTCTTACTACATAAGGCACCACATATGGAGTAACAGTGATACATGAAATGCAATGATAATTGGCAAAGGAAATTTAGGAAGAAAAACTTCCAGGCCTAACTTTAGAGTACCTCGCCTGCATAATAGTTGTGTCATGTATCACAACAATCAGTTCAGATTCTTGATTATATTAGTAGTATTTAGAGCCCATTCTTACTACATAAGGCACCACGTATGGAGTAACAGTGATACATGAAATGCAATGATAATTGGCAAAGGAAATTTAGGAAGAAAAACTTCCAGGCCTAACTTTAGAGTACCTCGCCTGCATTTGCCAGTTATGAGAGCACAGGACAACTTAGAATCCTAGAAGGACTGGAACCGCGGACCTCCCGTTCACGATTCGACTTAACGTCCTTAAGGTATCGGCAACCTTCTTGAGTGAAAATGTGCATGTATATAAAAATAATATGTAAACAATTTTTAAAATAGCGTCTTTTTATTTCAAAAATATATGTACATCATATACATTAATATTTAGCATATTAATAATTTGTGCGGTTTCATTGTCATTACCAGACATTGTTGTTTTCCTTTTATGTTGACTGGAATGACGTCACTCCTGGCTGGGAGTTATTGCTAGCCACGAGCGGAGGGGATATAGCGTCTGTCTTACTTAGGATTCCGTGAGAAGCGGATCGCGTGTGAAAGCCGGCCTTTGGATCGGTGGACATCTCCCCTCACCTTTCATATTTAATAATGCAGGAACCCCATTTGGTTGGGAAATAAATCTAGCAATGTGTAAGTATATTTGTGTTATGGATTTTGCACAGTGAAAACCCGCGCCTTCCTCTTTAAACTCCACACCAGTTTCGGTCCTCCACGACCAAGTGTGTATACGTCCGCTCAATGTACGTGCTGGGTAATAAAAATTCATTTAATTGTTCATGTAAACCTTTAGGCCTCTATCCAGCATGTAACAACATCAATTGTTTGTTCAAAATAGAAACTAACAAATATATTTGTAACAGCTTTATTGTTAGTAACTACAGAAGATTTCCATACTCTCTAAAAAAATAAATAACCTTGTGAAGCATCATTATTACATTCTTATTTTCCAACTCATAAATTTGCAGTTCTTAAATCCTCGAATGTTTCATCCATCATAAATTATACATTACGGGAATCAACCATTTACCTTGAGTTACTCTGGTTGCACACTTTATTTCATTCGTGTATTAATCCCTTGATTGCATTTTCTTTTGTGAGTATTCGTGCTTATATTCTCTGTGTTCCTTATTAAATAGGATGGTTCATTATTTTAGGCTAAAAAGCCAATGCATCACATACTGATATTAAATCAAATGCTTTTACTGAGTCTTCTGGTTTGTGGGAGAAAATACAGAGAAATCTACCTAAATAGGCTTGAAAACTAGAAGTCTTATCAAATGGATTAGTTTATTAACTACCAGGTTTAGGGAACCGGTTGAAAGGTCTTGTGAATTTATATGTATAAATTGAACCCAAAATAAACACGTTTTGTTTCGCATTATGTAAGCTAGGGTTAGTAAATTTTCACTAATGATTAATTTCTCGGATTGAGAAAGTAAGCGTGTTTACTTTCTCTACTGCTGACCTATAGTAAGTAGAGAAGGTATTGCGTTTCACCTAAAAATTCAACACCAAGATCTCACCGGAAATACAGGTTTGAGGTTCCCTGAATTAAAAAAGAAGTATTTTTTTAAAAATTCCATCTGTATGTGTGGGTGTCTATGAACAGCCTAACTCAAAAACGAAAAGGCGGATCAACACCAAACTTGTTTATTTAGGTTCAGTATTTTCCAAAAATAGACAAAGATTTTCAAGAAAATCCCCCACCCCAAACTATCCTTTACATGGAACATTTTTTGAAAATGTTTATTTTTTCAAAAGTGGCTCTAACGAACTTGATTACAGTACCATACGTTCAAGATATTTTCATGGCAAATGAAATGTATATCTTGAATTTTCTGGGAATGTCCCCAACAGTCCTCTTCATTCTGAATGACTTTTGCATAACTGGTAAATCATAAAGAGATAGACAAAGTTTTACTACACAAAAATGTAGATTTCGTTAAAGCACACAATTTATGTCATATATAAAAACTTCACTAAAACAAGTAACTTTTAGAAATAAGAGAAGTATGGTTTTAAAACATTTATTAGTAAGTATACAAAGTTATTCCAAGGAAAGTTATTCTAATAGAATTCCAATAAAATTCTAATCTACTTCAGTTAAACCAGATATACATTTCCGAAAACAGCTACGTTACACGTTTTGTTATGGATACAAAGGGAAGAGCAATACACGAATGTTTTAGAACTGGACGCTATATGCTGGCCTTAAAATTCCAACTCTTTCCATGACATCGCGAGAAACAGCTGAAAATCGACAGGAATTGTAAGGAATGGCTAACTGGCCAATTCGACTATTAATAACGCATATCTTGCAAATGGCATATGCCACAAAAAAGTTATTTGAAGTAAATTGTGCGTTTTAAAGAGCTACATATTTTGTGGAGTACGTTTCCGTCCATCCCTTAACGTTTACATGTTGTACAAGTTTATACAAAATTCCTTTCAAATGTACGGACTTCACAGGCTATTCCCAGAAATTCTAAATACGCATTTTGTCATGTAAATATCTTATTATATGGTATTTTAATCAAAATCGTTAGCCATTTTTTAGAAAATTATAAATTTCTAAAAATGTTCCATGTAAAGGGTAGTTTAGGGGGAGGATTTTTTGAAAGGTCTTCTTGTTGCATCCTTGGAATGTGCTGAAACCGAATACCAAATTTACCACACACACACACACACACGCACACACACACACACACACACACACAAACACACACACACACACGGATAGTTTTCTAAAACTGTTTTTTGGATTCTGGGGGTCTCAGAACATATATTTCCGGTATAGAATTTTTGGGTGGAATGTAGAGAAAGTAAAATTTAATTGCTGATAAATGTTAATCAACATTTTGTCTAATTATGAAAAAAGAATATCTTCCTTAACGAACAATACATTTTATAAAAGTAGATAAATGACTTGAAGATGTGTATCTACCTTCTGTGAAATTTCAGTCGGATATTTCAAATAATTTCTGAAATGAGTCATGAAGTTAGTGAATTTAACATTGGCGGGATAGAGGATTTAGTCTCTCCTTAAGCACAGACATTCACATATCTTCTCAACTCAGTAACCAAAGCGTTTTTCGATCAAATCCCTTTACCGAGTATTGTACCTTATATGCAGAAAATACAGATAAATGTATTTATTTATGTGTGAAGAAAGGAGGACGTTTTAATTTTCATAACTAACAGTTATAACAACTCTAGCTCATCAAGAAGCTTTATGATGAAAGATAAATGTACACAACAAATCACTGCAGCAGCATCTCCCAAGCGAACAGCAACTAAATGCGTCCATTCCCTTTACCTCATTTCCGTTCTATTCAACAGCTCATCACCCAAATGAGTATTTTTTTCAGATTGTTTCTCCTTGATGCTGTGTACATATTTTCCCAGAGATCCCTTCAAGTCAGTTTAACGTAGGGTAATATTAATGTGACATAGGTTCATTTAAAAGTCTAGCTCCGGTTTAGAGTAGCTGAAAAAACCTACACAACACTTGACGTTTCATTCTTTGGTAGTTAATTTCTCATTACGAGAGGAATTTTCTCACTTACCGCTACACGTCACATCACACGGAAGTAGGTATAAGGAGCGGTGACTAACACTCTTTTAATTACCAGCATCCGGAGCTGTTCGTATCAGCTCTACCAGGTAAAGCGTGTAAATAATTTAAATACAAACAAAAACTTGTTTCATAATCAACATAACCTCGCCTTCATAAACAAGAACGGTGTTGGTCTTCAACGGGTTGCCGGATTCAACAGCATTTTCCCTTTTGGGATTCTTAAAACGCCCCCTCCTCGCCATAAAGCATTAATAAAATTCTGTGCTACACTCACATGACTTTCTCTACTCTTGTACAAGCTATTTTTACAAACTCTTACGCTCCATCTATTTCATATTAATCGAGATAAACATTTGCAGAAACGATCTTTTGACATGAAAAGAGAATTACATTTTACACATAATGACCAGTTCTATAAAAAATCTGATGTGTTACACTCACATGACTTTCTCTACTCTTGTACAAACTATTTTTATAAACGCTTATTCTCCATATGCTTCATGTTAATCGAGATGTTAATCTTATTGCTAATTTTCTTGTAGATGCAAGGGGAATATGGTAGGTTTTAAGCGATAGTCAAGTATTTTAAGCACTGGTTTTAAGCATTCCATTCTCTTTGCATGTCCAGGAAAAAAATGAATAAACGAATTTCAGAAAAAGTATTGGAAAATTTAAGGGAATAACAAGCAATATCTCGAAAATGATTCACTCAACAACAAAAATGTATGACATAAATTGTGTATTTTAACGTGATATACATTTTTTGTGTCGTAAAATTTTGTCTATCTCTTATGATTTACCAGTTATGTAAAAGTCGTTCACAGTGAAGAATACTTTTGGAGACATTCCCAGAAAATTCGAGATATACATTTCATTTGTCATAAAAATATCTTAAACATATGTTGTTTTAATCATAATCGTTAAAGACATTTTTGAGAAAATTAAAATTTTCGAAAAATGTTCTATGTAAAGGGTAATCTGGGGTGGGGGGATTTTCTTGAAAACCTTCGTGTCGCATCTCTGGAAGATACTGAACCTAAATATGAAACGGCAACTCTAGGCCGAGCCCAAGAACTATAATTACAGATAACTTATTAATTAACTTTTAGTGATGTTAAATCGTATTATGTAAATATCTTTTTCTCATACTGCTTGTATATTTTAAGAAGGGTGATTTAACATTATGTATCTATCTAGGTTATTAATATTAGTAGAGTTATAAATGGTTTAATGTAAATAATTTAAGCGCTATGTTAAAATACTGTCCACGAGGGAAAGTTTTAGCTACAGGAATAGTGCTTTCGAAGGCAGAAAACCTAGTTTTATTACCTCTCTCCGGTCGCTGTGCTATTATTCCTACAGCGAGGGTGTAGAGCCTTTGTCCCATTATTTGATAATTCGCCGTGACCAAGTGAGTGAGAAAGACAACCTTAACGGTAAATGTAGGAAAAGCCGCGATTTATATTAAAATTGGACCAATGAGATCCCTGAAAGTTTATTCGAAATAGTTAGACGCGTCGAGTCGCGCTAAAAATGGACCAATAGGAAAGGAAGCAGCCTCAGGAGCCTGAGACTATAAATGGATCTGTTTGGAGAAAATTCGGGGCAGTTTTGGTAATGTGTAGTCAGGGAGAGATGCTGCAGGATGCGTGAGATATCGCGCCCAGAAAGGAATCAAGTCAGCTTTGTCATGTCAGCGTAGTATTGCATTTATTCGGCAGTTTTGGTAATGTGTAGTCAGGGAGAGATGCTGCAGGATGCGTGAGATATCGCGCCCAGAAAGGAATCAAGTCAGCTTTGTAATGTCAGCTTAGTATTGCATTTTATTCGGCAGTTTTGGTAATGTGTGGTCAGGGAGAGATGCTGCAGGATGCGTGAGATATCGCGCCAAGAAGGGAATCAAGTCAGCTTTGTAATGTCAGCTTAGTATTGCAATTTATTCGGCAGTTTATGTCATGTGTGGTCAGGGAGAGATGCTGCAGGATGTGTGAGATATCGCGCCAAAAAGGGAATCAAGTCAAATTTGTCATGTCAGCTTAGTATTGCATTTTATTCGAGAGTTTTCGTAATGTGTGGTCAGGGAGAGATGCTGCAGGATGTGTGAGATATCGCGCCAAAACAGGGAATCAAAATAGTTTTAGCAACACACCTAAGATCCGCTACTCTGAAAGCGACAATAAGAATAGTTATATTTCGTGACATATCCACGCCATAGTCTAACAGCGGTGGACAGTATTTTACAGCGACAATACCAGTTTTGTATACTACGAGTGTTAAATTAAATAAAAAGAAACGGCAGTGTCATCTTTTCATAAACAAAGCAAGTCTATGTCTTCCTATATCACCACCCGAGATCTACGTTTTCCTTTACCGAGGATAAGTCCATGCTCCCATATAATTTAAGGAAAATTACTGCAGCTAGCCGAGGATAAATTGAAGAACCAACACGCTGAGAACTTCTGGAAGCAACGGGAGAAGCATCAAGGTAAGCTACAGCAACGGATGAGGAGGTGATCGCCGCAAACTGGCGCCCAACGTGGGGCTCGAAGGGAAGAACGACACGAACGGAGGACTAGGAAACAACGAACAGACGAAGAATCTTCAGAGGAAAGGGGCACAGCAGAACAAAAATTACAACGCGAACTTCTAGTCTACCTACGTGGGACAACAAAACAGCTGAGAACATCGCTTCTAGAACTTCACCAGGATTCGAACCCGGAACGCATCAGTTAACATTGAAAAAAAATACAGGTTAGAACTTTTATTCAAAAACAAACAAAAAGGCATGCAGAGTAGTGACTCAGTTTTGTGAACACATGTTATTGAGAGGGGGTAAAGTCATTACTAGGGAGGTAGAACTTGCTAACGGAACCATGAGTAGGTCAAGGGAAGATTTGGAAGAACTGAATGGGGAGGCTATTGTCAGCATAACAACAGATGGAGAAAATATGGGTGCAGCTGAAGTAGAAGTTAGGGAAAGGCAATCACCGATTGAGCAGGTCATTGACGCAGGTCAAAACCAGCTGCTAATATTGCTTCAACATTTGAGCGCAAAGATAGATGAGCAGAGTAAGGAGTCAAAAAGAAATTTGAGTGAACAAATTAACAATTTAGAAGGGAAATTAAATGAGCTGAGTAAGGAGTCAAAAAGAAATTTGAGTGAACAAAATAAAAATTTGGAAGGGAAATTAAATGAGCAGAGTATACAGATAGGTGAATATGTCAGAGAGGAAAACAGGAAGATGAGAGGGGAATTAGCTCAGGAGATGAGGGAATATTTAGGTGAACAGGTCACCCGATTACAAAGTCAATTGGACTCCAAATTCAGTCAGCAAGGGATGGTAGTGCAAGAAATTCAGGCAGGACAACTATGTCTAAGAAACGATGTAGAAAAACTAAGGAAGGATGTAGAAACAGAATTAAGTGTTACCAGCTTAGCCATAAAGGAACAATTGGATGATGACTTAAGAGCTGTAAATGTTTCTTTAGAAAAAAAACAAAGTACCTTAGAATCTAACATTCAAAGGGAGTTCAAAGAATTTAGAATAGTGTTAGAAAAGGATCAGGGAAAGATGAATGAACTTTCGTCAAAAATGACTGAACAGCTCTCAAATCATCATGAAATTGTGAAGAGGGTGGAAGAGCATGAAAATTGTGTAAAGGAGTTAAAACGCTCTATTGGTAGACTAGGGATAAGTGTGAGACAGAGTGATGATAGCTCACCCAGTGAAACTAGCACCACTTTTAGGGAGGTAAATGGAGGCCAAAGTCCAGCTGCCGACCCATATAATTTTAATTCAGGGCACCAATGTACATCTAACCATGCAAGTAATGCAAACTACCATTTATTAAATGAGATAGGGGTACCTACTTTCGAGGAAAATTCGGCTGATAATCCTAAACAATACCTAAATGACCTTGAGGAGTATTTCCGTTTGAAGCAGATTCCGGACGAGCTAAAGATGTTAATCGTTCGTAAAGGTTTACGTCAAAGGGTTCTCCAATGGGTAAGATTGACTTTGGGGGAGAATAATAATTTTGAATATTTCAGAAGGGCATTTTTGAATAAGTATTGGAGTACTAATACTCAGAACCAGGTGAGATCTATCCTAGTTAATGGCAAGTACGATGAACGCGGAAACCTAAGCATGGTAGATTATTTGCTAACTAAAGCACAGAGTAGTAGACTAATCGAGCCACCCATAAGCGAGAGGGATTTCATTAATATGATTGTACCACATTATCCAGAACGGATACACCATTACCTACTCATTGCGAAGCCAAATTCTATTCCCGAATTGATTGAGTTGGTATCATCATTCGAGACAAGTAGTAGGAACCACGTACAAAACTATACAGTTCGAACATTACCGGATAATTCAAGGAATGCGAATTGGAGAGGAAACGCGAGAGGGAACTATAACCCCAGAGAGAGATACTGGAACGACGTACCTCAATCCGGGAACAGAAACTGTCAAAATAACCGTTTCAGGAGGGAAGGTGATAACCAATATCACATAAATGCTATACAAACCAGACCAAGATATAGTGGCCGTTTTAATTATAGGAGAGGCAGAAACAATGAAAACAGATCCAGAGAACATTATTTCTCTGACCGAGGGGAAAGTGATGTAGGAGAAAGGTATGACGAAAATTATCCAGAAAGAAACGAAAGGAGAGAGAGACATTCCCGGGGACATTTTAGAGGAAGCAGAGGAAACTATAGGCAAACTCAGAGAGCGGGAAATGTGGAAGAGACTAGCGGAGCACCAAATAGTGTCGATAACCCGGAAAACTAAGACAGGATCCAATCAAGAGCTCGGAGCGGATTCTAAGCGCGCAAAATTCTCAAATAAACAGAAAATGTGAAACAGGGCTCAAAAATGAATTTATACTGGGAGAACTGATAACTACTATTCAAAATCACTCGGAAAAGGATCTGACAGATTCCCCTAGCATAAAGGTAGTATTATTGGATGAAGAATATAACGCTTTAATAGACTCTGGAGCCAATGTGAGTGTATGCAGCCTGAGGTTATATCAGAACCTGGTAAATAAAGGAATTAAGCTAATGACATTACCCATAAGGAACACGGTATGCCGGGTAGCAGTTAACAAAGAGGTTACCCGAATAAAAATGCAAGTAATGTTGAACATGAAAATAGGAGAAGAAAATTTTGAGTTTATTTTTCTGGTAATCAATAATTTGATTTGTGACATTTTGATTGGGTGTGACGTTTTGTTTGAATTAAGAGCTAGGGTTGATTTTGCCGATAAAGTTTTGAAAATAGAGAAGAACAGAAAAACATTAGAAATCCCTTTTGTAGAGGGTATGAAGCAGGATACTTATAACAAAACCCAAGGAGAAGAAGATATAGCCGAAGAAAGATTTTTCGTACAATTATTACAAACAGGTAGGGGTGAGAAATTAATTGCTATAGTACAAGGGGAAGAAACCGATGAGATGCATGCGTTCGCTGACAGGTTTTACAACGGGTATACGGAGCACAATGAGAAAGATTATGGTTACGCCCGAAATAAAGAATTCCAAGATACCGGCAGCCAGGTAGAAGCAGTAGAGGAGAAAGTGACCCTTGCCGAGAACCTCACAGAGACACAAAGGCATCTATTAAGGCGAATGTTACAAGAAAACAAAGCGGTATTTTCGGACGTCCCAGGCAAGTGCAAAGCATACAAACACAGTTTTAAGGTACAAGATATTGCACCCTTCACACACAAGTATCGGGATATTCCGATTGCATTAAGGGAGAGAGCCAATTATTATATACACAGATCATGTGAGTCTTTCATTTATGAAACGTTGTCGGCTTACGAGTACTAAATTATCTAGGTACATCCATGAGATTCTTTCGTATGATGTTGAGGTGAAACACATTCCAGGAAAAACAAATGTTTTTAGCGATTTGCTGTCTAGGTTACATAACAACAGTGAAATACCGGAGAGAATAGAACGCCCTAAAAATGAAGTAACATTAATGAGTATTGAAATACCCTTGAGTAAAGGATTGATAAAAGAATTAAAAGGAATAGGGGACCAGCAGCGACGAGATGAGAAGTTAAATAAATTAATAAAAAAGGCCCCAGAAATAGATGAAAATATCAAGGGAAACATAGGGTTAAAAGGGGGCGTGTTATATAAACTACATGGCAGTGAAATACAGAAATGGAAGACATATATACCTAAGAACATGGAGAATGAACTCATAAGCACGTTCCATCAAGCTCTAGCACATTCTGGCTCAGAACGCACCGCTTTAATGATCCAAGAAAACCTGTATATTCCAAAATTACACCATAAAGTAAGGAGAATAATTTCGACATGCTTACAATGTCAAAAAGCAAAGCCACTGAATATACAATACGAATACGAGACAAACTCAATACTAAGAGAAAAACCAGGAATGTTAGTGACCTTGGACTGTCATGGTGAGATGCCCCGTAGTAAATTTGGATTTAGGTATATAATAGTGTTAATAGATGTATTTTCAAAATTTGTGAAAATTTACCCAGTCCGGAAGATTACAAGTGAAACATGCCTAAGGAAGATAATGAAGTCGTATGTTCCACAATTTGGAAAGATGAAGGCAATTTTATGTGATAATGCTTCAATATTTACCAGCAGAAAATTTGTAGACACCTTAAAAGAAAACGAAATCACGTTGTATCATTGCTCAAAATACCACCCACAAAGCAATCCCTGCGAAAGAATAATACGGGACATTTCGGTTTATTTGAGAATTTTGGCCAATAAAAAACACAGTGATTGGGCAAATCACTATCAGCGCATCGAAAGTATTTTAAATGAAAGTGTGAACCCTACTACCGGTTATAAGCCCATCGAGCTGATGAAGGGGAAATTAATGGAAACACTCGAAGGGGAATTACCACAGACACTAGAAGCTAAAGATCCGAAAGCACTAACGGAAGAAGAGATGTTTAAGAAAGCTTTTGAAAGAATGGCCAATAAGGCGCAGAAAAGAAAAGAAAAGTTTAAGAAGAAGAAACGAAAACCCTGGTTGATCAAATTGGGAGACTTAGTATTGGTACGGGACAAGAAAAAGTCTAGCATTCTGAACAAAAGGTATCATAGAATGGAAAATTTATTTAAAGGTCCATACCGGGTGATAAACATTTTTGGCTCGGATACATTTGAGTTACAAGAAATAAAGAATTCCAAGATCGTAGGGAGATACCATAAACAGTTGCTCAAACCGTACAAATGTTTAGAGAATGAGAAGGGTGAAGAATATAATGAAAATAATCAGGTTAGTTTTACTCGAAATGAGGTAACACCCCTGTGAACAAATAGTAAAGGTAATACACCCGATAAATAAGGATGTAAAGAAATAAATAAAGGCATAATAATTATGTACCAATATGTATGTAAATAGATTTAATTTTAGAACTTAAATTGGGTATTAGAGTATTTGTATGCGTCACAAGTTATTCGTGTGCGGGAAATGTATTGTGTATAAGAATGTCTCTCGGAAACCTGTTTTTAAAGGGAGAGTGTAGAGTGAATGACCCAAATATAAACATCACCGGTTTGTCAGAGCCCTTGTGAAGGAGCAGGTATAGCGAAGGGTCTCTGTCAACAAAACAAACGAACAAAGGCCATAATCAGAGGAATTATTCTGTAAAAGAAAATTGTATCAAGTGTTGAAAAATTTATTCTTTTCCAGAACAGGGCAATTTGAAACGGCAACTCTAGGCCGAGCCCAAGAACTATAATTACAGATAACTTATTAATTAACTTTTAGTGATGTTAAATCGTATTATGTAAATATCTTTTTCTCATACTGCTTGTATATTTTAAGAAGGGTGATTTAACATTATGTATCTATCTAGGTTATTAATATTAGTAGAGTTATAAATGGTTTAATGTAAATAATTTAAGCGCTATGTTAAAATACTGTCCACGAGGGAAAGTTTTAGCTACAGGAATAGTGCTTTCGAAGGCAGAAAACCTAGTTTTATTACCTCTCTCCGGTCGCTGTGCTATTATTCCTACAGCGAGGGTGTAGAGCCTTTGTCCCATTATTTGATAATTCGCCGTGACCAAGTGAGTGAGAAAGACAACCTTAACGGTAAATGTAGGAAAAGCCGCGATTTATATTAAAATTGGACCAATGAGATCCCTGAAAGTTTATTCGAAATAGTTAGACGCGTCGAGTCGCGCTAAAAATGGACCAATAGGAAAGGAAGCAGCCTCAGGAGCCTGAGACTATAAATGGATCTGTTTGGAGAAAATTCGGGGCAGTTTTGGTAATGTGTAGTCAGGGAGAGATGCTGCAGGATGCGTGAGATATCGCGCCCAGAAAGGAATCAAGTCAGCTTTGTCATGTCAGCGTAGTATTGCATTTATTCGGCAGTTTTGGTAATGTGTAGTCAGGGAGAGATGCTGCAGGATGCGTGAGATATCGCGCCCAGAAAGGAATCAAGTCAGCTTTGTAATGTCAGCTTAGTATTGCATTTTATTCGGCAGTTTTGGTAATGTGTGGTCAGGGAGAGATGCTGCAGGATGCGTGAGATATCGCGCCAAGAAGGGAATCAAGTCAGCTTTGTAATGTCAGCTTAGTATTGCAATTTATTCGGCAGTTTATGTCATGTGTGGTCAGGGAGAGATGCTGCAGGATGTGTGAGATATCGCGCCAAAAAGGGAATCAAGTCAAATTTGTCATGTCAGCTTAGTATTGCATTTTATTCGAGAGTTTTCGTAATGTGTGGTCAGGGAGAGATGCTGCAGGATGTGTGAGATATCGCGCCAAAACAGGGAATCAAAATAGTTTTAGCAACACACCTAAGATCCGCTACTCTGAAAGCGACAATAAGAATAGTTATATTTCGTGACATATCCACGCCATAGTCTAACAGCGGTGGACAGTATTTTACAGCGACAATACCAGTTTTGTATACTACGAGTGTTAAATTAAATAAAAAGAAACGGCAGTGTCATCTTTTCATAAACAAAGCAAGTCTATGTCTTCCTATATCACCACCCGAGATCTACGTTTTCCTTTACCGAGGATAAGTCCATGCTCCCATATAATTTAAGGAAAATTACTGCAGCTAGCCGAGGATAAATTGAAGAACCAACACGCTGAGAACTTCTGGAAGCAACGGGAGAAGCATCAAGGTAAGCTACAGCAACGGATGAGGAGGTGATCGCCGCAAATACCAAGTTTGGTGTTTATCCGACTGTTCGTTTCTGAGTTATGCTGTTCACAGACACACACACGGACATGTTTCCAAATATGCTTTTTTGGATTCAAGGGGTCTCAAAACATGTATTTCCGGTGAAATCTCGGTATGAAATTCTTGGGTGGAATGCAATACTTCCCCTACTTACTATACGTGGTAGAGAAAGTAAAAAGTACAGACTGCAACATAGTGTCACAACGTGTTATAGTGTCAACAACTTATCATAAATAGATCCGGTGGGCAAAAATATAGAAAGATGAACTTTATCATTTTGCATCTGCCACTTTTGATTGTGAACTGTGCACCACTTGACATTAACACAGCATAATTTTCACATATTTTTGAGTAGAGAGAAAAAATTTAAACCCATCTTTAAGGACAAGGTTTGCTCTACTAAGTGTAGTACTGCATCTTCTATGTGCTCAAGCTATATGGTTTCTTTCTTTTTGCGAATAAACATGAGTTTGTTTTCACCATGCTTTGAACAGCTTTTTCTGTGAATGATATTTGCTGGTAAAAATGAACTATTGAAAATAGCTAAATTAAACCTTAGGAGGATAAAATAACCTAAATGTTGTTGGGCATTCCCTTTTGTATAAATACTATGGTTGATATTTTTAATAAAATGGTATAATTGTGAAAGATATCCATTCTTCCTTAATAAGCAAATTTATTTGATAAAAGAACATCAGTGAACATGGAAGGCATGTATCTACATCCTGTAAAAAGTTCCGTCCAATATCTTAAATAGTTTGAGATAATGGGTCATAAATTTAGTAGATTTAACATTGGTGGGATGGGCGCCGGGTTGGCGCAGTGGTTCCTTTCCCGCTATCGTACTGAGGGTCCGGGGTTTGATTCCCGACTCTGGGTGGCGATTTTAAGTTTTCCCTATCCACGTCTTCAACTCTGACTTGTTGATGCGAAATATTCCCATGACACGACGTGGTTCGGAGTCCAGTAAAAGCTGTAGGTCCTCTCAATCCATCGCCATCCTCATCATCCTACCATGGATTCCGCTGGGTACCTCCACCTCAGAAATGGGTCCAATCATTGCTTGGTAGAGTGAGGTATCCCCCTAAGGTCATAGGTCATGTGGAGAGTATTAAAAACGACGACGACATTGGTGGGATAGTGCTTTTAATCTCCCCTTAAGAGCTGTGACTATCGCAATTTGCTAATGCGTCTTCCATCTTCCTGAAAGACCTAAGAGGTTTAAGACATCTTTGAAATGTATATAAAAAATTAGGGAAATGTGGGTTCTCTTACTTTCTCTACCATTTACCTATAGATAGTACTGAATTCCATATAAAAATTAAATATAGGGATTCACGTTTTGAGGGTCTGAATAAAATCTTATCATCATCTCTTCTCATCTCCCAATGGAGCCTTCTGTTTCACACTGCACCGATGAGCGTATCATTTCAGCCAATGGAAGCAAAGAAATCGTTTCACTCCACGTTAATTAGTGATTATCGGCCCAGTCCCTAGAAGTGAGACAATATAACATTCCATCTAATAGCCGTCCTCCGTGGACTAGTGGTACCGTGCTAGCCTCCAGTTCCCAAGGTCGCGGGTTCAAACCCGGCGGAGAGCAATGGATTTTTTCGGGCGTAAAAATCCTTAGCATGGCTTCCTTCGGAAGGGTAGTAAAGCCGGTGGTCCCGTGTCGTAGATTTACGGCACGTAAAAGAACCTCAAGCCTGATAAAGAGGCCTCTGACCAAAATTACCGGTCTTTCACGCTCAATATGGAATGGGACGCTAAGAACCATAGTAGTTAAAGAGCGTCCATAAATAAAACTCAATTTCAATTTTTTCCCATCTAATCTGGTGTTTAAATGAGCACATGCCAAACAATGAGGGGAGGGAAGAGATACTACTATAACGTGTAGCGTTATCTAGGTTTTCTAAACGTAATTTCCGAGTTCATTTTTGGGTATGAAAATGTTGATGCATAATTGATATACTGTTGCCTAATTTACGTCAAGTCATGAAATTTCTGTAGGCACTTTACACAACTCCAATGATCGACGATAGTGTTACTGTTTTCTGTTAGAGCGCTGACAATGCGTTAATATCAAAATATGATGCAGTTGTTTAAACTTTCTATCAAAAACAATGTTTTATTGGTATTACGTTCTCAAAGGCTCTATACTTTGGCTTATTAGAACAGTCATTAAAAATGACAAAGTAGATAACATTTACCCATTAACAATTGAAATACACAAAGCAATAAGTGTCGAATTTGCATATTAAATACAATGAAAGGTAATGATAGCGTATTAAACACTGTGAAGAAGTATCCAGTTGTAACGGGCCAGAACTCTTACACCCGAGCAGTTAGATTAGATTCATCCGTAACTAAATCGTTTGTAGTAAGTCAGTTTCTCACAGTTACATTTACAATTAAAATGAAAATAAGGATATATTTTATCACAGCATATACTGATAAAAGTCCTCATTCTATATCCACATAAGTCTAAAGCATTTATAGAATATTTCTGCTACCTGCTTCAATTATCTTCCGAAATAGTCAATTTCTCTGCTGATGTTTTCTTTAATGTCCTCTTAATGGAAATTGAACTTTATTTCCCACCCCCCATAAATAAAAATGACACGATGTGGGATTCCATGGGATCTATAACCGCCTACTAATTACCCTGTTTTCAAGAAAATTCCGATTTAAATTTAATGACTCTTCTACTGTGTGCGTAGTGGCAGAGTTTTGCCGTAAATATCCATCAGTTTTGCAGACAACGGCGTATCTTATTCTATAACAATCTGCGTTTACTGCAAAAAGTCTTGGTTCTGTTGTTTACATTTCCCGCGCACCATACCCGATTTTCACTACGTGTAATGGAGTTTCCTGCACTAAATTGGGTATCTCCGACTCATCACCACAGAGTAGCAACTTTAACTTGAAGTGGCAACATGAGACACGTATTTTTCTGTATTTGATGTTGGCAAAATCCCTTTATCAGTTGTGTTTCATACCTACCCCTATGTGCTAATCTCTTATTGGTTTGAACAAAGTGAGCGGCGAAAGGGGTGAAAAACGAAGCATTTTATCTGAATGGCTGAAAGATACTCACCAGACATTCGCCAAATCTGTCCGTCTCTTATTGATTTGATGTCAATCAATGAACAGTGGTCGATTTCCGGCTCAGGAGCGAAGGAAGCCGGACCGGAAGGGGTTAAGCAAACATTATGTGATAAATAGATACATATTTATTTTTATCTTGCATGGCTTACAGCCCATAAGATAATTCATATAAAATTATAACCTAAAATTAAGTGCATGCAAATCATAAGGGCACACTTTAATTACAAGTCATTAATAAGGTGAAGTGGTTGGAGCACATTAGTTTTTAAACAATTTCCGCTTTGTTACACCAGGTGAACAAAAAGTACGGAATATTGGCCATAACTTTCAAATGGATCAATGAAGTTAAGTGCCAACTTTTCTGATTCTCATGGGAGGTAGGGGCCCTCCAAATAGCATAAGGGACAACGTTCCAGCAGGTCCCAAGTAGGGTGAACTTCAGAATTTTAAATTGCCGCATGATATAAATTTGAGATGGTGATAGTGCACAATAAATGAAGAAACTTTTGTTTAAAACCTTTTTTTCATAAATGAAAACTTGGAGAATTTATAGGGTATTGAAACTGTATTTAACATACTTCATCATCTTTATTCTCTAAGCTTGTATTTACGGATGACTGGTATTTAAGCGCTGTTGTGGTTATATTTCTTTTCAATTTTACCACTGTAGACTGAGTTATGTTTTTCTTTGGATTCAACTCCTTAAAAATCCACATCCCTTTTCGGCATAATAATCATTAATAATTGTATTCCTTCCTTACAGTGAGATTCACCATGGTATGCAAGATCTCAATGAAGAATGACTTGCTTGAAAATAAATAAACCTATTGTTGTCTAGTTGCTAGATCTTTTTTATTCTCACATAATTACAAGGTTAAAGAATAAAGATGATTATATAAAATTTCAAAACCCTATAAATTCTCAAGTTTTGATTTTAGGAAAACATGCTTAAATAGAAGTTTCTTAAGCTATTAAGGACTATCAGAATACCTCAGATTTACACTATGGTTCCATTTAAAATTCTAAAGTTCATCCCCTCACCCCACTTGGGTCCACTGGTGAGCTGCCGCTTATTCTGTTTGAATGGCCCCTACCTCCCATGAGAATCAAAATGTCCGCACTAAACTATATTGATCCATTTAAAAGCTATGACCAATATTCCATACATTTTGTTCACCCCGTGTATGTCATTTGAAACGAACAAAGGATATAGAAACAAACCGAAAATTATTGTCCCTAATGAGCAAGGTTATAGCGCAGCGAGGACTGCTGACCTATGGTGTACTCCACGAACAGCGTCAAACTGGTGGAAGAGATACCACTAATGTGGTTAATGGACACGTATTTAATTATTTGGTGTAAATGGTGTATTTAATTATAATGCAGTTCGAATGGCACAAGCTTCAAAAGCATATCACAACGGGATACTAAGCAAAATTAAAGTACATGTGAAGAAAAAAGTTTAATGAATAAAGTTTTCAGAAGAGATAAAGTATTTTACTTTGAATAACAATTATCTAACGGGTTAGGGTATTATGGGGTTGTTATTGTTACAATTATTATTACCTTCTACTAATAATAATTGTTTGCAAAGCAATAACAGCAACAAACATTGATTTTGAATTATAAACTGTCACAAACAAGCGTGATAAGGAACTGAATTATACGAAATGAACCACGTAAGACGAAAAAGAATTATTAAAAGTTCGAAAACCATAGCATTTTCGCATTACTTGAAAAGCATTGGCAACCTTCTTTATATTACATTTCTTGCAAAACTCTGACAATAACATTTAAGATAATATTCATTCTCATTAACAATGGAAAGGTAAATTCAGAGTAAAGAAATGCCAATCTGGATTCGAACCATTGATCTTCAGCTTACGCTACCGCTCACTCCGCTGTCTGAGCTACGATGTCGATATGATAACACGTCATGAAATTCTCTATATGGCTCTAAACACAAGGATCCCTCACTTCTCCTTAAGCTAACATACTCCAATACCGACTTAAGTACTTTTTCATTCTGATTCTACCTTTCCAGCCTACGGAAGAACAATTAATAAGACTTCATTTTTTATGTTTTCTCAAAGAATCTAAAACTGCCTTGGATCCTAACCTCTGGTGCACATCCGCCATCGCGAAAAAAAGGCTGTGCAAAAGCCGCCAATCAACTTGGGTTGCTGGTATTAGGTAAGGAGTGCGGTGGAGCCATGAATGGGGAGGGATCCCTGACTAGCTTAAGCACGCAGTTCACTATATCGGCACTTGTTTTGCATCCAAGTGTTCGTGGTAGAGAAAGTAAAAAGCGAGAAACAAGGATATAAGGAAACAACTAAAAAGTGAATCACTAAATATCAATATTAATATTAATATGCTATTAAGCAGCAGAATTGGCAGTATTGAAGAAAATGATTTCAAAGCAATCTTTAACTACAGAACGAGAGGAAGATGAGAAAGAAGGTGGCCAAGGAAGCAGGAGGCATCTGTAACCAGAATGAACGAGCAACCCCGAGAAGATCGCCATATGGCAGGATTAAGGACATTTTCTTGATTATTATGCATTAATGTAGTTAAATAAATCACACCAAATTATAAAAAAACTAAAATGTGTCAAATGTCATGTCAAACAAAAGTATTAATGGCATTAAAGTTACTTAGAACTTCAGCACGGCCCAGATTCTCTAAATGCGTGAAGCACAATGAACAAACTTTCATGTAATGTTAGTAAATGTATAAAAATATATTTCACTAAACCAAAAACAAAACCTTAAAAATGTTTATAATATTAACAGGACCCCACTCGTTGAAGTGGCTGAAAACAATGGTTTAGGAGTACATTTTACAAAAGATCTCAGATTCAACAGAGGCATTGAATTAATCATAAAACATCTTTAAAGTGTCTAGGCTTCATTATTTGAAATTCGCGCACATTAAAAGAAAAAACATTAATTCGACTTTACAACTCCGTTAGACAAAATCTTGAGTTATGAATCTATCATTTGGAATCCTAAGACTATAAAACATGTCAATTTGATAGAAAAGTAAAATAAAAACTTTTAAAATATGTATTGTATAAAAGAATTGGGTATCATCCTACGTAAACAAATCGTTTTTAGAAATATTTACATATAGGGCTTTAAATTTCAGAAGAGAACATCGAGGGATTAATATTTCTGTGTTTCTACAAATATTCCTTTTATATAAAGTAAAAAAAAAAGAAGATTAAAAAAACGTTTTTTTTACCCCAAGCAAATACAGAAATCCATAAAAATTCACAATTTAACAGAATTATCATTTATATAACCAAATTCATTATTTTGATGTAGATATTTTCAAACATGTCTGAAATTAATTTTAAACATACTATAGTTAGTAATTATTTATTGGTACATAAATATAAATATTAAACAAAACATTGCATATTAACAACTATGACATCTTCTCTTTCTTTCTTAGTTATTCCTGTTCCTTATTCTTTTATTCTCCTACACAGCTTCCATTTGATTTTAATTTTCATCTATGAGTTGTGTTTGTCTTTTCTGTATTAACTGAATATTAATTATTGTAAGTGACTGCATTTTATAACGAACATTGTAATTGATCTTATGCTATGTTCAAATAAAACCGAGGGAGATGGCGCTATGGTAACGTGTGCAACTAGCATTCGGGAGGCCCCGGGTTGGATCCCCGGTGACCGCTCACTCTGACCCATGATGTTTTCGTGGTTTCACCGGGTTGGCAGGCGAATGCTGGTGTGATTCTTCTGCTACCACGACTCTCCTGCTGCTCATTTCCTGTACCCATATTCTTCGTCATTTGTTTCAGTGTTGTGGGCCCAGGCGACTGTTTTCGGAGGGTTGCGATTGGGCGGTTGTTGTGTGCTCGTGGCTAGAAGCGTCTCTGGGTGCTTTCTGGCGGGAGCATTTTCGGGGTACCCTCGGAGGTTCGGGCCCAATAGAACGGGCTTGGCGTTTGAAGCGTTCAATCTGAAAACATTAGGGGCCCCATCTGTTGCTCCTGTCGTCATCCGGAACTGGTCGCCCTTCGAATCTTTCCCTTCATCCCTCCCTCCCTCCCGGCGTTCAGCACAAGGGGCCTACTCACCTGCGTGCGTTAGTCTGTCTCGGATTCGATGTCCCCTCCGTTCTATCCATACCTTTACTTTTATCTTTAAGTTCAAATAAATAAATGCCCACCCCATCTGTCAAAGCTTACAAGAATGACATATGGGAAGTGAAGTTCACACAGAATTTGCCCCATGTGGTCACTTACACCATTTCCTCTCATCAGTTACAAACTTCACGTGTTCTGATCTATATCTTACAATATGTTTCAGGAAGCGTTTTCCCTCGTCTCGTCTGACTTGCATTTCTACATTTCCTTATTTATTCTACGGTCAATGAGGTTAAAACAGCGTAACCTAACCTTCTCTATTGCCATTTGCGGGTCACAACGCCGGAAAATTAACGCCCACTTGCATATGAAATCGTTTCGAAAACATTAATAAGAGGAAAAGAATACATTATTAATGAGATGTGGGCTACTTAGTATCCTGTAAGTGGCTTTATTAATCATAATAAGCGTTTCTTTAGGAAGAAAGGATGAAGGATATGGTTAGATCTTTCCTTACTAACTCTACTCTTAAGGAGACGTGAATAAAACACAACACATATGTATAAGTAACATTAATATCTTCATTATCGTTAGTGAAAGTTGAAAAGGTTGCAACTATTTTAAAAAATCTGATGTCTTAAAATCACATGACTTTCTCTACTCTTGTACAAGTTATTTTTACAAGCGCTTATTCTCCAGCTACTTCATATTAATCGAGATATCGAGATGTTAATCTTATTGCTAATTTTCTTGTAGGTTTAAGGGGAACATGGTAGGTTTAAGTGGTACACAATGTTTTAAGAGCTGGTTGCTATGTGGAGCATTCCATTCTTCTTGCATGTCCAGGACGTAAAAAAAACCAATAACGAATTCCAATTTGAGAAAAAGTATAAATATTGGAAAATTCATACAAATAACAAGGAATATCTCGGAAACGGTTCACTCGACAAAAAAAATGTACTTTACATAAATTGTGTTCTAAAGAGATTTACACTTTTTGTGTAGAAAAATGTTGTCTATCTCTTACGGTTTACCAGTTATGGAAAAGCCTTTCAGAAAGAAGAGGACTTTTAGGGACATTCCCAGAAAATTCAAGATTACATTTTATTTGTCATGAAAATAACTTAAATGTATTTTAATCAAAATCGTTCGAGCCATTTTTGAAAAAATAAAATTTTTCGGAAAATGTTATATGTAAAGGGTAATCTGGGGTGGGGGATTTTCTTGAAAATCTTTGTGTCGCATTTTTGAGCGATACTGAACCTGAATACCAAATTTGGTGTTTATCCGACTTTTCGTTTTTGAGTCATGCTGTTCACAGGCACACATCCACACACAGACCTTTTTCTAAAAATGTACTTTTGAATTCAGGAGGCCTCAAAACATGTATTTTCGGTAAAATCTCGGTATGGAGTTTTTGGGTGGAATGCAATACTTCCCTACTTACTATACGAAGTAGAGAAAGTGAAAATCTCATGTGTTGCATTCAGATGACTTTCTCTAACCACTCTTCTACAAACTATTCTCACAAATACTTATTATTCTATCTACTTTCTGTTAATAAAGATTAACTTCAATACAAATATACATATTGTGTTGTAAAACCAGTAGGTAAAGCGAAATTCAGATTTTTAAAGAGCATGTCGCTATGTAATGGCTTTAAAATCTCCCTCTTTGCACGACCGCAAGAAAGAAAATTTGATGTGCGACATTCACATGACTTTCTCTATCCTCTATCCTTATTAGTGGATATAGAAATTATTCTTACCAAGGTTTATTTTCCTATCTACTTCATTTTTATCAAGATAAATGTTTCCGGAAACGGCTACATTACACATTTCTTTAGGTACAAAGGAAACAGCAATAGTCAAATGTTTTTAAGAACTGGACGCTATACGCTGGACTTAAAATTCCATGCAATGGCTGGAAACAATTCAAAAATCGATGGGACTTAAAAAGAATGACAAAGCATTGAACAAACCGAACCATTAATAACGGATATTTCGGAAGTGGCTGATATTACAAAAGAAGTTATTTAAATAATTTGTTTGTTAAAGATATCTACATTTTTTGTACAAAACGTTTTCATCTATCGTTTAACTTTACCAGTTATACAAAATTATACAAATTTCCTTCCGAATAAAGGGGACTTCAAAGGCTATTCTTAGAAAATTTAACATGTACATTTTAATTGTCATGTGTATATCTTTAATGTAGGGTATTTTAATCAAAATCATTAGGCCATTTTTAGAAAATCAAAAATTCGAAAAATGTTGCATATAAAGAGCAGTTTGGGGGTGGGGTTTTCCTGTGAATCTTCATGTCGCATCTTTGGAAGATACTGAGCTTAAATACAAATCTGATACTTTTTCGATTTTTCGCTTTTGAGTTATGCCTTTCAAAATAGACACAGACACGCATACGGACATGTTTTCACAAACGCTTTATTTGCATTCAGGGAGCCTCAAAACATGTATTTCCGGTGAAATTTTGGTATAGAATTTTTGGGTGGAATACAATTCTTCTCTACCTACTATGTAGGCGGTAGAAAAGATAAAAAAAACATAGCACTAACCAGTTATAAAAGGCATGTTTTAAAATTCAAGCTAATAACAATTTTGGAAACGGTTAACTCTACAAAAAGAAACAAAAGTGTGATATAGAGTGCCTGCTTTAACGTGATCTACTTTGGGGGGTGGGTTAAAGTAACACTTCGTCCATCTCTTAACGGTTTACCAATTTGATTATACAAAGTCAGTCAGAATGAAGATGACTTTACAGGCTGTTCGCAGAAAATTCAAGATATACGTTTCGTTTTCAGCAAAGATCTTAAGCACTTCTTTCCTTCTTTTACAAATTATCCTCCTCTTTAGGACTTACATTCCCATCTTACAAGCCAATACTCTGGGTCGGTAGCCGATCGAGAAGCAAACAAACTCTGGTCATAGCGTATCCAGAATGGATGATCAGCCCAATGCCTGGTATGGCGTGAAAAAGGAGGAAATGAAATGTAATGATGAAAGTATGATAGGAACGCCTGCATTCGCCTAGCGGCGGAGGAAAACCAACCTTCAATTAAATTGGTTGGACCTGGGGTTTGAACCCGGGACCTCCCGAATGCGAGTCTCTCACGCTATCGAGGCGCCACCTCGTTCGGTTATCTTAAACGTATGGTATTTTATTCAGAAACTACAGAGTCATTTCTGATGTTATAATAAGTACCTAAAACTTTACCATGTAAAGGGTAGTTTGGGTGGGTTTCCTTTGAAAATCTTTGTCCCATGTTTGGGAAATGCTGAATTAAATAGCAGCTTTTTATTCAAAATGTGCATTTTCGGTGAAATCTCGGTATCGAATTTTTGGGAGGAATATAATACTTTCTCTGCTTACTGTAAAGGATAGGTAAAGCTACATATCACGGAGGGGTCCCCGGTATAGAGCAGAGCAACGGCTCTTTTTGCTTCCAACAACGTGAACCCTGGGAGTGAGGAAAAGATGAGGGGAGAGACCCGAAAGGCGACCAAATCTGGATGCCGGGCGCAAGCATGGACGGAGTGCCTAACGTTTCTAATTGAACACATCTTGTACATCCCGGTCTTAACCACAAGCAACCTAACCAGCAGTCCCTTATCGGGTGGAGCCCACTCGGGGAGGAGACCTGAGTGGGAGTCCCACAGCGACTCTACGAGCGCAAGCCACCGTCACCTGGTCCTACAACCCTGAAACAGATAAGGAAGATGCCGAGTACAGGGAAGCCGTGGTAGAACATGAACCACACCAGCATTCACCTGTCGACTCGGGGAAACTACGAAAAATGCATGGGTTCGAGTGGGTGGTCCCCAGAAGTCGAACCCGAAACCTCCAGAATGCGGTTACGGACATTACTACCTTAGCCATCTCGCTCAGTTCTACTTATTGTAGGTAAATAGTAGATCAAGAAAAAACTGAAAAAAGACCTTAGAAACCCTCCAGTTCAAAGAATAATAAAATAATGTTATTTCTCAAGTCAAAACCCGGATATGACCACAAAAGTTAAAGAGGATAATGAAAATGAAATAATTAAAAACACATTTTCAGGTAGATAAGAGACTTTAGAATCATAGAATTAATATGCATAAATAATAGTGGAGTAGATCATAGACGAACACGCTTAGACTAGCCTAGTGTAGCTTTTATTTCGTTCTTTAAATCCGCGGAGGTTTCAGATTTGTACGTCACGTAATGTGCGATAGGGCAATGGTATAAAATTTCAATTTTGGTAGCTGATTTGGAAGAACTGATCTACGTTATTACCCAGGTAATTAGCTGCGAGTTAACCAATTAGATTCGTTATCTCTCGCTGAACTGCAGCGCATGCCTTTGTAGCTATAAAGTTTCCAGTTTTCTTAAGTGTAGATACAAGGCAATACTCCTGGTAATGAAAAACATTTAATTCAAAGTTGCCGAAGGCACAGGTGCAACAGAAGAGCATCCAAGTTCGCTGTGAGGTATAGAAGAGCGGTGTTCTTTAAGTGAACAGCTTTAAGAATGTTAAATCCTAAAGAACTTGCATTATTATTGTATTATTATTATCATAATCATAAAGATATAAAATCTGAGAGTACGTATATGCTTTTTTACTTTCTCTACTACGTATAGTAAGTAGGGGAAGTATTGTATTCCACCCAAAAATTTGATACCAAGATTTTACCGGAAATACATGTTTTGAGACCCCCTGAATCCAAAAAAAGCATTTTTGGAAACATGTCCGTGTGTCTGTCTGTCTGTCTGTGTGTCCGTCTGTGAACAGCATAACTCAGAAACGAACAGTCGGATAAACACCAAACTTGGTATTTAGATTCAGTATCTTCCAGAGATGCGACACGAAGGTTTTCAAGAAAATCCCCCACCCCAGATTACCCTTTACATGGAACATTTTTCGAAAAATTTTAATTTTCTCAAAAATGATTCTAAAATTTTAAATTTTCTCAAAAATGGCTCTAACGATTTTGATTAAAATATCATATGTTTAAGATATTTTCATAACAAATGAAATGTATATCTTGTGAATTTTCTGGGAATGACTCCAAAAGTATTCTTCACTGTCAACGACTTTTGCATAACTGGTAAACCATAAGAGATAGACAAAATTTTACTACACCAAAAATGTAGATCCCGTTAAAATACACAATTTATGTCATACTTTTGTTTGAGTGAACCATTTTCAAGATATTGCTTGTAATTCCCTTAAATTTTTCAATATTTACTCAAATGGGAATTCGTTATTCATTTTTTGTCTTGGATATGCAAAGAGTATTAATCTGTGGCAAAGAGAATGGTACTGTACCTAGCAACCAGCTATTAAGAGATATGTCTATGCTTAAAGGCTACTGTATTTCTATATCGCCCTTGCAAATACAAAACAAGGGGAACATAGTACGCTTTAAGCGAAAGTCAAATATTTTTAGAACTGGTCGCTATGTGTAAAATGTAATTCTCTTTGCATGTCAAAAGATCGTTTCTGCAAATGTTTATCTCGATTAATATGAAATAGATGGAGAATAAGAGTTTGTAAAAATAGTTTGTACAAGAGTAGAGAAAGTAATGTGAGTGTAACAGATCAGAAAATTTTTTTAAGCGTAGACTCGGAAATCGTTCATGATTTCGATAACCCTTTCCTATTGAAAATCCTTATTCTTCCTGAAGAGGCTATAAGATAGTTTCTCATTTAATTCCTGAATTTCTAAAGGGTCAACATTGTAGATGTACAATAGCGCTACGTTTTAGGCATGTTTGCAACATTTTGTTACTGTATTCTGGTATTTTGATATTTTAGGAAAGAATGCCAAAAATCTTATAATCTCGGTTTCAAAAAAATTACATCAATAAATGCTCGCTTAATGTTTATTAATATTTTTATTTAGCATTTTCATTTGTTCTTTTCGTCATTTAATGGGAGTCAAGTCCCTCTCCCGCCAATGCTAAATCTGCAAAATTCATGACCCATTATTTCAGAAACTATTTAAGATATCATGCTGAATTTTCATAGAATGTATCTGATCGCTTTTTAAACTCACTTGTCTGCTTTCATACAGTAAGTTTGTTTTATTATACCATCCTTTGATTAAAATTTACCAGTAGTGATATTTTTTAAATAACGAACCATTTTATTCACACAAAGCAATTCCACTTATGTTGCTTGTGTCTCACTAAAATTTAATTCAATTATGTTTAATAGTTTGAGAAAAGGGCATTTATATCAGAAAATTTCTCTCAAAGAGAAAGCTGTTGAAATCAAAAATGGAGAAAACAAACTCATATATATTTGTAAAGAAAGAAAGATTGACTTTAGTATACAGAAGCTGCCATACTTAACAGTAATGCCATTTGTAGAGCAAAACTTCTCCTGAAAGACGGGCTAAAGTTTACATCTTTTTTCATATGAAGTGGTGCAGAATTCACAGTAAAAACGGCAAATGCATTACCATTTTTAAAAATATATTTAAAATGTAAGTATGGTACACTCGCTTCCATTTATGCCGTCACCGCTGCTTTGGGAGACATTCTACTGGCTTTCACAGGTGACGTATGCTACATATAGCAAGAAGGATGTGTGTGTCTGTCTGCCTTTTTTCGCAAGCAGTGGCATCCTGTTTTACGTGCATAATTCTAGATTATTCACATATGAATATATAACTTTGAATAATAGCTTTACTCTTCATCACTTATAATAACTATGTTTAAATATACAGGATGTACAATTTAAGTTGAGACTGTACAATATCTCCAAAGCTAGATGTTGTATAAAGAAATATCTTGAATAAAAGTTGCTTGATGTTATGGAGGAAAGTAAATGCCATTAGTCGTGTATTATTTGGAGTACGTTGTGATGGTCATTTTAGGGTCAATTTGATTTTTACTTTCTCTACTACGTATAGTAAGTAGGGGAAGTATTGCATTCCACCCAAAAATTCGATACCGAGATATCACCGGAAATACATGTTTTGAGACCTCCTGAATCCAAAAAAAGTATTTTTGGAAACATGTCCGTGTGTGTGTGTGTGTGTGTGTGTGTGTGTGTGTGTGTGTGTGTCTGTCTGTGTCTGTGAACAGCATAACTCAAAAACGAACAGTCGGATAAACACCAAACTTGATATTTAGGTTCAGTATCTTCCAGAGATGCGACACGAAGGTTTTCAAGAAAATCCCCCACCCCAGGCTACCCTTTACATGGAACATTTTTCGAAAATTTTAATTTTCTCAAAAATGGCTCTAACGATTTTGATTAAAATATCATATGTTTAAGATAATGTCATGAGAAATGAAATGTATATCTCGAATTTTCTGGGAATGTCTCCAAAAGTATTGTTCATTGTGAACGACTTTTGCATAACTGGTAAACCATAACAGATAGACAAAATTTTACTACACAAAAAATGTAGATCGCATTAAAATACACAACTTATGTCATATACATTTCTTTTGTTGAGTGAACCGTTTTCGAGATATTGCTTGTTATTTCCTTAAATTTTCCAATACTTATACTTCTTCTCAAATTCGTTATTCATTTTTTTTATGTCCTGGACATGCAAAGAGAATGGAATTCGCCACATAGCAACCAGCGTTAAAATATTTGACAATCGCTTAAAAGCTACCATATTCCCCTTGCATCTACAAGAAAATTACCAATAAGGTTGACATCTCGATATCTCGATTAACATGAAGCATATGGAAAATAGGCGTTTGTAAAAATAGATTGTACAGAGTAGAGAAAGTCATGTGAGTGTAACACATCAGATTTTTTAAAATGAGAATTCTACCTATTTTATGTTGTTTTCGCACTTCTCATAAAAAACTAAACATTTGTATAAAGCACTTTGCAATGGTTCTTACACCAAAGTAAATAACAACGAAAATTCTGAATGGCTGTATATAAGAGCGCAATGAATGGTTGGACCATCCATGGATTGTCATTTCACCGTCAAGTTACGTTTGTAATTGGGAACCAACCTTTTTTATTTTGTTTCCTTATTCCTCATCACAAAATAAACAGATTTTTATAAACCATTTTCTAATGCGAAAACAACATACAAACTGTAGGTTCCCATTTAAAAACATTAAATTGACCATAAAATGACCATCAGAACGTCCTCCAAATAAAACACGACTAATGTCACTTAAATGTTCCATGATAACATAATAATAACATAATGTAAAACTTAAATACATTATATTCTTTACTCTCTAAAGGACACATTTACTAGACATTAATGCAATCATCTGTCTAATCTAAATATACAACTAAATAAAACACCGTTTTGCACAATTTCTCCATGAGAAAGCATCTTTAATGAACAATATAATGTAAATCTGAAGAAAATTATTCTTTTTACTCTCAAATGTCGCGGTAACTTCGTGTTATCTTATTTGCTGAACGCCTGTTATTGTTTTACTATTTTGAATTTTGAGTTCTTTGTCCTCCGACTAGCTATTATTATTCAGTCGAGCAAATCTCTTGAACAGGGTGTGTAAACGGAAAGGAGTTGTTACTAAAAGATAACACTGATAAAAGAATTTGTTTTTACACTTTTATTGCCGTCACACTTTATTCATTTCACATAATTACTCTTGATACACGCCCGACTGAAACTGTTATATTTTCGAATGTAACTATAATCACTTATTTGCCGCACATTATTAATTCGAGTATCACATTTTTGTAACTAGCTTTACGACGCGAGAGATTCTGTATAATTGCGCGACGTTTAACCCGTGGATGATTCTGTTGAACTGCGCGACGTTTGCCTTGTGAATGATTCTGTAAAACTGTGCGTTACCCGTCTTTGGCTCGGAATTTATACTCTCTCACCCCGATATGCCTAAAGATTATAATCAAGCTGCTATTGTTTAATAAAACGCGCCAACATTAGCGTCTATTTTTATATCCAATCAAAATTACGAACACATATGCTCTAGGGAAGATATGCCCTCCATTTCTAAAGAAAAGCGCGCTAATCTGACGTCATTTGTTTGTCTCTTCTAATTAATAAACAACTCACCCCCTCGCTCATTGTTACCCGCTCCTATTGTCAGTTTCAGTGAGGCCGTGTAAACTTATTTCCTAACAATGCTTATAATTAACAAGCATCTCAAATCATTGTCATACAATAATGCTAATTTACACTACAATCACTCTGGCATTCACAGTGTTGTGATATAGAATACTGCGTCACAAAGAGGACACGCATTATTTTAGTAATTTATTTCAATCTCCATTCTTATCCAATATCTGATTTAGCCGCCGTCACTGAATCACTCGTCGCTCTCCGAGAACATTGTCATAAAATGTGGGAATGTTTGCATTTATAGCCAGAGTTCTTCCAGCACCTAAGCCAGGTATGGGCAGCTCGGTAGTAGAAGGGGTAGAGCACTTCTTCCCTTTCCAGCAGATAGTATTCGCCAGGTGCCAAACATGAATGCCAACATAACTCTGCCTACAGTCACCAACTCTAATGTCTATTGTCTTAAATTGAATACAATAGCATACCTTAGTACTGAAAACCTTCTTTATACACAAATTCACATTAATACTGGAAAATACTGTGCTTGAAATAACGTACTGTGAATATTAAATCTTACACATTAGTATTAAACCGTTTTAAAACGCTCAAATGATGTCATTCACACTTACGGCTGAAAGCAATCGAAAAGATACTTTACAATGCTAACAAGCATTTACGTGAATAAAAAATACATTCTTTTTACTTTTTATTATTATATATATAATTAATTATACTTGATAGAGACTTTAGCCTGGTGTTGGCAAGTTTTTAATATAGAGTCAACTAAAAAATTGAGTGCCACAGCCGGTATTTCAACGCGGTTCTCACGCTCTCCGTGCGGTTGTTCTAACCATTGAGCTACTGTGACAACATCCGGTGGGGCACCGAATTCCCTAATCAACCCAAGTTGTTACCCTGACAGACCACCAAGGGATCTCACTCGAGATGATAATCTCAGTGGCGACCTGCAATCGCAAGTGCTTCAGTGCTGGGTGTTTATATGTTCCTTAAAGTTTTACTTTATTATTATTATTATTATTATTATTATTATTATTATTATTATTTTATATACCTGTATATAATTAATTGTACTTGTTAGAGACTTTAGCATGGTCTTGGCAAGTATTTAATATAGAGTTAACTGAAAAATTGAATGCTACGCATTGATTGAATGTCTGGGAAACAATTTGAGCCAATTGGGGAATTAAATGTCCTATCGGAATGTTGTCACAGTTGCTCAATGGTTAGAGCAACCGCACGGAGAGCGTGATAACCTTGTTCAAATCCCGGCTGTGGCATTCAATTTTTCAGTTGACTATATTGTATAAAAACAATCTAGCTATGTACATATATGTGCTGGAAACACATGGAGATATAAAGTACTTGAAAAATCCAACAGATTAATACTAAAAACAATGAAGAGCTTATTTTGCAATACAAAATCATACAAGTTCTGAAAGTATCTGAAAAAATACTTTGCGTACAAAATCACACACATCGGTAGTAAAAAAATGTCAAATATACACATTCTCAAAGCCTATTTTTTTTATTATGGCGACTGATAGAACGCTGACACCTCTTATTTTCAAACTAAGTTTTCTATGCTTGGTTGGGTAGTATCTAGCAAGACGCAATATAGAGAGCAGATTATCATCATTTAAATTAGACCGCTTAATTGTTTTACTTTTGTTCGTTACTAAAATAGCTGTTCACATGTAAATTGCACATTATGCGTCCTGCAAATTGTTCAAGCTAGCATATGTATCCATAGTTAGGAACAGATAAAAATCTATGCCATTTTTTGCCGGATGCCCTTTAGCATGAACCGAATTTAAATATCGTTTGATACTGTACTGGGAAATATAACGAAAGTTAGTGAAACATAACAGACATATCACTATTTTACATTCCTGAATCACAAAGCACTCCAGTTCCCATGCTTTATGAAACTTGTATCTCACTTTAGCCTGTGCCATGCTGGTATATCCAGCACTGGCGATTAGGAATCCTTACTGCACTCCAATACACACTATAAAAAAATTACAGCCCATTGCACAATGCCAGATGTAAACAAAGTGCAGAATGGGGGTGTGAGTAAAGGAGCGGTAGAGTCTACTGCCTCCAAAAAGCAGACCTCCGTGATCCAGTCCTAGGCGGCTAAATCAGATATTGGGCAGATTATTAAAATAATGTCTAGTAAATGTGTCCTCTTTAAAAGTAAAAAGTATAATGGAAAGGTAGAATCAGAGGACTGAAAAATTCAATGCCACAGCCGGGATTTGAACCACGGATCTCCCGGTCTCGGTCCGCTTGCTCTAACCTCTGAACTACCATGGCAACACGCCGGCACGACGCTAAATTCTCCAACTGATTCGCATTTTTCCCGGCAAACCACAAGGAGATCTCAAATTGTATTGAGATGACACACCCCAATGGCGACTTACAATGTTGTACTTTAAGTCCCGGGCTTGATAGTTTCAACCACTATAGGTCAATTAATTTAAAAAAGTATAATATATTTCAGTTTTACATTATGTTGCCATTAAAGTATTTTTCTGTAGAGATATTGTACAAAACAGGGTTTTATTTAGTTAAATATTTAACATGTTTATTAAAGTGCTGACAAGTAAACTATTGCTCAAACTTATATATTTATATGTGAATAATCTAGAATTGTGCTCGTAAAACAGGACGCCACTGCATGTGCGAAAAGGTATACAGATATACACCTCCTCCTTGCTATACATACTCCACCTGTGAAGGCCATAGAATGTCTCCCGAAGCTGCGATGACGGCATAAATGGAAGCGTGTGTACATAAAGTTATAAAATATATATCAAATTAAATAGTAAATTTCAATTGATAAGACCACAAAAACCTAAAAATGTCATTTTGGGCAATTTTCAGCATTTAGTCTCTTGGCAAACGGCATAACGGTATATTGTTGCATCAGAGTACGGTTTGCATTTTGAAAACCTATCTACATAAGTGGGAATTCCGTTACGTTGGATTGGATGTTTTGTAAATCTACTATATACCTTAGTACTGTTTTAATTTGCAAAAACATATTAAGGCTAAGAAAACATGCCATTTGCTCGCCCATGTGAATGCATTTATATACAATGCCTTAATTCATGGTAATAAATTAAAAATAAAAATCTTAATTATTTCTTTAAGCTAAATTGAACGTAATTAAAAATACGTCTAACCCTTTTAAGGCTTATTATAGTGTAATAAAATATAAATGAATCAAGCCCCGGACTTCTCGTAGTACGCCATGTACAAAGAGCGCCAAAGAAAATCTCACTGCACTTCGCGTCTATGTTACATCATTTATCGTTGTACGTAGCCTTGCGAAGTCATGGTCATTTCATTGATTGCTTTAGCCCACGGTGCAAGGGTGCGCCACTGCTGCTAAATAGTTACACCAAACCACAACAAAGTATATAAAATGGCATAGAAACGAAATATAAGTTTACGCTCTCGATCGTATTGGCTAAAAGAGAAAGTGGTAGAGCGAGTGCATTCAGTTTGACATACAGACCTCTTATCGTGAATGGTAGCCCATACCTTATCGGCTAGTGCAGGACACGCCTTTGAAAGGGTTAAAAGCTAAGGGGAAAACTTGATGAGCTCCCAGGTTAGCGAAATGTAGAATGTGCAGTGTGAGAAGATTTTCAGTGCAAATTAAAGCTAGAATGGTATTCATTAAATACATACATGGCAGCACTTTATAACAGAAAATAAACAGAACTGTATTCTCACAGTGATACCAATGCTTGTTGCTGCATAGAAGCAAACATAACTAAATAAAAAATAAATAAGACAGCATGTTTTCCCTCTAATTCAAACTACAATTGGCTAATATACCTTTACTAACATATTGCTGCTCATAGGAATACAACAGGATTATAGACAAAATATAACCCAATTTTATTGCTATAATATGTATTTCATATTCGGAAAACCATATATATTTATCTATAGTTTCTAAACATTATCAGTCAATTATAACAAAAGAGTAATTTTCATTTAGTAAACGAATATCTATTTTCTGACGAGTATGTAGACCGTCTTCCCCACTTTCCTGGAATATTTTTATCCAATAATTTACTATAAAACACTTTTATGCACTGCCGTTACAATTGCTGTTAACAGTGCGACCAGCCTCCCACATACCCACGATACGTCCACGAGTAATTTCGTTAGTATACGGCATGACTGGTTCTGAGACAATAAAATTGTTATGGTTTCAATAACACCAGAAGAAGCAAAGGCAGCAACCTCCTCTCTTTTCCCCCTTATTGCTGTGTTATCAAGCCACCACGCCTCAAAAGACCCCCGAAAAGACACAAAATCCACCGAAGATTTTCTTTAGCGCTCTGTGTACAAAGAGCTAGATCATCGAGATTCTGACTGAGAAATGTGTCTGTACAAATGATAACCCTAACCGCCGACCTCACGCTCATATGTACCCGACAGAAGTGGCGGAACATCCAATCAATAGGCATAGATGATTTGGTCAGCATCACGCTTTTTCCAGCCGGAATATTATTTTACTGGCACAACTGTAGTTCCTTATATTCCTCAAGATGCGAAATGGGTACCAGTTCAATCCACAAGTTGGCTCGAACCCAGGAGCGTTCTGTGGCAAGAAACCTGTTTACTACACTTCAGAGCAACACACACGGTGCAGGACAGTATAATGTTAAAACATTCCTTAATTCCTCCATTGTGACCATTTCTTTAAATTTATTGCTTTCAACTGAGATAACTTTGTTGAATGCACAATCTTTATTATGAAGTTAACATAACATGGCATAACACCGCAAAGTATTTTAAGGGGCAATGTTTGTGATATCATCGAATGCTATTTATCTGCAAAATTTAGCTTCATTTTCCACGCTCTCTGATGCTACATGTTATCACTAACTGCCAGAAAAAAGTTGGTTCATCTGATAAATTTGTTACACTTCCTGGGAGTCATAATGAGCACCTTTCCCCTCTTCTTTCTTTCTCTGCTTTTTCTTTTTGCTTTAGTAATGCATTTGTTTCCAACATTGCAATGAAAGAGTTGTAGCTTTTAGGGAGAGATCTCCTGATCGCCTAGAAGGGAGAGATGACTGAGCTTACTTCGGATTAGTATTATCGAAACTGGAAATATCCCCTTACCTTGTTGCCCTCTTGATATATGGTTTCTAATTGGATAACAAATGCAAAACATGTTTTAAAACATAGCCACAAAAGTCAGGCTTTCTCTATTATTAAGTACGATTAACTATAGATACATTTCCCCCTTTTCCCGTTTTTAACATCGACAACTGGTAATGTCAGGCTTGCTTCGAAATTCAGTGCTTACATTCAAATTGTGAAGCAGACGCTAGAAGTACAGAGGAGTGCACGGAAACGTGCCGATTCTTCTGCTTTCCTGTAGTGTCTTTCATTATTGTTGATCACCTTATTATCTGTTTTTAATACCTGCCCTGGGTGAAGCAATATTTTATTGGTTTGAATCCAATACATACGCATTACCCTATGAAAAAAGGACCAGGCCTAGGTAAGCGGCGAAAGGGGAGGAGTGCAAAACATTTCAGCTGAGTGGCTGGAAGGCGTGCTTCTCCACGGCTGTCCACACTGCCAGTCTCATACTGGGTTGATGTCAGAAGTCTGCCACTTAAACATTGACCTATGTTCACAGTTGGATTTCAGGCTCAGGAGCCTGGGAAAGTAAGACAAACATTAACTGAATGAGGTGGCGCCACCGTAACGTGTGCGATTCGCATTCGGGAAGTCTGGTTTGAATCCTCGGTGACTGCCCTATCCCACCCATGGGTTTTTCGTGGTTTCCTCGGTCGGCAGGCATGTGCTCGAGGGTTCATCTTTTACCATGACTTTCCTGCTCCCCATTCCCTGCAACCATCATCTTACTTGCCATCTGTATTAGAGTTGTAAGACCAGGCGACGGTGTTCGGCGCGTTGCGGCTGGACGATGGCTGTGCGCTGTGTGAAAGTTTGATCCTGACGTCGTCCAGGGACTGCTCGGCTGGAACCCGCCTCTGGGTGCTTTCAGGCGGGAGCTCCTTCGTGGGACCCTCGGAGGCTCAGGTACCGTTGGAAGCGTTCATTCTGGAAACATTAGGGGTCCCGTTTGTGCTTGTGCCCATCGTTATCCAGATCTGATTGTCCTGGCCTCTCCCCCTTATCCCTCCCTTCCGGAGGTCACGGTAGAAGCAGAAGGGGCCTACTGGCCTGCGTGCGATGCTTTGTCCCGGTTTCGGACGAGGCTCTCTGTTCGTCCGTAGCTTTCCCTAAGACAAACATTAAATGGGTACTAAAACCAGGTAAGGGGTGGTGGTGGGCAAGGCAGAGGTGTTTAGTACTTCCTTAGCAAGATAAACCACTGAGCATTATATCGGCACATTTCCATTGCCCCGATTGTACGTCAGGCCAAACCTTTGTGGCCCTTTTTCGTAGTGCTCGGACTGAATTGGTCTCGAGAGGGTAACTGACCCCGATATCTATGACAGACGGGTTATTGCATAAATACACTTAATGTAATATGACATTATAGTATTTTCCATTCTGTTATGTTTAAATTTGTATTAACAATTTTAAGCCCGTCAGGATGTGTGACTTAAAGGTTTATATTTTCCGTCATTTTTGTTCTTCTCCATTATACATTTTTAACATACAAGTTGTTTCATCAGTATTTTGTGTTCATCTTTTTCTCTCCTGCTTGCCTATAGTGAGTAGAGGAAGTATTGTATTCCGCCCAGCATTTCCATATCGAGATTTCACAGGAACATACACATTTCCCACGGACAAACTAATACAATAACTCATTAATGTATTAAGATATCTAATTCACAGCTTCTCAACTTCAAAACATTAATAATTTCTTTCTTTAATATGTTGTTTTAAGTTTCACGTGTTATGTATTTTCTTTGATAATATTGTACGTATAATAATTAAGAGGATGTTAACAACACATATATTTATAATGTACACATGGTAGAGAATAAATATATAACGTTATAACATATAAAAATAATAAGAGGGAAAGGTCATCGTTAGCTATATAACCAGTAATATAAAATTACGAGAAATGCAGTAGTATCTACGTAAGCTTGTACCGAGCTTTGGATTCATAATTAAGACGATGGAAGTCTGTAAATATATATGTAACTGTTATTGGGCGTTATTGGATAGTAGCACCAATCAGGTATATTGATACATGCCTATAATTCAAATACGTACGTTAAGAAAGCGGTTGGAGGGAACGCTAACAGAAGCTTGTCATTGTTCGAACAGGAAGGTAATAAACAAGCTCGTCTCTAAATAGACGCTAAAACCACGTTTTAAAGTCTACCAGTTATAGATGTTTTAACATGACAAATGTAATAGTGTATTGTGAATATCATATGTGGTTTATCTAAAATACAAGTGAAATAATTAACAGAATACGTGTGTGTAAAATGTTTTAACATTCTCCATATCCAACCCTGACAAGACACAAGTGCTCTCCGACACAAATACAGCAGCCGTGGCACAATTATAAAATAATAATTACAACATACTAACACACACAAGAATACAGGTATACGATCGTCAGCTTCCAGTCTACGAGAACATCGAGATACGTCACGAGGGTACGGGCATCAAGACGACCTGCAGGTACGTAATACAGCTATCATCATCAACGTAATGGGGGCCTACCAAAGAGGAACCGCTACAAAGTAGGCATCTTCTCAGAATGCGACACGAAGATTTTCAAGAACCCAATACAAATTAGCCTCTATATACACAAATGTTCGTTACTTTTCATTTTCTCAAAATAACTAACTTTTTTATGAAAATGCCATATGATTAATGTATATCGTGAATTTTCTGGGAATAACCTGTGATGTTCTCTTCATTCTGAATGGCTTCTGTACACGTGGTAAACTGTAAGAGATAGACAAGATCTTGCTACCCAAAGAATTTGGATCTCGTTAAGCACACAATTTTTATTAAATAGTTTTATGGCATTCAACCATTAGCGAGGTATTCGTTGTTATTGGTCAGAATTTTCAAATACTTATAATTTTCAACAGCTGAGTTACTATTCGTTTTTTCTCGTGGTCTTGCAAAGGACTATAATTTTAAAGCCATCATATAGCGACACGCTTTCTACAGAACTGATAACGCGTAACCGTGTTATGTATACAACGAAATGCGTAATAAATCTAACTTTGCAAAGGTTTATCTCAGTTGACAAGAAATGAATAGAAGAATGAGCTTTTGTAAGAATATTTACGTAACATAAATTGAACACTATTTTGACTTTCTCTACTACGTATAGTAAGTAAGGGAAGTATTGTATTCCACCCAAAAATTCTATGTCGAGATGAAAAGCATAACTCAAAATCGAAAACTCGGATAAATGCCAAAATTGGTATTTAAGTTCAGATTTTTAAGAAAATAGTCCAACCCCAACTACCTTTTAGATGGAACATTTTTCAAATTTTTTATATTCTAAAAATGGTTGTCAATGACTTTGATTAAAATACCATATATTAAAGATATCTACATGATAAATCAAATCTATATCTTGAATTTTCTGGGAATAGTCCTCTCCATTCGGAAGGAATTTTATATATTATATAACTGGTAAACGTTAAAGGATAGACGAAAACGTACCACATAAAAATGTAGTATTTATTTCAAGTAACTGTTTGCGACATCCAATATTTCCGAGATATTCATTATTAATGGTTCGAAATATTCATTACTTGGTCAATCTTTAAGTTCTGTCAGCATTCAGTTGTTTCTCGCGATTGCATGGAAACAGTACGGAATTGTAAGGCCAGCATATAGTGTCCAGTTCTTAAACTTTTGACCATCGTTGTACCCTTTGTATCTGTAACAAAATGTATAATGTAGCTATTTCTGCAAAAGTTTATTTAGATTAAAATGAAGTAGATAGAAAAATAAGCTTTAGTAAAAATAGTTCATATACCCACGAATATACGAGAGCAGAGAAATTCCTGTGAATGCTTCTCATCAGATTCTTTTAAAATACTTAATATCTTGGATAGTGGTTACTGTATAAAATTGAAATTTTGCACATAAGTTGTTTAAATGGTAAAACATTTTCAGAAGTAAGAAATTCACAAATTTAATCCCAAGACATCACAGTAGTGACCATTTTTGTCCGTGAACCTTGAAAGTGAGCTAGAAACTCAATAAAGCCAGTGTTTTCCTCATGAGAGACTCTAGGAAAACCAGCTTTTCGCTCGCTTGCCTGCCTGCCATTTGCATAATAATATAAATTAACCCCATGATGCAATCGCGTGTGAAACCGGAAGTGGCCCCAAGAGCGGGGGAGGTGAGCCACCTTACCTCCTTCTTATGTTGACTTCATTTCCGTTTCTGCTTGCTTTTCTTTCCCCTCTGCACTTCCTTTTGGTATTTTTATGAAGAGGCCTGTCATCTTCCCCACTCGAGTACCTCCAAAGTCCCGTTTATGGAGAACGATTTCACACAGACGTAATCCAGCGACGTGTGGAGATGTAATTTGAATCTCGTCCCTTTGTTCGGAGAGTAACACCCGTTACATCCCCATGTGTCAAACCTTGACCTCCACAGCCCGTTACTTCTCGATGATTCATGCTACGTGATGCGGATGTCACACTGTCGCTTTCACTTACGAATTTCAATTTGGGTAGATTTACCGCGAGATTCTCGGCGCCTGTGGTCACGACGTGCAAGGGAACCTCCTGCTAGACATCTGAAGTCATCCATCTCTGAAGGCTCTAAAATCCGCAACTTCAGGTCGAATCATTTAAAAATTTAACACATATATCAAGGTGTAATGCATAATATGTCAATCGAATTTCATGCATATTTTTAAATCAGTTGCAGGATATTGATTTTTTATTATTTTTAATCGTTGCATACACTGCAATTATTTTTTTAATAAATTAATATTCTATAATTAACCTGTAATATTATATTAATAAATTTTAGAGATGAATCTGTAACCATCCTACTAGTTTTGGAAAAAATAAGTGTTAAATATGGGATTTGAAATATTCTTAAACATTAAACACTATTATTTTTTGTTATTATATAAATTAATTATACTTTTAATAGACCTTAGCCTGGTCTTAGGCAAGTTTTTAATATAGAGTCAACTGAAAAATTCAACGCCACAGCCGGGATTTGAACACGGTTCTCCCGTAACCGCACGGAGAGCGGGAGAACCGTGTTCAAATCCCGGCTGTGGCGTTGAATTTTTCAGTTGACTCTATATTAAACACTATGTTAATAACTTTTGGGTATGACTTTGCAATCATCCTATTAGTTTAAAAAAATACATGCTGAATATGGGACTTCAAATTTTTCTTAAACATTTAATAGGTTAATAAATTTTAGGGATGAATTTGTAATATCTTACCAGTTTTGGAAAAACTAACAGTTAAATATAAGACTTCAAATTTGCTCAAACATTTAGACAATATGAATATTTTTGTTTAAAATCATCACAACTAAGTATGTTAACAAAAATTCACTTCACTTATTTTATCCTGAATTCAAAACGAGTTGTATGAAATCTCATTCTTTTATACCAAAAAGTCCATCGTGTGGGACAATTTGAAAGTGAGAATGAACCAACATAGGGTAGTTAAATTATATTCGAACCCACTCGCGGCTTCTCTCTACTGCGCGAGACAGCCGGCAGTCACCGGGGAAATTACGCCGGCTGAGGCGGACTAAAATTCTTACGTTTTAATAGATACTGGAAATGTTGACCTTCTGCTCTCAAACAGGCAGCATATGTCGTGTAAATATTTTCGCTCGCTCTCCGAAGCTCAGCAGTAGGAATTCTTGTGATGAAACGCCTCGTTATGATCAGAAAATTGAAGTGTGGTGTGCGATAAGTGCTAAAAGAATAATAGAGCCCATATTCTCTTATGAAACAATAAATGCAGAGCGTTATCAGGGGTTAACTCTGAGGCCATTTTGCAATCGATTGACAGAAGAAGAGAAATCGTATGGTTGGTTCCAGCAAGATTCTGCAACAGCACATATGGCTGCCGAATCATTACATGCAATAAGAGAGGTGTTTGATGAGAGAATAATTAGTGTTGATTTGTGGCTCCCTCGTTCTCGTGACCTAACGAGTTATGATTTTTATTTATGGGGTTTTTAAAAGACAAGTGTATCGTTTCAATCCTCGCACACTGCAGGAACTTAGAGAAAACTTTTGTGTAGGAAATCACAAGAATTTCTGCTGCTGAGCTTCGGAGAGTGAGCGAAAATATTTACACCTGATATGCTGCCTGTTTGAGAGCAGAAAGGTAACATTTCCATCATCTATGATAAGGTAAGGATTTTAGTCCACCTCTGCCGGCATAATTTCCCCGGCGACTGCCGGCCGTCTCGCGCAGCAGAGAGAGGCCGCGAGTGGGTTGGAATATACTTTAACTACCCTTTATAAACCCGAGAAAAAACGGTTTAAAAATTGTGAAGTTAAAATAACAATTTCTGACTTTATGATTTTTAAAAGCATATACAGGCCCTTTTACATTTGTTTCCTATTCTCTGTAGATAGTTTAGTATTTGAAGATTGCTGAGGACGTTTGTTCAGTTTAATATAGGCAAAACGTCGCCATATAGCATGCTTTGAAAGGTAGCATATCTATGAAAGCTACATAGAACTGAAGTAGAGGGCCGATAACACTAATAAGACTAAAATTTGTATTTATGACTTTTGTCAAGTTTTGGCCCTTTTTTGAAAGATATTTATTCTTAGACACTGAAAGTTGGACAGGAAAAGGGTATCATGTCGCTGAAAACGCACTATGTCTTCTTCGTTCTCTTCAAAATTATACTCCAGTATTTTAAAACAGCAGCTCTGTAAAACTGAATTCTAACACAGAAGAACAGACTGACATTCATAAATGTCTTTCACCCTTTTCTTGTATTTGGTCACCTTAGCTATTATTTTGAAAACATATTAATATGAGTGGACTTTGGAATTGAAGTCTGATATACGAACCAGTAACGATTTTGATAAAAATAGTATATGCTAACGATATTTACCAACTGATAAAATGTACTTATCTTGAATATTTGCGAATAGCCTGTGAAGTTTTCTTCATCCTGATTGAATTGTTTTAGTTATGTATAACTGATAAGCTGTAAAAGATATAAACTAAAACTTACTGAATGAAAAAGTAGGTCTATTTAATACGTGCAATTTGTCATGCATGTTTTGTAGCATTAATAGTTTTGTGGTCATGCAAAGGTATTGTATTTCAAAGCCAGCACGTACCATGTCATTGTCGCTTCAACCTCCTACATTTCCTTTGTATTTACAACGAAATGTTTCTGCAAAAGTTTATTTCGATTCACATGAAGTAGATATAAAAATACAGTTTTGTAAGAATAGTTTGTAGTAGAGATAAAAATAACCAAGAGTGGACATAACCTATTTTTCGTATTTTTCCAGGGAAGCTCAAACATATCTCCGATTAAATCTCCAAGTTAAATCTTTGGGTAAATGCTATGGTTCCTCTACCTCAGATATAAAAGCGGTAGAGAGAGTAAAAGCTTATGCTACTTTAGTCTTGAATATCTTCTATAGGAAATTCTTCGAAATATGCGTTTTCAAAGAAAAACGAAGTTTTTATCTTTCTTTTGTCCGATGGCTTCTGGAATGCCTATCGCAGACCACGGTGAAGTAGGAAAAGATGGAAGAGCGCGTATGGCGCACATGAACTACAATAAAAGAAAACAAGAGAAGAGCACCTTCGACCTCTGAGGAATCCTTGTTGGCCTGCAGAACTACTACCGCAAAATTGAAGGCCTGTAGATGGATGGCGGAGACGTGATATTTGGAACGGAAGACCAAGACGCGCAACAGTTCCTGGCAGAGGTGGTCGGTGGAGCTAAACAGATCGTATCAGTGGACAATTAGCTCTGCTCCCTAGCTCGTTCCCAGAGGCCGCCAGTCGGGTCAACATGGCTTCACGCACGCGGTGACAGCAGTCAGTAAACCTTTCAGAGTTAAAAGTCATCCAATTAAATACACAGAAGGAAACCACCCAAACAAAACTGTGCTTTACATCCAAAACAATGTAATTTATTTCCAAATATCTGATGTGCAACAGCGCACGGCTTTTCTAATCATTTTCATTTTTGTTTTGTATCTGTTCCTCACGCACACATTTGCATGAGTGGTCAATAAATAAAACTCAAGAAGAGATATATGTGGTGAAAGAAAAGATTATCTCTGTGATCGAACATTTTCTAGTGATTTTCATTTTTGCATGAAGAGTTAAGACTACCATGTGTAGTAGGCTGACCTAAAATAACATTTTTGAAATTTATGCGTGTACGTGCGTAGTTTAGAGTTTTACATAAGAACGATCATAAACGATTGTGAAACTTCCTCCCACTTACAAAATAAGCTATTTGGATTTTATTTACTTTTCCCATATAGGATGTGGGGAGGGTCTAATGGAAAGAAAAATAAAGATTATCACACATATTTATTTTGTGAAAATTTTACATATAAAAATTTATAAGCTAGTCTATTCCAAGGAGTTGCAACCCTGACAACGCGATGCAATAAGTCCCCTGTCCCGAGGGATTGCTATCTGGAAATGGGTCCTTGCCCAGGTTTACGGGTGAAGTATCCAGCGGTCTCCGATGCAACAACTAAAGAGCAATATGATTGGCGAGAAATGGAGGTACCCACTCTCCCTTATGGGGTTAAGGAAAGCTAGGTTTCATGCCCTACCACAAATCTAATCCTTCACAGCGCTCGCAACGCGGTCAGGGGATATTATTACTACCTACTGCCGAGTTTTCCCAAATCAACGAATAGGTCAGAAAGTAAAAAACAGAAACAGCAGAGATGAGATTTCTAAGAGAAGTAGTAGGATTCGCCTTTTAGACAAACAAAGGAATGAAAAAAATAGCAAACAGTTAAATTCATAGAAATTAAATTAAAAAATTAACGAAAATAAGAATACGAACATATACTAAGGATAAAACAGGAATGAATACCAATAATTTTATTAAATTATGTATACCGAAGAGAACAACGCCAAGAAGGAAGACCTAAAACAAGATACTGACATGTTTACTTGAGAACGGAACAGGTCGACAGACCTATAAGCTTGCTGCACAATGATACAATATATGCTATACACCAGCATCATATATGAAGATGACCTTCCAAGATCCTTAATACCATTTAAATCTATGTAAGAATTACAATATGAAGATATCAAAGTCTAAGAGAAAGGTAATTACACCTGAATGAAAACATGTACTCAGGAAAAAGAAAAATATATGTTATGATGTTCCTATAGAACAGGTTACACATTTTAACTATTTAGAATATGATATTGGACATGAGAGAGGTAATAATATTGACAGCAAACCACACAAATTTGGGTTGGGATAACAAAGAACATTAAAAACTGAAAACATGAAAGACATAATATTGAAGTTCTACATAATAATAGCAACACTTGTTTAGACTTATAGATATGAAAACTGTATCCTAACTCTCACAGAAAACCCAAGTGAAAATTAGAGGAGAGTTAAAAGATACGCAGATGGCATGGATTGAGAAACGAAGATATAAGCCAGGAATTGAAAATACTTACACTTAATTATAGATTCAACCAATAAAGCCAACAATGGCAGGAACGAGAATGACGTATGGAAAGAAAAGACTTAAAGGGGAAATCTATCTTAATATTATAAAGAGAGAAACGAATTTGTGTGCGTGTGCCTTTCTGTGTACCAAATGTAATTTACGTATCTCTTAACTGTCACTAGCACTAGTCACTTCTCATTGACTGCTGCTGAGGATAGGTTGCTTTGCGGTACAAACTAGTTCATCTAAAATGATAATTTATCTTAAAATATTCGAAGAAAATTTTTGAATTTAGATCCTCATAACCGTATAAATCAAATATATTACCTAACAGAATTAATGCATCTGAATGCATGTAAATTCTTATCAGCAAATAGGTACGAGGACCCTTCAGTTTAAACCTGCCTCTCAAGATAATGAAAACACGTACATCTATCATGACTGTTTTTGTTGCTTTTAACCCCTGACCTTGCATTGCATAGGTCTTGTTTGTCATCACCGCCGTCATTCAAAGGTGTACGGGGGAAAGGGGAAGGAAAAGGAGCGCGGAAGAATAGGGATGTCAGCGGGGAAAGGTTATAAGAAACAGGGTTAAGTATTACATATCTAAATACAAGCACAACCAGCGAGTTCGTCTCCGCTGTAACGTGAGTGTCGCGCATTTGGGAGCTCCCGAGTTCCATTCACGTCAACCAGGATTTTTTTATGGTTTTCCATGATTAGTAGGCGAATGCTGGGGTAGGTTCTCATCTACCACGATTTCACTTCCCTTTCATTGCGTTTCCTTCTCATCTTTAAGGTGTCGTGGCGGCATTTGGTGGGACTAGACAGATGACGGGAATGCTTGCTCCTAGTAAAGAGTATTCCCCGTGGACAGTGGGGAGCCGGTTGGTTAAATCGCTCGTTCATAGCCTTCTCTGGGCAGCTCCAGTAGTGAGACGGGTCTTCGAGTCAGGAACTGAGAGGGAGTTCGCTCGTCTATGTGGCCTATCTGGCTGCAGCCTGTAGCTCCCTGTGGTTCCTCACTTCATGCCGGTAGCCAGAGATCTTCCATAAGTCGCAGTGCGCGAGGTGTCACTCTCCGTTGTATACCCTAAACCCCTAAATACAAGAATAAGCTTTTGTTTTAATAATTTGTCAGTCGACTTGAAAATATATTGTAATACTTAGAAAATGACAAGTGAAGTATGCTATTGGATTTTTAGCTATAGGTAGCCTCTTAGCGTTCGTAAATTTATTAATTTATCTTTGGTGATTTTGAGCTTTCAAAAAGTGTATAAAGATCATAGGTACCCATGATTACATCTTCTGTGTTTTTGTATTATCTGAGTAAGCGTAGGCTTTCACGGCCGGTGTTCGTAATTTTTTAGAATTTGTATTATCTGTTTGACTGCAAAACTATCTATGACAGTTCTTCCTCGTCTACATCCATTTTGATTTGCAAGATTAAGTTTTCTGCCATGTTTTACCAATTTTCAAGTACGAGGTTTATTAAGAACGAATATGTCAGCTTACGATATTATTTGAGCTCCTTCCACATTAACTGCAACTTTCATAATAGTGTGGCGTATTATTGTCATTACCAGATGCAGTGTTGTGCTGTATTGTTGCTACCAGACGTAGCTTTATTGGGTCTCCTCAGATATATTTTGGCTTAACGGTCTTTCCTTTCGATGAGGATCACGCCAAAGGTAAGGATCTGTTTGTAACCGTCTGGTATGACGTCAGCCCTGCCTGGCTTTGACTAGGGTGGGGAGAAAAGATAGCGTCACTCAAGTGGAAGTGGTCGTTGGAGCCATTGTGTATGTGGCCGGTCTACGATCTGTGGCATCTTCCTCCATCCTGTTTCCTTTGTTTATGTAGAGTCGCCAAACGTTTGTGAATAAATCTCAGGTATGTAAGGGTAATCTGGATTATGTAATTTCTCAGTATAATATAAAACCCACGCCTTTCCCTTAATTCTACACACCAAGCTTCCGGACATTTTGCTGCCAACGAGTTACGCCCACCCTCCCCCCATGTGCGTGTTGGGGTAACCTAAATTAATCATTTTCTGGTAACCTTTTTGGCCTTCCCTCCAGCATGTAGCAATACTAATGGCATTTTCACCTTCTCTACCATATAAATACTAGGTAGAGAAGATATTGTATTTCACTCAAGAAGGCGATACCGAGATTTCACCGGAGGTAATGTTTTGTGACGCCCGTGGTGCCCTGAATTCCAAAACAGCATTTTTAGAAAAAAAAACGTTCGTATGTGTGTGTTTCTGAACAGTATAAAATCGAAAAGTTGCATAAATACCAAACTTAATATTTAGGTCCAATACCTTCCAAAGATGCAACACAAAAGACTTTCAAGCAAACTCCCCCAACCCAAACTACTTTACACGGAACATTCTTCGAAATTCCTCCCTCATCTCTTCCTTCCATGGGCCATTTTGGGCCTTGCGGTGCTCTGCCCCTCCATGATGTGTATCTTTACCTTTGCATGCACTTTTGATCTAACGTTAATTCTGTTCCATATGCATCCTCTGTGAAGTACGGACACTTAAGGCCCCGGGAATACACAGAGGCCCATAACGTCACTTTCTTTTAATACAATGGTCTCTGTACACATTCTAATCGAGAAAATACTATAGCAATTCTGTTTATTAACATGGTCACTCGACAACACATCACATTAATCACACCACCACCAGGATCTTTATGTACACTGAACAGAGTTGAATTAAAATACCATATACGAATACATTAAAGATATTTACATGACAAATAAAATGTATATCTCGAGTTTTCTGGGAATAGCCCTTGGAGTCCACTTCATTCGGAAGAAATTTTGTATAATCTTGTGTAAATGGTAAATGTTAAACGATAGAGGAAAAGGTACTGTATACAAAACGTAGATATCCTTAAACCACACAATTTATTTCAAATAAGTCTTTTGTGCACAAGCCACAACGGATATTTTGAGATATCCGTTATTAAAGGTTGAATTTTTTATTTGTTGGTCATTCTTTCAAAGTCCTTTCAACATTCAGCTGTTTCTTACGATTACGTGGAAGCAGTATGGAATTTTAAGACCAGCATATAGCGTCCAGTTCTTAAAAGAAGCTATTTCTGCAAAGGTTTATTTGGATTAAAATGTAGTAGATAGTTTTGTAAGAATAGTTTGTATACCCACTAATAAAGATAGAGGGTAGAGAAAGTCATGTGAATGCATCACATCAGAATTTTTTGCTCTATAAAACTAAACGGGTAAAGTTGGAAGTAACTTTAAGAAAAAGATGAAAATTGCTTACTAAATAGCAAAAACTTTGAGGTCAAAGTGTAGTAAAATATTAAATCACCAAAATGGAGAAGATGACTGAAACTTGGGTTGGCAACGGTTTCTTTAATTTCGTTATAGCGTTAACATGTAATTTCTGTTGAACGTGTAAAACACTGGGGTGATATGCTTACCTACATTTGTCTGCAACTACATATTGGTCTGTTTATTCCCTGGAACAGCTGTTCATGTCGTGAGTTTCGGAGAATTCCAAATGGTTCTTGAAGTGATCATTGTCTGTTCACCGGATTTAACATTACACGTTCGTTTCGGCAAGCAGATAAAAAGTGAGCATTTATGCTCGATTTTACGAATGTTCCGGAAATAATTGGTAGCCTTTGTGAAAAGGTGTTGAATGCTGCTTCTAATTCAACCTGCATACCGAAAAAGGAATAAAACACAGAATCTGATGTGTAATAGCTACACAACCTTTTCTTTGCGTTACCAATTCACGGATACGTTAAATAGAGGGTTATAGAATTCAACGACAAACTTTCAATGGTCACAGAGGGATGATATAGGATCTCCTTGGTGTAGGACACCTATAGCCTGAGACAACAAACTTTGAACTTACGCATTCATTTTTCATTTGAATATTTGTACTGGTAAATGCAACTAAATAAAACCTCGTACGAATGTGTTACTGCCTTCCACTTAATAATAGTTCATTTCTCTTCCGCAAGCGCGAAAACGGTTACTACCATTGCGTATTTTTAAATTATAAGCTTTTCTTTTTCTGGAAAAATGTTCCATCAGCAAGGTCCAGGGTAGCACCGATACCTAAACTTTCACATGGAGAAGCATACGTATCAGAGAGACAAACAACAATTAGCTGTAGCAATAGCGCAGTTATTGGCTTGGTCGGCTGCCAACATGGCGATGTTGGGTTCAAACCCCTTTACAAGCGGTTTAACATTTTTTTTCCAAACAGGTGAATGGTATAGGTTTGCAGTGAACCCAGTTTTGATTCCTCGCGTTTCTCTAAAGTTTAAGTATGTGTTATGGGTAGTTAAATGGAATGTTTTAAAATAACATAGCCACGATTACCTGCAAGAAGCAGCAACTCGTGGAAGTTTTATCAGTGATTTATTGCAAAAAAAATCATGAACTTGAAGATCATAAGAGTGTCCTATATCAGAGTTCTCGCCTAACAATTCTCTGTAATCCTTGAAAGTTTGTCGACTCTCTGTACATTGCACTCTCCATATAAAAGTTAATTGTTCTATACTCCTTAGGTTACCTAAAAACCCCTTTAGACTAGACAACATGAACTTCTTTAGAATTGTGGGATATATGGGTAATAAATAGAAAGTTCGTTAGGAGTTAGTTGTAAGTTGATCAAAAACTCTGGAAGCCTCAGCAATCGAGAACAGGTCGCCCAGGTTCACCTGTGCGATAAAGAAGGTTTTAAAGAATATATACACAAGATTTTGATATTTGTCTATTTGTCTTGGGCAGAGTTTAGCTTTCTGCGCTACCATTGGCTGGGTCTCGGTGATCCCACATGGGCGGACATGCGACCATGTGGTGACCAAGCTCACTACTGCTTAACTTGGGCGACCGCTTGTGTGGTCGTCAAGCCAAGCAGACCGGTGTGGCAGCAAAACAGGATGAGAAAATGAGGTAATGGTATGGGGTATCCAAGATGGCAGCAGGGCGGGTCGCTGCTGAATGGTCACTCATCCAGCGAGTGACCAAGCCCAGTGCTGCTTAAATTGGGGGTGCTTTTGATGTGATGGATTGGCAGACCTCAGCCTCGGTGGCCCAAGCCGTCCTTCGGCAACCGGTAGCTCTTCCTCCGCCTTGGCGCCTTATGGTCGTAGCGGCCCAAAGAGTTTACAAGCTGATTGGTGTAGTAAGTGATTTTCGTGTACATGGTACGGGTTCTCTCCCGTACCACGTCCACGATGTAGGGAGATCGGAATGGGTGTGTAGGATGTGCGACAGTCTCAGCTTCGGGGGCGTTCGACTTTGCACAGCCCCTGACTGTGCATGCGCGAGCCAATAGCATTCCTCTCATTTTGTAACCAACGCATCTAATCGAGACTGTGCAGCTATAGAAGACGCGTTGCGCGAGTGTCTCTCTTTCGGTGTTTAGGGAGCGAATAGGTGACAGATATGTAGAATAATTAATCAGCGCTCTAGTTAATATGCGGACGCATGATCTTCCCCAGACAATAAATCTATCCTTGTCTCAATAGTGATTTACGTATAGAAGTGTGCGTCAGGCTAATGCAAATTACCCCATTTTGCGACCTCCAGATTGGTGTTAATTAGAACAAAGTAAAATTATGTAGTTCTTACAGAGGTCGTGACAGTAACTAACATGCAGAAATTATTTATCATTTATTTTTATCACAAGTCAATTTTTGTTAATAGTGGGTTCATGTGAAATAGAAGAAAAGAATCTTGGCGTTGCAAAGAAATTATATACATGTCGCGACAAATTATGCTTCAACCTGGCAACTACAATTAATATTTCTGTAAAGGTTGATACCGGAATTATTAACTGGTACGACTGATGGTTTTATAAAGACATAATAGGGAAATAAATAATTCAATAAATAATTTCCATATATTAAAATCAATACACAAAGCAAGAAACAGGTACAATTTGCAAGTGGACATGGAAGTCGTTACGAGGCAAATTACGTGTTTGCGAAAAAGCAATTAGAAGTCAGTAGCTAAGACAATTAGGTACTCTGGCGAACTCAGTCAACGAGAAACCCATTAGCCTAAGTTTCACGTAATTAGAATTCAGCATGTTAAGAAATCAGAGTTGCATGAAAACGCACGTATACCAGTTCTGATAATTAGAAAGGGAAAGAATTCTTAGAATTTAATAAGTCAAAGAGTAAAAGCTGAGTTTCAGAAGTTTAAGAATTGTTAACGTATAACATAGGAGCTTTGGTGGGGTAGTGGTAAAGTAGGCGGGGCTTAAGTTAATAAAAGAGCGTGTATTTCTTAAATTAGCGTCCTTTCTTTTACAGTCTTACTGTGTTTGCGTCTTTTAGATTTCAAAGAAGTGTTTTACTGTGATCAGTAAATTATCGCCAGTCCGTAGCGTCTAAAGACCAAGCACGCATTCTAACATACTTAGCAAAGCTGAAAGGAGAATCGCCGTTTAGCATTTCAGCGATTCACGACAACATTCCAGTTTTTATTACGAAAACAGTTATTTTAAACCGTAAATTTAATACTTCAGAAGTTAGCAGGTATAATATACCAATAGCTACAGCTTGTCTTGCTAAGATTCAGCATCAGTTTAATTCTTCACTCTTAAATTCACTTAAACAGCTCATGTATTAGGCTTCATTAAATTTCTGTCAACTTAACTGGTATTGTCTATCCTCACACCCACCCATGCATGTCCTGAGAAAAAGATCTCATATCTCACCACTGTAGCAACAGACTCATCAGCAGATATTGGCGACGACATCAAAAGCGTCTCAAGAAGGGTACGTTATCAAGGCCGATGCATAATTAACTGACACAAATTGCATATTTAACGATCTATAAATTTTTATTGTAGTAGTGTATCCATCTATTTTTAATTTACAGTTTATTTCAAACGAAAATAGATTTCTAGTTTTTTTAATGCAACACTTCCTCTATTTCAGTTAACTAAGCGGTGGCAACAGTAAAAGCTAATCACTGGCGTTTTCAATAAGGTGTTGCTTAAGCATTTCTTTATATGATTGCTTAATAAAACTGTTTTGGTGAAAAATTCATCCAAAAATTAGAAAATATAAGAGTATTTTATATAGGTTTTGTGGGGATTAAAAGATATGCTAAATTCTAGAACGCGAGAACAAAATATTGCTTGTTACTGCACCTTTCTCTCCCCATTGCCTCCCCCCCTCTCTCTCTCTCGCTCTCTCTCTCTCTCTCTCTCTCTCTCTCTCTGTCATATGCATTCACAAACATAGGAACACACACACACAGCTATTTCTATAATTTTTGAGGCGATTTCAAAACGTAAATATATTACTTACCTATAGTAAATAGTGCAAGTATTGCATTCTACTTCATTCTATATTGAGGTGTGTGTGTGTGTGTGTGTCAGTGAGCATCATTCACAAACGAAAATACGTTAAATACCAAACTTGGCATTTAACTATGGTATTTTCCAATAATCGATACGAAAATCTTCAGAACAAGTCGCCCACCACAAACTACCTCTTATAGGGTAATTCCGGGAGAGATGGACCCCCTTTTCTGAATTTCCCATATTTCTTTTACTTTTAGTAAAAGTGATTAAAATGGTAGTACCTTATGATTTTGGTGCCATCAATAAACCATTATAGCTGTATACATGCAAAATACATATTAACAGACTTGTGAATTATGAACAAAAAAATTACACAAATGGTCAATCTAACCCGTAGTACTCGGGTTAGATGGACCATGGTATATGGGAGAGATGGACCTGCATAAAATAGGAGAATTAAATGATACATTCGTAATTAGAACTTATTGGTATATTGTAAATCATTTATCATGTAGAACATACATTTGTTGTTTTACCGAGTTCATTTTGGAGTATGTTTTTTAGATTTAGTCTCTCCTCCCACATAAGTCACACTTCATGCCGTATTTGGTGCAGTTCTCATGAAGCCAATGGGAACACATTGGGCATTGGATCCAGTCTTCATTGCTTTTGGTTGCGTTTAGTCCTCTCCGCAGCCAGCACATTCATTTTCATTCAACTCTTCAAGATCATCGTCGCTGTCATTGCATACATCATCATCATCATCGTTTAGGGACTCTTCGGAATCAGAATTGTCGCTCCCTCTTCTTCTGGTTCTTGGCCTCTTAGTTTTAGACACATTAGATTTTCCATTAGCTCCACTATTCTTAGCTTTCCAAAGGTTAACATTCCCCTTTGAATTCGGAATCTTGGAAACACCTGCTGCCACAAACTTAAGTAGTTTTCTTCTTCAAAGTTGCTATTGGGGAAATGTCATTAAGGATTTTACTTGGTGTTGGTATTTGGGTCTCCTTGTCTACATGAGTTTCATTGGGGGAATTATTTTCCACATAGGAGGTCCCAGGAACTGCCAAGAAATCATCAGTTTGATGACGTGCGGAACTTGAAGTATCAGTCAAAGGTAAATAATTTGAAATATCTGGCAGCTTCGTTGATTCCCATAAGTTGCTTTTTACTGCATCCACAACCTTCTGTAAGTGGTCTACACTCCAACATCCTCTTGTAGAGCCCTGTTTCCTTTTGTAGGTAGTTGGCATTCGTCTGAAAGTAATAATAATAATAATAATAATAATAATAATAATAATAATAATAATAATAATAATAGTAAATAAGGCATCTATCTCTATTTCTCCTTTTATAAAGGATTTATCGATACTCACATGTATATGTATATACCTATGTCATTAGTCAATAAGTAGACAAATGTTTGTTTATATATTACACTATAACCACCAACTTTTACCAAAAAGAATTGCATAAACATTAAAGTTACAAAAAATAAGGTCCATCTCTCCCGTGAGGACCTGGTCCAACTCTCCCGAATGTCAGGGAGAGATGGATCAGCCTGCCATTTTGCTTCTCTTGGGGCCAGCGTCACCAGAACACGCCATGAGGGTACATTTACTTGTTTTACACTTCCTAAGAAGCTTTGGTAAAAGTATGATATCAAATACTGTGTATAATACCTAACTATATAAATAGTGGGAAAAAATGTACATACCTGATTTTAATTATGCGGTATATAAAGTGAAATGCTTCAACAAATCAAGACAAAAACAACACCGTCACACATTCACATCTGCCATTAGCAGGCGACACTACCACTAACTCGTTCTATTGGCCGGATCGAGAAATAATTAACTGGTCCATCTCTACCAGTGGCACATCTCGGGCGTACTTCCGTGTACGGACCCTTATGGAATTACCCGGAATTACCCTATGGAAAATTTTCGTAATTTTTTTATCAAGATGGCTCTAACGATTTTAATTAAAGCGCATATGGTGAAGATATTTCCATGACAATAAAATGTATATCTTGCATTTTCTGTGAACAGTCCCTGAAATGCTCCTCCCCCTAAATTACTTTTGTTTAACTGGTAAACCGTAAGTGCACAAATAGCACTGCGCAAAACTGTACATCCCGTTAAATCATCACAATTTATATCAAATAAAAATTCTTTGTTATTCGTTTGAATTTTTAAACACTTACACAATTCCGAGTGGTTAGGGACTACGCGTTTTTTATCGTGAGCATTGAGTTTTTAAAGTACGAGTAATATAGGACAGCACTAGAAGAGCAGGGGGATTTAGTCCTCGAACTAGGCGATCTTTTGTGCCTAGGCTCCTGACTGGGCGCCCCCAGTAGGGCTTCCGGACCAAGAAACACAACAGACAGAGGGCAGGGTCCCTACCATTTAAATTCCTCGGGTGCTGGCTGGTGCAGCCGGCTCCCCTCCCCCTGTGGGCTTGTACATCTCTGGGGAGCCCAGGACCCGAAGACCGCTCTCAGGTTTACTCAGAGCATGTTTTTTCCCCTGTCATGCACACGCCGAGACCTTCCGCCGACACTTGCAACCTTGAAAGAAACCAAGGAGATGAAAGGTGAAGTGAAATAAGAGATGAAATGGAGGGTCCGGAAATTCGGGGATGTAATTATTCTTCCCAGCATTCGCCTGGCAATCCGGGGAAACCCCCGAAAAAAATCATATGGCAGGAAATTCGGCTACGGGAAACGAACCCACGACCTCCCGAGTACGGGCCACAGACGTTACTGCTTGAGCCATCCCGCTTTTTAAAAATCTATTGGTTTAGCCTACTGCATTCTTCTTATACATACAATGAATGTCTAATAAAGGTTCATTTGGATTAACAAGAAGCAGACAGAAGAATGACTAGAGAGTGTCATATGAATACAACTCATTAGATTTTTTTTTTCGTTTTTGTCATCTGTAATTTAAAGTGGTTTTTGCTGCAGCGTCTTTACGTCTATAATAAGAACTAACAGGATATCCACATTGGTTGTTAATAAAACCTCATTAACGAGCGGCATGTAGCATCGTTCGACTTTACACTTACTATTCCATGTTTACCGTGTTTAAATTAAGGTTTATTACTACAAGACTATAATCATAACCTTTAGTATTTTTTGCTGGTTCTTCCAACAAGAGGCACCTGTTCTATCGAGAGGAGTGTGTTTAAGTAGAACTGAGAAGAGACTGTGACAGAGCGCGTTAGAGCGAGGTGACGTGCAAGTGAAATTATGGGCACGTAGATTACTGCGTTCATACTACCGCATCACAATGCCTACCAGGGTGACAGTCCTTGCTCTACTTGCTTACTGTGCCCTGAAACACTCGCCATCGTTAACGTAAGCATTATAGTCGTTTTATGCGCGCTTTGAACCTTCAAATAGCGGTCCTAATGCAATCTCGACATTTGCTAAGAAGTGTCACTACTTTCTCTACTACGTAGCAATAGTAAGTATTACCGAGCGGGATGGTTCAGGCGGTAACTCTGACCCAGGTTATTTCAGAAGCTTTTCCGGATCGTCAGGCGAATGCTGGACTGGTTTCTCTCATCCTCCGAATTTCCTGTCCCTCCATTTCGTTCACTTAATCATTGAATTCAACTTTTACTCTGTTTGGTGTCGCCCGGTGTCTCCCTCCTGAGGGCGTCCCCTCGTGAGCCGTCAGTACAAAACCGTCATTCCTGGATCGGTGCCGAATCCCTCCTCTTCACAATCCAATCCAATAGTAGGTACTCTGCGTAGGCGTTGCAATAACGAGTACGACTCGTATTCGGAAGGTCCTGGATACAATCCCCGGCGACTGCCCACTCTGAGCCATGGGTTTCTCGTGGTTTCCCTGGGTCGGCAGGCGAATGCTGCGGTGGTTCATCTACCACGACTCTCCTCCCTCTCATTATCTTTACCTACTCATCATCTTCCTTGTCATCTGTTTCAGGGTTGTAGGACCAGGCGATGTGTTCGGTGGGTTGCGGCTGGGCGGTGGATATATGCTCTAGAGATATCTTCCCTGATATCGTTGTGGGATTGATCAGTTAGGACCCGCCATTTCGTTACAGCTGCAAAGAGAATAGCGATAGTCAAATGTTTAAGAACTGGATGCTATATGCTGGTCTTAAAATCGCGAGAAACAAGTGGATATCGAAAGGACTTAAGAGAATAACTAAGTAATGAAAAATTCGAACCATTAATGATGGATATCTCAGAAATGGCTTATGTCACAAAAAATTATTTGAAATAAATTGGTTTTTAAAGAAATCTACATTCTTGTGCAGTACATATTTGTCTTTTCCTCAACATTTACCAGTTATACAAGATGATACAAAATTCCCTCTGAATGAGGACGACTTCATAGACTATTCCAAGAAAATTCAAGATGTACATTCGATTAAGTAAATATCCTTAATATATGGTATTTAATAACGATTTAATCAAAATTATTAGAGCTATTTTTTAGAAAATAAAAAATTTCGAAAAATTTTACATGTAAAACATAGTTTGAAGTGTGGGGGGGTTTCTTGGAAATCGTCTCTCATCTTTGGAGGATACTAAACCTAAATACCAAGTTTGGTATTTATCAGACGTTTTGTTGCTTTTTGAGTTATGCTGTTCACAGACACACACACGCAATTTTTCCAAAAATGTATTTTTTTATTCAGAGGCTTCAAAACATGTATTTCCGTTGAAATCGCGGTATCGAATTTTTGGATGAAATGTAATATATTCCCTTGCATTCCCTGTCTACCAGGAACGTGGTAGAGAAAGGTTAAACGAAAGAAAAAATAGCGAATAGCACCTAAAGTATAAAGAATTTGATAAATTCAAATCAATAAGGAAAAATATCTCAGAAATGGTTAATGCCACAAAAGTTTCTGAGATAAATGTTTTTAAAGACACCTACATTTTTGGTGTAGTACTTCTTTGTCTATCTCTTATGGTTTACCATTGTGCAAAACTAGGCAAAATTCACCCGGAATGAAATGGGCTTCAGACTATATTCGTAGAAAACTTAAGATATAAATTTTATTTGTCATAAAGTATTTTAATCAAATTTTTTTTGAAAATCAAAAACAAGATTTTTTTCATGTAAAGGGTAACTAGAGGTGGGGTGATTTTATTGAACATTTTGGTGTCGCATAGTTGGAAGACGCTGAACTTAAATTACAACGATTCCGTTCTGAGTTATGCTGTTCACACACACACACACACACACACACACACACACACACACACACACACACACACACACACACACACACACACACATTCTTTTAACATTGTTTATAATTCAGGGAGCCTCAAAATCTGTATTTACGAGTAATAACATTTAAAATCAAATCAATATATAATCTCTTTTTAAGATTAATAAATTTAAAGGCAATCAATGTAATAACAAATATTCACGACAATATCCTCTTACTCTTCTACAAATTCTTGAAACCTTGGTATCGACGTTTTGAATGGTCATGTGAAGTATCTCCAAGGCCCAACGTGGTTCGGAGTCCACGGTAAATGCTGTAGGTCCACTCATTCCACCACCATCCTCATCATCACGTTACCATCGGAGGCAACGGATTCCGTCCGCTGATTATCTCCACCTCAGAAATGGGTCTAATCAACGTTTTGTAAAATGAAGTATCCCCCGAAGGTCATAGGCCACATGGGGAGCATTAGAAACGACGACAAACGTTTTGGATAGAAAGTTAATACTTCCAGGTAAATAGTAGTACAAGTAAAAATCTGTGGTGTTACATTCACATGACCTTCTCTACTCTGGTACAAACTATTTTTACAAACGCTTATTCTCCATCTACTTCATTTTAATCGAGATATCGAAATGTTAATCTTATTGCTAATTTTCTTGTAGATGCAAGGGGAACATGGTAGGCTTTAAGCGATAGTCAAATATTTTAAGCGCTGGTTGCTATGTGGCGCATTCCATTCTCTTTGCATGTCCAGGACATAAAAAAAATTCTGATGTGTTACACTCACATGACTTTCTCTACTCTTGTACAAACTACTTTTACAAACGCTTATTCTCCATCTGCTTCATGTTAATCGAGATAAACATTTGCAAACTCTATCGTATTGCTAATTTTCTTGTAGATGTAAGGGGAATATATATTTACAAGGGCAATATAGAAATACAGTAGCCTTTAAGCACATACATATCTCTTAATAGCTGGTTGCTAGGTGCAGCACCATTCCCTTTGCCACTGATTAATACTCTTTGCGTATCCAAGACAAAAAATGAATAACGAATTCCCATTTGAGAAAATAAGTATTGAAAAATTTAAGGGAATAACAAGCAATATCTCGAAAATGGTTCACTCAACAAAAAAATGTATATGACGTAAATTGTGTATTTTAACGCGATCTACATTTTTTGTGTAGTAAAATTTTGTCTATCCCTTATGGTTTACCAGTTATGCAAAAGTCGTTCACAATGAACAATACTTTTGGAGACATTCCCAGAAAATTCGAGATATACATCTTATTTGTCATGAAATATCTTAAACATATATTTTAATCCAAATCGTTATAGCCATTTTCGAGAAAATTAAAATTTTCGAAAAATGTTCCATGTAAAGGGTAATCTAGGGTGGGGGGATTTTCTTGAAAACCTTCGTGTCGCATCTTTGGAAGATACTGAACCTAAATACTAAGTTTGGTGTTTATCCGACTGTTCGTTTCTGAGTTATGCTGTTCAAAGACACACACACACACACACACACACACACACACACACACACACACACGGACATGTTTCCAAAAATGCTTTATTTGGATTCAGGGTGTCTCAAAACATGTATTTCCGGTAAAATCTCGGTATCGAATTTTTGGGTGGAATACAATACTTCCCCTACTTACTGTACGTAGTAGAGAAAGTAAAAATGAATAACGAATTCCCATTTGAGAAAATAAGTATTGAAAAATTTAAGGAAATAAGAAGCAATATCTCGAAAATGGTTCACTCAACAAAAAAAATGTATATGACAAATTGTGTATTTTAACACGATCTACATTTTTTGTGTAATAAAATTTTGTCTATCTCTTATGGTTTACCAGTTATGCAAAAGTCATTCACAATGAAGAATACTTTTGAAGACATTCCCAGAAAATTCAAGATATACATTTTATTTGTCATGAAAATATCTTAAACATATGATAGTTTAATCAAAATCGTTAGAGCCATTTTTGAGAAAATTAATTTCTTCCAAAAATGTTCTATGTAAAGGGTAATCTGGGGTGGGGGACCTTCATGTCGCATCTCTGGAAGATACTGAACCTAAATACCAAGTTTGGTGTTTATCGGACTGTTCTTTTCTGAGTTATGTTGTTCACAGACAGACACACACACACACACACACACACACACACACACACACACACACACACACACACGGACATGTTTCCAAAAATGTTTTTTTTTTTGGATTCAGGGGTCTCAAAACATATTTCCAGTGAAATCTCGGTATCGAATTTTTGGGTGCAATACAATACTTCCCTAGAGTAAGTAAAAAGGTAACTATAGCAGCTAACTAGAGACGGTGGTTTCATAATTTAAATACTAAAGCGCTGAAAAGCATCGCTCTATCAGCCAGAAGGAAACATTTTGTACGTAAATGCGAACATCTAAACATGAAATACATGACGTGCACAAACTCAAAACATTATTTATTTCTTATTGAACTACAAAGGAAGGTACTGTGGACGACGTTGATGTGGCGTCAGAAGAAAGGCCACATATGACTACATATTAATCTTAAAATTAATAGCAGATAATGCATCTTACATAAGGCTTCACATAACTCCGGGGTATGCTACTCTGAGCATGCAATAAACCAAACCGAACAACAATAATACCTCGTATGTTACTGATTTTTTTTCAGTTCGACTACATATTTGCATAATTACATTTAACGTAAACCATTCGTGAGTGTAAACAGGATAATAAAATGAGTGATATATCAACGTTACTATGGGTAAGGTGTGAAATATCTTCTACATTTATCTACTCTCGTGTGCAGGATGATTGCAGGAGTCCTTGGGAATAGCGAGTGAAATAATGGAGAAAACTCTAGCTAGAGCTTATCTTCTGCTCATTTCTTCATACCGAAGAAAATTGCTGATATCCCAGGCAGGTTGTGCAAGCAGGACTACAATCCGATTGGGCTTGATTTTATTGAGCCCGATCCCTCTTGCGGGATGTCGTCTAGAACTGTCAGGTATGAGACAACCGGGCCTACGACGAGGGCTCATCTTGAAATCTGAAGTAAACTATGTCAGGCAAGTCCATGCCCTTATATGGGATCTGACAGTAAAGTGAGCGAGTTCCTCCTGAATTTGACTAGAAATAAGCTCAGATATCTTGTAGGCTATCTTACAAGCCACGACACTTTGCGCAGATATTTATACATAATGTGGCTTACACAAGACCCTTATTGTTGGAAATGTATCAGGAATTTTGAGACCTCAGCGCATATACTACGTGAATGCGAAGGTTTCGCTATCCATAGATGTGTTTCCCTAAGGTCCTCCTCCTTGGAACCGGAGGAGATAAAAATGGCAGATATCAAGAACATGGTGTGTTTCATTCGGACCATTGGACTTAAGTAATGCCCAGGATAAGAGGTACAAAAGGCTCCAAAAATCTACGTGCAGGCCTCCTAAAGGAGGTCACTCAGGGCACATCATCAGAATCCAATCACTAGGCGTATCTGACCTTGGATTTTTTCGTAGTTTTTTCCAGGTCGGTAGGCAATGCTGGAGTAGTTCCTCTTCTACCACGAATTTCAGTCCATAATTTCCTTTCATCTGTTCATTTTCATGTGTTTCAGAGTTGTAGGACTAAGTGAATGCGGTTGGTGCGTTGCGGCGGGACGTTGGAGTTTGCGGCGCTGTGTAAAGATTTCTCCCTGACAGTTGGTGGCCGACTGATGGCCCTTTCTGGAGTGGTTCGTTTTGTCCAGGATTTAAGATGTCACAGAACATTGGCGCCGACGTCGCGTCACTTTGTAATTGTTAGGGAACCCGTCCTTGATAGCGTATATCGTGTTACGGATCTGGTCGCCCTTCGGATCTCGCCTTCACTCCTTCCTCCCAGGAGAACACGTAGGTCACAAAGGACCTACAATGGACTGCAGGCGGTGCTCAGCTCCAGAGGCTGGGGCCTCCTCCTTCTGACTAATCCTAATGAAAATCCGAACCCTTCTCAATCGTCTTCGCGAGAAAATCGCCCAATTGGAATGAAGTTGAGCGGCGAACGATGGATCCACTGAGGTCAGATAGAAGGTCAAGACACTGACGAACGGAGGGGCCCCCGAAACCTGGACAGAGCACCGCACGCAGGTCGGCCTCTTGTGCTTCTACCGTGACCCCTGGGAGGGTGGGATGAGGGGAGAGATCCAAAGGCGACCAGATCCGGTTGGCAACGGGAGATAGCTTGGGACGGAGTCCCTAATGTTTCCAGATTGAACGCATCCGACACGCCCGGGCCCACCCACAGTCGCCCGAAGGAGCGTCTGCCCGAGAGGACTCTGAGGCCGGTCCCAGCCGTGTCCCTGGACGATGTTAGGAACAAATCTTTACAGAGCGCACAGCCACTAACCAGCTGCAACCCGCCGAACAGCGTCGCCTGGTCCTATGGTCCTACAACCCTGAAGCAGATGACAGGAAAAATATGGGTAGAGGAAATGAGGGGCAGAAAAGTCGTGGTAGAAGAAGAACAACCAGCATTCGCCTGCCGATCCGAAAAGACCACGAAAAACCTATGGATCAGAGTGCGAGTTGCCGGGGATAGATCCCGGGACTTCCGAAAGCGAGTCGCACACGTTACGGCGGCGCCATCTCGCTCCGTCAGATAGAAGCTAAGATGAGTTCACAATGCTTGTTTAGCTATGAGAAAATCGTGAGATATTCTTCATCTACACTCAAGGTATAGACAAACAATAAATTGCCTCTACCATCTTCAAATATTATCTTTCTAGGTGTGGCTACAAATCTTCACCCTGTTGGACTATATATCCATATTTGTTTCGGTAGTCTTATATGTGGTATTCTTTCTGCGTTTTCTTCAACTCTGCTTAAGTTACGGTTTACCTTTCATATTAAAAATCTAAAATTCTTCTTTAGGGTGTTGAATTTTTATTTTACCTAATTTTACACACATTTTCACTCAATTCCATTTTTGAAGCCTGTATTTCTCTTCTTACTTTCTTACCACATGCATACTAGGTAGAGAAGGTATTGTACTCCACCCAAAATTTCGCTACAAAGATGTTTTGAAGTCCCCTGAATCCAAGAAAGCATTTTTTTAAAAAAGGTCCTCATGTGTGTGTGTGTGTGTGTGTGTGTGTGTCTGAACATCATAAATCAAAAACAAAAATTAGAATAAATACCAAACTTGGTATTTGAGTTCAACAACTTCCAGAGATGCGACACGAAGATTTTCAAGAGACTTCCCCGCCCCAAACTACCCTTTACATGGAACATTAGAAAGAATGTTGGTTTTCTAAAAATGGCACTAAAATTTGGATTAAAATAATAACCTATATGAAAGATATTTACATGACAAATAAAATGTGTATCTTGAATTTCCTGGGAATAGCCTCCTCTTCATTCAGAAGGAATTTTAGATAATCTTATACAACCAGTAAACGTTAAGCAATAGATGAAAGCGTACTACAAAAAAGTGAAGATCTCTTCAAAACACACAATTTAATTCATATAAGTGTTTTGAGATATAAACCATTTCTGAGATATCCGTTATTAAAGGTTGGAATTGTTTATTTATTGCGTCCAGTTCGTAAACGTTTGACTATCGCTATTCTCTTCGTATCTATAACGACATGTGTAATGTAGCTATTTATGCAAAGGTTTATTTAGGATAAAATGTAGCAGAAGAATAAGCTTTAGTAATAATATTTTGTATACCCATTAATAAACGATAAAGGGTAGAGGTTGTATGTGAATGTATCACATCAGAGTGTATTTCCGTTGTGCAGTAATGTTACGAATTAGGAAGCATAACCGCAAACTTATATGGGTAAGAAGGTGGTAACACTTAGGCCAGTAAAGGACTCAAGTAGACGAACCCAGAATAAGGAAGGACAGAGACCCGGCAAAATAATCTACGCAGGACAACTCAGGGTAAGTCCAGGCCGTACTTGATTCACACATTTATTACAATAAAAATTGGAACAGTAACAAAACCGAATCGAGTCACAGTAACATTTAAATTTAAAAAAAAACTCCTTGAATTCATCTAAAACTTTATAATATAAGTGCCTCTAAAATAAAAATAAGATGAATTGGATGAAGTAGGTATACATATATGATGCAATTCGGTATAAACTTTCAAAACAGTTAAAGAAAATTCACAAGTATGGAATTACACCAAAATCACACCACCATAGACTAACTCACTATATATATCGCACGAGCCTTCTCATCCTGCGGATTGGTAACTAGGCAACCCTGCATTTTAAAGGTGATGCGAAATGCAGGTGCTCACACCGCATTCACCAGCCCGCTGATTAGGGCTACGTTGATGCTTATTGTTAACTCACATAGTAGTGCAATGGTTAACATGTTGGAAAGTCATGGTGAAGGTCGGAAGTTCAAATCGCGCCTGCGAATAAATGAGTTTTTTATTCATTTCTGTTCATGTTTCGAGAGCGTTATAGCAATCCAAGATTTCTTTCCCAAACATTGATGTAATAATTTTTACTATATCACATTAGTATTTTAGAATAAGTTTAATTTTGTTATAATTAATTGAAGTTAATTTATTTTATTGTATCTTAGGCACTCGAAAATGGATTTGCATATTCTAACAAGTAACAATTTGTATTTTAATGAAATTCGTATAATTAAACTAATTAAGTGAAACGATACTTCCATGTCCAACTACCAGTTGCGTTAAATTTACTAAACATAAGTACCTTCAAGTGGCAGCATTTGAACCGGGACCTTCATCACTAAAGGCCAACGCGCAGCACTAGGAGTGCAAGTCGCTGCACGCATAGCGGTGCAAAGCAGTCATTTCGGTCGAAATTGATACGACGCGATGCAGTGGGCAGTTCTTGCGGCATAGCCTGTACAAAGCCAGGACTACATAGCTTCTCAATACGCAGGTTGAGAAGACTCACGTTTAAAGCCTTTAGTAATGGCAGTTATGACACCTATCACAAGGATATAACAAGGGGATAATCCCAATAAAACAAAAAACCAAAAATAACGCAGCAACAAAGAAACTAACGGGGGAAAAACCGCAACTAATGGTATCAGGTAGCTAAACTGAATCTAAAACTTGCGTAGAATAAGGAAATAATTAGCTTATAGTTATCATGCGGAAGTAATAAACAGATAATGAAGTTAGCAACACATTGCAAGGAACTAATAATTTACATTAATAATGGTGCTAACTACCAGGCGATACTGAAAATTTTTTAGAATACCATGTTTCTAAACACAAATAAAATTTGTTTATATTTGACAGATATTTTCTAATGTTTTCCGAGTTGATTACCCTTTAGTTTGCTCGGTTTTCTCTAATAGTTTGTTAATTATCATCATTTAAAGAATTTGTATTCACCCAAAAATGAATTTCACTAGAGAACATTTCCGGGTTATGATATTTTACGATTTTAAATCGTCATTAACGCCTAAACAAGGGAAAGATCGGCCTAGAAGTGCATTTGGCGAAGAAGACCCATCTAAGGCAAAAATTTATAACTGGTACAGCGAATTCAAGGGAGATAGAGTATTTCTTAGTGACAAATTTCGTGGAGGTCCAAGAACTACTGTTAATGAATTAAAATATTGCCGCTCCTCGAGCAATGCTTGAAGAAGATCGACGGAGATCTTATGAATTGATTGCGCAATAAGCATTGGCATGAGCCAAATCCAAAATATTTTACATCAACAATTAGCGTGGGAAAACTTTGTTGTCGATGGACTCCACTTCCGATCAAAAACAACGCATTGATTAGTATTTCCTCGTAATTAACGAGGCAAGCCCAAAACTGTAATAAGTCCTACGTGTATAACAATAACTGAAACGACAGCGCCCACGATGTTGCAATTATTTTAATAGATGTACGATTCAAATGAAATTCCATAAAAATAACGTGGAATAACAAAACTAAACAGCAAACCACTAAAATCCTATCATATGTGTATCTTCACCTTCTGTGTTTTCAAACGTGTCAGATAAACATTTACATTATTTAAGGCGAGGAAAGATTTCGAAACGCAATACGTGCTACACAATAATACATCAGTGTATGCGTATCAATTGTATTGCAAAGCAAACCGAAATAAAATACTAGATAAATGTACCCGGAATAATCACGCTAATAGTGTGAGGTAAAATGTAAATAATACTCAAATATACTTGCAAAGCCGTTCAGCAATTCCTTTTATTGATTGATTGAATAATACAAATGTGCATATATACAGGGTGGACCATTTAAGTTGAGACTGTATAGTATCTCCAAATCTAAGTGTTGTAGAACGCCATTAATCTTGTTTTATTTGGAGGACGTTGTGATGGTCATTCACAAACCCCCATAAGATCAAGCAAGTTTTATTAAAGACATTTCTTTCTACAACACTTATTTTTGGAGATATTCTACAGTCTCAACTTAAATAGTCCATCCTGTATGTGCAAATAACTTAAAGAAGAAGCGCAACAAGCTGGAAATAAATTATATTCTTTAAGAATTTACAAATACCAAAATTACCCCAGTTTACCTTTAGTAAAGTCTCTAATGGGAACAGAATTACGTTACTGCCACAGAATAATACGAAAAAAGAATTACGCCACTTTCATAATTAAGAAACCTGCCAAAATGCAAGAATTATAGGCATTTGCTTTAAGTTGAGATATAGAAAGTAAAAAGAGATAGCACTATATTCCACGCGACAGATGATAATCCTTACCTGCCTAATTTCAAAAGCTTTACTATTGAAACTTACTATTTAAAATCTGGGTTAGGTTGAAACATGAAATTTAGAAGAGAACAACCAAAACCGCTTGTAACAATACGAAAGCCAGCGAAACAAGGACGGCCCAAGATATTAGGATAGGGGATTTTAGCTCTTGGACAATCATTAGTGCACCCCCACTCCTAGACACTTCAGGTAGCGTCAAAATGGTCATGTTTGAACTTAAACTTTACGTACTGTAATTACGTAAATCAACAGACAAAATAAGTTAGATACTACGCTAAATAATAACTAAAGAGCGAATTAGCGATAAAGAAGCAGCTAATGATTAGTGTTTGTACTCATTTAACTTACTAATGAATCAGCACATTATACATTCTCGTAAGGCGGTATAAATTAAATATCATTACTAGTATGCCATGAACACGTTAGCTCAGAAAATTGAAGTCTTTTATAGTTATTAACTCCAAAACCCAAACTCCAAACGTCAAGGATATTGACTTGTTAATTGAGAAGCACATTATATATTCTCGCCAAACACCCCAAATTAAATATAAACTCACTAGGTTGTCAGAAATACGTTTCTAAGAAGGGTGAAGTCATTTGTAGCACAAATACGGCTTGTACGGTAAAATGCAGGGGTATTAACGACAATAAGTTAGAATAATAAATCTGAGTTTGTTTCATGTGACACATCAAAAGAATCGACCAAAGTCTCTCAAAATATTAACTATTAAAAGAGCAAGTGATCAGAATTGGCGGAAAAAGTTAAACCTGAAACAATATCACATGGCAGTCGAAAAGCAAGAAATCTTACCTTAAAACCGCTCTCGAGGTACACTCCACACCCACACAGCACAGGACACACTCCGCCAAAATTAACTAACAGCCTCTGCTGCGGCAAAGCTGATAGCAGCAGAGCCTTACGGAAAAACTGAGAAGCAGCGTAACCAAGACGACAACGCCCCAACAGCAAAAAGGCAAAACATAACAAAATGAGAGACTTCAGCGCAAATACAAATAAAATAAATAATCAGTTCACTGCACAGTACAGCCATGATATTGGAGAATTTTAATTCTGTGCTCTGAATACTTTGTTTTTAGTTTTTACTATATATGCCTATACTGTCCATTTTGCCTGGTACCCTGGCCTTATAGCTCATCTGAGCAGACCTTGCTACTCTTAATCACCTATGATCCATCCTCTCCCTCCTCCATTCACCCTACTACCTTTCTTATTTCTCTTACTTTTCTAATCCATTTCTCCTTTACTTTCTTTAAGAACCCCCCACATTCTTATTTTTCTTTTCCTCTTTTCTTGTTTACATTTTAATTGCTACTATTTTTCCATCCATTTTTTCCCATTTTCCTCCCATAGTTTTTGTCTCCATTCTGCTAATTCTTTGCATTCTGCCATATAATGCTCTGTGCTTTAGCTACCTCTAAGCCCTCTCAGGTACATTGATCCTGTTCTCATGTATGCAAACGCTTCTTTTTCAGCTCTATTACAATAATCCACATACCCTTCTCTTCCCCATTTCCTTTTTACTAATCTATAGAACCCTAGTAATTTTTTTTCTAAGCTACCACAAATCTCTTGTCTTTCTATGTCCTCCACTCTGTTTCTTACTATTATCCAGAAGCCGTTGCTATTTCTTTCTCCTGCTCTCCAAATATCTCCCATTCCTATCTTCTCTATAATTTTTCTACCCCTGTCCACCAGCTATTTTTATTTACGTACTCTTTTGTTGTTCCATACAAATCCTTAAAATTTCCCCTTGATCTTTTTTAGGCATCTAAACCAAAATTTCAATATCCTTTCCAGTATCACTCCCTTTCTTCTTGTTCTTCCTAATTTCACTAACGCTACTTCCCCTGGTGCTGATCTTAGTAACCCAATAACTCTTTGCAGAACGTTCTATAGCTCTGGTCCATTTTTCTGCTTAATTCAGACCCGCCCCCCCAAATTTCAACTGCATATAGCATTCTTTCTATATGCATCATGCATTCTTTCTATCCATTTAGTCGGCATTTCTAATTTGTATTTGCACATCCTTACTCCTGTCATTGCCACCTTTCCTTTAGCCATAACCTTCCTGCTAGTGAAAAATAAAGGCCTAGAGAGACGTGCGAGAAACACGTTGGAAGAAAATGGACTAATGGGGGATATTGAGTGCCTCTGTTGTGTTCTGGCATCATACAGTGCTTTGACGTCACAAGTCGTTGATAGGGGCTTATCCTACTATATACAATCGTTGGATTCTGAGTAATGAAGCTTTCATAAATGCCAAAATGCCAAGTGATAGAAACTGTATTTGTTTGCTAACAAAGAAAAAAAGAAATACTTAGACACAAATAAAACAAAAAAAAATCTCTTAACAAGCTAGATTTTGGCCACAAGAGATGGGAACGTGAAATATGTTAAGGAAATCTTAAGGCCGGTGCTTTTCGAAACGATATTCGGCTTATTCCCTTCTCCTCCAAAAAGTATAAAATACACTGAACTGGTAAATCAGTATTTATTTAGACATGCTGCCTTGATATATTTCCTCAACATATTTCTATGAATGTGGTGCGCTTGTGATTTCACCAGAAACACTGGTTTTAAGATATTAGTAAAATGGGTAGAAATATTTGTAGTGCTGCACATTGTCTGCCGCTTACCAACATTAGAGGAAGTAATGCATTCTACCCAAAAGCTTGATATAGGATTTTACGGTTAATGTAAGAAATTGCATAATTAAAAAAATATGCACATCTGTGCGTCTATGTATTTTAATATTTTTCGGCAAATTTGCCTGTATGTTTGTGAACAGCATAACTTCTTCTTCTACAAGGTATGGGCCTGAGACAAGCTCTGTCCTCAATTAATCATATCACTCCATTTTGTTTTTGATCTACCTCCTCGGCGACATCCCCTACGTTTATAAGTTAATAAAATTGTTGATATTCCTTCCTCTTCCATTTTAATATGTGTTGTTCTCCTGCCCCAAGGGGTCAGTACCTGGAAAGGGGCCCTTGCCCAGGGATACGGGTGAAGGCTACAACGCTCTCCGAGACAACAACTGCAAGACAGTATGATTGACGAGGATAGTAGAGGGAGCAACCCCCCTCCCTTGTGGGATCAATACAAAAGGGCAGTTGGGTTTTAAGCTTAAAGGTGGTAGCCCTACGCAAACCTAACCCTGCTCAGCGCTCGTAACGCGGTCAGGTGACATTATTATTACTAATGAATAAATAATAAATAAATCAAGACGACAAAAACAACAGATAAGATTTTAAACAGTAATTTTTTAAACAACAGATTTTAAAAACTAATCACAATGCCAATGACAACATGTTAAAACTGAACTATGAACAGGACAGATAGAAACAGTAGGTATATCTCAGAAACTAAAATTCGATCACACGATCCAGGCTCTTTTTTGGAGCTTAAAGCAAGTTGTCAAGTAAATCTCCCTACATCACAATCTTATATACGGAAGATTGTAATTCTCGAAAAATGACTGATGATTTCGATTAAAATTTTAAAGGTTTGAAATTCTGGCGTGGAAAATGAACTGTATATCTTGAATTTTCGGTAAATACATTCGGAAGTCCCCGTAATTCTTGTTTAAAATTCTCTAACTGTGGAAGTATAAAAGAAATAAAAAAATTTGCTGCAAGGAAAATACAGAATGCATTAACATATACTATGGACATAAGATACTCTATTGGTGAATTAGCTAATTTCAGAATAATTACCTTTGTTTGTACTTTTTTTACCTCATACGCAGTAGGTAGAGAAGGTAATTCCATTCAACCCAAAAATTCGATATCGAAATTTCACCGGAAATACATGTTTTGAGGCACCCTGAATAAAAAAAACATTTTTAGAAAAAGGTCCGTGGGTGTGTCTATCTGTGTGTCTGTGAACAGCATAACTCAAAAACAAAAAGTCGGATAGTTGCCAAACTTAGTATTTAAGTTCAGTATCTTCCAAGGATTCAACATGAAGATTTTCAAGAAAATTTCCCCATCACAACTACCCTTTACATGAAACATTTTTCGAAAAGTTTGATTTTCTAACAAATGGCTATAAAGATTTTGATTCAAATGCCATATATTAAAGATATTTACATGAACAATAGAGTGTATATCTTGAATTTTCTGGGAATAGCTTGCAAAGTCCGCTTCATGCAAAAGGAATCTTGTATAACTGGTAAACGTTAAGCGATAGACAAAAATTAACAACATCAAAAAATGTAGAAAAATATAGAAATGTAAAACGCACAATTTATTTTATTTAAGTTTTTTTGGTATAAGCCATTTCCGTTATTAATTATTCAAATTGTTTATTAATATAATTATGTTAAAGCCCTGTCAAGATTCAGTTGTTTCTTGCGACTGCATGGAAACAGTGTGGTTTTTTTTAAGGCCGCATATAGTATCCAGTTTTTACACATTTGACCATCGCAATTCTCTTTGTAGCTATCTGTACCGAAAGGTGTAATGTAGCTATTTCTGTAAAGGTTTAACTGGAATAAAATGCAGTAGATAGAGCAATAAGCTTCAGTAAGAATAGTTTCTATACAGAGTAATAAAAATAGAGGATAAAGAAGGTCATGTGAAGTATCATATCAGATTTTTAAACACCTAATTTATTTCTCTACAGAATATTTTTGTTTATTAACATAAATTAGGTAGACAAATAATACGTATTTTAATAATTTGTAGAGTAGGTATAAAAATTCTGATGTGTTACACTCACATGACTTTCTCTACTCTTGTACAAACTATTTTTACAAATGCTTATTCTCCATATGCTTCATGTTAATCGAAATGTTAATCTTATTGCTAATTTTCTTGTAGCTGCAAGGGGAACATGGTAGGCTTTAAGCGATAGTCAAATCTTTTAAGAGCTGGTTGCTATGTGGCGCATTCCATTCTCTTTGCATGTCCGGATATAAAAAAATGAATAACGAATTCCCATTTGAGAAAAAGTATAAGTATTGGAAAATTTAAGGGAATAACAAGCAATATCTCGAAAATGGTTCACTCAACAACAAAAAAATGTATATGACATAAATTGTGTATTTTAACGCAATCTACATTTTTTGTGTAGTAAAATTTTGTCTATCTCTTATGGTTTACCAGTTATGCAAAAGTCATTCACAATGAAGAATACTTTTGGAGACATTCCCAGAAAATTTGAGATATAGATTTCATTTTTCATGAAAATATCTTAAACATATGATATTTTAATCAAAATCGTTAAAGCCATTTTTGAGAAAATTAAAATTTTCGAAAAATGTTCCATGTAAAGGGTAATCTGGGGTGGGGGATTTTCTTGAAAACCTTCAGGTCACATCTCTGGAAGATACTGAACCTAAATACCAAGTTTGGTGTTTATCCGATATTCGTTTCTCAGTTATGCTGTTCACAGACAGACACACACACGCACACACAAACACACAGACACACACACGGACATGTTTCCAAAAATGCTTTCTTTGGATTCAGGGGGCCTCAAAACATATACTTCCGGTGAAATCACGGTATCGAATTTTTGGGTGGAATACAATACTTCCCCTGCTTACTATACGTAGTAGAGAAAGTAATAAGTTTCATTAGGAAAAGAAATTCGTGTTATCGTCAAACATAAGAAATATTCTTCTCACACCCTATTAGAAAATTTTAGTATTCTAGTTTTAACTTTACTTGAAATTGGTTATTATTCTGATCATCTTTACGCACTCTAGACTTTTTTGTTTTATTTAGAATTTAAGTGAGTTATCATTTCATTTGAATGATTCAGTAACGTAATTACATATTATACAGAACGTTGCTTGTTTATCGCTTGAAATTGAAGCTAGAAGCAATCACATGCACTTGAGCTAGCTGTAATTTAAAGAAAATTGATTTTTAAATCACTTAAAGTGGTTGTTTCAGCCGACATGCACATAAGGAAGCCAATTTACAATTAATCGTTACTATAAAGCGGCTGCTGTATTGAATCATCAAACGTCTTAATAGAGAAATCCAGTACGAGATTAGTATAGTTGATAATTCTCAGACAGCTCGCGTGGGTAACGCCCTGTGTTTCAACAAATCGTTCAATTAGCCAACTGCGAAACCTCCAATTTATCCTCCCTAAGGGCCACTTTTTCAAATAACTCTTCATCATATTCATCTACAAATGAGAGAGCGCTTCGTAGAGGATTTTAGGACTTCATATGCGTCTTTATAATTAGTTTCACCCCTTGCTGATGAGGCTCTATTTTAAAGGATTTAACCCACAAGGATGGGGCTTCAGGACGAACAGAACGCCTGTGTTCAAAATGTGTACATAGGTCTACCGTAGAGTAGTAACAAAAACTACCAATTCATTCCAAAGTGTAACAAACAGATTATAAATACCGGTCATTTTATCATAGGTAATCCCAAGAGACGTCACACATATATCTGCTGAAACTCGTAACCACGAATGCAATTTATTAAGACAATTATACAAATAAAATATAATAGATTATATAAATAAAAATCTGATGTGATACATTCACATGACTTTCTTTACCTTCTATCGTAGAGTAAACCCTCTATCGTGGGTATAAAAACCATTTTTACTCAGCTTATTTTTCTACCTACTACAGTTTAATCCAAATAAACCTTTGCAAAAATAGCTACATTACACATTTCGCTATAGATACAAAGAGAACAGTGATAGTCAAATGTTATAGAACTGGACGCTATATGCTGGCCTTTCCATACTGCTTCCATGCAATCGCGAGAAACAACTGAATGTTGACAGGACTTTAAAAGAATAAACAAGTAGTGAACAATTCGAACCATTGATAACGGATATCTCAAAAATGTCTTATGCCACAAAATACTTATAGGAAATTAATGGTGTGTTTTAAAGAGATCTACATTTTTTGTGTAGTACGTTTTCGTCCATCGCTTAACGTTTACCAGTTGACAAGGTTGTATAAACTTCCTTCCGAATGAAGAGGACTTCACATGCTATTCCCAGAAAATTCAAGACATACATTTTATTTGTCATGTAAAGATCTTTAATATACAGTATTTTAATCAAAATTCTTAGAGTTATTTTATAGAAAATAAAAAATTTCGAAAAATGCTCTATGTAAAGAGCGGTTTGGGTTGGGAGATTTTCTTGAAAATCTTCGTGTCGTATTTTTGGAAGATACCGCACCTAAATACCAGTTTGGTATTTATTCGAATTTTCGTGTTTTAGTTATGCTGTTCAGACATAGACACACACACACACACAATATACGGACCTGTTTCTAAAAATGCCTTTTTTGGATTCAGAGGGCCTTCAAACATGCATTTCCAGTGAAAGCTCGGTATCGAATTTTTGGGTGGGATGTAATACCTTCTATATCTATTGTATGCATGGTAGAAAAAGCAATAATTAATTTCTTAATTGTGCTGCTTAAAACCAAATCATTGTTGTGTCAACTATCAGATCATAGCATGCTAAATAAATCAACAATCGAATGTATTATGGAATGCTAACCAAATCTACAAAATTGGGGGTGAGAAAATAGTTAACCTCGAAATTAAGATAATCTAAAATCAGAATACAATAAGGGCACATTTGGTTTATTTGTAAATCGACACTATTTGAATGTGCATTGACTAAAACATAATTTTAAAAATTGAAAGAATCTAATTTTCGGAGATGGGAACAGAAGTGAGTGTTGAGGTAGTAGGATTTCGTAATTCCTCTTTAATGCCAACAATAGATTTATAACGTAGATTATTAATCCCCGCATACCATGAGGCAGTATTTTAATACTTGAATAGTTTCAATTGAATTATATAATATGTAAATTCAATAACAACCCCCCTTGAAGCAATATGTATGTAATAATTTTTAAAATGTATGTAACAGTAATTGCATATGCTTATATTATTGTAAACATGTTTAATAATGTTATGTGAATACATTACATACTTTAATAATGTAAGAGCTGAGAATAATAAGTTTAACGTTGCTAACAATGAGGTAATAATGAGGTAACCTTGAGGCAAAAATGAGTTTGATAGTTTGAATTCTACTAGTCATGATTAGGGCAGCAATAACGTAAATTTTGTGACAGTTTTAAAAATAGCCAATCAGCCAGAAAAAGCTTTAATTAAATGCAGGTATTCTATTGGACTAGGATTAGCCAATCAGAGACTTAAAATACAAAAAGTTAATAGTTTATACGGTTGAAATATGTTCAGTTGCTGGCAAACCTTGGTAGTGATTGGATGAAACATGTGTTCTCTAAAGAAATATTACGTATTCGTGTGAATCGTAAATATGTTTACGCATTAACAAAGTGCAAGTTTTAAATTAAAGAATCCCACAGCTTTAAAATCAGTGTAGTGCTATTTAATTTGTGCCAAGGATTAATAAAAAGAAGTGAATTTAAACTTAAAATCTGTGTAAGCCTACATTCTTGTCGTACCACGCCCTGTCTAAGAGATACATGACTCTAAAACGATACTGACGCAGCCGAGGCAAAAACAAACATAAATAATATCTATAGAAGCAGTTTAATAACAAAGTTAATATAATATTTTTAACTTGGAGCGTAACAACAAAAATACATCTTCAAATCGGCTTCTCATACGTAGCAGCATATTACGTAACAAACAATCCACTTCTCAAATTGACGTTCATACATGGAGATGATTAAATAAATAAACTCCAAGACAATAACTACTTCAAGTTGGCTTCCAGAGCGTGTGGCTAACAACAACAGTAAAACTTCAACAACAATTTACTTCAAATTGCTTCCCAAAGCGTGGTACATACGTAAACAAAACCCTTCTCAAGTTGTCTTCCAAGCGTGAGGCTAATAAATTATGTAAATAAATTTGTAAACAAAATACCTTCTTCAACCAATATGATTACGGTTCAGCTACGAGCTGGCATTTTATCCGATAAAATTGCGTATTATAAGATAAATCACCATGACATATCGATATCTGAGGCATTGATAAACGTTATTAGTCAATGTCAAATACGCCCGTATGAATATAATAGCACCTACTAATGTTCTAAACACATACAATTTGTATGTGTGGATGTAATACATATGCAATATAGGGTACCACCTCGCCGATACTGGTAGTTCTTTCACCATTGAAAAGTGGAGTTCTTCGGGACTGAGATAGACTATAAGCTAGCTTGTAATTTTAACTCCTAAATGACCAAAAGAGTAAAACAGATTTACAAGGTCTGTATAGTCTAATATGTTGAAGTTAAATAGAAAGTGTCTGTGAAAGGCTTTGATTTTTCTTTAAGGGTACTAAAGAGAACAAAATAAGTGTTACTGTGAGGACTTCAGAGGTTATTTACAGAAAATTCAAGATCAAGATTTAATTTGTTTTGCAAACATTTAAGCATATGATATATTAATATAAATTATTAGAGCTATTTTTGAGAAAGTAAAACATAAAGCATAATTTCACATGAAAGTATTGGGTGGAAGGATTTTCTTGAAAATCTTGTCGCAGCTTTGGAAGACGCGAAACTAAATTACAAATTTTTGAGTAATGCTGTTCACAGACGATCATGCAGTCAAGCGCACAAACGTTTTCTAAAAATTCTAATGTATTACATTCACATACATTTACCTACCCACTATCGTGTATTTTTATATAGGTAGCTTCAATAAACTATCTCACAAAAACCTATTTTTCTATCTACATCATGTTAATTGGGATAAACATTTGTAGAAATAGTTTTTATGCATTTCTTGGAGGTACAAGGGGAATACCTACAAGAAGCCGAAGCGATAGTCAAATATTTGATAGAGGTCGCTATATACTGGCCTTGAAATTTTGTACTCTTTCCATTAAACGCAAGATGTAGTTGAGTGTACAACTCTTAAAAAATGAAGCACTAAATGACTCAAACCAAACAACGAATGCCTTGGAAGTGGCTAATGTCACAAAAAGTTATTAGAAATACATTGTGAACTTTAAAAAGCTTCAAATTTTCTGCATATAAGTTTTTGTATGGTATGCCAGTTATGTAAAATTATGCAAAATTATTTCCAAATGAAGAAGATTTCATAGTCTATTCCCTGAAAATTTAAGATATATATTTTATTTACTATGTAAATATCTTAAACATGTGGTATTTTAGTTAATTAATTATAGAAAGTTTTGAAAAAAAACGAACATAATGAAACTTTTTCCATGTAAAGTATAGTTTGGCGTGGCGGGATTTGTTGAAAATCTTAGTGTCGCATCTTTCGAAGATGCGGAATTGAAATATACAATTTAGTGCTTATACGACACTCTTTCTTGAGTTATGGTGTTCATAATAAGAGATAGGCAAATGGTTACTACACAAAAAATGTAGATCGCGTTAAAATACACAAATTGATGTCATTTTTTTTGGTTGAGTGAACCATTTTCGATATATTGCTTGTTATTCCCTTAAGTTTTCCAATACTTATAATTTTTCTCAAATGGGAATTCGTTATTCATTTTTTGTCCTGGTAATGCAAAGAGAATGGAATACTCCACATAGCAACCTGCTCTTAAAAGATTTGACTATCGCTTAAAGCCTACCAATTCCCCTTGCATCTACAAGAAAATTAGCAATAAGATTAACATCTCGATATCTCGATTAACATGAAGCATATGGAGAATAAGCGTTTGTAAAAATAGTTTGTACAAGAGTACAGAAAGTCATGTGAGTGTAACACATCAGATTTTTTTATATACAATACTTGCTCTACCTATCATAGATAAGTGGCAGAGATAATAATGGAGAAGGCATACATTTCCCTTTGTCGGAGGCTAGAGGTTTTGTACGAGTATATGCATGCAGTGCTAGTGAAACCTGTAAGCATCAGGATATACACGCTGCCATAAGAGTTGCCATAAGTATGCAATAATAAACTGAAACAAGGTATAATAACATGTTGAGAGACATAAGCCACTCATCATGCAAGAATCCTCCTTGCGGCCGCGCTATGAGGCGTAGTCTCCGGCAGTTAAAATGGATTAAAATTCAAAACAGCGACCCACCCAACGTTTTACTTATTACGTATAAAGATACAACGTTGTTTTATATAAAACCTATCATTAGTATCAGATTGCACCCACATGAATATAAACAAATAATTTCCTCTACGCTTTAAAATGTGGATAATTTAAGGAGATTTACTCTTGGAACGCTTCAAGAATTAGGCTGGGGTAAACCTATGGGATTAATGAAATTGGGCATAAAATTGCGTTTTGCATTGGATTATGGATTTCTTTTTTTTTCGATGGTTCTGACTTATAATGATCACTTGTGCAGCGTATGATTACTTCAGATTAGTAGCGCATTGGGTCAGTAAGATGGCTTTGCAAATTGATTGGTCATGGGTTTGAGTCCATGCCTGAAATTTACTTGTGCTAAAGATTCTTTAAGGTGTTTGGACTGTGCTTAGTTTCTACAATCAAGAAGGTAATCTTATGTATTAAAATTTAGGCGCGTTTGAATTGTGACGAAAAATGACACGGTGCTGCTAAAATAAATATGAAGTTTATACGCATTCTAAATCAGAAACGGAATAAAAAAGATAAATTAATATAATACCGCGTGCAATATACCCCACCCTCAACTCTGTTACAGCCATCATTCTTCAGGACATGTATTTTGAAAACTAATGTGATTAATTTAAAAGTTTGTGTTATTATGATGACCGAGCTAGGTGGTGCCGTGGTAACGGATGATCCGGGTTCAAAACCCCATGCTGACTAATCTGAAAGGTTTTCTTCGATTGTAAGGCGAATGCTGGTTTGGATAATTTGATCCGCGAATTATCCCTTTCATCATTACATTTCTATTTCCTTCTTTATCACCACTATACTAGAAATTTATCTGATCACTAGAGCTCGGATTTATATGCAGTATAAAGTATGCATATGTACATGCATCTATGCTCTAAAAGCTTTAAAATATGCACTTAAAATAAAGCATATTATTTTAACTTTCTCACATTTATTAATCTTGATGAAGTAATCAGATTGTAAATTCGGTCTTAAACAGAAACATTAACAAAATTAATATTTGTTAGTCTTTCTTTCAGTCTAGTTTACCATTAGTAGTTTTTATTGCAATAAACAATTAAATATTTTTCACAGTTTTCAGGAAAAAACGACTTTCTTCTGTCGCTTAAAATGTTTTTATATGAAGAGAAAGATCTCTCTACTTCACACGAAGCCACAGGACAGTATTGGAAAGAGGCTATGTCACTTACAGAATAAGCATTAAGTTCTTTTTCAGATTCTCCTTGTAGCACCTTATTCACATCCCGAAGAAACATTAAAGCTGGATTTCTTGCTTCAATTTTCTCAATTTTGTTACGAAGACACTTTCCTATTTCTCCAGTATATCTTTGGCGACAGCTGTTTCATATACTTGCAGGGCAGAAGATAAAGACATTCCCTTTTTTTTCAAATGTTTGATTGCGGCTGGTATTTTACTAAAGTAGGTCTTAATAAACACTAATTTACTCTGGAGATCCTTCTCATTGCAAGCACTCATTGCAGCAGGGATACTTGCAGCTTCGTTTTTGTCCATCACGTCGAGCACCTTTTTCAGTCTTCCAGATGTACACTGTAATATAGAGCTGCTTTAATCCATGTTCCCCATCTCGTGAGGATAGGCTTTGTGGGTAAACCAGTATCTTGTATCATATCAGTAAATAATTTCACTCTTGGTGGCGCCTTCACAAACACTTTTTTCACAGAGGAAATTAAGGCATTTACTTCTGGAAAATATGCTCGAATTTCCTCCGCTAACCGGTGGAGAGCATGTGCTAAACAAGTCATATGAACTGGCTTAGGATAATATACCTGCAAATCTTTAACTGCCTTAAGCATGTATGCTGCTGCATCTGTAACTATCACCAAGAGTTTTTCCTCATTTTCTTTAGCAGGCCACAAAACACGTAATGCATCACGAACAATTCTAGCAATCGTCGAATGCTTTGTTACTTCCAGTACCCTGGAGACAGTGAGATGTGGCGTTCCTGGTTCAGATTCAGTCATTTTTCCCACGACGACATTGGCAATAAATCTCCCACACGAGTCGGTTGTTTCATCTACAGATAACCACAAGTTTGAGTCGCTGATATCATCTCTTATTTCTTGTATTACCTGAAAAAATAATTATGTTGAAAATTAGTAAAGATAAAGGGTGTAATTTGGAGTCTCAGTTTTAGGGGAAACAAGTTTAAATATATATAAAAAAGTGTTTCTCAATAAACAACTAAAGAAATCAAAACTCGATGACACTACGGGCCATACGTAATTTTGTTTCCCTTTGAAAATATTTGTCTATAATGCACTTAAAAGTTTTAAATAAACGACAAATTTTTATAAAGCTCAAAATATTGGGGAGGGTGTTGGAGTAGTTGATACACAAACTAACTTTGTTTAATAAATTTTTAAACTTACCTCTTCATAAACTTTGCCAAGGTAGTTTTTCCTTATTGTTGATTCGTCAGGAACTTCTCGACTGGAATATTTTTCCAGGGAATTTCGAAATTCCATATTATTTAACTTATTCAAAGGAATGTTGGTTTAAACTAATTCCTTGCGGATATCTTTCGAAAAATTATTACTGTCATCGTTTCCACTTCTGCTTGCAGAAAATACTGCTGGTAAGGTTTTTTGGAGCTTGGAGACATTTTTATTGATAGCATGTCTATGAGTAGCTGTTTGTAGATGTTGCATAATCTGGAATTTTTTGTCGCAGGATACCTATAACAATTGTATAAAAATAGTATGAGGTTATTTTAGTTAAATAAAGCCAACACTCACTAACGAAAATCGCGTTGATTTTTAAAATAATCTGAAAATACAACAATAAATTTTACATGTTTTTCACACACTTGACACAGTACTATATTACCATCTGTTAGAATAGGATTTCCATCAATCCAGTTTCTAAGCAAGTAAGCTTTACTGCTCTTCTCCTTAGGCATTGTAATATTCCGTTTCCTACTGCTTACACTTCAGAATACACACTAGTTACAAGTTTAAGAGTGACTGAAAATGGCACCTTTTATTTGTTGGAAATGTTACCGTTGCGTCAGACGGCTTCGTTTGTGTAACATTAATATAAACCATATCTAGTAACAATGGCCTCGCCGAACTTTATAGATTTGTCACATGATTGTTGAACGCTATCTAGTTTATCTGTTGATGGCACATTTTTATGTCAGGAAGCGCTGATTGTTGATAGCTATGTTCTCATTTTCGGCGACCTGTTATGCATTTAGAAACATGATAGCTTAACAGTTCTACACAAACAGTACAACAAAAGAGAAATTTTCTCTGAACCCTCTCTTTCTCTTAAAGTATCGTTGTGAAATACCAATTCGTATTTCATGAATAATTGCTGAAAAAGTAAAATATATGCAAAAATACGCAGAAATTAGTGAAATATGCACTAACCCCTTAAATATGCATTTATATGCACTATAAAACTCCGTAATAAACTCCTTACAATATGGAATAAGTTTATTACTTACTTGCATACGTTTAACTATCAAGGAATAAAACATGCATATATGCAAAAATCCTAGCTCTACTGATCACCCACCCTGGATATGCTGTGGTCCAGAGTTTGCTTGCTCCTCGACAGGTGACTGACCCAGGGTAAGTGTTACTGTAATTTAAAGACTGCATACAAAATTTCAGTGAGCTGTGTGCATTTGTTAACTTTGTTTCAGAGATGGTAATTTTTTAGTTCTCAACTGAACTAATCATAATATGTTAATTTAAAAAAAACACTCACGTGCCAAATAGTTTCTTACCTCTTATTCAAAATTTGGCTTTAACAGACTATTATAAATCTCATTGGATATTTTAAAAACCTATGAACCTATGCCTGTAAAACCTATACTATAGTAAAACCTATTTTACTATAATCGTATCGCATTTGAAGCACAAAGAGCCACATGGCCTACGTATGATGATCTGCCCCAGCTGCCGGGGCCCCTCCGTGATTGTACATTTTTTACCATGGTGGAGAAAATGAGGATGGAGAGATTTAAGGCCACCCATATTTAAATCAGGAGTTGAAAGTAAAGTATAAGTGCAATTTTTTAAATTTGGAGCTAAGAATTTGAATATTTTTAGAAATTATAAGTGAGCTATGGCTTTTTTGTGCCCCTATAATATAATTGTACAATATTTTGTCTTTTATAAGGGGTTGAAACTTGTATAGGGATAGCTTTTGGAAGTTGTAATCTACAATCATCATTGGGTCTAAAAGTTTAAGTGTACAAAGTCTTCTCTAGATAGGTAAAAGAGGGTTAATTTGTATAAATGGGTTGAAGGGCAGCTTGGCACTTTTGTTAGATTCTACAACCCAACTTAAAAAGTTTTATTAAAATCATATAAAAATTCTTCCTGATAAACATGTTCAATTAATCAGCTAGAAATTCGGCAATATGAACACGATGTATGAACACTCTCCAAAACCTCCATTTTTAAGACCTTTAAGCTTTATTCACTGGAACTGGAAGACATTAAAAATCCGCTATATTCACAATAAAGATCCAAAATATCCACTGATATTTATATTCAACGAATTGTGTTAAATAATTTAGGCGACATGAATATAAACCCTCCTAACTCCACCCATTTTAAAACTGTTTTGAACTCTTACTGCCTATGTACTGGATGATAGTAGTGTTCTGATACTAAACAGTAGGTTGGGTGGTTTTATTTTTCAGGGGAGTTAGTATTACTACGCAAAATCAACAGTAGCCCTGGTGGATGTTACTGAAGCTTGTATTATGCAGCGACCACCATACGGAAACAACTAATTAGTTAATATGGTTTTAGTGTTTGAAGAGTGCCAAGGTAACGGCAGACAAGCAGAGCATTTTATAACTAAAGGTATTCAAATAGACATCCAATTCATAGTTTTTTCATCAATTGGAACGACTGCGGAAGGATGGTCGGCCGTATGCGTCAAATCGGCTATATGATTGCAGCAGAAAGACCTTGTGATTTTAATAAATGCCGTAAGAGATGTTGCCTTAAATTCTCATACCAGCTCCAAAGCCTTCTTTCTCTCTCCCTATTTTTTATTTATTAATTTAACTATTTTTTGCGTCGCTTTAACTATGTGGTCATATCGCTACGGGTATGTTAGGAGGTACCTTGTGGATCGATGTGTGGCGGACAGTTAGCCTTCTAGGTCTCATCCCTGTACCATACCATCTTACTTCATCACGTGTCCACAGAGGCGTTGCATAGCAACTGCACCTCTGCTTCTGTGATGAGCAGATGGTAGCTTCTACATGCGTCCACAGAGGCATGTGTACAGCAACTGTACCTCTGCTTCTTCACGTGCCGGGCAGATGGCATTAGGGTGCCGTCTGGTATACCTGCATTCATTTTCTGTGGATAGATTGCAGAGCATTCGCTATTACCATCAATTTTTCGTTTTACTATTGTTTTAGACTTAAGGTGGAACTTTTTTGGTCGTAAATATCCAATCCGGTAGTTACCTTGGCGACACAGGGAAACCACGATTAAGCCCCAGTCAAATTGGACGGCCTACGAGACAAACTCGGAACCTCCGAATGCGGGCCACAGACGTTACCGCCAGAGCCATCCTGCTCGGTGCCTCAGAGCTGTTGTGAGTCAGCATGACGGATCTTTTTTGAGTTTCCAGTACATCACAGAATGCCCTGCCGCGACCGGGGAGTAGGGCAACCGGTGAAAGAATTAGCAAAAGCTTTTGAATACTTTTTAAAATTGTCCTGTACACACACACATACACACACACATATATATACACACACGTTCTCTCGTTATAATATTTGTGTAGATTAATATTTCCTGCAAGCAAGTTTAAATATGAAGAGGATATGAAGCAATGTGGTTTGAGAACTCATCTATTAGGACACATGACCGGAATGATAGCATTTTGTCCCTTAGTTTACAAAGAACGTAAGACACTGCACTCTCCAACGTGTCTCGCAGTCACGTTATATAAATAAAGCTGCCAAAAATTACTAAGAAGCTCCGAATAACTTAACAATTCACATTAAACTTATCAAAATAACAATTACTTAAAACAATTAAAATTGTCTAAAACGGACAAAGGAACTGGCACACTACCTATAAGGGACTCAAGACTGCAAGTGTGACAATTATAAAACTTAGTAGAAATAAGTCCTATCTGTGACTCCGCGAAAGAAATACATTTTATAGCAAACAGAAAATTGTGAAAATATTAGCAACGGACGAGCCCATATAAAAAATCCGGTCAGTAAAACCCTCTAGAAAATACAAAATTCACGACTTACTATGCCATTCGGAGAACTCGCTAAATAAAGATGTGCCCCTTAGCACTGGCAGAAAAACGAACTCTCGACCACGGTCTCAAGCCATCCAACCCAAGCTGTAAAAACACCGACACGCCAAGTGCGGGGAATAATGCAAATACCGTGAAAAAACAATGCCACCTGACGACATCTAGTGAAATTATTTGGGGTTTGTAAAACAACTAATGCACGATCAGCACTTTAATGTGAACACAGAGTCAACGAACGCTTCCGAGATTTTCCGAATGGTACTTCGTTTCTGGTTGTTGCTCATTTTTCTGTTGCTTTAAGGTGTACGCTTTAAGAAAAATCTGCTGTGTTACATTCATATTACTGTTATTTAAACTGCTGTCGTTTATTTTCATATAACTTCTATAAATAACTCACAAAAGCTTATTTTTCTGTCCAGTTCAGATTCTGCCTCTGAATCGTGTTAAACGGTTACATCAATATTTCGTGTAGATACAAGATGAATGCAGGGAAACCGAAGTGATAGTCTTTAAAGGACATCCCTAGAAGCAATTGATTGTGGCAACACTTTAAAAAAAGTCTTAAGTATTGAAAAATTCAAACAAGTAATACCGGATATCTGCGATGGCTGATGCCACAAAAGCGTTATTTATACGACAACTTCACAAGCTATTTCCTGAAACTTAAAAATATACGTTTTCTTTGTAAAAATTAAATTGAGTTTTATTTATGGACGCCCTTTAGCTACTGTGGCTCTTAGTGTTCCATTCTATACTGCGCATTAAGGACCGGAAATTTTGTTCAGAGATCTCTTTATCAGGCTTGAAGTTCTTTCACGTGTCGCAAATCTACCAGATGGGACCACCAGCCTTACTTCCTTCCCGAAGAAAGCTATGCTAAGGAACTTTACGCCTGAAAAAAATCCATCGTTCTTCGCCGGGCTTGAATCTGTGACTGGGATTATTCTTTGCCATGTAGATATCTTGAATATATGACATTTTATTCAAAATCGTTACAAGCATTTCTGAAACAATAAAAGATAACGAAATACTTTCAATGTAAAGGGTAATTTGGGATTTTCTTGAAAATATTCTTGTCGCATCTTCGAAATATATTCAACGTAAATACTAAGTTTGTTATTTATCGGACATTGGTTTTCGAGGCTGTTCACAAACAAGCACAGATAGACGCAGACACACACACGGACCTTCTTGTTAAAATGCTATTTATGGATTCAGCGGGTCTCAAAGCAAGCATTTCTATTGAAATCTCGACATTGAATTTTTGGTGGAATGCAATACCTCCTCTACCTACCAAATACGTGGTACAGAAAGTAAAACTGTAATGGGCCGACTCTTGGCGTTGTTTTTAGACCACTCTACACATATAAGCACTTCTGTTCCCTTTGTGTTTCAGTTCGGAAAACGTGTCGATACAGGAGTGTGCCCTGATGAAATATAAAGAATGAGTTTAAAACATCTGCCTTTCGTTTGTGAAACAGTTGTTTCAAATCCCTGTGTCTACCTATGCCGTTACCTTTTTATTTTTTTCTTGAATAACGCTGTAACAGATAGTTTCAGAAAGGACTAACTTTTAGTCCGTTAAAAAATAAAGAAAAAGAAAGGGAACTGTTACCAATTCTATAAGTTTTTATTAGGTTTCACTTGAACTTAAAACGTACGCACTTTGTTTATAAAGAATAGTCTTTTATCTAAACAATACACAGCTGTTGTTTATGTAATTTGTACATCATTATTACTGCAACTGATAGAGTGTAATTAGTGCCAGAAAGGCCTAAAATATAATGGCCCATTTCAAGTTCCACTAAAAACTTGTACACCACTGTGTCCCCAGTCATACACGAGATGTGTTTCTTTGCATTTATAGTGTGTTCAACCATTGTTCCAGTAACCTCCAAGTGCTTTGAAGATCAAAACAACGTGTTTCCAGTGACAAAGATGGTTTCATCTGGCAATGACTATTGTACACTCGCTTCCACTTATGTCGTCCCCGCTACTTTGGGAGACAATCTAATTGGCCTTCACAGGTGAGGTATAGCAAGGAGAGGTGCATGTATTGTTTAGCTTTTCGCTCATGCACAGGTGTCCTGTTTTACGTGCACAGCTCTAGATTATTCACATTTGAATAACTTTGAGCAAAAGCTTTACTCTTCATCACTTGTAATAACCGTGTTAAAATAATATATAACTAAATAAAATCATGATTTGCACAATATCTCCACGAAAAAAATATTTTTAATGGCAACTTAATGTAAAATTGAAATGCATTATAGTTTTTCCTCTCAAAGAAGACACATTTACCAGGCATTATTAAAATCATCTATCTAATCTAAATACACAAAATAAATAAATAAATAAAACAAATAAATAAAATAAAGCACTGTTTTGCAGAAGTATCTTAATGACAATATAATGTAAAACTAAAGTAAATTATACTTTTTAGTCTCAAAGAGAATACATTTACAAGATATTATTTTAATAATCTGTCCAATCTCCATTCTTGTCCAATACTGATTTAGCCGCCTAGACACCTAATCGCTTAGCTGCTCGAAAAACTTGACTGTAAACACATATGTTCCGACATTTCATGACTGTGTTTCCAGAGGGTGACGAGTGATTCAGTGCCTAGCAGCTAAATCAGGTATTAGACAAGAATGGGGACTGGGCGGATTATTAAAATAATATCGAGTAAATATGTCGTATTTGAGAGGAAAAAATATAATGTATTTCACATTTACATCACGTTTCCATTAAAAATACTTTTTCATAAAGAAATTGTACAAAACAAGTTTTATTTAGTTATATATTTAAACATGCTTATTATATTTAAGTGATGAATAAAGCTATTGCTCAAAGATATGTATTCATACGTGAATAATGTGCACGTAAAACAGCGTGCGAGAAAAGGTAAAGAGATGCACGCACCTTTTCCTTGTTATACATACCTATGAAGGCCAGTAGAATGCCTCCCAAAGCTGCGGGTACAAAATAAATGGAAGCGAGTGTACCTACCTTCCAATACTTGATCCTTCCAGTTCGGTTCAACAGAAAAAGAAAACTGTAGCTTCTAACCTAAGGACCTGATTCCCCGTCATTCCTCCAATTTTATTTTTTACTGTGTGGAAACTTAAATAAATAGCTAAGAACTATAATGTTTGATACAGGACGCTAGTGTAAACGCGAGCATGAGTGTCTTATAAGCCCTTGTTCCGGGTTGCATTCCCGATCCTTTCCTTATATCTTTAAATTTCTGTAATTTCATAAGAAACCAGCTAAGAATTCAAATCGGTTCCAAAACACCGCAGAGTGATGGTAGTATAATGGTGAACATAGGTGCCTTCCAAACAGTTGACCGGTTTCCTCCAGCTATAGCATTTCGAAATATTCATGTGTAAATTCAACAAAAAATAAGCGTGTGTGTGTGTGTGTGTGTGTGTGTGTGTGTGTGTCTGTGTGTATGGGTACTTTTTCTTTCCCAACCGGTCTGTGCGCAACAGATAGCCATGGTGGTGTAATGGTAAACATAGTTGGCTTCAAAGTAATTGACCCGAGTTCGATTACCGGCTAATGCAATTGGTTTTGTTCTATTGTGGTTTCACAAAAAAAAAAAAAAAAAACCTGATAAGAATCCCAACCGGGAATACAGACACAGTGCGATGGTGGTGTAATGGTGAGCATAGTTGCCTTCCAAGCAGTTGATCCGGGTTCGATTCCCGGCCATCGCAATTGATTTTATTCTATTGTAGTTTCACAAAAAAAAACCCTGATAAGATCCCAACCGTTTGTACAGACAGAGTGTAATGGTGAGCATAGTTGCCTTCCAAGCAGTTGATCCGGGTTCGATTCCCGGCCATCGCCGCTAGTTTTATTCTGTTGTAGTTCCAACAAAAAACCTGATAAGAATCCCAACCGTTTATATAGACAGAGTGCGATGGTGGTGTAATGCTGAGCATAGTTGCCTTCCAAGCAGTTGATCCGGGTTCGATTCCCGGCCATCGCAATTAATTTTATTCTATTGTAGTTTCACAAAAAAACCTGATAAATCCCAACCGTTTGCACAGGCAGAGTGCGATGGTGGTGTAATGGTGAGCATAGTTGCCTTCCACGCAGTTGATCCGGGTTCGATTCCCGGCCATCGCAGCTAGTTTTATTCTGTTGTAGTTCCAACAAAAAACCTGATAAGAATCCCAACCGTTTATACAGACAGAGTGCGATGGTGGTGTAATGCTGAGCATAGTTGTCTTCCAAGCAGTTGATCCGGGTTCGATTCCCGGCCATCACAATTAATTTTATTCTATTGTAGTTTCACAAAAAAACCTGATAAGATCCCAACCGCTTGCACATGTACAGTTCGATGGTGGTGTAGTGGTGAGCATAGTTGCCATCCACGCAGTTGATCCGGGTTCGATTCCCGGCCATCGCAGCTAGTTTTATTCTGTTGTAGTTCCAACAAAAAACCTGATAAGAATCCCAACCGTTTATACAGAAGAGTGCGATGGTGGTGTAATGGTGAGGATAGTTGCCTTCCAAGCAGTTGATCCGGGTTCGATTCCCGTCCATCGCAATTAATCTTATTCTATTGTAGTTTCACAAAAAAAACCTGATAAGATCCCAACCGCTTGTACCTGTACAGTTCGATGGTGGTGTAGTGGTGAGCATAGTTGCCTCCCAAGCAGTTGATCCGGGTTCAATTCCCGGCCATCGCAAGTTATCTTATTCTATTGTAGTTTCACAAAAACAAAAAAAACGTAATAAGAATCCCAACCGGTTGTACATGCACAGTGCGATGGTGGTGTAATGGTGAGCATAGTTGCCTTCTCAGCAGCTTATTTGGGTTTGATTCCTGGCTATCACATATATTTCATTACTTTGGAATTTCACACACACACACACAAATAGATAAGAATCCCAATTTGTTTATTTATACCACAGTGCGATAGTGATGTAAGAGTGAGAATGGTCGCCTTCCAAGCAATTAATCCGGGTTCGATTCCCGCCAAACACGTAATTTCACAGAAAGCAGACAAAGTTCCCACCAGTTTATTCGCAAACCAGAGCGATGGTGTGTAATGTTAAGTATAGTTATTTTCCAAGCAGTTGAACCGGGTTCCATTCCCGGCCATCGCATCTCGTTTTTATTGTTCTGTATTTTCACAAAAACACCAGATATGATTCCCAACCGGTTTGAGCTTACCGCAGAGGGATTATGGTGTAATAGTGAGCATAGTTATCTTCTCAGCAGTTTATCCGGGTTCGATGTTATTGTTTGACAAGAACCTTAAAAACTCCAATCGGTCCGCACCCACTTCAGTGATGTGGTGGTATAATGCTGAGCATAGTCGTCTTTCAAGCAATAGGCTTGGGTTTGATTCACGGCCTCTGCGTTTGGATTTATTTCTCTGCACTTTCAGAAAGAACCATCTAACACCTCAACCGGTTTCCACCCATTATAATGTCATGGTGGTCTAATGATGAGCACAGTTGCCTTCCAAGCAATTGATCCGGGTGCAATTCACGGCCACCCCAAGTGTCCTTATTCTGTTGTAGTTTCACAATGAACATTTTAAGAGTTCCAATCGGTTTAGGCTCACCAGAGAACGATGGCGGTGTAATGGAAAACAGTTTCCTGCCAAGTAATTGAACGGGTTTCGACTCTCTGCGGCCTCATCCTGCTGTATTATTTTATAGTTCCACAAGAACCACTTATATACTGCACGCGGTTGTAATGGTTAGCATAGTTGCCTTCCAAGCAGTTGATCCGGGTTCGATTCCCGGTTTTATTCTGTTGTAGTTTCACAAAAATCCTAATAAGAATCCCAACCGGTTTCCACTAAATGTAGTAAGATGATGGAGTGATGGTTAGCATAGTTTCCTTTCAAACAGTTGATGCGAGTTTTGTTCCCGTCCATCCATACCTATAGGTTACCTTTTCCACGATCTATTAAAGCCTATATTCTGCCACAACTCAATAGCAACAAAAATAGATGGTACAGGAAGCGACTACACAACTAAAACCGTCTGGCATATACTGACTCAGGGCAACAAACGAGCCCACAGTATCAGCCGTGTCATAACCAAGGTAAAAAATAGTCAAAACGCTAGGCTATAGGTCGGTCAGCCTTATATATATATATATATATATATATATATATATATATATATATATATATATATAAAGATAAAAGTGTTTGTTCAATTCACATGACTTTCTCTACTCACTCTTCTACGAACTATTCTTACAAAGATGGTTCTTCTATCTACTTATTTTTCATTGTTCATTTATGCTTCGGCTTTAGTTGCAATGGCCATACCGGGGCCTTTTACTTTTGGAACATATTGCCTACCGGCAATGGTGTTAACTCGTTATTAATTTGTCATTAAATTTGTGGTTTTTCGTTGGGCTTTATGAATTAGATCACACACACACACACACACACACACACACACACACACACACACACACACACACACACACTGACATTCATACTTGCAAACTCTGGGGAGAATAGGGAATAATCTTGGGCAGAGAAACATATCCATCCCCCAGCCGAAAATAGAACCCGGGACCCCTTGCATAGCAGAGGGAGCTCTACCGACTGAGCTATCCATTTCTTGTTATTCGAGATAAGCATTCATTATACACTTTCCCACTTCGTTGTAAGTGTTAGGATACATAGGCTAAGAAGCCTATGTGATGGCTTCGAAATTCCAAGCCTCTTGCATGACCACCAGAAAGAAGAATAGTGACTTACCACCTGAAAGAAGTATAAGTATTTCAAAGTTCACACAAATAACAAATAATATCTCGAAAATGGTGAACGCTACAAAACTGTTTGACATACATTGAGGTCTTTTTTGTGATAAGATTTTGTGTATTCAAATAGTTTACCAATTACACAAAGGCCATTCACAATGAAGAAGACTTAACTAGCTATTCGCATAAAATTCAATATAAATTTGTCATGAAAATATCTTAAACATAAGGTGTTTTAATCACAATCGTTAAAATTATTTTTGAAAACATAAAGAAACACACAATTCCACAAAAAGCGTAGTTTGGGGTGGGATGAGTTTCTTGAAAATCTTCGTGTCGTATCCTGGAAGAAGCTGAACTTAAATACCAAGTCCGGAATATAACCAAATTTTCGTTTTTGAGTTATGCTGTTCGCAGACATATGGCAGACAGAGAGACGCACACGTACACAGAGTTTATTTTTTAAAATGTCATGTGTTAATTAACATGACTTCCTCTACTCTCTGTCGTTTATTATTGGGTATACAAATTACTCTTACAAACGTGTATTTTTCTACCTACTTCATTTGTAGAAATAGCTACATTACACATTTCTTTATAAATACAAACAGAACAGTGAGAGTCAAATGTTTAAGAACTGGACGCTATATGCTGGCCTTAAAATAATATACTGTTTCTATGCAATTGCGAGAAACAACTAAAAATCGATGGAACTTAAAAAGAACGCCAATATATATTGAACAAATAATGGATATCTCGTAAATGGCTAATGCTACAAAAAGGTTACTTAAAATAAATTGTGTGTCTTAAAGATATAGATATTATTTTTCTTGTGTGGTACGTTTTCGTCTATCATTTACCAGTTATACAAGATTATACAAAATTCCTTCCGAATAAAGAGGACTTTACAGGCTATTCCTAGAAAATTCAAGATATACATTTTATTTTTCATGTAAATATCTTGAATATATGGTATTTTAATCAAAATCGTTAGAGCCACTTTTTAGAAAATAAAAAATTTCTAAAAATATTCATGTATAGGGCAGTTAGGGGTAGTGGATTTTCTCAAAAACCTTCGCGTCACATCTTTTGAAGGTGCTGAACCTTTGGTATTTATCCTACTTTTCATTTTTGAATTATGCTGTTCACAGACCACACAGACACAAAAACACTGACACACACACAAACACAAGGAGCTTCTTCTAAAAAGGCTCTTTTTGGGTTTAAGCGGTTTTAAAAACTATATTTTTGGTGAACACTCGACATCGAATTTTTTAGTTGAAATATATTACTTCCCCTACTTACTATACGAGTAGGGAAGTAAAAGAGCTTTCAAATTCAGGGAGTCTCAAAAGCTGTATTTCTGATGGAATTTTGGTGCGGAAATTTTTAGTAGAATTCAATACTTCCTCTGCAGACTTATAGGTATGTAGCAGTGAAAGCAAAAAAGTCAGCGTTTACTTGTTGTTTTAAAAGCAACCCTTTAAGTAACCTACAGTTTAACTTTCCGATTACAAAAAATTCACTTCAAAAAGTCAAAACTCTCGACTGATAGTACATAAATTCACCATTAGAAACATTTTACAATTTTATGTGTGTGTATGTATGTGTGTGTATGTGTGTGTGTGTGTGTGTGTGTGTGTGTGTACAGGGTGAATCGCCTAAAACTTGCACCGCAAATATTTCGGAAATGGAAAGTGCTATTGATGTGCGATTTTCATGGCAATGATTGGTAGTCAGGGGCTCGTACATTTAGCCTATAAACAGATTTTAATAATACTAAGAAAGTGTATTTTTTGAGCAAACATGCAATTTTTTAATGGAACAATGCCTAGTTACATCAACAGAATAAAGATAAGGTAAATTAGAATGTCAGTGGTCTTTGTTGCAGGATTCTAGTGCAAGTGGTTCACGATAAATCCTATTTTGAAAAGTTTCCACCCGACAATTGTTTGTTCCATTCAACCTGCTTAGTTGCTAGGTACGATGTTGTTATGTTTGTTTGTATTGTGTTTTCTGTTAATTGATTGCATTGCGACTTTCTAGTCAGTTAGTTTGTGACAGTTCAAGTAGTAATTCGTGAGTGGAAAATGGGGTTTACTAATGCAGAAAAAACCGACATGCTCATTGGAGAGTGTAGGAAGAATGCAGTTCGTTCATGTACGGTGTATGCAGAAACGTATCCCAATAGACGTCAACCATCTCGGCAATTATTTATCAACCTCTTCAATCAATTACGTGAAAGTGGTAATGAAATACCTAGAAAACGTAACAGAAACAAACAAGTGACCGGAGAAGAGGCAGAAATTAATGTTTTGCCTGCCGTTGCAGTAGATCCGCACATTAGTTCTCGCACAATCGCACATGGAAGTGGCATAAGTCAGGCAAGTGTGCTGCGCATTCTCCATCGACATAGGTTCCATCCCTATCATATCTCTCTCTATCAAGAGCTGCATGGAAACGATTTTGAGAATTGTGTTAACTTTTGTACATGGGCATTAAGACATGATATTCCAGATTCATCATGTATCTTGTTTAGTGATAAAGCAACATTTACTAATCATGGCCAGGTAAACCGCAGAAACATGCACTATTGGTCTGTTGACAATCCCCCTTGGCTTCGTCCGGTGGAACGTCAGCGTCCATGGAGTTTAAACGTGTGGTGTGGGATAGTGAACATCACCTCATAGGCCCTTTGTTCATAGAAGGAACAATGAACTCGCACAAGTATCGCAGCCTCCTGACAGACCATCTGCCACAGATGCTAAAAGACGTTCCTTTGCAGACCTGTGGTATACCAACATGATGGCTGTCCAGCCCATACTGCACGAAGTACTACAGCTTGTCTTAACGGATTTTTTCCAAATCGTTGGATTGGACGAAGAGGACCTGTACCTTGACCGGCCCGTTCCCCGGATTGACCCCTTTAGGCTTTTTTTTCTGTGGGGAAGGCTGAAAGACACTGTCTACAAGGATGTACCAACTACACTAGACGATATGAAACGACGTATTACTGCTGCCTGCTCTGAAATTTCGGCTGAAATGCTAGAACGCGTGCAGCATCTTTCCATAGCAGACTGGAAGCACGTATTGAAGCTGCCGGTGGTCATTTTGAACACAACCTTTGAAGGGCTATGTTCGCTTTAGTTGTAAGAATCCACAGAAGTATTGTAATTCCCTTTTGTTTTTCTTTAGTTTGTGCTACCACAGGTTGTAGAAGTGTCGGTGCGTAAAAGTTTCAAAATAAGATTTCTCGTAAACCACTTGCACTAGAATCTTGCAACAAACGCCACTGACATTCTAATTTACCCTAATTTATTCTATTGATGTAAATAGGCATTGTTCCATTTAAAAAAAGCGTATGTTTGCTCAAAAAATACACTTTCTCAATATTATTAAAATCTGTTTATAGGCTAAATGTACGAGCCCCTGACTACCAATCAATGCTGTGAAAACTGCACATCAATAGCACTTTCCATTTCCGAAATATTTGCGGTACACGTTTTAGGTGATTTATCCTATATAATAGTATTAAACACACAAAGTACTAACATAGTGAAAACGAAGTTAAAGCAGAATACAATAAGAATCTACATATCCTATACAATGTACTGGACAAGATAGATTGATTAATAGAATAACACAAAAAATATAAACTAAAAACCAAAAAAGAAAATTACAGGAAGAATACGATCATAATGGTCATTATAGTACATAATGAGTTTTGGCACAAATATAATTGAAACGTCAAATCTGTAGATATTATTCATATAAATGCACGTATAATAACAAAGGGTTAAATGATTATTCAAACAGCCTAAATACCTTTGTGAGGTATAGAAATTAGCCATAACTAACGTGAGCATGAAGCATTTTCAAAGAACAATGCGAGTATATAATAACATGTTTACAAAGCTATAATTAACACTATGATGCTAAGAGGTTTATCCGGGAGCTGTTCCGGTATTTAATTCCATCTTGTAGTAACCATTTCCTCAGCAGAAGCTTAAGCAAGCATTTATTAAAATTATCCCGGCAGTTGTTAGAGGTTCTGGTGTTATACCGCACTTTTCTTCCTAGGATTTTTGAACTGAAGTGCTTTAATCAAATGTGAAAGGTCATTATTGCACTTTATACTGTTTAATTAGTAGATACAATAAGGGAAGGCACAATAAATACTATCATTCTTGCCGTCTTCTTTTTCGTGCTCAAGGTATAATATGCAAATTGCCAGTTTAAGTTCCGAGGGCAGTCCAGAAGTACCCGACCTGACGTATATAGATAGTGGTGGTTGTTTCAAACAAATGACTATGGTAGAAAGTACCTTCCTCATAAAGCTTAAGTTTGAAATTTGACGGTGCTATGTTGTTTAGTAATTGTTTGGCAACCATCAATAGTGAACGCTCTCAGCAAATTACATAGATAAAACTGGTCATCGTTATGTGATACAGTACTTCAGTGGTCACCTCATTTGGTCGATCACTGCGATGTTCGCTTGGCAGCTCGTACGGCCTCGCTTAAACTCTGCCACCCAATATTTTACTGTTTTAAACGAAGGAGCAGGCTTCCCCAGAGTAGAATCTAACTCAGCTTTAATATTAGTTGGACTAAGACTTTTGAAATGAAAGTATTGTATCACATATCGATGACCAGTTTTATCCATGTTTACAAATTTGCTGAGAGCGTTCACTATTGATGACGCCAATTACTAAACAACGTAGCACCGTCAAGCTTCAAACTCAAGCTTTATAAGGGTGGTACTTTCTACCATAGTCATTTCTTTGAAACAACAACCGCTATGTATACGTCAGGTCGGGTACTTCTGAGGCTGCCCTCGTATTATGTCCTAAGTAAATGTTAACATAAAGGAAAGTAAAGACGGTAAGTTTCAAACGGTAATATAATCATATTGCAGGTTATGTTGCATGTCTGCAACAACAAATATACATATTAATATTTAAACGATTAAATACATTTTATTAACGTCTGCGTAAAAAAATGCAAAACGTAGGAGTGCAGGAATTTCAACTTGCCAGCGCGAGGTGTATATAAAACACTAAGGGCAGTTCAATGGGAGAACGTTGGCGTGTAAAATCGAAGATCTATAGCTAAAAACTTGGACTCACACAGTACATAGAACGGTTACTACACATAGTTTATATGAGCTGTTAAAATTTAACTATTTGACCTTATGAACTTCATAAATGTTAAGCTGATAAACATACGCGAGCGCCTTTCAGCCAATTTACGGTCTCACTGATGTCTTATTCACCAATCAGAATCCTATCTAATCGGTAGTTTTAAAGCATGCTGCTCACAAACTAACAACATTTTTATCCTGCATTCATTTTTAATTCCTATAATCAGTCTCTGATTCGATTCGACTAAGGATCCAGGAAGCCTATGCTCATGCATTTTCCTGTTCACTATTGGTGGTTGGTACAAACTGTAAAAATGGCGAGATTTGATCTGCGAATTCAAACCATAAAAGAATCAGTGCAAGATCTAACCTCGCATAATACAAAAAAGAGACAAAACAGTGATATGGAATCAACTTTCAAGTTTTGCGAGGAACGAAATAATTCAGTGATTATAATAAACCGACATCGATTTACCTTCTTGCTTATAAGTTTTATTAGATAATTTAACAATGTCTTTCAAACACATGTTTGTTGTCATTACGTAATTATTTCCCAACCTTTGGTCTTAATAAATTATAATGACAACAAGCGTTTGTAAACCTCAATGAAATTACCGAAGAACTATCAGGACCCGTGGTATTACTGAAGATAATTGTTATCGTGTTTTGCTTGAAGCTGCTCTGGTATGTTGCAACCCAGTTTTCTTGAACCAATCTTCTTTGCTACTGTAAATGTTTTAGCTAGGGGTATAAGTTAGTACCGAGAGGGAGAATCGCTAAAGCTACAAGTGACAGTAGGTACTATTCAACAATGCTGTATTTTCGATAAGGAATCTGTTTTTCGCTCCAAGAGCTACGCAACACGCTCAATTGCCTGGCTAAAACACAGGTGTGTTTATGAACAATAAGCTTTTTTCTGTAATAATAATATTAAAATCGTATGTCGTATGCTATATATGTACGAGGGTTGTCCCAGAAGTACCCGAACTAACAAAGACGACACAAAAATTTTGGGGAAAAAAGTCTTTATTTCTCTACATAGTCTCTCTTCAGCTCGATACATTTTTCCCAGCGATGTTCAATAGCTTCGATATCCTGTTTATAGTAAGAACCGTCGTGTTCTGCAAAATATCCATCAACTGCAAACTCCACCTCTTCATTGTTGGCAAACCTTTCACCACCAAGCCATTTCTTCAACGTTGGAAACAGAAAACAGAGGTCTAAGTCTGCCGAATAGGGTGCATGAGGAAGAAATTCAAACTTTCGTTTTTTGCTTGATTTCATCATTCAAATAAGTTTGCATAATACTCGCCATTGATTGCTTTTCCTTTTTGAAGATAATTAATGAAAATTATCCCACGCGCATCCCAAAAAACTGACGCCATGACCTTGCTTGCAGATGGAACCGTCTTCGCCTTATTTGGAGCCGATTGTTCCCTTTCAATCCACTGTTTTGACTGTTTCTTCGTCTCAGGTATGAAGTGATAGACCCATGTTTCATCCATGGTTGTGAATAGACGCAAAAACTTGGTTTTATTGCAGCGAAACATCGCCAAACACTCGCTGAGAGAGTTCACTATTAATGGCTGTTAAACAATTACTAAACAACGTAGCATCATCAAACTTCAAAATTAAACTTTATATGAGTGGTATCTTCTACCATAGTCATTTGTTTGAAATAACAACCGCTATATATACGTCAGGTCGGGTACTTTTGGGGCTGCCCTCGTATATTATCTGTGGTCCGCATTTGGGAGGTCCCGGGTTCGATTCCCGGTGACTGCTCACTAGGACCATGGGGCTTTTCCTAGCTTTTCCCTTGTCTCCAAGGCAAATGCCGGAGTGTTGTATTCTACCACGATTCCTCCTTCCCCCATTTTCTCTCATTTCATCTCTTTCTTTCACGTTTCAGGTCCTATGATGCTGGCGGTGTCGCATAGATGACGTGAATGCTTGCGCATTGAAAAGGTTTTTCCTCCCCGTGCACGCCAGGGTGCGTTGTCCCGCCCGTGGATCGCTTCTTCACCCTCTTGGGATTCTTCACCTGTACCAGTGTGGGTGTTCAAACTGAAAATGTTAAGGACTTCTGCGCGTCTCTATGAGTCCGTCTGCCTATGGACCTGGGACCTCCTACGGTTTCTTCATCTCATCCCTGCCTGCCGTTGGGTGTAGCCACAATAGATAAGGTTGGTCGCAGTGGGCGTCGATACACACAGTCCACATACTAATATGTTCAATGGCGGATCGTTGTTAGTAGAGAAATAATGGTTGATCGCCAGTTCCTGTTAAGCTTTTGCATTGTACAACCATATGACTTGCATAATGGTCATAATTTATTATTGAGTTTCACTCATTGTGAAGCCCGAACTATTGCTAACCACAAATTTAGAGGAAGTATTTGTTAATCCTTAGCAGTTTACTATAGATCCATAACTTATTTGAACTCGAGGTAAGTTTGATACTAAAAATTAAATGACCTGCGGTACTTTTCTAACCCTGAAAGACTTCGGGGCTTAAACATACGTCTCATAAGAGTAATTGCTTATTTATCTGCAAGTCTTTCTATTAGTTATCCTTTTTTTCAATGTTTTTTCAACCACAGATGCGTTACAAGAACAAGTGTACCTACCTACCTCAACGTTTAGGGGTCCCAAAGGGTTATGCTTAGGACTCCATTGCTCTGAAACTTTGCGTAACCGGACAATTTTAAGCCAAATAATTTCACAAAATTGTGATGCATCATGTTGCCATTAAAACTATTTTTTTTAAAAAACTGTGACTTTGGTGCTCATTGTAACAAATTTGATGTCTTTTTTACTTTCTTTACTACGTATAGTAAGTAGGGGAAGTATTGTATTCCACACAAAAATTCTATACCGAGATTTAACCGGAAATACATGCTTTGAGGCCCCCTGAATACAAAAAAATCATTTTTGGAAACATGTCCGTGTGTGTGTGTCTATGAACAGCATAACTCAGAAACGAACAGTCGGATAATCACCAAACTTGGTATTTAGGTTCAGTATCTTCCAAGGATGCGACACCCCAGATTACCCTTTACATGGAAGATTTTTTGAAAAGTTTAATTTTCTCAAAATTGACTAATGATTTTAATTAAAATATCATATGTTTAAGATATTTTCATGACAAATAAAATGTACATCTTGAATTTTCTGGGAATGTCTCCAAAAGTATTCTCCATTGTGAACCACTTTTGCATAACTGGTAAACCATAAGAGATAGACAAAATTTTACTACACAAAAAATGTAGACCGCGTTAAAATACACAATTTATGCCATATACATTTTTTTGTTGAGTGAACCATTTTCAAGATATTGCTTGTTATTCCCTTAAATTTTCAATACTTATTTTCTAAAATGGGAATTCGTTATTCATTTTTTTGTTTTGGATATGCAAAGAGTTATAATCTGTGGCAAAGGGAATGGTGCTGCACCTAGCAACCAGCTATTAAGAGATATGTATATGCTTAAAGGCTACTGTTTTTCTATAATGCCCTTGTAAATATATTTTCCCCTTACATCTACAAGAAAATTAGCAATAAGATAGAGTCTGCAAATGTTTATCTCGATTAACATGAAGTAGATGGAGAATAAGCGTTTGTAAAAATAGTTTGTACAAGAGTAGAGAAAGCCATGTGAGTGTAACACATCAGATTTTTTCTACTTTGTTTTCCTTTTTGTGAAATAGAGTACGAGTGTATTACCTCCATATCAAGTGCTGAATCAGATAATCACTGGCCCGGGCAGATTAGGATACTCTTGTCGCAGGCGGATGGCGTATGGCAGATGTTTCCACACTCCAATGTTCCCTTTACAGTAATTTTCCACGTAATTATAGTGTTTGATATGGCCTGTGCCCATGTACCTTACGCCGATGTTCCAGTGGGGAGAAATACATTGATTAAATTTGTTCTAGAATGAGACAGCTATGGAAGTTATATGTGTTTAATGCTGTTCGTAGATACAAACTATATCTGCTTACATGTGTCTTTGCCCTCCGGAAATTATTGAATTTTTTTGTATACATTTTGAGGTGAGGGGATGGATTTTAACAAAACTCTGTAAGTTTACCTTTGTAAATAATTGTGTACTAAAGATAAGAGGATGAAATCTAAAACACTCACAACATTTTGCTATCTGATCTCTTTAAAACAACTGTGATTGTTTCTTTGAAAGAAAAGGGAAAGCTTAAAAACTTAATCCTTATTTTCTTCAAAACTTAGATTCTTAGATAACATCCTCCTTTTTTAAAAAAACAAAATATATTTTTAGTTAAGCTGCTACAGCCATGAGAATTCTGTCTTCTATAGAAATAGATATTTTACACGGAATCAGATACAGACTTTAAAATTATCATTCTTAAGTTCAAAAGCCTTTATATGCAACTATCATTAAATTATTAAAGCATGAATATGAGTATTTAAACTACCTTTAAAGATTTGTAAGATTCTGTTCCGCAGAAGTAAACTATATGTGAAACTTTTAATTGTTTTCCATTTTCATAAAACTATCAGGAACGATTTTGATTAAAATACCATATTACGTTAGCTGAAAGATTCTGGTCCTCAGGAGCAAAGTACATATAATACAGAGAGGGTTGGCTCAGGCAACAAGGCCTGTGACATATTCGAGAGGTCCCGAGTGCGATTCCCGGTGACCTCCAACTCTGCCCATGGGGCTTTTTCCCCTGGTTGCCTATGCGAATGCCGAGGTGGTGTACTCTACCACGATTTCTCCTTCCCCCCAGTTCCTCTCATTTCATCTTTCCCTTCCACATTTGGGGTGTGTTTTTAGGTCCTGCGATGTTGGGCAGATGGCGTAGCTGCTTGCGCATCGGAAAGATTTCTACCCGTGAACACCAGGGTGCGTTGTCCCGCCCTTTAGGGTCCTTTGTAGCCCTCTCTCTCTCTCTCGATTCTTAGCCTCTACTGGTACGCAGGTATTAGGGTCTGCCTGCGGACCTGAGGCCCCCCTATGGCTCATTCACCTCATCCCTGTCTCCCGGGGGATGTAGTCACAATAGATCAAGCTGGTCGCAGTGCGTGAGATGTGCCCCTCCGATAAACGCATACTGCATCCTACATGTAAAACTTTTAATTGCTTTCCATTTTCATAAAAATATCTGAAACAATTTGGATTAAAATGCCATATGTTGAAAATGTTTTCAGGACTAATAAAATATATATCTTAAATTTTCTTGAATTGCCAGTGAAGTCCTCTTCATTTTGAATGAACTTTTTATAATTTTGTACAACTGGTAAACCATAAAGATAGACACTTACTACACGAAACATGTTAAGTTCGTTGAAATATACAATTTATGTCAAATAATATTTTATGCAGAATTAGGCATTTTATAAATATTCGTTTGTTATATCTTAAACTACTCTCAGGTTGAACTGTCATGCAGCATCTATAAAGCATTTTACAGGATTCCAGCATGGGTTCGCTAGTAATAAGATCTTACTTACGTAGCATACATATACCTAGTTCATATCCCTTAATTTGATATTATTTTAGTTCGAAATTTAACACGAGTAGGAGAATCACTTCTTATACGAATATTATAGTGTATAAGGGCTTATGTGAAGTAATAACGGGTAGAGAAAGTCGTGCTAGTGAGTGCATTATTTTTACGTAATTTTTAATATTTAAATAATTACAAACTATTTCTACAAACAGTATAAAGCTGCATAGAACATACTTCTTAAACGATGTAGGGTGAAAAGCGCACAAAATGACTAAAATGCTATTTATAATCTAAAATTATTTTATGTAGGCATGTTCGTATTTAAAATACAATATATACTAAATAAAAAACGCAATAAAGAAAAAACACTAATAAAAAATCTAAGAAACTAAAATATTTAAATAAATTAGTGGAATCAACTGTTCTTCCACACAAGCCGTGTGTTGGACAAGGTTGGAAAGGTAGAATCAGACGACTGAAAAATTCAATGACATAGCCGGGATTTGAACCACAGGTTCCCGGCCTCCGTTCGGTTGCTCTAACCACTGAGCTACCATGGCAACATGCCGGTTAACTTAATAGTGGTTTAAACTATGAAGCCCGGGACTTAAAGTACTTACAACATTGTAGGTCGCCATTGGGATATGTCATCTCAATACAAGTTGAGATCTTGGGGTTTACCGGGAAACATGCGAATCAATTGGGGAATTTAATATCCTGCCGGCATGTTGCCAAGGTAGCTCAGTGGTTAAAGCAACCGGACGCAGACCGGGAGATCCGTGGTTTAAATCTCGGCTATGCCATTACCTTTCTAAATAAATTAGCTTTGTCTTGCAAATTTACCTACACACAAAATAAAGAGTTACTTTTAAGCTTGTATTAGGAATAATTATTATATATAAACAAAATATTCGTTAATTTAAGGGAGTTGTAGAGGAAAATTTAAGGTTTCATAAAAAATAAAATAATAAGCTAAAGCTATTAAACGTGTCTTTATAATTTTAAATAAAATAAAGTATTTATTTGTGTAGTTTCAAGTTTTGCATCTTATGAACTTTCTTATGAAAAGTAATCAGTGCATCACTCTAAAACCCTTTTCTACTCCGTACTAAAAGGAAATAATGTCTTCCTCGTCCAACCATAGTGTCGGTCCTCGTAGCCGTGGTCGCTGGAGCGTATAACTTCGGTTATAAGTCCCGACATGGACATGGTTGTGTCTGAGTAGTTTATGTGTAGCGGGTAAAAACAGAGGAACTTTGAAATTAGGCCTATTATCATCTCATTAAGAAATTTTCCCTCCATCTCTTCTGAAGATGGCCGAGTAATCTCTTTCCCGTAGGAATGTACTGCACTACAGCTTTGAGAATACGTTCTTGCCCATCCTATGCTTGTGCTGCCTCCAATTGTTCGTAATGTATATATTCCAGGACTGGTTGCATCTTCAGCTCTTGTAAAATAACCTCATTGGTCTGTAGAGACCATTTAGTATAAGCAGCAGTCCTTCAGATGAACTTCATCTCTGTAGCAGTTATTATCTCTTTTCTTTACGAAAATAGGTAAATTATTTTATTTTCGCTTCTCTTATTATTCATGCAACATTTTGAAATTCGATGTGAAATGATCTAAATGAAAACAAAAAAAGGCATATTTCACATTACTGAGAGAGGTTTTCTATTGGCTGCGAATGGGCATGCAAAGTTTTGTGGAATTATATCTAAAGTTTCCTGAAAAAAATGCAAAGTTAACTCCTCGTGTATATCTGGTCGCACTGGATGCTGATGGATATTTCCAGGACGAATTTGGTTCTAAAATATTGCGGAACGTACATTAAACTATGTCAGTTAAGTAGCGCAATACAACACATTTGTAATTTTTCGCTATTTTTGCTCTACATCTGTCCTTGTGTCTTGATCCTTTTTAAATGGTCCAGACATCTCATCTGTATAATTAAAAGGAGACTCTCTTTCTCTTGCACGTGTGAGGAAATATCTGGAACACTCTCAGGGTGGGTCAACTGCTGCGGAGACATCATCGAAAGTAATCAAGTTGACAACAAAACCGTGTCGCCTTAAATTGGAGACTTTCTTTTCATATCACAGCATCTGCAACAGTTTCAGAATGCTTGCTGCAGACGCTTTAAAATAGAATATTCCTCTGTTATACTTAATATACACACGCGTACGAACCTTAATTTGTGGACTTTACTAAAACTGCAGCAACATATTTTACTAGTGATTGTCGATTTTGATAGCAGATGTTAATGCTAACGAGGCCTGAAGTATTACAATTACAACTCGCCAACAACTTGAAGAAAACTTGACACATTTCACCTTTCATTGAAATTGCTACAACGCTAAGGGTAGTTTAAATGGAGAGACTCATATTCATATAGGTTATATAACGTAAGGGGACACCTCGAGCACTGCGGCCTATATAGATATATTGTGGCTACCACTCACTAGGAAGAAGGGATGAAGTGAAGGAACTACAGAAGGCTACAGGCTGCAGGCAGACAGGCCACACAGTCGCGTGGAGGGCCCTAACATTTCCAGGCTCGAAGACCCGTCCCACTGCTGGAGTAGCCTAGAGAGGATGATAAACGAATCATCGACCAAGCAGCCCTCAAGTACTATTTTGTTTGAGCAAGCATCTGTCCGGCACCACCATACGCCTAGAAGCACACCTAAAAGATGAGAAGGAAACGGAATGAAATGGAAGTTGGAAAGGAAATCGCGGTATTACACACGGTATTAATAAGAATTACACCAGCATTCGCCTACCGACCAGGGAAAACCACGAGAATCCCAAAGTGATAGTGGGGGGGTCGATGGCAATCGAACCTGGAATCTCCCGAATGCAAGCCTCACAAATTACCTCGGAGCCATCTCGGAGGGTATGGGATTCCTAAAAATGCTGGTTTTTAGGCGAATTTATGCACTACGGAATTGAAATTTTACACACAATATTTGAACAAAAGTTTGTCTTTAAACCTGTACAAAATTACGGCAGTTTAGATAAGATCCTCCCAAAAATTCTTTCTTTATCATATAGCCGCTGAGGTTGTAAACGAAATTTTCCGACCTGAGGCTAAAAGCTGAAAGCAAAAGCAGTTGGAGTGAATTGCAGCAACATTAAACAATGGTTAACGTTAGACATTGTGTAAACATGAATGCTATGCAGCCAAGACGAGTTTAGCGTTAAGCACTGTCTAAAATCGATGTTTAAGGACACTTGGTAGAGATCGCAGGGTGTTTTTACGCTTTTTCGCAATTGAAAGAAAGCCAGCTTTCTCTAGAATTACACCATTTAGGACAATGAACATTTTACTGGTTATTAAAGGCTTTTTGAGTATATTGGTTCAATATTTTTAATTAGCTTTAAATATTTTAATTATATAAATATTTAAATATCATAAAATAGCTTCTAAAACAATTTACTTTCATTTATAGGTACATTTATCTGTGAAAATAGAGATCAGAACGCCAATGTTTTTTATTATGAGCTTTTATTAGTGGTCTGAGATAGCCGGTTAACTATTTAACCATTTGAGAGAATAATTTAATTTTTAAAAAAATATTCACAAGAAAATAATTTTTGGTGTAAACGTCTTTATTTTATAATTTTTTTGTGGAAACCATATAATTCAGGATCAAAAACTTCAACCTACTAATGCAACTAAACATTCCGTATAACCACAAAACATTTCAAAAACTTAAATAAATAAAACGTACCTAAAGTTTAAAAAATGAAACTTACGAGAAATGACAAAAAAATACATAGGTAAGTTCGTTATTACATTTATAATCGATTACAATAAAAAAATGTTGAATCCAAATCTCTACCAAGTGTCCATAGGAGCCGATGTTTAAACACCGTCGAGTTCATGTTGCAGTGTGAAGTTAGTGTTTGCACGCAACGGGTCACGTTACTCATATTGCTATGTGGAGACAGTATCGGAGAGAGATACAGGGTTATTCAAAAAGAAGGAACAGACTTGAAATATTTATTTCTAATGAATGGCAATAGATGGCGACACATGCGATACATCACCTAATAGAGGGAAGTTCAAAATTTTATTTTATGTGTTCAAAATGAGCAACATTTGTTATGCGAGGACGACCGGTGCTTTTCCGTTTGCATAAGCAACCATCTTCTACCAATTTATTGTATCAATGGTAAATTTGTTATGACGAGGAGGCTTGTTGTTGAACTTATAACGAAATGCACGCTGCAATGAAACAATGGATTCACTCTTTGCATACTGCAGCACACAAAACGACTTACCTGTGGCGTCGCCATTTTTTCGTAAACAAATCCGGCGCCACTGTAGGCACTGAATGGAACTAATAAGTGGGGCTTAAAACTTTGAACTTTCCCCTATTCAATGATGTGTCATATGTGTCGCTATCTATTGTCGTTTATTAAAAATGAATATCTAAAGTATGTTCCTTCTTTTTGAATAACACTGTATTTGAAGTTAGAGATCCTCTTCGGCGTAACCTTCTACCTGATCGCAGCAATCCTTTCGAATTAAATGGCGCAGGTAAATTCAAAGCATACTTTTGCTTCTTGAAGATGGTGCACCTATTACAGCACGTTACCAATGTTGGAAAGGTAGAATGGGACGACTGAAAAATTCAATGTCATAGCCCGAATTTGAACCACGGATATTCCGGTTTCCGTTCGATTACTCTAGCCAACTGAGTTACCATGGGAACATGCCGGTACGAATTAAATTCCCCAGCTGACTCCATTAAGAATAATTAATTAATTACTAAAGAATGACCTAATAGTTGGTTAAACGATGAAACTCACTGGACTTAAAGTGCTTATCTACGATATTGTAAGTCGCCATTGGGGTATTTTATGTAAAATAATTTGAGATCTCCTTGTGGTTTGCCGGGAAAAATGCTCTTTCTCGCACTACAATTTTTGGTAACCAGTGTATTTATGATGTGTCTTATCTTATTCTTCTTAACGGGTGTGGGACTCGCCATCGATCCAGACAGGATATTGTGCCTACACACCACTCGAGGGGGTGTCCCCGGGAGGAACGATGAGGCAAGAGGAGACACCGGCGGTCGGATCCAGGAATGACGGTACAGCTATGACAAGGTGCCTAAGTTTCCCGGCAGACGGATAGGCAGACCGGGGACCCCGCCCCACACAGTGAGTGTCCAACGACCCTCAAGGGGATTCGCATATACCACCAGCCAGTTGAAAGCCGATGGACGGAGGGAGTTACAGAGATAAACCTATTAACCTGCCACGCTGCACCGAAACACCATCGCCGACACTTCCCGACCCTGAACGAGATCAAGGAATGAAGGATGAATGAAATGATGAATGGGACAAAATAGGAGGGACAGCAAATTCGGGGGCTAAAAGAAACCACTCCAGCATTCGCCTGATGGCCCGGGAAAACCACCGAAAAAAACCATAGAGTGGGTAGTCACCAGATCGAACCAGGGACCTTCTGAATGCGGGCCATAGACGTTGCCGCCTGAGCTGTCCCTTTCAGTATTTGTAATGTAAATGGTGACATTAAACGTCGATGCATTGACCTTATGCAGGATTTTAGACCCTATGCTTTCTGTAGTCAACAGTGTGAGAGAAATGCACCTCCTCCCAAACAATGAGGAGGTGCCTTTTATTAAATATGTGCGTCAAATCTTGAGTATGTTATATAACGTCTTTGTTATACATTATTCTGGCTAGTTGCTGTACGCTTTGGAAATCGAATATACAATTGTAGCTTATTTCCTTACGTTATTCTTTCGTTTCAGGGATAATCTTCCACGAAAAATTGATGCAATTGTCATTTGTGCGACAGAACTGTTGCTTACCTATATAAATCGAAAGGAATGCTTTTAACAGAAATTTGTCCCCAGAACCCTCTATTGTAATCTTCACTCTCCACTATCTCTTTACAATGTCGGAAAGGATGGTCTTTCCTTCGACAGAAAAGTTTATGACTCATTTGGCCACAATAATTAGTTTATAAGAAAATCTGATGTGTTACACTCACATGACTTTCTCTACTCTTGAACAAACTATTTTTACAAACGCTTATTCCCTATATGCTTCATGTTAATCGAGATATTGAGATGTTAATCTTATTGCTAATTTTCTTGTAGATGCAAGGGGAATTGCTAGGCTTTAAGCTATAGTCAAATATTTTAAGAGCTGGTTGCTATGTGGAGTATTCCATTATCTTTGCATTACCAGGACAACAAAATGAATAACGTATTTGAGAAAAAGTATAAGTATTGCAAAATTTAAGGGAATAACAAGAAATATATGGAAAATGGTTCACTCAATAAAAAAAAATGTATATGACATAAGTTGTGTATTTTTAATGCGATCTACATTTTTGTGTAGTAAAATTTTGTCTATCTCTTATGGTTTACCAGTTATGCAAAAGTCGTTCACAATGAAAAATACTTTTGGAGACATTCCCAGAAAATTCGAGATATACATTTCATTTGTCATGAAAATATCTTAAACATATGATATTTTAATCAAAATCGTTGGAGCCGTTTTTGAGAAAATTAAAATTTTCGAAAAATCTTCCATGTATAGGGTAATCTGGGGTGGGGGGATTTTCTTGAAAACCTTCGTGTCGCATCTCTGGAAGCTACTGAACCTAAATACCAAGTTTGGTGTTTATCTGACTGTTCGTTTCTGAGTTATGCTGTTCACAGACACACACACACACGGGCATGTTTCCAAAAATGCTTTTTTTGGATTCAGGGATCTCAAAACATGTATTTCCGGTGAAATCTCGGTATCGAATTTTTGGGTGGAATACAATACTTCCCCTACTTACTATACGTAGTAGAGAAAGTAAAAAATGACAGAAGCCAATCTTAAAACAAAAATGTGAAGTTGACCGTAACAAATAAATAAAATGAGAATAAAATATAAATAATTAATTAATCACAATTGGTAGAAATCACCAAAGATTATAATGAAAGACATCCCATGCTTCCTTTGTGGAGCTAAAACATTTCTAGCTAAACATATTGTTTAAGCAATGGAAATGTGTATCTTACAGATAGTTTATCTAGACAGAGTGTTAATCTGTTTGCAGAAGGGCAAATCAAAAGTGATTCGCGATTAAAACGCTTTGAATGGCGATCAGTAAAATTTCCGTTCAGAAGGACCGGTCAGTATATTATGATTAGAGATTATTCTTCCGTTAGACTTGATCATCAGATTTATGCTGGCTAGTGGCTTGATTGCTAATCAAGAGAGTATTCGGAGATAGAAATATCCAAAAAAACTAACCTATAGTTCCGTTAACTATTGTGAAACCGTTGAGTATGGAATTATTGTTCAAGCAATATTTATCATAATTCTGATACCATATTATTATTATTCGTCAACAATGTACTTATGAATATTGTGATTGCAAGATATTCTTTGTTCAGAGTCTTTTGAGACAGTGGATGGGGGAAGATAGAACCGGTAGCTCGTGTCCAAGTCGGCCTCGAGTGGTGGATCTTTGATATAGCTGTCGCACCGGCCGCCCGACGTCCTTATTTTCCCCTTCCACTGTCTCAAAACCCTCAGAACAAACAATATAATTTCTGCCTAAGAAAATTAACTTCGTGGGGAATAGCTGCAAAACTTTACGTTACAAAATTATGTACAAACTAAAGTAAAAGTGTCCATTTTTATGGTTGAAAACGACATAAAGTTCAAAACATTTTAAGCTTACGAAAATTTTCAAGATAATCTCCCCCAACCCATGAAATGGAAGATTTTTCAAAAATTTCCTTTTTCTCAATAATGACTAACAATTTTGATTAAAATAACATACGTTTAAGATATTTACTTAACAAATAAAATGTATGTGTTGAATTTTCTGAAAATAGCTTATGAAATACGCTTCCTTTGGAAGAATTTTATATAATTTTGTATAACTGGTAAATCATAAGAGATAGAAAAAAAAGTACTATACAAAAAATGTTTGAAATAAACGATTCTTTTTCAAATAAATTTTTTGTGGCATTAGCCATTTTTAGCCCAGCTTATGGCAACTCTACTTTTAAAATTTTATTATCGATTCGATTTCCTAAATCCACCTTTTATCTACAACGAAATGGATAATGAAACGCTTTCTGCAAACTTTTATCCAGATTAACATGAAATAGGTAGGAAAATAAGCTTTGTAAGAATAATAAATTTGTAAATGTAACATCGGATGCTTTATTTCGAATAATAATACTACATAGTAATAATATATACATAGAATTATTTGAAAACTAATAGAATAATATTTTACAGTGCAGAACTTTCCCTTTTTCGCGCAATTTCCATCAAATGTCACTTTGCCAACGGTAAACGATCTGTAATTGCACAAAACATCTCCACATCCTATACAGAGCTAAAATGGTTGTCAGTTGACGATGCTTGCTATAAAGTATTGTTGGAAATAGGTTCACTTGGAAAGAGTAATAAAGAAAGGTAACTACTCCATGTATGGCAGGAATCTTCACTCGTGAGCTCATTGTCCGTAAAGAAACATTTTCGAGGGGAGGAGGTCACCGCTATCATTTTTGCAGCAAGCAGTGTGACAGGTGACAACTGTGACCAAGGAGCGGCAAAATATGATGACTGTGATGTTTATGGTCGCTGCTTACTTTCTCCTCAAGTGCTCTGCCTTTTTCTTCCCTTCCCTGTCGCTCATCTTTGACAAGGTGTTTGTAAATTTGTTGTTTTAAAAGCGACAGTTTCCACATCAACTTCTTAGTTCGTATATTAATAATCTACAGAATCGGGTAATTCTAAACAGAATAATATGCATCAATATTTCAGAGTATTATACTCTCCATGCAGAGGCGTAGCTACGTTTTCACTTTCTCTACCACGTACATAGTCTTAGGGAAGTATTGCATCCTACAAAAAAATTCGAAAACGAGATTTCACGGAAATACCGGAATTTGAGGCCCCCTAAATAAAAAAAGCATTTTTAGAAAAAGTTCCTGTGTTAAATTCGGGTAAATACCAAACTTGGTATTTAAGTTCAATACTTCCAAAGATGAGACACTAAGATTTTCAAGAAAATTCCCTCATACCAACTACGCTTTTTATAATACATTTTTTAAAATTTTCGATTTTATAAAAAATGCCGGTGACGATTTTGATTAAAATACCCCTTGTTAAATATATTTTCGTGATAAATAAAATCTAAATCTTGAATTTTCAGGGAATAGCTTATGAAGTCCTCTTCATTCGGAAGGAATTTTGTTTAATCCTGTGTAATAGACGAAATGCAAAAAAATCTAATGTAATAGATTCACATCACTTTCTCTAGCCTCTATCGTTTATTAGGGAATACACATAATACTCTTACTAAAGTTTATTTTTATATCTACTACGTTTTAATTCAAATAAACCCTTGCAGAAATAGCTACATTACGCATTTCGTTATAGATACAAAGGGAACAGCGAGTCAAATCTTTAAGAAGTGGACTCTATATGCTGGCCTTAAAATTCCATACAATTTTCATGCAATCGCGAGAAACAACTGAAAGTTGAAAGGACTTTAAGAGAATGACCAAGAAATGAACAATTAGAACCATTAATAATGGATATCTCAAAAATGGCTTATACCACAAAAACTTTTTGAAATAAATTGTGTGCTTTAAAGAGATCTAGGAGTAGTCTAGTTCCCGGGATCGCGGGCTCAAACTAGGTGGAGGGCGATGGATTTTTTCGGGCATAAACATCCTTAGCATGGTTTCTTTCGGAAGGAAATAAAGTCTGTGGTCCCCTGTCTTAAATTTACGGCACTTTAAAGAACCTCAAGCCTGATACAGAGGTCTTTGAGAAAAATGTCCGGTCTTTTACGCCCAGAACCATTTTAACCAAGTTAAGGAGCGTCCATGAATAAAAGTCAATTTCAATTTAGTTACTGGGAGCCTCTCCGTCTGGCTACCCCTAACTCATAACCGTAAAATCAGTATTTGGAACAAACCTTGATGTGGAAAACCATAGTTGTGATAATCATGTCACTTTCTCTACCTATTATCATTTGTTTCCATAGTCATTCTTCAAATTATGCTTACAAAGGCGTATTATTTACTCAGTCAGTTTAAAAAGCTGTTCACGTCTTCGCTAAATATCAATTCACAGCCATTTATAAATTTATCTCAATCATAATTTTTTTTCTGTCTAACCATTGTGTTTCTCTTAATTGTCTTCTTTTCCATCGCTTCCATTTTGTAATTAGTTGATCTCTTTTTCTTTCTTCTTGCTGGTATCCACGCGTATACCAACCTTGGTAATCATTCTTCTCTCATTAACAGTATATGTCCATACCGTGTTCGCTGACTTGATATATCTTCTACAATGTTATGTTTTACTTCCCTTATTTTCTTACACTTTCTCTTCTAGAAATCCTTGCTGACCATTTTCATTGCCAAAAATGCATTTTTGAAATTAGGTAATTGTAATTTGTCACATTTCTGACCCTTGTAATACTTAATACTGTATTGTTGATTTATAAGTTGTACGCTTCGTTCTTTTATAATAGGTTTACCCCACAATATGGCATTCAACGATAATGTGGCAAGTTTTTCTTTTCTTAGACGTTCTTTCATTTTTATAATTATGAGAGTTCTTAAGTAGTTATATTTGTATCTATAATTAATAACTCAAACTGTTTCAATTATCGCAAATGTTTCGACTACCAAATCTTGGTTTTCTCCACTAACTATCTGTTAAGGAGTATTTTAAAAGTTAAGTTATTCAATAAACTATTAAATATGTTTCGATAGTTTATTTTTTTACCAAAGTCTTAGATCTTTGTACTGCTTTTCTACCAGTTATGAATGTTTTTCAGACATTTACCCTATCATAGCACAAGCTTTTTAGAACCTCGACACAAACTTCCACCGCCAGTTCATCTCGAAAGCTTGTAACTGTTTCTAAAGTTAAATTGTTTGTATTAAAAATAAACTGCGATAACTCTTAGGGAACATTTGAAGTACTTATACGAAAGCTTCTTGAAGGCATAAATAATGAGTTTTCTGTTTTGGTTAGCGTTACATTAACTTGCAGGTTCGCAATTGTTTTCTTTCAGCTACTCTGTGATAAAGATCTGGCTTCTGGACTACTAGTTTGAATCCCCCTCCGGAAAGCAACGATACTAATAACGCAGTTTCTACTGCAATGTAATCTTAGATAGAGAAAAATGCATCTCAGAAACTGTATGACTGCTTTATGACTGGTGGCGAACTTCTATAAGGAGGAGTCACTAAAATTTATTCTATATCAAAGTGAGAATTTAATTGATTGTAAAAACTGCGTGGAAAGAAAGCTTAAGGTACATACATTGAAATAAAAAGATATTTAACCAAAATATTCAGTACTTCTTATTATACGGCATACTAGATATAACTTTAAAAACATCCCTCGTGATTAAATTTTTCAGAATTAAACTTGAGTCCAGGCCTCCCCCGGACCTAACTCGATAGCTGCAGAGAAAGCTTGTGATCTAGGGAAAGAAAACCCTGAATTCAAATCCCTGGCCCTCTAGATATGGAAGTTGTTCGTAGGGCCAACTCCTCTGCAGTGAGATTCGCTATGGGGAAAAACTGTTAAAAGGTCAAACACAAAAGCGCATGTCTACCTAATTATAAATTTAACTAGAAATGTTTTCTTTACAAATAATATTGTAGGTACATAGCAGCATACAGGGACTGAGGCTACAAGCAACTGTTTAAGAGGAGACTAAATGCCAAGGATTCCAAAAATTGGCATTTTTAGTATTTTGACACATATCATAGTCAACACGGCTAAATGACAAAATAAAAATGAAATAGGTCTGTTAATGGCGTCTGATTGCGAAGCTGACGTAATGAAACTCATACAAGTAATGAAAGCGAGAAACGTTTTATTCTAAAAACGTTATTCCTGCAAATTCTGATGTCTTCGTTGTTGAATTGAAAGATGGAAGGATAGAATGGGAACAGATCCAGTGTGAGGCAGTGTTTATAAAATTTAATAACAGCCCGTCTTAAAACAATATGTGTATAATACAATATATAAAATGTATATTACAGTCATTGAATTATGTTTATATTATTATGTACATGTATAATAATGTTATGTTAACGTATTACGTAGTTTAACAATGCAGGAGCTAGAGAATAGAAGCAAGCTGCCTTCCGTAGCAAACAGAATTACAAAGTAAAAGCCGAAAGTTGCTAACAACAATAAATTAGAAAGTTTAAAAGGGCTACTAATAATTCTTGGAACAATAATAATGTAATGTTTAAAACAGTTTATTAATAGCCGATCAAAGCTAAAAAAACTAAAAGTTAAATAAAGGCTCTATTGGAGCAGGATTAGCCAATCAGAGACTGGAAATAGAGGAAATTTACAAATTCAAGTGGTAGACGCTACAAGAAAGCGTACCCAAGCAGTTCGTTTTTGGTACGGGTCAGTGATTGTATGTGAGACATGAAAATTCATTGCGGTGATAATAATATAAAGTTTATCTGTTAAAATTGCAATTAACAATAATCTCACAGCTCTTTAGTAGGATATATCAGTGAAGTGTTATTTAATTGTGTGAAGGATTAATAAAATACAATTATAATTTGTGTACAGCTTGTTCTTTAGCTGTACCAGCCCTGCTAAGAGATACGAGTCTGCAAATTACTACCGACACAGCCGAGGTATACATATAGACATATATAATATTAAATAAAAATTAAAATAAAAAGCTGGTTCTTAAACGTGGGGCGAAGGCCATCGGAAAGTTTGTACCGTACATGGGGTGAACACTCCTAGAAACAATCTCCCGCAAATTGGTGCCTAAACGTGGTGCAACCACAACAACAAATAAACACCTTCAAGTTTTATTTAAATATATTCCGTTTCAACTTAATATAGTTCTTTATTTTACTTTCTCTACTACGTATAGTAAGTAGGGGAAGTATTGCATTCCACCCAAAAATTCGATACCGAGATTTCGCCGGAAATACATGTTTTGAGACCTCCTGAATCCAAAAAAAAGCATTTCTGGAAACATGTCCGCGTGTGTGTCTGTGTGTGTGTGTGTGTGTGTGTGTCTGTGTGTCTGTGTGTCTGTGTGTGTGTGAACAGCATAACTAAAAAACTAACAGTCGGATAAACACCAAACTTGGTATTTACGTTCAGTATCTTCCAGAGATGCGACACAAAGATTTTCAAGAAAATCCCCCACCCCAGACTACCCTTTACATGGAACATTTTTCGAAAATTTTAATTTTCTCAAAAATGGCTCTAACGATTTTGATGAAAATATCATATGTTTAAGATAATGTCATGAGAAATGAAATGTATATCTCGAAATTTCTGGGAATGTCTCCAAAAGTATTCTTCAGTTATTTTGCATAACTGGTAAACCATAAGAGATAGACAAAATTTTACTACACAAAAAAGTAGATCGCGTTAAAATAAACAACTTATATCATATACATTTTTTTGTTGAGTGAACCGTTTTCGAGATATTGCTTGTTATTTCCTTAAATTTTCCAATACTTATACTTTTTCTCAAATTCGTTATTCATTTTTTTATGTCCTGGACATGCAAAGATAATGGAATGCGCCACATAGCAACCAGCGATAAAATATTTGACTATCGCTTAAAAGCTACCATATTCCCCTTGCATCTACAAGAAAATTACAAATAAGATTGACATCTCGATATCTCGATTAATATGAAGCATATTGAGAATAGGCGTTTGTAAAAATAGATTGTACAAGAGTAGAGAAAGTCATGTGAGTGTAACACATCAGATTTTTTATGATGTGGTTTCCACTTTTTATTCTAAATGGTTTTATTTTAAATGCAGTATCTCAGCACCTTTCCAGTCAGCTTCACTTTGGACTTGCAAATAAATGACTTCTTGGAGATGTGAGAGAGTCAAATGCTCAAAGATAAGATTAATACACATGTTCATTTGCCTTTAATCTCTCCGTAAATCTTTCTTCGTGTAAAGCATTTTATTAGAGTATAGTAAATCTTATTTGTATAAAAATTAGTTTCGTAGCTAATCTTGCATTGTAATGACAATTGACAAATCTGGCTGTAGGAAATATATTAAGTTTGAGTTTCAAATTTGTGTACGCTTTGACGCAATGTTGCTGTCTCATAGAATACAGAAATGCATGTACGAATTCTTTTGTTCTCAAAGATGTTAATCATAACAATTTGTGTTTAAGATAGATGATGATTAATTCCAATATTTGCATTACATGAGTCATAAGCATAACGGAAAACACAGAAGGTCATGAATGCGTCAGTCAGGAAGTACGTGGTACATGGTGATACAGCCCTTGTCAACGATTCTTATCGTACTTAGGATTGTTCTCTATTGCCCATCAATATCATGCTTCCTCAGTGTATTCTCGGTTTTGGTGCCAATCTATTTCGTAATTAATTAAATAACAATAATAAAGCACTTGTGTATCTTGTGCATCACCAGCTTACTTTCTTATCTGTTGTTTTCCAATTGGATTGGCAAGTCTTTCTCGTTTCCCAAGCTTTTCCACGTTTTGTATAAGTTTTCTCGAGTCTCCCTCCTCACATATTTTGGAATATTTTCCCTGTATTCTATTTTAGCTTCATATTTTTTCCATTCTGAATGCTGAATGTGTTATGTAAGATTCCTGTTGCTCTTCTAGTAGGAGATGTGTTACAGAAATTAGTGTCTTGGCAAATCGCATATTCTCCCAGACTATATAACATATACTTATATCTAACTGTACACTACAACTTAACCCTTTGTAATATCTTAAAGGCTGGCCCCGTAGTTCAGACGATAGAGCATCTGCCAGCTGTGCGAAGGGTCCCGGGTTCGATTCTCGACTGGGAGGTGGGAATGTTTCTCTAGCCAAGACTTTTCCCTATCCTCCCCAGAGTCTGGAAGTATGAATGAGAGCGTGAATGTGTGTGTGTGTGTGTGTGTGTGTGTGTGATCTAATGATTAAAACCAAAAAAGTGCAAGAAACCCAACGACAAGATTGCCAATAGGCAATCAGATCCAAAGTAAAGGCCGCCGATAAGACCAATGTAGTTAAGGGCGGGATATTATTTATTTACTGTGGTAGAACTAAGGCCATTTATCCTACTCTTCTGCTCAACCACCTAGAACAAACCTGAATACAATATTACGGTCACATTGGCGGTACTCAGATAATATCTAAAGGAACATCAAACAGAAATAGCACAAATATTAGAGGAACAGTAAGGTTAAGTTAATTGAAAATATAGAGAAACTAAGTTAATAGTAATGAATATCTTAAAAACATGGCATACATACACTACACATACAATGAAAATCATATTTCTTCTAAGTTAAAAATTGTTTATAACTAAAATCTGCAACCTGTGACGAAAAGCATGTAAAGTATGACAGCCGCTGACATATTGTGGAAGTGAATTCAGAGCCTAGCAACCTTCACAGTAAACGTTGATGAGTATAGAGATGTTCGATGAAGTGGTATTGAAAGTATGTGACAATTTTCCGTCACATATAAATGGAACTTTGAAATTTCAAACTAATAGTAATGATTATCCCACAAAGTTTTAATGCCACAAAAAGTGTTATTAGACATAAATTGTGTTGTAACGAGATCTACACTTTTGTACACTACATTTTTGTCTTATAGTTTAACTTTTATACAAAATTAAGTCAAATTAAATAACTTGTTATTAATCATGCAAATATATTAAATATGTGGTACCTTAATTAAAATACCTAGAGTTATTCTTGAGTAACTAAAAAAATAATCTTTCTATGTAAACCTAGATTGGAGTGGGGGATTTTATTGAAAATGTTCGTGTCGGTAGATTCTGAACTTAAGTACCAAGTTTGGTATTTATTGGATTTTTCGTTTTTAAGTTATGCTGTTCACAAACACACATACGCAGATTATTTTCCAATTATTTTTTTTTTTTTTTTGGAGGAAGATTCACAGCAACTTAAAGTATGTACCAATGAAATCTCGATATAGAAATTTTGTTGGAACGCAATACCTCCTTTCTCCTTTACAAGTAGGTGCTAGAAAAGGTAAAGAGCGTACTGGTTAAAGTATGAAATTTTAACAAATAATTGCTTATTCACTTCGAGATATTTTATGTTGTTTGTTTAGACGCTTTAATGTGATGCACTTTGAAGTGTTAAGTCCTTAACCCTAAATTATGTTCATCTTAATGGCACAATCTGAAATCAAGATTTTGAGCTTACATAATATCAGAAGTAGAAAATATGTATTAATTAAGGAATTGTATGTATTATGTACACTAACACATACTTCATATTAAGCATTTAGTCTCTTAGAACTTAAACACCAATTATGCAATATTAATGACCTATCCCAAAGGTATGAGTGTACTATGGGCTACAGGATCGAGCGAGTTGACGCAACGGTAAAGTGTGCGAATGGCATTCGAGAAGTTCCGAGTTCGATTCCCGGTGACCACCTACTCTGATCCACAAGTTTTTCGTGTTTTTCCCGGGAGGGTACGTGAATGCTGGGGTGGTTCCTCTTCTGTCATGACTTTCCTGCCCCTCATTTCCTGTACCCACCAACTGCTTCATCATCTGCTTCAGGGTTGTAGGACCAGACGACGGTGTTCGGCGGGTTGCGGCTGGAAGTGGCTGTGCGTTCTGTGTAGAGGTTTCTTCCCTGGCGTCAGTTAGGACTCGCATCCGAATCGGTCCCAGGTGGAACCGCCGGATGTCTGGAGGCTTGTAGGTGGTTCCGGGTGGCGTCGGAGGCATTCTATCTGGAAATGTTAGGGACCACATCCGTTATCTTGCGACCGTCGTCATCCGGATCTGATCACCTTTCGGGTCCCTCTCCTCTTCCTTCCTTCTCGTTGCGGCCAGTGCTCTGCTCTGGTTGCGGGGTCCCCCGTGCCTTTATCTTGTACATTTATGGGCTACAGATTTTGTTGGAGATTTTGTTGGACTTCCATCACTACTGCATTTTATAATCAATTATTCTTCCACACAAGTCGTGTATAGGCTGAAGTTGGAAAAGTACAATCAGACTGAAAAATTCAATTCCATAGCAGGGATTTTAACCGCGGATCTTAAGCTTTCCGTAGTGTCTACCAACTGAATTTCCATGGCAACATGCCGTTACTACACTAAATTCCCCAACTGATTCGCGTTTTTTTCGGTAAACCACAAGGTGTTCTCAAATTCATTTTGAGATAACATACCCCAATTTGACTTACAATCTCCCAGTGGTTTACCTGAAAAGAAAGAAAACAAAATGCGTGTAAGTTCAGGAATTTAGTGTTGTGCCGACAACTTTCTGTGGTAGCTCAGTTGCTAGAGAAACAACACGGAGTGCCAAGGATATGTGGCTCAAATTCGGGGCTATTGCATCGCATTTTTCAATCCGTTCTACCTTTCCAACTCTAGCCTACACACGGCTTGTGTAAGAGAGGAAGAATTTATTATCTTTGATTGACCTTATAATGTTTAACTGTAAAGTCCGGGACTTAAGTACTTACAAGATTGTAAGTCACCATTGTGGTATGTCATCTCAAAATGAATTTGAGAACGCTTTATGGTTTACCGGTTAAAAGCGAATCAGTTTGGGAATTTAGAGGTATGCTGGTATATTGACATGGTAGCTCAATTTGTAGAGCAACAGCATCAAAAGCTGAAGATCCGTGGTTCAAATACTTCCAATGGCACTGAATTTTTCAGTCTGATTCTACCTTTCAATTACTTCATCTCTTTGTCATCTCACTTCAGGTCTCTCGATTTCTTTTTCTATTTGTTTTTCCCTAGAAGGCTCTTCTACTTAAGGATTTAAACTACTTCTTGTTTATACCAAGTGTAGCCACCGGATTCCAAAGTGCATGCGCTTCCATAAAGATATTAGAGTAGTATGACGCGAATTCGCGACGTTAGGCATTAAAGAGTCGTTCCGTTATTTCTCAGAGATTGACTGTTGTCTCATTCGAGTGTGCATAAACAAAACCTGCCTTGCCACAAAATTAACCAATGCAATTATTTTCGGGAATATGTATTTATCTTGATTACCAGGAAATATTTCGAAAAATGTGACTACTTTTTGAATAGCTATGAAATAAACTATAACGGACACAGAAACTTGTGTGATGATTGTTACATATAAAACTAATATGTTGTTAAAATCCATTCTACATACCTGGTTTTGAATTACGAATGCTCAACTGGACAACCCTGTTAATGCAGCAGGCCATGTATAAGTTTTGGAGGACGTGTAGGACCGGAAGAAGATTCCGGCCATCCCTCACCTTCGCTTCCTCGAGACTTTTTCCTCCTCCTTCTCTTCCCCCTCCTTATATATTAGCCCGTGCACATCCGGTACGCGTAGGGCGGGCGGCGGTTAAAAAAAAGTTTGAAATTCATAGCTCGCTACACGGCGCTGCAGATGAAGGAGATGGCTACTACGTGTTCTACTCCAGCATTGAAATCTCTATAAATACTAGATAACTATCGCCGTTACCGACCGCAAAGCATGATCAGGCTAAGTTATTTTTCTTGTCTGCATTACGTCTTCTAACGCAACTTTACATGACGTGGGGGTGCTGTTCTAATTGAAAGGATAACTTTCCATCACTTTATTTTCCAAGAAGGCAATTAATTTCTGTAATAAAGTACAGACTATCTTTGTGCAATGTCAACCTTGACTAGCTTATACTGAATAGCTCACCTTCTAATTAAAGTCATTAATTCTATCTAGGAGATGAAGAAGTATACGAACGTTTGAAAAGGAAATGAAATTGTGTAACATTATTTTTGAACGACAGAGTTTTTCTTAAGTGTGCAGTTTGAACGTGTAAGTAGACTCGGTGTCAAAAGAAGACTAAGAGACATCGACCAGCAGGAAATAGAATCGGATTGTAAAATTATACCTGCTCTAAATCTAGCAAATGAAATAAAATTTAATTGGGGTAAAGAGGCATATATATTAACTTAGGAAGAAAGCAAAGATCAGGAATGGCATGGTTTAGACTGGGGGGCTAGAGGACACAAAAAAGACTGACGATTCTGGCAGGAGAATCTGCCCATTCTGTGATTTGGATGAGGACTGGGTACATATTTTGGCGGAATGTGCATAGTGGGAGAACCAGCGAAGAATTAAACTCAAAGAAAAATTCTTAAGTCCGTCAAGAAAGAGACTGGCATGTTGGGAGCTACTGGCTGACCAGAGGAACTGGCAAACATGGGCAATTTCTTGGCTAAAGTGCGCGAAGCTAGGTAAAATTTGTTGTTAGTCAAAGGTAATTTATCTCTATTTTCCTTTTCTTTTCTTTTTGTTTTCTTTTATTTTTCTGTTGTTTATTTTGTCACCATATCTTCTACTTTAAATATGCATGTACGGTCAATGACCCATTCACTAAATACTTGTGTGGTAACTTCAATAATTTGAAACCAATAAAGATACGTTATCATCTATCTATCTATCTGTCTATCTGTCTGTCTGTCTGTCTGTCTATCTATCTATCTATCTATCTATCTATCTATCTATCTATCTATCTATCCATCCATCCATCGTCTATCTATCTATCTATCTATCTATCTATCTATCTATCTATCTATCTATCTATCTATCTATCTATTATAAAGACTGCTAGCTTCTGTGTATTTTAATTTTCACGGCTTTTGCAATTGCCTACTTGAATCTATTGAAATATTAGTTTAAATATTAGTTTACTAACGGAGTGTTTATTACTCAGTTGTTCCCATTAAGCTAGAATAGTTATGTTGTAAAATAAGAGCAATGAAATACTGGATGAGGCTGATGCAGGGACATTATTCCACACTAGGCTCCAAATGTTGCAAATAACAGCGAGTAAATTGTCTCCGAAGTTTTGGGCAGCTGAGCTGGAAAGAAGTTTGAAGAGAATAGGCATGGGGTCAATATGGTAATAAATCACAACATATAGAAATGTGTTAAAAGAACACTAATAGAAGTCAGCCGACAGAAAATTGAATCGGATTATAAAATTAAGCCTTCTCTAAGCCTAGCAAAAGCAATAAAGTTGAATTGGCATATATACTTGCCTTACGAAGATAGGAAAAATCAGGAATGGCATGTTTAGACTGGGAGGCTGGAGAGCACGGAAAATTACTTACGATTCTGATAGGAGAATTTGTCCATTTTGTGACAAAGACTGGATGCATATTTTCGCGGAATGTGCACAATTTGAGGCAGGATTTTTAACACTTAAATGATTTCAGTCTAATTATATAATATAAAAAGATAACAGCCCGCCTTAAAGCAACATATGTAAAATATAATATATAAAATGTATGTAACAGTCATTGTATTATGTTTATATTATTGTGTACATGTATAATAATGTTATGTGAATGTATTACGTAATTTAACAATGTAGGATCTGTGAGAATAGAAGCCGAAAGGTGCTAACAATGAGGTAACCTTGAGGCAATAATGAATTAGAAAGTTGAATAATGCTAATAGTAATTCTTGGAACAATAATGTAATACTTTAAAACAGTTTATAAATAGCTAATCAAAAACTAGAAAAGCTGAAAGTTAAATAAAGGTATTCTATTGGAGTAAAATTAGCCAATTAGAGACTTGAAATAGAGAAATTTATAAATTTAAGCGGTTGCTAGTAGACAGTTACCAACCGGACGCTAGGCGACAACGTTCCTGAGCAGTTCAATACGTATTCAGTGCCAGTTTAAAGTTTCGTGTTTAAAAGTGCAATTAATAAAAAAATCTCACAGCGGTCTATATCAGTGAAGATTTATTTAATCGTGTGAAGGATTAATAAAAGGAGTGAAACAAAAAATTATAATTTGTGTAAGCCTACATTCTTTAGCCGCATCACTCCCTGCTAATGGATACATGTTTCTACAAATTAATACTGACGCAGCCAAGGCAAACATAAATATATATAATACCTAAAGAACCATAAAAATACAAAGTTGATTCTTAAACGTTGGGGCGAAGGCCACCGGAAACTTTGTTTCGTACGTGGGGCGAACACTCCAACAAACATATCTCCTGCAATACGTGGTGCAACTACAGATATTCTCCTTCAAATAGGAGAACCAGCGAAGAATTCAATTCACACAAAAATTCTTAAAGCTCAGCAAGAGGGAGATTGGCATGTTGGGAACTACTGGTTGACCAGAGGGACTCGCAAACTATGGGCAATTTCTTGGCTAAAGTGCAAAACAAGAGCTATTTTTTGCCTAAAGTGCGTGAAGCCAAATCAAAATTGCTCAGTTAGTCAGAGGCAATTTATTTTATATTTCTTTTTTCTGCTTCATGTCTTTCTTTTTGCCACCTTTTGCCTGTACCTTAAATATGCATTACGGTCAATGACCCACGGACTAAGTTTTTGTGTAATAACTTTAATAACTTGAGCCCCAATTAAAACACCTTATCTATCCATGAACGCCGAGTAGATGTAACATTAAAAATTATCCAGAAGGTTGCACATTTATCTGAAAGTTAGATTGAAAACGCGTATTACGGCATGGTCTAGAAAAATATCCTCTAGATTAGATTAACTAATCGAAAAATCAAACAGCATATAACGGATAAAGTGACAAAAACAATGAAGATGGTTCAACTTCATATTGGACTTATAACCTATAAGGCTTTAAAAATCATTTTATGAAGATATCTACAATATTAACGTACTAAGAAACAATCTAACTTTACTCCTGGAGAGCAAAAGTAATTAGAAACTATTTTTTGTAGCAGCAATACTATTTTGGGAAGTGGTTCGTTGAAATTTTCAGTGTTTTTTTTCGGAGGCTAGTTTTGTACTTAAAGGCCAACTACAAATCGAAATAGTAGTTAAGAAGCAAATTTTAGCACAGTGTTGATATAAAATGGATTACGATATTCTAATCATCTGTTTAGTTACTGTAAGTAGTGAATTATTTATTAATGTCTTTTATAATTCATCTCTAATTAAATTCCCATTGTTTTCTCACGACTAAATCTGTATACTTATTTTCGACACTATGCAGATTTGCATTGTTTCTTCAGATACGTAATTTGCTGTCCTGCATTTCTTTCCGTAGCAGCAAATGGCTAATTCAGTGATTATCAGAATCAAGCAGCATTGAGTGATACATTCACATGTCTTTTCCTACCCACTATTTGTATTGTTTACTATCTCTTCCGCAAGCTATTCTTAAAAAGCTTAGTTTTCAATGTAATTCATGCTAAGCAAAATAAGAATTTCTATAAATGCTTTCATTGCGCATTTCGTTGTTGGTACAAGGGGTTGAAGCGATAGTCAAACCTTTAGATAACCGGTCCTTACATTTAGCTTAAAATTACCTTCCTTTTGCAGGACATCATGAGAAACCAAAGAATGGTGCCTAAGCATTTAAAAAAATCTAAATGTAATGCCTTCCTTTCATGGAAGTAGTTCCGAAGTACTTTAAGAGCTTTTTATTCCGGTATACACCCGGAACGATTTCCTCCACTGTCCAAGCATGGAGACATTATTTGATTTGCCGTACAGAAGATATTGACCAACGGGACAGCATAATTAGATGGAGGATTTGTTGATATGTATAGTAGCAAACAGTTGATATGTTGTAGAAATGAATTGTAGAGTCTCTTGTAGCTATTTCGGAGGAGCTACCTGAAGAATCTCCAGTTCACTATGAAGAAAAATGTTTGAATTGTATTTCTAATACATCTTTATATACATCAGAAAAGAAAGACCTTGCTTTCTGCGGAGCAAGAAAATACAAACATCTTCAGTCTCTCAGATTACATATAACACTTTATCACAGAAAAACAAAGATTACGTTATTGTTTCCAAGAGATAAGATGTGTGCATGATACTTTCCAACTAAAGCATCTAGTATTTTGGCAAAAAGGTTTAAAGATTTGTGATGTATATAAAGAAGTAAATTTATCTCTGTAGAGAAATTAGTTTCGGATTGCAATACGCTGAATTGTGTGAAGGAGATCAACGCATGCCTTAAATTGTTTTGTTTAAAACGTTTACTCAATGGCCAGTATACATAAATGAACTAATATTCATGTATAATGTTTTAATTACGTCCCGAGAGATGACTCCGCGGTAACGTGTGAAACTTGCATTCCGGAAGTCCCGGGTTCGATTTCTGTCGACCGCCAACTCTATCCTTGAGTTTTTGTGGTTTTCCCTGATCGGGAGGAGAATGCTGCGGTCGTTTCTCAACTACCACGATTTCCTTTCCATCATTTCGCGTTTATTACGCTTCACTCTCGACTTTCAGGTTTGCTTCTAGGTTCTATGGCGTATGGCGGTGCCCGGCAGATGGCGGAATTGCTTGCTCAAAGGAGCAAGTGTTCTCTCCGTGAACACTAATAGCTACTTGGTCGACGGATCGCTCATCGCCCTCTCTAGGCAGCTTCAACAGTGGGACGAGTCGTCTTCGAGCCTGGAACTGTTAATGACTTTCGCGCATCTCTGTGGTCTGTAGCTTCCTGTGGTTCCTTCACTCCATCCCTTTCTCATGGAGAGGTGATAGCCACAGTAGATAGCAGTGCCAGTGCCCGTTCGTTGTATAACCTATACGACCGTATCTATTTTATATAATCCAAGGAGCCTATCACTTTTTGCTCAAAAAGCAAAATTCTTCTACTATTTAAAGTACATAAGTCATCTAACAATACCTAGGAACCATGATTATTTGTTCTTCGAATCTCCTCCAGTATTTTCCCTAGACACTTAGACTTTTAGTTTCTTTGCCCCTTCCTGATTTAGGAAGAGAAAGTAAATAAACGTCGAGATTTCACCGGAAATCACACACAAACTCAAAGATAAATCAGACGAATATCATACTTTGCATTTAAGTCTAACATCTTTCAAGGTACAACACAAAATTCTCATGAAATTTCCTCTTCTATAAATTATCATTTAGATACAACAAACAATATTTCATTGTGCTTGATTTTCTAGAAAAACGGCTCTAAATATTTGGATTGATATATCATATGTTTGAGATACTAATAAGACAAATTAAACCTGATCTTGAATCTTCTGGGAATACCTCGTTCAGTTCTTTTTATTCTAACTGAATTTTAGAGATATTTGTATAATTTGAACATTATGCATTATAAGTAGAAATTTATTATAGGAAAGATGCAGAACTTAAAAATATGGTACTTACTAACACAAAAGAATGCTCTATGTGAACCTTCTCCGTCCCTAGGGCTTCGGCTAGTTGCCGGAGTATAAAACCGCCCCCGCATTGTACCCTATGTTGTGCGGGCTACCCGGTCTGCCTGTCCATCTAGGGGTGCGTTTATATCCGTTTACAAATATTTCCTGTTGATAAATCTGAATTTTTCAACATAGGAACTCATTTTAAAATAGGTACATTCGTTCTTTTATTTCCATGAGGTCGTGCTATCATGTCACATATATAGCAGCTTGCTTTTTGTACATTTGAATATCGTTATAACCTACTAAATACTTCTGCATAGCTACAACTAAGTGTATATTGAAGCCGTTTTGCCCAAAATTTGTCATGTTTAAATATAAATAGACAGAATAATTTCTAAAATAAGAATGAAAATAATTTTGGGTGATCGCGTTTTTTCATGAACTTATTATCCATCATGACATGTCTGGAAAGTCGATTTTGCCGCATCACAGTCAGGAAATTTTGTGTTTTTATTATTATAGTGTCATACCTTATATGGATTTATTAAGCACCAAAAAAGCACACCATATTTGCCATTCCTCTTGAATTTCCAACTCAGAAGCTTTCAGATATGATAGCAACTTCTTAATTTTTCCTTATACCAAAGTAATCAATGACAATGAACACCCCTGACTGACTTCAATCGATCTGGTGTTTATTTGAAAATAAGGTTTGTCATGAGGCAGTATTATAATGCAGTATTTTCAATGTTGGTACTGGGTAGACATTTATCTACGTCAACCAGCTGATAATGGGCAAGTAAGATAATATGTCAATTAACATAATTATCACCAGTCGCCCTAAAAGTGTAGAACATACACATATATTGCTAGATTTTGAATTTATGTCTTATCACCGGGTAACGGATTCTCATGACGTGTCATCTTTTAATTACTGCATCACAGATATTGCTAATAACATAAATCCTTATTATGGGTCTCAGTTTATAAAAATGTATACTTATTAGGTCAGTTTTGGTTATTTTATATTTTTTTCGCTTTTAAAGTCATTTTTACTTCCTTACTACGTATAATAAGTAGGGAAAGTATTGTTCCCACCCAAAAATTCTATATAGACATTTCACCAGAAATAAAGTTTTTTTTTTTTTTTTTTTGGAAAGGGGAGACAGTTGTAGAGCTGGAAGGGAAGAAAGAGTTGGCTTATTTCGCCTGGTGTGGTAAGGAAATCCAAGTGGTAGATAGGAATATTAAGAAGTGAAGGAAAGGATGGTGGAGTCCCGCATAAGCACCTCCGTCATTATACGTAATGTGGTTGCTGGTGGCGTTGCCGCTCAGGCGCATTAAATAGGTTCAGGTGGACAGCCATGCCACGAGTCCCTGACTGTCACCTGAGAAGTCTGGGGTGAACATTTGGTTGGAGTATGTACGATCTGCATTGTTTATGAGTTTTCAGCTGTTGTAGCGTCGTTGTGAGATGTCACACGAAGATTTTAAACGAAATTCTTCCACGTCCACTACACTTTACATGGATGGTTTTTCGAAAATTTTCACTTTATAAAAAAGGGCTCTAACAATTCTTATTAAAATATCATATTAAAGATATTTGCATTACAAATAAAACGTATATCTTGAATTTTCTGGGTATAAACTGTGAAGTCCACTTCATTTGGAGGATATTTTGTATAATCTTGTAGGTATAACTGGTAAACCTTAAGCGATAGACGAAACGCACTACACAAAAAAATATAAATTAAAACACACAATTTATTTCCAATAAGTTTTTTTGCGATAAGCCATTTCTGAGATATCCGTTATTAAAGTTTCGAATTGTTAATCTCTTGGCCATTCTCTTAAGTACGGTCAATATTCAGATGTTTCTCACGATTGCATGGAAACAGTATAGAATTTTAAGGCCAGCGTATAGCACCCAGTTCTTATGCATTTGACTATCGCCGTTCCCTTTGTATCTTTGCAAAGATTCATTTGTATTAAGGCATAATAAACAGAAAAATAAGCTTTAGTGAGAATAGTGATAGAGGGTAAGAAATGTCATGTGAGTTAACATATCAGATTTTTTATTTTACATAATTATTTTGTCATTTCTTGCATTTACAATGAGTATATAACGGTTTTTATATTATTGAGTTTACATAAGCATAGCTTTTCAACGGAATGGAGAGGAATGGAATGAGAAGCAGAAGTGATTCGGCACTGATCTGGGGAGTCGGACATTGTACCCAGGCGGGGGCGCCCCCGGGAGAAACGAATGAGGTGAAGGTGATACACCGTCGGCCGGAACCAGGAGTAGCGGCACAGCAATGGCAGGATCCCTAATTTCTGGATATAAACTCCCCCGCAGAGACACATGCAGACCGCCCCAAATAGGGCCCAATGTCTCCTCCGGGGACGGTTCTTATATCCTGATAACCCGCCGAAGCTCTAAGGACGGAGAAGATTACAGAGAGCATCCTTTTTCCTGCCTCGCTGCACCGAAACTCCATCGCCGACACTTTCAACCCTGAAACAATGATTAATGCAGGGACAGGAAATTCAGGGGATGTAATGATTCTTTCCAGCATTCGCCTGGCGATCCGGAGAAACCCCCGAAAAAACTCATGGGTCAGGAAGGTCGGCCATGGGAGGCGAACCCACGAGCTCCCAAATGCGGGCCACAGACGCAAAGAACTGAGAAATAAGATTAACTTTGTACATCTGGCATTCTTCGAAAAAAGAACACATTCTTCTTTAATTGTTAATCTTGAAAGGGTTGCTATTGTCAGTGCGGGTATCATTACAGTTATAAGTTCATGTTCCAAACTAGGGATGAAACAGATCGGTTTTTCCTCTTTCACATTGATGAAAGCGTACAGCCAGGTTGGTACTGTCCTTATCCTTATTCTGTGTATTTCATTCCAATTGAAGTCTGTATAATCTGAAAAGTTAAAAGATTTATAGTTTGGCAAGTCCTGCTTAAAATATAATTTTCTTAGTTTTCTTTTCAAATTCTTCAAACCCACATGAAACAAATATATATGCTTTTAATTAATTTATAAATCATCATTATTCTTATACCTGCTTTTTCTGCTTGTATAGCAAGTATACCCATGTATAAAATAGTTTATAATTTTTTGTGCACTAATTTCTCTAAATTAAATAAATCTCAGTATTACGTCATTTTTAATTGTTGTCTTTTTGCTAATATTAGTCATTTTATAGGACATTCTTCAAACGTTTTTAGCCCTTTAATGCTTGAATTGTCATTTTTACTTACAACTTAAAAAGAAGTATTGTATAATGATGGTGAAATTGAACTGACCTCATCTCAAGTGAGATTAAAAAGGGGACTTTTGTGCCCCTGTGGCCCTAAAATGTGTTAAAAGTTTAATATATTACAGAATTTTATCAAAATGAACTATTTCATCCCATTTTTCTAAACATTTTGATAAATAAATAAGGCAATAAATAAAAAAGATACAAAATAGACATTTGATGTAAATTCGCGACACTAGGCATTAAGGGATCATCAAAATCCGGACCCTGTTTATCACATTCTAAGTTATATTACGGTTTTATCAAAGCACGTGGAAGCTATTGTGTAATTAGTTAATTGAGAACAAATTCAAGAAGTCCTTAACACGTCAAAGATAGAAGGTTTTTCGTGTCATGTAGAAATGTGAAAGAGATCGGATTTCTGATACAAACAATCCCATTATTGTACGGTGAAAAAAGAAACGTCAACTAGATTGTGAAAAAGTGAACGGTGAGGAAAGAGTGAAAGAGTAATCTTAACTTGCAAACGGAAGAATATGCTATGGATCAAGAGATTTGCAGTTTGCATGCGTGGAAAAAGGAAAGGCTCCTGCAGTTGTCACACCTAGTCAGTGGAAAAATGGTTTTCCTGAGACAAGACTATCAAATCCTTTCACCATATGCGAGTTATGTGACCAAGAAGTGCTCAAAGCCACAACCCCACTGCAGAAATGCTATTTTTAATGAAAGTAATAGTCATGTGAACTGAGTCCAAATGGTGCTAGTGGCAGGAAGTCTCGTAACGTCACTTCTCTAAGATGAATGTAGATGAATATGTGAATAGACATTTACGCAATTGCTAGAGAAAGTAAGGCATTTCCATGTAAGTGAAATGTTTACGGCCTAGTCATAGGCAAGCTTTGAATTTCGACATGGGTAAGGAAATGGCACTTTCTTGTTGGTTGCATAATATATGTTTTTCCTCATACAATGATAAATTTCATGTCCTTATGTTTTTTTTTCCATAAGAGTATGTTAAGTAGAACCCTACCTAACTGCAATTTACTTTCCCAACTCAAGGTCTACCAACATGAAACATATAGCCATGTAGATTTTAATGCACTTGCAACACTGCCAAAAACATTATAAAGATAGCCCTATTGTCTCTGGTCAACTGTCTACTTTCTGAACCGGAAAGAGCATTATTAGATAAACCTCAATGTTTAGGTTGAAAGTGTTTCACGTATACAGCGTGTATAGAAAAAACACCAACAACACTTAGTATGTTGAGTGAGACATTAAAGTGAACATTTTTCAAGAGAGAACCCATGTCTGGAAACACATGATTTGAACCCTGTGGGGCGTCAAAGTTTTGCACAAACATTCATATTTGGGCAGATGAAAATCCGCGTGCGTAAGTGGTTAGAAGTAGGTAATCAATACAGGTTCAGTGTGGGATAATTGCTGGCCAGATCATTGGACCGTATCTACTGTCCATCAGACTAAGGACTGACATACTTAACTTTTTTCAGAGATGTTATTCCTATTCTACCTGATGTGGTGCCACTACAGGTAATGTGGCTATATCACGACGGAGCCCCAGCTCACTCAGATGCAAATGTGCGGAACCACTTGGACGCCACATACTCCAATCAATGGATTGGTAGAGGGAGACCTAAACCATGGTCACCACGATTGCGTGATTTTACCCTCTTGACTATTTTCTGTAGTGTCCCAGAAGACTAGGTGTATGCTATCCCTGTAACATCAGAGGAGGAGGATCTTATCGCACGAATCCACGCTGCGACTGAAATATGCGACTCGTTTAACCGTGTGCGTCTGTCTCTGCACTGCCGATGTACGCTCTGCATTCAAGTAGGAGGTCAACCCCTTTTGTAATTTACTGCACGGTGTGATTTTAATATTCGGTTTCTTAACGAAAGATGGAACTCACACCCATCAGCATACCGTACGCAAACCATGTATTTCCGGACTTGGGTTTCCTCTTGAAAAATGTTCATTTTAAAGTCCGGCCCAGTATACTAAGCGCTGTTTGTGTTTTTTTCTATACATACCGTAGAATAACACAACTTTTTGGACTAAAACAAGATAACTAGCATACATACTGGTTTTAATCCCTGTTGCGTATGACTGCAGAGAGACTTAAGATTCAACACTTGTCAGTTCCCACGTTAAGGCTGGCTTTACATCTTGACTTAATTCCTTTACATTTTTAATCGATTTCCATAATTAAACTTTCGCGAATTTCTTGTACTTCAAGTCTGCTTTATTAGGTTATTGGTTTTCCTATTGCTTGCTTCGATTTATCCATTATATTTTGGAGAACTTCGATTTGAAATCTTATTGACTGAGATTGTTGCAAGTGATACGCAAATGTTTGGAAATTTTAGCACCTGAATTATAATTGTTTCTAATTTGTATGCTAAAGAAGCGAAGTTAACTTTCTTGGAAGGCCATGGTCCGGTAACATTGGTATGCAATAAGTTTATTTAAATAATATTAAATAAAATACCTATGGTATTTTGGATAATTTATTTTATTATTTTTATGGTATATGGTATTTTATTATTCTTATTTATTAAGCATTTAATTTAGTAAACAGTCCCATCAAATACCAATAGTGGTTCACTTTGTTCGAATAATTTCCAACACACCCTTGATATCACTATTGATAACTGGCCGTTGGTGCTTCTCAGTACTTTTTCGTATGAGTAACAGGACACTGTGCCTGCGCAGAACATCTATGAGAGAGGCGTTTCAACGACCATTTTAGCCAGTTGGGCTTAAGAATACAAACAAGAGAGGAAGTCATGTGAGTTGGGGGTTTTTAGTTTTCATCCAGGTGGAATGAAGCATAGTAAAGAGGTAACAAAATCCAAAAATTTATCATTTATAACTATGAACTTCCAGAGCATGCCCTCCTTGTTTACCTCCAAACCTTTCGTTAGTTAATTCTAAATCTCTGAGCTTATGCCCCTTTTGGTAGTGTATCACGATGAAGGATGTTAAAATATTCTCCTGAATAATTATTTCTAAAATTAATTTGAGCTGCTGAGTAGCTCATTTAGTAGAGAACTAAATTTCTTCAAGGTAAATATAGCCAAACTCTACATTTGAACATTTTTGAAAGATCGCTTCACTTCTAGTTCATAACGCGACCAATGTAAGAAAAGTGACAATAACGTGATACACGTGTTGGAAAATATATTTGTTGCATGAATAGACATAATTACAACACTAGTGAACATAGTTATAACATTAGTAAACACAATTAGAACATAAGTAAACATAGACATTTTTAGGTACAATTACGAGGCATGTTTCTAAAGCAAGCACCGTTTTAACATTTTGCCGTTGTAGTCGCGATTTTGAGCATGTGAAATCACTTCCTCCATTCATTAGGGAGTCAGACACAGCTGTAGCCGATCGTCTCTTTGTGTTTTCCTGTTGTTAGAACGTTTCGAAATGTTTAAAAAAATCGAACGACCCGCCGACTGTGAAGTGAGGTAAGTGATTTGTCTTTAGAATGCGAGAAATGTTACGCCAGCAAACACTCATCGTCAATTGTGTGAGGTTTATGCGGAAACAATAACGAGTGACAATGCCAAACAAACTTAAAATCTGATCTCATCATTTAGTTGGGAATGATTCGACCACCCACTCTACAGTCCGGATTTGGCACCAAGCGATTTTCATCTGTTTCTTTGTCTGAACAAATTCTTTGGTGGAAAACATTTCAATGACGATGGCGTTGTAAAAAAAGTGCAGACTTGGCTTTTATAACAGGCGGTATCATTCTTTGACGAAGGCATACAAAAATGGTTTCCTGTTACGACAATGCCTGAAGAACGGCGGTGACTATGTGGAGAAGTAGTATAAGGTGTAAGGTAATGAATGGTATGTTACAATAAAGTATATGGAAAATAATGTTCTGTTATTTTTTAAAAAATTATTGGTACTTACTTTAAAACACGGCTCGTACATTTGCATACATAAATGTAACATTATTAAGCATTTTTGCAGCATTAGTAAACGTTACATGGTGTATAACTTTACATAGCTTATATACATACAGTTGAAATTTGAAATTAGCAGCTGGTATAAAGCATTTTGTAATAAAATTCCTATAGGGTGCTCATTAAAAACGAATGCTGCAATTTTGGTTATTCTCTATGGTGCTGTTAAGTATCTAGTATTGCACGTACAAACAACTAAGTATGTGATGAGATATTATACCGACTATATTGATATTTCTTAATTATTGATATAAGAAAAGAGTGGAAGTATTAAATAAATAACTATTCTCTGATATAATATGTATAATACAGAACTAATTATAGTGTTATAGTATATACTATAACTGTTATAGTAAAAGAGAACTAATCTCAAGGTATTAATTTGTTTATGAATACAGTAGAATGGTATAGATTATCTGCAATCAAGAAAACTAGGCTAATCCGAGTGACTCTGAAGAAGGTATATCTTTAGATATTGACGTACATTTTCTACAGGTGTTGCATCGCTTTTGCCAAATAAATGAAGGTAAAGTATGAAGTATATGAGCGTTATGTGGAATGGTGCGAAGAGCGTAATATCATACACGAGAAAATTTTTCTTGCACATTTTGAGCTTTTAGCGTAATCTTACAAACCTTATCTCTGTGGACATGTTCTATGCTGCGATGTATTACTCTGCGAAAAAAATTTCAATATTAACTCATACACAAATTTAATTGCATTTTTAATTGAAAATAACTTATGAAGTAATAATAATCATAAGATATTTATATACAGAAATTTTATTTTTCCTCTCCACTCGTTCCTGTCATTCCATTCCCCTTCCTCTAGTCCTTTTGCTTTCATCCTCTGCACCCAAGTATTTTGGGGTTTACTCTCTTCTTTTCTCCCAGGTGGACATTATTCCTAAGCTTTTCTGATTCTTTCCTGATGTGTCCATAGCAATTTAGTTGCTTATGTTCTTACATATTCTACCAAAGAATTCTTAACTTTCATTTCTTTCTAAACAGTGTTCCTAATTTTATTTTTTAATTTTAAATCCCTTGCTGACCATCTTAAAAAGCCCAATTCCATAGAGCATAAGCTCGATATTAAATCGTTACTGAGTTTCCATATTTTAGTCTCATATGTGTGGTACTTCTCACTATAATAATAATAATAATAATAATAATAATAATAATAATAATAATAATAATAATAAAGTTATTTTTCAGGAGTGGATTTGAATGCAATGCATGTCATTTAGGTATATTAATTAATTAACTCAATGAGTGCGGTAAGGAACTGCACATTGCATTGAATGCGGTAATGGATGCCACTATCATGGTGATGTGACGAATAAGCAACCATTATTAATTGGTTGAGAATAAAACATGTCATTAACATTGCTTTAAGGAGACTTGGTCGAGATTTGGGTTCAACAGTTGATTTGTTGTTGTTGTTGTAATAGATCACAAATGGTATAAGGGAACATCTATGTATTTTTTTTTGTTATTTGGACCTTTTAAGGGTCAATATGGGTTATAATATATTAATATGTAACAATGTGCTCACCTTGGTTTTTGCCATGTACCGTAAGTTTTATTTTTTAAACTTCAGGTACACTTTTCTCAAAATCTATTTAACTTAGAAGTTTAAAATTGTTTGTGGTTGTATAAAATGTTTAGCTGCACTTAGTAGTTTAAATATTTTGATCCTAAATGACATGGTTTCCACGAACAAAATTATAAATGTAAAAATACTACACCAAAAAATTATTTTCTTATGATTGTTGTTTTAAAATTAAATTAGTTCCCCAAATTGACAATTAGTTAACCGGCTACTTTAAGCTACTTATAAGAAACCGAAATAAAAAATTGGCGGAGTTCTGGTCTTCATTTTCAGAGAAAAGTGTACCTATAAATGAAAGTAAAAGCTGTTTAGAAATTATTTTACGATATTTAAATATTTTTGTAATTAAAAGATTTAAAGCTAGTTAAAAAAACCTTGATACCAGTATTATAAAACCTTATTTAATAAAGAGTAAACAGCTCTTTGTCCTAGATGGTGTAACTCTAGGGAAAACTAGCTTTCTTTCAATTGGGAAAAGCGTAAAAATACTTGCAGTCTCTACCAAGTGCCGCTAAGGCTCACAGCTGAAGAAAACCTGGTCGAAATGATAAGAGGAATGCACGGACATTGGGATGCCGGACCTCATGCACTCCAGATTTTTTTCATGATCCCAGACTCCGATAACTCTCCGACTATTACACTGGGAAGCTCATTCTACATTTTGAAGCCGTCGGTAATCATTCGTTAATTATTATCATTTGTGTTTGGAAATGGCAGGTTACTTGCCGGTATCCGCCGGCGATCAGCGCGAGCAAATTCCTGCAATAAGCTTGCTGCAAGGTCCATCCATACTTTTAATTGCATATTATAGGTAGTGGAGTAGTAACATCCACCCTAAATGGTCGGATAGACAGCTGTCAAGTTTCATCGGCCTATTCGGCCCGGCTGGTCTGCTGCTGCTGGCCCCGATGATGCAGGTGTCGGAAAGTAGCGGCACTCACGTTCGTGCATAAGTGGTTCAAAAACATATGGATTTTGCAGCACACAGGGTTCTTTGATTGAGTTGTTAAATTATCCTAAGTAATCCCTTGAGAGGTAACGAGTTTATCAGTAGATTCGCGAGTACGAAGCACGAGTGCATGTTCTGATGAAACTCTAAACCTCAGTGGGATTTAGTACGACTATTCCATGAATAAAATGTAACAGAATATATAAATAATAAATACTTTCTCGCAACCTCAGTGGGATTTAGTACGACTATTCCATGAACTAAATGAAACAGAATATATAAATAATAAATACTTTCTCGCAACCTCAGTGGGATTTAGTACGACTAATGTAACAGAATATATAAATAAATACTTTCTCGCAACCTCAGTGGGATTTAGTGCGACTATTCCATGAACAAAATGTAACAGAATACATAAATAATAAATACTTTCTCGCAACCTCAGTGGGATTTAGTACGAATATTTCATGAATAAAATGTAACAGAATATATAAATAATAAATACTTTCTCGCAACCTCAGTGGGATTTAGTATGACTAATGTAACAGAATATATAAATAAATACTTTCTCGCAACCTCAGTGGGATTTAGTACGACTAATGTAACAGAATATATAAATAATAAATACTTTCTCGCAACCTCAGTGGGATATAGTACGACTAATGTAACAGAATATATAAATAAATACTTTCTCGCAACCTCAGTGGGATTTAGTACGACTATTCCATGAACAAAATGTAACAGAATACATAAATAATAAATACTTTCTCGCAACCTCAGTGGGATTTAGTACGAATATTTCATGAATAAAATGTAACAGAATATATAAATAATAAATACTTTCTCGCAACCTCAGTGGGATTTAGTATGACTAATGTAACAGAATATATAAATAAATACTTTCTCGCAACCTCAGTGGGATTTAGTACGACTAATGTAACAGAATATATAAATAATAAATACTTTCTCGCAACCTCAGTGGGATATAGTACGACTAATGTAACAGAATATATAAATAAATACTTTCTCGCAACCTCAGTGGGATTTAGTACGACTATTCCATGAACAAAATGTAACAGAATACATAAATAATAAATACTTTCTCGCAACCTCAGTGGGATTTAGTACGAATATTTCATGAATAAAATGTAACAGAATATATAAATAATAAATACTTTCTCGCAACCTCAGTGGGATTTAGTATGACTAATGTAACAGAATATATAAATAAATACTTTCTCGCAACCTCAGTGGGATTTAGTACGACTAATGTAACAGAATATATAAATAATAAATACTTTCTCGCAACCTCAGTGGGATATAGTACGACTATTCCAAAAATAAAATGTAACAGAATATATAAACAATAAATGCATCTGATGTTTAAAACCTTGTCCCCATTGTGTAAGTTAGCAGATTACAGCATACCAAGCTAATGTGTTACAAATGCTAACCAATGCTATCAACAGTGCGAATAAGATAATAGTTAACTCCAAAATTTAGACAGGGTTTTACTTCTTCTATCACGTACATAGTAGGTAGAGAAAGTATTGCATTCTACCCAAAAATACATCGATATTTTACCGGAAAATACATGTTTTGAGGCCCCTGAATCCTAAGAAGCATGTTTAGAAAAAGGTACCTCTGTGTGTGTGTGTGTGTGTGTGTGTGTGTGTGTGTGTGTGTGTGTGTGTGTGTGTGTGTGTCTGTCTGTGAACAACATACCTCAAAAACTAAATATCAAACTTGGTGTTTAACTTCAGCAATTTCCAAAGATGCGTTACAAAGATTTTTAAGAAAATCTCCCCACCCCCAGCTACGCTTTACATGAAACATTTTTCGAAATTTGTTATTTTCTCAAAAATGACTAACGTGTTTTTATTAAAACAATATATATACATATTTTAAGTTTTATTTAGGGCCGTTTTAACCTTCCTAGGTTTTATCACGACCTTTCATGTACAGTTGTTTACATTATTTAATTACAGTATAATACTTACACATTATGTATACATATAGGTTACAATTTGGTCAAATGTATTGATGGATATTAATTAATTTAAGACAAACAATTACTTTCTCGATGAAAGTTGCACCATGGAGTGCTGCAGAAATATTTCTGGTCATACCAACCTGACTACGTTGATTTTCAAATTTTGTACATGTTAGTATAATATGTACTACAGTTAATGCTGTTTTACATGTTTCACAAATTAGTGGAGAGCTTCTATTTAACAAATAAGAGTGTGCCAGTTTAGCATGCCCAATTCGTAGTCGGGATATTACAATTTGGTTTTCGCTGCTGTAGCTGTCTTATTGGATATTCTTAAGTTGAAGTTCCACGTCCATCATGAAGTTTACTTTAGAATTGTTCATCCAGCTGGTCAGCCATTCTTTGTGTATTTTCTTCTTAAATATATTTACATGACAGATTAAATGTATGTTATGAATTTTCTGGGAATAGCCTGTGACGCCCCCTTCATTCGAAAGGAATTTTTTAATATCTTGTATAACTGGGATAAACAAAAATGTACTACAAAAATTATGTAGATCTCGTTAAAACACACAATATAGTGCAAATAACTTTAGTGTGGCATCAGTGATTTCCGAGATATCCGTTATTAATGGAAAGAGTGAAATTTTAAAGCCAGCATATAGTGCCTCGTTCTTAAACATTTGACCTTAGAAATAACGAGATATGTAATGCAGCTATTTCTGGAAAGGTTTACCTCGATTAGAATGAAGTAGATAGAAAACTAAACTGTCTTAAGAAAAGTTTTTTTAGCTACTAATAAACGATAGAGGGTAGAGAAAGTGATTTGAATGTAACATATCAGTTTCTTTTGTAGTGTTTAACATCAGTTCTTACTTAAAGAATTTAGTTGTGTAGGAATATATTATAGACTCATGGTGTAAAATATATACACAACTCTTTGTAATGCATTTTCCAGAAGGAAGAAATTTCTGCAGATTTTATCAAAACTGTTATTAATTACTTTCTCTATTACATATAGTAAATAGGGGAAGTATTGTATTCCACCCAAAAATTCGATGTCGAGATTTCACCGGAAATATATGTTTTGGGACCTCCTTGAATAAAAACACTTTTAGAAAAAGATCCGTGTGTTTGTGTGCGCGCGTGTGTCTGTCTGTGAATAGCATAACTCAAAATAAAAGTCGGTTAAATACCTAACTTAGTAGTTAAGTACATTCCAGGATGCGACACGTAGATAATCAAGAAAATCCCCCCACCCCAACTACTTTACGAAAATTTTGATTTTCTAAAAAATGTCCAACGATTTTGATTGAAGTACCATATATTAAACATCTACATGACAAGTAAAATGTATATCCTGAATTTTCTGGGAATAGCCTTTGAAGTCCTTTTCATTCGGAAGAAGTTTTGTATAATCTTGTGTAACTGATAAACGTTAGGCGATAGACGAAAGCGCACTATGCAAAAAATCTAGATCTCTTTAAAACACTCAATTTATTTCAAATAGATTTTCTTGTGACATAAGCCATTTCTGAGGTATTCGTTATTCATGATTCGAATTGTTCATTTCTTGGTCATTCTTTAAAGTCCTTTCAACATGCATGCATAGAAACAGCATGAAATTTTAAGGCTGGCATATAGCTTCCAGTTCTTAAACATTTGACTATCGCTGTTCTCTTTGTATTTATAACGAAATGTAATGTAGCTATTTGTGCAAAGGTTTACTTGTAATAAAAATAAGCTTTATAGGAATAGTTTGTATACTCACTAAAAAACGAAGGTAGAGAAAGTCATTTGAATGTATCAAATAAGATTTGTAATCAATTTTGTGAGGTGTTTAAGAAAATGAATATTTTAAAAATATATGAAAACTTGGACCCATCCTGTAAGCCTCTCCCGCCAACCCCCGCCCCGCCGAGTTTATGAAGCACTACAGAAATTGGAGGTTGGGAACACATAAATAATTTAGTTGTGTGGCAATATATTATAGACTCATGATATGAAATATATGCACAATTCTTTGTAATGTATTTTCGAGAAGGAACAAATTTCTGCATATTCTGTCAAAAACTGTTATTAATTTTTATTACAATTATTATTAGAAAGGTCATTTATAAACGGTTTGCTTCATAGTAAAACACTGTAGAGGCTTTCGCTGAAAATAAAGCACATTAAAAGGTTTGTCTTATTGAATTGAAGTTAAAAGAGTTCGTCTTTTATGCTAGAGGTTTCTTTGATGCATTTTAAACACTCTCGAACCACCAGATATGAACTTTTTTGGCGCTGTATTCAACTGCAGATAAACATTGTAATCTAATTTGTAGGTCGCCATTTCAAAGTTGCTGTAGAGAGAGATGGACTTTCTGATTATTAATGAAGTTTTCCACAGGTACCTATTATAACTTTTAGATACCTTTTGTTATATATATATTGTGAAATGTTGGTTGCTTGTGTCCATGTTGCAGAAGATAGGATCTGGCTGGCTGTACTGTGCGTCCTACGTGCCAGGGAAGTTCACTGCCTACACCTTTGGGTCATACTGTTTAGAAGTGGAAGATGGTCCCCACGCGCATGGCGATGTGGGCACCTTAATTACATGCGTGAACTCGAAGCTTGAAATGTCAATTAGTAAGGTTAATCCGCTCAGATTTAATACGTGTTTGCATCTTTTATCAAACGATACCTCTAGGATACTGTGGAACTTTCTAAACCAACATTAAACTCTTTGAAGAAAGTACAGAGCCCATAACACAACACATCATAGTGACATGTCCGGTATTCGAACAACAGCGCCGGCAATTCGGAATTCCTAAACTCTTCACGCAACAGACGTCTCTATCATTAGAAATGTAATCAACTTTTTCAAAACAATTAAATTTTACAAACAAGGTGAACCAAAAGGTTAAGAAGACAATTGTTATTCCATTGCTATTTAATTATCTTTGTATTACGGTATTATAATTGTACAGCATTCTTGTAAAAATATCTTTATTTTTATCATTCGAAATGTAATTAACATTTACAAAGCAAATGAATTATACAAACAAGTTTAACCAAGAGTTAAAAAGGCAGTTGTTACCAAATTATCTTTTTTTTATTATATATCCTTTATTGTCGCATCAACTTTAAAGTCATATCGCGACTACTTTAGAATAGAGAACATGATTACAATAAAAATGCAATATTTTAAACAGTAATAGTACATACAACATTAAATTCTCTAGATAGATGTGCTACATTGTTAGTCGTCCTCTGTAGTGTAGTGGTCACCATGCTAGCCTCTAGTTCGCAAGGTCGCGTGTTCAAACCCGGCGAAGAGCGATTGATTTTTTTGGGACGTAAAAATTCTTAGCATGGCTTCCTTTGGAAGGGAAGTAAAGCCGGTGGTCCCGTGTCGTTGATTTATGGCACGTAAAAGAACCTCAAGCCTAATAAAGAGGCCTCTGAGCAAAATTACCGGTCTTTCACGCCCAATATAGAATGGGAAGCTAAGGACCACAGCATTTAAAGAGCGTCCATGAATAAAACTCAATTTAATTTATTTTACACATTGTTATAGAATTCTGTCACTTTCATAAAGTTTAAAGTTCTTTGTTGTGCTGAATTTAGGGCGTATACCATTCTTATAAAAATATCCTTATAACCATTGTGTTATAATTGTAATCCTTCTTGTAAATGTATAATGTAAGAAACTTAAATCCATGGCGGTAAGACCAACATGGTTAAAGCGACCTTAACTCAAGAAAAAAAGTTAATCTGTTACATTCACATCACTTTCTCTACCATTCTTCTACAAACTATTCTTACAAAAAAGGTTATTCTCCTATCTACTTCTTGTAAATACATATTACACATCTACTCATTTCCTTACAGTTATATGAAAAATACAGTAAGCTAAGGCGATAGTCAGGCTTTTAAAAAACGGATCGCTATTATGATGACTTTGAAATTCCATGCTATTTTCATGGAATGAATAATGACTTATCGCTTGAAAAAGGTAATAGTAGTTGAAAATTCAAATCAATAAAAAAATATTTTAGAAATTGTCAAACCACAAACGTTTTTATTTGACATAAATATCGTCCGACGTTGTATTCCAGATTCCTTTAAGCTTTTCTACAGTCTTCCAGATTGTATATGGAAGTATTTTATATGAGGGCGATACTAAACATTTTTAGAACGGCATATCTCTAGCTGCTTTGTAATGTTTTGCGAGTTGACTTCCGTGTAGTGTGTTAGATTTGCTCTAATAGTTTATTATCATTGTTTAAAGATTTTGTATTCACCCAAAAATTAATTTGATTAGAGAACATTTTCGGGCTATGAATTTTTAGATTTTAAACAACACCTAACACCTATTTCGGGTTATAAATGCATTTGGCGAAGAAACCCCATCTAAGACAACAATTTATAATTGGTACAGCGAATCCAAAAGAGATCGGATTTTTACTTTCTCTAATACGCATAGTAGGTAGGGGAAGCATTGCATTCCACCCAAAAATTCGATACCGAGATTTCAATGGTAATACATGATTGGAGACGCCCTAAATCCAAATAAAGCATTTTTGAAAACGTTCGTGTTTGTGCCTATCTGTCTGTGAACAGCATAACTCAAAAAAGAAAACTCGGATAAACACCAAACTTGGTATTTAGGTTCACTGTCTTTCAAATATGCCAGACGAAGCTTTTCAAGAAAATCTGCCCACCCCAAATTATCCTTTATATTTTATTTTCGCAAAAATGGCTCTAACGATTTTGATTAAAATACCACATGTTTAAGATATTTTCTGACAAATGAAATGTACATCTTGAATTTTCTGGGAATGTCTCCTAATGACTTCTTCATTCTGAATGACTTTTACATAATTGGTAAACTGTAAGAGATAGACAAAACTTTACTATACAAAAAATGTACATCTCGTTAAAACACACAATTTATGTCCCATATATTTTTTTGTTGAGTGAATCATTTAGAGATATTCTTTGTTATTTGTTTGGATTTTTTAAAACTTATACTTTTCTGAAATGGAATTCGTTATTGGTATTTTTTTCCCTGGACATGTAAAAATATACTCCACATAGCGACCATCTCTAAAAAGATTTGACTCAGTTAAAGCCTACTGCATCTACATGTTCTCCTTGCACCTACAAGTAAATTGAGGCAGTATTTTTAACATTTAAATGATTTCAGTCTAATTATATAATATATAAATTCAATAACAGTCCGCCTTAAAGCAATATGTGTATGTAACAAGATATAAAAGTGCATATTACAGTCATTGTATATGTTTATATTATTGTATACATGTGTAATAATGTTATGTGAATGTATTAGGTAATTTAATAATGTAGGAGCTGTGAGAATAATAGGTTAAAAGTTTCAAAACAAAAAGGTAACAATGAGGTAACCTTGAGGCAATAATGAACTAGAAGGTTTAATAATGCTACTAGTCATTCTTGGAGCAACAATAATGTAATTTTTGTGACAGTGTATAAAATAGCCAATCAACAACCAGAAAAAGCTTTATTTAAATGAAGGTATTCTATTGGACTAGGATTAGCCAATCAGAAACTAAAATGGAGCAAAATTTACAAATTCAGCTGCTTGTAGACGGTGTTCCTAACTGGACGCGAGTTGCGTCCTCGAGAAATTTAATACGTATTCAGTGTGAGACGAAAATAGTTTACGTGTTAAAAAGTGCAAGTAATTAACAAAAGAATCTCACAGCCCTCAGTGAAGTGTTATTTAAATCGTGTCAAGCATTGATAAAATGGAGTGAAGTAAAATTATAATCTGTGTAAGCCTGAATTTTTCAGTCGCACCACTCCCTGCTAAGACATGCATGTCTCTAAATATAAATACTGACGCAGCCGAGGCAAACATAATTTTATAATATTTAAAGAAACAGTAAAAAATTAAAAAGTTAATATTTTTAAACTTGGGGCAAAGGCCACCGGAAAGTACATTTGGGCCGAAGGCTACCGGAAACTTTTTACCATACGTGCGGTTGCAACTACTTCAAGTTCGGCTGCCCAACAGTCGAAATATAATACATCTCCTTCAATACAACAACTTCTTCAAATTGGCTCCCAAAGCATGGGGCAAAGTAACAACGTAAAAATAATAAATACAACAAAATACATCTTCAAAATTAACAATAAGATAATTTCTGAAAATCTTTATCTCGATTAACGTGAAGTAGAAGGAATCAGCGTTTGTAAAAATAGTTTGTACAAGAGTAAAAAAAGTTGTGTGAGTGCAACATACAGATATTTCTTAGTGATGAATTCCGTGAAGAACGACCAAGAACTGATGTTGCTAATGAAAATATTGTCACTGTTCAAGCATGCTTGAAGAATATCGACGGACATATTATGAATTTATTCGGGCGACATTGGGCATTGGTATGAGTCAAATCCAAAACATTTTACATCAACAGTTTGACATGAGAAAACTTTGTTGGCGATGATTCTTAGCGTACCATTCTATATCGGGCGCGAAAACCGGAAATTTTGCTTAGAGGCCTTTTTATCAGGTTTGAGGTTCTTTTGCGTGCCGTAAATCTACAATTCGGATCCAGCGGCTTTATTTCCCTTGCGAATGAAGCCATACTAAGGATATTTACGTCCAAAAAATCCATCGCCCTCTGCCGGGTTTGAACCCGCGACCTCGGGAACTACAGGCTAGCATGTTACCCCTGGATCATAGAGGACAACAACGCATTGGTTAGTGCAGAAAAACTCTGGTAATATCCTAAAACGACTTTTCAAATTTGATTTGGAACATTGTTACTGGTAATAAATCTTGGATTTATTGTTATGATCCTGAAAAGAAAATGGAATCGGCTCAATGGGTCTTTCGAACAGAACCTAAGCCTACAAATGCCCGATGAATTCACAGTGCTGGTAAGAAGATGGTTGCTAGTTCTTTTTTTTAAATGGGCTTCTATACCATTAGAAGATAAGTCTTACCGTTACTGCCCATTGTACACAAATGTCTGTTTACCGCAAATGTTTGAAAAAAAATCGTGAAAAACGCCCAAAAAGAAACATAATGTTACATCATGACAACGCATTGTCGTATACAGCAAAATTGAGTACCTGGATGCCTTAAAGGTCAGCATCATGGACTCTCCTCCTCCATGCAACCTTGTCCTAGCACCTTGTGATTTGTTTTCATTTCCAAAGTTAAAGATAAAATGTGTGGAATCATTTTTACGTCATCAGATGAAGCAGTGGAACGGTATACAAATCTGGTTTGTGAAGTGCCTCAGGAAGAGTGGTATCATTGCTTTAAGGACTGTTTTTATCGAATGAAACAATGTATTGATGTTAAAGGGGTATACTTTGCAAAAAAATAAAATCATTCAACATTTTTAAAACTAATCTTTGTTTGATTTTCTAACATTTCAGCGTTGCCCTCGTATTTCAGCAGTGAAGCAATTATCAAAATGGTGAATAAGTTTTATACAATCACATTAGCTATATGGTATATTAAATATTTATGCCCTCTCTTTGGTGCCATAGTTATTTAATAGCAGAAATACAACACAGCTTTCACATAGTAATACAGAACATCTTGGTATCATTATATAACAAAATAAGACGAAACTGGTGAATATGGAGATTCTCCACTTACACGCCACCAAGTTGAACATTATAGAAGTGGGATAGGTTTAACCATCGCGAAAAGATCTTCTCATTTGTTGACTATAAATATATGTTGAACAATCTCTGACATTACGCTGGACATAGTTTTCTATGTCTGTATAATTATTTAGCATAGAATGATAATGAATTCGATTACTTCCAAATAAAAAACAGCAAAGTTGTTACATAAGGTTATGTCATAAATATCGCATACATACCGTACCGTCTTTTTTTTTTTTTTTTTTTACTTTCTTTCTTTTTTTCTGTCTTCTGTTTTCTCAATTGCTACATTGTGACCATCTATGAATAATGCTTTGAATGATATAACCGCCGCCTCTGTCTTAGTTTACACGCATTTTCTGTGGAGTAATAATAAAATAAATTTCTGCTAAAGTAAATGTTCAAAACATGCTCCATTGTTTACTAGGAGTAATACAGTATTTTTGAAACTTTTCAACTATTGGATTAATTGATTCTCAACGTCTGTAATTTTGTTACATGCTCTGATCAACATGCATAGCCTCCATCACCCAGAAGAATCCCATTTCCCACCTCTCGGTTAACAAATTGGGCACGTAATCTACTCATTAAAAATATAGTGCTGCCATGAGTAGAACCCTGGCAATGGGCTACTACATTCCAGAACCTTAGAGACGGTGTACAGAATGCCTGTACATTTATGGAAAAGAAGCCTTTTCTGTTCCGATAAAGTTCAGCTTCATTTCCTCCTGGTGACTGGATTGGAATATGGGTGCAGTCTATGCAGCCAATTACTCTTGGAAATCCAGACATAGCTGAGAACTCTCTCTGGATTACAAGTCGTTCTCTGTCTGAAGCTGGGGGCTTTATAAGGTGTCCCGATAGTATAGCAATTTCATGGGTTACACTTCTAACCACACGACAAACAGTTGACTTGAGTACCCCCAATAAGATCACCTAACACAGCTGAAAGCTCCCAACAGCATAAAATCTCAATGTGATTAACAGCTGGTTCATTGCAGAAAGTGGGAAGTTCCTATTAGTTTGTCTAGTCAAACTTTTTTCAATCGCTGAAAGTAAAAATACATAAGGGTCCTTACTTAACCTAAATCTCTGTTCAAAGTCTCTATCGTTGTAGCTAAAGAACAATTCTTGTCTCTCTCTGAAGTGCCTTCTTCTTAATATCAGATCCTCGTATTCTTCGAAGAATTCTTCATCAGAAGAATCCATTTTCTTGGCTTTACAGAATAGTAAACGTAACCAAAAGCAAACTTCTCGGAACCAAATATATGGCAAGAAGCTTCGCTATAACAGCACAACCTGCATGGCTTTCGGTTCGCAGCGTTGCCGGCAATTCGGCAAGTTAACAGATTATTCTGGGAGGTTAGTTTACCGTCCTATTTTTCTGTGCTGTTAAATTAAACTTCTAATTAGAAAAACAGAAAAAAAGAAAATAGCTTAAAAATATTAATACAAGTAACGTGGATTTTGCACAATGAACGTCTGAAATCAACGGCAATAATTCAATCGTCTATCCTTATCTGGTTCCAGTAACTGATGAAAACCGTAATCCTATACAAACGACTTAAGGATTTTTTGATCCAGTCGTGCTCTCACGTCCACAACCGCCGTGGACACGGCATTTTGGTTAGTTTATTGGTATGCATTTTTTAGGGTTTTTAACCATAATAATTTTATAATGTAATGTTGAATATTTATGACAGAAAAATATATATTACAATATCAATATTTATGTTTATACCGTTGAGGAAGGCAACAATCTGTAGTAGGATTATTTGAATAATAATACCACATGCCAGTCATTAGCAAAAGTTAACGGAATTAAAGGTTAGTTTTGAGCATTTCGATCGCCGAATGCGCTCTTAATTGGCAATCAAGCCAATAACCAGCAAAAATCTGCTGATCAAATCTGACGAGAGAATAATCTCCAATCAACCACTGATTGGCCTTTCTGCAACAGAAATGTTACTGATCGCCAATCAAAGCCGCCTTAATCGCTGATCAGTTTTGATTTGCTTTCCTGCAACCGGGCATAAATCTTCTTCTTTATTCTTCAAAGAATCAATAGGTATCAAAATACAGCGGTGCGATTTTTTCAAAGCAGATGAGATGAAGCAATCTAAATTGCAATTGATTCTGATCTTAAATGTATCCCATATATTTTGATGTGTATTTTTGGGGGTTTATATGAGGTTAAATTAAATAAATAGCCATTTAACTTGGAATGTTTTGAAATTAAAGCACTGTATACACACTTAACACATCGTTTAAAGTCTTGGAAGAGGAAATACAGAAACTAGTTTTATATTCTTAGATCCAGATGTTGTTCACAGACAGACATTTTTACTTTCTCTACTACGTATAGTAAGTAGGGGAAGTATTGTATTCCACCCAAAAATTCGATACCAAGATTTCACCGGAAATACATGTTTTGAGACCCCCTGAATCCAAAAAAAGCATTTTTGGAAACATGTCCATGTGTGTGTCTGTGTGTCTATGTGTGTGTCTGTGTGTCTGTGAACAGCATAACTCAGAAACGAACAGTCGGATAAACACCAAACTTGGTATTTAGGTTCAGTATCTTCCAGAGATGCGACACGAAGAAAATCCCCCACCCCAGAGTACCCTTTACTTGGAAGATTTTTCGAAAATTTTAATTTTCTCAAAAATGGCTCTAACGATTTTGATTAAAACATCATATGTTTAAGATATTTTTATGACAAATAAAATGTATATCTTGAATTTTCCGGGAATGTCTCCAAAAGTATTCTTTATTGTGAACGACTTTTGCATAACTGGTAAACCATAAGAGATAGACAAAATTTTACTGCACCAAAAATGTAGATCGCGTTAAAATACACAATTTATGTCATATACATTTGTTTTGTTGAGTGAACCGTTTTCGAGATATTGCTTGTTATTCCCTTAAATTTTTCAATACTTATTTTCTCAAATGGGAATTCCTTATTTTTTTTCGTCTTGGATATGCAAAGAGTATTAATCTGTGGCAAAGGGAATGGTGCTGCACCTAGCAACCAGCTATTAAGAGATATGTATGTGCTTAAAGGCTACTGTATTTCCAAATTGCCCTTGTAAATATACATTCCCCTTACATCTACAAGAAAATTAGCAATAAGATAGACTCTGCAAATCTCTCAATTAGCATGAAGTAGATGGAGAATAAGGTTTGTAAAAATAGTTTGTACAAGAGTAGAGAAAGTCGTATGAGTGTAACACATCAGAATTTTTTTTCTAAATATGCTTTGTGTTTTTATCCAGGTGACTTCAAAAATGTACTTCCTCTGAAAACAGCCCAAAATAAATTGAACTTAAAACAAATAGAGACAAAATATTCAATTCTGCACGTTAATGAAACTGTTAAACGCGATTCCCATGGCAGTGTATGTTGGGCAGGCTCTCGTAAGGTTTCTCATTAGCGGAGGAGTTCTGTAAACCCTTCGTAAGGATGCTGCTAGAAAGTCGTGGAGTGCAATAAATCTCGGGCTACTCAACACTCGCTGGCGACTTAATTACTAGGATGACCTCTCCCTCACTTTGTGACGTCACCCCACGTTGTTTACTACGCTCTTTACTGCCTGGCATTGTCTTTAAATCTAATTATAATATAATAATTCACTACAAGCGTTTGCCTCCACAATCCGATGTATGCCACACATACCTTCCTACTTTCTCTACCACTAACTTGCAGTAAGTAGAGGAAGTACCTATGATATTCTACCGAAAAAGTGTATTTAGATACTTCACCGGAAATACACGTTTTCAGATCCCTTGAATAAATAATAATTTTTAAAATCATCTTAAACTTGTGTGCGTGTGTATATTTGAACAATATAACTAAAGACAAAATGTCGAATAAATATCAAACTTTCGTTTTAAGTTCAGCATCTTCCAGGAAGTGACACATGATTTTCAAGAAACCTCCCTCACACAAACTGCTCCTTCCATGGAAAATGTTTCGTATTGTTTAGTTTCTCAAAAATGGTAGAAACGATTTTGATCAAAATATCATATTTTTAAGATATTTGCTTGATAAATAGGGTGCAGGAGAATGTAGGATGTGTTTATCTTAGGGGGAATACCTCGGGTACTGCGACCATTTTATTCTATTGTGGCTACACCACCAAAAGGAAGAGGTAAGGCGATGGAGCAGGAAGAGGTTCAGGTCCGTAGGCAGACAGACCTACAGAGACACACAGAAGTCCCTGACTGGCGGGACAGTTCGCTCTGGTGTACAGGGGGAAAATGTTTCCAATGAGCATGCATCCTGGCACCGTCAGCATTGCAAGACCTGAAATAAACATGAAATGAGAGGAAGTGGAGGAAAGGAGAGATCGTGTTAGAGCACACCATTCCGGCGTTCACCTTGGGGACCAGGGAAAAACCACGAAAAAGCCCATGGTCATAGCGGGCTGTCACCGGGAAGGGGACCTGCGACCTCCCGAATGCGGAAATTGGGTGTATATCCTGAGTTTTGTACTTTCCCCCTATTCCCTTTATATCTATGATGAAATGTGTAATTTCTGCAAGCGCTTATCTCGATTAACATGAGAAAGACAGAAATAAGTTTTCGTAGGAATAAATTGTAGAAGCTTTGTAAAAATAAACGATAATAAGCAGAGAAAGTTATGCGGATGTAAGACATCAGAGTTTAAACAATTATATCACGCTAATAACCTCCATTTCTGCTGCGACAATACACCTGCCTGCCATGCATATCTCAAATAACTTTTGTAAGCATTTCATCTAGGATAGATTAATGTTTCTGAAAATTTCTCTGTAAAGTCTACAAGGGTTTGTATACGATTGAATTAATCGTTCTCTTCAAATAGACCAGAAAAAGTGGTCACAGACAGAGGAATATGGAGATCCCGGAGGACCTACAATGTCCCCATTTTTCGAGATGACTTCATCTCGAGGCGAAGCCATGAAAATATATACCATGGCACCATCCTTCTTCTTCTTCTTCTTCTTCTTAGGGCTTACACCCCCAGGACTTACAGGCGGGTGCCTGGGGTCAGAGGCCCGTCGAGGTACAGACACTCATGGATTAGACAGAACATCCAGGATGGGTGATCAGCCCAATGCCTGGTATGGAATGAAGGAAGTAGATGAAACGAAATTATGGTGAAATGGATGAAAGAAAAGGTGATGATGGAGCAGTTGGTGGAATGAATGGTGGGGGAAACCGGAGAATCCGGAGAAAACCCGCCCAGACGCCGCTTTGTCCACCACAAATCTCACATGCGGGTCCCTGGGATTAAACCCGGTCCGCCTTGGTGAGAGGTGAGCGGTCTAACCACTCGACCACGGCGCCGCCATGGCACTATCCTCCTGGAATAATTTTGACTAACGCAAGCTCCCTGGTAATAGGAAGGAAGCTTCGTCTCTGGATAGACCTTCGCTTGACACATGTAATGCATTAGTAGAAAATTATTGCAGTAACTTAATTTATTAATTATGTCATGGTTAGGTAAGGTGCATTAGGTCATGCTTAATTTGCGTGTTATGTCGGTCGAATAAATCAGTTAATTATGCAACAAGTCCAGAAAGCGTCATTGTTGCTTTCTCTACAACGTACTATCTAGTAAGTAGAGAAGATACTGCATTTTACCAAAAAATTATGGATAAAATGCAGTATTATCAAGATTTCACCGGAAATACGTCTTTTGATGACCCGAATAAAGCAAAACACCTTTAGAAAGGGTCCGTGCGTGTGTTTTGTGTGTGTGTGTCTGTGAACACATAAACGATAAACAAAATTTCCGATTAATATCTTACTTGGTATTAAAGTTCATCATCTTCCAAAGATACCACTCTAAGATTTTCAAGAAAATACACTTATATTGAATATTTTTCGATTTTCTCAAAAATGGCTCTAACGATTTTATTATAATGCCGTACTTTTATAGTATATTATGCAACGAGATTATAATGGTAGTAATTAAAACGCGTACTATACGAGCGTTTTAAACTCCATTATAGTCAAGTTTCATACGACTGTTTATGCTCGACCATGTATCTAAATTGAAGGTTTCAGAAGTATTCGTTTCTGGTTTGAGTGAAGTGTTTCAATCGTTATTGCTTTATCTATGGTTACAATACAATGACCCATTAAAGTACTGCTACCAGTCGTATAAATACTAATTTTGGATGGTCGAGCATAAAGATATTTTCTTGACAAATAAAATGTATATCATGAATTTTTTGGGAATATCCTCCTAAGTCCTCTTCGGAAGGAATTTTGTAACCATAACGTTTTGTGACATTAGGCATTTTCAAAATATACGTTGTTATTGATTCGAATTTTTCAGTACTTTGTCATTTTTTAAAATTACTGTCGCTATTTAGTTCTTTCAGGCGGTGTCTTGGAAGGAGTATGGGATTTCTAGGCAATAATACATGCACTCACGTTTCAACATCATTGTTTCTATTTCCTCTATCCCCCTTATGCCTATAAAGAAATCTGCAGTGAAGCTGTTTCTGCAAAGATTTATCTCGAATAATGATAAAGGAGATGGAAAATTAAGTTTTTGCAAGAATAGTTTGTGGAGGCTATATAAAAATTAGCGACACTAGGTAGAAAAAAATCATTGATGGTAACAATCAGATTGTTTAGCACCCAGTGGGATACGTATAGAATTGCCAAGTACCAAAAAGAAAATAAAAGAAAGCTTTCTGTAATGTGTTGCGTACTTAATATTTCCGCTACGAAAAAATGCAAAACAGTAAAAAGAATCAAGGTATTCATGTTCGGCTGCATTGCTATGACATGGAAGTAAACAATCATTTGTTTCGTCGCCATTAATTTCTTCGCGGAGAGAGGTTTAGAGCACTGGTTTAATCAAAATGAGTGAAGAAACAAATGAAGAAAATACATTAGACATACCAGTTGTTGTGTTCTTGTTTTGAATAATTTGTAAAACTAATGGTAGTGACAGTTTCAATGTATCCGTTCGAAAGTTGCATTTAGTAACATTTATTTCTTTGATCGGAGTACAAAAAAACCATTTAAACAGCGTGCAATAAAGGACAACTTTGGTAACACAAAACAGTATAAGAATAGTATTCTTTGGAGATCAGTAGCAAAAGGAAAAGCCTTTTTAGTATTTTATTAATTTAGGAACTGAAATGTGAACTTTAGCCTATGTACTTCAGGAAAAAGCAAGGATTTTCCATGTTGAAAGAATTATCAAATTAGATGAGTTATTTTTGGAGTTTAACCTACATACACATACGCAATTACACACAAATTTTCTTTCTTTTTTATGTATTTATTTCAGGTCGTAGAAATTAGTGATTTTTTTACAACCACAATATTACAGTACTAAAACACATTATACAAGAACTTTAATGGAAAAAATACTATTGCTAAAACATATATAGAGTATTACATAGGTAATTAATAATAGTATGACAAACCATTAAGGAATACAAAGTAAAGTTTACAATTTAAATTGATTTATACATATAAATATTCTTAAAATAACATTTATTCATTCTTTCATTCATTATCTGTTTACCCTCTTCTTATGTAGGACTTACACCCCCCTCCAGGACTTACAGGCGGGTGCCTGGGGTCCGAGGCCCGTCGAGGAGCAGACACTCATGGATCAGACAGAACAGCCAGGATGGGGGATCAGCCCGATGCCTGGTATGGGATGAAGGAAGTAGATGAAACGAAATGTTGGTGAAATGGATGAAAGGAAAGGTGATGATGGAGCAGTTGGGGAATGAATGGCGGGGGAAACCGGAGAACCCGGAGAAAACCCGCCCAGACGCCGCTTCATCCACCACAAATCCCACATTCCCTGGGATTGAACCCGGGCCGCCTCGGTGGAAGGCGAGCGGTCTAACCACTCGGCCATGGCGCCGCCAAAATAACATTTAGTATTATGAAAATACTTTGGATTATTCAGAGCGCCGGTAATTTCTAATATTCTGTATTTCTTCTTTTATGTATTGTATGTGATACATTCTGCAAGGATGTGGTTTGCCGTTAGGAGTGTTCTAAGGAGCTGCATACTGGCTGCTCTTCTTTGGTTATTAGATAGGAGTGACTTAATTTGGTGTGTCCAATTCTTAATCTTCTCAATAAAACTTGATTTCTTCTTTATAGATATATAGATAGAGATGGCATGTGCTTATGTAGAAGTCTTTCATTGTAGTATATGGTCCAAAGCTTCTTAATCTTCCTATTTATGAGTCAGAAAATCTTGATGCGTAATTATTGACAGGAACATATAAACAATTAAATAAAGAAATGATAGTAAGATAGAGAAATAGTTGCAATAAATCTCTGTATATTGAATCAAAGTATAATAAGCCTGAGTTAAAAGATTTGTGCGTAGAGAAAGGTTATAAGCGAGTCATGTACAGTAAAGTCAAGTCATTAGTAACAGCAGAGTAACAAACGCGTTAGCATAAAGGTTCCTGGGATGCAGTTAAGAGTTGTGCTCAGTTCCTCAGTTGCACTCAGTTACTCTGTTGGTCAGCACGTTTGCAAAGTCACATAAGCAGGAATTCGGTAAATTAGAGAGGGAATGAAATTCTGAGATTTAAGAAGGTGCCGCATAGTAACAGTGTCAGATACGCATACATAAAGTTTTAGGATTGGACCACATAATTAGGAACGCTGGTAGGGGTAGCAATAGGTAGGCGAAGCTTAAGTTAAGAAAAGAGCATGCATTCTAAATCCCACTTCGTTAATCTTACTTAGTTACTTACTAAATCGTGTGACTTACTTGTGTGATGGCCTTGTGAATCTTAGTTTCATTTTTAAATTGTGTCGGACCCAGTGACGCGATTGAGTTAATAAGATTTAGCGGCTGTTGTGAGGGATCATTCCGAGTAGCATTTTTACTACTTACGGCAACGACGCTTCGTATAATTATTATTCTAGAAATAATGTAATTATTTAATTCAGCAGTCGGCGACTCTTTTCATACAGAATATTTGAGTCAAAATTCAAATTTATCAGCTAACTAAACTGATGTTATCCTTTCACAATACACTCACGCATACCCTGAGACAAAGAACTCATAGCTATGCCACTAATGCAGCTGGCGGACCAGGCAAAGCAGAATGAGCGAGGAGTTGATAACATCGAATTTAACAACAAAGCAGGTAACATTACACGTTATCTAAACAAAGGCAGTATCTGCTATCAATTTAATTATATAATATAAAATATATATTATATAATTCGCTTATAAGCGATCAGGAATTGCTATTAAGTGTATATTACAGCCACTGCATTATGTTTATTTATTGTATATATGCATAAAATATTATGTGAATGTATTTCTTAGTTTAGAAACATAGGAGCTGTGAGGGTAGAAGAAAGCTGTTTTCTGTAGCAAACAGTGTCAAAGTGGAAAGCAGAGGGTGGCTAACAATGAGTTGTAACCTTGGGAGAATAATAAGTTAGAAAGCTAAGGAAGGTTACCATCGTTACTGATGTAACTCAAAAAGTTTGTAGTCACGTGGGTGCAAAAAGCCAATCAAAGTCAAACCAACAGTGTTCTGCTAGAGTAGGTTTAGCCAAACAGAAAATAAAAACAATAAATTTTAAATTTTAAACTGTGGACGCTAAGAGGTGGCTTGCCCAAGCCAAGTCAGTTCAGTAGATGAAGCTCAGAGTGTGCAGATGTGAAATATTAGTGCAGTGCGGAGAAGATAAATTTTGACCTTTAAAAAAATGTAGTTAAGAACAGATAATTACTACAACCCTAAAATATATTTTATTATATATTCGCAGAGATATTTGTGTGATTTATAATTTTTTAACGCGAATAAAGAACTTAAGACATTTTCGGTAAACTGCAGTTCGTTATCACACATATAAAACTATATCTTACAGCTCGATACGTAAATACTTGAGTAATCTTTATTATTTGATATATTATTCAACTGCCTTCAAGAATTAATAAAGAAGTGAGAATTTAAACTATAACTTGTGTAAAGTGTGTGAAACTATTCTACAGCCGTACCACCCTTGCTCTACCAGATATAACTGACGCAGCCGAGGCATAACTTATAAACGTTATTAACACACACACACACACACACACACACACACACACACGAGAATCACCGCAAAACTGGTGCAACTTCGAGAAAGCAGCATAAAAATTTGAAGCAATGGGTATGGCTTAAAAATTGTTGCACCGAGAGCGGCTTCAATCTCTTGAGTATGGATTTTGGAGTGAGGAGTTTTGTATGCTTTTCTTTGTTGCAAGGTCTGCCAGTTCATTACCAGTTATGTCACAATGTGAGAGTATCAATAACATGGTAATTTCTTTTTCTTTTAAATTTTCTCTCTTTATAATGTTAATCTAGATTTATAATCTCTAGTGTGAATATTTGATATCGTTATATTGTTTACGTTTTTCAATTTCAAAATACAACAATTTCTTAATGACGTTGTTATGCCATATTGTAGCTGTTGTGGGTGAAGAAAAAAGCAAAATATGCTATTACTAAACTGTCCCTACCCTGGCAGAACTTGACGATATGTTCATTAACTTTCTGAAATGCTTTTATACCACGATTGTGATCAATAATAGAGGTTTGGTGTCTGGTTGATTGAAAATTACGTAATGAACATATAACTTTGCCTCAATGATTTGCTCAATCGGCTACAGAAATGCCCCAGACTGGAATGTTGTTAACGAGAATCAGATGAAAGGAAACCCACATGTGCTATTGTTTCTAAACACGATGATTATCTAGATATGCAGTCAGCTCTATTTAGCAGTATTGTGCAGTAGCTACTGTTATCTAGGTTATGTGGCACGTGGGTGCTGCTTCATTTAATTCACCATTGTGTTACCTGAGCATTACTATCACTTCAGCACATGCTTCAGATTCGTTTGTAATAAGGTAGTCCTTGCTGTATTTAGGACAATAACCTCAAGGATATGAAGGGGGAAATCGCTCCCTAGGATTTCTTGCACACCTGCTCCTCCAGAGATGTCAAAACCAGGCTGTTCTAAGAATTTCCTTACCGTCTGCTGTGTTTATTCTTTGTAGATTCGCCCGGTGCATTTTGAGTGTCTTCTTTTGGAGTTGGATGTGCACCTGATTTTCAAGGAAAATTAAATATCGAATTACTTCATGGCCGTGTCAGAGATATGACTTGGTTCCTTCGATTTCGACGAGGTGTAAGATCTTATAACTATCATTATAGCCTTGGGGTTTTCTTTGTTAGGAGACCTGCAATGCTTTTAGGGGAACAAAAGATAAATAAGACAGGGCCTTCTAAATGAAGAGTAAATAATAGCAAAACGCATGTAAAATATTTGAAAAATTGGATGCGAACACACCACTTTCTCTAGCCATGAAAAGTTTATGTACATTATAACACTCCTGCAAAAAGTATTCTCTTCTATCCACGTAACGTTAATTACAACACAGTTTTGCCTAGGAACGCTTTCAAATTCTGCAATAAGTGGTAATGGACTTGCTCATATGATGGGAGAAAAGGAAGATGAATCACAATATTTCGAGCATTTTTATCAGATGAAATTTTTGGAGAGATATAAACACTAACCATTGAATGGTAATTAATTGTTTTATTGGTTATTAATTGTTCCATGCCGTGTGTAGGACAAGACTAGAAAGGTAGAATTAGACTGAAAAATTCTATGCCTTAGCCGGAATTTGAAGCACCGATCTTCTCGTTTCCGTCTGGTTGGTTCAAATCCCGGCTATGGCATTGAAGTTTTCAGTCTGATTCTACCTTTTCAACATTAACCACAGGATATTTCGAAATAGGCCAACGCTAGAAAAAATGTGGGATTTACCGAAAATTGTAAATTTTAGTAATATGCACATTTACCCTGTAGTAAGTTGTAGATATATCTCTTTGATTTACTAGTTATACAAAATTCATTTAGAATGAAGACGGCTTCAAAGGCTATTCACAAAAAATTCTTGATATACATTTAATTAGTCATGTAAATAGTGTAAATAATTTGCGTTTTGTTTATTGATCTTCCTTAACTGCTGTGGTCCTTAGTGTCCCATTCTATATTGGGTATGAAAGACTGATAATTTTGCTCAAAGACCTCTTTATCGGGCTTGAGGTTCTTTTACATGCTGGAAATCTACGATATGGGCCCACCGGCTTTACTTCCCTTCCGAAGGCAGCCATGCTAAGGACTTTTACGCCCGAAAAAATCCATCGCCCCCCGCCGGGTTTGAACCTGCGACCTCGGGTAAATACGGTAACAAATGAGAACAGCAGTTATTACGAAACACACTTTATTTATCACTTAGACACTCAGCGTAAGACAAATGTTACAGTTGTGTCACTTCTGACACATACTCAACATAATACAACTGATCCATTGAATCACAACTCACAAGTAAATTGAACTGGCACTGCTTACTTTCACTGTCCAATTTTCATTTCGTAACTTCATAACTAACAGAACTGCTTACGGGCAAGAGCAGCCCTTTATATAGCCTCTAGAAAAAGCGAAATGTAGAAGGGGAGGCTACTGGAATATGCCAAAAGGTAAGCGCCACACAATGGTTATTGTTCCGCACTGACTATTGTTCCGACGGCCGGCCGAAACCCCACCCACGTGCCCTTCGAGAGGCGCATGCCGGCGGACCACAGGTAGGAAAATTTCTCCATGTATAGGTTAGTATTGTTGGGGAAAATTTCTTGAAAATATTTCTGTCGTATTCTTGTTGAAAGATGCTGGATTCAAATACCAAATTTGGTGCGTATCCGACTCTTCGGTTTTGCTGTTCACGCACAGACCTTTTTCTAAAATTCTGGTTTTACACAGGGGACCTCAAAACATATGTCCGGTGAAATAATGTTTGGGTGTAGTACAATATTCCCTCTGCCTACTACTAGGTAGATGTTAATGAATGTAAAAATCTTCACCGTTGATAAACTGTATATCCGTTATACAAAGTTTTTCAAAAGTTGCGTATAATAACAATAAAACTAAAATTACTTCATTTAAAAATACTCGGACACATGTTCATATCTCTAACATGTTGTGTTATTTTAATTTTGTTTCTATTATACTCACTGTTGACTGTGAAATAGCCTGAGCTTCACCGAAAAGTATACATACATATGCTTTGTACTCTTCTGTCATCATCAGAATTTCAATCTTTTCAATTTCTGTCAAAAGTACTTTATTTTACACTAATAACACGAATAAAACAGTTTCTTCACACAAAATCACACAGGAAACACGAGTCAGAAATTACACATGCCGATTCAAACAAACCTTTTATATGAAACAAATGAAATTATGCATGCAGTCATAGAAAATATCTACGTTTAGGGAAAAAAATATTACTATTTAAAAATGTTATCACATCTATAGTATTATACCTCATTTTTGTAAAATATTCCTTTCAAAAATTAAATTTTACATGTGCGAGCATTTTAAAAACAAATAGTTAATTTTATTTATTGGCATTGTGTATTACTCATGAAGCCTGTGTATAGCAGCTTTATATAAACACTGATTTATTCCATTCCATATTCACGATACATTCTTATCTAGGAAGGATTTCAAATTGAGCAATAAGTGATTAGTTACATACAATATACCGAGCGAGATGACTCCACGGTAATGTGTGAGACTCATATTCGGAAGGTCCTGGGTTCGATTCCCGTCGATCACCTATTCTGGCCTTGGATTTTTCGTGATTTTCTCTGATCAGGAGGCGAATACTGGGATAGTTTCTCATATATCTTGATTTTCTTTCCATCATTTTGCTTTCATTCCGTTTCCTTATCTTCTTGCAGATGTACTTCTAGGTTTCTTGGCGTATGGCGCGGATGCCTGCATAAAGGAAAGAGTAGACACTAGGGGTTGCTTGTCAAGGGGTCGTTCGTCGCCCTCACAATGCAGCTCCAGCAGTGGTATGGATTAGGGACTTCCGGCCTGTCTGCCTGCGACTTTAGCCTCCTGTGGTTTATTCATTTCATCCCTACCTCCTGGGTGGTAGTTCCAATAGATCTGTGTAGGTCGTACTTCTGTATAACCTATACATACAATATGCGTAAATAGCATTCAAATGTTCAGACGTGACAGGCTTTTGAGATCAAAAGAAGACACAAAGTGGCAAGGTTTCAAGCGTGTTCGTCAGATGGCGTTTTTGTAAAAAGTGAAAACTCACAACATGGAATATTATGAAAATGGGCACTCTACGAAAACATGTGTTGGATAAAAGTATGTATTTTTATGATATCAAAAATTTCCCTTCGAAGATTTTTGCCTATCCCTGAAAATTTGCTGACTATAAAAAACAGTCAGAATGAAGACGAGTTCACTAGTTGAGAAAATTGAAGAGACACATTAATTACCTAAATTTGCAACAGGAATAATATTCCAAAGTGTTATGTTAAAATGTTTAGTAACTCTTGTTTTATTATGCTAAGTCAAAGAAGAAGAAAAAGCAGAAAATAACAAATGAGAAATAAACAAAACAATATAATTCCCATAAGCTTTGTAAAAACGCCCAAACAAATTTTATATTATTTCTAATAATGTAAGTAAACTCAGAAAGTAGTGTTGAAGCAATTTCACGTGTAATTAATTTTTATTTTATCAGATTTTATATTGAAGATATTTGTTGTGATAGAACATTGTTTAACAGGTAAAATATAAATAACAAACATGAGGTGCTACTGGTTGCCAAGGAAAATTAACAGATATAGAAATGTTTTCTTAAAAAAACGGCTAAGTTGCGGAGAGACACCACAGATTAAATACTGGATTATCATTCAACTACATAACTAAAAGGGGCAAGTAAAGTAATAAAATTCCCAAGGTATTGGTATTATTAATACTTAATTACTTAATAACGACCTGAGAGTATTAAAGGGAGGAGTTGTTATATTCTCAGTGCAACGACGCTACTAGGACAATTTATTTGTTATAATAATGAATTTCAGATATTATTGTTAAAAAGGGTTAAAGAATTGTTTATCTAAGACTTTTAATATGAATTATATCTGTAATAGTATTATCTATAAGAAGATAATTGAAAGTAAATATTACCTTGGGTCAAAAACAAAACGATATTAATCCGTTGTTAGGTAAATACATTGCGCACCTAACAGCATTAAGCACGCTAGTTGTATCGTTTTACCACACATAGACTTATGAACTTATCAAAACTGAGGGCGACTAACTCTGGGAAAAGGAGAACTCTACCGAGAAAAACTTTCATAAACCTTGATCTTGAATTATGGCCGGTATCACTATACACACGTAGCACACCATACACTACATGCCTTTTATTGACTTCAACACATTATTGCACATAATAAAGAACAAATAATATGGCTATTTTCATGAATATATGGCTATTTTGTCACTTTTGTTCCATATTCCTGACAGAAGTCGCATCACATGCATCTCGCACGTTGCATCATGGGAACGTTGGTTGCGTTCTTTCCGCTGCCAACATTTAAAATTCCAACATAGTTGAAAACACGATTTAGGGTCCTCAGCCTCAAGGCGTAGCCGACGGATTGAGGCCCTCAGCCTTAAAACGTAGCCGATGGATGTTTTTTAGAAGGAAAGGAGTTGTAGCAGTTGCAGCCGGGGGCCGCAACTGCGGAGCGACGACAGGACGTAGCGGAGTGATCTGCGCGTCTAAAACTCGAATGATTCACGTTGGCAACAATTCCTTCCAAAAGTCGCCAAAAACTACTATATAATAACGCCGCATAAAAGGGTGGGCAACATATTACCTCCCCCCCGGAGCAACATCTACTACCCCAAAAGAATTACTGTGGATAGCAAAAAACCCCGATTTCGTAAGTTAAAAGCTTCTATTTTCATCCTAATCCAATATCGAAGTAACTCCATGTATATTAATCTTTGCCACATTGTTATACAGACGTCCCTGCAGCATCATGCGTCACCAGGGCATCACATCGAGAGGCACCATTACATTCCGCAGCAACCAGGTAATCATCCAGCTTTTTATTTCCACCTCAAATTATTTTAAAAAATCTGATGTGTTACACTCACATGACTTTCTCTACTCTTGTACAAACTATTTTTACAAACGCTTATTCTCCATATGCTTCATGTTAATCGAGATGTTAATCTTATTGCTAATTTTCTTGTAGATGCAAGGGGAATAGGGTAGTATTTAAGCGATAGTCAAATATTTTAAGAGCTGGTTCCTATGTGGAGTATTCCATTCTCTTTGTATGTCCAGTACATAAAAATGAGTAACGAATTCCCATTTAGGAAAAAGTATTGTAAAATTTAAGGAAATAACAAGCAATATCTCGAAAATGGTTCACTCAACAACAAAAAATGTAATGACATAAATTGTGTATTTTAATGCGATCTACATTTTTGTGTAGTAAAATTTTGTCTATCTCTTATGGTTTACCAGTTATGCAAAAGTCGTTCACAATGATGAAGGCATTCCCAGAAAATTCGAGATACACATTTCATTTGTCATGAAAACATATTAAACATATGATATTTTAATCAAAATCATTAGAGCCATTTGTGAGAAAATTAAAATTTTCGAAAAATGTTCCATGTAAAGGGTAATCTGGGGTGGGGGATGTTCTTGAAAACCTTCGTGTTGCATCTCTGGAAGATGCTGAACCTAAATACCACGTTTGGTGTTTATCCGACTGTTCGTTTCTGAGTTATGCTGTTCACAGACACACACACCGACATGTTTCCAAAAATGCTTTTTTTTGATTCAGGGGTCTCAAAACATGTATTTCCGGTGAAATCTCGGTATCAAATTTTTGGGTGGAATACAATACTTCCCCTAATTACTATACGTAGTAGAGAAAGTAGATTTGCTATTTAATTTACACTCAGAGCTATTTTTGAGAAAATAAGAACCTAATAAAGAAAATTATTTCATCTAAGTACTTATGGGTGGTGGGATTTTCTTCTGGTATTCTTAAACAGCGTCTTATTCAAACATGATATTGTCCTATTGCGTTTAACTGGAGCATAAAATAGCACTTTTCATTTAAAATATACCTATTATGATACATCACTTTGTATTGCCCATATTGTTTAGAAGTAATATAAACAGATAATGTATTATGTGTCCTTGAGATTGGAGTCATTTTTCATTATCGCAATGAAACTAATATCCTTTCCAATTGTTTTAGAATATATAGCATATCACGAAAGCGATTTTGCTCATATAAACTATGCCACAACATTACACTATAGTAATTTATTATTCCCTGGGTATTTTCACCTCTTTTTGGATCATTCGCAATAAAAAATATCTGATGTGTTACACATATGACTTTCTCTACTCTTGTACAAACTATCTTTACAAACTCTTATTCTCCATCTACTTCATATTAATCGAGATAAACATTTGCAGAAACGATCTTTTGACATGCAAAGAGAATTACATTTTACACATAGCGACCAATTCTAAAAATATTTGACTATCGCTTAAGGCGTACTATGTTCCCCTTGTTTTGTATTTGCAAGGGCAATATAGAAATACAGTAGCCTTTAAACATAGACATATCTCTGAATAGCTGGTTGCTATGTGCAGCACCATTCTCTTTGCCACAGATTAATGCTCTTTGCATATCCAACACAAAAAACGAATAACGAATTCCCATTTGAGAAAATAAGTATTGAAAATTTAAGGGAATAACAAGCAATATCTCGAAAATGGTTCACTTAACAAAAAAATGTATAGGACATAAATTGTGTATTTTAACGCAATCTACATTTTTTGTGTAGTAAAATGTTGTCTATCTCTTATGGTTTACCAGTTATGCAAAAGTAGTTCACAATGAAGAATACTTTTGGAGACATTCCCAGAAAATTTAAGATATACAGTTTATTTGTCATGAAAATATCTTAAACATATGATATTTTAATCAAAATCGTTAAAGCCATTTTCGATACAATTAATATTTTCGAAAAATGTTCCATGTAAAGGGTAATCTGGGGTGGGGGGAATTTCTTGAAAACCTCCGTGTCGCATCTCTGGAAGATACTGAATCTAAATACCAAGTTTGGTGTTTATCCGACTGTTCGATTCTTAGTTATGCTGTTCACAGTCACACACACGGACATGTTTCCAAAAATGCTTTTTTTTGGATTCAGGGAGTCTCAAAACATATATTTCCGGTGAAATCTCGGTTAAGAATTTTTGGGTGGAATACAATACTTCCCCTAATTACTATACGTAGTAGAGAAAGTAAAAAGGTGTCGAAAAACTTTGGAGCACTTACTCGTTCACTTTGGATACTAAAAACCATAACAGTAAAAGAGCGTTCATAAATAAAAGTCGATTTTTTTCGCTTATTTCTTTCCCCATTGCTTACCTATAGCCCTTAGAGGAAATGCTGCAGTATACCGAAATATACGAAATTTCACCAGGAATGCACCATTTGAGACTCTCTGACATAAATGAAAAGAAATTAAAAGCATTTTTACTTTCTGTATCACGTAAGTAGCAGATAGAGAAGGTATTGCATTCTACTCAAAAACTGGATAGAGATTTCACCGGAAATACATATTTTGACATCCCCTGAATCGAAAATGAATCTTTAGAGGAAGGTCCGCGTGCTCGCGCGCGTGTGTGTGTATGTGAACTCAAAAGGAAAAGTCGGTGAATACCAAGCTTGGTCCTTAAGTTCAGTATCTTCCGAAGATGCGACACCAAGGTCTTCAAGAAAATTCCCTCGAAGAGATCTCCCCCACGACCCAATTACCCTTTACATGGAGCATTTTTCGAAAATTTTGATTTTCTAAAAACTATCGATTGTGATCAAAATACCATATATTAAAGATATTTATATTATAAATAAAATGTATGCAACAATTTCCGGAGTATCGGTTTTTAATGTTCGAATTGTTCAATACCTGTCAGTCTTTTTAAGTCCCGTCGATTTTCAAATGTTTCCCACTACTGCATGGAAAGAGTGTGGAATTTTAAGGCCAGTGTATAGCGTCCAGTTCTAAAACATTTAACTATCGCTATTCCCCTTGTATCTATAACGAAATGTGTAATGCAGCTGTTTCCAGAAAGGTTTATCTGGATTAAAACGAAGTACATAAGAAAAACTTTCGTAAGAACAATTTGTATACACACCAATAAGCGCTAGAGGGTAGAGAAAGTCATATGAATGTAACACATCGGATTTTTAGAAAAAGAAAGTCTATGTATGTGTGTGTGGTATGATCGATGAACCTCAAAACACTGAAAATACGTGTAACGCATACAGGTTTAATAATGATTTACTCTTTAACCATGTGATTATAGACTATAAACGCCAATATTTTTGTAATACTCTACTCTTAAGACTATTATTTTATTTAAAAAAATCTGATGTGTTACACTCACATGACTTTCTCTACTCTTGTACAATCTATTTTTACAAACGCCTATTCTCCATATGCTTCATGTTAATCGAGATATCGAGATGTCAATCTTATTGGTAATTTTCTTGTAGATGCAAGGGGAATATGCTAGCTTTTAAGCGATAGTCAAATATTTTAACGCTGGTTGCTATGAGGCGCATTCCATTCTCTTTGCATGTCCAGGACATAAAAAAATGAATAACGAATTTGAGAAAAAGTATAAGTATTGGAAAATTTAAGGAAATAACAAGCAATATCTCGAAAACGGTTCACTCAACAAAAGAAATGTATATGACATAAGTTGTGTATTTTAACGCGATCTACATTTTTTGTGTAGTAAAATTTTGTCTATCTCTTATGGTTTACCAGTTATGCAAAAGTCGTTCACAATGAAGAATACTTTTGGAGACATTCCCAGAAAATTCGAGATATACATTTCATTTCTCATGACATTATCTTAAACATATGTTATTTTAATCAAAATCGTTAGAGCCATTTTTGAGAAAATTAAAATTTTCGAAAAATGTTCCATGTAAAGGGTAGTCTGGGGTGGGGGGATTTTCTTGAAAACCTTCGTGTCGCATCTCTGGAAGATACAGAGATAACTAGATAACCTAAATACCAAGTTTGGTGTTTATCTGACTGTTCGTTTTTGAGTTATGCTGTTCACAGACACACACACACACAGACACACAGACACACACACACAGACACACACACACACGGACATGTTTCCAAAAATGCTTTTTTTGGATTCAGGAGGTCTCAAAACATGTATTTCCGGTGAAATCTCGGTATCGAATTTTTGGGTGGAATGCAATACTTCCCCTACTTACTATACGTAGTAGAGAAAGTAATATATAACTTTATTCTTAAAATATTACTCTATTATTAATATTAATTCTCTGTTGGCTAGTATTGCGAGCCCATATGTGCCCTTCAATTTACCGAAGACAGTTTATTGTATCAGTTTAAATAGAAAGTATTTAAAATTATAGTTTTAAGTGGCTCACTGTATGAACTTCAAGATATTATAAATAACAGCCCAAACCTTCTATATGCTCATAACTTTGACACATACATTTTCTATAGAATCAAATAATTATTTTTCAGATTATGTGAAAATATATTAGTAATGGCACTGATTTTATAGTATCAGGCGATACAAATTTAAATGTACTTTTATTTGCGATGATTTAATCATAAAAATAACTCTAATAATAATAATAATAATAATAATAATAATAATAATAATAATAATATAACAGAACAGCTCAATCATTTCAGATTTTTGAAAATGACATTTGTTATGATAGAAATTATGATGTAAAAATAAAATGTGTATGTTCCAGAAGATTTGTGTACCAATTAATGCAAATTTTAGAAACAAAGCACACAGAGAGACAAAAATAAAATTTTGGAAAGTCCCGGCTGCACCTTACTGCTCTATGGAAATGAACTCTGGACATTAACTAAGAAACAGGAAAGTAAAAAAGAAATCAAACAAACAAACAATATGCTTCATAAATGATTTTTAAGAGGAGTTTAATGAAGCACAAAATTGCATGACATTAGCGAAGAATTGCAGCTTTTAATACAAAAGACAAACTAAAGTTTTTAAGAGAGAGTAGAAGGAATACGTAGAAGGAATGTCAAATACAAGACTATCGAAAAAATATATAGATACAGTCCGATAGGAAGAAGATCTGTAGGCAGATCCAGAAATAGAATCTTTGAAGACGGAAGAGGCAACTTATTACTCATACTTTTAAGTAAAGTAAAATAACAATAATATGATGAACACTAGTTGAATTTTAGTATTTGGAATGCGTGGATACTAATCTTTGTTTGAAAACCTGTCGGAGGTGATCATAGCATTAGAAAACAAATCTGATGTGTTACACTCACATGACTTTCTCTACTCTTGTACAAACTATTTTTACAAACTCTTATTCTCCATCTATTTCATATTAATCGAGATAAACATTTGCAGGAACGATTTTTTGACATGCAAAGAGAATTACATTTTACACATAGCGACCAAAATATTTGCCTATCGCTTAAGGCGTACTATGTTCCCCTTGTTTTGTAATTGCAAGGGCAATCTAGAAATACAGTAGCCTTTAAGCATCGATATATATCTTAATAGCTGGTTGCTAGGTGCAGCACCATTCTCTTTGCCACAGATTAATACTCTTTGCATATCCAAAACAAAAAAAAACCAATAACGAATTCCCATTTGAGAAAATTATTGAAACTTTTAAGGGAATAACAAGCAATATCTCGAACATGGTTCACTCAACCAAAAATTGATGCAGTTACTTAAATGTAAATAATGATTGTAATATGAATATGCATTTTTATGTGACATTGATTTGAGATGTTTATTGATTGTAATTATTGTTGAGAAGTAAGTTTATACTGCCTTACTGAAACTGACAATAATAGCGTGCAATAATGCAGCGAGGGGGTGAGCTGTTTATCATTATTGGAAACGAGGAAGTTACGTAATGTTGGCGCGTTTTTCTTTTAGAATCTTCTGGAACATTTCCCTAGAGCATATGTATTCATAATTTTCATTGGATATAAAAAATAGACGCTAATGTTGGCGCGTTTTATTAGCCAATTGCAGCTCAGTTATAATCTTTAGGCATATCTGGGTGAAGGAGTATAAAAGGTAGGTTAGAGGTAAAGACCCCGTCAGTTCATCAAAATTCTTTGTACATTACACGTCGCTTTCAGTCAGTCAGTTCGTCGAAAATATTTGTATGATACACGTCGCCTTCAGTCCAGCAGAAATATTACACGTCGGCTATCGATTCACAAGTTACGCGTAGCAGAATTATGAAAAATCTAAAGTGTTGTAAAGTTAATTATACAAAAAGTTGAAGTACGCGAATTAAGAGTGATCAGTAATGAAGTTATTATAACAGTTTCAGTTTGGCGAGTGTCAAGATCAATGTGTAAATGTGATAGTAAATGTGTTCGACAGTAAAAGTGTAAAACAAATTCTTTCATCAGTGTTATTTTTGGATAAGAGACTCCCTTCCGTTTACACAACCTGTATAAAGAGAAGTGCTTGACCAAAAGATAATAGCTAGCCGGAGGACAGTGAACCAAAATTAAATAAAATAACAGTAGCATGCTTTCAAACAAAAACTAATACTGCCGCAAATTGCTAACACCAGATGGAGCTAACAAACCGAACAAATGAATCACGTCACAAGATGGCTTCAACACGTGGAGTAAACACACATACACAAATATAACAAATAATGTTACTTCAAATTGGCTCCCAAACGTGGGGCTACAATAAATAAATAAATATAAATAACATTAAAGCACTCTCAAAATGTATATGACATAAATTGAGTATTTTAACGAGATCTACATTTTTTGTGTAGTAAAATTTTGTCTATCTCTTATGTTTTACCAGTTATGCAAAAGTCGTTCACAGTGAATACTTTTGGAGACATTCCAAGAAAATTCAAGATATACATTTTATTTGTCATGAAAGTATCTTAAACATATGATATTTTAATCAAAATCGTTAGTGCCATTTTTGAGAAAATTAAAATTTTCGAAAAATGTTAAATGTAAAGGGTAATCTGGGGTGGGGGGATTTTCTTAAAAACCTTCATGTCGCATCTCTGGAAGATACTGAATCTAAATACCAAGTTTGGTGTTTATCCGACTGTTCGTTCTGAGTTATGCTGTTCACAGACACACACAGAGACACAGACACACACACACACACACACACACACACACAGAGGCACACACGGAAATGTTTCCAAATTTTTTTTTGGGTGGAATACAATACTTCCCCTACTTAATATACGTAGTAGAGAAAGTAAATAGCAACATATCATATTTTACTATATTAAGTCTTACCAAAAACTTCAATTAAGGTAGCTCTGAAAAAAGTAGATCAAAGCACCTTAGCAACCAGGTTAATTAAGGCCAGCTTCTCACACTTAGCTTAGAAAGCTTAGTTCTTCCAGTGAAGGATGATCTTAATGTCAGTGCAAAAAAACACTTTCATCGCTTTGTTACTCTTCCACTAGGTCAACGTTGAGCATATACCTACTTAAAGTTATAATTGTCAACACATCAACTGCAAGTTCATATCTTCCTGATGTTTAAAACAGACATTTACAGTACTAGAACAGTTGTATCATTAATCATTTGCCACGTTATTAGGTGAATGGACGTCCTACAAGTGATTATAAAATTATTTTAAGAATTGTTCCAAGAGTGGAAATGCAATTGGTTTGAAAACAATCTGAATATCATAGTACGTGTAGTGAATTCAGTATATCACCTCCTGTATCTACAAAGCTCTCAACTGCCAATAAGAGATGTTACTCTCCAGGTTAAGAATTGCGAACACAAAATTTCACACAACTATCCTGGTATAGGTGACGCAGCATAGCTCAGGTTACTTAAAAACAAAGATGGCTGGTGCCACATGTCAGGGCGGTCAGCGTGTAACCTAACTCCTAGATATATAAACAGACAACGTATTTACGAAATGCGCACTATTTCGGTCTTCTGCTATAAGTCATTGTCACATAATACATTTATAGTTCTCTGTAATATTCTTTTCTTTGATGCAAAGGTTCGGGCATTATCATCTTTCTCCGCCAAAATCGCTGAATACCAGGGGTTTTAGTAAGTAAACAGAGCAATCGTGTTACCGCACGGAGTATAGGTGACGTTAAGTACTGTGAACAACACACTCCTCCCCTTCCCTTCACAACGGCGGTTTCGTTGCGACTGTTCCCGATATACCTGCAGTGAATGAAATAGTTTCACTAACTTTGTTTTAGGATTTTTGGGATCTTTCATAAATGCAGAATCATTTCAGTAATATTGCAACTACAATAACAAATACACGTGCAAGTAAGGTCACTAAAAATACCAGAAGCTCTTGAGGCAATAGAACAGAATTTAAAAACACAGAGTGAAGTATAAAGCTGGAACTTTAAAGAAAGGGTGATAAAGAAACTTAAAAGTATTCTAGAGAAGAGTTCAGGGTACGCAAAAATGTGTAAAACTTGTTACTGAGGAGGGGAATCCCCTAGCATTTCTTTATTTGCTCCTAGTACGTCGGGTGATGTGGAACATAGTTTTTCAAAGTATGCTAGTCGCATGCGATTTATGTTCCATTATTTCGAAAATACATTATTGAACACTACCGATAGTTAAACATATCCACATTTTTTTTCCGATACTCAATAATCCTGATCTACCTGCTTTCGAAGCAGGGTGTAGTGCCTTCAACTGTTCATATTTGTTTACAGTGAACACTGCAAGGTCGCAGTCACATCCATCTTCTCCCATCACTAAACTTCAGTGCGTTCCTAATTTGATGTTTTACTTACTAAAACCTCTCTGCCAGCTGATTACCTATAACCTGGATGCACCATAAGTGGTGAATTAAGCACTGAACCGTGCTATTGACTTAATTCATACAACATGTGTATGTTATTAAATGTTGCAAATTGCTCTACTGTAATAGTAGGAAGAACAATTTATAGTTACGTTTTAAAATGATTTCAGTGCACTTACTTAAACCAAACAATTAAATTTTTTTTTTGTTTTTACTCAAATTTTCTTCCTCTAAAAATAAAACCCCATACAAACAAACAACGCTTACATAAAAATTACAAAAATAATTCAAACTTCTAGTCAACTGCAAAGTACGACCTAATAATTAATAATAGCCTAATCTAATAATTAAATGCTCGTATAATTAGCCTAATTAATATAATTATAACTAAACTGATATAAAGAGTAATATAGTTAATGTAATAATATATAATTAATACCATAATCAATGCTCACTTGGTGACTAAATTGTCGGCGTGCAAAGTTTGAACACCTGCGAATATAAAAACAAGGCGCTGTTTTTGTTAGTTACAACGTAACTAACCTTCCCAACAGGTGCGCATTTGCGGAGGAGTTGCCGGCTATTAATGGAACTTAATAATCCGAATATCACCAGATTCTAGTGACATCCCATAATGGTGGGAAAATGTCAAAGTTGTATTTCATTAACCTCCTGTATATTGTAACCTCTACGCCAGATGGACATTGTAACAAAAGATCGACAGTGAAACACATTTTAATCAAATGTACCTGCTACTCCAACAAGACCGCCCAGCAAATTCCTCCAATACTTCCGCAGCGTTAGATGAACCTATCAAATTGCCATTATTGTTTAAATTACTGAAAGATTATAAACTTGTCAACATATTGTAAACATTATGTGTCTCTCATGGCAATACTTTCCTGTATGTTCAATTATTGTATACGTATTCTGTTGCAATGGATAACTATTCTGTGGTAATTAGGCATAATATTTAACATTATGATGATGTAAACGCATACTTGTCATTTTTTACAATTTGCCTTAAAATGTATAGGAGCAGAGGACCTTTTACGACGGCAAAAGAAGCGGTTTTACGGCTTTACAGATTCTCACCACGGACATGACAAAGCATTAAAATGTATTGCACAGTATTGTAACTTAAGATTAGCAGACAATGTACAGCGTTATTTGGTAGGTATACAGAGCTACGTTTATCCAGAGGTTATCTCTTATTATCCTTCATCACAATCATTGTTCCCCCCTCACTGGATTGTAACAAAATGCATACCGTACGGATTTAAAATCGTACTACACTCCACTAGTGACCTCTAGTAGTCAATGAACAGTAAATGGGTGTGAACATTAATAGGCGACGAGCATTGTAAAGTAAATTCCATCACGTAGATTATTGTATTTGTGTTCTATGACTGTGGGTATAAGTTTCCTATTTTGTGACACATTTTGTTTATAGTCCATGTTATAAGGCGCACAATATGAACTAAAATCTGTGTATAGCGTAGAAAGTGATGGTGTTTGCTTTAATGTGTATTTATTGCGGTACCAGGACAATCAGCATGCGTGATAGGAAGAAACAGTACCAGTTTCCGACAAAGAATCTTATAAAACGGAATTCCCATTTATTTTACATGTAAGTTCTGCACATTTTTTGCATGCGTATTCTAAACTTCATGTCATCGTAAAATTACTATGCCTTGCTGGACGGGGTAAAATATGTTCTGCTTTTCTAGGAGAGCGAAAGTTCTTGCTACTTCAGGAATAAATGTAATATTTCCGAAGAATTTCAAATGAAATTACTGAGTGTCTAATTGGTCCCAAGCTTCTTCCTCAAACTCTTTTCCTTCACTACCCGCTTGAAGGATTATGCCTCATGGCTTGTTCCGACTCAACAGAAATAATCCGTTCATCTCCGGAGAGGTGTATCAACTTTTCTGTGACCTCCAGGTTAGTAATTGGGAATGAAAGTTCCTTTTTATGTGTTCTATCTACTTCTTCTGTCGTTCTAGCCATTTTAAATTATAATCTTTGAACTGACTCCTAATTTCCTAGAAGCTTTCTCTACTCGTATTTAATGTCCATTTTTACAGCTATATTGAATCATTGATATTCACTTCGTTTTACAAAATTGCATTTATTCTTCTTTTAAAGTTTTATTGTTAGTATATTCTTTGTTGCTCCGAACATTTGAGAAATATTTAATTTAACATTTATTTCTTCACTCCGACAAAATGAAAAGTTAAAACTAAGATAGATGAAATAGGATACTTGTTCAATTTGTAATACCCTCTAAATAAATTATATAACTAATAGACTGTTTTCTGAACAGCTTAAAATTACCTGATAATCCACGAATAAAATGACAGCATGATGGTTTCCTAGAATTCTTCGTCACCACTTTAAAACGTTCTAGCAGACGAATTAACACAAAGAAAGTTCTGGTCTTTAATAGGCAGAAAGAACACACGGTATTACAGTTTGCGTATTCTGGGGTGTTTTATTAGGTTTATAAATTTTTGAAAATGGCACCACATTTTTACAACTTTTAGGTGTGTGGTGCTTTTAAACATGCATACATACATTTAGAAGTACATTTTTCGGTAAATGCCTTAAACTGCGGTGAAAATGGTTTTGGTCTTATGCAGGAAGAAAACAATTGCCAAATTTAGGAATTATCAAAATTTTTACTGAGTTTCCTCATTAATGTCTTAGTTTTTTAGACTCAGCATATTTATTTCTCCATCATTTTAAATATAATGCTGGTGACATCAATATTATACCAAATAAATATATCTGCTAAATGCATGTAAATTAATTTTGAGAACACCATATACGAAAAAGCTGAAAAACTTGTGCAATTATATATCTGTATATAACTAGTAGAATGAAAAATCTGGAAAAACCCACAAGAAGTAAACTGTAAAATCGTTTATTCTTTCTGCATATTAAAACTGAGAATTTGTACTCCGTTAATTTTGCTGCTAGAATTTTCTAAGAGGGAGAGGGATACTTTGAAAGTAGGCTTTCTTGGCCGTTGTTCATGATTAAAACTGCTTAAAGGCTAATGTCACGTCAGGGAGACACGAACCTCCGTGAAGAAGAAACATGTAATGAACCTGAAACGTAGGATTTTAAATAAAATTCACCTGGCATTAGCCAAAAACGGTCTTAACCATGGAGAAAAATACCTTCTAGTCTGAGTATAAGCTCATAACCTTTGCTCATGTATGGTTTCTGTTTTTATATTCCTTTCTCGGCCATTCCATAAACTTAAATGCTCAATTTAGTAGGAATTTTAACTGAGGGGGATTTAGCACCTCGACTTAAGGAGATCTTTTGCTCCTATGCTCAAACGGGGCGTCCCATAGGAGGGAGGGTGAGTTGAGAGCGACAGAGGGCGGCCGAATCAGGAAGCATGACAGAGCAGAGGGTAGGTTACATATATTTTCCAGGTTGTATGTCCCCGGTGGCAGCTGGTACAGCCGGTTCCCTTCCCTCTGCAGGCTTGCACATCCCATTGGGGGCCCGTGACTCGGAGACCACCCCATTTCGGGAACCGAAATGTTACAGAGAGCATCCTTTTCCCCTGCCATGCAACGCCGAGATTCCCGCAACCCTGAAACAAATAAGCAAATAAAAGGCGGAGTGAAATGAGCAAGGAGGTGAAATGAAGGGCCAGGAAATTCGGAGGATGTAATTAACTTCCCAGCACTTTCCTATCGACCTGGGGAAATCCCCGAAAAAAAATCTATGGGTCAGGAAGGTTGGCCGCGATAATCGAAACCATGCGAGCCACAGGCGCTAGCGCCTGGGCCACCTCGCTTCAATTTTCATTAAGTGAATTTTACCCATCTGAATACTGCTGAAAGCTCAAATATTACTGAACTTATTCAAAGAGATCAGTTTCTAGAGAAAACCGACAAATGAAATGTGTATTCCTAAAACATAAATTATTATTTAAAAAGCCGAGATTCTCAGGTCAGTAACTGTAGAGAAATGAAGAAACAGGAAGATAATTCAGTATTTATAATTTAAAAGAGAAAATAAAACAACCAAAGAAGAATTGTCAATTATACATCAACCAGGAGACAGAGGAAGTTGGTATACCTTTCCGGAAAGAGATGAATGATTTCTCTCGAGTTGAAATAGGCCAAGGACCTTGAAGAAGATGTAGATGACGATAAAAAAGAATATTTTTGGACTTTCTACCACAGTTCATAAGGAACAAAACTAAAGAATGACAATGATATCATTTATTCATGATCAGACTCCCAAGGATTTACCCAAGTAGCTGCAATAAATTTAATTTTTACTGAAGCATATAAGAGTTGGTGATCTTACAACATACTCGTTTGCGTACATGAGTCATACTTAGCACGAAACAAAGGAAAATCGCACGCAGACATGCACTGCCGACCATTTAAAGTGAAGTTTATTTACTAAATAAGAGCGAGAGGATATTCTAATTACGAAGGAGAATTTTCCGTATCTTTGTTCACATCTTCACATGTGTGTTTTGCTTCACGCAACAGTCCGTTACCATGGTGATAGACTAGCGGAACCTCGGACCCAAATCACCAGAGCTCCGTGGAGATCTTTCAGCGTAAACACGTCTACGACCAGAAAATGACACTAACCGAATTACAGACTCCGCTTTCGATCTCACTCCTTGTCCTAATTCAACAAATTGTTGTGATTCAGGATGGTGGCTCTTGAAAGTTTTATGAGATCCAATAAGGGAATGTGATGTTATTGGAAGAAATATTTTAGTAGTGGATGAGGTGCAAAAGTAATCTAATATGTAACACTCACGTCGTAACTTTCTCTAATATTACCAACATAACAAGCATTCTTTTGCTTATAATCTTCATATTAAAACTGATTCTACAGTGCCCTTTACTTAAGCATGATAATAGAAGTTTTTGTATAATGATTTCATTTTAGCCAATATGCACTGATTTTGTTTTCCATGACATTCTTGAGAGAACAGTAGAAATACTTATGTTCAAATATTCATAGATACTGAACTTAAAAACTTAAATACTAAGGAAACGTCTAATGCTCTGCAGAATGTTATTAAGCTGGAACGATAGGCCTTGTGTATCTCTGAATTAAGTAGTCAAAATATTTCGATTGTCACTGATCAGCCAAGTAACATTGAGTTCTTTGATTGGTTTGATTGGCCGTATTGTATACATTAGGGCTCGGATTATTTTATTTGTTTCAACATAGACTTTACTAACGTTTACATAAATCCCTATTATGTGTCCCAGATTCTGAAATGCAACTTTATTAGATAATTGTTTATGTTGTGTTTTATATATTTTATGGCATATTTTTCGATTTTAATTATTAATTAGTCATTTCCTTACCCTATCCGCTTTTATTTAGTCATTTTCTTGCGTTTACGTTGAGTATACAAAGAATTCTATATTACTAACATTTTACAAAAGGATGGATTTTCAAACATCAGAAATTTCACTATTCAGCTGAGAAATAGAGCAATTTGTACTTTCCTTATCCGAACTGTTTGAAAAAAATATCACATCTTTATGGTCAATTTACCGAGCGGGATGGCTCAGGCGGTAACGTCTGTGGCCCGCATTCGAGGTCCCGGGTTCGATCCCCGACGAACGCCCACTCTGACCCATGTTTTTTTCGGTGGTTTTGCCGGTCGTCAGGCGAATGCTAGAGTGGTTTCTTTAATCCCGCAAACTTTCGGTCCCTCTATTTTGCTCCGTCAATAATTCCATTCAATCTTCACCCCGTTTGATCTGTTTTATAGTTGGAAGTGTCGGCGATGATGTTTCGGTGCACTGTAAATTTTCTCCGTCTCTCGGCATTAGGCTTGTTGCCAAGGTGTAAGGACTGCCCCCTGGGCGTTGGACCTTGTGTGGGGCCAAGCGTCTCAATCTGGAAACTGCAGGAACCCTGTCTAAATCTGCCGTCACTGCTGGTTCCGGCCGCCCAGTGTCTCCCTTCACCTCATCCTTCCTTGCTCTCTCGTGGGACGTCGGTACATAATACCCATTTCTAGATTGGTTTAGATTTCCCTTCGCTTCACAGCCCACAATCAACAATAGATAATCTGGAAATGATTGCTTGTGAATGGAAGGGTGGCTGATTTCAGGGGACCAGGTATCATTAAAGTTATAAATTAATGACCCAAAACTAGGATAAGACAGTTCAGTTGTCCCTTTTTCGAGTTAATGAGTGCATACAGTGAGATTGGTGTTATCGTTGTCCTTAGGTCGTGTCATAAAGCTATGAAGACCTGTGCACTCGCTATTAATTTTATATAATCCTAGAACTCATAGGAATTAATGTTACAGTTTTGTAACACTTCCTTTTAAAACAATTTTCCTAATTTTTTTCAGATTCTTCAAACAAAATATATATATATATATATATATATATATATAACTAATATACATTAGAAATTAATTTTTTAAAATTATCTTGTTATCCTTACACCTACATTTTCCATATGTATAGCAGTTATAGGTTATAGAACGGAGAGGAACACTTTGCGCACTGCGACCTATATAGATGTATTGTGGCTAACCCCATGAAGAGAAGGAACCATAGGAGGGTATATGCCGCATGTAGACAGGACACAGGCGCGCAGAAGTCCCTAACAGTTCCAGGTTCGAAGACCCGTCCAACTAGAGACAAGCAGCCCTAAAGTGTACATGGGTGGTACTCTTTCCTTTGAACAAGCATCCGCGGTCTGTCCTACACTGCCATACGCCACGAAACCTAAAAGCACACCTGAAGGAAGGAAACAGAAGGAAAGGAAATTAACGGAAAGGAAATCGTGGTGGATGAAAAACCACCCCAGCATTCGCCTACCGCCCAGGGAAAACGCAAGGTCTGAGTGGGCGGTCTATGGGAATCGAACCCGGAACCAACCGAATGCGAGCCTCACACGTTACCGTGGAGCCATCTCACTGAGTTGTATACAGTTATACCCATGTATAAATAATTTAATTGTCATTTTCTGTACACTCATTTTAATAAATTAAATAAATCTCAGTTTTAGTCCTCTTTACCTTCTTTACTACGTACGTAGTAGGTAGAGAAGGTATTACATTCCACCCAAAAATTCTATACCGAGATTCACCGGAAATGCATGTTTTGAAGCACCTTATTAAAAAAAGCATTTTGTGTGTGTGAGTGTGAACGAAACGTCGGATAGTTCAGTACCTTCCAAAGATGCGACACGAAGATTTTTAACAAAATCCCCCCAACCCAAACTACCCTTTAAATGGAACATTTTTCGAAATTTTCTAAGAATTGGCTCTAACAATTTTGATTAAAATACCATATATTAAAGACATTTACAAGATAAATAAAATGCATATTTTGAATTTTCTGGGATTAACCTATGAAGTCTTCTTTGCTGGAAGAAATTTTGTAAAATCTTATATAACTGGTAAACGATAAGCGAGAGACGAAAATGTAGATCTCTTTAAAACCAAAATTTATTTCAAATAACTTTTTTGTGGCAACCATTTTACAGATATCCATTATTAATCGTTTGACTTGTTCAATACTTTGTCATTCTTTAAGTCCCATGGATTTTGTGTTATTTCTGGTTATTGCATGGAAACTATGGAATTCTAAGATCAGTGTATAGCGGCCATTTTTAAACATTTTGCTGTCGCTGTTCTCTTCATATCTATATGAAATGATTAGTGTAGCTATTTCTCCAAAGGTTTATCGGAATTAAAATATACCAGATAGAAAAATAAACTTTCACGAGCATAATTTGTATACCCACTAATAAACGACAGAGTTTAGAGAAAGTCATGTGAATGTAGCATCAGATTTTTTTTTACTTTCTGTACCACGTACCTAGTAGGTAGAGAGGGTATTGCATTTCGCTCAAAAATTCGATACCGAGAGTTCACCGGAAATACACGTTTACAGGCCTCCTGAATAAAAAAAAGGGTCTGTATGTGCGTGTCTTGTATCTGTGTGTGTGTGTGTGTGTGTGTGTGTGTAGGTGTGTGTGTGTGTGTATCTGTGAACAGCATAATTCAAAAACCAAAAGTTGGATAAATACCAAACCTGGTATTAGGTTCAGTACCATCCAAGGATGCAACATGAAGATTTTCAAGAAAATCCCTCCATATTTCGAAATTGTTTTATTTTCTAAAAATGGCTCTAATGAGTTTGATTAAAATACTGCATATTAAATATATTGACAAATACAATTTATATCTTGCATTTTCTGGGAATAGCCTGTGAAGTCCGGAATTTCAAAAAACGCTTTGGTGGCATCAGCCATTTCCAAGATATGCGTTATTAATAGTGCGAATTGTTCAATACTTTGTCATTCTTTTCAAGTCCTTTCGATATTCAGTTGTTTATCGCGATTGCACATAAAGAGCATAGAATTTTAAGGTAAATTTTAAGTGCATAGTGCCCAGTTCTTAAACATTTGACTTCGTTAATCCCTTTGTATCTATAACTAAACAGCTATTTCTGCAAAGGTTTATCTGGATTAAAATGAAATAGATAGAAAAATAAACTTTCGTAAGAATAATTTGTGTACCCACTAATAAGCGATAGAGGGGAGAAAGTCATGTGAATGTAACGCATGACTTTTTGTAATTATTATGTGTAATATTTAAAAAAAGTTAGGCCATCAAAATCCGGACCCTGATTATTATTGAGGGTATCGATAAACCTAGAGCCTCAAATCTGTCCATGCTAACTGTTGATGAGAAAAAGCAGTCGATGTATCAAGGCCTCCAACCTCACAATCTAGGAAAACTTTCCCTTTGCACTGTTTCACTAAAATGCGACCACTAAGCTAATGTCGCATGTCTGTAGTGCCTTCGCTTGCATGACAAAGAACACTAATGTTAAAAGATGATAATCCTTGCAATTACGTACGCAGTTTCTTGCAGTGGACTGGAAAAGAAGATAACGCTCGGAACCAGTGCTGGGTCTCAGCAATCCTGTTTCTTGCAAAACAAAATTAGCACCAGGGTCGAAGGAATTATTTCCACAACAACTGCAGATACGTGAAAAGTTAATGTTTAATTTCTCTGTCGCTTACCTACGTTAGGAAGTATAGTGTGGTGCGCAAAAGCTTCACGCAGAGAAATAAGCATTTTGAGGTCTTCTGAACACAAGAGAAGGATTTGTACTTTCTATGACGAGCGAGGTGACGCCGCGGTAATTTGTGTGACTCGTACTCGGGAGGTCCCGAGTTCGATTCCCAGCGTCACCCCACTCTGACCTATGGGTTTTTCGTGGTTTCCCCGGATCAGCAGGCGAATCTGGAGTGGTTACTCCTCTACCACGACTTTCCTTGTCCCTCATTTCCTATACTTATCATCTCTTTCATTGTCATCTGTTTCAGGGTTATAGGACCAGGCAACGGTGTACTCCGGGTTGAGGCTAGGCGGGGGCTTGCGCTCTGTGAAGGGGTTCCAAAGGGAGGACCGCCGGAGGTTAGGGACTCGTGGGTGAAATCGGGCGGCAGAGGGCACGTTATATCGGAAAATGTTAGTAACCCCGTCCATGCATGGGTCCGCCGTCTTCCGGATTTTGTCTCCCTATGGATCTCTTCCCTCCCTCCCAAGGGTCACTTACAAGCAAAAAGTGCTGTTGCAGTCTACTTGCAGTGTTCCGCCCGGTTTCGGGGACCCCTCCGTAATATATATCTTTATCTTTCTCTACACGTACCTAGTAGGTAGAGGAAGTATTGCATTCCACCCAAAAATTCGATACCGAGATTTCACCGGAAATACAGCTTTTGTGGCCACTGAATGAAAAAAATCTTTAGAAAAAGGTCCCTATATGTAGGATTGTGTGAACAGCGTAACTCAAAAACGAAAGGTCAGATAAATATCAAACTAGTACTTAAGTTAGTACCTTCCAAAAATATTGATATCTACTAAGATTTTCAAGGAAATCCCCCGACCCAAAGCTACCCTTTGTAAGGTAAAGGTTTTCATATTTCTAATGCTTTTTATTCAAATACGAGTATAATTGTAAGACGACATGACAAATAATGGACAGTATATTTAGGAACCTGAATGGCTTGATTTTCTGAGACATCTCAAATTGAACTCCTAACATGTGATACCGTAATTATCCACAGGAAGATATAAATTACTAAATAAAGCATAGTGTTAAGATAGAGAAATAATTTCAACAAATAATTTCCGTATATTGACTCAATGTATAATGTAATAAGCTTGAGTTGAAAGACCTATCCGAAAAGCAGAAGATAATTAGCAAATCATGTTAAGAAAAGTCATTAGTAACAGCGAGGAGCGAACGCGCTAGTCATAAAGATTCCTAGAATACAGTTAGGTTATAAGTTCAGTATATTTGCAAAGTCACGTAGGCCAATTCCGGAAATTGGAAAAGTGAAGGGTTCCTACAATCAGGCGAGCCATAGCATAGCAACAAGAGGAGGTACGGCATAGTGACAGTCAGAGACGCACACGTATAGCTTTTAAGTATTGGCGCAGATAAGAAAGGAGAGTTGCTGGGGGGAGATGTGGGCTGAGCTAAAATTAATAAATGTTTTTGCATTCCAAATCGGAGAGGTACTTACTGTCCGACGAATCGTCACTCAATAATCGTGTAGCGCCAAGGACGCGCTTAAGATTTAGCGATAGTCGCGAGGGGTTTTGCTAGTAAGCATTTTAGCCACTCAGGCAAGTTACGCTGTTTATTGCGGAAACAGTTATTTCAAACCGTTAAATTGATACTGTAGAAGTTAGCAGATATAATATTTCAATTATACCTGCACCGAATTCAATAATTCGGGTGCTACGATTCACAATCAGTTTCATTCCTCATCTTCAAACGCTCGGCAACTCGCTTCAGTAACTCAAGTATTAGATCCCATAAATGTGTCAGTCAATTTAACTGATGTTATCCTTCACATTACACTCAAACATACCTGAGTAAGTACTCATAACTCTACCAATGAGGCAGCTGGCGCACGAACAGAACGAGCTACGAGATAACGACAACATCAAAAGCAGATAAAGTATTGTGGCGTATTATTAATGTTGTCATTACCAGACGCACTTTTGTGTTGTATTGTTGCTACCAGAGGTAGCATTATTGGGTCTCTTTAGTTATATTTCGGCTTATTCGGGCTCTACTTATGGCGCGGACCACGACAAAGGGAGGTATCTGTTTGAAACTTTCTGATGTGACGTCCACCTTGTCTCGCTTTAGCTAGACACGGTTGGTGGGAGCAAGATAGCGTCACTGGAGTGTAAGTGGTCGTTGGAGCAAGATGCGTGTGTAGCCAGTCTCCGGCTCGAGGCATCTCCCTCCATACTGTTTCCTTTGTGCATTATGTAGGGAAACCAAACTTTTGTTAATAAATCCAAGGTAATATGTGTTATGTAATGTTTTTGTGTAATATAAACCCCACGCCTTCCCCTTAATTACACACCAAGGTCCCGGATTTCTAGCTGCTAGTGAGTCCCTCCCCTTCAGGTGCGTGTTGGATGATCTAAATTTATCATTTTCTGGTAACCTTCTCGGCCTTTACCCCAACATATAACAGTATACTGCTTCAAAATAGTCGCACCATCGCGCGGCTTTAAAAATTCAGATAGCGTAGTATGTTATCACATGAATTTATTCTATAAAATTTTCAGTATGCGTACTTAGTAAAAGTCTGAACGATGGAAATCAGTTTGCTCCCACAACACGTGTAAGCACATCCCACACTTAAAAGTGAAAACTACTGATCTGAGTTTACCAAAGTGACAACACTGACCCAACTGTCTTGCTCACAATGCAATGCGACGTGCATAAACAGGCCATATACATCTATACACCACATGGTGCCCATATATACCAAGATAAATTGAGGCCGTCCGACTATCGCGAATGTTGCACGATCTGAGAGATCACGCGATGTATTTTCGAGTTCGCGCGACTCAGAATCTTGCGCGATTATCGCGTCGTGTAGTATAAATACTTTCAGAACATGCGCAAAAAGCGCTTGCATATATGGGGGTTAATTATAAAGTTCACAAATGTAAGGCACATTTGCAAGTTTCGTTTTAGGTGTGATATCTCTGATCTTTCAGATTGCTCCTTGAACGTTTACTGGGATATTTGAATCAGATGAGAACGTTTAATGAGCGTCCAGCCATGGTAGCTCAAACGGTAAGAGCATCGACACTCATGGTTTGAATGCCGACTGTGGCAATGAAGCTTTCAAGTCTGATTCAACTTTCCAACGTAATATTTCCGGATCCTACAGCATAAGTATAAAATGTTTGTCCATAAAGATCAAACTGTGCAGGTGCCCTCATACGAGTTTGGTAATATGATCTAGTTTTTTTTAAAGCTTTAAGATAGACTATTGTTTTCATTCGATTTGTGTGGGGTTTTATTGAGATAGGTCAAACACCGTTGATATGTTTCCAAGGAATTGAAAATAAAGCTACCGAGCTGAGTGACATGAATAAGAAACAAACCTATGGCTTTTAGGAAATATCTTATTATAACCTATGTTCATCGGGAAAAACAGTGATTTTCAATGAGGGATTATGATCAGAACAAGTGAAATCTTTTAGCTACCTCGGATGTGATATTTCATAAGAATATGAAAGAGATTTAAAACAAAAAATATATGAATGTTAATACATATGTGGCAATGTAAAACGGAACGCTGAAAAACAAAACAAGAGGAGATACGATATTAAAAATGTATAAAACTATGGCAGTGACCATTATATCTTATGGAGCTGAAACCTGGGCCATAAATAGGAATGATAAAAGAATAATTGAAACGGCAGGAAATTTTTTAGGTACGTAGACGGTTGTAGTCTTAAAGATTGCATTAAAAGTGAAACAATAAGAGAGGATTTAAAATATTTAATTTGAATAACAAAATGGGGGAATATCAAATGAAATGGAAAGATCATATCTCTGGAATGCTAGAGGAAAGACTGACAAAACAGGCCTTGCAATACAAACTAGTTGGTGCTAGAATTTTGGAAGACCACGTAGACTGGGAAGATCCTTTCTAGGCCGAAACAGGGCTATGGCCTATCTTGAAGTTTGATGATGCGCGCGCGCGCGCACACACACACACACACACTCGCATACATACATACACACACAAATGCAATGCTGTTTTTCGATTCAGGAATCCTCAAAATCTGTAGGGATTTACTTCGGTTAAAGCTAGACATCAAATTTTTGCATCAAATATAATATTTCCCCGTTACATACTCGAAGGGTAGAGAAAGTAAGATCTAAATAAAGAGAGTAAAACAGAAAGAAAAATAACTGAGTGAGACTTTTTAGCCGAAATCTCAGTTGCCGGAACGGAGAGCTCACGAACAGGGACGGTCCTTCCTCTTTTGCCTCCTAATTGCTGTTTGCCTTCAAGAAGGTGGAGGAAGAGGAGGTTATTTTCCACTGTTGACCATCCTGACACGCTGCTCTGGAAACACGTCAAAGCTCAAAACCTTTTCCACCTTGAACCCATCTTGATTTGTACAAACCTTGCGAAAAATTACAGCTAAGTAATAAACCTTAGGTGAGGGTAAGATATAAAATATCACCTTTGTGACAAAAAAGGAAGAAAAGGAGGACGTAAAGGAGAAGTAATCCAATAATTATGTACATTTACTTACCTACCTTAAATTAGTAAACCATATAAATACCCATCAAGGGTTTTTTTTTTTTTTTTTTTTGAAAAGTTAAATAAAACGACTACACGCTCCTTTTCTGAGAACCGATGATATAATAGATTAATGGACTCAAAAAGTTCTACTATTTTTAAAATTAAATTATTTTATCTACTTATAGGATTATGAATTCTTAATTTCCTTACACTTGATTGTATGTTTACTCATAATATACCTAATTCAATAAGTTACTACATTTTTCACCATACTGTAGATGAAAGCTATGTAGTAACTTAATTCCGTACATACATAAGTTATCAAAAAAATAAATTCTTTTCAATCAAACATAACTTTTATGTGATCAAAAAAGACGGGTCGGAGCAAGAAAGACAGTATTTCACACTTTGACTAAAATAAACTGAGATAGCGATTGTTTTTTCTAGAAATGCTGCATCATCAAGACGGAAACGTTTTTTTTGTTAACAACGCTATATTAGCTAACATAAAACTTAAGTGAGCTAATTGCAAAGGTTTCTTGAAAGCATTCTTTTCCTGCAGAATGTTTGATATCGACAATAAATAAACACTTGTTTTAAATTAGTGGGCTTGAGATTTATATTCTTAATGAAAAGGAATAGATCATAACTTTGTGATTTTAGCTACATTAATTATTAAACTAAAATATTTTTCCCATGCTTAAGTTTACTATCTATGTTTTTATCCTTTATTTACTTATTTGAAGTTTAAAAATGTCCAACACACGGCTTGTGTGAAAGAACAATTAATTCCTTTAAAAATTATATTGTTGCACTGATTTTTACCGATGTCGATTTGAGATCCCGATGAAAAACATATCATAAGATTTATATAATTAAATCTCGTAGTGAAATGTCTAATTTCACGACAGAGGTCTGTACGAACCAAAATTCTTAGGTTCGGCCCGGCTCGGTCAGACCGAGCCCGAGCAAAGTCCAAGCCTATGAATACTCGTAGGTTATACTGTAGGTACCTCCCCGCCCGAGCCCGGCATCTAATTTTGTTTTACATAAAATTAATTTGAAGTTATTATTATTATTATTATTATTATTATTATTATTATTATTATTATTATTAGCAGTCCGCGAATTAGGTTACCATCTAAGAGCTCCCTTTCTACTAATTTGCCGGATACTATGATACTTATACTTAACTCGTATATAGAATATTTTGCTGCTTGTTCTCACCCAATCAAATATTCATAGGTAATATCACAAGAGACTGCGTTGCATTGTTAAAGCCCAAAACCTCGATATTTATTATGACTGTTTGAAAATAAATTGGATATAAATAATGCCGCTTATAATCGTAAAATTCACAAAATAAAGGTAATGTTTACTTACTCTTTAGAACCACATCACCACATTGTACCATTAGTACCAACTGCTGGGTTATTATGCCTAAACTCGAAAGCAGAAGTAAAATATTGCCTACATTAAAATACCTGGGAGTAGTTAAATTACCTGGAAGGCCAACATTTATTTTTAAACAAACTAAATGGTGTAGAACACCACTAAATTTTAAACCTGCCACTTTTACTTTCCCTACCAATCACCTAGTTGATAGAGGAAGTATTGGATTCTACCTAAAAATTCGATATAGGAATTTCAGTAGAAATGTTTGTTTTGAAACTTCTTGAATTCAAAAAAAGTATATTAAAAAAAAAGGTCCGCATGTGCATGCTTCTCTGTCTCTCTCTCTCTCTCTCTCTCTCTCTCTCTCTCTCTCTGTGTGTGTGTGTGTGTATGCGTTCCCGCCTGTGAACAGCATAACTCAAAATTGAAATGTTGATAAATACCGAGCTTGGCATTTATACCTTCCAAAGATGCAATACGAAGATTTTCAAGAAAATCCCCCTCACTAACTATCCTTTATATAGACATTTCGTTCTTTACCGACCCCACATTTTCTGTACTTCCATTGTCATTTCCCTTCAGCTTTCATCTGGTTGGCTGTTTCAAGGTTGCAAGTGTCGGCGGGAGTCTCGGCGTTGCATGGCAGGGGAAAAGGATACTCTAAGTTGCACTTCGTCCCCCTGTCTTCGAGTCCCGGGCCCCGCATGGGATGGGCAAGCCTGCAGGGGGGAGCCAGTTGTACCACCTACCGTCCGGGGAATTTGAATCTGGAAAAAGGTGGGATCCTCTGCCCTGGTCCGGCCGCCCTCTGTATCCTCTCACCCCACTCCTCCCTGCTGGAAGCGCCCCATCAGGGGTTTAGACATAGTAGATATTCGTAGGTCGAGGTGTTAAGCCCCTCTCTTCTCTTAGTCCTAGTCCTTTGTTTTAAATTTTTTAAACTATTTACGAGATATACTTTGTCATTGGTTTAAATTTCCAATACTGTATACTTTTACTCGCTTTACTACGTACTTACAGTAAGTAGATGAAGTATTATATTCCAATCAGAAATTCGATGTCGATATTTCACAGAAATACATGTTTTGAGGTCCCTGAACCCAAAAGGGATTTTTAGAAAAAGGTCCGTATGTTTCTGACTATGAACAGTCTAACTAAGAATAGAAAAGCCTGTTAAATTCGAAACTTTGTATATAACTTCAGGATCTTCTAAGATTTTGAAGAAAACCCCATATTCTAAACTATCCTTTATAAGGAAAATTTTTTTCCTCAAAAATGGCTTTAACAATTTTGATTAAAATGCCATATGTTTAAGCTATTTACATGGGAAAAATGTGTATATTAATATTCTTGGAAAGCTTGTGAAAGCTGCTTATTCTGAATGATATTTATATAATTGGTAAACCGTAAGTTATAGACAAAATCTTCTTATACAGCGAACTGTATATGTCGTCGAGCACATAATTTATGTCGAATAAACTGTGTTATAGCCTAAACCATTTCCGGGATATTCTTTGATATTAATTAGAATTTTCAAATACTTTATAGTTTCTCAGTAACAAATCTCTATTCCTTTCCTTTCTATCTTCCTTTGTTTTCGTGTTCATAAAAAGAAGACAGAATTTCAAAGCCATCATATGACGACCGCTTTGAAGAGATTTGACTATCGCTTTGGTTTGCTGTATTCTTCCTATATCTACAACAAAATGTGTTAAATGACAATGAGGATTTATTCATATTAAAAGAAGTAGATAACATAATACTAATCTTGTAAGAATAGTTCATAGAAGTCAGTAGGAAAAGTCACGTGAATGCAACACATCAAAATTATCCAACTGCAAATCCTTATTAGCTTTTTTTTTTTTTTTTTTTTGGGTTATCAAAGACAAAGTAATTTCAAAACCATCACATAGCGACACACTGTATCTAGGCATTCCTCTTATGCCTACAACTTAACTCTGTCAACAAGAAGCGAGAGAAGAATAAGCATTTCTATGAATAGGTTGTAGAAGAGTGAGGAGAGAAAGTAAAGTGAATGCAAAATATCAAATTTGTGTTTAATTGTGCAACTGATTTATCTAGTATTACTTTATTGTAATGAATCAATAAATAATTGTACAAGAATCTTTTTAAATAGCTCCTGTTAGCAATATTTGTGTTTATTTTAAAAGTCGAATATTCATCAAATGATTGAATAGAATAATCGAATATGTCAAATAGAACAAACTGTTCGAGTAAGTGGCTGTTTTACGACAATGAATATACCAGCTGTGAAAGCACGGCGTTTTTATAACCACTATATCCAAACGCGTACACAAATAGGTGCATTATATGGTATATACTGCAATACAAAAGCACTATGTAACCTTTGCTCGCATACACACACAAAAAAGAAATACGTCGGCAAGGGCTGTTTCACGAAAAGGTGTGCGGCTCACCGGCGACGACAGTGCTGCCATGTGGTACCATGAGGTACTAGAAAGTGTTTCTCCGTCTCATACTTTTCAGATCAGCAGTATGACGGTGGTTATCAACAGGTGTGGAGTGAATGTGCGCGTGCGTAGTTTGCCTGCTTCCCCGGCGTGCTTGTTGTGACAGCAGTGCTGTGTTTATAGTGATAGACCGGGGTTGCGGCGGCACGTGTTCTTCACATCTCTAACATAAGTGCTAAAACCGCCGTCGTCAGTACATTGCCTGTCACATGTGACATATACCACTGTGTTAATGAAATACAAACACACCAAAAGTGCCTTATTTACGGAAAACAAGAGCAATAATTGGATATTACGACTTAATACATGTGTTATTGCAGTGACTAAAAATAAACACGTAAAGTTTGCTGTTTTTGAGACTGGTTATTAAAAAGTGTTAAATTTTTAACTTATTACGAGCTAAAAAATATTTTTGTGAATGAGATTAGAAGAATGGATACATATATTTATGCTGATTGTATAGTTAGCTTCAATCGATTGTATATCGAATGAAAAATCGATTGTCAGAAATCTGGAACAGTGAAGAACATAAACAATCTTCCCTCCATATAAAGAATGGCGCAGTTTTTTGTTATCGGAGCAGCGAGCAAATGGAGAATTATTGGTGCTGATAGTGATTAAAGATTATCGACGGATGTGATAAGATAATCGGACAGAGTGTCAGTTTAATCAGAGGTTTTGCACGGTTCAAGCTGGCGGCTAGCGGGGACGAAGATTGCGGCGAAGCGGTCAACCCTTTCGCCGCAACCTACACGTAAGTAGGGTACAAATTATATACTACTGTCTTCTGGGTTGCTCGAGGAATTGCGGTTCCTTTCACACTCTTCAAATTTTATTTCTGCCTCAAATTGCCAACTTTCGTTGCGCAATGAGGCGATATTAGCTATAACATTAAATTTGCACGAATAATTACCAGTTTTGTTTGAATGCTTCGATGTTTAATGCATTTTATTAATACTCTTAATAACTTTCTGCTGTTTCAAATTGCCATATGGCAAAACAATATTAACTTTCGATGTAAAATGAGTGAAATTATAAAATAAAATTGAAGCAATAACAGCATGAATATCGAAGAGTTTGCAATGAAGCAGTGATAAAATGAAATGCACTACTGTAGATTTACATTTTATGCACACGACTTTGTAAACTTTCCATTTTACTGAATTTTATTAGTAAGCGTGCTCAGGCGAACCCCTAAATATTTTCAATTTTCCCTTTAGTGAATTTCTTCCCAAAATAAGTAAGCATAGACACTTGTGGATTCAGCAAGAATCAGTCGAGAAGTCAGGGACCAAAATTTTCTTCTCAAATTTACAGTTTAAACCACACCGATAATGTAAACCACAGGTTCCATTAATTAATTGTAAACCATTTATTCCAAATAACGCTTTATTTAAATAATTACTTTAACCATCTTGAATTAAAACTCAAATTAGCAACTTGCATTTATTTTTTATTAGTACTATAAAACCATAGTTCGCGCTTCCCTTACAGAAATAGTGTACTGCATTAATTAATTTTGTGTGTAATAGTGAAACAGACAGCTACGAAGGTAATTACATTTAAATTCCATACAAGTGATTCCCTAAAATTTCCAACGCGTACTTATTTTGCAGATTTTGGTGTGTTCTAACAGAAACCACTGCTGTATTTGCGTTTGTTTTCTTTCCTTCCTACTTCTCTTTTTGTCTTTGTGTGACGTATCTGATAATATGTCCCCAAACCGTTAAAAATCCCTGTTTGCATGATATAAGGTGAAATATTGCAAGTAATTTGATTATATATTTAATTCTGAGGAAAACAATATAGAAGTAAGTACCTGCAAATACGGAGAGTTATTTGACCTGGGTGTACCAAACTTTATAATCCTTTCAATGGTTTATTTACATTTACGCAACTCTGAATTTTATGAATAATTGATGGGTGGTAGCTAGGTTTGGTTGGGTTTTGCATAATATTCATTGTTTTAAATGTTAAAACACACCGATATAATTAATCCAATCCCTAATCAAACTTGCGAATGTATCATATCCCTATTTGCTTACAGAGCTATATGATGGTCAAAAGGGACAATTATCGAAAGGGACAGTTATTCATTTGCGGCATTGTGTGTGCAAATATTAACAAATGAATGACGACGAAAATTTTTTGCGCCTTAAAATGATATTATTGAAGTTGTATAAAGAAAAGAGTTTAATTATTAAACGATTTATTTTTTCAGATAAACCGTCGAGCAAGATAAGTTTTTAATTTCGTGCCGCTGTTATAATTTCTCCTTTGGGGCAAGAAATTAGAATACCAAATAGTATATCATGTTATTGGGACCGAACTCGTGTTACGTATCAATTTTATGACAATAGATTCAGTCTTTATTGAGTTATATGCCAACATACATAATTACATACACACATATTGTTTCAAAAATACTATCTCTGGTTATTTACCCGAAATTGAAATTTAACAGAAGCATTTTAGTTACAGTTTTATTATGGGTGAAAATTAATCGTGTTTGCTTAGTGCCTACAACCCGCTTGTGCGTTCAGAACATATTAGCAGATGGTTTACCACTGATAAAAGTTGTTTTAAATGCATAGATAATTAACAAGGGAGGTGAGGAGAACAACTAGCATATGTTTTCCATTCCAAAGGGGACCCACAACAGAATTTCTATACTAACCTGTTTTCGAGATGGCGCCTTCGCTTACGTTCCATGAACATAAAATTAACTTCGGCTATTCAGCAAATAGGTTTGTCACGTTTCTTATTTCTTTTAATTATACCACGAAAACTTATGTTTCAAACTGAGAAACCGTTTCTTTTTATACTATAGCGATGACTTATGTTAAGACGAAATTAATGTTTTAATTACTGTTTTGGGGTTAGGAAAGTAGGGAAATTAATTTTTTCACATTGGAGAAGGTTTATTAATTACTGAACTTATTTATAACATGCTTAATTTCACTTATTTTCATGCTTGAAAACAGTGCTAGAAATTCAACATAAGGTATGCTTTTACTTTAATTATTTTACGGGTTCGTTTTTAACAAGTACAACATGCACATTTTAGTATTTCGAATTCTTTACATTATTTTAATTTACTTAGAAATATGGTTTGCTAGGGTTAGGTGAAATAAAAACGATCTTATTTCTAATCTATGCTACATTTTCACGCATGCAATATAGAAAATTGATTACAGCTGATCATTATTTGAGATTGTTGCAAACCTAATAAGCTTGTCATTCAGTACAAATAATAAAACCTTACAAAACAATATAACAGATTCATATTATAGGTGTTTTATTCTAAACAATTTATCATTCAGATTTTCAGTGTGCGAATCCAGGAGGTTTGTGAAGGTATATTACCTCAATAGTTGGCCCAATAAGAAAAGAATCAAAATTTACATTAAAGTTACATAAAACATTTAATATATATATAAATTCACACATATTTATTCAAATTTTGCTATAACAACATTTATCTACTAAAACCTGGCAATGTAATTGAAATAAGCATTTTCGGTAGCATCTGATACAGACTTTTATACTTACAGGAATAGTGAACTCACAAAATCCTGGAATTAAATGTTCTTCCACACAAGCTTGTTGGACAAGGTTGGAATCCTGTTTCCCTTTCTTACAATTTTAGGTAACTATGAATGCTATGCAGACACCTGCCAAAACACAGTTCAAAATTGGTAATTTAATTCGATAAAAACGTTAATTTAGTGCTTAGTGATAAACAAACTGAAAAACAAAGTTATAAAATATACTTTATTGGTTGTTCCTTTTCTTTCTTTTTCATTGAAATGCTCATATATCTAACATTTCTTTCGGAGATGCACATATATCTATACTTTACTCCAAAATTCTCCTTCAACATTTTGTTGAATTACACGAGTGTTACGAAAATACCGATTTTAGTGCTAACTTTATGCAATAACTTTTACTTTTGTGGCAAACAAATATTTTAAAACTATTGAACATCTTGTGAAACTAAATTTAAAAAATAGCAAAGCAAAATTTCAGGAACAGCGTACATTTTAAACGTTACTTTGTTGACCTTTTGTTATTCGATGTAGCCGTGTGTAGTTCCAGTTTTGTGTAGTTCAAATATTCGGTGACGCGAGTGACACAAAACAACTGCCGCTCTGTAATGATAGGTGTTTATTTTATTTGTGAGACTAATATATGTTGGCACTAAGAAAACAAAATAGTAGATTATATACAAGGAATAAACCCACTTTTAACACGTGTGGCATATACTATTTTTAGACAGCGTCGAACCTGTAAAATATCAATAATATTATATTGATTCCTAAAACTAACAGAGATCACGTTTAGAACGTGAAGAAAAATGGCGTTAAAAAAGCGAGGTGTCAGATGATTTGATGATTCGCTAGCAGTCATTTTCAGTGAAATTATTTTCAACGTGTTTTGCCTTACACAAGTCAATGAAGCGATTAAACGCTAAATTATATTACTTTCTGGATTGTTTCGTTAAATACTTTTAGTGTTATTCTTTCTGCTGCTTCTGTAATTTCACTTCCATTTTAGTGTCTTCTGAATTCATAATTTCCGCCATTTAACCATTGTATAGGTTAGATAGATAAAACAATCATGTTTTAGATCTGTAAAAGGCTTTCAATGTAACCTATAGGTTAACCCTACAACGAATTGCGATAAACTGAAGTATGACGATTTGTACAGATAATGCAAGCGCTATAAGAAGTTAATAATGTAAAAAGAATAATGAAAAGTAAAACCTAACCAAACCAAGTGAGTTATTAAACATGTGCAAATACAAAGGGTAATTGCCATGTGACGGATTTGAAACCAAAACACGATAATCGTGTGCACTACGTTAGAAGTTCTGCTTTTAGGGCATACCGTCTAAAAACTAATTTAGATGCATATGTTTTTATTGTGGAAAAAATGGCTGTGTAGTTTTATGGCTGTCTCTTAGTTAGGACTCTGTATCCGTAAGTAAATGTGTTATTTTCTTAAGTATAAACAGAGACGTAAAAGAAAGCAAAAAAGTAGTAAACAACATTTCGCTGGGTAAATGTGCACATTTTTCTACTAAATGTTTACAGACTTACAAGATAAAACAGGTAGACAAAATGTAACGTTCTATTCATAACAAATTTAAGAGCAGGTAACAATGCTGTGTTCTCAATAAATGTGTTCTAAAACCGCAATCAAGTACTATCCATAAAATGCATTTAGTACACGGCAAGATTGTTTTATTTCATGTTTAATACAAATATAAAATACTATTCATTTCTCGCCAGTTAAGCTAGCGTTTCAGCATTTCATACATAATTCTGTTAAACGTAAACCAAGGTTTCTTTAGAATGTGCTGCTCTATACAAATAGTTTCATTAGATTATTCACACTTTGTTTGCAAAGCAGATGTACTTTGCGTGTTCAGTTTTTTAGAAAAAGTGTCTAAAACTACTACTCCCCTTTGATTCTACTAGCCGTAAAGGATTGTACAAAGAACAGAAAATATAAATGCTGTATAACAATCTTCAACCAATAAAACGATGAGAATCGACCAAGCGGAAAATGAAATATAACTTTAGAGTTTTTTTTAAGTTTTAAAGTAATTAATATTTATCTCATCAGTTAAATTGTGCTGTCCTTTTAAAAATATCTTGTCTTTATTTCTGTAAAATTTAGACATTTTTGTTAGCATCTCTTATGTTTCTGGGTAAGATTATCTATTTGCCACATGCTGATTTGTTTTTAAGTATCAAAAACTTGTTTTTGAAAGTTAGCACAACTATTTTCCTAATTTATTTGACAATAATATATATTATTTTATATAATTTGTAACATTTATTCGTGAAGTATTTTAAATCCGCACTGCAATTCTTATTTTTTTGAGTTTGTCAATTAAATCGAAGCCGATATGTACTTAAACGAGATCTGCATTTTTTTTTTTGTGGCGAGATTTTGTCTATCTCTTACGGATTACTAGTTTACTAGTCATTCAGGATGAAGGTGACTTCACAGGGTATTTCAAGAAAATTCAATATATTAATATTATTTGTCTTGCTGATATCGTAAAAATAGGATATTTTAATCAATCTTTAGACCCATTTTTGATAAAATAAAAAATAACGAAGTTTTTTCTCTGTAAAGAGTAGTGTGGCGGTAGGGAATTTTCTTGAAAATCTCCATGTCGCATCCTGGATATTGTTGAACTTAAATACCAAGCTTTGTATTTAACTGACTTTTCGTTTCTGAGTTATGCTGTTCACACACACACACACACACACACACACACACACACACACACACACGCGCGCGCGCGCGGATCTTAATATACAGTTTAGGGAATCCTAAAGCACTATTTCCGGTGAAACTTTCGTATCCAATTTTTGGATGGAATGCAATACTTACTCTGGTTACTATAGGTAAGTATAGAGAAAGTAAATAGGCATATTTTCTTGTTAAATGCGTGAATTTGTATGGTATTTGATTTGTATTGTGATAAACACAATAAATGATCAGAATTCGCCAACAACTGCCGCTATAACGCCTTCAGTATCGAGCAATCGCGGCATGATCGAATCCGAGTACGCCATAATCGACCTGTATGTTTATAGAGTGAAAATTTTCATTTGTTTACGATTGCAGGGGATTCAAAACAAAATGTCAACTAAATGATTTATTCCAACTTCATGCCTTTTAAGTTGTTTTATCAATAAATGCTTAAATCCAGGATATTTGTATTTTATTTTGCTAACATCTTCTAATATTTTGTTTTTACTTTGCTTTTGAGGTCTAGGCATACCCCGCGATGTGGCGATTTATTTGTAAAAAGAACAAATAGAAAAGCTTTATTGTGTATATATCATAATAAAAACAATTATTTTATAGAGTTTAACACTAAAGTATTCATATTTCTCGAGGTTTTGAACTTAACTCCATAATCTTGAAAACTTCTTGTGGTATTACGTATAATAATCGAGTGACGAACTCATGAAATTTGTGTACACATATAATATACTCCGTCATCGTTTAAATTGATTAGAATCCATCAATTAGGTATTGCAAAGTAATAAAAACAGTACTTGAAATCTAATCTCTCAGCAGAGTTACGGCAACGTAATCGCGTTCGTTGCATTTTGAAAATGTTTATAAAAGAGGGGGAACTTTTTAAGAAGGCTGTGGCGGCTTTACTGATCCAGTTGCATTGTTCTTAAATGCGTTTATATTATTATACTGCCATTGTTTCAATAGGTATGGGTTTTGTGCACCAAAAGCGAGCACAATAATTAAAGACGATACATTGTTGCTCATAAATACCCATGATGGCTTGAAATTAAAATGGTCTTTAATTTATTGGTCGATATTAGATACTATGACGTGGAATCTACATTATAAACTATTTGTCGACACGTACGTACGAAACATAAGCTTATTAAAGTGATTTTATTTAATTATCTTTAATGATTTAATAAATGTATTTAGGTACGCAATTAATTGACTGCTATGGACATATTATCTATCCGCTACAATTATTTCAATAAGTATCGGTTTTGTGCAGACATAAGCGAGCACAGTGATAAAAAAAGATAAATTGTTGCTGATAAATACCCACGAAGGCTTCAAATTAAATATTTTCTTCAATTTATTGATCGATAGTAGGTATTATGACGTGGAATATATATTATAAACTATTTATCGACACATACATATGAAACATAAGCTTATTAAAGTGATTTGTTCTAATTATCTTTAATTATATAAAAACTGGATTTACGTAATTAATTGACTGCTATGGAAATTTTCTCTTTAAACTAATCGTAATGTCATATGTGTATTTTTGCGACGGCACCGTAAAATGCAGCTCATTAGTAGCTCAGTTGTGTTTACCTTTTTCATTTTAGTTGAACAAATGTTATTGCTTTTCACAGATTGATTCTAATTACTCAGTATTACATGCTCTTAAAAATCCTACATAGAATATTTTCTTTGTTATTTGTAATTTAATTGAATTTTTTAATCAGAATTACTTTATGTAAGTGATTTTATTAGAAAACAACCATAGTTTACAGAGATTTTCCATCGTTACAAATTTTGATCGCTTTTTTAATTTAACTTTTTACGCAGTTGATAGTTTGTCATAAACCATAATTTTTTCGCGTGATTTGTGTACACAGCTGAATACTATTTAAATACATTATTTGTATTGGTGAAATAAATATTTTACGGAGTAGTTTTAGTGTAAAGTAAAGAAATGACTAGGTAAATAAAATCTTCGGTACAAAATTTTTCTGTTCTATTAAAATAAAGGAACTAATCCAAAGATAACCACAGTTCTATTTATAGAGTTTTAAAATACAAGGCCTCCAACTTGCCGATTATTCCAGTATTTTTATAACTAGTTCCGAAAGCAACGCTCTGATCGCTGTATATTGTGTTACTTCAAAACACTACAAGCATGTACAATGCGAGATCTCTAATGCTTTAGTGCTTCCTAGTTTCAATAGATGGCTTTTATGCCGCGTTTAATCATATAGTCTATACAGCAAACCACATGAAGGGATGAATAATGAGTTGTTTATATGTATAGAGTCAAAATTGCTAGTTATTTAACGATTCTTTCTTATTTCTGTACATGTTAGCTAAGTTGTAAACATTGCAAACTGGTGAAAGATGATCAGAGGAAATCGTCTTCCGATACTGTTGGATAGCAACGAAAAATCGCGACTTGGTGGAAAAACAAAAGTCAGGCGAGCAACAGTAAACCAAAGAATAGTTTTTATAAATAATAAGTGATCGTGGGATGTATTTGAGTGTTATTTGAAACTAATATTTTTGAAATTGAAACTGTCTGAACAAAATAAGTGACGAGAGTTAGAGAATGTAGTAACGCCATAACCTTTAAACTCAAAAAAGGAGCTATATAGTGATTTCTGGATATTAAATATGACTTAATTTGGTTAATGTAATATAAATAGTGCCTTCGAATCACGTTTTTGTTTCTTTTGACGTCAACTGTAATGTCTGTCACAGTTGACCCGCACAATTGTTTGCGTTCATTGTAAATGGAATTCCCATTTAGCAAACTTTAATTTCATGTTAACAATTTGTCTTCAGACAACTAGACTAGAATAATGACGAGGACTAGTACGTTCTTTGTTTATCCCTAAATTTTCTTTATATATGTATAAGTCATCATATTCAGACTTAAGCGGTATTTATGTTGACTGCTTTTACATATTTCAAATGTTAGTGCAATAAACTATATCAGTTTCTTATATACGTATTAATGAACTATCCATCAAGCGTTTTCTTTTAGAATAGTTTACAGAGTGAAATTTCGCTTGAAGGATTTATTTATTTATTTCTCTCCCACGCACCTCCTGCTAAACATTAGAAGAGAATTGTGGAAAATAATTTTAGTTGCAAAATAAGTTATTTAATTTTTTGTTTTGTGGAAAAACGTTCCGCCAAATTCTCCCGCTGATGAAGTTATGCAAAACAATAAACAAAGTCCTCGTGGTATATTCTAAATGTCTTAGAATATGAGAATACTGCCAACTATGCAATGAAAAATAAATAATAAATGATACATAGGTATATACACTAATTTGATTATGGGTAAACAGATAAAATCAATCAATCATTAAACGCAAATAAAAGCAATGTGCCGCTAAGCATAAACAAGTAAATAATAAATGAATAGAGATGGGCATTTATACACGCAGGAAGAGAATTTTACAAATTAGCATATTTTTTAGTGTATATTATTTTTAATTCAAGCACATTTTCCTCCCAACTAAAACGACATATTCTGTGCTCGTTTTTAACAAATTTTAGTGCATAAAACTGCATAAATCATAGTCTTATATGACGATGTTGCATATTTTTATGGAATTTATGCTTCAAAATGCGTGCATGAGCAAGAACGTAATAAACTTTTTTCTGAATGTCATTACCATCGAATTTGTTAAATTTTATCGATATTGTTGTGATTAACGTAAAGTTAATAATTCTATTCTCCTTTTGATGCAACTAAACGGTTGTTCAATAGTTTACCCGCTAGTAACGATATCGTACCCAGGATGTTGCGGTTTGGGAACCGTGGCGTTAGACTTCTGTTACCTGTTCTAGCCTTCTGTCTAGATTACAAGGTGGGTTTTCCGGTGACAAAACAAGGATTAAAAACAGATTAAATCATGTAGCGTAGATAAGAGTATTTGTAGGAACTCTGGCTCACTTGCTATGTGTGTACCAGTGTTTCAGAATTAATGTCAGTGAACCTGTTTTAATATTACGTAAGGTTGTGAACAGACATTTTGTATTGCAGGCGGAATTATTGTCTAAAATTAACATTTTAGGGAAAATGAATAATTTATGAATAATTAAAAAATATGTTTTTAACAATAAACAATAATTAATTGCAAGGTTTTGCACAGAGAAATAGGTAGAGTGAAACTTCGACCTATAAGTTATTTTAAAATTAAATTTCCGCAGCTTTTACCTTATTTTACATGCATATTCCGTGGACTAACAACAACTATTTTCTACTCTATGGTATTCTCAACTAAAAGTAAAAGCTTTCTTCGTAAGCATGTTTTTATAACTCCAGTGTGTTCGTATTCAAGTACAAGAACTTTGTAAATTATTTTAATCTTTTAGTAATTTATGAAATGAAATTAGAAGGTGTTTTATAGAACATGTCCGTAAATGAGAATTGGACTTTTCAACAGTGAAAGAACTATCAAAATCGGTTGAGTGGTTTTTGAGCTTACCCTACATACACACACACCCACATACAAATGTTCTCTCTGTATAATTATTATTATTATTATTATTATTATTATTATTATTATAGATATAGATGTTAATTCTCAATGTGTCATTCTTTTCTGATTCTTTCATACGAATTTCTACTCTATCTGTTGGCATTATATATATAAAAATGAACAATAATAAATAAATAAAGGTTGATTATAAGTTTACATTTGACATTTAGATTATATAACGTTTTATTCTTCTCTTCTTTTCTTTGCCGTATAACGATAAGAGGTAGACAAAAACTTATAAAAAAATTGCAGAAACTTTAAAGGCACTCAATTTATTACTAACAACTCTTTTGGCATCGGCTATTTCCGAAATATCGTTGTTACTAGTTTAACATTTTCAATACTTTGTCACCATTCAGTTGTTTCTCGCCATGTCGTGCAAGGAGTATAGACTTTCAGAGCCAACATATAGCAACTGATGCAGTAATTTGTATCATAAATTATTTAAATGTAAAGAATGATTATAGTATGAATATGCATTTTTGTGTGACATTGATTTGAGATGTTTGTTGATTGTAATTATTGTTGAGAAGTGGGTTTATACTGCCTTACTGAAACTGACAATAATAGCGTGCAATAATGCAGCGAGGGGGTGAGCTGTTTATCATTATTAGAGACGAGGAAGTTACGTAATGTTGGCGCGTTTTTCTTAGAATTTGCTGGAACATCTTTTCCTAAAGCATATGTATTCATAATTTTCATTGGATATAAAAATAGACGCTAATGTTGGCGCGTTTTATTAGGCAATAGCAACTCAGTTATAATCTTTAGGCATATCGGGGTGTAGGAGTATAAAAAGGGCTAGGTTAGAGATATATCCCGTCAGTTCGTCGAAAATATTTGTATGCTACATGTCGCCTTCAGTCCAGCAGAAATATTACACGTCGGCTATCGATTCGCAAGTTACGCGTATCAGAGTTATGAAAAATCTCAAGTATTGTAAAGTTAATGATACAAAAAGTTGAAGTACGTGAATTAAGAATGATCAGTAAATAAGTTATTATAACAGTTTCAGTTTGGCGAGTGTCTAGATCAATGTGTAAGTGTGATAGTGAAAGTGTTCGACAATAAAAGTGTAAAAGAAATTCTTTCATCAGTGTTATCTTTGGATAAAAGATTCCTTTCCGTTTACACAACCTGTATAAAGAGATGTGCTCGACCAAAAAGATCATAGCTAGCCGGAGGACAGAGAACCAAAATTAAATAAAATAATAGTAGCATTCTTTAAAACAAACATTAATACTGCCGCAAATTGCTAACACCAGATGGAGCTAACACACCTAACAAAGAATCACGTCACAAAATGGCTTCACCACGTGGAGTAAACACACATACACAAACATTATAAGTAATACCGTCGCAAATTGGCTCCCAAACGTGGGGCTCAACTAATAAAAATAACCTTACAAGTATACCATTTCACAACCCACTGTTTAAACATATGATTCTCGCCACAGCCTCCTCTATCGCCCTTATATCTACAACGAAATCTGAAATTAAATATTTCTGCGACTATTTATTTTGTTTAACATAAGTAAATAGAACAACAAAATTCTGCAAGAATAGTTTACGGGAGCTACTTAAAAATAAACAATACTCAGTACGACAATCATGTGAATCTAACATATCAGATTTACATAGGGGCAATAGTTTTATTGCTTAAATAAGAAATGTATTACAGAATTGCAAATATTCTTTCAGACCCCGCGTGGTCGTAAAGAAATTATCATGATACAATTTATACAAGTTTTAATATGTTCAATTTGTGCTAAATATTTAACTTCAAAAACTCATACAACTTACTCCAAAGTTCACATTTTTGTTAATAATCAACATCTTTAGCATTGTATACTTGGTTCACCGGCAGTTAGGAGAAAAGGATTTAGGCAGATCCCCGAAGCAAGTACTGAACTATTAACAATATTCATCGAATTTCATATGAACCAGCTTTCGGTACTAGTGTTATACAAATGTTAGATTCCACTAGAAGTTTCTTTAACCTGAATTATACTTTCAGCAGGAGTTTCACCAGTTACCTCCATTTTGTTCGAAATGAATGAGCCTTTATTACTTTTCTACTACATACTTGCCTGTAGTAAGTATAGGAAGTATTGCATTCCACCCAATAATTCTATACGGATATTTCACTTGAAATACTTGTTTTGACGATCCCTGAATAAACAAAATTAGAAAAACGCCCGTGTGTGTATGTGTGTGCGTGCGTGTGTGTGTGTGTGTGTGTGTGTGTGTGTGTGTGTGTGTGTGAACAGTGTGGCTCAAAAACCAAGGTCGCTCAAATAACAAATTTGGTACCTATTTAACTTCAACATTTTCCAAGGATGCGACACAAAGATTTTTAATAAAATCCATCGAGTCCAAACTACGCTTTAGATGGAACATTTTTCGAAAGCTTTGATTCTCTCAAAAATGTCTCTAACGATTTTGATTAAAATGGCGTAAGTTTAAGATATTTTCATGACAAAAAATGTATATCTTGAATTTTCTGGGAATAACCTTTGAAGTCCTTTTCATTCTGAATGACTTTTGTATAATTGGTAAAACCATAAGAAAAATTACAAATTCTTACTACAATAAAAAAGTTGTAGATCTTGTTTTGTGGTGTTTTATTTTAGAGATATTCTTTGTTGGTTTTAATTTTCAAATTTTTCTAAGTGGAAAGTCGCTATTCGTTTTTTCTCGTGGTCATTCAAGGAGCATGCCATCACATAGTGAGCGGAGTTTTAAAAATATGACTATTGTATCCTTATACCTATAACGAAATGTTTAAATGTGTAATGAAAGTTTACACAGAGAAAGTCATGTGAATGCAACATATCTGGTTTCCTCATTTCTTACTCCCCTCCTTTGGTTTTACTGCTGCAAGGATACTGTAACATATCTTCTCAGCAATAACCTATACGGATTTTAAAACCACGAGAACCAAAGAATGTGTTATATAAATCTTTATATGCTGTTTTAAAGTAAATTGTTATATATGGTAAGCGCCAACCGGTTTTATGAAATAAATAGCTTAAGAATTTGGAATAAATAGCTTAAGCTATAAAACATAATTTAAAAATCTGGTGTTGTCAAGTCCAAAATGGAAACTCTGCTTGAAATCATGTTCAAAACATTGTCCTCCTAAAGGTTATTAACATTCTTTATATTTTGCAAAGTATTGATTGAGCGTCTTTATGTATCTAAGCCAGGACCTGGGATATACCATGCTTCTATGGTATAAGCTTTAAGAATGTTCAACTGTTATTCTACATTGGACTGGTCTGTAATTTCTGCTAACCCACTATGAGTCAAAAACGTCAAAAAATAACGCGCCTATCTACCACCTGGTTTACTCGTCTGGAAGAGGTAATTATTTATCATGCCAACCAGTTCCGTTTTCGCCCCACTACGTTTCTTGATAAAACTCTGGGAGAAAACAGTATTAGTTATAATACGTTTTTGTTTCTTTTTTTTATAGTCTTCTTTAACTTCTATGGTTATATTAGGGGCTTTAATTTGAGAAACAGCTGATAGTGTTGCAACTCTTCAAATTATTTTTTTGTTTTCCTTGTTATAAGATTGGATTTTATTACATTTCGGCATGAAACACTCGCATTCTCACTTCCATACTGCGGAATTTTAGGAAATTATTCTGGTTAAAAAGATCTAATGTGTTATATTCACATGACTTTCTATACCCTCTATCGCGTAATAGCGAATATACAAGTTATTCTTACTCATTTTTCTAATTACTTCATTTTAATCGAGATAAACCTTTCCGGAAATTGTTGCATTACACATTTCGTTATAGATACAAAGGGAATACGATAGTCCGTTTTAGATTGGACGCTATACGCTGGCCATACTCTTTCCATGACATCGCGAGAAACAACCGAAAATCCACAGGACTTTAAAAGAATGGCAAAGATACGAACAATCGAACCATTAATAATGAATATCTCGGAAATGGCTGATGCCACAAAAAAGTTGTTAAATAAATTGCGTGTTTTAAAGAGATCTACTTTTTTGTGGAGTACCTTTTCGTCTATAGCTAACGGCTTCATACGTTATTCCAAGAAAATTCAATATATAGAGTTTATTTGTCATGTAAATATCTTTAATATATGTTATTTTAATCAAAACCGTTAGAGCCAATTTTAAAAAATAAAAAATCCGAAAAATGTTGGAAGTAAGGGTAGTTTGAGGTAAGGGTTTTCTTGAAAATTTTCGTGTTGCATCTTTCGAAGATACGGAGACTAAATACCGAGTTTGATATTTATCCGACTTTTCGTTTTTGACTTTGCTGTTAACACAGACGTACCTTTTCTAAAATTACTTTTTTATGGTCTCAGGGGCCTCAAAACATGTCTTTACGATGAAATCTCGTATCGAATTTTTGGGTGGAATGTAACATCTTACTAGATACGTGCTGGAGAAAATAAAAATTAATCGCCCCCTGTCGGTAATCGAAACCGGAGCCTTTGCATTGAGGTTCCAGTATGCTAGGGGGTGGAGTAAACTACAACCCAATTCCCATGCCTCTTCAATAACTGCGTCTTCATGACCCACGTCTCCGATTTCAAATTCTTCTCGAAATACTGAATCTCTGCTATCGTCCATATTAATATTTTCACACAACCCGCTTTAATCATGGCATCAACCATAAAAAAATTGATTCAATTTCTCCTAAATTATAGTCTTACTCAGCTATAGTGTTAGTTACATCGTTGAATTGGCAGCATTGCGTTAACGAAAATACGAAAATCAGAAATTAATAATTCATTCAAAATAATAAAAGATACGATCGTGCGAAAAAATGGTATGTAATACACGTTTGTGCAACGCATAACAGAATCTTGGAAATAGAAATAGACTCGACCTCATTTCGTCTTTTCAAACGATTCCTCGATTGTAATAATGCACTTTCCACATTCATAGCGCAATATACACAATAATATCATTGTCAAAAACACGCTTAGGCAGTTCCTTTTTTACTTTCTCTGCCATTTACCTATAATAACTAGATCAAGTATTGTACTCCACCATAATTTTGTAGATATAAAGATTTCACCGGAAATACATCCTTTGATCCTGAACCCAAAAAAGCTGGTTTAGAAAATTATCCGCGTGCCCGCACATGCGTGTGTCTTTCTGCTTCTAAAAAGAAGTCAAATGAATGAATACCATACTTCGTATTATAAGCTCAGCATATTTCAAGGATGCATCTGGAGGATTTTACTCCCACAAAAAAGAAGAAAAGAAACTGGCAATTTCTACAAATTTCAATCAATTAACCTGAAATTTTCATCATATTTCAATGTAAATGCAACATAAAATTAATTTATATGGCCTCATGTACGTAACCTTCCAAGAAAATAACTTTCAAAAAATGAAAATTAAGTCTGATGTGGAATGCTCCACGTGATGAAAGTTTAAAATTTGAAAGATTGCATATTATTTCTCGAGCATAGTTCTTCACAATCAAACTAAAATTTCTTCTGAAAAAAATTATAAAGCATGAAACATTTTAAACTTTCTAAAAATCAAGCATGGAGTAAATTATTAGAACCATAAATCCAAAACTATTCTTAATCTGTATATCTCTTCATTATCCATCAGAGAACGTGTACTGAAAATGTAAAAGATATTTAACAAAAGCTGCTTCATGGGGAGTATTTAAAGTGAAAAAACATAAGAAAACAAAGTTAAGAAAAGCCAAGTTTAAAAATGCCAGCACTATTTATACCCACCAGTGCATGTTCGTGTTTTAGCATTTAAATGACCAGAAGTAAAAACAATAATTCGGTCTCGATTCTACAATGTTTCAGGATATTTACATAAACCTTTTCAAATTTTTCTAAAGTTCAATAACTAATACCCTTAAACACAGCATTTTTCGATATTTTTTATTTCCTCTAAAGCGGCTATAAGAATATATGCATATATTGAATTTTCTATAAATAGCCTGTGAGGTCCTATTCATAAAAACACTTGCTCATAGAAAAATTGCAGATCATGTTAAAATACCTATAGAATTTATATCACAAAATATTTTGTGGCATCAACATAAATATTCACTACTGCTAGTTTGAAATTCATACACATTTTAAAATGCTAAGTTAGCATTGCTTTGTTTCTCATCAGCCTAAGGATAGAGTGGTGTGAAATATCAAAGGCTGTAGAGCATATGTATCAAATCACGTCGACTAGCATTATCGTGTTTAACTGGTAATACAGAAAACAACTATTTTAGGATTAATTTATAGAATATATGCGAAAATAAATTATACTAGGTAGAATCTTTTCTAGTGATTGTGACATACCAAGCATATTCTCTCCAATTTTATGGTATTACTTATCAGTTTCTTTAAATAGTTAATAATAATAATATTAATCGTTTAAAATGAAAACTCGCAACTACTCAATACACATATGTGATACACCTTACTTTCCTTCTAGTTTTTCGTTGTAATGTTTTCGTGTCCTTAATACCCACCTATATCAGTATTGCTATGGGGTTGATGCTTTAATATTATAATTAATGTTAAACATTATTCCTTCACGTTTCTTGAGGAAAACAATCTGTAAACTCTATACAATAATATGATAATGTACAAATGCAAGTAAAATCACATCTTTTATGAAAAATATTCCACACATCTGTGAAGAAGCACAATGTATCTCTAAAAATCCTAAAATCCACAGTTTTAATCTGATTAACTCAAACTTTTAACCCTGACGGGATAATTTAATACAAAAAGTATAAATAAAGATTTTAAACTCAACCCTTTTCTGTATATTAGTACATTTTCTTAATTCATTTTATCAATATCAAATCACTTTATTACAAATAAAGAAATAAAAATGTTTTAAGTGATTGGGTATTGCATTATGTTATACAGAAATTTCCCTGAAATGTCATGTAAATTTATCAAAGTTGTAACACACAGAGTATGCTAAACACTCAAACGCTGGGGGAAAATTTATTATAAAACTTAATTTAATTATTGATAACGTGGTAATTCTTAAATGCCAACACACAGCCTAGAAAAGCTTTATATGGAAGCGTAGTAACGAATTATTTAATCGCGACTTTTTCAACAAACTATTCAGGTGCTTCGATTTTAGAATACTTTTAGAAGCAACAAAAGTGTGTTTTGTATACTTCACAATTGTCGCTGGATGTAACTTTTAAACCAGTATTGCGCGATTTTCCTTGGGAATATCGTTTAATGGCCTTTAATAGCATAGCTATGTGGTATAAACTTCCAACTGGGCACAAAATAACGTCCTGATTACGCAGTAAGGAAAGTGGAAGTAATATTTACATATATAGATTTGCTACCAGAACTTGTATTGGTGGTTGTTTGTTTAAAAATAACTATTAATTGTTTCTACATCTGTGTTAAATTATAGATTTGCAGAGAAAAAGTGTAAAATACAGTGCATACTTTTTATCTTCATCCGCTCGCGGACGCAGAGCAGCAATACCTAGCGTAGTTGCACGGATCCTGTATGCGAGCGGGGTAAGATAAAAGGTATGAACTGTATACTCACTAACGACTTCTATCCAATTCTGTGAATAAGAAAGCTTGCATTATTTGTGTTTATGGGAATACACCGCTAAAATCTAGTTTGAAAAGCATTCTATCAATGTAGCTGAACGTTAAATCGTAAGTTTATCTTACCTGAACATAGAATGGTTTTAAATGTCATTCCGATATGCTTTTTAGTTTCAAATTACTATCAAAAATGAAGTTTTATGTCCTTTGCGAAATGTCATGCGATAAAGTGTTACAAATAACCATTCTTTAAAATATTAATGTCATTAATCTGATCATAGCACACATTTTTATTTCAGCTTTAGTTCAAAAGAAATTAATTTTAAATATCATCATTACAAATTCCTGGTATTTAATCTTCCTTATTGTTTTCAAAATGAATACCTTAAAACGATGCAACACTGGAAGTTTATACAAAAACTTTAACATTTCGACAAATGAACAAATTTCAGAGGAATTGGATGCAACCTCCAGTGTTCAATATTTTAATAAGCAAAAGTGCCAAGAGAAGCTTCTGCTAAAAACTCAAACTTTACAAAAGGATAATATTTTGATTTCTGCCTGTTACCGTATTGCATATAAAATAAAGGTAAGCATCCGCGCTATCAAAAGTGAACATGTATTACGAAATGAGTAATTTTTTTCAATAAATTTCGTGATTTAAGTCTTTAGAACCTATCATTACAATATGAGGACTTAATAGCCAAAATTGACTTGTGGTCTTTGGAAGTCTGAAGGCGTCATCAAATGCCTTTAAACACACTGTGTGGTATTTTGTTTATTCTGAATATTAGTTGAAATACAAATATTCGCATCAGATATGTGTTTTATTTAACTTTCATGCTTCAAGTACGTCGCTTATACTAGAAAGACGAGCTTAGAATCGCCTCCTGTATATATTTTGCTTCTTGTGATGCTGACATCCTTAGATTTCCTCCACTATTGCTCCCCTATTTTTATTGAATTTTTACTGCACTTTGGACTTTGTGTCGTGGAATTTATATACTAAACCATCGTTCACTGCGGATAACAAAATTTCTACCGAGGCCTGAGGTCTTTTAGGTAATGCATCGGTGAAATTTTACTAAAAAGATGACGGAAAATCTGGATCTTTACTTATATGTTGCACAATTGTTCTCTTAATATCCACCATTTAAACAGCTCGAATTTTATTGCCTATTCAGGCAGTCCCATGCCTTTTGAGTGAAGCGCATGTTAAACTTCAAGTTCATTTTTCTTTGTCCCCTTCCCAAAATTTGTCGTTATCCAAAATACTCTACGTATCACAAGTTTTAATTTAGATGATCGAAATTTTCAGGAGAACTTCAAAGAATACGGATTTTAAATGGTCGTGCACTTTAAAAAGAATATCTAGAAACTCATTTGAAATTAAAGATTCTCTGTAATTCTGGTTGGAATATTTGAAAAATCAATTAACACGTACACAAGACAACATTCATCTAGCAGACACGCTAGTTAAAATGAATCGACAAAGTGTTTCTTTGTATTGGCTTTTTCATAATAAAATACATTTTAGGAAAGACACAATAAACCGTTTGGCACAAGGAATATTTCAAACCCATTTATTATAAATAACAAAATAATATCTAAAATACGGTTTCGTACGTTACATTTGTTTTATATTCTACGAAGGTGGTAAAAACTTTAAATTAATCAAAGGAAATTCGTAGACTTCTACTTTTTTTACAGATGCTTTGCCTTAATAACGATCTCGTGAAGGTTCGTATCCCGCCAGGATCTTTCCTATTGGTTTTTCTCTCCTCATAAATGGCAACTGCCAGCTAGGTACCTTAAGTTTAGGTCTTGAATGTTTCCTTCCCACAAAATTTCCTTTCCCAGTTATCATTTCATGTGTGCTGTGTTCCAAAAAAAGGGGAGCCTACGAGAAATTTAGTCAGACTGTCGGATAGCACAGGCATTGACCTCCGTTCATATTTTCATGTAAACAAATATGCAAATAAACACTTTTTGAACTATTATCACATTTCATTGTTGCTTTTCTTTATTTTATACTCATGATGAACTAATTTTTAAATTCAACAAAATGATTACGTTTTGGAATAATAGCTTTGTGTCATTGTTTACCTGTTTATGTATTTATTGTGGCAAAGCTAAGATCACTGGGTCTCTCTTCTTCTATACCGTCATGAAAATAGCTGTACAACGTAAACACAAGGTAACAAACACGGTACTATTATAGCAAGCATGTATCTGACTCTCTAAAACTTGAACTGGTAAAATCAAGTGATCTTAAGGAAACACAATTTCAGAAATTATCATTGTTATTGATTTCTTGATAATTTAGATAATAGTAATCTATGCATCAAGATTATCTTACCATCATAAACTGTAGCAAATAAATTATGAAATAATTTATCATCCATAGTTAAAATAAGTGAGACCGTCTTAATACTGTATTTCATTTGTTATTACCTGGCGTGTTGAACAGATAAGTAATGTATTCCCTTCCTGAGAGAGAGAGATGAGCAGGTGTTTCGAACTATGATCTAGCTATTATCACCACAGCCTATTATTTCCATCAGTAATTGTAAATTCAGATCTTAATTATTCTATATATAATCACGTACAGAGGTTTTTGCAGCATTGTTAGTCAGAGAAAAGAATATCACAAAATGGTTTCATCTTCTCTCTATAAGCCAGGCGACTTGGAATACCTGCATTACGTCATTGTTATTATTGGCATGTCTCCCATAATGCGCCAATTATGCAGAATATTGGATAAAGGAACAACCTTATAATATTAAGATTGCATAATAATAATAATAGTAATAATAATAATAATAATCACATTCTGCATTAAGGTTAAAAAAGGATTAATGATGTAACCTTGAATATTTAACTCCACGCTAACATTATTCTGTCTAAAGCGTGTAAAATGATTGCTTGCGAAAAGCTCTTAGGGTATGGCAGTATTTGACATCCTGTAGCAGCGAGTTACTGAGGCAGGCAGTGGTTGCTATTAGAGATAACGGGTGAAGTGCTGTTAGGTGCGAAAGAATCGATAATACGCATGACACAGAAGTTTATTTTTGGAACGGTGAATTTTCTGAGATTATCCACATTTACACAAAGTCTTCGTTGAATAGAGAGGGAATATTCTCAAGGGAAGCGTTCGAAAAATCAAACGTCATTCATTACGTTTTCAAATTTTAATACTATATGCATCTTGTTAAAACTGTAAACAACAATGGCCCCAATATATATTTCTGTAAAACTAAAACAAGAATTCTATTAAACTGTATAAATAGCAGGCAACGTCTGCTAACGCTTAAAACATTAGAAACAAAAGTAAATCTTATTTAACACTTACATTAATTTCTCCCTTATTAACAAGCAAGTAAAACTTGCCATAGTGATTTAAAAATGTGATGTGTAAGTCTCGCATGACCTTCTCTAACCTTTACCAGCATAGACGTATCAGTTATACACTATTCTTAGAAAACATACGATTCACTTTGAATTAATTATAAAGTAATCTTGTGAAGAAATTGTTTCGAAAGTAATAGGACTTGATTTCATTGAATATGTGGACACGCCACTCATTTATATCACTAGTCGAAATTAAAATTAAATTGAGTTTTATTTATGGATGCTCTTTAACTACTATGCTCTTAGCGTCCCATTCTACGTTGGGCGTGAAAGACTGGAAATTTTGCTCAAAGGCCTCTTTATCACGCTTGAGGTTCTTTAACGTGCCGTAAATGTACGACACGGGATCACCGGCTTTACTTCCCTTCCGAAGGAAGCCATGCTATGAATGTTTACGGCGGAAAAAAATCCATCGCCCTCCGCCGAGTTTAAACCCGCGACCTCGGGAATTAGAGGCTAGCATAGTAACCACTACACCACGGAGGACTTTACAAGTCGTATCTATACGACTCGTATAGATTACTCGTATCTATAATAGGTAAAGGAAGCAAGAATTCGATATGAGGTTTCACCAAAAATATATGTTCCAGTCCTCCTGAATCGAAAAATAATTCTCAGAAAAGTATCCGCGCGTGAAGTTTTTGTGTGTGTGTGTGTGTGTGTGAAAATTATATGTCAAAAAAACGAGAAGTGTCGGACAAATACCAAATTTGGAGTTGAAGCCCATTACCTTTCAAAGATGTGGCACGAAAACTTTCAAGAAAATACCACATTTTTAAGGTATTTCAATGAATAATAAAATCCATATCTTGAATTTTCTGCGAATATCCTATTAAATCCTCTTCATTGTAAATTAATTTGGTGTAATTTTGTATTATTTGTAAACCACAACACACAAATAATGTAAACCTTGTAAAAACTCGCAGTTTATGTTATGTACTGTTGTTTTGAACTAACATTTCCGAGATATTTGCTGATCTTGGTTTGAATTTTCCAGGACCTCACACATTTTCTTAAAGTACTTAACATTACTATTCTTTTGTTTTCGTAACGTTATGCAGAGAGTCAATTTCAAATCCAGCATATAGCAGTCCTGCTTTTAAATGTTTGACTATCGCTTCGATCCTTTATATCTCTTGTACTTAAAACGAAATTTGTAATGAAAATCTCTTAACAAACGTCTATCTCGATTAATATGAAGGAACTGGAAAAAATAAGCTTCTGGAAGAATAGCTATTAGACGAATGGATATAAGTGTCGTGAGAATGTAACACATTTTTCTGTAACGCATTACATATGATTATTTTCTGAGACACATGGTATGGTAACCTAAAAGCTCAAGACTCCAACTTTTACTAATGGAATTAAACAAACAATTACACGTAAGCGCCTTTGCCAATGCGCGGTTTCATTGATGCCTTATTCACCAATCAGAATCCAACATAATCGATAGTTTTAAAGCATTGTGGTCAAAAGTAATAACTAATTTGTTCTCGTGAGTACATTCATTCTTTTTATTCATATAATTTTTGTTTCGATTAAACTAGCAAACTATCAAACCTATTCTGATGCATCTTCCTGTTCACTATTGGCGGTTGTAGATTTGGTGATCTGCGATTTCAAAATGTAAAACTAGTTATTACCTTAACGCCGTTTCAGTGATTATTAAGGACAGGATTTTAATACAAATGCATATTTCTTCTCTGCTGACAGAAGGTATGCTCGCTTGATATGTAAATTAATTACTAAATTTATAATAATTTAAACTATTTTATGTTGCATATAATACATATTTTACCTGTTTTCTTAATAAGCATAATATTTTCCGTAGTTTTCAAATTGTGCTCCATATTTGCTGGTTTTACACGTATCTTTTATGAATATATTTTCATTTTATTCATTTTATCTTCATATTTGATTTACAAATATTATATTTCGAATAATACGTGTCGGTAAGTCGGTATTGAAACTTGGCAAAATTAATGTGTTCCAATGCAACCAATAGCTCACGTCACATCGGTTAATCCCCAGCCTTATCTGGTCGTAGCCATTCCCTCATGGTATGAAGGCGGCTGTAAAGTTCTCGGAAATGAGTGAAAGTATGGTGGTTATACATTTTGTTTAGTATCTCTATGGATTTATGATTACGTAACCTACTAATTTACACAAAGGAAAACATTTCAAAATATTCAACCATTATAGTTTTGGAAATTCAATTCCGAAAATATTCCTGTATATTAGCAAGTTTCCAGTTGAAACTGCAGGTCAGTATTGCCAACCGCGTAGCGGGATTTGAGAGCTTTTGGAACACATTGAGGTGAAAAACGAAAAAGTAGGAAAATGTAGCGACTTTCGTATTATTATTATTATTATTATTATTATTATTATTATTATTAAAATGAAAACATTTAAAATGCTACAATTATATTCTACAAAATTAGTTTAGTCATTTTAAGTATTACCAATAATATATTAATGAGTGACAAAGGGTACCCTACCCTAAGAGAAAGGGAATACCGCGGAGAATTGTCGAAAAATGAGAAGAAAGTGAGAAAACAGTTGTTTACGGATAAGTGATTGGAAGAAGATATTTTTTCGAAATGGTTACAACCAGTTAATGAAGACAGTGCAAAAGAAAACTACAGAGCATGTAATGTTATTAAAAGAAGTGATGTTTTGAAACACTGTGAAAGCCAGAAACACATGACGAATCTAAAAGCTACTGGCAGTACAAACATTTCTCAGATAATTAGTAAATTAATTTATTTGCATTTTACTAAGGAATGTACAATAATTGAATTCATTTTAGCTTAATTATTCACTTACTCAGAAGATAAACAACCGCTACTTAAACAGGCATAAATTACCACCAGAGAGACTATAATAATTTTTCTATGACTTACAGTAATGATATAATGAAAATTTTTGTAGAGGAGAGTAGCGGAATTTTGTTTGACCTGTAGCGAAATTCAACGTATTTTGGTTGGCAGCACTGCTTCAGTTCATTCAATTCAGTGGTGCTTGTATATGATGAAGGTCTTGTCTCTGTGAATATCCTAACTCTTGAATGTAAACGTTAATTTTGATGAGGTCAATAATTCATACGGTTTTCACAATAGTTATATTCACGGAGAGATTACATGAAATTGCCTTAAATTTTATTTTATATCAATCATTATGTCTTAATACTTTTCATTTGGGCATATTTATGTTATATTATGGAAGTTTTCAACGCATAAATATATATATATATATATATATTAAAGGAAATATTTAGAGCATAAAACTCCTATCCCTGGTGACTATATTAAAATTACAAAGAAATGGGATCGTTCTCGCATTGTAATTATCTTACCGAATCCCCATATTGCTTCTAACTACTTTCTCTACCACATGCATAGTAGGTAGAGAGCACCAAAAAAAATCTGACACCGAGATTTCAACGGAAATACATGTTCTGAGACCCCTTGAACCCAAAAAAACATTTTAGAAAAAGTCCTTGCGTGTGCATCTGTGTGTGTGTGTGTGTGTGTGAACATCATAACTAAAAAATGAAAAGTCAGAGAAACACCAAACTTGGTATTTAAACTCAGTATCTTCCAAAAATGTGACACGAATTTCAATGAAAATCCCCCACCCCAAACTGCTCCTTACATGGAACTATTTTTGAAATTTTTGATAATCTAAAAATTGCTCTAACTTTTTGTTAAATACCACATATTAAAGATATTTACATGACAAATAAAATGTATATCTTGAATTTTCTGTGAAAAAAATTTAGGCCTCTTTAAAACACACAATTATTTCAAATAACTTTTCCGAGTTATCCGTTATTAATGGTTCGAATTGTTCAATATTTTGTCATTATTTTCAAGTCCTTTGGATTTCCAGTTGCGTCGCGCGATTGTGTGTAAAGAGTATGGAATTTTAAGGCCAACATATAGGTAGCGTCCAGTTCTTAAACATTTCATTATCCTGTTCCTTTTTACTTTCTCTACTACGTATAGTAAGTAGGGGAAGTATTGTATTTCACCCAAAAATTCGATACCGAGATTTCACCGGAAATACATGTTTTGAGACCCCCTGAATCCAAAAAAAGCATTTTTGGAAACATGTCCGTGTGTGTCTGTCCGTAAACAGCATAACTCAGAAACGAACAGTCGGATAAACACCAAACTTGGTATTTAGGTTCAGTATCTTAAAGAGATGCGACACGAAGGTTTTCAAGAAAATCCCCCTACCCCAGATTACCCTTTACATGGAACATTTTTCGAAAATTTTAATTTTCTCAAAGTGGCTCTAAAGATTTTGATTAAAATATCATATGTTTAAGACATTTTCATGACAAATAAAATGTATATCTTGAATTCTTTTGGAATTGTCTCCAAAAGTATTCTTCATTGTGCACGACTTTTGCATAACTGGTAAACCATAAGAGATACACAAAATTTTGCTACACAAAAAAATGTAGATCGCGTTAAAATACACAATTTATGTCATAATTTTTGTTGTTGAGTGAACCGTTTTCGAGATATTGCTTGTTATTCCCTTAAATTTTTCGATACTTATTTTCTCAAATGGGAATTCGTTATTCATTTTTTTGTCTTGGATATGCAAAGAGTATTAATCTGTGGCAAAGGGAATGGTGCTGCACCTAGAACCAGCTATTAAGAGATATGTATATGCTTAAAGGCTACTGTATTTCTATATTGCCCTTGTAAATATATATTCCCCTTACATCTACAAGAAAATTAGCAATAAGATAGAGTCTGCAAACGTTTATCTCGATTAACATGAAGTAGATGGAGAATAAGCGTTTGTAAAAATAGTTTGTACAAGAGTAGAGAAAGTCATGTGAGTGTAACACATCAGATTTTTTATCTATAATGCAGCTATTTCCGGTAGGTTTTATCTGGATTAAAATGAAGAAGAAAGGAAAATAGACTTTCATAAGCATAGTTTGTATTACCCACTAAGTGCTAGAGAATAGAGAAAGTCATGTGAATATAACACATCAGGTTTTGCATAGGTAATTTAATTTAGCTTACAAACTCATGCTTGCCATCATTGGATAATTATTTCGAAACCGAAGTAATTACTATGACAAGAAGCCTTCGTTAACCTGAACAAAATCACCAAAATCTATGAACACTCATGGTATAAACACAATCTCTCCATATGCGTGGAATTACACGATTTCATCTCTCAGGAGTGTTTGTAGCGTTCATGCGTCTGCTACATAATTTTTGTGTTAACAGAAAGCTATGGTATGCTGATATGATTACACTTGTTTCTTCCCCAAGGTGCAAACCGTTGAACCTACGATTCAACAGGTTTTTACGAGCCCTTGGCGATACGTGATGACGGGGAGCTTCCGCTATTCTGAAAAACCCTAATATTATTTCCTCAGTACGATGTTTCGATACAAAATAAATAAGCAAACCTGCTTACGGTGCGTCGTAAGCCAGATGTGGTATTTTCTGAAGAGCTCTCAAGCGGCAAATAGAAATCCTGGGAGCTGATAAGCCTACAGGTTGTAGTGCTGCTTGCTTCCATGCAGAAGATAAGAGTTTGGACTCTTAAGAGGAAAAATGTTGCATGGAGAGTATTTTATCCTTATGTGTATTTTCCTTATAAAAGTATGAGTTGTACGTGGCTTCAAATGCTATGGACCCAGCAGGATGGCTCAAGCGGTAACGTCTATGGGCCTGGGGACGACCAATCTGACTGGTTTTGTTGTTGTTTCCCTCAGTCGCCAAGGTAAATACCAGAGATTAGATACTTAATACTATGACCCGTAGTTCCGATTTAAGTCTAAAACGGTAGCAATAATGAAAGGAGATGGTGATAGCGAATACTCTGCTGTCTATCCACAGATAATGAAATCAGGTAGACTGGACGGTACCCTAATGCCATACGTGTGGAAAAAGAGATGCAGTTGCCTGGCACTAAGGCCTCTGGACACGTGACGAAGCAAGATAGTATGGTACAGGGATGAGACCTAGAAGCTAACTGACCACCACACATCGAGCCACAAGGTATCCTCTAACACATGCGTTGCGGTATAACTACGTAGTTAAAGCGACGTAAAATAAAGAGAAAACATGCTATGAGAATTCTAACAGCAGGCGGAAGATTTTTGCATTCATATGTAATGTACTAAAGGTAATTACTAACTAAAATTCGATTATAGCAATTTTAATTTATCCACAATAAGACCAAAGGACAATAACTCATTTACTATATAGTTTTGTTGGTCTTGAAACAAGGGATATATCACGGTATTTTATACTTGCTTGCCCTTTTGTAGGTGTATACTGATGCATAATAATACATTGAGTCTAAATTATTTGCGGTGCTTACCTAAAATGAAAAAGCTACGACTCCTAGCGCGTTGCTATGCTGTCATTCTATTGGTTATTTCGCCAAGGACTTTTTAATAAGACTAAACATTTACAAATGTTTACTTTTGGGCCAAAAGTATCTGATGTGTTACATTCACATGACTTTATCCCTCCAATATTGTTAAATTTTGTACCTCTTCTAAAAAAATATTCTCACAAATTTTTTGTCTATTTCCCGTTAACAGAGTTAACATTAGTAGAAATAGTTTCGTTACACATTTCGTTTTATGTACATGAGGGATGAAGAAAGCCGAAGCCATAGTCAAATCTTTGAAAAGCTACTCTCTAAATGCTGACTTCGAAATTCCACTCTTTCCATGACATCACCAGAAATAACTGAAGGGTGCATTTCAGAAAGCATTTCGAAAAAGTATAAGGTACTTATTTGAAAATTCGAACAAATAACAATGATTATCTTAAATTGTTAATGACATTATTTGTCATAAACTGTGTGTTTTAACGAGATTTACATTTTTGTAGGGTAACTTTTTGTCTAACTCTTACGATTTACTAGTAACACAGAATTATACATAACTCATTCAAAATAAGAAGACTTCAGGGGGTATTCTCAGAAAATTCAGCATAGGTATACATTTTATTAGTCTACAAATATCTTAAACATATGGAATTTTAATCAGAACTCAGGGGAATTAAAATGGCAATAGACTGGGTAGAATACCAAAATAAGGGTATCTACGCAGTCAACGTAGACTCCACAGCAGCACTACTTGCAATAGCGTACAAAAATACCAGACAAATAGCTGTTAACATTAAGACAAAAAATGAAAAAATAAATAAATAAACCTGTAAAAGCATACCTCAGTCATCTTCCATTGGGTCAAAGGACATACTGGACCACAAGAAAATGAAAGTGACAATGTAGCCAAAACAGTTGCAAGCTATAGAACTACCATAGACAAGAGGAAAATTCCACGGAGCAGGGGAAAGCAGTTAATGAAGAATCACTATACAACAATATGGAATTCAACATAATTATTAACTCCGAAGTTGCAGCCCACACAAACTGTTCATACCCACTATTTTCCAGAGACTCTACAGCTGTGGCTAAACTATGTGCTCTCGCAGTTCTTAACGAATTGTGGAAGTTTTCGTTTCTGAGTTCACAGAATTAAAAAGACTCCCTCATCACTTTGTGACTGTCCTGAAAAAGCAATACAAACCTCACATCATCTCATGACGGAATGTACACTGTTTTCCAAAGAAAGGCCTGCGGTATTTCGAAATCTTCCGACTATATCATGTGCTGAAATGCCATGTCAACACGGCCAACGTAATCTGCTTACTAAAAATTCCTTCTTCGACACACTTAAAAACTGATATGACTGTTTAAAAAGTCATTTTTAAGAAAATAAAAAATAAAGAAACATTTTCCGTGGATTAAGAAGGTCCCAGACCTCTGCAGCCGCCACAGACAGCTCGTTATCTGATGAAGAATGCTCAATATTCTCAAGGAATCACTCATACATCTTAACCTCGTAAATTCTGTCTCTAGTGCTAAAGATTGAGGTAGTATTTTTGACACTTGAATTATTTAAATTAAATTATATAATATGTAAATTCAATAACAGCCCGCCTTGAAGCAATAAGTATGTAATAATTTGTAATATGTATGTAACAGTCATTGCATATGCTTATATTATTGTAAACATGTTTAATAATGTTATGTGAATGCATTAGGTAATTTAATAATGTAAGAGCTGTGAGAATAAAAGTTTAACGTTGCTAACAATGAGGTAACCTTGAGGCAATAATGAGTTTGAGAGTGTAAATGTTACTAGTCATGATTAGAGCAACGATAATGTAAATTTTGTGACAGTTTAAACATATCCAATCAACAGCCAGAAAAAGCTTTAATTAAATGCAGGTGTTTTATTGGACTAGAATTAGCCAATCAGACTTGAAATACAGAAGCTTACGGATTTTGACGGTTGAAAACTGTTCAGTTGCCTGCAGACCTTGGTAGTGACCGGATGGAAGCTGTGTTCTCTAAAGAATATTACGTATTCCTGTGAATCGTAAATTAAGTATACGCGTTAACAAAATGCAAGCTTTAAATTAAAGAATCTCACAGCTCTTGATATCAGTGTAGTGCTATTTAATTTGTGCCAAGGTTTAATAAAAAGAAGTGAATTGAAACTTAAAATCTGTGTAAGCCTACATTCTTGTCGCACCACACCCTGTCTTAAGAGATACGTGAGTCTAAAACAATACTGACGCAGCCGAGGCAAAAACAAACATAAATAATACTATAGAAGCAGTTTAATAACAAAGTTAATATTTTATTTTTTAAAAAAAACTTGGAGCGTAACAACAAAACTACATCTTCAAGTCAGCTTTACATACGCAGCAGCATATTACGTAACAAACAATCTTCTACTTTAAGTCGACGTCCAAAGCTTGGTGCAAAACTCATTAAATAATAAACTCCAAGAACAATACTACTTCAAATTGACGTCCATACGTGGAGCTAAAATAAATAAATAAATAAACACCAAGAACAATATCTTCTTCAAGATACACATGAACACTGTTCGAATTATGAAATTCATCAGCAGTATCTTGCGTTCACTTCAAGAGTAGAGTCTTTAAAGTCAGATACTGTGACAAAAAATGTGAAAATATCACAGGATATGCACCTGGCAAAACACGAGCTGTAAATGTTTTCTCGAAAATAAAAAAAAAAGTATTTTCTGGGCGAATGCAGTTTAGATCGGGGGAAATTTCAAAATAAATGTTCGTACTGCATCCTTGGAAGATGCTGGACTTAAATACTAAGCGTGATATTTATCTGAATTTTGGTTTTTGACTTTGTTTGCAGACAGACATGGACGCAAACTAAACACAAACACACGTACATACGAGGCATGTTATTAAAGTAAGTACCGTTTTAATATTCTGCTGCGCAGTCGTCGATTTTGAGCACACACGATCACTTCCTCCATGCATTAGGAAGTCAGACGCAACTGTGAGAGATTCTCTCTTTGTGTTTTTCTGTTGTTAAATAATTTCGAAATTTTCAAAACAATCGAACGAGCCGCCGAAGTCAGATAAGCGATTCGTGTTTGGAATGCGAGATATGTTACGCCAGCAAACATTCATAGCCAATTGTGTGAGGTTTATGGCGAAACAGTGAGCGATGGAATGGTGAGGAAGTGGTCACACAACCAAACAAACTCAAAATCTAATCACGTCATTTGGTTGGGAACAATTCGACTACCCTGCCTACAGTCCGGATTTGGCACCAAGCGATTTTCTATGTTTCTTCATCTGAAGAAATCTGAAGAAATGTTGCTGGAAAACAATGACGACGATGATGATGTGAAATAAGTAGGACAGACTTGGCTTTCATCACAGGTGGCATCATTCTTTGACGAAGACATACAAAAACTGCTTCACGTTACAAGTGCCTGAATAACGGCGTTGACTATGTGGAGAAGTAGTGTAAGGTAATGATAATTAAGTATTTGGAGAAAAATATTGTTATTTTTTAAACAATTATCGGTACGTACTTTAAAAACACGCCTCGTAGTATAAATTTCGATTACTGTACATTTTATTATATGTATAGAGAATTATTATGCAATTGTACGTACATTACGTTCAGATGAATTTGCGAAAGAAATGATCTGGAACACTGATAAAATGTATTACAAGTATTTTGGAGTAATAATCCTAAAACGTTTAAATTTTAGGAAGCTTTATAAAAAGTACCCTCAAACTTGTATCCTTTCAAAAAGTTAGAAAATCGTCAAACTTATTTGAAGTTTCAAGTGTAACTAAATTTATACCGTAATTATGGACGGTGAAATATATATAATTAAATAAAGAAATAATAGTAAGATAGAGAAATAATTGCAATAAATAATTTCTGTACATTAAATGTAATGTAACAAGCTTTGGATTGAAAGTTTTTGTTTAAAAGTGGAAGGTATTAGGAAGTCAGGTTAGCCAAAGTCATTAGCAACAGCTGAAGTAGCGACCATATTAGCTTAAGAATTTCTGGAAACGCAGTTAGGTTATAAATTCAGTATGCTTGCACCGTCACATAGGCAAAAGAAGTTCTGGAAAAGAGAAAGGCACTTACATTCTGAGAATTTTAGCTAAGCCCTATGGTAGCACATGACGCGCATGAAGAGGATCTTAAGCATTCGTTGCGCGTGAAAATAACGTTGGTGGGAGTAATTCTAATGTAGACGTGGTTTAAGTAATAACAAGGCGGGCCAGTGGTGCTTGATCGTGTGATATTTTAAGCCCCCAATAGCGCGCTTGTGTGACTAGCGGCTAGCGTGAAGGAACTTGCTGATAAACGTTTTAGAACTCAGGGCAGGTTACGCTTCTAGTTTTCATTTTTTGCGAAAACGGTTATTTCCAACCATTGCAGGTATAATTCACTTGTGCAATGCGAGTACTACGATTCATAATCAGTCTATGCCTTCATCTCAAGCGGTCGGCAACTCACTCCAATAACTCAAATATTAGTTCGCAATAAATTTCTGGGTGAATTTAAACTGGTGTCGTCCTTCACAATACATCCATGCATACTCTGAGGGCAAATACTCGTAGCTCTACCATTGGAGCAGCCGGCAGCACAATCAACAGCAGATATTGGAGACGACACGTGGCAACTACGTTCCTCTACCGAATTGTCGCATCATCCTGGTATCACACATTCTGTTTTAAGATGTACTTCAAAATAGCATGCCTAATTTCCAAATGTGCGAGTAGCTTCAATTCGGATAATAGATTCGTCTTAGTAGGGAACACACGTATAGCTTCTTAGTAAACACCATTCAATTCATGATTTATTTAAAATCTTTTGTGCTGTATAAAATCAATTTTTAGGGCAACGCACACGGTTAAAAACTTCGGCTTCGCAAGCAACATGCTTAGATTTTCAACTGTCGCATGAAGCCTCAAGAGGAAGTTCTTATAAAAACAGTTGAGCTCTACGGATCACAGGAAGACGCATGTTACTGGTTTTAAAACTGCTTAACATAAATGAGAGATTAATTCTCATAAGGACACGTCTGAAATGAAAGGCATCGGCTTATTATGCGAAAATCAAGGATTGCGCGATGTCTTCTTGTTTTTCCATCTTCGGCAAATTTGTTCTGATTAACGAACGTAGCTACTTTATTAGTCTTTCTCTTTTTGGAACTAGTTTTTGTTGCGGATTAAGAAAATAGTGAATTACATTACCGTCAAGTTTATATTCCACCAACGTTTTGCTGGTTCATTAGTTATAAGCTGACAGCTGATTTTGAAATGTTGCAGTTTTCGCAAAAGTAACTGTTAGAGGATTTTTCATGTTTAATAATTAATTTTTTTTGCAGAACTTATGTGATTAATAACGGCAAAAATCTACTAACACGAATTAATAACCTATTCTTGGTGTAAAATAACTGTTCTTCAGCAGGGTGTGGTTTTCAACAGTGTTTTTCCTTCAGTTAATAAAGGCAGGTGTTGAACTTATACGACATTAGATTGGCCTCATTTATGCTTAATCTCTTTTATCTTAGTTCCTGCTATACAATAGACTTGATTAGATTCGACGTATTCTTTGCCTTTTACTACTGATGCAGATATGTAGATTCGAAATTTTGGAGTAAAATAGTAAAGGTAGACGGGTAGTCAGACTTTATCTTCTATTTAACTCCGTTTTCTCCTAGGCATTCCCACATATTTTATCCATTAAGTATGTATTGTAAAATTAGTTTTGGATATGTAGTAATGGTTCGTTATTCCTTTTTGTCTTTTTATGATAATGTGATGTTGTGATTTAGTAAATGCTATTAGAAGCCCAGCTCCACTCGCATTCTTGTGTTATTGTTTTCTTTTTCTAGTGTCTTCTTACTCCCTCTTTGTCTTTCCCTTCCTCTCCTACTCTGCATCTCCTTCCTCCTTTCCTCTCTCCTCCTATTCTTTCAATCCGCTCTCGTCTCCCTTCCCGCTTCCCTGTGCAGCGTGTATATTTTGTAATGTTTTAAAAACCTGCAACATAACTGCTTTTTCTTGCATGTAAACATGAATCAAAATATAAGTAAAAGTTTAATAGCGCACAAAATTATGATTTATCTATTTCATACGTAAGAGTAAGGTTTACGTAACCGTTTGACACGTGAAGCATTTATAATTAAGTTAAACGAGTAGTATGGTAAAACTTTCAAGTCTTCAAGTAAAAACAGTGGATTTTAACATTTTTCAGAGGTTTATTTGCTTTAAAATATAATATTTGACTTCAGTTAGTGAACTCTAGGAATATAGGGTTACTCTACTTGAATATAACCAGTAAAACCTTTCTGTGGTTTTGTTATAGGTTAAAAGGAACAAAAAATGTGGATTGGCTGAATAGGGCACGTTAAGGAGAATTAAAATGGTCGCCAATTATAAAATTAGTACGTTCGTAACCCATTTTCTTCGCAATTAATAAAAATATTCAAATAATTTTCCTTTAGACAGTCTTCTTAGCTTTTTATTTCAAGGTTTATAGGACATAATGTTAAATAATATGTTCCTCTTCTGTTTCATGGACTGATCTATCCATATGACTGTTGGTCTTCCTATATTCCTGAATCCTTTAGGTTTATAGTTAATTAAAACAGATGGCAATCTATAGAGTCCATTCTTTTTATGCGTGCAAATCAATTTATTTGTAATGAATTGATTCTATCTACAATATTAAATATATTTAAATGCTTCCTAATTTGTTCACTTTTTTGATTATCCATAAAAATCACTCCGCCACAGAACGTAAGAATCTAGTCTCTGCCGCTTCAATCTTCCTTTTCTCCGGTCAGTTCGATGTCCTTATTTTCACAAGCGTATGTCAAAACAGGTACAGCAATCGTTTTATAAAACTTAAGTTTTGAGAAAATAAATCATTAAATATTTCAAAATTGCTACCTCAATAATATTAATTTTGTATACAATTTTAGCGTACCTTAACTGTGTGATATATCAGACGAATTGCTGATTTGATTGTGAAAGGTTGTAATTCAAGGGGGCGTTAATTAAGTTGAACACGTGTTTCTGACAGTAGCGTGTTTGTGTACAGTTTTTCTAGCAGTGAAAGACAATGGCGTTGGGGGGGGGGGACGGCCTTCCTTTCTGAAACAAAGCCACACATAACAATGCACTTTACTCCGCACTCATTCAAGAAAATGAGTTAGTAAAATAGATCGCTGCACAGCATCCGTGACTGGAAAACTAAACATTGCGCATTTGTTTGTCTGCAGAGAAGTTAAGTGATATTCGACCTTATCTTTGCGCTCTGAAGGCTTGAAAGCAAAGGGCGTATGTAATTGTATACGCGAACTTTCATTTTCTTTTGTGCCGTTTTGATTATCCTGTGCCCAAATACGAATACACGCGTGGAAGTTAGTTTTTGATATTCATTTTAAAATATGCAAATCAGTGCTTTGAATACAAACAAATGTATTCTATGTTGCAAATTGAGACTTCTAGAGCTCGTAGAAATGTTTGGAGCCAAATTGTTGACGTGGCCAAGATGTTGCACTGCAATACAAATGAGGTTGCAATTCTTATCAGTTTCTCTATCACTTACCTAAGGTAGAGGAATATATATATATATATATATATATATATATATATATATATATAATTCTGTTTCTGTTTGTCTCTTAGAGCATTTACAACTTAAGCAAATTCTTTTCAGAAAAGTTTAGGCATGAGTTGAATTATATTTGTAGTTTTTATCGTTATATTCTATCTGTAACTGACAAGTACAAATTTGTATACTTTTTACAACTATTATTTATAACATCATGTGTGCCCAATGACATATATATATATTAAATTATTAAATTTAAACACTTCGGCTTCTTCAAAAGTTTTTATTTTATAAAAGCTCTGCTCGCGTTATTGTATTATATGGAGATCTTTCCTTCTCCCCCCTTGCCATTCTCACTGCTGCTCTGTCTCTCCTCTGTGTGAAATTTAAATGTATTGTGACGTTATAAAAACCGGTAATAAAAATAATTTTTCCAAGTGTTAACTAAAATATAAGTAACACAGTACTCAAACTTGTGCCTGTTCCGCATGCTTGTTAAACTATTGGAACTATACTGTGTCTCGCGGTAGGTAGTTTACGTACATGAATAGTAGTAACTGAAATTTGCATAATTTCTTAAATATTCGCCCTGAAATTTCATAAAAAGCAAAATGTTTCATAAAAATTATGCTTATAAACGTTTATTATGCAGCGTTTTTGTAAAACCGAATAATAAGCGATATATTACAATTTCTTTCACTTTAGAATAACCCTTTGTGGAAAGCAACTAGAGTAGAGTAGAGTGGTGTATTTATTGGTCTTAGACAGTTTACATACTCAAGCTCATACATCGCACGGGATGGTAAGTAACTAAGACACCGTATAGCATATGTTCTAAATGACACCTAAGGTATTTTGCTCACCAATTATCATAACAAATGGTATATATTAGAAAACAACCAATTTTAAACGCAATTTTTGTTCTAAAGGTATTTCAATATATACTTTAGTATCACTTATTCACCAAACTTGAACGTTTCTAGAAGTTTTTCGTTACAATTTTATTATATGTCTCTTTAATAACATTTTTCATGATATTAGCCATTTCTTAAATATTCGTTGTAGTTCCTTTGAATATTTTCAGTACTTTAAGCACTGAAGTGTTTACATGCCCATTCTTCTGAATGCGTATTTAAGCTAAGCGTATGTAAGGTTAGCATTAATTCATCTGCTTTTTAAACAGTTGACTAAGTTCTCAGTTTGCTCTTGTGTGTTAACAAAATGTATGTTAGAACCATTTCTACAAATATTTATCACGATAAACGGTAAGTAAATAAAAAAAGTCTTTTGTATCAATATTTGTAAAATAGAAATGAAAATAAATTATAATAAGTAGAAAAAAGGATGTGGTTTTAACACGTGTGACTTTTATGCAGTAGAATGAGATTTCATGCACTTGATTTGAGACTTTCTTTTGTCCATCGTAGGTCATAAGCATGAAAAACGGTAACATTGTTGTGTCCAAAGCCAGAAGTCAAGTTGTATCGGCTTTTTCCCAAAATGAATCACTATTCAACTTATAATTCAAAATTTAATAATCCTTACTTCAATAGTTTTAATTATATCTTCCCTTTTAACCCTTTACTATTATTTGAACGTAAAATAGCATAAGCGAATAGAAAATATCATTCTGTTTGAATATGAACTGGAGTAACAAGAGGATTAGCTGGAATAAAGTTATCGGGATCTCCTCTCTCTTCAAAAACCTCGGCAATTGGTGTCTATAGCAAGGAATGGAAATAGCATGGCTTCCTTCGGAAGGGAAGTAAAGTAGGTGGTCCCGTGTCATAGATTTACGGCACGTAAAAGAACCTCCAGCCTGATAAAGAGGCTTCTGAGCAAAATTGCTGGTCATTCACGCCCAATGTAGAATGGGACGCTAAGTACCACAGCAGTTAAAGAACGTCCATAAATAAAACTCAATTTAATTTAATTTAAGGAATGGAAAAACACCTCCCTCAAAATTTTAATGGTTTTTACTTTATTGGCAATATATTTCTGAGTTAATGGTATTTCATTTTGCTAGATTTTGGTAGTAGAATCCATCACATTTCCTAAACAAATTTTTCCACTCATCGTAAAGAACTGGATAAGAAAATATGAGTAACTTAATTTATCAGTTATTTTATTTTTATACATTTACTTTAGTAGATATGTTTAATCCTCAATCGAGTTATATTTAATTTCAGCTTTTAATACTAACACTGAGAATATGTTATAATTGTACAAATCAAAGTTGAGTGCAAATTATACCGACTATTTAGGTTATGTAATCGCATCACAAAATTTATCAATGAGGTGGAAGAAAATTTTTAACTTTGACCTATCAGAGCCTGATACCGCAGATAAATTACCAAATCACTTTATTGCTGCGACGTGTATTTGTCGAGTATTTTAGCCTCAAATTAATCGACATTTATCTGTTGCTAGAGATCTTGAAGGGGTTAAGTATACAGATTACAATTATTATTATTGTTATGTAAGCGAGTTTAGGGGAATCATATTTAAACTCTTAATTTATTCATTAAGTATGGTGCTAATGATGCTAATTAGTATCGTGAATTCATAGGCAATTCATCAGACTCTCTTGGACGTAGTTGTGACAATAGGTCATGTTGCAATTGCAAGCTTCTTTTAATATACTCATTAGTGCCTCCTCTTCTAAATTTTAGCATACCTATGACTTCCATGACCATGGTAAGGGATTCATCATTCACAGAATTAATATTCGCTAATCGCTTGTTAAGTTTTGCTTTATTAGCGTTGATTACCTATATCGGATGTTGATCAAATCTACACTTCTTCCGAAAGGCATTTTATGTGAATCACAATAATTGTTGCAGTTAATACCACCAATTAAAGCTATCGGATTATGGATTAGTGTGTGTGCTTCATTGTAAACTTACCAGAACGAAGTTTACCAACAATGGATTATTTAAGATGGTGACAATGGGAAACTCCCTCCAGAGAAGTAAATAAATAAAAAAGAAAGAAAAAGTACTATAATCCAAGTTTATTACTTCATGCACGGAGATTCTAGCTTCACAGGTTGGCATTCTTTGAAAGGATGAAAGTTTCCACACAGTACTACTACGTTCTCCATTTTAAAACTTTCCGTAGAAAGTTTCTCACCATAGAGAATTAATGATAATTTCTGATGTCATTTTATGGCAGCTTACAAGAACTATACGAGATGTCTCAAATTCTAGAGTTATTTTCCAGTAAATATTTTAGTAAATATTGAAAGTAATAATTTGATGAATGCCTATGATATTTTGGAAATGTTCTTCAAAGAATTCGTTGACTTTCGCGGATTGAAATGCGTAAAACAGCAATGAAAGTTTGTAACGTAGCTGTATCCTTAATAAAATCGAAATAATTGACAAAGTATTAAAATGATTAATGCCAAATATAATTTTAGAACACGAAACTATACACTCGGACCGTGAAAGCTTACGCATTTACTTTTATTAGTCACCTATTATTACAAATGGTTACTTAACAAGAAAGTTACTGGGGAAGCTTAACTATAAAGCATTTTTCGTAAAAGTTCCTCTTCCCTATGTATGTAGTACCTACATTAATATTGTAAAAATCAACATGAACATTGCCTTAAAAATAGAAATCTTTCCCTCCCTATGAATGTTAAAACTATTTTGGACTGCGTGCAACTAATACTTCTGTTCATCCTGGTTGCACAATGTCTTTCAAAAGCCTCTGCAAACTTTAAAGTATATTAAACTTATAAATATTTAAGATAGAAAAAAATTAAAATCATTGTATTGAGTAGTCAAGAGGGTTTGGTTTTTAGAAAACATTATGGACATGTCCGCCGTTTTCTTGTTCAACATACACTATTCTTTCTGTATTTTGCAGATAATGTCTTGGAATACTGTCAGTTTTTGTGAGATACCATCTTTCAGTTGAGTCGGGTTGTTAGAGAAAACCCGTTCCTTTGGTAACCCTACAACCAAAAGTTGGGCAGATTGACATGTGGTGAATGCGGAGGCCATATTACTGTGAAGTGCCTACTGAAAACATGATCGCCAAAGATCTGCTTCTCAAAACTCCTGATCAAATCTCATAACAATGAGCTGTACATTGGTTATTCTAAAGTTTTAAATTTCCTCATGCCTTGAGAAAGACGCGCATTGAACGAGCTCTGTTTGAACATTTAGTGATAGTCAGCTTGCAACTTACGTTAGCTTTATTCAACATGCAAAAAGAAACAAGTTGAAAACCATTTTTTGGCCAAAAGTGTTGCTTTACCTGTTTTCAAAGCTCACATTTTGTAATACTTGCCTACCTAGCGCCGCACGATGGCTTTTTATACCTCGAACATTTAATTAATTTCATTTACCTATCCCATATTATTTATGTAATTATTGTACAACAATACAATCTTATTTCTGAATTCTCTTTATTTATTAGAACCACCGTACTTCTATTATAACTCCATTTATTTTATGTCGCTTTAACTACAGGGTCATATCTCGACGCATCTGTTTGTGGATCGCTCTTAGATAGAGGCATGGCGGACAGTTAGCCTTCTAGGTCTCATCCCTGTAACCATCCGCTTCATCACATGTCCACAGAGACCCTAGTTCACAGCAGATGGCATTAGGGTGCCGTACAGTCTACCCCTGCTTTCAAGAAAGGCGGACAGTTAGCCTTCTAGGTCTCATCCCTGTAACCGTGCCATCTTGCTTCGTCACGTGTCCACAGAGACCCTAGCGCATAGCAGCCGGATCTTCTGCTTCGTACCGTGCAGATGGCATTAGGGTGCCGTCCAGTCTCACTGCTGCTTTCATATAGAAAGGCGGGCAGTTAGCCTGCCGTACTTTTGTAAACCCAAGATATTTGCAATAATGGATAAAAAAAATATCCCCCGGTATTCAAAAAAATGGAAGTAAAAATTATCTGCTTAACTTCCCCTTAGAATCTTTAAAATTCTTGAAATGTTGTCTATGTTGTTAATTATGAAAAGTTACGCCTTTTATAGGTTTGTTCCAACACCAGTTCGTGGTAGTTTGAGCATGCGCATTAATGACGTCTGACTGGCAGTGGGTTCCAACAAACCTTTGACTGCGCCAAGAGGCCGACAGAATTAATAAGCAGCAAAGGACACGTATCGATTCTGACCGGTAACCGGTGTCAAACCATCGCATGCGCATATAAAATTACAAGACTGAAAAAAATGAAGAAATGAAAAAATGTTCGTGAAATTATTTGTAACAGTGATGTTTTCAAACGGGCAAGTAGGAGTAGTCTCTCATGAACTTTCATATATTGTCTGTCAGTAGTAATGGCTCACTAGTTAACACAAAACCTGTGTAGAACTATACACTAAGAATGTTGTGCATACAGATAATGGTTTTGGCCTTCTGAAGATGGAGCCAGATTACGATATCTCTTTCTCGCTTTTTAAGCATCAGCTGGCAAAATATCTTCATCTAGACTACACCGATGTTGCATATTTCTTGAAGATTTTTATCTTAATAACAGTCTTATGCACAGAAGCGTTAGACGTTAGCTGTTTTCTTTACAGGAAACCCATGCTTTTCTCGCAGTTCTTTTGTTTTCTGAAATTTATTCCTCTCATTTAGCGACCATAACTCGTCCTTGAAGTTAATGTACCTATTTTGTTAACACTTATATGACTATTGCTTTAATGAACTTTAATATTCGACATTTTAAAGTCATAAATGTAACATTGTTGGATAAAAAGCACAATAGTCGCATTTCATTTATTCCAGTAAAGTTGAGGAGCGATAGCATTCACTAGTTAAGTTAACCGGGAAAACGGCAATGCGTTTGCCGGCGGCTGCCGTGTGAGTTCCGGCCTGCAACAATTACACAAATACGCGCATCTTATTCTCTCACCCCAAACCCAAACCAAACAATTTTCGACTGTCGTCCTCCGTGGTGTAGTGGTTACCATGCTAGCCTCTAATTCCCGAGGTTGCGGGTTCAAACCCGGCAGAGGGCGATAGATTTTTTTCGGGCGTAAAAATCCTTAGCATGGCTTCCTTCGGAATGGAAGTAAAGCTGGCGGTCCGGTGTCGTAGATTTACGGCACGTAAAAGAACCTCAAGCCTGATAAAGAGGTCTCTGAGCAAAATTACCGGTCTTTCATGCCCAATATAGAATGGGACGCAGTTAAATCCATAGTCCATAGATAAAACTCAATTAAAAAAGTTTCGACTCAGCATTTCAGCATTGTGATTTTACCTCAGTGTATAAACAGCTGAGGAAATCCTGTAAATGCAATACTTAGTTTGTGAAACGAAATTTTCTATAAATTTCTCCCACCAACAGTAACTATTCATAAAAAGGTGTATTTTCTTAATTTCCTAAAAATTACTATGGTCTTTCAGCTAAAACTTTCTTTAAAACGCCCATGAATTTCTTGTTTTTAAATTTTCCCTTAACCAAATTCTGTTAAAGCCTTGTAGCATCAGTCATTTAAACATTTGTGGCTGTTGAACATTTATATTGTTCCAGATTTCAATGTATTCATGGCTTGCTTTGTAGAAATTTGGCTATTGTCTTATCCCACTGCATTGAACAACATGAACATTCAAATTGAAACCACTTCTATGACGTGGACGGGAAAATTATTCATAAAAATGTATTTTTCTGTCTGCCTCCTGCTCACGTCGAACAGTATTTTTCAGAAATGTTTCAGTATGTTGTAGGTTACGCAGGAATATAGGAATAGCTGAAATGAAATTCTAAAGTATATTGCATACTCTTTGCATGAGTTGAGAGACAAAAGAACGGATATAGCATTTCAAAACGACATTACTTGAAATAGTGAACAGTTTAAACAAAAGTAAGGAAATATCTTGTAACGGTTAATACCAACAGATAATTGTTTCGCGTAAATTTTGTACTTATTATAATGAATTATAAGTTTGTATTTACTCTAAGGCTTACCTATAGTAGGTAGAGAAATAATTTTATTTCATCCGAAAATTCGAGATCAAGATTTCACGAAAATACACGTTTTGAACTCCACTGAACACAAAAAAATAGAAAAACCGTCCGTGTTAGTGTGAACAGGATTACTCAAAAACGAAATGTCAGATAAACACCAAACTTGGTGCTTAAGTGCAGAATCTTTCAAGGATGTAACACAAATATTTTCAAGATAATTCTCCAAGCCAAACTACCATTTACATGGAACGATTTCGTTGTATTTAATTTTCTGAGAAATTACTCTAACGATTATGATTAGCGTATAATTTGACGTGCTGACATTAAAAATAAAATGTTTATATTCCTCTTATTAAATTAATTTTCTCTACTTTTATATAATCAGAGCGCATTAAAATATATAGTTTGTATTAAAACATATTTTTACCAGTGTTTTTATGTTTTTTTTTCTTTGGTTACGCTTATAATTACTGTGTTTTTACTGTTTTGCATTAGGCTTATTACCGCAATCACTCACACACACACACACACACAAACACCCATGCCCATGGCGGGAATCGAACCCGCAACCCTCAGCTTGGCGGAGCGCCGAAAAGTGTTAGCCTTTTTGAAGTATTCCTTGTTCAAGTTTACACTTGTCCAAAATGTGAGTGTGTCATCTAACAGACATGCGTGAATGCTTACAATGTTGTTTTATTTCTTTCCATTGCAAGCGCTTGTTAATAAATATTTGAATACTGATTTCGCCTGTTATAAAACGCTTCTTGTTTAATTTGAAATAATTTTTAATGTATCGCGAGTAGGTAATATAACTGGCTAGAGATATAGCTTTTTAAACGGATGTATGGGAATTTATCATTGATAGAAATGCATTACGTCTTTTGTTTCTCAACAGACCATGAAAAGACTATTCAAAATATAACTTCAGCATACCTATAACTAGCTTTGTAAACAATTATTATTGTACTAGCGTCATGTTTGCATCCATGCAGCTACAACAAAATGCAAGTCGAAATCATTTCGGAAAATATTCATCATGATTAATAAGAAGCTGTTTTCTAACTAATGTTTAGAATGTGTATAAAGTAAAGAAAGTTGTGTCATTCTTACATTTCAGATACTTTTTCTGTAGTAAGATGTATATTTCTTACACTTTTCCAATTATAATATCAAATTCAATGGCAGTGAAAAGGACTTCTCATTTTATTGATTACAAGGTTTAAAATTTATGTACGCACCTATTAGTCAAGCCAGCACCTCAAACGTATGGCATTTTAATAAAATAGTTACGCCGTTTTTTAGAAAATGTATTTTTACATAATATATTTTTCCGTCGTTTGCAGTGGGGGAATTTCGTGAAAATTTGAAAGATGAAGTTTTAGTGTTTTCGTAAAAATGCTTTTTGGAAGCTGAAGATTTTTATTTCTATTGAAATATTATCAATTTTTACTTTCTCTACCACATACATAGTAGCTGGAAAAGTTATTGTATTCCGAAAAAAAATTCGATACCGAGATTTCACAGGAAACACATGTTTTGAGGCCCCCCGAATCCAAAGAAAGCATTTTAAAAAACGGTCCACGCGCGCGCGCGTGTGTGTGTATGTGTGTGACCAGCTTAACTCAAAAGCGAAAGGGATAAATACCAACTTGGTGTTTATCTATAGTAGTACCTCCCAAATATGCGACACGAAGATTTTCAAGAAAATCTCCAACCCCAACTACCCTTTACATGAAACAGTTTTCGATTTTTTTATTTCCTAAAAAATGGCTCCAACGATTTTGATTAAAGCACCGTATATTAAAGATATTTACATAATAAATGAAATGTATATCTTGAATTTTCTCGAAATAGCCAGTGATGACCTCTTCATTAGGAAGGAATTTTATATTATCTTGTATAATTGAACTATAAACGAAAACCTGCTACACAGGAAATATAGATCCTTTGAAAATACACAACTTATTTCAAATAACCTTTTTTGTGGCATCAGCCTGTTCCGAGATATCCGTTATTAATAGTTCACATTGTTCAATACTTAAGTCATTTTCCATTGTTTCTCGCAATGTCATGGAAAGGGTATGGAATTAAAGCCAGCATATAGCATCCAGTTCTAAAACATTTGACTATCGCTATTGCCTTTGTATCTATAACGAATGCAGACGGTAAACTCCAGCACGGTGAAGTAAAAACTACATTCAGGTAGCGTAAACTCCGCCATAGAGACTGTGTAAACTCCGGCACTAAAAATTAGTAAACTCCCCAATCATGGACCAGCTTAGCATTTTCCTTCCCACTTTATCAGTTTATGGGCTGGCTATGCGAAATTGCATAGGTGCAATTAAAAATGTTTCGTTAAGGCAACAATTAAAATTACAGTATACCTACATTCTAATTTTATTTAAATATCTGCTCTTTCATTGAATCCAAATCTTGGTATTTCCTTCAGGAAGTATTGGTGAGCAAGTGTGAAATGTGTGTATATATAATTACTGTCTTTGCATTCTTCCTGATGGGAACTGTCGCTGGCTGCTTAGGATCTTTATGGTTTGCACTTGGAACTATATTATGGTGCTTATGAACATAAAAATGATTTAACTGCATTTGTGTGGGTTTTTTCTTTTTTGTTATTGGTCAATATTCTGGTATTGTCATAACGCAGGGGGAAATACTGCTTCTTAAGAGATGCAATTATCACAGATGTAGTCATAAAATGCATCCTTGTCACAGGTTTGGAGCCATGAAATCATCTGTGAAGAGGTGATTTATGTCTTCGATTTGCAGAAAAGAAAGACCAAAGAAATAGACTAAAACTTTCCCCACTTTTGAACTCTACGCAGAGAACACTTTACATAGCCCAAATTACTGTATTTTCCGGTACCAGTTTTGGCATAAGTGGAAAGTGCAACAGAGTATGATACATTGCAGGAAAACTTTACGAATAGTACTATTTTTAGCTTGTTAAAAATCAAAGACGATGATTGACGGTTGAACATTTAAGTCTTTTGAGCTGAAGATGTCTTCGATTTTAGTAAATAAATATGTGTAGGTTTCAACACGTTTATTAGGCAATAAAGCATAAATAAGTGGCATGTAATGTCCGTTTCGGAGGTTATGCAAAGAGAACATTTGAAGAAAGAAAGCAAGGCAGTAATGAAAAGTTCCATGACATACATTTTGACACAAGAACGGAGAAATTGTAAATTTGCGTCACAAGAAAATATAATAACATTACTTACGTCATCGTTGTAAAGTAGGAAATCTTCTTTTCGATTAATTTTCAGGTTATAGGCATTGACAGCTTCAGGCACTCCAGATAATGTTTTCGGCAATGCAACTTGTTTCACGTTCGAATGCGGGTAACATAGTTCATTTTCTGTTGAGAGTTTTCTTTCATTATCACTTTAAGGGATTTGTCTTGTAGTAAAAGTATCGTCCACTCTCATTTTTCTTTTCAGCTATTTGAAACATTTTGGCGGTTCAACGTATCATATGGATCATGGATGCGTTCGAAATAAATTTAGAAAACTCTATATCCAGGCTTGAAATTCCATAAGTATAAACCTTGCTAGGGCACATTTTACCACAGCACCATCGACACAAACCATCCTTTGCTTCATGTTTAAAATAAAATTTATACCCATTGACAACCATAAGATTTTTTCCGTTTTGACGAACCATAGCAGAGCGGGCCGTGTAACTCAGCTCTAGTTAGTAAACAAATGCGTCTGCCTTCCGTTGTAAGGAAACGAATGCAGCACGGACTTCAAACCCTATCGGCCGTTGATGTTTCAGGAGGTACGTTCAACCGCAAAGCACATGCAGTCTCGTGATCTCCATCGAGTTGACTACGTTCACTCGCAGTTTACAATAACTCATTCAGCGTCTGTCTTCCGTAAGTATGAAAACTAATTCAGCCCCAACTACTACACAAAGGCATGTCACTCAGCGTTTGTATTCCGTAAGTATGAGAACAAGCGTGCCGGAGTGTACTCAGCGTGTAACATAAATTGCAGGGCTTGGTAATAACCGGCGTAATAACTAATAACAGTTCGTGTTGGAGTTTACATTTCTGCTGTGTCGACTTTTGTATATGCACAATATTACCCAATGCTCTACGAAAAAAGGGACAACGGTGTCGGAGTTTACCACCACCCATAATGCAGGTTTATCTCAGGAAGTGTTATATAGATTAAAATGAAGTAGATAGGAAAATAATCTTTCGTAAAAATAATTTGTATAGTCAGTAATAAAAGATAACGGGAGAGAAAGTCATGTGAATGTAACACATCAGATGTTTTTATTAAAACTTAATACTTCCTACTACCATAGGGAAGCTGTAGAAAAAGTAATAACGTTTTATGGTAGAGAAAGCCTGCTTACAAATGTCAATTTTGATAGACTTGTTAGGTTAGGATGTGTATTGAGGCCAGAATATTATGATTCATTTTCTTGTAATAAAAAGCTCGCTAGGAAAGTCCCATGAATAAGAAATGGCTTTTATCAGCAATCACTAAGAAACCTTTGTGGAAATAGGAACATCAATTAGTTGAAAGAGACTCGTGTACCCCGAATGCTGTTATCGCAGTGTTTGGGCACATTATGTGCGTCGAACATGTGTTTTGTGTTTGCTGTGGGAGATAAGAACACGGACTCATCGCGACACACTTACTCGTGTCTTGATTACCTACTACAAGACAAATGTTTTGCATCATCCTCTTGTAGCATTACCTCACTTTCCATGTACACAGCACATTGAAAGATTTTCTGCAAGCTTCAGTATTTTCTTCATACCTGGTATAGTGACCAATTCGTTGGAAATGCATTCGTTCAGACGATCTACCTATGCTAGATAGAGGAAGTATTGTATTACAATAAAAATTACACATTGAAAGTTTACCAAAATACACGTTTTGAGGTCCAATTAACACCAAACCATTATTTTGTAAAAATATGTGTATGTATGTCTGTGAGTCTATGTGTCTTAGTTTATCTGCTTGTCTGTGAACAGCATTACTCAAAACGAAAACTCGAAAAATGTTGGTATTCTTTCTGATTTCAAATTTCATATTTGAGCCAAACATTCTTTAAATCCTCCACACTAAACTAACCCTTACTCTAAAGATGTTTCGTTATTTATTTTTTTTGGTTAAAAACACCATATTTTTACGTATTTGTATGATTAGTAAAACGTATATCTTGAGTTTTCTTTGAATAATTTCTGAAGTCTGCTGTGTATGAATTTGAGTAATTTTGTATAACACGGAAGCCATAAGCTTTAGAGAAATACTTCAGGAGGAATGTACACCTCTTTTAAACACAGAATTTTTGTGAAATAATTTTTTCGTAGCCTTAGCTGTTTCAGAAATATTTCATGCTCATGTTTCAAATATAAGGGGATTATAGTATGGCGGAGTATGCTTAAAAGCTTCCGATTCTTATTCTTTTTATTCGGAAAAAGTGTTAACATGACTTCTGAATTCATTCCTCCGTACTTCGAATAAACATTTGAAAGTTACGTATGTTGTATATTGAAAGTACTTATAGTTTAGTTTGAAATAATTTCTAGACAAGATATGTAGAGTGAATAACCAAGATGGATAAGAATGTTGTTTTAATTAATGTTATAATATACAGACCCTCAAGAAAGTATTCGTCTGCATTTTAAGAAAGTTCTAGCAGCCAAATTAATGGATGAAAATATCTATTTTTTTTTTGACATAAAGATGACATGGTAATACAGTTCACGTGTTTTGGTTGTTTTTCAGATTGTTCATTCTATCAGTTTTATAAATGTTTGAAAAGTGTGCTAAAATTGCAATTTTTTCTACGTAGTGTTTTCATGCATTGGGTAGAGCATTTTTTTGTGTGCATACATCCATAGACTTTCATCGATATGTGACTTAAACTGGTGGAGAAATAAATTCGTGGGCCGACCAGTCTGTCTGAGGTTTTTTTCGTAGTTTTCCTCAGTTCCCAAGGTAAATACCGGATTGGATATTTAATACGACCCAAAGTTCCATCTTAAGTCTAAAAAAAAAATAGTAAAATGAAAATTAAGTCTATCTACAGACAATGTAAGCACTTAGACTGGACGGCACCCTAATGCCATCTGCACGGCATGAAGCAGGGGTTACAGGGATAAGAACTTGAAGGCTAACTCTCCGCCTTTCTGTGTAGGGCGGCGGTTAGACTGGACGGCACCCTAATGCCATCTGCACAGCATGAAGCAGGGGTTACAGGAATGAGATATAGAAGGCTAACTGCCCATCGCATATCGTTCTAAGAGATATCCACCAACAGATCCGTCGCGATATGAACAAGGAGTTAAAGCGACGTAAAATAAAATAGAATAAAACACTAAAAAATAAATTCCTAAAGTCGTAAAAAGTGAGCCAAAAACGTTGAAAATTCCCAACCTTGGCATTCTATTCCTCCTCAAATAAAATCCTATTTTCAATGCAAAATCAAGTAATATACAAAATATTGCTGTACTCAATGCATGTAAGATAATTTTGAAAACACAGCAGTCACAAAAAAGTTGCAATTTTGCCATACTTTTCAAAAATTTATAAAACTGATAAAATGAGCAATCTGAAAAACTGCCAAAACACGTAAATTGCATTACCATTTGATCTTTATGTTAAAAAATGGTTCTTCCCTCCATTAATTTGGCTGTTAGAATTTTTTAAAGTGAAGACGAATAAGGGTGTATAAGGAAATTGATTGGTAGACAGGTAATGTGACTATGCACATCAGATTTTTAATTTTCATTTTGGTATATATCTCTTAAAGCAACCTTTAAGCTACAGGTCAAAATAGGTTCCAGAAAACGCTAACAATTCGCTAACTTGCATTCCGTTGTGTCATGTTGCATCATCCATTTTATTTTCTATGCGAGACAGAGGATAAAAGGTAAAGGTATGGACAAACACAGGGGCTCGCGAAACCGGGACAGAGCTCCGCAAGTAGACCACAATGTCCCTTTCTGCTTCTGATCCCTGGGAGGAAAGGATGAGAAAGACACGAAGGGCGACCAGATCCGGATGTTGACAGGAGCAAGCATAGATGGGCTTCGTAACGTTTCCAAATAGAAAGTATCCGACGCCACCCGTGCCCACCCACAAGCATCTAACCCCCGGGGTTTCCCCGAAGGGCGCCCGCCCGAGAGCACTCGGAGGCGGGTTCTAACTGAGCAGTTCCGCAACGACGCCAGGGAAGAAACCTCTACAGAGCTCACATGCACCGTCCAGCCGCAATTCGCCGAACACCGTCCCCTGGTCCTACAAGCCTGAAACGGATGACGAAGATTATGGCTACAGAAAATGGGGGGGGCAGAAAGTTATGCTGGAAAATGAACCATCCCAGTATTCGCCTGCCGACCCAGGGAAACCACGAAAAACCCATAGATCAGAGTGGGCGTTTGTCGGAGATCGAACCTGGGACCCCCCCCCTCTCGAAGGCGAGTAGCAGCGCCACCTTGCTCGTTCGAAATAGAGAAAGTATTGTATTGCATCCAAAAATTCTATATCACTATTTAAAACGGAAATACATGTTTTGAGGGTCAATGAACCCAAGAAAGGGATTTTGGAATATGATTCGCGTTCCTGTGTTCGTGTGAGAACACCATAATTACAAAACGAAATTTCGCATAAATACCAAACTAGTTTATATAAATTCAGCAACTTTAAAATATGCGATAGTTTAAACAAATTTCAAAGAATAGCTTGTGAAGTGCTCTTCATTCTGAATGAATTTTGTACAACTAGTAAGCTATAAGAGATAGATCAATGCTTACTCCACGAAAAATGTAGATGTTAAACACGCAATTTATGTTAAATACATTTTTGTGGCATCAGCTATTTCCTTCTTCTGAGTCGTGCAAAGAGTACGGAACTTCAAAGCCAGATATAGTGACTCACTTTAAAAAGATCTGAGGATCCTTGTACTTAAAATTAAATATGTAATTAAATAACTTTAGCAAATATTTATCTCGATTTTTAATATGAATATTTCCACATACTGCTGGTAAGCGATACAGTGCATTAGAAATGGGAAAATGTTATTTTTTCAGTAACAGTTCTGACCGTTCCAGTTTCAAAAACTCCAAATAACCGTTCCGAAGTAACATTCGGTACATAGGGGTTATGCAAAACCATGAACAGCAGGATATTCTTGGTCCACTGTTACTTTCTTACTTCGGTTCTTTTCAAGATTCAAGCCGTGATTCTTTTGTTCCAAGAGTTTATTGGAAATCGATGCTCCCCTTATTTATCTGCGTCCCATTCAGCTACACAGGCGCGACTTTTTTTTTCAGTTAACTCACGTCCATAGTTATCTTAGTAACCATCTTGTATCAATTTCGTTGATGCTATTGATTATAATATGCTCCAGAAGGCCAACTTAAATGTCTTTCGCAAGAGCTCAACAGCATAACTAAATCTGATTGGACAGAAGATTTCTAATTAGTGTTGGCCTGTATTGGAACTTGGAAGCACCAAAGTAGGAACGGTTGCGGGGTCTCGCATAGGACACATTCATGTAACTGTTATGCTGTAACACAACACACTCTCTACGATCAGAGAGTTACTTTTGGAACCGATTATAAAAGTTCTCGAATAATTGCGTTAGTATAGTTAGATGACTTATTTTTAGCTGAGGAAAGCATGATTTTTTGTTAACGGTTTCATTCCCGGTTAACTATAAATTGTAGTCTTTTAAAAAGCTCTACCATCACGGTATACTGAAAACCGATAAGCTAACCTAACCTCAAAAGGCATGAAGCTAGAATGTAAAAACAAGAAAATAAGACATGTCTCTAAGAATGCCACTCGGAAAACCATACACGCAATAAGGTAATGACATATTTTCGACATTATTATATTTTTAAGAGTCGATTTTATAGAAGCTCATGAAGAAATTTCGATAAACTCTCACTAAATCATGGCTTTAAAATGTCAGGCTACTGAATTACTGGAGGCATCTCTCCGTCAATTTCAGATCAGTCACACGACAATTTAACGGCACAGATCGTTTTAGCCGTAGCGGGAAAACTTCCTCGGTTTTTTCCCCCTCTCTTACAGCAGATTGGCTGAATCTTGCCACTTCCAAAATTCTTTAGGGCGCGTTTCGACATACACGAGTCTTCCACTAAATACTTCCTGAATTCCAAACTAAAAAGCTTCTGTTGTATGCCAAAGAGTGACGAATCTCTTTTTGTCATAAGAACTGAAATTGCATACAGGCTATACTGCATAAAATAGTGATTTCAGAGTTGCAGTGATTTTAACGTTTCTCTGCAATTAGCGATACCAGATGATAGCCTTTGTTTAGCTTATTTTTTAAATTTTGTAGTGCTTATCTAAAGAAAATACCCCATGTGTGTGTGTGTGTGTGTGTGTGTGTGTGTGTGTGTTTTCTGTGAACAATATAACTCAAAAGCGAAATCACTTGTGAATACCAAACTTGGTATTTAAGTTCAGCGTCTTCCAAGGATGCGAAACGAAGATTTCCAAGAAAATTCTCCCACTCCAAACTACCCTTTACATACAAAATGATCGGTATTTCTTTATTTTACCGAAAATGACTCTTAACGATTTTGATTAAAATAGCATATGTTTAGGATATTTGAATGAATATCTTGAGGTTTCTGGGAGATATACAAAATCTTACTACACAAAGGATGTATATCTGGTTAAAGCACATGATTTGTCACTTTTTGTAGCGTTAACCACTTCCAATATATTTTTTGCTATTGTTAGGGTTTTCAAACACTTATACTGTTTTTAAATGATAAATCGCTATTCATTTCTTCTCTTGGTCATGTAAGGGACACGGAAGTTTAAAGCCATCACATAGCAATCCGCTTTATAAAAATGTGATGTCGCTTTAGCCTACCCTATCCTTATTTCTACAACGTATTGATGAAAGCCTCTCAATAAATAAGAAGTAGATAGAGGAATATGATTATGAACATGTTATATACTGGGGTGAGGCCAAGATGTTTTGCAGCTAGATATTAACTTTCAGTTACCCCAGTTACATTGGGAGGCATAGCCGCAGAGGCAGCAAGAGGACCAGAATCTTAAACAACACATTCCAGAGTAGGCGTGGGATAATTATAACAAAATACACGGAATTTCACATTAATCACATTACCTGTAGTTTATTCAGTATAGACACGGTGCCCCTACATCATACACAAAAGGTAAAAAGGAAGAAACTGAGGGTAGATACTACACACACGAGGTTACATTCACGCGATTTCACATACAACCTTTCACACCCAACACTCGACCAAAAGTAACGAACGAACTTCAAACCCAAAGCTGCAAGAATTACCCCAACAATACTGTCCCAACGACACAATAATGTGTCTGGCGTGATAATACACACACACACACACACACACACATATACACGCTACAGTATAAAATAGTTTTTAGAAGAGGGAGTAGAGAAATTCACGTGAACGCAATACATTCTTTTTTGTTGGCGAAAACAAAAATGATTTCTCAGTTACTACACATGCGTGCTGCAACGGAAAGCATTAGCGGTTACTGCAGCACGTTTTGCAAAACAAGATCTTCATTATTCAAAGAGTAAATCTACATTGGTTAAATACAGTTTTATTTTAATAGTCGAGAAATGATTTCAGATGATACCAATAAAATAAGTCAGATACACGATATAATCTGTTTAGTTAATGAGGCAATGCAACAGTGTGTAGTAATAAAAGCTATAAAGAGAATGTCTCATTAAAAGAGTGTGATTAAGGACTACAGAGTTGCAAATTACAACTGGAAGGTTTCCAAGTCATTGTTTTATCTTTTTTTATTCCTCTACCTCCGGTAGTTAAGGTGGATGAAGTGCTATATGTGGCCTAAGAATTCGATATCGAGAAATCACACCGGAAATACATATTTTAGGGGAAAATATTTTAAATAGATCCATGTATGTGTGCTTGGGAACAGCATAACTCAACAACGAAAGATGGATATAGTTATTTACGTAACTGTACCTATTTGAAAGTGAATTTTTTCAGGACGAGTCAGATGTTTACGGCGAAGTTGAGGCTGGAATATCGGAAGGAGTCCCGAAAAAACGCTTTTCTGCAGTTACTGTTTTGTTTGATACCAGTCGAAATATTTTATATATTGCTTAAGTATTGTATAACATATTATGTTGGAATTCGTCGCAGTCATATGCTTAATACAGGACCATGCATTCATATGTTGGTGTCTGAAAAGTAGTTGAATGGAAAAGTTTAATTTGACGTACGATTTTGTAGACGTAAAACATAAAATTCCAAATAGAAAGAAAATACTAAATTTCGTACTTGAGCCAGCAGCTTAAGTAGGTGGGTGGGTGGGTGGTTGCTCGTGATTTTTGTATCTGAATGTCTCTTAATTTTTGTTGGATGTTATGTAATTTGGAAAATAGAAGATTTATAAAACTACACAGAAAAGGATAGAACATATTAAACCTTTGTTAAATCACTTTCTTTTAACATTTGACGTTTCCGAAATATGCTTTGCTTGATATTGTGACTTCGTCTAGTTTTCTAACTGGTACTTCTCTCACTTCTCACTTTCACTCTTTTGATCTGGCTCAAATTTCACCTGGAAATCACTTAGTTCATACTGTCACTTCACTAATGTGAACTAGTTCAATTTCCCCGTCACTTCACTTTCTTCATGACGTAGCCTCTTCTTCTGGACAGTTCACTCGCTGGGGAGTCGAACACAAGATTTCTAAAATGTTATTTACCGGGGTGAGGCCAAAAGATTTTGCAGCTAGATATTAAATTTAGTTACCCCGGCATAAACATTGGCGGACGTAGACTCAGAGGCAAACAAGAGATACCAGGAACTTGTTGCACAAATCTAAAGTAGGCGTGGGATTTTCATAAAAAATACATATTTAACACCTTACCTGTGGTTTATTAAAATTGATAAGGTGCCGCTATATTGTTCACAACAGATTAGAGACGAACATTGGAGGGAGATGCCCCACACTCATACGAAAAACACATGCACTCTTACATACACATCCACACGGCCTGAAAACACAAACAAGACTGACGCCACTAGTGAGCCACCAGACTGAGGAGGTGGGGAGGGAAATGCCACGTCGGACGGAAATTCAAACTCCCAATCAAAATGATTAGTTCAACAATGTCATTCCTACACAGCAATAATGTGTCCGACGCGACAATGCACACACATGCTACAATATCGCGTTTCAGACTTAAAAGACAGTGCCCACAGCTTAAATGGGGCGCACAGTTGCCACATGTACTATTAATACGCTCGCAAATTTGGCACCCAACTGCAATCTATCTTTAATGTCATCTTATGAACATATATCACCAAATAGTGAAATATCTGCACTGCTATTTAAGGAAATTGCAATACATTTAATTTTCATCTGCATTTGTGTCTCCACTATTTATTTCTTGGAATACGATTTTACAAACATAAAACTATGTATTATCAAAGAAATATGGGCATATAAAATGATAAAAGCTACAATTTGGTAGGGTATCTCACGGTTTGCCCTTGACAAAGCCACATTCAACTTGGATGAAATGTTTTCAAACAGTAGAGAATAAACGATGCGCCGCACTCCGCTTTGCGCTATTCCTTATATTGCGTTAACCTAGCGTGTTTTTGTTCCCCCATCCTTTCCTGCATTCTTTTAATAGATCCTTTCATTCGTTCATTTTTATTCTCTGGATACTGGTTTTGAACACCCAATTTACTTGAATAATGATCTAACACATTCATTTATCCTCTTCTTAGTTTAGCAACATTTCGTTTCTTCCTATCTTCTTCCTTTATAACCATAAATATTTACTAAAATCCTATATAAATAACCTACATAACACTTCACAATGTAAACGTACGCACTTCCTTACAACTGCGGTTAACCTTTACTGACTTCTACGTCGCGCCTGGTCTATTGCTTGAATTATTTGTCATACACAATGAATGCAAGAACTTACAGGATTCCGGCATATTTTAAAAACTGTCTCCAACCTCCCCATTTTCTCTAGCTTGGTCCCCGTTGTAAACCCAGTAACAAAAAAGTTTCTCTCTGGCTGACTATTCTACTGCTATAGAATTTTTCGAAAATATTTAATTTAAAAGAATTATAACGTTCATATTATTAAAGATAGAGAATTAAAAATGGGCGGGTTTCAGCACAATAGTTTACTTTAGCTAAGAAATCCTAGAGTAAATGCTAAAACTAGTTTATTAATTACTGCGTGATAAACATTGAAACAACAAATATGGGACTTTTATTGAAAAACTCATTTCTTTAGAAATTTGTGCCCACAAAGATCGACGAAGGCTCTGAAAGATAAAAATATTCTACATAGGATAATGTGTTCAAAGCTGAAATTTATAACAAATGAATATTTCATGTTATTGGTTGTTAGCAACTTGGCGACAGCGCGAGAGTAGAAAAGATCGAAGGTAATGGTAATATGCATGCATTAGATAGAGATATCCCATTTGCCTCCATACTGGCTTTATAGGTTGAGACAAGCTATAGGATTTGTCGCTCCGCAGTAGCACTCGCTGCAAGTCAAGCAGTCGTGACCAACTCGCTCGGAAAACCGCACTTGATGTCGCAGCAGAAACGCGCTCACCAACTCGCTTACTCACTCAGTGCCGACCGACTCCTCTCGCGAGAACGTTAGCTTGTATACTACTGGAATCTTCCACAGAACATTCTAGAACTATCTGGACACTTCTGAAGGCACGGGAAAGAAACTTCCAGAAGATTCTGGTTATCTCCGAGCCCGTCTGCTGTTTATGCCGGACGAGAGTGCGACTTATCTTTGTTTATCTCCGATCTAGCGCCGATCTCCCAATAACCTTGGGCCATAGCCGCTGTGCCACAGTATTTACAAAAGCTCCTAGAAAGTACTGGCTGGCTTAGACAAAAGCCCTGCAAGTATAGAGTAAATGCCGAACAAAATAAAACTACAGAAGCGAATTGCTGAGAAGGACTCACCATTTATTAAAGATGTTGAAAATGGCCCCTCGTCAGCATTCCATAGCATGCCATTTTTTAACCAAACTCTGTGTTGCTCTCTTAGCCAGTTGTCCTCTGTCCGTAAACATGTTCTTGAAAAATTTGCAGGTTTCCTTGATTGAGCATGTTTTCACATAAGCTTCCCAATTCCCACTTTTTCTTGTATCGAGTAAGCCATTTTACAGAATGCGATCAGACATGTGTAATTCGAGCGATGAAGTAAACTCGAATGCTGACAGAAGAATGCCAATAATCGACTAGGAATGGATAGTTTTGCGAACTATTGTTGCATAAAATTGTCGAACGTTGCAGTTGTTTATTCATTTCAATTCGATAAAATTTGCTCTCTAATGGGTGTGGGCCGCAATATATATATATATATATATATATATATATATATATACATTCTAATCAAAGCTTATTTTTTTATTTACTTCGTATTAATCAAGATAAACCTTTGCAGAAATAGCTTCATTACAGAGATATTTACATTCTGTTGTAGGTAAACGGGGCAGAGAAGGAAACCGAATCTATAGTAGATGTTTAAAAGTATGTCACTATATGTTAACCTTGAAATTCCATACTCTTTCCAAGATACCGGAGAAACAAGTGACACCACTTTAAAAAATGACAAAAGTGTTGAAAAATTCAAACCAATAATAACGGATATGGCCGCTGCTAGTTAACTATATGAAATAAATTGCAAGGTTTAAAGAGGTTTACACTTTTTTGTGTTTTTTGTCTACCTCGTAACGTTTACCAGTTATTCAAATTTGTACACAATTCCTTCCGAATGAAGCAGAGTTCATAAGCTATTTCCGGAAAATTTATGATATACATTTACTTTGTCATGAACATGTCTTAAATAGTATTTTAATCACATCGTTAGATCCATTTTTATTAACCAATTTCAAAAAACATTGCCATTGAAAGCGTAGTTCGAGGTAGAGAAACCTTCTTGAAAATCATGTCACATCTTTAAACGAAAGATACCAAGTTTAGTATTTAACCGAGTTTTCCTCTTTTGAGTTATGCTGCTTAAAAATACACACACACACACACACACACACACACACACACACACACACACACACACACACACACACACACAGAGCGAGATACACATGGAACCTTTTTATAAACAGTTCTTCTCTTTTAATTCAGGAGGTCTCAAAACATCTATTTCCGGTGATATATCGGTATTGAATTTTTGGGTGGAATGCAATACCTTACCTACCTACCTACTAGGTACATGGTAGAGAAAGTAAAAAGCATTTTTAGAAAAAAGGTCCGTGTGTATGTGTGTCTGTGAACAGCATGACTGAATGAAAAACGAAAAGTCGGATCAACACCAAACTTGGCATTTGAGTTCAGTACCTCTCAAGGATGCGACACGAAGATTTTCAAGAGTATCCCCCGACTCCAAACTATCCTTTACATGGGGACTAGTTTTTATTACCTACTACTAAATGATAGAGGGTAGGGAAAGTCATGTGGATGTATGAAATCAGAGTTTTATAAATATATTTAAAATATAAGCATTATGGCTACAACTGTAATATATTCACAATTAAAACGTAATTTCCAAATAATTCCACTGCACAAAAACTAAAAATCTCTTTTTTGGCCGTTTTTTTTATTTTATCTCCCCTTAAATCGTGCGCTCACACACACACACCACACACACTCTCTCTCTCTCTCTCTCTCTCTCTCTCTCTCTCTCTCTCTTTCATAGTTCCAGATATAAGGGATTAATGCGGAAAAACATTTCCTATCCTCTGGCCGGGAATCGAAACTGATTTGAATGCAAGCATGCTAATAGAAAACCAAGGAAATCTGATGATATATTCATTTCAGTTGACAACGAAAGTTAACAAAAGCTACTAAGAAAGTCATAAAATTGTCGAAAGTAAATTGCACTCAATGCCAACCGCAATATCTAGATGGCATCTGTGTAAGTACAAGCAAAACTTTCGAGTCGATCAATTTCGATTGTAGATATAGCTCTAGATACAAAGTTGTGTGTGTTTTAATGGAGGTAAGACATTGCCTTTCGCGCCAGCTTAATGACAGTGCAGTATTGTGTGACCCCGATGACCGATTAGAAGGTAGCAGCGATTAGCAAAGAAAGGCGGCCCGGTTCAGAAGTGGAGTATTTCCACGTGTGTCATTAGACGCTTGGCGATAACCGGGGTACACGTGCAAGTCTGCAAACTGCGCCCCTAGGCTAAGGATAAAACAAACAGGCCTAACTCCCTCGCCAATAACCACGGGTATTCACTCTCTTTTTATAATTGGATGCTGGCTTCATGCGTGCTGACGTAGGTTTGCTGGCTTTATTTACTTTCAGATAAGTCTCAGACTCTGATTTTGGCTGCTATAGAATGCCTGAAAACTCGAGTACTATACAGAAAAGGGTGTGGCTTCTGATTTGGAATTTAATCAATCTTACACGAACTATTGTTTCTCCATTTCATCATAAGGAATGTCACGGGTGGATTTATTTAGATTTTATAAGTAAATATAGTATATAAATCATATTAAAAGGTACTGCAATATAAAATACTAAACAACTACTTTCTCTAATCTCCTTTACAAATGATAAAAGTCACAACTAAATTTATGTAAGATTTTCATGTAATGTTAAGTTAGAAATAATTCCAATATTCCAAAATACAAAGTAAAAATCAATGACCAGCCTTTGCAACTCTGTCCTCTACATCGTCTTCCTGAAATGTCTACAAGCGAAACTTTTGGAAATGGCACTAGATGATTGCTGTTAAAAAGGTTGTAGAATTTTCCTAGGTATTTTGATGTTATTTAGGTACTCACAGCTGATGTCTTAAAAAAACCTAAAACCTTTAGCTTCAATTACCAATTTTGTTTAAATTTTCTTTAGAAACTCAGAGTGAATAAATTTAAAAACTGACTAAAATTATGCAGGATTTAATGTAATTAATATGATTATTAAGAGGATAAATTTTGAAATAATTTAAGAGTTTCAACTATTTTCCTGAAAAAAAGCTAAGACAATTCTAAAAGTCACATTTTTGTATTATTTTTTTAAATAATGTGTTAGTATATTAATGTTTTCGAAATTATAATACCTGCATCGTATGAAAATCTGATTAATCAGCATAAATATCTAATCAAAATGATTTTTTCTGAAACGCTATTACACATTTGTGCACACAACTTAAAACTCACTTAAAACTATGACATGCAATATATGAAGAAAGCTTGAATTCATAAACCCTACATGATTCAGACATTTCGTCTAGGAGCATTCATCTTAAGCGTATTAGTATATTACTGCTTCGTAGAATATCTAGCTAAAGGAATGATAATGCTAGGTGGGGAAAATTATTTTTTAACAACAGTTCCAAATAACCGTTGTTCGAGTTCCAAATAACTGTTCAAGAAAAACAGTCAAGTGCGTCCACGGGTGTTTACAATTTAAGTATTTCCTAGCTTGGTTCTTTCGCCTCAAATCGTGAATCTTCGTTCAATTCTAAAAGTGTAGTAAGATGAAATCCTCTGATCCCCTTTCAGCTAGTGTGCGATACCTATAACCTAGAAAATGTGTTTGAATAAGAAACAATCCCGAAGTAACGAACAATTTTGGGTGCATTTTTTAATATGAAGCAGAAAAACTCATAGTATATTGATTATTATTCAACCCTTAATATAATACGTTGTATATGCTACATAATTAAAAACATCAGTAGAATCCTCTGTTTAACATGGAAGCACTAAAGTCGGTTCTAAGGCGTCGCATTGTATAACTACTTGCAAATGTTATTTTATAATGCAACGAACTTACGATCAGAGCGTTACTTTTAGAACCTGTTATAAAAATACTCGAATGGTCACATTAGAATACAGGTTGTTTTGGAAGTGTAAAACCGGACATATTGAGGTATTGCATTCGATCCAAAAATTCGAAATCGAGATTTCGACGAAAACATGCTTTGTGATTCCTGAACCCCCAAAAAAGCATTTTTCGAAAAAGTTGGTGTGCGAACACATGTCTCTAATTGCGTTTAACCCCGCTCTTACTACATACGGCACCTCAGGCGGTGACATTGGTGATACATGAAATGAAATGACAATTGGGAAGGAAACGTTCCAGGCCTAAGTTTGGTGTCCTCCACGGTATTTGCCATTTATGAGAACAGAGGAAAATCTGAAAAAAAGAAAAAAGTCAGGTAGGAGGTCCTGATCGGATTTGAACCACAGACTTGAACCGTGTCTTAACGACCTCGGCCTCCTGTGTGTGTGTGTGTGTGTGTGTGTGTGTGTGTGTGTGTGTGTGTGTGTGTTGAACAGCATAACTCGAAAATAAATACCAAACCTTTTAAGTTTAGCATCTTCCGAAGGCCCGACACGAAAGTTTTAAAAAACTACTCACATTCCAAACTGCCATGAAAATTGCTTCAACGTTTCGTTTAAAATACCATATGTTTATGATATTTGTCTGATTAATAAAATGCATATCTTGAATTCTTTTCGAATAACCTCTGAAGACCTCTTCAGGTGGATTGCATTTTGTGTACTCTTTTTTAACTCCTAAACCATAAGTACACTAAACAATCTAGATTCTGTTAAAACATATATAAAGTAGGTTTATCTGTGGCATTAACCATTTCGTAAATGTTAGTTCTTTTTGGTCTGAATTTTCCAATACTTTACATTTTGAAATGCTAAAGCTCTATTTTTTTTCTTGAGGTGTCATGGAAAGAGTATGGAATTTCAAAGGTAGCATATAGCAAGCAGGTTTTCAAGAAAATATTGATATTCACTTCAGTCTCCTGTGTTCCTTTTGTACCTACATATTGGGCTGATGTATACGCTGTCAGTTTATTCATGGCCGTGTGTAATGTACATTTTCACTCTCGATTAATAACCAAAGATCCTCAAGTTCACGAAAAACGCAAGCGTTAACGGCGCACTAACTGATAGCTGTGAAACTGACTGCTGTTCTCGATGATATGTCCTCCGAATCCAAGCGTAAAGGAATTTACCACCTCGGGAATCATTCAAAATGATAAGCAATTATCATAAAGTTTTATCATCACGTCGGTATATGTCGCGTTTATTGCTGAAAGGCACTAAATCACATTTAATGTCATCTTAGATATGTACGAGAAATGCTACAACTCCAGTGCTGCGAGGGTAAGTCAAAAAGTAAGCTTTCCTAATATTTGTGTTGTTAAGTAAGGCTACAGCGAGACTAAGAATATTGTTTGATTTTTCCATTTTCGAATATTTTATTGCTATTTTAGATTTGTTTCATTCTGCAACTAGAAATTCGGGTCGTGATATCTAATATACAATTCGGTATTTACAGAAGGGGGGGGGGGGAATCCCAATCAGATTGGCCAGTTTGCATGATCTGAAGACGCCACTTCGCGAATGAGAGACACGAGTACTAAACCATCTTGTTCGATGGACATGTGTTTCGTATAAAGTATCATTTTTGTCAGCTGGAGCCAGACTCTTTTCTTTTCATTTTTTCTTCTCTGTTCCTTTCTTTTCTTTACTTTTTCGTTTACAGAGATAATCCACCTATTCTTTAAATTACAGATCCACTGTAATACCACAAAAATATTTCAAATTCATGAACATAACTCAAGCTCAAATTCATATAATGTAGGCTTACTCACTAATTACTCATCCATTATGCGTCTGGAATGCATCCCTGGAAAAGGTTTACTGGATTTATCAAAACGCTGCTTTTTTCCAAAGAATATTCTAAGGGTTTCATTCTTTCTTTGCTATAACAGTACTCGCTACTACAATTCCTAGTTTCTACAAATTTCAACAAATTTAGCTGGACTTTTTATTTCTCTACTACTTATCTTTGTACTTAGAGGAAGTGTTTAATTCCACCCGAAAACTCGATGCCGAAATTTCACCAGAAATACACGATTTTAGGTTCTCTGAATAAAAAGTGCATTTTTAGAAAAAAAAAAAACAAAGGTCCGTGTGTGTGTGAGTGAGTGCGTGTGTAAACAGCATACCTCAAAACCGAAAAGCCCGTTAAATACTTAACTTCGTATTTAAGTCCGGCGTCCTCCAAGTATGCGACATGAAAATGTCCAAGAAAATTCCCCGCAGCCGTCTTAATCAAAAGCTGTTACCTATCGACCTGTTCTTAAACGGTTTAACTATCACTTAAGCGTACCAGAATTCCCTATTCCCATTATACGTACAAGGAAATAATATCTAATAAAACAATTTCTGCAACTGTTTATCTCGATTTGCATAAAGTGGATAAAAGAATATGCTTCTGTGAGAATAGTTTGTTGAAGAATGGGTAGAGTTTTATCAAAGGTTTGTTTCAAATAATTATAGTATAAAATTAATTTGTTGTGTTTATATACCAACTTTTCCTAGAAAACGATTTAAAAAGATAAAAAATCGAATACCACATGAAAAACTTTACCCAATGAAGATGTTATAATTTTAAACGTTTAAATTTTACCTTATTACTTAGTTATCGTTTATTAGAGTTAAATATTAAGCATTTTGTAACATTAAAATTTTTCTTGAAAGAATAAAAACACTATGCAGCACTCCATTTTCCAAAAATCAAGTATATATTAAATTAATAAACACCTAAAACGTATGCTGAAAATTTAAAGAAGTAAACATTGCATCATGGGAAACACTTTAAAGTGAAAAAATGTAATCAAATCAGCTTACGTCAAATTATTTAAAATTTCACATGGTATTTACGCACAGACTCCTTTTTAAATGTCCCTTTTGATTATTAAAGTGCCCATTTGAATATTAAAATATTAAACATTTGAACAGAAAAACTTAACTGCAATCAGATTCTGATTCTACAATATTTGGGGATTTTTTCCAAGAACACTTAAAAAAATTTAATTTTTAAGAAGTTCTATTTTTCAAATTTTGTGGAAAATTCACTACCCTCTTAAAACGGTATTCACTTTAAAAATAACATCAATCATATATTTCAATCACTATCTATGTTAAGTAGAACATATGCTACAAGAATTTGGGCGGGCTTTAAAATTTAAGTATTCGCATATTCATATCTTCACCTGGGCTTAGTGAGTATTGCATGCTTGGCCGAGTCCTTTATTCACCAACAGCGAAGCATACCCTGCTGTGCATAAGTGGCTAAATATTAATGGAGGTAATTTTCTAAATGCAGCTTTAATGTACCTTGAAGACAGGTAATTATTTTAAGGAAATTCGCCATAATTATCTAGCAATCTAGATTGCAAAGGTGATGACACGATCTGACACATTAAATTAAATTTCTACTTGTTTCACTTTATGCAAATAGCGTTCTAAAGTTTTGTAAAGTCATACTATGTATGCATGGGTACTTGACCCTTCAAAGTTGCATGAAAAATCTGATGTGCTGCATTTATATGACCTCTATTCACTGTTCTGCAAACTAATCTTAAAAATCGTGTTCTATATACTTCTCTTTATTCTCATTATAAATTTACACATTCGTTGTAGAATAAGAAGTATACAGCAGGCTAAACCGATAACCAGATTTCTGTTGTCTCTACCACGTACCTAAAGGTAGAGAAGGTATTGCTTTCCACCCAAAATATCCATGCTAAGATTTCCCCGAAAATACATGTTTTGAAGTTCTGAGTAACAAAAATCATATTTACAAAACTCTCCTTGCGCCTGTGAACAGCATAACTCAAAAACGAAAAGTCGTATAAATATCAAACTTGTTATTTGGGCTCAGTATCTTCCAAAGTTGTGACACGAAGCTTTTAAAGAAAATCCCCTCACCCCCAAACTATTCTGTAGATGGAACATTTTTTATAATGTTTTATTTTCTAAAAATGGGTCTGACGATTTTTATTAAAATACCATTTATTAAGGATATATAGATGACAAATAAAATGTATATTTTGAATTTTTGGGAATAGCCCCTGAAATCCTCTTCATTCCGAAGGAATTTTGTACAATTCTGTATAACTGGTAAACATTACGCTATAGATGAAAACGTATCACACAAAAAATATTTTGTCGTCCTCCGTGGTGCATGCTAGTCTCTAGTTCCCGAGGTCGCAGGTTCAAACCCGGCAGAGGGCCATGGATTTTTTCGGCGTAAAAATCCTTAACATGGCTTCCTTCGGAAGGGAAGTAAAGCTAGTGGTCCCGTGTCGTACATTTACGGCACGTAAAAGAACCTCAACCTGATAAAGAGGCCTCTGAGCAAAATTACCGCTCTTTCACGCCCAATATAGAATGGGACGCTAAGGAGCGTAGTTAAAGAGCGTCCATAAATAAAACTCAGTTTATCTTTAAAACAAACAATTTATTTTAAATAACTGTTTTGGTGACATAAGCCAGTTACCAGATATCCGTTATTAATGGTTCGAATTCTGTCATTCTTTTAAGTTTCAGTTGTTTCTTGCATTGCATAGAAACAGTATTGAACTTTAAGGCCAGGATATAGTGCCCAGTTCTCAAACATTTTAGCATCGCTGTTCTCTTTGTATTTTAACGAAACTTGTAATGTATGTTTCCGAAACGGTTTATCTCGGATATAATGAAATAGATACAAAAACAAACTTTCGTAAGAATAATTTGTATACCTACTAATAAGCGAAAGAGGTAGAGAAAGTCATGTGAATGTAATATATCACATTTCTAGATATCAGTCGCTGTGATGGCTTTATTCTTCCACGCTGCTTGCAGATTGTCCGGGAAATTCTTCCGGTTTACCGGGAAAAAAGCTAATCAGTTGGAGAATTTAATGTCGTACCGGTATATTGTCATGGTAGCTCAGGGTTAGAGCAACAAAACGAAGCCCTGGAGATCCGTGGTTCAAATCCCTTTATGGCACTGAATATTTCGTCATCTGATTCTACCTTTCCAAGAATATACGAGTATGAAGTTAAGAACGAGATTTAAATTATTTGTGCAGTAAGATTTTGTCTATCACTTATGGTTTGTACAAAAGCCATTCAGAATGAAAAAGATTTCACAGGCTATCACCAGAAAATTAGAAAGCAGCATTTTATTTGTCATACAAATGCCTTAAAGATATGAAATTTTAATAAAAATCGTTACAGCCAATTTTGAAAAAATAAAAAATAACGAAACATTTCCCATGCCTTAAACGTTATCGCGGAGGTATCTCGCTCGGTATAGCATTCTTAATTAATTGATCTTTCACACAAGCCGTGTGTAGGCTAAAGTTGAAAAGGTAGAATCAGACTGAAGAATCCATTGCCGGCATGATATTAAAGACCCAACTGACTTTAATTTTCCCGGTAATCCACAAGGCGTTCTCAAATTCATTTTGAGATAACATAGTCAATGACGACTTAAAATCTCGTAAGCGGTTTAAATTAATTAACCTTGCTTGACCTATTAATGGTAATGTATAAAGGGCAACTTTAGCCTTATCATTATTAACCTTCAGACTGCTATACCAGGTCCAGCTGGACCCAGTGTTAAAGTTTTTAGTTCTTGTGAGTGAAATATCTAATTTAGAATTTTGAAATGTTTGTAACATGTTACAAATTTAATCAGCCTTATTACCATAAACTAGTTCCGTAAAATGTTCAATAAATACAATTGTAAAAAAATAAAATACATGTCTCATAACTTTTTCTGTATCTTAAGAGTTTTATGTTGGCTGCGTTGTGTTTTTCAGTTATTCTAGCATGCATTGTTGGTTTGAAATTGGAAACAATTCAGTACTCTTCTAGGGTGCATAGTAAGGTGTAGTCATGTCGAAACGGAAAGGTGAAACTTTTAAAATGCCGATGTCAGTTGTGTCCATGTAAAAGTGATAAAAAAAAACATTGCAAGAAATTCACTTGCGATCTCACTGTAGGAAAATGCAGAGAGTAGTGTGTCTTGGATATTACACTTAGTGAGCACGAATTATAAAACTCCATGTAAAAAACTTAAAAGGTGCTGGTAGTATATTTTTAAAATGTTAAAATGCAGTTGTGAATCCCAGTGAAAAATACAACATAAACTTAAATACACAAACTTTGGGAAAAAACATCTTTACTTCTCTACATAGTCTCCTTTTAGTTCGATGCTTTTTTCCCATCGGTGTTCAATAGTTTCGATACCCTGTTTATAGTGGGAACCGTCGATTTCTGCAAAATAGCCATCAACTGCAGAATCCACCTCTTCATTGTTTGCAAATCTTTTACACCAAGCCATTTCTTCAAGTTTGGAAACAGAAAATAATAAGAGGGGATACGTCTGGCGAATAGGATGCATGAGGAAGTAATTCAAACTTTAACTCATTGATTTTAAGTATGGCGATAATGGATGTGTGAACTGGTGCATTGTCTTGATGAAACTGAACTTTCTTTTTCGCTAAATGCGGCCGTTATTGCTTGATTTCATCATTCAAACCTTGCAATAATTTTGCATAATACTCACCATCGATTGATTTTTCTTTTTGAAGATAATCAATGAAAATTATCTCACGCGCATCCCAAAAAACTGACGCCATGACCGCGCAGATGGAACTGTCTTCGCCTTCTTTGGAGCCAATTCTCCCCTTCTAATCCTCTGTTTTTACTGTTTCTTCATCTCAGGTGTAAAGTGATGGACCCATGTTTCATCCATGGTTATGAATTGACGCAAATACTTGGTTTTATTGCAGCGAAACATCGCCAAAACACTCGACTGAAACATTCTCATGACGCTATTTTTGTTCCATTGTGAGTACACGTGGCACCCATCTTGCGCACAGCTTTCTGTCTAAATTTTCAGTTAGTATACGATGTACATCACTTTTTGAAATGCCTACGATGTCTACTAGCTCGCGTACTTTCAGTCGACGGTTATCGTATACCATTTTGTGGATTTTCTTAACAATTTCTGGCGTGGTTAATTCCCTTGATCGAATACTGCTATGTTCGTATTGGCAGCTCGTACGGCCTCGCTTAAACTCTGCCACCCAATATTTTACTGTTGTAAACGAAGGAGCAGACTCCCCCAGAGTAGAATCTAGCTCAGCTTTAATATTAGTTGGATTAAGACGTTTCAAACGAAAGTGTTGTATCACATAACGATGGCCAGTTGATTTCATGTTTACAAAATCGCTGAGAGAGTTTGATGGATGTCAAAAAATTACTAAACAACGTAGCATCGTCAAACTTCAAACCTAAGCTTTACAAGGGTGGTACTTTCTACCATAGTAATTTATTTGGAACAACAACCGCTATATATACGTCAGATCGGGTGCTTCTAGGACTGCCCTCATATGTGTGTTTAAAATAAAATAAATTCGGCTCGTAATTTTAATATTCTAATAAATTGAGTTGATTTTTCTTGGATACCGCATTCTGGCATACACAGAGGGGGAGTAGTTACCGCTATAGCAGTCTGTACACTCGGTCAAACTAAAAGTGGACGGTACTGATTTGGGCTACTTCCTAACCGTGGAGCAGTGGTTAAGCTACTTAACTTCTACACAAGCAGCTCGAGTTCGATTCTCCGTATGGATTGTTATCTTCTGTTTTTTACAACTCGTTTTACTGCGATGTAGATAAATAATATTGCTTATGTTACTTAATTTTACTTAGAAATATAATTACAGTAATAGTTAAATTTGTAATTATAAATTTAAATCAATTGAGTATGAAACCTCCCTCCAGCCAATAAATTAATGTCATGGTTTCCATCTACCGGTATGAGGGGCTACTAAATAAACGCTACATACATAAAATGAAAAGTACCTGTTATATTTTTATTCATGTATTTAAATATGAAATTGAAAACAAGTTGAGTAGCTCCACAAATATTCGAACTTGCAACTAAAACAGTAAACTGACTCTCTCTACCACCGAGTTAAAAGTGCTGCAGTAAGCGTAGCATTGAGCTTTAGTTATATTCCACTTGAGAACTATAAATCAATAAAGTGTGTTTTGGTTACAAGTATTTAGTGTTGCAACATTCTGAAATATATGGCTTTTTCAAATCTCGTGTATGAGTTATTTTCTGAAAGACTTTTGTGATTATAGTTTTGTTCCCCATTATAACTACTACAAGAATATACGTAGACTTGTGAACAAAGGTGGCTGTCCCGAGCGCGCACGGAAGTACCCGATTCAAGTTAGTCTCTCAGATACCAGCCAGTTTTTAATTGACTGAGCGTACACTTGTCCTGTTAATAATGACTCTCAAACGTCCACTGGTTTACTCACTTTAGTTCCTACTTTTCATCTCCATCTCCTTGCATATGTATTTAAAACTTCTTGTGCTGAGTACAAAGGAATATTCTCAGTATTCCTTACTTCCCTTTGGGTTGACTTGTTTAAAAGATAACATTTAGGAGTTCCACTAATAGAGATCAGTTTGTGAAATTAGAATAACTTTAGAATCGCTGTTGAATTTAATGCATATGGAACAGCTTGGTGTAAATATGGCTCTCTGCAGAACATGTTCCAAGTGAGAAGACCCGAGCTATGTAATATTGTATTAGTCTCTGACCGTGGTAATGTGTGGTAATAATACACAGCGGTTCTGTGTATGCTAATGTGTAACCTTGTGGGGTTTTCAACAGAACCAAGAACTGTAACTCGTTTTCAGAACACTATTATGATAATGATCGGCATACCTAAGAAATAACATTTTAAAGCGAAATGAGAAATTACTATGATTTTATTCATCTGCATTTGAATCTTATACATAGTCGCTACCGGAAAGAGAAGAATACGTATGAATAATGCAGATGAAAAACTATCGAAGTCTACTCTTGTTGAAAGTTAGGATTTTGGTGATAGTAAGGGAAATGTCTGGGTGGGCGCTCGAAAATTAAGGTAATGTAGCTGTGAAATATGCAAAAAATGTGAAAATGTTCCATTTTCTGTTTTTTTTTCATTTCTATTATTATTTATAACTTATACTTTAATGCTACTGTGCAACAGCAACCATTTCGATATCCAACACTATCCCTCATTTAATATCTCCTCCATTATTAATCTACCTTTAAAATATTAGCATTTGATGTAGTTGTAAGAGGGGTAATCCTCGGTAGCTTTCACATGCCTCTCTGTTGCCTTTATTATAAATACACGCACACACGCGCATATACGAGGGCAGTCCCAGAAGTATCCGACCCGATGTATAGATAGTGGTTGTTGTTTCAAACAAATGACTCGTAGAGAGGACCAACCTTATAAAGCTCAAGTCTGAAGTTCGATGATGCTACGTCGTTTAGTAATTGTTTGGCAGCCATCAATAGTGAACGCTCTCAGCAAATTTGTAAACATGGATAAAACTGATCATCGTTATGTGACACAATACTTTCATTTCTAAGGTTAGTCCAACTAATATTAAAGCTGAGCTATATTCTACCCTGAAAGAGTCTGCTCCTTTGTTTACAACAGTAAAACATTGGGTGGCAGAGTTTAAGCGAGGCCGTTGCCAAGACGAACATCGCAGTGATCGACCAAATGAGGTTACCATGCCAGAAATTATGAGGAAAATCCACAAAATGGTATTGGATGACCATCGAATGAAAGTGCGCGAGCTAGCAGACATCGTATGCATTTCAAAAAGTGCTGTACATGTATACTAACTGAAAATTTGGACATGAGAAGGATTTGCGCAAGATGGGTGCGGTTTACTCATAATGGAACAAAAGCAGCGTCGTGAAGATGCTTTAGTCGAGTGTTTGGCGATGTTTCGCTGCAATAAAGCCGAGTTTTTGCGTCGATTCATTACCATGGATGAAACATGGGTCCATCACTTCACACCTGAGACGAAGGAACAGTCAAAACAGTGGATTGAAAGGGGAGAATCGGCTCCAAAGACGGTGAGGCAGTTCCATTTACAGGTAAGGTCATGGCGTCTTTTTTGGGATGCGCGTGGGATAATTTTCATTGATTATCTTCAGAAAGGAAAAGCTATCAATGGCGAGTATTATGCATCGTTTGAATGATGAAATCAAGCAAAAACGGCCGCGTTTGGGAAAAGGAAGATTGTGTTTCATCCAGACAATGCACCAGCTCACACATTCATTATCGTCATGGCCAAAATCAATCAGTTAAAGTTCGAATGGCTTCTTCATGCACCCTATTCGCCAGACTTAGCCCCCTCGGTTTATTTTCTGTTTCCAAAGTTGAAGAGGTGATAAAAGATTTACCAACAATGAAGAGGTGGAGTCTGCAGTTGTTGGCTATTTTGCAGAACTCGACGGTTTTCAGTATAAACAGGATATTGAAGGTATTGAACACTGCTGGGAAAAGTATATCGAGCTGAAAGGAGACTATGTAGAGAAATATTTATGTTTTTTTCCAAACTTTTTGTGTTTTGTTTGTTAGGTCGGGCACTTCTGGGATAGTCCTCGTATATATAGGGATGGGAACTCAATACTCTCGATATTCATGGTATCGAAGTAGGTCTAATATTTTGAGATAAACCTTCGATACTTTTTCGATACCTTTAAATTTTTAAGTTTTGCGTTATTGAAGGTTGTTGCATTTAACTTCATGCTAGATAAGAAAGAAAACAAGTCGAGATTTCGTTTATTGTCTCGCACGTGTTCCAAAGATTTGTTGACTATAGTTCTTGATAGACTTTGACTGCAATGAATGTTATATTTCTTAGACTTTTGTGTCTAAATAAAAACATGCAAAACAATCGGGGAAGGAGTAGAGGTACTCATGCAGCGTTAACTGAGTTGTGAATGAAGCTGATTTAGCTGACGCATTAAATCACGTTTCTGCAATAGCCTGGCTCGGTGACTCCTCTCAGCCATTACATTTACCTACTCCGGTGACCAAAATCTGTGAATCCATAAAAAACAAACCAAAACTTCAATGACGAGATAATACAACGTATCGAAATGTTGCTTTTTAATGAATGCTCGTGTTCTTAAACAAAAATCTTTGATTCCTTCATATCTTTGCATTTCATATAATGCTTCCTTGAGTTTTTCTTCAATATTTTAATTGTGTCTAATATACCTTTGTATTAAACATGTATAAACACATATTTAGTAATAATTTGTTAATAGCATATTTAGAATGAATGTTTTAATGCAAATTCTATATTACATAAGGATTATGAGAAGCGGTAATGGGTAAGGAAAGTCGTATGAGTGTGACACACAAGACTTTTCACAATATGTATGTTAGCAGTTTTTCCCGGTGGGCTGAAGATATGATGATCTTTGAGTCGCAATTAAATAAGCTACTCTACAAAGCACCAAAACGAAAATGTGTCAGTGAAACAAAATCTACATACAACCCAATGTTCTGCTCGAGGTAGTGTTCTGCATACGCTTATCGACAGGCATTTTTTCTATCGTTGCCAAAACGTGTTAAATCACGCATCAGATAATGACGCAACAGCAGGACACACATGTTGCCAACTTTCAGGAGATGACTCAGAAAATTCGTTCCATTATAAACGAGTTAAATGGTGGAAAACTGAACTTTCAGTATTTAAATAGGATGGGACTTTATGTACTTGTAAAAATATGTGATAAGTGGATTGTGCATCGTTTGAAGTGCCAGAATTTTGTAATTAAAATTATCCAAAGCTGTAGCATTTTCAAAAAATTACGACTTCAGGTCGTTATATATACGAAATGTTTTGACACAATTATTCTAATCAGAGGGTTTTATGATACAGAATTGTAATTCTAAGCTGATAGCTAAAACAGTGAAGCTTTCTTGAGCTACTTTATAAGATTATGCTTTTATTCACAGTCACACATATGACTTATTTTGTTAATCGCATAAAAAACTGTCCAAGAACACGTGAACACAGAATTGGTGAGAGTACATATTCGGTAATCACGGGTGTCCATTTAATAATTATTAAAACATTACGTGTTTTAAACCGATCTATATTTTACGTTTTCGTCTATCGCTTAACATTTGCCAGTTATACAAAATTATACAAAACTCCTTCAAAATGAAGAGGACTTTACAGGCTGTTCCCAGAAAATTGAAGATATACCAGTAGGTATACTTTATTTGTATGTAAACATGTTTAATATATGGTGTTTTAATCAAAATCCTTAGAGCTATTTTTAGAAAATCAAAAGTTTGCTAAAATGCTCCATGTAAAGAGTAGGATTATGGAGATTTTTTTTTAAAATCTTCGTGTCGCATCTATGGAAGCTACTGAATCTAAGTACCAAGTTTGGTATTTATCAGAGTTTTGGTTTTTAAGTTATGCTACTCACACACACGCGGACCTTTTTTTTCTAAAACTGCATTTTTTTGATTCAAGGGTCCTCAAAACATGTATTTCCGGTAAAATCTCGGTATCGAATTTTTGGGTGGAATACAATACCTTCTCTACGTATATGTACGTGATATAGAATGCAAAAATTAACATAATTTTCATCGATCGCCCTAAAAAATAATACAGGATATACATTTGTGAGTGTATAATTCTCAGAAACCTGTAACGTGAGCTTTTAAATATTTAACACGAAATTCACTTAAACACATACTTCCAGAGACTGCTCACGTCGAGAATCAAACGCAGGCCCTCTGGGATAAGAAACCAGTACTCTGATCACTCGAGCATAGAGATAGTCGGCCTGCTTTTTATAAAAATATTATATTTCATAAGGAATGTACAGAGAGACAAATACCTACGAACCGGCTGCGCGATGTTTTTCCTATCCGCGTCCTCGGTGCTCGTTGCCTCTGCCGCTGTCATAGAAAGGCGCGGATGAAAACATGCAACATTTTTAAAACTACTTTTAAAGGCCTTGCTTACCAACTTTATGAAAGGAGATGCTGAAACTGGCTACCGTCGTTGTCCATACATTTTCGGCACCTCTTTAGGAAACTATCCATCACTCGCCGTAGTTCACGTTGAGAAATGCTGGCAATTTTATGGCGGATATTTTGTTTTAATTCTTCCAGGGTGTGTGGGCTTGTCTTGTACAGTTTGTTTTAAGTTACCCAAGAGCCAATTTTTTTCTTGTCAATAGTTGAAGCCCGTGCATACGTGAATACAATTTTGCCCCTATTTTTAAAGAACTAACAGACAGGGAGTGTGATTTTGCCTTTTTTCAACAAGACTCTGCAACAGCTCATACGGCCAATATTTCAATGAGAACAATTAAAAGTGTGTTTGCGGACAGAATTATTAGTAGAGATTTGTGGCCTCCCTCGGTCCCCCGACCTAACACCCTGCGATTTCTATCTTTGGGGTGACTTAAAGCATAAAGTGTCCAAGACAAACCCACACACCCGGAAGAATTAAAACAAAATATCCTCCAGGAAATTGCCAGCATTTATCAACGTGAACTACGGCGAGTGAGGATAGTTTCCTAAAGAGGGCCAAAAATGTATGGACAACGACGGTGACCAATTTCAAAATCTCCTTTCATAAAATTGGTAAGTAAAGCCTTTAAAAGTAGTTTTAAAAATGTTGTATGGTTTCATCCGCGCCTTTCTATGATAGCGGCAGACGGCAACGAGCGCCGAGGACGCGAACAGGAAAAACACCGCGTAGCCAGTTCGTAGTTTTTTGGCTCTCCCTGTAGCATGCTCAGTGATATATGCAACCCTACTAAGTAGATCTTTATACCGATATTTTCTTTAGAACCATTAATGGTTTAAGATAGGCAGAGTTATTTTGTAGCGTTTCCAGGTGTGAAGCTATACTAACTTGTATTCCTATATGCAAGACGCTATTATTAAAATGATGTGTTACACTTCTTTAATTCTCAGAATATAATTACAGCCAGCACTTCACTGGAATATGATGTAGCAGATAGTGCGTTTCTTTTCTTGGCACGCAAATGGCTGAATTAGCATTAAGGCACACAGTGCTGGATTCTAATAAGTTGAAGATGCATTGCGTGTTGCCGGTGTCAGTTCCATTTGCCTATTTAGAGTTAACGCCCAGCACTTTCAGTCGCAATCTTAAGGCGGTTTATTCTTGTATACTGTATTGACCTTCAAGTACAAAGATAGAAAACATTTCGTATTGTAATTTACACGGCATAGGCAGCTGATGAGAATAGCTAATGTCAAAATTGGTACCTGAATTAATTCTATCATTTAAACAGTCACAGCAACTTTGGTTTGGAAGAAAGGAAAATAAATATAGAAGTAATTATGTACGGTTTTATGAAACTGGTAATGGGATAAAAGCAAACATGTAAAATTTATACTTTCATTACCTTTTAAGATTTAAATTATTTTAAGGTTACAGTTTTGAAATGCTCATTGAAAAAGATCCTCAAAAATGTAGAATTAGGATCCAATTGCAATGTCCCCTTCTGGCTACAAAATTCCCAAACGCGACTTTAGGATGTCCATAGTTGTGCGCAATTTGGCGTGAAATTTCTAAACTTGATCTTCTCATTTCGCCACTTTAAAATGCTTCTCTTTCAAATTTTCAGTATACATTCGTGGAAGCTGGAGGCACAGATCTAAATAGTCTTTTCCTTGTATCAAGCAGAATTTGGGATGTGAAGCTTTAATAATTTAATTTATGATTGGTTTTTAAACACTTAGAGTTAAATCGGGATAGGGATTAGAAAGGGAGGAGGGCTTCAGCACTACACTCTGCGTCTACTAAACCTCTCGAAGGAGGGGATGAGGTGAGAGAGTACGAAGGGCGGCCAGATCTGGTGATGACAGGTACAGCGAAGCTGGGTCCATAGCTTCTTCACAACATACCCAGCCAACCTTCGATATCCCTTCCCTGTCCTCATGAACAGGTTCGGCAGAAGATTCCCAAGGTCGAAACAGTTATCTCCTCAAAACACATTCATCGCATACCACCGTCCAGTGCATCTTACCCCGCAACCCTGCAAGATGAAAGGAAACGAAATGAGAGTTAATGAAGGACAGGAAAATTCGTGATAGTATATTAATTCACCCCAGCATTCTCCTACCGACCTGGAAAAACCACGAAAACCACCACAAATCGAATGCTAAACGATTATTGAAGGATGTAATTTGTTTGAAACCAATAAAGAATTAAGCAGCAGTTTATGTGGAGATATGATTAAAATGACGATTTTTAGGATTACCTATTTCCTGAAATGTACATTGTATACCAGAAAGTAAGAAAAAAATATTTCTACTATATACTCACACAAGAACGCATGTAAAAATTGCGAATACACCTGTAAAGTAACGTTAGGATATTTGAAATAAATATTCATTGTAACTGACAGATACTGTCCTTAAGTCCTCGTGACTATTGCACGAACTGACATCAACAGAGTAGCCAAGGTCGTTAAGGCACGGACTCGGACCCGACATAAGGACAAGTTTATAATAGCAACCAGACTGTAGGCACTTATTAACCGAAAAAGGGAAATCTGACCTGTCTCATGCCTAGTTTGGGACACGAATTCGTAACTGTAATTACAACTGCTCCCCTAACAATATCTACCTACCCCTCCACATGCAGGTAACCCTTGTAGACTAACCATTAAATAGGAATGATTCTTTTGAAGAATACGAGTATAGGAGATAACTTACCTATTCCTTTTTTTAATGTTCCATTCATACTTGACATCGAAGGTCACATCGGGGGTTTTGCCTTTGAAACAATTGCTCGTCAGCAATGATGTTCACTCGCTTACTGTGGTGTTATTTTTTGGGTTGGTGTTACTTTTGGTTATTACATTAATTTCATACACACACATTCATACTACCATTCATACTTCCAGCCTCTATGGGGATGGGGAATAATCCTGATTAAAGAAAAATGTCCACCCTCCAACCGTGAATCGAACCCGGGACCTTTGGATTCGGATGTTAGAATGCTAACCACCAAACCACAGAGGCAGTCAAAGTTACTCTTATTTCTCAGTTGAATGGAGAAATTTCTGATGTTTGAAAACTTACCCTTATCTAAAATGTCAATAATATAAATATATTTAAATACCCAATTAGATGCAAGAAACTGACTAAATAAAGAAACAAGGGGCAAGAAAATGACGTAAAATCTAAACAATAGAAAATGCTATAAAATGAACCCAAAATAATCTAATAAATATGCATTTTTATAATCTGAGACCTGATAAGGATTTAGGTGTGCACTGCCTGTGGTGCCGTATGCGGTAAGGACGGGCCTTAAACACCATTAAATAAATGAACTATTGCACTAACTTGCAGATTGACGTTTACTTTATCTAATCTGCATTGGTATTAAACTGATATTCATTACTGCCAATGTGTGTTATTCACGACTTACCACCTTTTCCAACGTGTTTAAATACCGAATGCGGCATGTCAGTTAACCGCTGCACATTTTCTTTCCATGGCCAAATTTTAGCGAAACCCGTGCAGAATGCAATTTGTTTAAAGAGTAATGGCAGAACTGGTTTATTATTAACAAGTGAGAATCTCAACCTTGGCTCGGAGGAACAAAAGTGGCGTAATATGAAGTTATAAGAATTTGGAAGAGGAAAACAGTTTAAATTCTCTTTTTTGGTTTTCGAAATTTGCAAAATTAAATATAACTCAAGAAAGAAGAATGATTCAAAGAAGGTTAAATCAATATTAAGGATGGAATGATAAAACTAGGAAAAAGAAGTTTTCTTAGATTAAAAAATACAAGATGGTGTAATTCAAGGAAAGTGTTAAGGCTAATAGGATTCTCAAAAGTAAATATTGGAGTTCTTATCAGTACGAGCTAAAATAAAAGTGATAATAATAATAATAATAATAATAATAATAATAATAATAATATTGCTTTTATTAATTAACACATTAATGTAATGAATCATTTAATATTGTTGGTATCAGACTTAAAGAGATCAAGGCTATCTCAGGACGGCGTTAAATAAGGAGGAGAAGAGGAAGAGCCTTGGCTCATTTGTGCATGCATTGTAAGCGTGAAAAGTATATGAAAGAAAATTGTCTGCAGAACAGCGCATACTTGGGTTACAGATGCGGTGGAAATGATGAAGATGTAAGACGATCTTTCGTTGAAAAGTTCTCGCATACACAGACACCATACAGGCAAGCTATCTCAAATTAAATAGAAGGTTCGAGGTGGCAGGTTCTTTAGGTGACTTACCACGCAGTCACCGCCCAAAATTAGTAACTCTGAAGAAAATTGCAACTCGTTGCATAGGCATTTGTTCAACCACGCAAGAAATCTACAAGAAGTGCTTCTACAATTTTCTGACGGAACATTAAGGAAGACGTGAACTCTGAGTGCTATGTGATGCGCAATGAAAGTGATTCTGTCTTTTATAAAACAATCTTGTGGTCTGATGAAGCACGTTTTAAGTTAAATGGAAGAGTTGAGGCAGTATTTTTTACACTTAAATGATTTCAGTCAAATTATATAATATGTAAATTCAATAACAGCCCGCCTTGAAGCAATATGTGTATGTAATAATTTGTAAAATGTATGTAACAGTCATTGTATATACTTATATTATTGTAAACTTGTTCAATAATGTTATGGGAATGCATTACGTAATTTAATAATGTAGGAGCTGTGATAATAATAAGTTAAAAGTTTCTAACAATGAGGTAACCTTGAGGCAATAAATGAGTTTGAGAGTTTAGTAATACTACTTCTGATTATTGGAGTAACAATAATGTAATTTTAGTGACAATTTATAAAACAGCCAATCAACAACCAGAAAAAGCATTAGTTAAAAGAAGGTATAGTCAATCAGAGACTTGAAATACAGAAATTTACAAGTTTAGGAGGTTGAAATCAGTTCAGTTGCCTGCAGACAGCGTTACTAAATATAATATGTATTCGTGTGAGACGAAAAATAAGTTTACGTGTTAAAAAAAAGTGTAATTAATTAATAAAGGAATCTCACAGCTCTCTATATCAGTGAAGTGTTATTTAAATCGTATCAAGCATTAATAAAAGGAGTGAAGTAAAATTATAATCTGTGTAAGCCTACATTCTTGTCGCATCACAACCCTGCTAAGAGAAACGTGTCTCTAACAATAATATTGACGCAGCCGAGGCAAACATAAATATATAATATTTAAAGAAAGAGTAAAATTACAAAGTTAATTTCTTTTTAAACTTGGGGCAAAGACCACCTGAAAGTACATTTGGGGCGAAGACTACGGGAAACTGTTTACCATACATGCGGTTGCAACTACTACAAGTGTGGCTCCCCAACAGTTGAAATATAATACAACTCCTTCAATACAACCTACTTCTAATTGACGCCCAAAGCGTGGTGCTAAAAATAACGTAAAGATATTTATCTATTTCAGATTTAACAAACACAATTGTGTGTAATTATGTTCTGAAAATCCACGATTTGATATTGAGGAGGAGCTAAATGTTCTTGGAATTACGGTTTGGGCTGGTATATACAGCAAAAGAGGAATAAACCCTTATTTTTTCGATGGGACTGTGACTGCGAAAAAGTATGTTAAAAGTTAAGAGAAGTTATTATGGAATTAGACAATACCCCTGTTCTTGAAGTGTACGTACACCTCATTTGGCAGAAAGAATGCTTTACCGCACTACGGATTACACGTCCGTACATTTTTGGATATCAACTTCCAAGTGTGGATAGGAAGGCGGGGTAACATTGATTAGCCTCCAAGTTCAACGGTCCTCACACCGTGATTTTTCAATGTGGGGGATATTGAAGACAATGTTTTACGCTACGAAACCATTAAACCTACAGCAGTCAAGGGGTTTTTGATTGAACAAGAATTTGAAAACAATTTTGGTAATAATGGGGATTTTTGTGACAAGTTATGTAAATCAGTGTTTAAACGATGTGTTAAATGTCTGTATAATAATGGAGGACCCTTTGAACAATTTCAGTAGGACAAATTACTTAGTATAAACCATTAAACCTACAAAACAATGCACTAATTTTCCGTTAACTGACTTACGCCGCACTCTGTATATAAATTTGCTGATTGCGTTTCTCCGTTTTTCATTTCATTGCAACCTACGCAGGATTTATCTCTGGATTGAAATCCTTTAAAATATATTAGTATATCGTTTAAGCAGAAGCTTTTATAAACGCTTTCTTTATCAGCATTTGTATTTACGCAAGCATTTTGTTATTTGAGAAAACACAACTATCAAGGGAATGACTCAGGTGGTATCGTCTGTGGCCCGCATTCGGGAGGTTCCGGGTTCGATCTCAGGCGACTGTCCACTGACCCATGAGTTTTTCGTGGTTTATCCGGGTCGGCAGGCGAATGCTGGGCTGATTCATCTTCTTCTACGACTCCTGCCCCTCATTTCCTGTAACCATCATTTTCCTGGCCATCCGTTTTATGGTTGTAGGACCAGACGGTGTTCGGCGGGTTGCGGCTGGGCGGTGGCAGTGCGGTCTGTAAAGGTTTCTTCCCTGGCATCGCTGCAGGGACTGGTTCGGTGGCTTGTGGGTTGGCCCTGGCGGCGCCGGATGCGTTGTATCTGGAAACACTAGGGGCCCCGTCTGTGCTTGCGCCCGTCCACATCCGGATGTGGCCGCCCTTCAGATCTCTCCCATCATCCCTCCCTCCCGACGGTCAGGATAGAAGCACAAGGGGCCGACTGTTCTGCGGCGGAGCTCTGCCCCGGTTCGAGGGCTCCCTTCGTTAGTTCGTACCTTTACCCCTAGATATCTATAACCAGAACTTTCTATACGCATAATAGGAACTGGCTTAGTTCTACAAAAAATCTGCTGTATTACATTCACATGACTTTTCTACCCGTTATCGTTTATTTATATGCCTCTTCTACAAATACGAAAGCTTAGTTTTCCATCTAATTCAAGTTAATTCATGTAAGTGTTTGCAGAAATAGTTTCGTTATACTGTTGTAGATACAAAAAGGATAAAGGAGACTGAAGCGATATTCAAATCTTTCAAAAGCGGGTCGACCTGGGATGCTTTTAGCGCATCACTATATGGTTTTTAACAATTAATAGGAGCATTCTATGGAGGAACTTGGGATGGCGCCAGTAGCAAGAATGTGCTATTTATTAGAGCAAGTGCATTATATTTTGTAAGGTTGAAGGCGGTTGCAGGGGACTGCTGTCTCAAGGATAAGATACCTATAAGGAACTTGATTGCCATTCTTTCACTTGCTTTTGCCTGTTTTGGAGCACACTGTAATATGATCGTCAGGTTAGCATTCAGATCTGTTAAGGGTATGTTCTATTGAACTTCTGTCTCCTACATTTATTATCAGATCTTAATAATCTGTTGATCATATACAATCAGTGCGTTGTTTTATACGCCTACCGAATTTTATTCTGTTACAGTATTAAATGCTTTGAAATAGTTGAGTTTAAATAATAATGCACTTGGGAATTCAAATTACCTGCTTAATGCCGGAGTTACCGAGCGAGATGACTCCATGGTTACGTGCGAGACTCGCATTCGGGAAGTCCTCAGTTTGATTCCTGGGGCCGGCCACTCTGCCATGATTTTTGGCCCTGCCAGACCGCAGCTTTATTTGAGCCGCCTCAGATGGGCCGAGTTCCCCCGAGTTCCGCCAGAGGGAAGACTTCTCTGAGCAGCTCGCCCGGTGTGACCGGGTCATCAAGCTCAGAATCGTCTGCGCGTCTCTGTCGTCCGGCCTGACTGCGGCTCCTTCACCTCATCCGTTCCTCCTGGGTTGGTAAACACAAAGATCCACGTTGCGGCGAGGTGTCCCCTCGTTCCCTGGTCATTGTCATAATGCCAAAGATAATATATAGCTTGCAATTTACCCAAACGTCTAGGTATTCTATGGAATTTTGGACTGATTTTAGTGAAGCTTTAATGATTCACATATAAATCAAGGTTTAATTTTTATTTTTGAAATTATTTTTCTATTTTCTGAGGTAAACTTAATTTCTAATTAATTTTTTTAACGATACTTGGTACTAAAGTTCCTAATTTCCACAAATTTCATTCAATATAGCCATCAATTTTACCACAAATGTGTTGACCAGAATAAGTGCATAAAACTTTCCAAGAAAATAATTTTCAAAGAAGAAATTGAAGCCTCAAGTGAAATTCCTAGTGTGATAAAAATTTGAAAAGTTTAAAGATTTAAATGTCGCTTATCATTCCTTGAATGTAGTCTTTAGAATCAAATGTTCAATTCTGCGTAACATTTAAACTTTATGTTGCCATAATGGTTCAGTTGGTTAGCAACCGGACTGAAACCGGAAGATCCGTGGTTCAAATCCCGGCTATGGTATTGAAGTTTCCGTCTGATTGTACCTTTCCAACCAAGCTTGGTATTTAAGATTAGTGTCTTCCAAGGATGCGACTTGAAGATTTTTTCAAGAAAATTCCCCATTCCCGAACTACCCTTTACATGTGCAAACAATTTTGATTTTCCCAAAAATGGCTCTAACGATTATGTTTAAAATGCTTGTAAGATATTTACATGACAAATAAGAAATATAGTTTGCATTTGCTGAGAATAGCCTGTGAAATCCTCTTCATCGAAATGATCTTTGTACAACTGGTAACCCATAAGAGATAAACGTCTTACTACACAGAAACGTGTAGAAATCTATAAAGTGCAAAATTTATTTCAAATTGTTTCTGACGTTAACCATTTTTTAAATATTCTTTGTTATGAGTTTGAATTTTCAATGACTTAATACGTTTTGCTAGCAGCAAATTCTATTCGTTTTTCTCGTGGTCACGCAAAGAGGATGAAATTTCAGTCATCACATAGCAATCAGCTTTTTTAACAACCTGACTATCGCTTTAGCTTATGGTATCCTTATACCTACTACAAAATGTCCCTATGTTTAACGAAAGTTTATCTCGATTAAAAGACTTGGATAGAAGCGCAAGCTTTTGTAAGAATAGTTTGTAGAAGAATGAGTAGAGAAGGTAATGTGAATGCAACATAAGAATTTTTTCTAGTTCTGTGTAAGGGAGTATGTAAGTTGTTGAATAATAATAATAATAATAATAATAATAATAATAACAATAATAGTAAAGATAAATATATCTATGAATGAGAAGAAGAATAGAAAGCCATGGAGCTCTAGCCGGAACAGCTTCAGGCCAACTATAACTGCAGCAGAAAGCCTAAAGTGTGACGTAAGCGGCTAGTGCTGAGTAAACACACGGAAGTAAGACTTTTGTGAAGAATATTAGTTTATCATGGTCCTTGGGAGAAACATGAACACTATTATCATGTTTACTATCCAGCCTACGCCCATATTTTCCCAGCGTTTTAACGTAATCCTCCGCCGCAGTCCCGAAGAATTAATTATAAGGTACAGGGAAAATGACCAGGTACCTTAGGGAGAATTCCTATGGTAAGATGATTTAATAGCCTCTAATCCGCACTTATCATTACACAAGTGGGAGAAATTAAACACAAGGAAAAGGAAATAAGTCGTTAAACAAAATAAATTAAGTAAATAAAATTAGGAGATACAGGAAGTGATAATATATAATTATTTAAATATGGTTGATCAGTTTTATACACATAAAAAATTAAGTGTTTATTTACAACTATAGGAACCACTACCCTTATTTCAATTAGACTTGGATACTGAGAACAAACACTCGTGCAATTGCGTTAGATTTTTTTCAACGCAGATCATTTCGTTTGTCATGTAAGTATCTTAAATATATGCCATTTTAATAAAAATCGTTAAAGCCAGAACATTGTCCATGTAACGGGTAGTTTGGGGCTGGGAACTTTTTGAAAATCTTTGTGTTGCATCTTTGAAAGATACTGCACTTAAATACCAAGTTTGGTGTTTATCCGACAATAATTTTTAGAATTCTGTTCTTAAAAACTTTGCCGTACATTCACATGATTTTTAAAGCGCGTGTCGCTATGTGATGGCTTTGAAATTCCATGCTCTTTTTGTGACTACGAGAGTGATAAAAAAAGAAAGAAAAGCGAATATTCCCATTTGAGAAAACCATCTGTTTGAAAATTCAAAACAATAACAAGAAATATCTGAAAATGGTTAACTCAAAAAGAATAATAATAATAACAATAATAAATATAAATTGTGTGCTTTAAGCAGATCTGCATTTTTGTGTAATAAGATTTGTCTACCACTTATCAGTTATAGAATTGCAATTCAGAATGAAGAGACGTTCAGTATTTCACAGGAAATTCAAGAATACATTTTATTTTTCATGTAAATACCTTAAATACGTGGTATTTTAATCAATACAGACATAATCGTTACAGATATTTCGGAGAAAATCGAAGCTTTCGAAACATTTTCCATGTAAAGGGCAGTTTGGGGTGGATGGGATTTTCTTGAAAATGTTTGTCTCGCAACCTTGGAAGCTGATAACGTGATTACCAAGTTTAGTATTTATCTGACTTTTCGTTTTTGAGTTATGCTGTTCATACACACACACGGATCTTTTTCAAAAAATACTTTTTATTCAGGGAGCCTCAAAACATGTATTAACGTCAAATCTTGGTATCGAATTTTTGGGCAGAATATGTACTGATGTAGGATGTGGCCATCGGAGAGGGACACCTCGTCACTGCGACTAGCTGTAGCTACACCCCCAGGAGGAAGGGATGAGGTGAAGGAGTCGTAAGAGGTCGCAGGTAGACTGGCCCATAAAGACGCGCAGATGTTTCCGGTTGAACACCTGAGCACCGGTAGAGGCGAAGAAGCCCGTGAGAGGGAAACGAAGCGACCCTAACGGACGGACAACGCACCCTGACGTTCACGGGGAGAAGTCTTTCCAACGCGCAAGCAACTACGCCATCTGCCGAAACCGCCAGCACTGCAGGACGGTGAGACACACCTGAAACGTGAAAGGGAGAGATGAAAGGAGAGGAAATGGGGTAAAGGAGATATCGGCATTCGCCTAGGCGATCAAGGTAAAAACCACGAAAAGCCCTATGGTCGGAGTGGGCGGTCACCGGGAATCGAACCCCAGAACTCCCATACGGGCTACAGACGTTGCCACCTGAGCCACCCCGCTTTGTAAGTAGTATAGAAAGTAAAAATGATTTTTAGAGGTCCTCAAAACTCGTATTTTAGTTGAAATCTCGATATCGTATTTTTGGGTGGAATGTAATACTTCCTCTAAGTGCTGGGTTCGTGGTAGAGAAACTAATAAACACACACTTCAAGACAACTTGGCACAGTATTTAATGGTCCTCTGTTTATTGCCTTATAGTTCTCCACTCAAAATAAGATTCTCCCAAATGCAATTTTACTTGCCCTGAGGTTCGCGTCGCGCAGTTAAAAGACAGTCATTCAACTGGAATATTCTACCAAATGCATGCTATTGGTTGTGGTATGAATGAAAAGCGAATATCTTGTTTGGCGTTCTCCAAAGAAACAATTATTTTTAATGGCTCGTTGCCGAGAGATGAATCGGTCAGGCAGGTTGTATCTTCAGGTGCACACACAAGCATTCTTTCTGAAACTAGCATTACCATTTTCGTTACCCAGCACCGAGCAATCTTAAGCTTCGATCGTAAAGCTCTGCCCTCCACAGCCAAAATAATCCGGACAAACATCGATAGCAACGTAAACCCATTATACTAAAGGAGGAATCAAACCTAGATCCTTTTAGCCTACCTTCCTTACACTCAAGAGGTTGCATATGACCCTTGCGAATAAATTGCACAATCTTAAAAAAATGGGGTAAAGAACAAGTGTTTAAATACTGGACTCATCTGATTCTTTGTGGTGGCATAGAATATCAAACTCACTTATACAGGGTGATTTATGAAGAACTGACACATTTATTTCTTTAACTGTTTCAAAACGAGTTATGTTAGCGACAACACCTGAAATGCAGAGGAATTTTGGGAGATTATTAACCTCTATAGCATACTTGAAAACGTTCTCCACCCTGCATAAGGCACAACTCAACACATCTTTCTATGTTGCTGGCCACGCGTTGGAGGATTCTGTTATCAATAACTTGAATCTCCTGTGTAATGTTGTGCTTCAGATCGTCCAATTGCTGGGGAGGTGTGGCATAAACTCAGAGGTCTTTTAAGTAATCCCATAGAAAGAAGTCCGGCGATGTCAAATCCGGAGATCTCGGTGGCCACAGTTTCTTGGAAATTATCCGGTCGTCAAAGAAACTTGCAATTATTGCCATGGATTCATTTGATGTATGGCATGTTGCGCCGTTCTGATGAAAATATCCTTGACTCAGCTCTACATCGTCTAGTTGTTCAGTAAACTCCATGAAAATCCGTCGGTACTCTGCAGTGCTCACATTGTTTAAAACAAAATTGGTCCCACTGTTCACTGTGGGGATATTATTAACCGGGTACATAGGTGCATAACCGGATAAATGGAACCATGCTTCATGTGTGAACCATGTGATGGACAATATGGCTGGATTTTGCACAATGAACGCTTGAAACCAACGACAATAATTCAGTCGTCTATCCTTATCTGGTTCCTGTAACTGATAGACAACCGTAATCCTATACGGCTTTAGCCCTGCACTTTTCGCAGCTCTCTAACACATTGAGTAGCTGTACCCTGTCTCCTATGACAAACGTCTTAATGATGTTTTGGGTGACTGATCCAGTCGTGCTCTTACGTCAACAACGGGAAGCCTAGATGAACGAGTTTTGCCTTTTTCACTCACCAGAGATCCAGTTGCTTCCAATTTGTTTACCAGTACCAGTTTGTTTGTGTTTCCTTGGGGAGGATTCCGAACACCAAATTCTCTGGTATGCCCTTTGAGTATTGAATTCGTAATCCAGTATTGCTTTACAAGGAAGAGTCGTTCATTTACTGTGTACTCCATTTTCATCTTGACTAGAACAAAATCTCAAAAACAGTTGCCGAAAATAAAACTAACAATTACGAATAAAACATGAACATCTGCGCATCTAGTGACAGACAATCGAAACTCAAGAACATTCTGCTTAACTTGGTGCTGAAACTGGGGCGTTAAGTGAATTTCGAACGGAATAATTAAAGAAAGAATTGTGTCTGTTCTTCATAAATCACCCTATATAACATAACCGAGAATGTTTTGGCAATTTTCAATTTTGGATGAATAACGTGATACGTGTACAATGGGTTGTCTTGAAGCTATGTAAAGGTATAATTTTTTTTATTGTGTATGTTGTGAATGTATATATATATATGTATGTATGTTACCTTTGAGTAGCGTTTAACAGAATAGGATAGGACTAGTTAACGGAAAGGACATATAGTACCTTGACCCCCAAGAAACTTTTGTGGCACAACCTCTGGGAGGAATGGATGAGGTAGGGGAACCGCTGGAGACGTAGGGGTTGCAGAGCTAGTCCGGCGCAAGTAAAAAGGGACGCGCAGAGTTCTCTAATAGTTGGTTCGGAGACATCCTTTAGTGAGACCGGGACACGACGCAGTAGTGGAGGCTCGACAGGCTTCCCTCTAGCTGCGCCATCTCGGCAGAGCCACAGCCTCGGAGTCAACCTGACACATGAAAGGGAAATGGAAATGAGAGGAAATGGGGAAGAAGGAAATCTGTGGTAGAATATATCACTCCATCATTCGCTTTTGTCAGCCAGGAAAAATAAGAAAAACCCATCGTCAAAGTGGGCGGCAACCGGGAATCAAACCCGGAATTTCCCGAATGCGAGCCTCTCACGTTACGCAGATCCATCTCGCTCGATGTGTGGTGGTTACTGTAAACGGCTTTACAGGCGGTGACACTGGTGATACATGAAACGAAATGATAGCTGGGAAAGGAAGTTTAGAAAGGAAATCTTCCAGGCCTCTCCTTGGCATTTACCAGTTAGAGGACTGAGGAAACCCTAACAAATCCCGCCGGTCCAGGCCTGATTTTAACCGTAGACCTCTCGTTCACGCGTCCGTGTCTTAAAGACCTCAACTAACCGTGTCGTTATATGTATGTTATCTTTACATGTAAGAATGACCAAACCGATTGTTATGAATCTTGGTATATAATATACCTTAGGACTCGCTAAGAAGATGGCCTACATGGCAATTTAATTGCTTTCCCCGAGAGGGAGGCAAGTGGAATACAAAATCAACAAACAAAAAGTAAATATCTTGCTTATTTACTTATAACATTTTGAAAAGTCTCATAAACTAAATTTATAATCTAATGTTTCCGAAAAGTTTCGTTACTAAAGAAATTTCAAAAGGATGCATATTTAAGAAATTATTCTAATGTTTCGTACCCATTATTACATACGTAAACCTGTTACTATGAGGGACAGTACTCGTATAGTTCCGATCGCAAGCTTAAGGAACAGGTACACGATTGTGTTATGTTAAAACTTTTACTTACGTTAACAAACCAGTAACAGCAGTTTTCTACCGTTTTCTAAATATCATACGACATGTAAGCTGCGCAGACAGGTAAATGGGTGTGAGGATCATGGAAGATTAATAAGATTAATAGAGGGAGATGGAGTGAAAGGGGGACGGAAAGAGAAAAAGGGAGGAATAAAAAAGGAAAAATGGAGGGAGACTGAGAGAGAGAGAGAGGACAGGAGAGACATTGAGAAAATGAGAGAGTGAGAGAAAGCAATGACGCGTATGCCAAATACAATTTGAGTATTAATTATTGCAGTGAAAGTCTTTTATTCTAGAAACAGAAGCCATATTTTATGTTTTATTTCTTTTAGTTTACTGTATTTTCATTAGAAGGATTAAATAAGGTAAATAAACCCGCAGAGATGAGCTCAGATACCTAAAAGGAAAACACGAGTTATCGACAGCTAGAGAACTTGACCCTTCAGGGATTCGAAACTGGTTTAGCTGTACAAGAGGCAAGAAATGTGCCTCTGCATATGCCTGCCGATGGTGACTAATGCGCTCTCCGCTTTTTACTTCCTATATCACAGGCAAAATATGTATTGTATAGCACCGAAAATTCTATCGTAAAATCATTTTGAGGTCCCCTGAATCAAAATAAAAAAGTTTAAGAAACAGTCTGTCTGTGTGGAAGATAACTCAATTACGAAAACTCGAATAAATACCAAATTTTGTTTTAAGTAATCCCTCCACCTAACAGCTCTTTATAGAAAAAAATACGTTGTTTCCTACTTTTTCAAAATAGGCCCTGACGATTTTAATTAAATTGTAATATTTTAAATATTAGTATGATAAATTGCATACTTTAATGTATCTGTAAATATGTAGCTTCTGAAGTCACCTTGGTTCTGAAGGAACCACAAGTTAAAGATAGAATCTTGCTCTTGGATAAATATAGGTACTTGAAATACTTGATCTGTTATAGCATTAGTCGTTTTCGAAACATTTCCTTTTGTTCGCTTGAATTTTTCAACACTTTAAGCTACACTTTTTGAATACGCCTTTTAGTCTCATCAGCCCATGCAAAGACTATTCGATATTGAGGTTTGCTTATTGTAGTAGATATATTGCTGCTGTTGGAGAGCCAAACTTGAAGTTGTTTAGACCACAAACGTACTATACGATGTTTCCGGTGGACTTCGCCCCACGTTCACTTTCCGGTGGCCTTGCCCCAACGTTTAAAAAATCAACGTATTTTAATGTTTCTCTAAATATTATATATTTATGTTTGCCTCGTCTGCGTCAGTATTAATTTGCAGAAATACGTATCTCTTAGCAGGGGGTGGTGCGGCTAAAGAATAAGGCTTTCGTGAATTATAATTGTTTACTTCACTCTTATTAATCCTTCATGCGATTAAAAAACACTTCACTGATATATCTTACTGTAGAGCTGTGAGAGTTTTGTTAATTGTACTTTTTAACACGAAAACTTTATATTATTCATGCCGTAATAAATTTTATGTCTCACACTGAATACGTACCGAGCGAACTGCTCGAGAACGCTGCTTTCCATCATCTGCCGCCTGAATTTGCAAATTTCATGCATTTAAAGTTCTCTGATTGGCTAATCCTACTCCAATAGAATACTTGTATTTAACTTAAGCTTTTTCTAGTTTTTGATTGGCTATTTATACACTGTTTTAAATATTACATTACTGTTCCAAGAATTATTAGTAGCATTATTAAACTTTCTAATTCATTATTGCCTCAAGTTATCTCATTGTTACCTCATTGTTAGCAACTTTCGGCTTCTATTCTCACAGCTCCTACATTGTCAAATTACTTAATACATTCACATAACATTATTATATATGTACATAATATAAACATAATACAATGACTGTTACATACACTTTATATATTATTTATACACATTGCTTTAAGGCGGGATGTTATTGAATTTATATATTATATAATTAGACTGATATTATTTTAAGTGTTAAAAATACTGCCTCATTATTCGAAATAAGGACTCGCCCCAGTGTTCTCTGTGTGCCTGTATACTTATAATATTAAAACCATTTCTGGCAAATATTTTTGATAATTAATTTGAAGCGCATAGGAAATCTTTTGTGTGCTGAATTTGTAGAACACGTGGATACAAAAAGAATTACAAACGGCAGAGAGCCTCGTATGATTGCTATGCATAGTTTTCTTCTCTTTCTTTCTTTCCCATTTTTAAGATTGCCGTCTTTAAAGCGGTCAGGACTTATAAGACGAATGAGCTAATGGGATGGACGTTGAAATGAACTCGAGGACCTAAAGCGCCATGTGATTATCATCCTGATTACTGATGGATACCCTCTACAAAACAAAACAAACAACAAAACAAACAAAAACATTCAGACCAACGTCTTTTTCCAAACTAACCTGGGTTTGCTGTGTTTTGAAATTGCTTTTTTCAATGCTCGCATGCATTGGAAACAGTTCTGGAACCATAACGTTGTATTACAGAGGTTAGGAGTCTCTGCAATAGTTGGCGAGATCGCTTTACTAGCTGCTCGGTATATTTATGCGGTGTAATATACGTAATAAAATTGTTGAATGTGGACTTACTACATGCTATAAGGAAATGATTTCATTCCTTTTTGTTTTTAATGGCCAATTACAAAGCCTCAACCTCGATTCGAACACGTGCACCTACGTTTTGACTATGAATGGTGTGAATCACATTATGCTGTATTCTACCAACAGTCCAAACGTTTAATTAGATTCTATGCATTAGGTGGTAATAAGTTACGGTTTTTGGGCTATTTAAAAAATTTAAACGATTTTTCATTTCTTTTAGCTTATCTTGCCATTTAAATATATAATTCCGGATTTTAAATAATGCAGGGATACGTATGTCATAGCAAAATTAAATGAAACAAACACTTGAGTAGAGTCGACGCCAGGATTGCCATATCAGCTCACGACTCACCACACTATATTATGCAACACGACTATAATGATAGTAATTAAGAGACGAGTTTCATAATTTTCATACGAGTGTGTTTCAAAACTTTGAGCTTTTACAAAAAGATATTACTTTTTTAATTGTGTGTAACTGAATGCTGATCGGATGGCAGCACTGATGGCAGAACCTTGAGTATATTTGCGAGTATGCAACATATAGCAGCACTGTTGATTTCACGTCGTATTTATTGATTTTTGCAGGTAACGTGAAAGCAACACATTGAGGCAAAGGAAACTAAATAAATTTATTGCGCATTAAAATTACAATGAACATAATTTATTTTAAATACACATATTTTATGCTTTATCTGGGGAATGGATCTCAGTGGAATGTTTAAGGTGGGACTGCTACTTTTAGGGTGTTAAAAGATAATGTTCATTTCTAAATTAAAAATAAATTACGAAATAAAAATAAGCCATATTTAGTATATGTCTATGAAGGCTAACTGTACATTGCGCAATTCTGTAAGCTTAAATATTTGTTTTCGGACTGTAATAGTTTCTCTTGTAAGAATTTTGATAAATAACACATTCATCTGTGACTTCGTTTTGAAGCAGACACTTGCGGAATCGTAAATTCTTCATTCTGCCTGCTTGACTCTTAATAACTGGGTGTAACTGAACTCGGCAGTTATTCTATAAGTGCAATATTTCTGATTTTGTAACGCAATCATTCATTCCCCAACAATCCCCCGTGCCCAAGTTTCACCTAGGTTTTGACAATGCATCGTTAAAGTCTTTAGAAACTATTTAGGCCACAATACTGTAGAAGCGGCAATCAATTTCGTTATTAAAAACTCTCTAGGTCACAGTACTTATTTAGCTTCACCTGTAAAATGAATTAACTTTTGCGAGGGAAGGGCATGATTTAGCCTAGGCAGCCAAAATGAAAGTGATACGTTTTTAAAAATGTTGTGTTACTCTAACAGGATTTCCCATCACAAAAGTACATAATCGTTATTATAGTATTCATATAAAAAGCAACTGTCTAATTAATTATATTATTCACGATAAACGTTTCTAAAAATGATCTCAGATTTAACAATGTGATTTGGTTGCATGCACAATACAAAAAAACAAAACACGACTGTTATATAGGAAATCAACTTAATGGGCACTCACAAAAACTCATTTTATCAGAACAGAGAAGAGAAAACATTTGCAAATGCCAACAAAAAAATCTCCCAAGAGTCTAATCTACATAATGATAAAAAAAGACAGCCATCTTTCACAATTACGTCATCTACACGGCCCCCAAAGTGCAAAGTGAGCTTACTTTTGCTATAACAATACAAAATGGAATGTTTTCAATAAACTACCATAAAATTAAAAGCTTTGTTTCACACCATATAGATTTTCTTAAGTTTAGCCGAAATCAAGAGAGGATGTATCGCAGTTTCTGCAGTAAATCAAAGCACGTAACTTCTTTTTTAGCCCCCCTTTTGCGAGCACCCGTTCACTTTCTGTTACTAATGCACCCAAACGAGAAATAAAGAAGAGTCGCCATTTCTAAACACATTTATAAATATCACATCACAGCTCTTGCTGGCAAAACACAACATATAGATATAATGATTTATATTTTGAAAACGAATAATGCTATAAACATCTACTTGAAACTCACTATATTTTTCAGAAGCGCTACATTTTCATTAAGTTTTCATTTATCCGACTTAATGTTTTTAACATATTTGGGTCAATACACACACACACACTTACCCGCGGCGCTTTTTTTTTTAATTCAAATCCAGTACTGGAAAATTAAACCATCTATACACAGCGGAATTTGCAGGCAATGTAATCAACAAATGGTTTCGGATGGTAATCAATTAAAAATTATCCATCAAATTTTGGTAACTTGTGTTTATCTGAACCTTAAAGCTCTATTGAAACCAATCCACAATTCAAATGAATGGAACTCTTGGTTATATTGTAAGCTTAAAAGTGTTCATTAGTTTCCATTTAGAGCAAGTACTGTTATTACTCACTGATTTAGGATTTTTAATTCACTTTCGTTTTCCATAGTAAATTACTCCAGTTAAATGAAATCTGACCCTGATATATTCTAGCACAGTGAACATTTATTCAGATGTGATTGTAAATTTTAAAGTTAAAAGATTCAGTAGTACCTGTCCTTAACGAACTAAGCCTGTGATGCATAAAATGAAGTGTTAAAAAAAACTTCAAACAAGAGTACTATTATTTTCACCTTGGAAGAAAATGTAAAAATATTTTACATTTAATAATAATTTAATAAAGTAATTATAACTCCTAATGACCTTATATACTTTAATTTAGAGGATTTTTATAATCCTTCTCAATATCTTTACACTACAGTAAATGCACATTTTCGCTAAGTGAAAGTGTTTGTTTTCAATTTATTCTAGTATATTTCGAAGTTCAAATTGCGCGTTTTACAGATTTCTTTGGTGCTACGACTAAATATTCCACGGACATGTCTACAAAAGCTTTGACCAAGGCGGTAATATTTTTTTCTAGACAGAATTTCAACTTTTTACACAAACATTCAAAGTTCGTAAATGTTCATGGTTGATTTACTCAGTATATAACACGTATGATAACTTTCTCTTAAACAGTGTAAGAAATACCGACTTGAAATTATCAAGACGATGTAACCTTGTTGCAGAGTAGGATTTCAGAGCAGTTAATATTTTATTACACTTTTTCCTGTTTGGCCAAACAATAGGAAATAAAGTCTTAAAACTTTCGGGATATTGAATTACGGATTATTATTTCTACGTGCATTGATAAGCAGTAGATATCAAATGATTTGAGACAAGGAAAGTTTTCCTCACTTATTATTGTTGTTCAGTTGTACCAGCATTTAGGTAGCAAATTAGTCAACATCCTTCCAACTACTTTTTTTAGAAATGTTTAACGCCGTTCTTATTGCATACGGTAGCACCAGTTGTGTTGGATACTGATAATACTTGAAATGACAGTTGTGAAAGGAAATTTGGGAGGGAAACGTTCCACACCTAAGTTTAGGGTACCTCCCTGGCATTTGCCAGTTATGAGGACTGAGGGAAACTTGGAAAAACCAGTCCGGGATTACGGTTCTGGCGGGATTCGAATTACAAAACCCTCCATTTATGAGTCCGTGCTATAACTACCTCGGCCCCCTGTGTCGGCCACAGCGTTATGTAACTCATCCGTTCTTAGAAAGCGAAACTTAGCGATAGTTGAGCATAAGGATATAGAATATAATTAAGTATTAATGATGATGATAATAATAATAATAATTATAATAATAGTAATGGGCGCCGGAGTAACACAGCCGTTTCATTTCCGGCTCTCGTACTGAGGATCCGGGGTTGGATCCCCGATTCTGGGGGATTTTAAATCCACACCTTCACCTCCGCTTGCTCATGTGGAGTTCTCCAAGGCCAACATGGTTTGGAGACCACGGTAAAACCTGTAGGTCCTCTCATTCCACCGCCATCCTCGTCACCCTACCAGCGGAGGTAACGAATTCCCCTGCTGGGTGCCTCTACCTCAGAAATGGATCCAGTCATCGCTTGGTGGAATGAGGTAATTCCCGAAGGTCAAACACCATATATGGGAGCGTTAGAGACGGCAATGATAATAATAGTAATAATAATAATAATAATAATAATAATAATAATAATAATAATAATAATAATAAAAATATTAATAAAGATCAAATGAAACTCTCCATTCACAAAATAGTAACTTTATTCGCGAAAAAATAAATTAAAAGTCGTTGAGAAATACATCCAATTTATGATTAAAAAGTAAATAATATCGATTTCATGATGCTCATTGTACCGCTGTGATTTTATACATAGTGATAGAGACAGATGAGAACATCGCCAGCATTCGGACCATTTCGGTTCAGCCGGAAGTTCTCTACGGCAACATTCGTGTACTTTCTTTAATTTCGTAGAGCACGCCTACGCAACTAAAGTAAGGATAAACCAAAAAAGAATTTCTCCAGTTTGCATTTTCCCTCTAAAAGAGCTGGAACTACCAAAAGTATAAGAGCTTTAACTGTTTGTAGTTCTGACCCTGACATACTTTTCTTTAATGACACCTCAAGTAATATAATTAGGGGTTTTTAGTACTAAGAGGATATAGCTGTTTGAAGTAAAATCAAATGGACTGCTGCCTGCGCTCTGAAATTTTAGCAATTTAATTGAATTTTTCACTTTTCTGAGGAACTTTGCAGTTTTACTAAGAATTTTTAGGGCAGTCTATGAATTTTCCCGCACGAAGTCTACCTTTGTAGTTATGCAGTGTCTCGTATTTGTGTTAAGGCAACCCATTGGTGAAAATTTCCCCAAAAGTATCAAAAAGTCGATTTTCAAATTTTGGTATTATATTCCCATTGTGCTTTCTAGTTTAATATTCTGTTTCAACGCTCCAATAGCTGTGATATTTATTGAGTAATTCATAAATTAAACTGTTGGTGCGCATTTATTTTGCGTGATTACTCCAATAATTAACTGTCTTTTTCTCTAATACTTTTTTCAACATCTCAGTATTCAAATTGCTCACGTGGTGCAAATCCCAACCAATTTTCCTGAAATTTTCAGCATTGGTGGAGGACTTTTGAACAAAGAAACTGACTTGTTTCTTTATATAATGCATATTGATTGTGGAATTAAATATTTTATGTAATGCTTAGTGCAAAAACAATGACAACAATATTTGACAATCTTTTATAACCAAAATAATTAACATTTCCCAAAGAAACCCAAGTTAGATGTTTTATTATAGTTTAATGATGCAAAAACGAAATTTTGACCCATAAATCCGTAATTGTTCATCGCGTGAAAATGTGCAAAATTGGAACCTAAAACGTTAGTAAATCATTAACTTTTCAATAATTTAACTTAAAGGTTCCAAATTTGTAGAACACATGCAATTATCACATACAAATTTGAGGTTGATAGGTCAAGAAATGGTCATCTTAGGATGGGTTGACTCAAGGAAAAAGTAAACTTTTCGGAGTATAGAATACTTAGAATACTATAGAATACTCTGGAGTGAAGCAACTTTGGGTTATTCAGGAAGCCAAAAACAACAGAACCTGCAGCTTTCTATGAATGATGTCTTAAGTTATGAATCACCAGTATTTTCCCAGTGCCACTGAGATTAGCGACCTCCAACAGTTGATTATGATGTTGCTGGAAGAACTTCTAGACAGACAGTTCAGGAAGGTAGGCCTAAAGTTGGGCCCAGAAAGTCTGGTTATTACAACCAAGTTGGAAAATTATAATTCCCTGTTCCTCCCGTAACTTCGATAAGCATCGAGGGTGCACATGAAATATCCTCTTGTAGTGGGCGGATAATATTTGCTCAGCACACGGTCCATGAGGCTGAGAGCAGAAGTGACTCAGGTTCACGACCGGAATATTAATAATGACGAGATTCCCATTTCGACCACCTACATGGTGAAAACGTTTTCTCTACTGGGATTATCAAAGCCATCACTCGCTGTGATGACATAGAAAGAGGGACGCACGGCAAGTACGTGTGTTGATTACTGTTGACGCATCATTACTGTGCCAAAAACCCGCCCATAGTAATGGAATTATTCCCTGCATTCGTCTATCTATTTAAATTATTTTGCATGTCCATCATTTGTTTATTGAAACGCGCATGCTGGTAACCATGTCTCCAATATTGATGAAGGTTTGGTATACTAAGCGTTGTTTAATTTCAATACCAGTGAACGGTTTACTCAAAGGAAGGAACTGATTCTATTTACCTCTGATATATGCATGTATATTTCTTAGACGGGGATTCTATCTTCTAATACAAATGAAACAATGATATTCCATTTTAATCTGTCAGCGCTCATTTCAGCAGATAAAAAGTTTCCGCACTTTTTGTCGTATTACAATTCACATAAGAACGATTAAGGCAAGTCTTATTGAATTATGTGATAGAACAGAAACTAATCTAAATTGTTATTATCTTCACTTTATTTCTTAAGCACCACGTGACAATTTGCCGTTTTTGTTTTGTACAAACCGTAATTTGCGCCGAATTTATGACGTCGCAGCAGCGACTGAGTAACTGACCACACACGCACAAATAGATTGCTGTGGTATCTCCCGCTCGCTTATCATACGATCGTACTGTAGAGACCAGTGTATAAAGATCGTTACTAACACCGTAATACGTTCTTATTTTTTATTGAATGTTTAAATAAGAATAAGATAATTTAGTTATTAGTCTCATATATTTTTTTAATTGCATTTTCTGAAGCTGTTAATACCGATTCTACATTGTTCTCAGTAAAAGCGCGCTATTATCAAATGTCTCGCCGGCCTTCGTAGCCGTGGTCCCTGGAGCGTGTAGCTTCGGCGCTCCTCCAAGCTGAGGGTCGTGGGTTCGAGTCCCGCTATGGACATGGGTGTTTGTGTGTGTGTGTGTGTTATATATGTGTAATTGCGTAATAAGCAGTAACGGAAACAGTAAATCACAGTAATGATAAACTGGGTAAATAAGGGAACTTAAAAAAAAAAAAAGTCTCTGCTTACAAATCTATGAACGATAGAAAAATGTGTTCATAAATGTTTCAATGCATTCATGGAGTACCTTTGGTTTAAAACAAGGGTGGCGAAAACGACTTCCTTCCGCGAGTCGCCAAATATGCAATACGCACTGCATCACTCAGCAGCACATGAAAGATAAACGGAAGGTTGCAGAGAGGGTAGCGGCGCCTGAGAGTCAAAATGACTCACGAGTCACGTTTTCGCCACCTCTGGTTTAAAAGATGACGACGTATACCTATGCTTCTTTCACACGGTGGATATATATTTTGGAATTGGAAGCACCTACTTATTATATGTTTTAGTTTAAAAAACTAAATGGTACGAAACAGTATCAATGAATTAAAGCTTATGCACACCTAAGGAGAACACGACTCCAAAGTTCGATATAGTATTTTAAATCACAAGGTTTAATTTGCATAGCTGTTCTACAAATTATTCATATAAGAATTAGTTTATTTCTGACTTTGTTTACTCACGATTAAGCATAGGAATTTTCAAGCACGAAAGGAATAAGTTGAAGTTTTACTGGATTTTACGCAAGTGACATCGCAGATAACAAGTCACCCCATCTCTCGTACAGTTTACAGACAGCACAGCCACTCACCAGACTCTGTTTTATCTGTTGCCAGTAACCCTTGGCCGTTGCTATTTACGCACTTTGTATTGATAATGGTTTGAGTGCAGCTAACATCTGTTTAAGAAATCCTATGCCTGTTCATGATGAATTACAGACACAAATGTCTCATTTATATTTTGTACGCAGGATATTCAACTGTCTTTTGTATACTGGATTTACCTTCTAGCGCTGCAAATGTTCACGAACGAATATTTCAGAAATGATAAAACGTTTGATTTTAAGTAAGGTATATATTTTAACGAGATTCAGATTTTCCCACAGTAATTTTCCGTGAATTTTTAATAATAATTTCCTGGTTATATAAGTTAAATAATTTCCCAGTTGATAATGAAGGTGACCTCGTCAGCTAAAAGAACCTGTATTCAAAAATTCACATTTAATACAATAGAAGGTTGAGTTTTACTGGCCGAAACAGAAACAAATACAAATTGTTGTATCATTTGAAAGTCTCAGTAAGGATATCGAAAGCCGTGGCGGTCTTTGAGAAGGATCCGGTGTACGAAATTAAAACCGTCCTACCTATCCAAGCATAAACATTGATAATGGACAGTACCAACATGTCCTCACTATGTACCCGTATAGAGCAACCTTAGACTGGGCATGTTCCATAGATATTTAATTCTGCGGAAATATTTAACGTCTGCCTTTTAGCAATATCTACAGCTTTATTTTGCCACCTATCTATAGTAGATCTATCTACAGGGTGTCTCAGAGCACCCGTATCAGCCGTTTTTCTCTAAAACTATAAGATACTTGTTTTTCTCAAATAATTTGATAACCAAAACCTATATATAGAATCAATTGGTGGTATATCCATTTTCCGGAACTAACCGGAAGTAGGGGTACTCGTGATCAAATTTTAAAATTTAAATAGAGACACTGTTGTATAAGGTATCATTGGATAATACCCTTAAAATGAAACAACATTTATCAAAGCTTTTTTCTCTATCTTCTAATGTTTAGTCACAAATAAACGATAGACTTCCTCGTCAACAGTTTGTACCACCTGCTTGATGGTCTTCCTCTGGCTGTAAGGTTATCGATGTGGCTTGAAAATGATAGCTGTACGACTCACATTTAACTTAGAGCTCGGAAAGTTCTTGAACAGTTGTTTCCTGGACGGTGGATTGGGCGAGGAGGACCAGTACGTTGGCCAGCCCGATCTCCTGACTTAACACGAAACTTCTTCTTATGTGGGAGAATTAAAGACATTATCTACCAGGTGCGTCCTACACTAGACAAGATATGAAAGAAAGAATTCGAGCAGCCTGTGTTCTTTCAGCAGTGGTGAACTTCTCCGTGCCATCAATACTGTTATAAGTAGATTACAGCGTTGTGTAGCACAGGGTGGTGGATACTTTGAACATTTAGAGTGAATGTTCACAATCATTACCATCGATACATACAGAATTCCTCAGAAGATTCATTAATTTGTTTACTTTTGTCTTTTATTTGTGAGTGAGCATTAGAAGATAGAAATAAAGTTTTGGTAAAGGTTGTTTCATTTTAAAAGTACTGCCCAATGATACCTTAAACAACATATGTTCTCATTTAAAATTTCAAAGTTGTCTACGAGTATCCTACTTCCGGTTTGTTCGGGAAAATGGAAATACCATCAATCGATTATTTACATAGGTTTTGGCTAAAAATAGCTGATACGGCTGCTCTGGGACACCCGGTAGATATCTACTCTATTCTATAGAGGCGATGTATTTCACCGGATTCACGAACCCAACAGAAAGCATTTTAGTGTGTCTGTGTGTGTGTTTTTTCTGTGAATATCATAACTCAAAAACGAAAAGTCATATAACTTCCAAATTCTGTATTTAACTTTAACATCTTCCCAGGATGTGACACGATTTTTAAAGAAAATGTCCCCAATCAAATTACCCTTTACAGGGAAATGTTATCTTATATTTTCTGAAACACATCTGTAAACGATTTTGATTAAAATAACACGTTTAAAATATATGCCTGACTAATAAAATTTATATATTGAATTTTCTGTGAATACCCGGAAGTCTTCTTCATATAGACTGAATTTTGTATACGAGTAATTATATATTTCTTTGATCATAGGAGATAGATAGTTTTCCTAGTAAAGCAGAAAAGGCTTTCAAAATTTGCGAATCGTTAAAAAAAATTGGGCAAAATAATTCACAAGTATCTGTATAATATTTATATGTCTGGCCCAGAAGCTCAGTCAGCAGAGCACCTGTCTGCTGTCGAGGGTCCCGGGTTCGATTTCCGGCTGGGGAGGTGGGAATTTTTCTGTAGCCAAGATTATTCCCTATCTTCTCCAAAGTCTGGAAGTATGAATGAGAGAGAGAGAGAGAGAGTGAGAGAGAGAGATCTAATGATTAAAACGCAAAAAGTACAAGAAACTCAACGACAAGAGAATACTAGTTAACACCATTACCAACAGGCAATAAGTTCCAAAGGAAAGGCCGCCGATAAGAGCAATGTAGTTAAAGTTGGGGTATAAATGGAAGTAAAAAAATATCTATGTGATTTAATTAAAAAGTCGGCAATGCCATTTTCACCTAAAAATTCAGTCACGTTCCTTAAGAAGAGATTAAAAGACCTACCCCCCTAAAGTATGTATGTATATATATATATATATATATATATATAAGACTGAAATTTTAACAGCATATAGATGAATGCCTTCTAAATTCACTAATCTACTTTTATCCAAAAAAGTTTGTTTATTGAGGAAGAGAGGATTACTTTTGATTAAGATTTCGTCAGCAATATTTTAGTAGAAAGTACAGTATCTCCAAAACTAAACGTTGAAGAAAGAAATGTTTTGAATAAAAGTTGTTTGATATTATGGAGGAAAGTAAATGCCATTAGTCGTGTTTTCTTTGGAAAATATTGTAATGGTCATTTTAGAGCCAATTTAATTTTTACTTTACCAACAATCTTTTTAACGCTAAAGTAGATCCACGGGTTGTTTTAATTTATGTTCAGCAATGGTTTCTGAGAAAACGAATTATACGTATATACCAGAGAATGTAATTCACAGAAAAATCTGTTCAAAGCAAAGATGAGAAAATAACTCGTATATGAACCACGGACCTCCCGGTCTCGTCCGGTTACTCTAACCACTGAGCTACCATGGCAACATGCCGACATTAAATTCCCCAACTGATTCGTATTTTTCCCGGTAAACCACAAGGAGATCTCAAATTGTATTGAGATGACATACCCCAATAGCGACTTACAATGTTGTAAATACTTTAAGTCCCGGGCTTCATAGTTTCAACCAAGGTCAATTAATGGAATTAATTGTTCTTCCACACAATCCATGTGTTTGACAAGGTTGGAGAATTTAATGTTGTGCCGGCATGTTGCCATGGTAGTAGCTCAGTGGTTAGAGCAACGGACGGAGACCGCGAGATCCGTGGTTCAAATCTCGGCTATGGCATTTAATTTTTCCGTCGTCTGGTTCTACCTTTCCAACCTTGTCCAACACAGGGCTTGTGTGGAAGAACAATTAATTCCAAACTCGCATATATTTACAAAGGAACTACATGACTTGAGCACACGAAAACTGGCATATTTAAAGTAGTACCAATTTGTAAAGCAAAATTTTTTTCCCCTAAGGGATGCTTAAGTTTTACCTATCTACTCGTAAGTGTGTACGAGTTTTGATTTTTGTGCTGTAAAGTGAAGCAGAATTCATAGTACAAAAATGTTTAAAATAAATTGAAAATATGGATACTGTGCCTAAATTGATCATATATGCATATATCAAATTAAAGAGAAAAATCCAATTTATAAGACTCCTCTAAGATCTAAATATGTTACTTATTGGCGTTTTGCGCATTTAATCTCGGTATTAAAAGCACAAAAACGCCAAAAATTAAAATCATAATGGCAAAAAATAAACCAAACAAACAAACGTAGTCGTGATCAAACTCACATTCAAAAGTGGAACTTTTTCTCGATCTTCAATATGTTTTTGCTATAAAACGTTATATTAAATATTATGACAATAAAAAAGCGATTATTATGACAATCTCTCCTTAAAAGACCAGTAATCTACTGGTTTTCAATGGTGAAACTGTAGCATGTAATACTTGAAAACAATTTTGGTCACCCCCATAAATGGTGAAACTGTAGCATGTAATATTTGAAAATAATTTTGGTCACCCCCATAAGTGATGAAACTGTAGCAAGTAATATTTGAAAATAATTTTGGTCACCCCCATAAGTGATGAAACTGTAGCATGTAATATTTGAAAATAATTTTGGTCACCCCCATAAGTGATGAAACTGTAGCATGTAATATTTGAAAAGAATTTTCCACTGGTAATTAAGGAGAAATAAATCATACTCAAACCGTTAACACTATCAAGCAATCTCCCATTTCTCCTTATTGATTTAACAGCAGAGACGCGTGGTGGAGGCGGAATTGACTAAAACCTAATTATCATTTTAATTTAATTTATTGAGGAGGAGTTTTTTAATCTTGTTATTTATTACCACAGCAAACTATCTCGTGAAGGACATTTTTTGTCGATGACGTTGCCTTCAAAATAGGTTTATTTTTCGTTTCATCCTTTTTTTTCAGCATATGATAAGAGAAGGGTTACCACCCGTCCTAGATTTTATTAGTGAATGCAGTTGCATAGCGTTTTTACTTTCTATATTACTTAACCTATAGGAAGTAGTGCATTCCAACCCCCCCCCCAAAAACTTTTTTAGAAAGTGGTCCGTGTATGTTTATCGGTCCGTCTGTCTGTGAACATCATAACTCAAAAACGAAATTCGGATGAATTTCAGCATTTTCCAAGGATGCGACACCTCTAACTACATTTGCAGCAACAAAATGCTAAAGATGTTTTATTTTCTCAAAGATGGGTAATAGTTTTGATTAAAATGCCATATGTTCAAGATATTTACATGACAAATATAAATATACACTTAGTCGAACTAAAAGTTGCCGGTCTTTTGAGCAGTTAAATTTTTTCAAAGTCTCTTCCAGTAAGCGCGCGGTTCACAACCGTCAACTTCTGTGCGCCGTTTTGGCTGACTCCATAATACACTGGTGTGCCGAGCCTAAGGACGAGATGGGTAAAGTAACATAACAAATGAACTACTTGGTGGAAGTAGATGAAGTTGCGGGAGCATGTTGCCAGAGGTCGTACACAGAAAGCTGGACGTCACATAGTTTGAGTGTAGCGAGCCTATAATGGGTCTGGTCCCGCAACACGCAGTAGTTCACAAAACAGGACAAGACGGTGTGTGGCAATTAGCGAGCTGTTACAGTGCACTGTAGTGGTGTTCTTCATTGCAACATGGCCCATTTGGTTGACTTCACACGGGGAAAATCATCGGTAAACTGGAAGAAGGGCGAAGTGTGACGAGTGTTGCTCAGGAGTTTGGAATTGCTCACAGCATTGGGAACCTTCCAAACTACAGGCACTGCTGTCCCAAGGAGAGGTGGTGGTCGATCACGCTCAACTACTGCAGCAAATGACCGCTACATTGTGCAACAGGCAAGAAGGGATCCACACCAAATAGCGGGTGCAATTGCAACCACATTTAACAGGACAGCTAGGCACGCAATCTCACGATACACTGTGGCACGGCGACTACACAGAGATGATCTCTTAGCCCGACGGTCAGTACTTGTGTTCCATTGACATCCTCACATCGGCGGCACCGTTTGCGATGGTCCCAAGAGCATCAAAATTGGACCAACGAGAAATGGTGTCGCGTGCTCTTCTCGGATGAGAGCAGATTCAGTCTAAACAGTGATTCTCGACCTACCCTCATCTGGCGAGAGGTGGGAACACGTAATGAGCCCAGGAACATCCTTGAACATGATTGTTTTGGTGGTCCGGGTGTTATGGTTTGGGGAGGCATAATGTTGCATGGGCGCACCAACCTCCAAATCTTTGAACACGGTACGCTCACTGGTACTGTACTCCTTCCCCATGTGCCTCTTTTCAGGGGTGCAGTCGGCCTTGACTTCATTTTCATGGATGACAATGCGCGACCGCATTGAACAGCGCAGGTGGAGGATCTCTTGGAACGAGAGGATATTCGGCGAATGGACTGGCCTGCCCGTTCCCCCGATTTAAATCCCGTCGAACACGCGTGGGATGCTTTGGAGAGATGCATTGCACATCCACATGCACCAACGACCATCCAGCAGTTGTCAACAGCGCTGGTGGAGGAATGGAACGCCCTACCACAAGAATTGCTTACCAACTTTGTGGTCAGCATGGGAGCACGATGCAGAGCATGCATTTCTGTTCGTGGTGATCATACACCCTTTTAAGCACCATGTATCTGTTTATGTAAATCTACAGAGCCATCATATGTCGTATTGACTTTAGTGTAGCTTATGGTTCATGAATAAAAGTGGCATTTCTGTTCATCTCATTGCATATTTCGTTTAGTTGCCTACTGTAGCATACCGTAGCAGTTCCCTCTATTTGTGATTCAAGTTTAATCGAGCAATGTTACTTGACAATGTCACAGCATGCGAAGATTACTTTCGTGCTTAGGTTTTTGCACTCGGGGTACAAGCCTCAGGCTCTACTTTGGGCTACCTCCGTAACGTACTTAGCGCGGAGGAGCAGTTAAGCCTAACTTCTACGTAAGCAGCTCGAGTTCGATTTTTTGTAGTGGATGTTTATCTTTTATTTTTTACTACTTGTTTTACTGTATAATAGTTAATATTGCTTGTATTGCTTCATTTTACTTACAAAGATAATTATAATCGTGATAATATTTGGAGTTATAAAATTAAAAGTGACTGAAATTAAACCTCCAACAATAAATTAATGTCATGGTTGCCATTTATCGGCATGGCGGACTATTATATAAACGCCATATGCATAAAAAACGAAGAAACCCCTTTATATTTCTAGTCATGCATTTAAAATGAAAGGCAAAAAAAACTTGAGTACCTCCACGGAGGTTTAAACTTACAACCTCAGGAACAGTAAGCTAATTGTCTACTACTAAACTATGAGTGCTGCGGTAATTATGGCATTGTAATTTGAGAACCATAAGTCAATAAAGTGTGTTTTGGCTTCATCTATTCAGTGTTGAAACGCTTTGAAACATCTATCGTTTGAAATGTAGTGTATGAATTATTTCCCAGAAGACTTTTGTGTTCTCTACAAGAGTATATGGATTCTTGTGAACAAAGCCTGGCTGTTCCGAGCCCTCACGGAAGTACCCGATTCCAGATCCCACCCTTTTGTTCTTAGTTGTGTTCTCTAAGGAGTATATGGATTCTTGTGAACAAAGCCTGGCTGTTCCGAGCACTCACGGAAGTACCCGATTCGAGCTCCCACCTCTCAGAACGCGGACGTTAAATTGATCGAGTGTACAGCTTCAATTTTCTGTGAATAGCCCAGAAGTCCTCTTCGTTCTGAATGTCATTTTTATAATTTTGCTTAACTTGTAAACCGTAATATACTGATCCAATCAAAATTAGCTATGTGTAAAATTAAATTAGTTTATTTAGTGTTTTAATTATTTATTTTTTTATGCCGGTAATTACCTAAAGGAGGGCTACGCGGCAGGACTAATTTAGAATATACTGAAATCTACCATTCATGTGTAATTAATCTATAATGACTGTTTGTGATTACATTTTACTGCACTGGGCAGCAAACCCCCTTGATCTATAATGCATGGCATTGACAACATGTAAGGCTTTCCTTGCAGATTCAGCATATCCTGCAGAAGACTGCACCGACTACTTCAGAGTCTCCCAAGTCTGAACGCTTCCGAAATCGGCCGAAGACGTAATTCACGTCATGGCCCAGAGGATTGTTGCAGGCAAGAGCTGGGCCAGCCTTGACAACAAGAAACTTCACGTTAAACCTCCTCCTAGCTGTAACACGAGATGCGCTCAGCAGCCTTGGTGTACAAACATATATGTTCGTGCTAGGCAAGAGAGAGAGAGAGAGAGTGTGTGAAATGTGATGGTATAGCAAGGAGAACATTTTGTGTTTAAACAAACAAGATGTGAATAAAGTAGTACTTTGGGGGGAGGGGTCAGTCTTACAACCTAATAAGGGCGCTACGCCCTTGCTAGAGTCCAAATGCTAAAATCTATTAAATTTTTCGGATTCTGTGTCCGGTACACACATTACAAAATTCGGATTATGCTGTAACTTTCGGTATCGTGACATACCTGAGTGCTTTGTTAGTTTTTCGTGTAACAATAAAAGTGTTAATGTCTTAGAAGCATTATCAGCTGGTGGTTTAGTAGCAGTGCACACCACGTCGTCTGAGAGACGAAAATATAGAATTACATCAAGGACGCACAGTTCCATTACCAAAAATTGTTAAATGCAAAGAGAAAAATTCTGATTGCGGATGCTTTTGCATTCAAATAAAAACATCAGTAACTTTAACGTAAGATGTGCGCATTTTTACAATACAGTATGATCAAGTTATTCTATCAGTGCTGCTCTGGTCAGTATAACGTCAGGAAAAAATCGTGCACCAAATGTGTTAAAAAGGTTGAAAATTTATGGGAGCATTAAGATATTTTACTAAAATGTTGCATTACACAAAAATAAATGCATGCTTAGTCTCTCAGAACTGTGGCTTAGTAATAACATCTTTCGTGTCTTAATTTAGTGATCAAAGATTAAGCATTCGGGATAAATTTCTCGGTTCCAGTGAATCAAAACCCAAAAGCATTTCTCCAACAAATAAGACGTGTTAGTGCTTTCAGTCCTCATTAGAAGAGCTTAGTTCATATGGAAAGTGTTTCGAAGTGGTTCCAATTTACTTCAAATAATGAAACTGTATGGTTGTGAGTCGGTCTCCGTGGTGTAGTGGTCACCATGCTAGCCTCTAGTTCCCGAGGTCGCAGGTTAAGAACCGGCGGGGGGAAATAAAGCCGCTGGTCCTGTGTCGTAGATTTACGGCACGTAAAAGAACCTCAAGCCTAATAAAGAGGCCTCTGAGCAAAATTACCGCTCTTTCACGTCCAATATAGAATGGAACACTAAGGATCACAGCAGTTAAAGAGCGTCCATAAATAAAACTCAATTTAATTTAATTGTACGGTTGAGCTAGTATATACTGTATTGATAAACCGATGCCTGCTGACAGGAATAGACTTCATATGAAAACAGTTGAGAGTGAACCTTTGTTAGGTTTGACTGTCAGGTTACTTTTGATTTGTCAGCAAAGGAAAAGGTATCCTGAAGAGAGCAACTGGTGATCAGAAATGGCTCTACTAAAGATAGCAACAGAAACAAGAGCTTCAAACAAATGAAACAGCTTTATATTAGTGCCTTCTTTTGTTTTCTCCCTTCTCCCTCGTAGGTGGCCAGACACACCTCGACATAAATGTCCAGAAATCAAATTCAGATCAGGGTGTGCCCTGGTTCTTAAAGACGATCAAAAATAATCCTCTTAGCACTACTGAATTCTTAAAAAGCATAGCCTACAAAAAGTAAATGTTATATGCAACAATTCTGTGGTTTCTATTCACATAGTGAAATACTGAGATGTATCCAATATTTTGTAGATAGATCATGTATACCAATTTGGAGCCTTTTTATGTATTAAGAACATCTGTCAGATTGGTTTTGAGAGAGTTTTCTTACGTACATAGCCCTAAAATCATAATGCATTTTTATAACAAGAAGAAATAACCAGAGGTCATTTTGCTGCATGTTCAGACCCATTGTTAGCTGGCTGGCTTGCCATGGTGGTCTGGAGAACTGGATGGTACCTACATAAATGGGGGCAAGGAGCGTGTGAATTCAGTTGCTACTGTGCGGATAGGATAGCATTACCACTAGGTTTTTAGTGATAAATGAGGAAGTGATACCAGAAAAGGAGAAGGATAAAAGACAAAGAAGAACGCACGAGTAAAGATCGAAGTTGCTGAAGCCAGAGAGTATTGTTACTACGGCTAGTAACCAGCTTCAGGACGCTCTTCCGTTCGAGTCCAATTGAAAAATGCCGAAAGGTGAGCGGCTAAGAAAACTAGAAATACCGGACAAGGACAAGATTTCGGTGGACTTGGCATAACATTCAATAACGCCCTACAAGTTAAACGAGATAGCAGTCCAGCAGTAACAATTTTTATAACATGAATTATACATCCTGAATACATTTATAAGGGATAAATGTAAAACTTAACTGGATGTTTGTTTACTTTGAAAGATGTCGACAACCTTATGAATAAAACTTAGGAACAGATTTAATTGTAGATATGCTTTTATCGTATTTATAGTTATGGTAATATATGCAGAGTGGTTCATCGTAACGAAAGCTGAAGAAAGGAGTGCTTTGAATTGAAATTTTTAGAAACTATGAAGCAAAATTATGAAAGTATGTTTAAGGAACAATAACATTACTAATTATAATCAAGTAAAATCTTATAATTAAATGCTAAATGGGGCCAATATCGTTAAATTACATAGAGAGTATAATGACTAAATTACGGCACTGAGCACTGATTAGCTATATACAAGTTTTCCCCACCAGGACATTACCAGAAAGCCATTGACTTTCGCATACCTCTGCCACGCCCTGAAAATCAAGTTATGTGCTCTTACTTTCCAAGCGATCGATCAGTGTTCACTGATTTAAAAATTAACATTCCCGCGCTGTTGTAGTATTTAATATGCACCTAAGAGTCTGTAATCAGCTGGAGTAAATATGCCGATGAAGGAGAGACATTAGTGCGGGTAGGCGTGTGCTTAGCGACCCCGCCAAGAATCGTAATTTGTTCAGCATTATTGCAACTGGTACATACACGTGCGCTCGTTGGCATCCTGCCTTGTAGCATCGCCGTCTGTTTGGGCGTCATTTTGTAAAACATGAGTGGTACTTATCGAGGAATCCAGCGAGCCCACTTCCGTCTTAAAGATCGATGATTTTATGAAATCTTGGAACACACAATCTCTTCAGTCTGCCTAAATAAATGAGATGCAAGCGTTGTTATATCAGAAAGCTTAATAGCAGAGAAATTTTAAGTGATCCGTAATTTCGAAGCTATTTAGTTTAAAATTTGTAAAACGTTCCTAATGATAACGATAATTTATGTAAAAAATCTCGTTGTATATAATAATTGTTTTCCAAAACATTAATATTTAATGAAAATTTTATATAAATATTAATAGAAGAATCATTATTAATATTTATATAAAAAGTTCATTAAATATTAATAGTGATTCTTTTATTATCCCTACATTATTCAAGGTATATTTTTATCAAGGAATTGTTTAAGATTAAGCAAGAAGGTTTCAACATGTGAAAACAGCATTCAAATACTTATTCGTGGTAGCAAACTCTTGTGATGGAAAGAAAAGAAATGGGGGGAGAAATAATTGCAACATTTCCAGCATATCCGTTAGTTTAGGGACGCTTAAGAAAGTTCTAAACTTTCAAAATGGAATATTTCTAAAACGGCTAACACTACGAAAAAATATTTTTGGACGCACATTGTATATCTTAAGGGCTTCACATTTTTCCCACGTATCTAGTTCTAACATTTAAGACTTTCGTGTTATATAAAATTATACAAAATTCAATTATATAAAGAAAAATTCACAAGGTCTTCATAGAAAAAACATGATATTTATTTTTTAAATATTTCCATATTTATGAACAAAAATACATTTGGATCAAACAATTTAGGTAACATAATACACATATATAAATGCTTTTATATTTAAAATAAAAAACTAATAGTAGTAATAATATATGAAATTCAAGTATTTAAATATTTATACATAAAATATATGTGACTTTATGCTTTATACAATTTTTTTAAATAGCCACTGATCTCCTGACAATGACTAAGGTCACAAAGTAATAACTGATGGAGAGAAATGAAGTGTGATATATTTTAATCAAACTCGTTACATCTGTTTTTGAGAAATTAAAAACTAACTATTTTTTAATCTAAAGGGCATTATGGGGTGAAGCAATTTTCCTGAAAATATTTTTATCGGATCCTTGAATAATGCTGAACTGAAATGCAAAGTTTGGAACTAATACATTTTTAGTTTTGGAGTTGTGTTGTTCACAGACAGACACACACGAAATATTTTGTAATCTGGCGGGTGTTCAGGGGATCTCAGGACTTATAGGACGTATTCTTTTGTGTCGAATATTTAGGTATACTACAATACTTCCTCCATCTACTACTTTTTGTTTAGGTATAGGACTTCAGTATTTAAATAATAATAATTTGCTGTTTGAAATATTAATTTTTTTTGGTTTTCATATTTGATTGAATAAAATTTTGTAATTTTTTTATAACTCGCATTATTTTTGCCAAAACAATAACATTTCAAAACAAATAATGAATATAGTTGCAAACATGTTTATGAAAATCATGCATAAAATTTTAATTAAAACTGGATCACAACTAGAGTGCAAGAAACTATTATTATTTATATGTTGAAAAATGCATTTTAGAGAAAAGCTCAAAACAACCCATGACCCTTTAAGTGTCTTCACACTGGTAGTTTCACATCGTTAACTCCTTTAAAACAACATAATACAAAAGCATGTCATTCTTTATACCTGTTATTCCAAGTTATTTGTTTGCAAAAATTTAGAACTTTTATACTTTTGTCATTTTTGGTCTGGATCACATTTTCAGGCCCCTTAAGAGTTAAATATTATAACATTTGATGTGTTACATTCACACGAATTTCTCTACCTACTACCGTTTCTTTTTATCTCTCTTCATGTTAATCTAGCCTAAAACATTTCCTGTTAGTTATAATAGTGGTAGTATAAGGATTAATAGCAAGATAGTTGATCCGAGAGTAATGCTGATTATTATCATATCATCTGTTCGTTCCTGCTTTAAGTATTTATTCCTTTCATAATCCCAAAGATTATACATGTATTGTATAGTTAATTATATTGTGGCATAAAATTCTGAAACATGTGTACCCATTATGTAAAAATCTAATATGTTGTACTCATATCAGCTTTTTTACTCAATCGCCCTAACTATTCCTAATCTTATTCTTCTATCTACGAGTAATTCTTGTTAATAGATTTAAACCTTCACTACTCATTTACACATTTAGTTGTAGTCTAAGAAGAAAACAGTAAGCTAAAGTAACAGTCAACTCTTTTCAAAACCGGTGCTACGTGATGGCTTTGAAATTCTGTCTCTTTGAATGAACACGAAAAAGAAAGAAAAAAGAATAGCGATTTGTAGTTTAAAAAAGTAGAAATTATTTGAAAATTCAAATCGATAACACAGAATATCTCGGAAATGGCTAACGCCACAAAAAATCTCATTTAAAATAAATTGTGTGCTTTAACGAGATCAATATATTTTGTGTGGTGAGATTTTGTCTGTGTGTTATGGTTTACGAATTATACAAAAGTCATTCGAATAAAGAGAACTTCAAAGACTATTCCCCAAAAATGCAAGATATATATTTTTTTCATGAAAATAGCTTAAATATATGTTATTTTAACCTAAATCGATAAGTCGTATTTTAGAAAATAAAAGAATAACAAACTTTTTATTCATGTAAAGCATAGTTTAGGGTGGGGAATATTATTCAAGCCCTTCATGTTGCATCTTTGGAAGGACCTGAACTTAAATACTAAGTTTAGTGTTTATCCATTTTATTTTTAGCTACGCTGTTCACAGACACAAGGATCTTTTTCTAAAAATGCCATGTTTTAATTCAGGAGGTCTCAAACTGTAATAACGTGAAATCCCAGTATAGAATTTTTTTATAGAATACAAAACCTCCTCTTGTTGTGAATACACACTAGAGTAAATGAAAAACAAAGGACTACTATTTGTTGCCCTAAGATCCATATTACTTTCTTAACAGTAAATTTTCTTTATTCCCATTTCAAGGTTTTAGTTCATATTCCACTTCCTGTTATGTTATATTCGCTACATATTTGATTGGTACAAATTAATACAAATGGATGCTGCAACACCATACAGACAGCGTTAAGAAACGCGGCGAAAGACAAATGAAAGCAGTGCAGTATCTCGATTGCCAATACTTGCAACACAGCTGCGTACCACAGCCGCTGGTCTATAAGATTAATTAGGGGTGCAAGTCGGGTGCTTATGTGAAAAATGAGGGTGCAGTAAAACATTATGTGCAACGTTAATTGCTCCTCTGAAAGCCATTCTCTCTTCCTCTCTCCCACTCACACGCAAGAAATAAGGTTAACTGAACTAGAAATGTCAGACCCCTCTTCGTCAGCTATAGAAAGGCAATGACGACATCAACTCGCGTTCTCAAGAAATGTAGTACAGCTGCAGTAACGTTAACTTTGTTAAATAAATTTATACACGGTTTCAACAAATTACACTGCTTACCTTGAGCGAATAGAAAACTATATTCTGCAGTTTTGTTTTTCTTTTACAACGGACGAAAATTCCCATGATATTCGGTAGGTATAAAAACATCGGCTGATGTTATATATCTAATTTCCTTAACCTCCTCCTGACAGTTTCCCAAACTGTTGTATAACCAATAAGTAATAGTATATTATGCAACAAGACAAGAATGGTAGGTAATAACTAAGACGCCAGTATATTTATGAAACGAGCGGTAGCTCAACTCGTTTCATAATTTTCATACGAGCGTTTTAATTACCATTATAGTCAAGCTATTTCTGGCCGACCAGACTGTAATTTCAAAACTTGAGTTTTATAAAAATATTTTGCCTTGTTAATTGTGTGTAATTAAATGCTGATCGCATAGCGGCATTGATGACAGGACCTTGGGCGTGTTTGCGAGTAGTGCAACAGATTGCAGTACTGTCGAGCCCAAGCCGTATTTACTGACTTTTTCAGTTAACGTGAAAAGAATTCATATTGAATCAAAGGAAATAAACTAAATTTATTAGAATATTAAAATTACAGTGAATAGAATTTATTTTATTTTAAATATATATTTCATTGTTTATCTGGGGAATGAATCCTAGTGGACTGCTGTTTTGAAGGTGTTAAAATGTAGATAGATAAGGTATCTTTAGTAGTTTCAAATTATTGAAGTTATTACACAAGTATTTAATGCACGAGTCATTGACCGTATATGCATATTTAAGATACAAGGTATGGTGACAAAATAAACAACAGAAAAAGAAACAAAATAAAAATAAACAATAAAAAGGAAAATATAAATGAATTACCTTTGACTAACTAAACAAATTTTCCCTAGCTTCGCGCATTTTAGCCCAGAAATTGCCCATGTTTAGCCAGTTCCTCTGGTCAGCCAGTAGATTCCAACATGCCAATCTCTTTCCAGACGGACTTAAGAATTTTTCTTTGAGTTTAATTTTACAATCCGATTCTATTTCCTGTTGGTCGGTGTCTCTTAGTCTTCTTTTGACACTTTTCCATATGTTTTTGTCATTTGTTTCAGCTCTTTGTCATGCTGATCCCGTTCATATTCTCCTCAAAACCCTTTCCAAATCAGCTGCCTAAAACTTAAAATGTGTGGGTTACGACCGCCGCCGAGTAAGATCATACAGAGTGGCTGGAGTATTATGGATGCCATAACAATTCAGTTACGTCACATGTAATCAGCGTATTACGAATATAACGATATAACGTGGTCGATCAAAAGTATATATTTGTAGACAGCTGACACTACAAGCAGAGCTTTTAACATGAACTAGTCGTATTAGAAATTGAAAATAATATGAGGCGTGTTTTTAAGTAAGTACCGTTTTAATATTTTGCTGCTGCAGCCGCGATTTTGAGTATGTGCGATCCCTTCCTCCATTAGGTAGCCAGACGTAGCTGTGAGTGATCGCCACTTTGTGTTTTCCGTTATTAGAGCGTTTAGAAATATCCAAAACAATCGAAAGACCCGCCGACTTTAAAGTCAGATCAGTGATATTTTTTAATGCGAGAAATGTCACGCCAGCAAACATTCATCGCCAATTGTGTGAGGTTTATTATACGGAAACAATAATGAGTGACCATGCTCGGCCACACACAGCCAAACTAACTCAAGATCTGATCGCATCATTTGGTTGGGAACCATTCGACCACCCACCCTACAGCCCGGATTGGCACCAAGCGATTTTGATCTGTTTCTTCGTGTGAAGAAATTCCTTGGTGGAAAACATTTCAACGGCAGTGATGTGAAGTAAGAAGTGCAGACTCTCATCATTCTTTGACGAAGGCATACAGAAACGGGTTTCCCGTTACTATAAGTGCCTGAATAACGGCGGTGACTATGTGGAGAAGTAGTATAAGCTAAGGAATGACAAGAAAGTATTTGTAAAATAATGTTCTATTACTTATTTAAAAATTTTCGGTATTTACTTTACACGCCTCGTAACACTCAGTGGAATAAAAGTTTTATAACACTCCATTGTTACCATGTTTTTTTTCGCGATGGAAATTATATGTATATTAAGCGGAGGCCTTGTATAGATTAACGTAAAGGCAGACTATTTGAACGACTTGATTCGGAAATGAATTTGGCAGAACCAGAAGAAATTCCAATGCTATTTGCTCTGCACAAGAATTTAAAATTACAAATTGTAACAGTTGCACAATCAACATCGCAATTGCATCAAAGGAATAGTATGTAGTAGTAATAGTAATAATAATAATAATAATAATAATAATAATAATGCAAAATAAAATATGTTTTCTCTAGCGGATTACCTTTCCAAGTACTTACAAGGGAATGTATTGGGTCTGTAGCCTGTCGAGGAGCAAGCAAACTCTGAATCATAGCATATCCAGGATGGATTATCAGTCTAATTCCTGGTATGACGGTGAAGAAGAAGGGAATTAAGTGTAGTGATGAAAGGGAAGATAGAAAATTCCAGATCAAATTATCCAACCCATCATTCGCCTAGCGACCGAGGAAACCCCCGAGAGACCTACCGTCAGATTGGTCGCCCCAGAGGTTTGAACCCGCACCTCCCGAATGCGAGTCGCACACGTTACCTTGGCGCCACCTTGCTCAGTTTAAATATACGTTTATTAACATGCGTAATGATGAACTCTAGTCTTGTTTGGCCTTCGCTTTTGTTTGATCTTCATAGCACCAGTGCTGACAGTATGATCATTTACACAATCATAACATTCAATAAAACAAATAGAAGATTTGGCAAAAACATCTCAACAGAATAAGTGTAACAATTTAATTAATAAGCATATATTAATATACAGCAACGAACGCCAACAATAAACAACAGACTAGAGCTCACTATTGCGCATGTTCAAATGTATACTGTTATTTCATCTGGATACTTTATAGTTTAATATTCAGGACGGTATAAAAATAGTATGACAACATTGTTAAAAGCAATTTTATTTTGCTCGTAGCACTGCTGCACTCGGTTTTCAGCCTTATTCCACAAACATTTTTACTCACAAAGTAAAATTACACTTTTAGCACTTCTATCATATAAATAACCATTAGCGACGAAAACAAGAATGGTCTAGTCCTTTTAAATAACTGTATATGAATTTTATAACTTCTCTAACTTGTTTTTAGTCCTGCAGTTATTTAATAACAAAGGCTACACAGTTTTCGTGTAATACAGAAACTCCTGACACCAATATTCTAAAAAATGGGGCTAAACTGTTTAATATGACGACTCCCAAACCCGGATCATCAATTTAAAATGTTGGAAGTATCACAAAATCGAGAAAAATAATCTTATCTGCTGTTAATTATAAATCTTAATGAATTTCTTGCAACTCTCACACGTTGTTATAGTTTTTCTAGCACTTTTTCTTGGACCTAACTGACATCGACCTTTTAACAGTTTCACCTTTCCGTTCCGACATGATTACACGTTACAATGCACATTAGGAGATTACTGAACTGTTGCCATACAATTTCAAAACAACAATGCATGCTAGAATAACTGAAAAAACACAGAAAAGTTTTGATACATGGGCTACTATAAGGAACCAAGTAGACCCCAAATTGTATTTTATTTCTTTACAATTGTATTTATTGAACATTTTACGAAACTATTTGTTGGTAATAAAACTGATTAAATTTGTAACACATTACAACAATTTCAAAATTTTAAGTTAGATACTGCACTCATAAAAACCAAAAAGTTTAACACTGGAGTCCAGCTGGACCCTGTATAGCAGTCTGAAGGTTAATCATGTTTGCAGAAATGGTTTCATTGCATAATTCGTGTATGTACAAGAAGATACGGACGGCTGAAACGATAGTTAAGTTTTTAAAAAGCGGGTCGGTATATGCCTACTTTGAAATTCCACACTCTTTACAGAACCATTAGAAACAAATGAATGAATATTTAGCACTCCCAAAAGTATAAAGTATTTCAGCATTTAAACAATAACAGCGCATGCTTTGGAAATGGTTAAGACCACAAAGAACAGAGTTTATACAAATAGTATGTTTAACGAGATTTACTAATGTAGGCTTTTGTCTATCTCTTATACAAAAGTACACAACATTCTTCAGAATGAGCAGAGCTTCCAGGCTATTCTCAGAAAATTCTAAACATAATTGCAAGTATCTTAAATATTTTATTTGGTATTTTAATAAAAATCTTTAGAGATTTTTTTTAGAAAATAAAAAATAACATAGTTTATATAAAGGATAGCTTGGAAGTACATAGTTTGGCGTTCATCCTATTTTTCGTTTTTAAGTATGAGTTATTCTTTACATTAGGATATCAAATAGGGACCTATTCCTCCAGCAATCCCAAATTTTAACTCCGTTTTAAAACATTAAATTATAAAAATGTGCATGTATGACCATCCAGAGGACAATTACTTGTGAAATAAGAAGTGGTTTTAACATCACACACCGTTCCGGTTTTTGCATTTCAAAGCTTTGTTTACAATGTATTTCCTGAGGGAAAGAATGTTGTTTCTGATGAACCGTCGTGATGACTGCAGGATGATGGAGGAGTACAAGACGGAACTGGAGCAGGATTCGCAAGGAGGTGGGCTGCAGTCTGGGAGTGGTTACGGCTGCTCGCCCTCCAGCTCGCCGAGCCTGCACCACCTGTACGGCGGAAGTCCGCGACACCACTTCGAGCAGCACCACTACGATGGCAGCGGGGACGTGACCCCGCAAGTGGCTCAGATGTTGCCGAGCGTTCTGCCGCCGGGACCCCGGCTCGAGGACTGTCACTGGCTTAGCAACGGCGGCAGTCCCGGCATGTACCACCACCTGGCCCCCGGCGGTGCCCCGGATGTGGTGGGCCCGCCCTCGGGCCTCAAAGTGCACCACCATCATCACCATCAGCAGCAGCAGAAGGCCATTAAGGAGCAGAGGATCAGGAGGCCCATGAATGCTTTCATGGTGTGGGCCAAAGTGGAGCGGAAGAAACTTGCCGACGAGAATCCCGACCTCCATAACGCCGATCTCAGCAAAATGTTAGGTGAGTAGGAATCCATTGTTTGCTGGAGAGCTTTGACCCACAGTTGCCAACCTAGACACGGGGCAGCTAGTGGGTAGATGCTCACCACTGTCGTTCAGTGTTACCAACTTAGTGAATGTATTGCTCTATCTAATGGCTTTCATTTTTATAAACATTGATTAGGTAAGATTAACACTACCGAACGACTACAGGATTACATGCTTGTCTTACCGTTGCTAAGTTAGCTATTTTCTCATAATTAATCACTTCATCTTCTAACAAATAATACAAATGTCATATGAGTAATTTTATATAATCGGTGGAGCTTGTGCTTTGAAAATATTATGCTTCCAAAACCTACTCAGGACATTTAAACTTATTATAAATATATTTCAAAAAGATCATCGTTTAAAAACAAGAGCAAAGGCTATTTTGGCAGCAAAATGCCAAATAACCTATTTCCGTCGAATTAAATTCATTAGTCATTAAAACACTAGATATCCTGGTTTCGCTCTTTGGCCATCACAAAAACAGCATTTTAATTCTACCAGGATTTGGAATAATTTCCCAAATTGCGAAACTTCACATTTCTTTAAAACATTATAATAAACGTATTGATTTAATATTTAGTGCATTTTAAACTTTAGGGTAGTAATTTAAAGTCTATGGAGTCAATATGTGGAATCAAATAGCATTTTCTTTAGTATTGTAGATAAATGTTGTACCTTAATCAAGTACATTGATGTACTTGTATTTTTTGACAATTTTGACTGTACAATTTTTTACTTAAGTTTGATTGTATGCTTCATTTTTATACAATATAATTACTTTCTACAAATAGTACTTTAACCTAAAATTGTAACTTTAAATAGCAAGTTCGAATAGATATTTTAATCTCATTAATAGTTTTTAGAAAAGCATATATTCTTACAAAAATTAAACATATCCCGAAAATTTATTACACGATAAGTAATAAATTAGCACTGAAGCACAAAGGACAGAGGCAAAAATCTATACGTAGTTTTGTTCAGCAAATCTTAGTTTATAACTATAAACATCTTTATATGTATATAGCTCAATATTTCAAGAAGAAGAAGATGAGTTGAAATTCATAAAACCAATCTTCTATTGTGGACAGTGTACACTGCTTTTTCAGGCGAGTGTTAAATCAGCTGATCTGAGCAAAGGAGGGGCACCAAATTCCTAATAATGCTAATCAAATTGCATTTATTTTTGAGAGAAAAAATAAAATAAAATCGACGCAAATGTGTGAGCTACTCTTTCGGGGTGCCTGATGTAAAACTGTAAGTCTGTTGTCGCGATTCACAGTAAAGTATGAGTATAAAGAAAGGTAAGCTGACGCCGGCTTTCTCTTGAATGACGCGAATGGGCCCGCCATTTCCACGGTACTTTTTCACGAATCTGTTCGTAGAGTAGCGGCGGAAAAGCCGCCCTTTCTCCTTTAGATAATGTTAACGATGAGAAACAAGATGAATTACCAGCACTTGCCTTTCGTTGCAAGAGGTGTTCGAAACTATGCTCCTCTGAGTGTATACAAACCTGCTGAAGAAATTATTGAACATTCGAATTCCCAATGGAAACGTCACGCCCAATATTGCCTTCTAACTAGTCGAGTTTATGGAAATTTATTACCTAAACTTCATCTTTAAGCATTCTCCGCAGATAATCACATGGATTTAGATCTGGAGAGCGAGCAAACCAGTCAAATTCTGACATAAAAAACACGTTATAATGTGAGGCAGCGATTTGCTGTCTAATATTTCCACGGAACTGTTGGCTTTGTGTTTCTTTGTTATCTAACACGGAACAAGTCTTTCAATGTTTTTAAAACCTATAAATTGTGAACGGTAAACTAGTTTTGTAGTGTGCACCATAATAAATACACACAACGAAAATACAGCTTCAGAGCGTTAGACTGAACGCTACTGCCTCATTATACACAACCACATAAGGAGACGTTAAATGGCCTATACATCCAATATTAAATGTTTCCATTATTACTGCAACCATACTTTGTGTATAAACCATATCCAGCAGCACTTTTTTTACGTGCTAGAGGCTGTGTAATATGGAAGAGGACGTAAGAAGCACGGGCCATGAAGAATAGGAAAGAAGTAAAGAGAACTGAAGTACTCTAAGTAAACAGATAACATTTTAATCAATTAATGAAGGTGTTCAAAATGGTTGCCGCTAACTTCGATTCAATTTGTGTGACGCTTGATTTGTTGAACTCTTGTGTTAACAGTTCAAAATCTTGTTTCACTTAAACTCTAGGAATCATGGTATGGATTAAGTGATGCCTGTTGGGATAACGTTGTTGATAGAGCCTGCAAGCCTCTCTTGCATTCCTTGGGCTTCCTCGTCGGTGTATTGTGCATTTATGTACCAGGCCGCCATTGTTCATTCTCGCTTGACAATAGCCACACAAATAAATACTGTAACATATGAAACTGCTAAACAATAATACCCTAAACACTACCGTTGGATTTATTTATTATTTATTATAACACTTCCCTCAAATAAGGGCTGCCATATAGACAAAGTATACCTATACAATTAACAAATTTGTATTTAAATTAACAATAATAATGACGATTTATATTTAACATGTCAAAATAATGAAAATCAACTTGAAACACAAATGAATTTAAATGGGGACAGAACGGTAGTATAAAATAATCCTATTATGTAGTTAAAATAAATACATATTAAATACATAATAATTTCAATGATTTGTGGAGTGTGTATCGACATATATTGAATACAAATGATCTCTGAGGATGAGAATGGATCCTCTAATAGCCATGATTGCTATTTGATAAAGTAGGCGTTTATCTAGGCCATAATCTACCCAAAACTTGGGTATTGTCCCTCTAGCTCCTATCCTCAATCCTGTATCAATCCTCCTATCATCAATCACTATTCAATAGTGAACGACAGCTGAAGCAGTACCATTGTCAACTCTAATGAATGCAACGTCTACTGGTTCTCGAGAAATCTACCATTTGTCTACCTACAGTCATTCCCCTTCCCACTTCGGAGGTTCTAGCGCGTAAATAAAGTTTATGGACATACCATTATTATTAGGGATAATATACCTTTATAATAATTTAAAGTATTTAGTTTTTTGTTTGATTTATAAAAATGATTTTATGAATTTTTGCTTGTATTTTAGAATAATTTTGGCATTTTTAGTTAAAATGCCTATATATTTAGTACATTTATAATAAAATCTAATTGTTATAATAATTAATTATATAAAACTTATAATTTTAATTATTTATTCTAATTGGTTTTATAAACAAAATATGATCACATGCCACACAGCTATCTACCACGAGTCTTATAACATATTGCTAGCAGTAGAGCATTAACATGAATAGTCCTTATTCGAGATCTGCCATGTCATTGTTACTTTTTTGTTACTGCGTACATACTTACAATAAGTAGAGGAAGTATTGTATTCCACCAAAAATTTCCATACCGAAAAATTTAACCGGAAGTGCATCTTTTGAGGTCCTTTGATCCCCAAAAATATTTTCCGCATAAGGTCCATTGTGTGTGTGTGTGTGTGTGTGTGTGTGTGAGAGAGAGAGAGAGAGAGAGAGAGATCGGCATAACTGAAAAAGAAATATCGGATAAATACCAAACCTGGTATTTAAGTTCAGGATCTTCCACGGGCAAGTCACGAAGATTTTCAAAAAAAAAAAAATTCCTTTACATGGAAATGTTTTCAATATTTTTGATTTTCTCAAAAATGGCTATAAGATGTGGATTGAAATACCATTTTACATGGCAAATGAATTGCATAGGTATATCTGAATTATCTGGGAAACATCTGTGAAGTCCTCTTTATTCGGAAGGACTTTTGTATAATTTTTTATAATCTATATCCCATAAGAAATAGACAAAAACATACTATATAAAAACTGCATACCTCTTTAAAACAGACCATTTATTATAAATAACTTTTTCTGTGGCTTCAGCCATTTCCGAGGTATCCATATTATTTGTTTGAATTTTTCAACAGTTTTTTAAACACGTGACTATCATTCGGTTTCCTCTATTCCTCTTGTAGCTACAACGAAATGTGTAATGAAACTATTTATGCAAAGGGTTATCTCGATTAACGTAAAATGGATATGAAAATAAGCTTTCCTAAGGATACTTTTTAGAAGCTATATAAAAATAAATGACAGTAGGTAGAGAAAGTCATGTGAGTGTAACACATGAGAATTAATTTCAAATCTAATTCAATTTTCTAACCTTAGCCTAAACATGGCCTGTATGAAAGAGCAATTATTAGATATAAATTAAACCTAATAGAAGGCTTTGATTTAAAGTGCATGCAGCTTGCCAGTCGCCTTTAGCAGGATATAATTAGATCGTCTTGGAGGTTCACCGGGATACATGAATCCGACGAGACAGATGTCATAATGCCAGCTCTTATGGGTTGTTATTTAACACATTGTTACACACGATTGGTCCATAGTGTATGTGTGTGTGGAAATTCACTTGAAAGCTTTTCCTCTAGAATGTAACACGACACCCTCTGAGGCATGTATCACGTTTCCACGATTCTAATATTGTTGGGGAGGAAAAACGTGCAGCATAAATATCATTAGAACTCTACTTACGTCTGTAATTATACCGGTACAAGCTTTAGCCGTACAAAAAACGACACATAACATGCCGCCAAACAACCTGTAAGCTTGAGCACCATAAGCATCAGCAGTAAATAGTAGTGCATTCACAACCACGAGAGTTATACGACTTCAAATGATTTTAAACCCTCAGTTCTTTGCAAGGTATAGGTGCAGTCTCGATAGGCAATTAGCCACAATTTTAATCCTTTACAACAGTAGAAAAACTGTTTATGTCTGCAGTTACATGTGCATTTTGTTATTTCTGCTTTCGTTTTGCTCCAGTTTATGCTACAATGACGAGAAGCCAAACGCTTGCAAAGTTGTAAACGTTCAAATGAACTAGCAGGTTTTTGCATTCCTTCTGTTTTAACCCACAGAACTTGGCGCGTAATTTCTGCTTGATTTCTTAAACTTGGGTTTAGGTGCGTGGTAGAAGTGAACAGAGTTGAAATTTTGAAGTGAATGTTTCGACACATTTAAAATTTGGTTGAAATACTTACAAAATTTAGGTGATTTACACAGAGCCTCCAAAAATTACACTAGGCGTGTTTTTAAAGTAATTTTTTTAAAAATGTAGAGAACATTGTTTTTTAAATACCTTATTATAATTCATTACCTTTCACTACTTTTCCACACAGTTACCGTCGTTATTTAGGCGCTTGTAATAGGAAACCAGTTTTGTATGTCTTCCTCAAAGAATGATGCCGCCTGTGATGAAAGCCAAGGCCGCACTTTTTGTTTCACATCATTCTCGTTGAAATGTTTTCCAACAGGAGTTTCTTCAGATAAGAAACAGATGAAAATCGCTTGGTACCAAATCCGGACTAGAGAGTGTGTCGTGTTGTTTCCAATAAAATGATGCGATCAGATATTGAGTTTGTTTGGCTGTGTGCCGGGCATTGTCAATAACCAAAAGGATTCCACGCGAAATTATTCTACGCCTTTTGAACTGTGTTGCATGACGAACTTCGTAGTGTCTCACAATAGACTTTTTGTTGACTGTCGTATTACTGGGCAAGAATTCAACCAGCAAAACACCTTGTCTGTCCCAGAAAACCGTGCTCATGATCTTTCTAGTGGACATTGCCTGTTTTTTTTTCTTCTGGCTGTGTGCCTCCACTCTTGGATTGTTGCTTTGAATCAGCAGTGATGTGAGACACCCATGTCTCATCACCTGTAACGATGTACGTAGCAAATCATCGCCTTCCACAGCATATCGCGTGAGAAAAGCCAGTGCAGCGACAGATCGCTCGTTCTTGTGCTCATTAGTAACAAAGATATTTGGGCACCCATCTTGAGCATAATTTCGGAAATCTTAAGCGTTCTGTCACTGATGTAGAGGACTGACCTTAAAATCTGTGGAAAATGCGAAGACATCATCGATATGGTGAAACGTCTGTCGCGAATGTTTTCTTCCAAAGCTTGCACCAAATCATCCGTGATCACAGACCGTCGGACGCTCCGCGGCTCATCATGCACATTTTCAAGACCTTCGTTAAACTGTCTAACCCACTTCCTCACCATTCTATCACTCATTATTGTTTTCCCATAAACCTTACACAATTGGCAATGAATTTTTGCTGGCACACCGAATGGTCCCTGCCAGTGTTCTAGTGAACTCGCTTGCCCCGCCTCTTCTACTCGGAATAAATTGATGCCTGTCATAGAGGCTACCTTGGTTCTCCTGGCGCCACTGCCCCAGAATATGCTTCAAACAATGCCTTTTAAGGAACATTAAAACCTGCCTTGAAATTAACTTGCTAATATAATACACCTGCTTCTAGAAATAGTTCTTACATCAAAATCACCAAAAAGCAATATTTACCTGTCCAAACTTTAGTTTTTCCTGGTGCGTTACTCTTTCTGTTTTTACACTTCCGGGCAGCCAAGCTCTCACTGATAGTCTCCTACCTGGTCCCAAAAATTACATATTGTGGAAGAAAATGAAGGCGACGCTCTTCCTCCCCCCTGACTCAGTTGCCCCTCCTGTGGCTTCAACCATTTCCGATATATCCGTATTATTTGTTTGCATTTTTTCAACCCTTTTTTAAACATGTGACTATCAGTGTCGGTGCACTGGGTACTTATATACCGCCACAGAATGAACCCACAGCTACTTTTCGTATCCATGCCAGGCGCTGTGGCATATGCAAATCCTTCGGGATGGATGGATGCCTCAGTGTTTCCGAAGTTTCTTGAACACTTCATTCAGTGCACACATCCTACAGTAGAGAAACCAGTGCTACTCGTTCTTGATAGCCACTCGTCATAAAAGCATTGAAGCATTATTGAACTTACGAGAAGGTCAAATACCGTCATGCTAACTCTGCCACCGCACACTACCCATCAGCTACAAGTACTAGATGTGTCAGTGTTTAGGCCGTTCAAGATCTTCATGGCTCAAGAAATCGACCCGTGGCTGACAAACAATCCAGGGAAGAGATTAACGGACTATGACCTGGCTGCTGTGGCAAAAAGTCTTTCATCAGAGCCCACACTCTTAGCAACATCGTGAATGACTTCACAAAAACAGGGCTATATCCTGTAAATACCAATGTGTTTACTCACTCATATTTTGCTGCAGCTGAAGTCTTGAGTGATACAAGGTAAAACGTTGAGACATAAATTCGTCATAATGAGCAGAAAGATCAAGAGGTTCTGACCACACCTGGACCAAGCACTTCGTACACTCCTCTCTCAGAAATCTCTCCCTTGCCAAAGAAGTCTGCGGATGGTCATAAAGAAAAGGAACGTAAAGCGTGAGAGATCAGAGGTAATCACCAGCTCACCATACAAAAAGAGCCTAAAGGATAGTTAAAATCCAAGGCGAAGTATTGGCATCTGGGTGAGACGAAATTTCAGCCATCAAAAGAAAAGAAAGGTAAAAAACTGACATTTGATGGAGTAGTAAATCCTTCCACGTCCACTGCTACTGAGGATGATACCCTCTGTTTATACTGCTCAGAGAAATCCAGTTTCGAAGAGTGGATTAGCTGCATTAAGTACAAGCAGTGGATGCATGAGGAATGCAAGATAATGAAACTGGCAATAACGACTTTGTATGTGATACCTGTCATTGAAGGTAACAAGTGAGTATTGTTCTATTTTTTCTTTCTTTCCTTAGTTCATGTTATTTTATGCAATGTTTGCAACTAACAGCATCAGCAGCCTTGAGAAGTAAATCCAAATGAAAATCTACTGAGCTTAAAATGTAATAATAGCAGCTGAACTGTGTACTTTAGTGAATATTTTATGTATAAGTGATGAATACATTTTGTATTTTATTGGATTGGGCTTACGATGTGTTATAACTTTAGAAAACCATTAGTTTTAAATAAAAGTCGTTGCATTTTTTGATAAAATTGTTTAAAATGTTTCAAGACTCACTTGTCCCAAAGGATGTCTCACTTAACCCCCTCATTTCTTCATCTATTTTTCTATTTTAGGAAATTATAAACAAAATATTTTAACATAGGTATTTAAGATGCTGGATGTACGAGCTGTAATTTAAAGTATTGCTAAAACTGAAACTTAAATACCATGTACATTAGAAAGAAAAAACGAAAGGTAGGACTCACTTGCCCCACCCTGCCCTATCGCATTCAAAAAAGGAATCACTGATCTGACTTTACACGGCGGTCATTCGATTATTTTGAGCATTTTGAAACCTTTTAACAACAGGGAAACACAAAGTGACGATCGCTCACAGCTGCGTCTGGCTTCGTAATGAATGGAAGAAGTGACAGTGCATGCTCAAAATCGCGACTGCAGCGGAAAAATATCAAAATGCTACTTACTTTAAAAACACCCGACGTAATATACACAGAGTGGACCATTTAAGTTGAGACTGTACAATATCTCCAAAACTAACCGTTGTAGAAAGAAATGTCTTGCATAAAAGTTGCTTGATATTATGGGGAAAGTAAATGCCATTAATCGTGTTTTATTTGAAGGACGTTGTGATGGTCATTTCAGGTTCAATTTAATTTGACCCCAATTGTAGGTTCCCATTTAAAAAAATTAAAGTGTCCCTAAAATGACTATCATAACCTCCTCCAAACAAAACAGACTAATGACATTGTACAGTCTCACTTAAAACTATTTTTTTTTCTTTCACGATAAATCTCTACCTAGAAGTGAGATCAAATTAAGGGAAGATTAAAAACTATATCCTTTCAGTGTTAAATCTGCTAAATACATGACCCAATAATCTCATGAAGTATTTAAGATATAAGACAAATATTTACAGGATGTGGATGCATATTCTGAAAGTTCACTGTTACACTTCTATGTAATTAGTTGTGTATTAGGGATGATAGGATTATTTTCTTAATTATACCATCCTTTGATTAAAATTTATCAGTAACTATATTTAAAAAAAACAAACCATATTATTAACATCTTATTAAAAACACTTAGACGTTGTTTTAATCATCCTATAATTCAATTTAGCTACCTTCAAAAGTTTCTAAATAAACGGCTCATTTATACCGGAAAATGTCATTCACAGAAAAAGTTGTTCAAAGCAAAAATGGAGAAAACAACCTCACACATATTTGCAAAGAAATAAATCACATGACTTGATCACACAAACGCTGCCATATTTCACAGTAATGCCAACTTGCAGAATAAAAATGTTCCTAGAAAATGGGTTAGGTATACCCCCTACTCAAAATTTATGATTTTTTCTCTAAAGTGGTGCAGAGTTCAGATTACAAAATGGCAGATGGAGTACAATTTTTTAAAAAATATTTTAAATATATTCTGCTTACAGCGATAAAATATATATCAAATTAAAGAATACATTCCAAGTATTAGTATTGCACAAAAAGCTAAAAACTTTTTGGCGAATTTTGCCATTTCGTCTCCCGTTAAACAATTATAACATGAAGAAATAATATTCAAAAATTTATAAGTCGCGGTAATGAATCATGCGAAGAAAGAGAGAGAGAGAGAGAGAGAGAGAGAGAGAGAGAGAGAGAGAGAGAAGAATCAGAACCTTCCAAACACGCTACCTGAGATGACGTACAAGTTACACTAGAGAAAATCATAATCACATATTTAGTTAACACCTATGACAAATTTTGCATTTTAATTAGCTCCACTGCGGTAAAGTTTTATGTATTTCGTATGGTTACCCAATAATATAAAGTTATACAATATTCAGTCAGAATGGAAATTCATAAGTTGGTTACAGAAAATTCAAGCTATAAATGTTATTAAAGGTCAATATATCAAGCATATGATGTTTAAACAAAACCGTTAGTCATTTTTCAAAAAGTAAGTAAATAAAATATTACCAAAATGTTCCCATCAACTTTGGGGTGTGAGAATTTAGTGAAATGCTTGATATTACTTTCTGGAAATATACTGGAGATAAATAGAAGTTTAGAACTGATTCAATTCAAGTGACACTGAGTTCAAAATGTATATTTTAGGCAAATCTTAACAGTTTTTGGGTGAAATACAAAACTTCCTCTTTATAAAGTGGTAGAGAGAGCAATGAATAAAGTTCCCAAAATTTTCTACTTCAGGTGCCTAAAACGTCACTTTTTACTTTCTGTACCACCTACAGAAGATAGAAAAGATATGCCATTCCATCCAAAAATTCAATATTGAGATTGCACCGGAAATATAGTACATTTGGACTCCTAATCCAAAAAAAAAAATTTTTTAGAAAAAGGTCCGCGCCGCGCATGCGTGTGTGTGTGTGTGAGTGTGAGAGTGCGTCTGCCAACAGTATAACTCAAAAACGAAATGTTGGATAAATACCAAATTAGGTATTCAGGCTTAGTACCTTCCAAGGATGAGACATGACGATTTTTATGAAAATTCCTCTCCCTCAAACTACCCTTTATATGGATAATTTTTCTAAATTTTTTATTTTCTAAAAAATGTCTTAACGATTTTTATTAAAATGCCATATTTTGTGGGGGTATTAATGTTTGTAGTTGGAAGATGTTTCATTTTTATCTGCCGCACGTATAAAAGACAATTTGTCGCGGTCACTTCGTGTTATCTTTTACTGAGCGCCTGTTATTGTATTTAATTTTGGGTTCACTGTCCTCCGGCTAGCTATGATTTTTCGGTCAAGCACTTATCTTATACAGGTGTGTAAACGGAAAGGAGTTTTTTATCCAAAGATAACACTGATAAAAGAGTTTGTTTTACACTTTTATTGTCGTAACACATTATTCACTTTCACCTATTAATCTTGACACTCGCCAAACTGAAACTGTTATAATAACTTATTTACTGCACATTATTAATTCGCGTACTTCAACTTTTTGTGTAATTAACTTTACGACACGAGAGATTTTTCATAACTTTGCGACGCGTAACCTTGAACTGTGTGCGATGCATACTCCATGAATGCCTCCGTTGAACTACATGAAACTTCCCTGACACTGAATTTATACTCCTTCGCCCCAATATGCCTAAAGATTATAACCGAGCTGCTATTGGTTAATAAAACGCGCCAACATTAGCGTCTATATTTATATCCAATGAAAATTACGAAAACATATGCTCTGTGGAAAAATGTTCCAGCAAATTCTAAAAAAAAACGCGCCACTCTGACGTCATTTGCTCGTCTCTAATAATGATAAACAGCCCACTCCCCTCGCTACATTATTGCACGCTATTATTGTCAGTTTCAGTAAGGCCGTATAAACCCACTTCTCGACAATGCTTACAATCAACAAACATCTCAAATCAATGTCACACAACAATGCATATTCACACTACAATCACTGACATTTACATAATTTGTGATACAGATTACTGCGTCAATATTAAATATATTTGAATGACAAATTAAATGTATATCTTGAATTTTCTGGGAATAGCCTATGAAGTCCCCCTCATTCGGAAGGAATTTTGTATAATCTTGTATAACTGGATAAACGTTAAGCAATAGACGAAAACGTACTACACAAAAAATGTAGTAATGTTTCAAACACACAATTCTTTTCAAATAACGTTTTTGTGGTTCAGCCATTTGCGAGATATTCATTATTAATGGTTCGATTTGTTCAATACTTTGTCATTCTTTAGTAGTCGCATCGATTTTCAGTTGATTCTGGCGATTGCATGAAAACTGTGGAATTTTAAGACCAGCATATAGCGCCCCGTCCTTAAGCATTTGGGTATTACTGTTCTCTTTGAACCTAAAGAAATGTGTAATGCAGCTAATTCTGCATAGATTTATCTGGATTAAAATGAAGGAGATAGAATAATAAACTTTGTAAGAATAATTTGTATACCCATTAACAATAGAGGGTAGAGAAAGTTATGTGAATGTAACACATCAGATTTTTCTTGCCTAACGCCCAAGATCTAACTAATGACATATCAGTAGTTTTAAGGCACAGAAAACCTCCAGATATGCTATGTATTGTTATGGAAAAGTGTACTTTTATCGGAAATGCTTCTTATTCATAAAAATAAATTACAAATTGAATCACAGTTAAAGAAATTTTAATCTACAGAAGTAGCATGTTTTGTTTTCAAGCATACGACGTCCCGTATCGTGATGCTTATTGCAAAAGGCTCTTCAAGAGCCGCTGTACACACCCGCGCCTCAACATCGCGAGTGTGGGCAGGAGGAAGAACGGCGGTGTATTGACCACCTGTCAGCGACCTCCTGCTGATGCTGACACGGCTTACCTATAAGGAAACCGGGATATTTATTGCACCTCTTAACAAGAATCAACATTGCCCTGTAATTAACGTAAGCCACATGCCTTCTTATAATAAGTAGAACAGCACAAGGTTTGTTTAAGAGCACCAGCATTGATATCCGCTGATTTGGTTTTAATAAACTTCCGACAACTGCTCTGCATGAGGTCCAAAATACGTGGAGTTGCTTTTAAGGAACCACTGGTCTCTAAAACTATGTGCGTTGCATTAGGCATGCATTTTAAAAACTTACCTTATCCACATTTTATATAAATTGAGTTAGACATACGATGTTTAACTTCTCCTTTCAACAGCGCATTATTTCTTATACAGGGGTGGACAAAGTAGGTACACAGCAGGTATATGCTAATGAAATATGGATTATGCAAAGAAATCATATCTATATCTACATTAATACTATAAGGAATGAAACTTTGTTATGTGACTGTAGGGTAATCTCAAAAACCAATAAACCGATTCTGTTAATTCTTTTAGCATTGAAAATCCCAAGTCTTTCTGGCAGATATGGAACAATAAACCACCAGTTAATATCTGTTCATAAATTACTAAAAGTTTAAAAAGGATTTAAAAACCTTATACTTGAATACGAAAACACTGAGGTTGTAAAAAAATGCCTTGACTTTTAGTTGAGAATGCTATGGAGTAGAAAATAGTAGTAGTTACTCCATAGATTATGCTTTGAAATAAGCCATGCCGCGGATATTTCATTCCACACAATATACGAGGCCTGTTTTTAAAGTACGTACTAGTAATTTTTTAAAAAATAACACAACATTATTTTCCAAATACTTTACCTTACATCGCTTCTCCATATAGTCATCCGTTATTGAGGTACTTGTCGTAACCGAAAACCAGGTTTTGTATGCCTTCATCAAAGAATGATGTATGTGATGAAAGCCAAGTCTGCACTTCTTGTTTCACATAATTGCCGTTGAAATGTTTTCCACCAAGGAATTTCTTCAGATGAAGAAACAGATGAAGTCGCTTGGTGCCAAATCCGGACTCTAGACAGGTGGTCAAATTGTTCCCAGCCAAATGATGCGATCAGACTTTGAGTTTGTTGGGTTGTGTATAGCAGGACATTGTCACTTTATATCATTTCCCCATAAACCTCACACAATTGCCTATGGATGTTTGCTGGCGTAACATTTCTCGTATTCAAAAAACGAATCACTGATCTGAGTTTACAGTCGGCTGGTCGTTCGATTTTTTGATCATTTCGAAACGCTCTAACAACAGAAAAACACAAAGTGACGATTGCTCACAGCTACGTCTGGCTCATAATGAATGGAGGAAGTGATTGTGAGTCTCAAAATTGCAACTGTAGTGCTGCACCGGCAAAATACTAAAACTCCACTTAGTTTAAAAACATGTCTCGTATATGTGAGCGTATAAATCTGTAGGGTAATCCCAAAAACCAATAATACGATTTCGACAATTCCTTCACCATTGAAAACCCCAAATCTTTCTGACGAACATGCGGCAATAAAAAAACCAACTAATCTCATTTCCTAATTTATAAAATATTAAAAAGGATTTACAAAGCCCTTGTACTTGAATACGAACACATTGGAGTTATAAAAGAACTGCTTGCAAAGAAGGCGTTGACTTTAGTTGAGAATGCCATGGAGTAGAAAATAGTTGTTGTTACTCCACAGAATATGCACGTAAAATAAAACATACCGCAGATATTTCATTCCAAGTAATATATATGTGTAGATGGTCGCGATTTAGCAATTAAGACAGCAAAACAAAAGAGAATCGAATGTGGTTATAGCGCTATGCTACTCGTGTGCTATCCAATTCTTCCAGACTGCTACAAAGTTATAGATGTTCCAAACGGCTTCGTATTCGAGCTTGTCTTTAAGAATCTAAACTGGTCTTATCCTTAAGGATACTGGGATGTTATAGCAGCTCAATTTTTATTGAGAAAACTCTAAATATGAGCATCATTCACAAACTTTCCTTGTTTGGACATTTGTGGACTTTGCTAATCATTTTTTCTATGCTCTAATTTATTACAGTCAGAAGTAAATATTCCAACATATGTCCGCAAAGGAATTTGTAAAAAAAAAAACAACTAATCACCAAAACCGATATCAATATTTCTCATCACACAAACGACTTTTCTGCCACATTTTTTAAGGTTCTTGAGTTTTAGCTTAAAACACATAATTTTACAAAATGAGTATTAATTTTTTATAATTGTATTTTAATCAGCTTTTATAGGATTTCAACGTGTCAACGAATTTATATCAAATTTTTTACAACTCTAATTAAGGTAAAATATTATAATTTATGAGAAATTTAATAAATAACCAAAATGCAGAAAAATGGAAAGAATAAAACCATGTTCCATTTACATTCCATTTCACAGTATGAAAACATCCTGAAACTGTACTCATTTAGGAGCTCTTAGATTTTTAGAATAGTTTAAATGTGGTACAGTCAAATACAAATAGTTCTGGGAAATTCATTATAAATAAAAACAAAATTCATTTTCGACAACTTTTCACATCCCAATGTCCTTAAAGCGATTTTGTGTAACTCTTAACTTACCTTGGCAAATCTTTGCTTATCCTAAGTAACTCAAACACTGAGATGATGCACCTTTCTAGGAGGGATATTAGTTGTTTAATTTTTAACGTTTTCATTAGGAATAAATACAAACCAATTACGTTTACTAATTAAAACATACCGCTGTTTTAAGAGCTACAGATTCAATCTTAGGCCAACAAGCAGCTGGCACTATAAAGTTCTCCACTTCAAAACCCTTTGTTGGAGAAAGAAACTTCAAGTAATAATATTAGTATCGAGGATTAAATAAAGTATCTATCAGATCTATCTCACTTGAAGGTTTATGTAAGAAGTGAGAGAGTTTTTACAGGTTATCTCTCTGGAGATAGAAGGAGATAAAGTAAGTGTGGACATTTGTAAGTAACACTGACAACTGGGTAGAACAAAATTATTTAAATTACTTACAAGAAACTGTTGGTAAACTTTATGAAAAATGTCAGGATACTGATGAAATACATGAGGAGTAACAATACTTTCCTGACTCTTCAAGTTTGACTTGTGAGTGTGAAGAGGATAACCAGAAAGAGAAACCCATTATTTGCTGTAACTTTATTTCTATGACAACTTTATTGCATGGCTACAATTATTTTGATAGTAAAAATCGTAATAGTGTTGAGTTGAGTTAGTCCCAAAAGTCAGCTTTTCTACTTCGTATTGCTTCAGAACTCTCCTTATCCGAATTTTAAAGTGAATGTATTAAAATATTGATGTAAATTTTCAATATTTCTAATTTGTGTTTTAAAGACAAAATGCTCACAGAAAAGCTAGTTTCAAATTAAACATAGCAGCTTTATGTTTTATCAAAAATAAGTAAAGTTTTGGAAATTTGCTCCCTATATAACGTTTAACTCTAATCATATCATATTTAGCATTTTACACGTGAGACTGTTAACGCTTAGATCATTTTGGACCATTTTATTTGAATAACAGAATGATAGACTTAGAATTTCAATGTCTTCACATTTGTTCTGCTATTTTTATTTTCTCTATAAAGAGAAGAATAGGTAAACACATTTAAAATAGATCATCTATCGTTACTATAAAATATGTGGAGGTGGATGTCCAAAAATCAGCATAAAATAGAATTAGAATTATATAGAATTATGTTTAAAACTGAATTTTTAATGTTAACATAAAATAGAACAAATAGAAAAGTCATCTATATAAAATTAAGTAGAATTTTGGCTTCAGCAGAGGCTTCGGAATGATAAATCTGCGGGTTGAAACCCGGCGGAGGGCGACGGATTTTTTCCGGCGTAAAAATCCTTAGCATGGCTTCCTTCGGAAGGGAAGTAAAGCCGGTGGTCCCAAGTCTTAGATTTACGGCACGTAAAAGAACCTCAAGCGTGATAAAGAGGCCTGTGAGCAAAATTTCCGGTCTTTCACGCCCAACATAGAATGGGACGCCAAGATCCAAAGTAGTTAAAGAGCGTCCGCAAATAAAGCTCTATTTAATTTAATTTTGAAATGAAAACTGTGTAGTTAGTTTTTCAGAGTGCGAACTGTTATTTTCTGCATTTTAAATAAAGTTTTAAAAAATTTCTTTTAATTATGAATAACGATTTACTCAGAAAACAAATGCATCCAGCTGAAAGCACAAATGTTGTACTTACGGCTGGGGAAATAAATAGAAGTTTGTAAATATTGTATTTTTTACATTTATGGTAGAGAAAGTATTGCTATTCTGCATAAAGACCCATATCGAGTTTACACTAGAAATGCAGTTTAGCTGTCTTGTATAATTAAAAAATACGTTTTTAAAAATAGTCTGTTTTTGTGTGTGTTTACCAAGTGAGGTGGCGCAGGCGGTAGCGCGTGTGGCACGCATTCGTGGGTTCGATTCTCGCAGCTGACATTCCTGACTTATGGGTGTTTTTCGGGGGTTTCTCCGGGCGCTAGGCAATGCTGGGGAAGTTAATTACATCCCCCGAATTTCCTGTCTCACCATTTCACTTCCTTTCTCATTTCACTTCACCTTTCCTCTGCTTGATTGTTTCAAGGTTGCAAGTCCTGGCGTTACATTGCAGGGAAAAAGGATGCTCTCTGTAACACTTTGTCCCTCCCACAATGGGGTCGGGCTATCTAGTTTGATGTGCAAGCCTGCAGGGAGGGAGGAAAGCCGGCTGTACCAGTTGCCACAGGGGAGTTTCAACCTGAAAATGTAGGGACCCTGCTCTATGCTCTGTCTTGCCTACTCACCCAGCCGCCCTCTGTCTCTTCTCACCTCATCCTTCCTTCTCGGGGGCTCCCCGTAAGGAGAACTCGGCACAAAATATCTCCTTAGGTCGAGGTGCTGTATCCCTATCTCCTGGGCATATATCATATGTCTGCTTTGTGTGTGTGTGTGTGTATGTTAGTTGGTGTGTTATATTCGTGTGTGTGTGTGTGTGTGTGTGTGTGTGTGTGTGTGTGTGTGTGTGTGTCTAACTCTGAATAGAATTAGTTGTTTAATAATTAGGTAAGTCAGAATAAGTTAGAGGTCCCCCAGTGGCGTGGGGTAGCGTGTCTCCTTACATTCATATGGGTTGATAGCCTTAAAAGAAGTCAATAACTTGGAGCTTATACTTAGCTGCTGCATAAATTAAATAGTAAATAGGTTTTAGGAAATAAAAAGAAAGTAAAGACCCAGGTAAGATTTAAATGGTAAAATACGTAATAGTAAAATACGTTTTATATAATTATATTCCAGATTATCAATAATAAATATGTAAAAAAATGGAGTTAATATAGTTCATTGCACATTCGGACAAAACACGCAGATAGGTTAAGTTACCAACACTGAATGCAGCAAATTCAACTTTCTACCATGAAATCATGAGCGGAAGTAGACAAAAATATTACTATATTAGAAAAAGCGCATCACATATATCTTAGGAAAGTATCGTTTCCTTACTCGTATCGAAATTCCGACCTCGTAACAACTGACTCCTCATTCTTTTAGCATTTAACGTAATACACAATTTAAAGTTACGAACGCACCTAAAACAAGTGGACATGTAATTACGGGCCATTAATACTACCGGCGGCTGGTTTAAAGGCACAATGGGCAATCAGCAGATCAGGAAGGCACATTAGACAAGCAGTCGAGGGAGAAACGAACGACACAGCTGCGTGAAGAAATCAGAAACTCCAGGACTTGTATTTGCAGAAAATGCAAATGAAGCAAAAACTATCCTCCGTGATTATTGCCTTAGCTCGTCAGCACTTGCACATTTTGAGGGAAGAGAGGAGAGGCTGCAATACCTTTCTGAGAAAAGTGTTATCGGTCCGCTTCGGATTGCTGTTGAACATCCAGGGGTCAGCTGTATGATCTTCTTTACAGGCTTCAGAGAACAGTCTCTAGCTCCCCTTCCAAGAAACAACCAACTTCTTCGTTTTGAATTTGATGCCTCATACAGATACATGAAAGCATCTGTGGTCGTATAGAAACGATTTTATGTGTTACATTCATAAGATTTTATCTAGCCTCTACCCCTCATACAAATTATTCTTACGAAAGTTTATTTTCCTGTCTACTTCATTTTTATTGATATAACCCTTTCCGGAAATGTTGCATTACACAGTTCGTTACAGATACAAAGGGGATAGTAGTCGAATGTTTTGGAATTGGACTCTATATGCTGGCCTTAAAATCCCATATTCTTTCCACGACCGCGAGAAACAGCTGAAAATCTACATCACTTTAACTGAATGACGAAGTATGTCAATTCGAACCCGTAATAACGGATATGCCGGAAATGGCTAATGCCACAAAAAAGTAATTGGAAATAAATTGTGGTTTTAAAGAGATCTATAGTTTTTGTACAGTACGTTGTCGTAGTCGCTTAAATTTTATCGTTATACAGATTATACAAAATTCCTTTTGAATGAAGAGCACTTCACAACCTATTCTCAGAAAATTCAGGATATACACTTTGTTTGTAATGTAAATAAATATATTTAATATACTATGGTAAGTCAATAAGTATCCGCAAACTTTTTTAATTTTTTGTAGGTTGGCTGTATCGGTTTGTGCGCGAGCACGTTGAAATGTTGTTCCTTTGTCTCCGCTTGTGGAATGTTTGACCGCTATCACTCCAGTGAGTATTGCATTGTTGCATAATAAGCATGGCTGCACGCCTCATCGTTTACACAAAGAGCAACGTGCGGTAGCCAAAATCCGTCGAAGACTTTTCGCACAATATGGGGGACATGATTTCCCCGGCGAAATGTGTACGAATGGATTGAAAAGTTAAAAAATGGTCGGGCAACTGTGAAGGACGGGGAAAGAGCAGGACATCCATCCATATCCACTAGTGACGCCAACAAGGAGGATGTCCGTATCCTGATTCAAACCGAAGAGTGACTTTCGATGAAGTGGCAAACCATACCTTTTTTGATCTACTTAAAAATGCCTTAAGGGGTCGTCGATTCTCCACAGACCAAGAAATGAAGGAAGCGGTGCATACATAGTTTGCTGCTCAATCGAAAAACTTTTTTTCTGAGGGCATCAGAAAGCTTGTGCAACGATGGACCATGTACATTGAGAAGCAATGAGACTGAGTTTAAATGAGGTAATTGTAAGTTTGTATGATTGTTGCAATACATTTAACAAATTATATGCAGTTATTATTAACTTACCCACGTGTAATATTTTAATAAAATTACAGCAATTTCTAAGAAAATAAAAAAGTTCGAAAAATTCTCGATGTAAAAGCTAGTTTGGGATGGGGGATTTTCTTGAAAATCTTCGAGTCGCATCTTTGGAAAGTATTGAACTTAAATATCAAACTTTGAATTTGTCCAACATTTCGTTTCTGATTTATGCTGGTCATAGACACACACACACACACACACACACACACACACACACACACACACACACACACACACACACGGACTTTTTCTAAAAATGTTTTTTATTCAGGAGGTCTCAAAACATGCATCCCGGTAAAATCTCGGTATCGAATTTTTGAGTGGACTGCAATACCATCTCTATCTACTATATACCTGGTAGAGAAAGCAAAAATTGAGAAATTTGAACGATTCCAATAGTTCTAGTCCAGGGAAGAACTACATGACACTTTCCAAAAATGAAGTTCATTTGTAGAATTGTGTATAAAAAGACTGCTTTCAGTAATCTCAAAAAAAACAACAACTGTCAGTCACACAATTTCTCCAACGACTCTTGTTTGTTTTCATAACGATTCCACAAATCGATACATACTATGATGAAACTTTCACCGAAAATGTTTTGCTAGTTTTAGATTTTGGATAAATAACTGATGTTTACTTCTGTATAAGGCCTATAGGAAACAAAAATCTCATTTTAAAAGAACTTATTGTATGTGAACAGTATTAATCAAAAACGAAAAATGGATAAATACCAAACTTCCCATTTAAGTCCAGCATCTTCGAGGATGCGATACAAACATTTTAAGGAAAATTCTCACACACTAAACTACCCCTTATGTGGAAAAAGTTTTGTTATTTTTGATTTTCTCAAAAATGCCTCAAATGACTAATAAAATATAGGTATCTAGGATGTTCTATGAATAGTCTATGAAGTTCACTTCATGTTTTATAGCTTTTATATAATTGTGTAACTTATAACATATAGAGTTATCACGGAAATATTGTATATCTACTTAAGACACAAAATGTATTTCAAATAACCTTTTTTGAAGACCAATTACAAAATTTTTTGTCATTGGTTCATGTTTTTCAATACTTTGCCATTTTGAAGTGCTCCCGCCATTCAGTTGTTTCTCGCGATGTAATGAAAACAAAGTATGGAATTTCAAAACCATCACGAAGCGAACCGCTTTTTAAAGATTTTAATATAGCTTCAGCTTCCTGTATGCCCTTTGCTCCTAGAATGAAGATTGTAACTACAACATATCTGCAAACTTTAGCTTTATTTATTTACTGTGGCAGAGCTAAGGCCATTTGGCTTTCTCTTCCGCTCATTCACCTAGAACAAATCTGAACACAATGTTACGATTACATTGATGGTACACAGATAAATCTAAAGGAACACAAACAGAAATAACACAAATATTAGAGGAACAGTAAAGTTAAGTTAATTGAAAATTTAAAGAAACTAAGTTAATAGTAATGAATATCCTAAAGAATATGGCATACATGCACTGTATATGCAATGAAAATGATATTTCTTCTAAGTTAACAATTGTTTTTAACTAAAAGCTGCAATCTGTGACAAAAGCATATAAAGTATGACAGCCACTTATTAACATGAAGTAGATTAGGAAAAATAAGGTTTTGTGGGAATACTTTGTAGAAGCAAGATATAGCAATATAAAGATAAACTATAGCACCTAGAGAAAGTCATGTGAATATATAATGTATCAAAATTTTTAAAGCATGCTACATTAAGTTTATCAACTAAGTTTTTGGTAAGTTTTATTACCTGTAGAAGTTTAATAAGATATATACGTAAGAAGTGCGGCGCCGTGATCCTGTAGGATAGAGTTTGAGACTCTGGTTTCCGGCTACGGAATGCGCCGGTGAGGGTTTTTAAGCCGCGGGTTTAATTACAATTCAGCTTCGTGATGAAAGTGAAGAGCTGCTATAGGTAGCGATCCCGGCCTCTTGAGCCAAGTTTCCGGCTGGGGATGCGTGATATTGGCTACATCACCTCTCCGTATGGTTGAATGATCGCCAACATTTGCCGTGCGTAAGTGGGCGCGAGGAATACAGTCGGGTTGGCAGACCCAGACCCTTCGCGGGATATAGTGTCATAGGATTTAATTACGGAGTATCCATAAAGTCCCAATACATTTTTATGTTTCTGCTCTGTTACAACACAAACATTATATTAAGATTAAGTACATGAATAGTAATAAGGAAACTTTAACTTCTTACTTATATAAATATAGGGTTCCCATAAAGCCACAATACATTTTCATGTTTTGTGGTCTGCCACAACACAATGAACTTTATATTTGGATAGAGTAGGACCTTATAGAGCCTAATGCAGTTCAACATGCCCACCTTCACCATCAACACAATGTTCTCATCTCCTTGTGGTTGTAAGGAACACAATTCGTTATTTCAGCTCAGGCACATCTGGCACCCCGGTAGTGTAAACTCGGCTCGTGATGAAACCCCATGCAAAAAGGTCAAGGAGAATAAGGTCGGGGAACGGGGAGCCCACATCGATCCACCACTCTTCCGATCCACCGGTTATGAAAAGACTCTTCAGGTAGTCCCACACAATATTGGCGTAGTGGCGTGGTGCCCCATCTTGATATATGACAGTCAAGGATGGCATCCTGACGTAACCGAGGCTCCAGGAACAACTTCAACATGTGAATTGTCCCGGTAATTGTCTTGTGTTGATAATGAAGGTGGACATGTTGAACTGAATTAGGTTTTATAAGCTCATACTCTATCCAAATATAAAGTTTATTGTGTTGTAGCTGACCAGGAAACATGAAAATGCAATGTGACTTTATGGACACCCTGTATTTATTTAAGTAAGAAGTTAAAGGTCCCGTTTTTACTATTTACTCATCGCATTATAAGAATGTATTACTTATGTTTTGATTTTAGTATCACTCACAAAAAGTAGTTTTGTTAACTGGTTTTCAAAACATCAACTAAGTTGCACAGAGAAGTTTACGAGCTGTTCACGATAATTAAATTATACGTTTTATTTGACACGCCAGTATCTCAAAATTATCACATTCAAATATAACCGTTAGATCAGTTTTGTAGAAAATAAGCAGTTTTTCATGTATTAGTTTTTTGGAGGTTGGAGAATCTCGTAAAAAGCTTCGCTTTGCATCCTTCAAAAAAGTTGCTGGACGTAAATACGAAGTATTTTATCGACTTCTCGTATTAAGTTATGATGTTCTTAGACATGTGCTCACTCTGACTTTTCTCTTAAAATACCTTTCTGGGTTCATGGTACTTCATAAAGTTTATTTCCAGAGAAATATGTATATCTTTTTTGCAATAGACTATATTACGAATTAATCAGTGAATGCATACTTTATTATTGTTTGCTATAATAATCAAATTTTACAACACGCATTTACAATTCAGTTTTCTTATATTAATTTTACTTTTTCTAATTCATATCTTTCTTTATCCTTAGGAATTGATGCTGTAATATTGTTACATACTGGGGTGAGGGCCAAAAGAATTCCAGCTAAAATATTAAATTTTAATTGCCCCAGCATGCACATTGGGAGACGTAGCTGCAGAGACAGAGAGAGGACCAGAACTTTGAACATCACATTCCAGTGCAGGCGTGGGACATTTATAATAAAATACACAGAATTCACATTAACTGTGGTTTATTCAATAAAAACACGGTGCCCCTACATCGCACACAAAAGAGATAAAGAAAGAAATGAGGGAGATGCTACACACACAACATTCGCACTCTTCACATACAACTTCACTCACTCGACTCTCAAACCAAAGTGACGCTAATACAACACAAAGAAAAGTAACGATAACCTGTTTTCCCTCTCCAACCCTCGCTAGACTCGCTAGCTCGAACTGGAGAGCGTCATGCCAAAACGAATTTCAAAGCCCCAACAATGTTGTCGCCAATACGACGCAATATTGTGTCTGGCATGACAATATCTCCTAATTACCTAATACGCCACAATATTATCTAAGGACTGCTTGCATTCTAGTATCTTGGTTTTTGATGAATGTGGACCTTCATCCTTACACAACATTCAGTTTTATTTGACTGCTTTTAGATCGATCTGGTCAGTTTTTTCGGTAATTTAACTAAATACTATACTTTAATAAAATTTGTTATGTTTTTCCTAAAAATTCCTTTCATAACTCCTCATTTTATAAATAAGCCCATTCATCAATTCTGTTTCCTTGCACTCTATCACGCAGTGTCCTATTGTTCCCACTAAGCACATGTTGCTACATTCAAATTTAATTTAAGTCCTCTTCATGCTTTCTGTAACTACTATTTTGATAAAACAAAAAGTAAAACTAATATTTAATAATAACTGTTAGGCATTTTATTCTCCATTATTTCATCACCCTTATTGCAATGCTTGGTTCACTTGTTGCTTTATTCCAACTGTATAAAACATCCATATGTTGAAATATTTTAAATATATTCAAGGAACACTTCAAGTAAACAAAGGCTTAAATATAATACAAGAAATAAAATACAAAATAGGACTAAGGGATTGGTTAAGTATTAAGATTAAGGGATAGAAACTGCAATAATAATAGGCTCTATGTTGTCTTTTCTTTGCATTTTCTTAGCAATTGGAAACTTAAAATTACTAACAAAAATAATATCACTGTAAAGAAATTTCTCCTTAATGTGTTATTCATAGTAATAGTTTCAGAGTTTTCTGTAAGAGTAACTGTAGGCAATTTCTTGCCATGTCATCTTCAAGGGTTGCAATTCTAACGTTACAAATAACATGGAAATAAAACATTTTTAATAACATCTTCCAGAAGTAACTACACATAATCAAAAGCTGGTTCATTTGAGTGTTACAAAAATGATGGTACAAAATAATAAATAACTCATTACATTTGATTAAATTTAATTAAAATGCCAGTAACGTTTGATGCAAATTCAAAATAAGTAAATAGCTTCCAGTTCTTTTGGGAGATTAACACAAAAATTCATAAAATTATATTACAAATACCTAGGTAAAAATTTAAATTTTTCGTTCCTTAAGCATACCTGACACTGAAATTAGGAATTTAAATTTCAACCAATTTGGATGATATTTTTATTAATATTTGCTCAACAGAATTCTAGTAAAACATTAATTATAATGGTCCTATGTACTTAACTTTACAAAAAATAATTTTCATAATAAAAGGCGAGTTTTCATGTGATGAAAATTTGGAAAGTTTAAACAAAATTTTGTACATTAATCTTCAAATGTATTTCTTCACCATCAAGGATAAATTTCTTGTAACATCATTTTCCCCGAGAAAAAAAATAAAATATGTAACACCTTTCATTTCATAAAAATTAATCACGTATTAAATTATTATATCCCTAATTTCAAAACTGTACTTGATATCAAGAAAGGGGTCTTTAGTTATGTTATTCATCTTCAACGAATGTATACTGACAATTTGAAAGAGATGGACAAAAAGTGCATAATGGGGAGCACTTTAAAGTGTCAAAAACGTAAGAATGCAAGATTGCAGGAAAATAAAGTTAAATTTCTCACTTTAATTGCACACTCTTGTGTCCATCCATTTAAACGTCGCGTTTGGACTTAAATGACCAGAAAAACAACAATGTAATTGGATCCTAATTCTGAAATGTTTTGAGAATTTTTTTCCAAGAAAAGGTTATTGTTTTCTAATGTTTTCGAAAGTACAGTATAATATATTTACCAAAATACGTTACATCTAAACTTAAGTATTATTATTATTATTATTATTATTATTATTATTTAAATAGTTTATATCCAATTAACATTTTAGCACCTTTTCACCAACAGTAGTAGCCATCATAGCATCATAAGTTCTTCCACAACCTTCACAGCATTCAAAGCAATGCTCCACCCGTTGTATGCTGGTAAACAACATCGAGGTCACATTGCTGTAGCCTGTCCGCCTCTTTGTGGACTTCAGGACGTTTTCATTGACTATGTAATAGCATTTATGATTTATAGCCATCCATATTAACTGCACAAGAGTATTTCATATTAATCGATAATAAAAATTCCACTTTTCAACAAGGAGAAACAACCTAAAACGTCACATTATACAAAAATATTGTAAGAAAAGGTAATGAACCTAATGGTCTTAAACTAAACTTGTCAGAGTTTTCCTGAAGATGGGTGTATGTCATATGTTTAAAAGCCTTGGAACCGTACAATGTCCGGTATAAGATACGAGGGGATGCTGTTCTTATTTTTTCACGTCATTAATCATTAATATTTTACTTGTTTATCAACGACAGTCTAGTATCGGATCCAGCCCATGCTGAAAGAACAGTGCAGATGATTGCGATCTTAATACATTACAGGTAATTCCTTACAGGAATCGTCAGTATATGGGCAGATGTCGAGGGTGATCAAGGACAGGATCTCTCTCTAAAAAAAAAGGTGCGAACACTGTAGAGATTCATAAGCAATCCCTGGCAGCATTAAACATGTGCGTCTGGGTGTAAGGCGGAGGAAAAAAATCTCACATTAACAAAGGAGGAGACCAATTCCCGGAGGAGAGTGAATTTGACATTAATGAAATGGGGTTTAGAGTGTCTTACCCTCCCAAACTGGCCCCATTTGTTGGAATAGTTTCGGTGGTTTGAGAAAAACTTAGAAGAACTTGGATTTGAACACCTAGAAGCAATTGCCCAGTGATGGATTTGGCACCTTCTAAGGAGTCAGAGGAGACTGCCATACGGTGGCGCAAGGATAAAATACCCGCTCATAAATTACGCAATTATATCAAGGAAAGAATAAACTGTAAATCAATAAAGCATACCCGTCGCAGCTTCTTAAGGAATCCTCTACTGAAATGTACTATTTTTAAACTGACAGTTTGACTAAATGTACTTTAAAAAAAGTAATATCACTGTAACTCCTCAGATCCATAGTGCAACTGACGCTGAGTTACAAATTTTAGTTGTTATACAATTAATTGTAAATTGTTACACATGCCGTAAACTTGTTAAATTGTTTATTTTCATTAAACCACAGAATGAAAAATTTGATGTATTACATTTATAAATAACTTTTCTACTCATTATCGTTTATTTTTATCCTTGTTCTACAAACTATTCGTATAAAAGCTCTGAAGGTCATCCTGATTAACATGAAGTAGGTGGAATAATAAGCTTTAGTAAGAATAGCTTGTAGGTAGAAACCATATAAAAATATACTATAGTGGGTAGAGAAACTCATTGGAATGTAACACATCAGATTTTTTAATATATGTAAACAAAGCAATGGCCATAGTGTGGGCATTTAAAGGTTTATATTGTCTTCTTTTGGCGTTTTTCTCCAACATCCATTTCCCAATGGGTTTATAAACTATTCTTTGCACATTTTTAATGAACAATTGCATGTATGATGTTTATAAGATATCCCCAACTCTAGTTATAACTTTTCTATAGTGTTATTGTTTTGGTAAAACCACTTTCTAATCCTAGAAAATTAAGAACGTTATTAAGAAATATGAAAAGAAGGAAAAATGAATCGCAATAAATAATTGTTCGATTTAAAAAAAAATAAATAATCATGTTCTTAGTCTAAAAACCTGTAATACTGCCCTACTTAAAATTTTATTCTTATACTTCATATTCTAGTCTTTCAGGTGTTATCAATATATTGTATTAAACTTTTATAAAATATTTAATAACTTGGAAAATAATTAGCATATAAAATAGTAATTTTGCACATTTGTTATCCTAATTATACAAAACACACATACAAAGTTTAAATTAAATACAGTGGAGCATCGATTATCCGAAACAATTAGGGATGGGGGATATTCGGAAGACCGATCATTTATGAAAACAAATTGTACCATGTGTCATAGGAGCAATAGGAAACAAAGGAACACTGATAACACAACTGCATATTATGTATCACGCGTCTTGCAAATAGCACAGAGAACTGACTAGTCTAGTTTGACAAGTTCAAAGTGGCAATTAAAATAGGCTCATAGTAAAGGAAAAGAATTCCATCTTTGTTTATTTTTGGAAGAAAAGAGAACTTCAGAACTGAGACGCTTTTGAGGCGCAGGGGGGGGCAAAATCTCGCAAACGTGTTAAACACAGCAACATTCTTGTTGTTCTAACTACTTCATATCCGTCTCAAGGCAGTGAAAAGCTTCCTCCTCGGATGATACTTTTTCAGCATGGTGGTCGTCACAGGTGTCTTGGTCGTCAACAACACTGCAACGATTTCATCGTCCGGTCCGTCAATATTTGATAGCGAGTCATCGACATCACATTCAAGTCAGTTTTGAAGGTTTTACTGGTTGCATGCTTCCAACCCTAAAAATTCTTTATAAGCCCAGCCAGTTGTGATACAAATTGACTGTTTGGTAGCTCTTCAAGTCTGACAGAGGGAGCTTATTCCAAGCTTTTGCTAGTGTAGTCCTTGATAGTAGCCCAAGCTTCCGCTGCCATGTACACAGTATACTTCAATCAATTTGTTTATACAGTTGCTGAATCGGTTTTCCTCGATCAGAACTAATTGAAATTGCTAATTGGAACGCTTTCGATTAACCTATGTTTTGGTTGATCGTATTCGGATAATCGATGCTCTACTGTAACTTCAAAAATTAATAAATTTGAAATTAAGTCACAAGGTCCCATAAATGGTCATGCTTTTGTTTTTGTGAACAAACCGCTAACTTTAATCAACTTGTTTTTAAACAGTTGACCGTTGTCTCAGCTTTCTTTTGTGTAGATTATGTGAAGAGACGCAATGTTTAGAGACGGGCTGTGTATCAAACTTTTCCTTTGAAATTGGGCCCTTGGTGCTGTATTAATCACCCACGTCACACCGCAGTATCTATATAATAGGCAATGACTGTACCGCCACATACCAGCGTCATGTAGCTGTCCGCAACTGAGTCGTTTATCCAAACGGAGTGTACACGCCGCGCTAAGACTTTGCATGTTGCAAGATTCATGTTATAGCTTCTCTAAAGTGCATATAATGATAATGCAGCATAACTAGTTCGAACAGGCGGCGAGCAAAAGCTACTGCCCATCGCCGTAAATGTTGGCAACAAAAGAGTTTGTGGCTTGTATTGACTGCCTGCTTGCTTGGTAGGCAAATCGCGTACACTGCGAGCCTGCTTTCCTGAACGTGGTCCCAGCCACACTTGCGTATAAGAATTCGTTCATTCCATAAAGCTTGCACTCGGGAGACCCGGGTTCGATTACTGTTGTGCCAGCTACACTGACCAAGGTTTTTTTTCGTGGTTCCCCCTTCTAACAATATATTACTGGTCATTATTTCGTACACCTGTTTCACTTCATCTGATTTAAGTTTGTGGGACCAGGCGACGGCGGTTGTGTGTTGCGGCAAGACGGTGGGTTTTGCGCTCTGGAAAGATTTCTCCCTATCGTTTGGAGGAAGTGCTGGGCTCCCCTTCTTGGGAGCTTTCTCGACTGCCCTGGAACCCCTGGGTTGCGAGAGGCTTAGGCAGAGCTAGCCGGCGTCAGAATTGGTGCCATGTTGGAGTCTTTAGAGATCCCGTCTTTGCTAGCGCACATCTCGTCCGAATCTGTTCGCTCTTCAGCTGTTCCCTTCATTCCTTTCTTCCAGGGACCACCTTGAAACAAAACAAAAAAATCGGATGTGTTACACTCACATGACTTTCTCTACTCTTGTACAAACTATTTTTACAAACGCTTATTCTCCATCTACTTCATGTTAATCGAGATAAACATTTGCAGAATCTATCTTATTGCTAATTTTCTTGTAGATGTAAGGGGAATATATATTTACAAGGGCAATTTGGAAATACAGTAGCCTTTAAGCACATACATATCTCTTAATAGCTGGTTACTAGGTGAAGCACCATTCCCTTTGCCACAGATTAATACTCTGCATATCCAAGACAAAAAATGAATAACGAATTCCCATTTGAGAAAAGTATTGAAAAATTTAAGCGAATAACAAGCAATATCTCGAAAATGGTTCACTCAACAACAAAAAATGTATATGACATAAATTGTGTATTTTAACGCGATCTTCATTTTTTGTGTAGTAAAATTTTGTCTGTCTCTTATGGTTTACCAGTTATGCAAAAGTCGTTCACAATGAAGAATACTTTTGGAGACATTCCCAGGAAATTCAAGATATACATTTTATTTGCCATAAAAATATCTTAAACATATGATATTTTAATCAAAATCGTTAGAGCCATTTTTGAGAAAATTAAAATTTTCGAAAAATGTTCCATGAAAGCGTAATCTGGGGTGGGGAGATTTTCTTGAAAACCTTCGTGTCGCATCTCTGGAAGATACTGAACCTAAATACCAAGTTTGGTGTTTATCCAACTGTTCGTTTCTGAGTTATGCTGTTCACAGACACAGACACACACACACACAAACACACACGGACATGTTTCCAAAAATGCTTTTTTTGGATTCAGGGGGTCTCAAAACATGTATTTCCGGTGAAATCTCGGTATCGAATTTTTGGGTGGAATACAATACTTCCCCTACTTACTATACGTAGTAGAGAAAGTAAAAAGGCCCCTTACGGTCTGCTTGTGGTGCTCTGCTTGTTACTGGAGGCCCCTCCGTCTGCCTACTCCTAACTTCCAACTTCTGCAATCTTGCTGAAATATCCCCTTTGTATTTAAATGACGAAATTGCTAAAAAAAAAAAAATCATTTTTAGTAGTAATAGGATCTCGATACTTCTATATTCTCGATACTCGGTGATATCGAAGTATGTCCAATACTTTCAGATAAATCATCGATACGTTTTCGACACCTCTGCATTTTTAAATTTGCATTATTGAAACCTGTTGCGTTTAACTTTATGCTAGATAAGAAATGAAAAGAGTCGAGACTTCTCGTTATTGCCTCGCACGTGTCACCAAAGAGTTGCTGGACTATAGTTCTTGATAGATCTTGACTGCGTTTCCTGTGGGTGAATCAATGCAACATTCCATATACTGTTGTGTCTAAATGAAAACATGCAAAAATGGGGGAAGGAGTAGAGGACTCATGTAACATGCACCGTTAACTGACTTGTGAAATCATACGCACTAAATCACGTTTCTGCAATAGCATGATTTGGTGACACACTTACCATGGATACCTGATGTACCTGTAGGTACATAGAAAAGATGTATAGCTCTATGATAAGGCCGATTTTATGATACCGAAGTGAAATCTGGGGATGGGAAAGAGCAGAGCATGTAAATAAAACACAGGTAGCATTTTGGAAAAGAGTTCTTGGAGTTTAACAAGACGCATCAAATTCGAGGTATTGAGGGAGGTGGGATGTTATGAAGACACAATACACTGTAAAATAAGAGCGGTGAAGTACTGGCTGAGGCTGATGTAGCGGTAAAACTCCACTCCAAATGTTATAAATACCAGCGAGAAAACCTGTCTCCTAAGTTTTGGGCAGCTGATTTGGAAAGGGGTTTGAGGAGAATAGGGATGGCCTGAGAGCTGAAATAAATGACAAAAATATATGGAAAGATCTCAAAAGAAGACTAAGAGACATCAAACAACAGGAAACAGAATCGGATTGTAAAATTAAACCTTTTCTAAATCTAGCAAATGAAATAAAATTGAATTGGGATAAACAGACATATATACTAAACTTAGGAAGAAAGGAAAGATCAGGAATGACATGGTTTAGACTGGGGGGCTGAAGGGCACAGAAAATGACTTGACGATTCTGGCAAGAGAATCTGACCATTCTGTGATTTGGACGAGGACTGGGCACATATTTTGGCGGAATGCGCTCAGTGGGAGAAGCAGCGAACAATTAAACTCAAAGAAAAGTTCTTAAGTCCGTTTAGAGAGAGATTGGCATGTTGGGAGCTACTGGCGGACCAGAGGAAATGGCAAAACATGAGCAACTTCTTGGCTAAAGAGCGCGAAGCTAGGTCAAATTTGTTGTTAGTCAAAGGTAATTTATCCCTATTTTCCTTTTCTTGGTTTTTTTTGTTTTGTTTCTCTTTCTGTTATTTATTTTGTCACCCTTGTATCTTAAATATGCATGTACGGTCAATGACTCATGCACTAAATGCTTGTGTAATAACTTCAATAATTTGAAACCAATAAAGATACCTTATCTATCTATCTACTTACTCCGGTAACCAAAATCTGTAAATCCAGCAGTAACAATTAAACTTAAATCAGAATTAAGAAGTGAGGTAATACAGCTTATGGAAATATTTGTACTTCGCTTCCATTTGTTAGTTTCCGTTTACGCAAGTCCAACTTTTGTATTGAACATATATATGCTGTTGTATGAGGGTGGGTAGTAGAGAGGCTTAATGCACAAACTTGCGGTGTTCGGTGTGTTATACGGGTAACTGCTTATTACTGGATGAAAACGGCACATGTTACATGGTAGTTGTGAATAGTAGTAGAATGGTGCAGCGCACACTTATTTTTGGTTTTTTGAGTTTGATGTCAACTATATTGTATTAGTTATATTTTCAAGATTGCAGAATAAAGAAGAATTGCTAGTATTTGTTTCTCTATGAATAGAAAATCGCTTAAAACAAGGTGTTAACATAAAAAATATAGTTATAAAAAAGGAAGAATAGAAATTATTATTATTATTATTATTATTATTATTATTATTATTAGCAGCCTTGACTAATAATAAGGGATATGCAACCTGTAGCATTATAAAAGCATGCTACATAAGATAAAAAAATGCTGCCAGTTGTAGAATGTCAAACAGGAACAATTTCGAAATTACCATACAATACAAAATTGGTTACATGCGTTTATGCACAGAAAGCTACTAATAAGAGTATAATTCAGTGAACAAGCTATCGCTTTTACATATTTTATAAAGTGGGTATCGAGTATCGGTGCTCCTAAATCAGTATCGGTATGAGTATGCCTCCACTAACTCTTAGTTTTGTGTGTAGTCTTATACATTGGCATTGCAAATATAGTGAAAATTTTTATAGCATAAGCCATTTCCGAAATAAACATGTTAAGGTTTGAGTTTTCCAGTTTTTAAGCGATACGCTTGAAGTACTAAGTGTAGTATTTCGTTTGTTTGTTTTTTTAAATCGTGCAGAGTATGCAATATCAAGGCTCTGTATCCTGGACTACTTTTTGAACATCTGATTGTCGTCCTGTATGCGTACTGATACTGCTTCAGCTATATATCATGTTCTGTAGCGAATAATTAGCACAACAGATATGAAAATGAAGGATACTGTAGTAAAAATCGTTTCTTTTTTTTCTCTTTTTTTATTCCTTTCATTTTATCGCGAATAAAGGCTGCCCATACTGATTACTACTTGTTTGTATTCTGCTTGAAATTTTCCATATAGATGGCAATCTGACGAGGGCAGAAAACGCTCCTTACAAATCCTTGTCCACCAATTTGGGGTTTATCATTGGGCAGGTAATTCATATAGTAAGAAATGCTGGAGAGTCGTAATCTTAGCAAAAACAAGCTCGAAATTTAGGAAAACGTTATATTAAATTTGGTAGATTTTTAATTTTGTTGTATGTTGGACAATGAATAGGTTTTCTTCACACATTTTAATTGATCTTCTTTATAATAGCATTTTATTTTGTAATGTTTAACGCCGTTCTTACGGTTTACAGCAAAACAGGCACTGAACACTAATGATACATGAAATGAATTTATTGGGAAAAGAAATTTAGGAAGTAAAGGTTCCACGTTTAGGGTACCTCCTCGGCATTTGCCAGTTATGACTAAGGAAAACCTCGAAAAAGCCTCAGTCAGGGCAGACGGTGCTGGTTGGATTTGAACCGAGGACGTCCCGCTCACTAGTTCGTGCCTTAACAAGCTCGGCCGTCCGAGTCATTTAATGGTAGTAAAAAACGAGCTCTTCCTATCCTATAATACAGCATTTAATACGGATTTAAGCCAAAAAAAATACATATTTTATGTTTCAACGCAACTTCTTGAAAAATAATGCATTATACATTTCGAAAAATTCACATCAACATTTCCTCCAGAGATACAGATAGAGAGAGGGAGGGAGGGGATGACAGATAGGGAAATGGAGAAAGGTGGAAGATCCTCCGCAGTCAGCGTAAACATGCGAGCGTATATGAATATTCCGGTGATCTAGTTTAAGTGTAAGTTTAAGTAAACATCGTGGTTGTTTTAAACGCGATAATATGAATGTTAGGTAATCTGGTTGGGTAATATTTGATAATAGACTTATCTTGTATTTCTTATACCTTATATTCCAAGTACTTCGGTTTCCGTGAATTATTCCAAGATACTAAAAGTAATTCCAAAGAATGATATTTACGTTTATTAGTTTATCACATTACGACCTTGCGGTGTTACCTAATAAGACGCATTTATCTCGGCATTCTGACGCACGTTTCCAGTCCAGCAGATCAGAAAAGTAGCCAGTCGAGTGTGGAAACTAATAATCACAACGCGGAAGATGAGAGAAAGAGGCAAACAATAATTATGAATGATGACGGAGAATAAGGGACTGGAATGGAAAAAGGAAGAAGTGGGTTAAAGGCGTTTTCCAATGTAGCTCGCAAGTATGCCGTGCACTTTTACGAGCTCCAGTAAATGGTCCCTCGGCCTTATACGACTTGCGTACTGACAGCCGATCGCTTTTCTCTGAAGCCTCATTTGCGATTCATCTTCGGTCACTTACCCTAAATGTGGAAGGGTGTTAGTTTATTACTCCTAACTTCTCTAGTGATAGCTAGTTCTATATAGGTAATAAGACATGCTGACCTGGTCGTCTGCCATCTTGTCTTTATGTCTGCAAATTCTGGGTGCAAAGTTTATAGTCTTAAAGTCCTTTCAGCATTCAGTTGTTTCTCGTGATTGCATGGAAACAGTATGGAATTTTAAGGCCGGCATATCGCTATTTCCTTTGAATCTGTTACGAAATGTGTAATGTAGCTATTTCTGACGAGGTTTTTCTGGATTAAAATGTAGTAGATAGAAAAATAAGTTTTAATAAGAGTAGTTTTATATACACTAATAAACGATAGAGGGTAGGGAAAGTCATGTGATTGTAAAACAAGAATTTTTGTGTAGTAAAATGTTGTCCATAGTTTATTAGCTGCAAAAGATTATACAAAATTCATTCAGAATTAAGAGGATTTCAAGGGTATTCTCACAATATTCAAGATGTATACTTTACTAATAATTCAAATATCTTAAATTGTATTTTAATTAACGTTGCAAGAAATGTTTTGGAAATTTAAACGATAATGAAATTTGTTGCATGTAAAGGGAGTGTGGAGGTGAGCATCTTGAAAATCTCTACCTTGCTTAAGCAATGCCTGACTTAAGTATGAACGTAGTGTCTATCCTACTTTCATTTGTAAATAATGCTGTTCACAAACACCCATCTCCCCACAAACATCGTGTTTGTTATCCATGGTTTCAGGGAATCTCAAAATGAGTATTTGCAATGAAACTTTGATATTGAATTTTTGTAAATTGTACAGTATTTACCCTAATTACTATAGCTAGCTGGTAGAGAAACTAAAAGTGTCAAAAATTCGATATCAAAGTTCGGGGTGAAATCTTGATGTCGAATGTTTACTTTCTCTAGTTGGTAGATAAGGTATTGCAATCCTGCCAAAAATTCGATACCGAGATTTGACAGGAAATACTGTGTGTGTGTGTTTGTGTGTGTGCATGTGCATGGGTGTGTGTCTGTGAACGGCATAACTCAAAAACGAAAAGTCGAATCAACAGTTCAGCACCTTCCAAATATGCGACACGAAGATTTTCAAGAAAATTCTCTTATCCAACTACTCCATTTTTCGAAATTCTTTATTTTCTAAGAAATTCCTCTAACTGTTTTGATTAAAATACACTATATTAAACATATTTACATGACAAATAAAATGTATATCTTCAATTTTCTGGAAGTAACCTTTGAAGTTCTCTTCATTCGGTAGGAATTTTGTATATGCTTGTATAGCTGGTAAAAGCCAGGTATAAGGTCCAGTTATTAAATATTTAACTATCGCTGTTCCCTTTACATACATAACGAAATATGTAATGCAGCTATTTCTACAAAGATTTATGACAGAAGAATAAGCTTTAGTAAGTCTAGTTTGTATACCCAGTAATAAACGATAGAGGGTAGAGAAAACCATGTGAATACATCACATCAATTTTTGTAAATTGTACAATATTTCCTTTACCTACTATAGCTAGAAACCAGAGAAACTAAAACGGTGATCCTTCTAAACACATTTGATTAAAAAGATGAGTATTTACCTAGCCTGGCTATCAAATTAAACGATGTGAATTAGTTATGTACCATATGCGCAATCAACATTCAAATGTTTTTTGATTATAATAACACATTATTAAATCAATACAGTTCCTTCTATTGAAGACTACCTAAGTAAGAACGTTTACAAAAATTTGTAATTTAGAAGGATAAAATCCTTATGCGAAGGGGGAAAGCAAGGAAATGGTCCTTCATTTCCAAACGTATTACAGTGCACCCAACTTCAGTCTGGTAACACGCGAAGTGTGCGACAGGAAAGATTTCAGAAACGGCTAAAATAGTTTTTCTTATGCAGGATAGTTATCTTAGTGTGTTTTTGCTGTAGTACATTTTTATAAATCCTTTGCAATTTTCCAGTTATATAAAATGAATGTGAACAAAGAAGACTTCAGTGGCTAGTTACCGAATGTTCAAGATATAAATTGTATTATGTAGCACATAAAATCCTGCTTAATATTTTTGGGAATGTAAAAATAACGAACGTATTCCATTTAAAGACTTGTTTGGAATTTCGTAAAAATCTTCGGTCTCTATTCTTAAAGAGCATGCCGGACATAAATGAAAAGACTGGCCCCGTAGCTCAGTCGGTAGAGCACCTGCTGTTGTGCGAGGGGTCCCGGGTTCGATTCCCGGCTCGTGGGCTTATTCCCTATGCTTCCCAGAGTCTGGAAGTATGAATGAGAGTGTGAATGTGTGCATGATCTAATGATTAAAAACAAAGTGCAAGAAACCCAACGAGAAGAGTTACAAGAGGAAACAAGTTCCAAAGGAAAGGCCAATGTAGTTAAAGGCGCGGTATTAATGGAACTAACAAAAATTATAAATAAATGAGAACTTATGTGTTTTATCGGAATTTTCGTTTCTGAAGTATGGGTGGCCGAGGTCGTTAAGATACGGGCTCGTGAATGAGAGGTCAACGTTCAAATCCCGCCGCGACCATACTCCTTGACTGAGCTTTTATTTCCAATTTTCTCACTATAATTGGCAGTGCCCATGCACAGTTCCCTAAACTTAGGCCTGAGAACGTTTCCTTTCTAATTTGCTTTCCTAATTGGCCGTTTCATTTCATGTATCATAAATTTCCACCACCTTGATACCTTAATGTTAGGAAAGGGGTTAAACACTTGAAAAAAATGTATTCAATATGCCTTTCTCTACTCTTCTACAAACTATTTTTACAACAACTTATTTTTATATCTACCTCTTGTTCATATAGGTACAGATGAATCTTCATTTCACATGTCATCCTCCGTGGTCTGAGGGTACCATGCCAGCCTCTACTTCTCGAAGTCGCGGGCGGTCCCGTGTCGTAGATTTACAGCACGTAAAAGAACCTCAAGCTTGATAAGGAAGCCTCTGAGCAAAATTTCCGGCCTTTCACCCCAATATACAGGATAAGTTTGAAGTCCACCGACAAACTTCAGGGGGTGATTCCTGACTGGAAATGGAGCACAAAGGTTCACATCACCTTGTGACTGGAAATACTTAGTTTCCACGGTAGGTAGCACTAATTAACATCAAACAAAGATCCCTGGCACACAGTACATGGCCTGAATCCCATCCATGTCACAACAGATGTTCAAAGTGGCCTTCATGGAATGCAATGCTCGTGTTCACATGTCGCATAATGGATTGTTCGAATGTTCCGGACTGTGTCCGAATATCGACACAGACTACGTGGACACGCTATTGAAGGACCTGAACATCAGGAATAGGCTTACGGTACACAATGCTTTTCAGATGCCCCCACGAATAAAACTCCAATAGGCTTCTTGCCAGGTTATCGAGCAGACCATGTAACAGGGCCTCCACGTCCTTTCCAAAGTCTGGGAAAGGTGTTGTTGAGATGTCGGCGAACATTAATGCGGAAGTGGGCTGGCGCTCCATTGTGCTGTCACACTGCCTGTCATATTGCCAAAAGCACATTTTCCAGCAATGGAGACAGAATGTTTTGCAGGAAGTCCAGATACGTTTCTCCGTTCAGGCGTTATGGAAGAAGAACTGGTCCAAGTAGGCGGTTGCCAATAACCTGCCCAAACATTGATGCTGAACCGCTGCTGATGAGACGCTTTAACCATTCCGTGAGGATTTTCTCTAGCTCACAAATGACGATTATGCAGATTAATGATGCCATCTCTACCAAAATTCTTTCCATCGGTGAAGAGGACTGAAGACAGAAATCCCATAATGGTGATGGCCTAATGTACAAACCAGAGACAGAATCCTTCCCAGGAGGAAAATCCGCAGGTGTTAATCCCTGCACACGTTGGAGGTAATAAGGATAATAGCGGGTCCTTTGGCTTACACCATGTTGACGGGCCAATTGCCTAGAGCTTGTGCCAGGGTTGTTCTCAATATCATGGAGAACACGTTCCTCCACATCTGGTGTACGCTCAGTCCGTGGCCGCCCTGAACGTTCGTCTGTCTCAAAGGACCCGTGTTCACACAAACACCGAAAAATGACTCCAAATGTTGTGTGATAAGAGTGGTGCTGTCTGTCATGGTATGTGGCTCGGTACATTCGATCTGCCTCTCGACCGTTTCCACCTGCTTAGCCATACACGTACACCATCTCGGCTTGTTCCTGGAATTAATACCAGACAATTGTGCTTCTACGTTGCCTAAATCACATTATCTGCAGCACACAAAACACACACTGCAAGTTATGAGAGAATGACGTCAGTGCCATCTACCGTGCAAACTATGCGTTTCCGGACACAAGATGATATGAACTTTTGCACTCCATTTCCGGTCAGGAACCATCTCCTGAAATTTGTCGGTGGACTTAAAACTCATCCTATAGAATGGAATGCTAGCAGCCATAGTAGTTAAAAAGTGTCCATAAATAAAACTCAGTTTAAATTTTCGTTGCACATTTTTATATTTTTTGTAGGAATAAGAAGAACACAGTGAGATAAAGCGATAGTCAAATTTCTTAGAGCGGGTCAATAAGTGACTGCTTTGAAATTCCACCCTTTTTGCATAAACACGAAAAAAAGAAAGAACAGTAACAACTTTCAGCTGAGAAAAGTATAAAGCAATAACCAAGAATATCTCGGAAATGGTTAACGCTCCAAAAATAAACCTAAATTATGTCACTAGATCTATATATTTTGTGTTGTAAGATTTATCTTTTAAGGTTTATCATTGTGCAAAAGTCATTTAGAATGAAGAGAACTTCAAAGGCTACTCCTAGAAAATCCGAGATATACATTTTATTTGTGATAAAAAAGTTTTAAGTATATGGTATTTTAATAACAGTCGATGGATACATTTTCAAAATCGGTATAAAAAATAAGGATAAAATTTCCACGTGAAGCGTATTTAAGATTTTCTTGAAAATCGTCGTGAGTTTCAAAAAGAACTAAACTTAGTATTTGTCCTATTTAATATTTGAGTTATGCTGTTGACAGACACATGCACACAAAACGCTTCTTTTTTTGCATTCAGTGACCTTAGAATATGTGTTTCCGTTAAATCTCAATATAAATTTTTGGGTGGAATACAAAATCTTCTCTCTGTACTAGGTGTGTAGTGGAGAAGGTAAGAAACAACGCACGCACACGCGGAAGCGTTTTTAATGAAAAAAGTGGATATAGATCTTTGGAGGGAACTCAGTACTTCCTCTAGCATGAGTAACAGAAAGCAAAAATTCATTCCTGAGAACTCTGTGTTGAATATTCTCTTCTTCTTTGCTACAGGTAACCATTTAACAAATCTCTCTCTCTCTCTTCGAAAACTTTTCCCCTCGCAATACAGACTCGCTAATAACACATAATCATTTGATAATGAAATCTTCACAAATGCCTAATCTAATATCAGCCCTATACATCTACCGTTTAAAGTCAAAACACTTCCTTCTTGGAGATTTTAAATTGCAACTCAAATCATTAAACATTCCCTTTCTGCAGGCACTTTGAGCATCAGTTACTGAAAAAAAGAAAAGTATTTGCGACATTGAAATATCATGAAATATGGCTGAGGATTGTAGCTGCCTACGAAGCAGGAAGCAGCAAACCCATGATTATGCATCAGATATAGCTATATATCTTGCTATACGTCGACGTTTGGAAATGGTCATAGCCTGTTGCTTTTGTGCTTCCATCTAGGGAGAGAATTAATTGTAAGAACAGAACTATTTGGATGCTGAGACATGTTTCTCTCCGTAAAAGTGTTCGATCAGAGGTCACGATTTCCGGCTGCACAAGAAACTTGCTTCTGAACATGTAAAACGTAGCATGATTTTGTGTTTTCGCGAGGAGAGATTTTTCATGCAGACGCAACGCTAAAGATATGCGATAGAGGTGAAAAGTTTGTTTCTAGCTTTAAAATATTCTTTGTCGTTTTACTTTCTCTACTACGTATAGTAAGTAGGGGAAGTATTTTTGGAAACATGTCCGTGTGTGTGTCTGTGTGTCTGTGAACAGCATAACTCAGAAACGAACAATCAGATAAACACCAAACTTGGTATTTAGGTTCAGTATCTTCCAGAGATGCGATACGAAGGTTGTCAAGAAAATCCCCCACCTCAGATTACCCTTTACATGGAACATTTTTCGAAAACTTTAATTTTCTCAAAAATGGCTCTAACGGTTTTGATTAAAATATCATACATTTAAGATACTTTTATGACAAATAAAATGTATATCTTGAATTTTCTGGGAATGTCTCCAAAAGTATTCTTCATTGTGAACGACTTTTGCATAACTGGTAAATCAAAAGAGATAGACAAAATTTTACTACACAAAAAGTGTAGATCGCGTTAAAATACACAATTTATGTCATATAAGTTGCTTTTGTTAAGTGAACCATTTTCGAGATATTGCTTGTTATTCCCTTAAATTTTCCAATACTTATACTTTTTCTCAAATGGGAATTCGTTGTTCTACTTTTTTTGCCCTGGTAATGCAAAGAGAATGGAATACTCCACATAACAACCACCACTTAAAATATTTGACTATCGCTTAAAGCCTACCATTTCTCCTTGCGTCTACAAGAAAATTAGCAATAAGATTAACATCTCTCGATATCTCGATTAACATGAAGCATATGGAAAATAAGCGTTTGTAAAAATAGTTTTTACAAGAGCAGAGAAAGCCATGTGAGTGTAACACATCAGATTTTTTTCTATAGGGTGACCTAATGGAATATGACGGTTTTAGAATTAAATAAACATATTCCTTCAAGAGGAGCACTGCACGCAGGCCATTCAGCCCTGCGCCGAATGGTCCTGCCCGCAAGCAAACAATTTCAAGCAAACCCAGGGCGGTACCCATTCGAGGAGACTTAACTGAGCAGTCCCCGCAGTGAAGTCAGAGGCAAAAACCTATACGTGTGCAAGCCACCGTCCAGTTGCAACCCGCCGAACACCGTCAGCTAGTCCTACAACCCTGAAAGAGATTTCAAGGAAGATCATGGTTACAGGAAATGAGAGGGAGAAGAGTCGTGGAAGAAGATCAATCACCTCAGCATTCGCCTATCGACCCCGGGAAACCACGAAAAACCAGAGTGGGCGGCCACCGGGGCTCGAACCCTGGGGCCTCACGAATGCGGGCCACAGACGTTGCCTCTTGAGCCATCCCATTCGTTAAGGAACAAGTACATAATGGTATTTATTAATCTGAACTTATTCTCTTTTTGAAATAACGCTTTTTAAAGTGGGCTCTTCATGACACGAACACATAATCCGCTCAGGAAGTTCACCATAACTCGCTGCAATGATCAGTGCAACTAATTTCACTAGTTATATTTTCTTTTATCTGCATGATGGTTGCAGTACACAAGTACCCCCATAAAAGTAGCCTGCTACTTTCATATCTGGAGATCGTGTTGGCCAGCCAATGCCAGCAAATTGAGAAATTATGCGTCAGGAAACTTAAACCATAGCGCGCATTATTGATGTGAGCTGTGGCACCATCCTGCTGGAACTAAAACTCAGTTTTATTATCATACCTCTGAAAGTCTATATCACTGTGCATTGACAGCCACAGCACGGTTTCCTTCTTCAAAATATATGGACCGATGATTCTAAACACACCACACTGTTACTTTCTGCGCAGTGTTTGTTCATACTGTAACAAATGAGAATACCAGTTACTGCGAAACACACTACTTATCACTTAGACACACAGCGTAGCATAAACTACACTTGAGCACTCCTGGCACAAACACTGAACACAACACAACCGATCCGTCGTAGTCACAACTCGCAACTGAGCTGCTGTGCTACAACTCACAATTACTGTACTGTGCTATCCACTTTCAGTAGCCCCTTATATAGAACTCGCATACAAAGTGGAGTGTTCTAAAAAGGGAAGTTACTAGAACCGCCCCAAAGGAATCTTCTGGAATAGTAATTACCTAAACTATAGGGAAATGGTATATAATGAGTTCATTACGCGACTATTATTCTAAAGGGACCGGTCATTATCCGCACCGCCGGCCAATAGGTAACTACCGTGCGCGGTCACAATATGCTTCTTTGAGTTGTCACTCCAGTAACGAGAGTTCTGTTTATTTGCGAACCCAGACAGATGGAAATAAGCTTGTCTAACATAATAAGTTTGTCCAGAGGATCTGGAGCTCGAACCGCCTACAAAATGCTAATCGAGCAGGTTGTCAGTGTCGATGCACAATTTAAATTTTGTATGGATGGCATTTTAGGTCATTGTGAGGATACGGTGAACGCTTGTTTGACGTCTAGCAGAGCATATAGAACTTCTAAACCACTGCTCTCTTACTCTTGCAACATTTTCAGGCGTACATATGCATAAAATGTGGCCCGTAAGAAACGGAGCTGTATATGTTGTTTCGGACAAAACTTAGCTCCACCTACTATCGCGTGACCACCTTCGTTTTTAGAGTATGATTCTAGCCACTGGATTTGCAGCGTATACTGCCTCCTCCAAAGTATGGCCGAAATGCCGAAGGGTAACATTACATTTTATACCTTATATTTTCATGCTACTCTACCGTTTTCTTATTGCCGTTTAGTAGCAGCAAATACTTAACCTTCGTCTCCATGTCGCTGATGAAAGCTCTCATATGTGTAAATGTCGTAGCTGTCGTCCAGTTTAGCCTCACATGCAAATAATTATTCAGCCTTTCCTCTAGAAATTGGTTTAGTCTTTCCTTGTGTACAATCGTAACGAAATACTTTCATAGAGATGGTATCGTAACCACACCTTCACTGCACATAGATTATAAACATACTTGGGTGGTTAGGTTTTTAGCCTCCGAATTGTTTTTCAGGCCAGTCACATAGAGAACTTCCACCAAACCTTCAGGCAACCAACCTAGATCTTGCGATCTAGGGGAATGGGCCACTTTTTATGCACGCCAGTGTACTCTCAATCACTACCAACCCATTGCAGAATTGTGTTAAGGAATGGAATTCTTTCATGTGGTGGCGCATTAAATTTTACGTAGGAAATTGACTTAGGTTCAATAAACCTTGTAGTTGCAAATACAAGCTTTTCATCCGCCCAGTTGTTTACTAAATGGACAGAATAAATTGCGTGTTTGGAAGGTTATATTGCAACCTATGTTGCACATGTGCCGCAAGATTACTAGAAACGGCAGCGTTCTGAAAATCGTCATATTCCATTGACTACCCAGTATATGCACACTATGCTTTTAAATATACCTACATATTTCCTTTCTAAACAGCTTTTGTGTTTTGTTATTTCTGTGGTTCAAGATAATGCGTATGCGAAAAACTGCAAATGCTTGCTTAACTTGAAAGTTTTCCCATTTTGCAACGCATAAATCAAATAAAGAATACAAACATTTTGTTGTTTGTAATTAATCGCCACAGCATTCAAAATGTTCCTCGTGTCATATCGTTTATTACTCTCTAAAATTTTATTCTTTAACTTAAAATCCAACATTAAGACAAAATTAATTTTGTGTATGTGTTATTGAATCCTTACCGTTTAGGAATATGATTTATGGAAAGGATTTAACCGAAAATGAACAATTTTATACTTTTAATAATTACACACTAATCTTAATTCTCTAATATTTGAAGCTCACCTGAAAATTTCAAACGTTTAAATTAAATGCTGTGGTTCAAAAAGCGAGTCGTTATATGCTGGCATTGAAATTCCACTTATTGCATGAATGCGAATAGCAAACGGATAGCTTAGTACTTGAAAGAGTATAAAATATTTGAAAATACAAACCAATAGCAATGTACTGCCTACCTGTCTGAGGAATAAGTGCAAACGGGAGGCAGAGGAAGCTCACACATAACAACAGACAGGTCGTATTACGTCACCATTCTCGGTGCATAGCATGAGTAAGGAAAATCAGCATTGGTTATACTCACAGTGGGAGGCTTAGTAAACAAGTGAAAATCCAAACACCGCCACGCGAAATCATACGTTCAGTAAGTACAAAAGTAATATTCACTGCGTTACAGTTTTGTAAAGAAGGGAAACGTAAAGGTCTAACCATTCCATTACGCACCTTGTATTGATGTTTTGAAATGTGGTGAATGTATGAATTTCGTTTATGAACGAAATACCACATTTCCAATTAATTAATTATCTTTAATTGTGTTAGTATGTTGCTAGTAATTAAAATTTTGGATCTGATAGGATGTTTGCCACAGAGTGCCGTTGTTTTCCTTTCTGAAATAAAAGCTTCCAAAATGATAGAACAGAAGACCCATTAGAGAAGATTTTTGTATTTTTAAATTTTATTTCCAAACAATAAAATAATGTAACATTTACTTGAATAGTTTAAACGTATTTAATTGTATTCCACAGAATCTGCAAGTATTCTACGAGCGAGATGGCTCCGTGGTAACTGTGAGGTTCGCATTCGGTAGGTTCCGGGTTCGATTCCCGTCGACCTTTGGATTTTTCGTGGTTTCTCTGCTAGGTAGGCGAATGCAGCCGTTGTTTCTCATCTACAACGATTTACTTTCCAGAATTTCCTTTTCATCATTCAGGTGTACTACTTCTGAGTTTCATGGCATATGGCGGTGCCGGATAGATGGCGCAGATGCTTGCTCAAAGGAAAGAGAACTTCCTGTGGAGTCTAGAGGGCTGCTTGGTGGACGGGTCTTTGAGCCTGGAACTGTTAGGGACTTCCATGCATCTCTATGGCCAGTAGCCTCCTGTGGTTCCTTCACTTCCTCACTTTCCTCCTGGGGGAGTTAACCAGTAGATCCATGTGGGTCGCAGTGTGTGAGGTGTTTAACCAATATCTATGATCTATACGAGTATTTTTATTAATAGTACATTAAGAATCCCTAATTTGTGTGCTTTTTAAATATATTCTTGAGAACCTCAAACCTTAACTGAAAAGGTTTTAGTCACTGACTCATGTTAAAAGTTTTTCTCTTGCTGTTAAATTCACACCGTAACGGTCTTACATGCGTTTGTTACGGTGACGCTGTAAATGGAATTCAACGCTGCAAGCAGTGTTTTAAAAATGCAAACAGCTTTGGAACAAGAACAATAAAACCTTAACCTACAATCTGAACCTCCTGGGCTTCCGCGTCAGCTCAAATTAGGAGACAAAAGAGGAAAATAAGGTTTTGTTAAATATAGGATTAACGCGTCTGATGAAAAATCTGAAAGGATTGCAAAAGCTTGTATTATTTATAATTGGACAAAGATCTGGAAGTTCTCAAGTCTGTGCCATAAACTTGCTAAGGCAGTAGATGGAAGAATAGAATTTAGAGTGGTACCACAGGCTGAATCTCTCTCTCTTTCACATGTTTAAAGTCATATCTTCAGGAGTCTAGTTCACTGAAAGGGTTACTTTTAGGACTCCGAAGTTGAACGCCTATAAAATATATATCCTAATACCCTAAAAATGAACCTGATAACCGATAAAAGAACACGTAAAACATGATGCAAATTAATTAATATTTTTAATAATTTTAGTTTCACTATATATTTAAATTATAAATATAATTCTTGAAATTAGACATCAATATCATTACATCAACTATTGATAAAAGGGAGTGTGTCATTTTCCTCTAAATTGTGTTTTATGGACTCTTGGTATACATTAATACATACATGTTGCAGTGAGAGGTAAGTGCACTTAGTAATTTAGCATGTAACACCCAAATATCTTTTTTTTAAAACAGAAAAAAACTTGTCACATTTTTAAGATTATGTTAAGTTATATGAACCATTGTTGTCTGTTCGAATTGAGAAAGAGCAATGAAAATGTGTCAAAAGAAGGTGAAGTCGCAGAAAGCCATTAAGACATCAAAAAAGTGTAAGAAAAGTAGAATTAACAAGTCCCAAAACAACCTCCGAAAAGGGGGCAAAAATAAATAAATAAAACCTATAATTTTTTGTGTTAAGGTGACTTAAAATGAACATGTATTATTTCAGGCCTGTCTTCAGACAGTCTAAAAGAAAAGGAATTTTCCTCAACTTCCAAATCGATATTTGTCAAAATATTTTCTGTTATTTATTCTCCAGTCTTCCATAAGGAATCGTTCAAATCAATAAGCGCTCAAGTAAATGTCACATAGTTTTAGAAATAAAAATATATTTTTATGGTTACTTTTATGTTAATTTCTGCACCCACTCTTCTGTAAACTGTCCTTAAAAGTTTTTTCTTGCATCTGATTCTTGTTAATCGAATCAATCATAAGCAGAAATGCTTTCACTATACATTTCGTCTCAGATATAAGAGGGACAGTAGACTGAAGCGACAATAAGATATTAAAAAGGGAAATGCAGAAAACCGAAGCCATATTCGCTACCTGCTGGCCTCGAAATTGCATACTCTGTCCACGATACCGCGAAAAACAACTGAATAGCGACTGCACTTTGAAATGACAAATATATTGAAAAATTCAAACCAATAATAATGAATATGCCACAAAGAAGTTATTTGAAATAAATTGTGTGTTTTAAGAGATCTTCGTTCGTAAATAATTTTGTATAACGAATAAACCATAAGAGGTAAACAAAAACTTACCACACAAAAAATATGTATCTCGTTAAAAACCTCAATTTACGTCAAATACGTTTTTTTGTAGTAATTCCAGCTTTCGAGATATTGAAGTGCTAAGTCACCACTCGTTTGTTTATCGTGGTCAGAGTGGAATTTCAAAGCTAACATATAGCAACCGTTTTAAAACATTTGACAATCGCTTGTCTCCTGTATCTCTCTTGTACCTACAACAAAATTTATAATGAAGCTATTTCTGCAAAATTTTTATCTCAATTAATATGAACTAGATTGAACAATAAGTTTTTGAAAGAACGGTTTGTAGTAGTTATAAAAATAAATGATAATGGATACAGAAAGTCATATGAACAGATAAGCTATTTTAAGATACGTAGCGAGACGTAACCTCAAAGACCAGATCTAGTTCATTCTGCAACCTACTTGAATTTAATTCGCATTTCCTCTTAATAATACATAATTATAACGAGAGGATTATTTATATTGAAATACTAGATACAAAGAATCATGTGAAGAGATCAGATTTTTAAACCTACGTAGAGAGAGACAACCTCTAAGACCAAGTCTAATTCATTCTGCCACCTTTTTGAGCTTAAGCTGAATTTCCTTCAAATAACACATAATTATAATGAGAGAATTATTTTGTTTTGAAATACTAGGTACAAAAACCTCATGTGAAGAGATCAGATTTGGTAAGACACGTAGCGAGACATGAATTTAAAGGCTAATACATAACATAACCTAAGCTGCATTTCCTGTTAATACGAGAAGTTAGTGTTATTTTGTATTGAGGTACTAGGTGCAGAAAACCATGTGAGGAGATCAGATGTTTTAAAGACACCTACCGAGACAATCTTCAAAGACTAAGTCTAATATATATTGCAACCTTTTGGGGGCTAATCTACATTTGCTCTTAATAACACACGTTAGAATGAGAGTATTGCTTTGTATAGAAACTGACTGCACAATTTAAAGCAATGTTCCCAAAAGTTGTGACAGTGCATGTGTATGCTATACCGCCTTTGACATCCCAAGTCAACATATGTGAGGCATCATGTATCCTTTCACCTGTCACAGGTTCTGATCATAAATTACGTAGTGACGATGCAGGTATGAGGGAGTATGGCCACGTGTTAGGAACCGTTATCTAACGTCGGCGTCATCGTCACATTGTTAAACTGTAAAGGTATCTGAGTAGACTACGAGTGTTTGCAGGGCTTTAGTGACGCCTGTAAAAGTCGAACTACATAACTTCATCCCTTATAAGGCAGGTATTCAGAGAGGCACTCTAAACTGAAGAACTATTGCAACGCATTCCAAAATTATTTAATGCATAAAGTCTTTCAAAAGTAATTTAAAATGTAAGCTTTACAAATGTTACTACTACAATAATAATAATAATAATAATAATAATAATAATAATAATAATAATAAGATCCTCTGCTCTGTTCCCTTTATTCACTAAATCTAGGGAATTTTCTCGCCTCTCTCTCTCTCTCTCTCTCTCTCTCTCTCTCTTTTGATTCGCACTGCTTATGCCTCCTCCTGTTTCTCTCTCTATCCTTCTCTCTCTCTCTTCCCCTCACATTTCCTTCCTGTTTCTCACTCTCTTACTTTGCATTCTCACCACCTCTGTACCCCTCCTCCTTTTCCACTCTCCTTCCCCCCTATCTAATCTGCGTGCAAATTGCATGTCATGTGATGTTTTCAAAAACAGGCAAGTGAAAGATCTAACAGCGCACAAGCTTGTGTCTCTTCATTATAGTTCCTATGCGTTCCGAACTACATGTTCGCGAGGTAACGATTTACATACATGAAAATAGTAACGACAAAGCTTAATAATTTCTTAAATATTTAACCTGTCGAAATTTTGTATTATAAAAAATTGTTAAAAACATTACCCATGCAAACTTTTCTTGTGTAATCTGATGTATCACATGATTTTCTATCGCTCTTCTACGACCAGTCTTATTTTTATTCTATCTACTTCTGTTGATCGAGATATACATTTGCAGAAATGGTTTTATTCCTCATTTCAATGTAGATATATGAATTATAGGTCCTGCGCCTTAGGGTTGTAGCCTGATACTCCGGTTACCGGCCACGGAATGCGCGAACCCACCCATGCGGGTGCGGATTTTTCGATCGATGTATAGCCAACGTTACGCTAGGGGAAGCAATATGCTGACCACATCGTCTCCCCGTATCAGCTGGATGATTGTCCAACTGTACCTTGCGTAGTACCAGTTGGTATTCCAAGGCCTACAAGGACAGTAGTGCCACAAATTTAACTTTTTAACAAGATTATACAAAACTCCTTCCGAATGAGGAGGACTTCATAGGCTATTCCCCGAAAATTCCAGCTGTTTTTTTCATGTAAATATCTTTCATATATAATATTTTAAACAAAATCGTTGAGCCATTTTTTTTTAGAAAATTAAACATTTGGAGAAAAATGTTCCATACGATGGGTAATTTGGGGTGGGGGATTTCTTTTTAAAAAATATTCGTGTCGCGTCTTTGGAAGATACTGAACGTTGAAGTACAATTATTGTTATTGTGGTTGCAACACGCACTTATTGCAGGAGATATGTTTCTTGGAGTGTTCGCCACACGTACGATACAAAGTTTCCGGTGGCCTTCGCCCCACGCTTAGAAATCAACTTTGTATTTTAATGCTTATTTGAATATTATATAAGTATGCCTCGGCTGTGTTAGTAGTAATTTGCAGAAACACGTATCTCTAGGCAGGGGTAGTACGGCTAAAGAATGAAGACTTACACAAATTATAATTATTTTACTTCACTCCTTTTATTAATCCTTCACACTATTAAATAACACTTCACTGATATATCATACTATAGAGCTGTGAAATTATTGTTATTTGCACTTTTTAACACGTAAACTTTATATTATTTTCGCCGTAATGAATTTTTATGTCTCACACTGAATACGTATAGAATCGAACGGCTCGGTAACGCTTCCTTGTAGCGTCCACCGCCTAAATTCGTACATTTACTCTATTTCAAGTCTTTGAATGGCTCTTGATTCCAATATTTATTTAACTTAAATCTTTTCTTGTTTTTGATTGGCTATTTATAAACTGCTTTAAATATTACATTATTATTGTTCCAAAAATTATTAGTGGCCTTTATTAAACTTTCCAATTCATTATTGTCTCAAAGTTACTTCATTGTTAGCAACTTTCGGCTTCTACTTTATAATTCTGTTTGCTACGGAAGGCAGCTTACATTTATTCTCACAGCTCCTACATTGTTAAACTACGTAATACATTCACATAACATTATTATTCACGTGCATAATAATATAAACATAATACAATGACTATTGCATATATTTTATATATTATATTATACACATATTGCTTTAAGGCGGACTGTTATTGAATTTATATATTATATAATTAGGCTGATATCATTTAAGTGTTAAAAATACTGCCTCAACGTAAATATCAAGTTTGGTATTTATCCGATTTTTCATTTTTCAGTTATTTTCTCCACACTCACACACACACACACACAGGACATGTTTCCATAAATGCTTTATTTGGATTCAGGGGGCTCAAAACGTGTATTTCCGGTGACATCTCGGTATCGAATTTTTGGATGGAATGCAATACTTCACCTACTTACTATGCGAGTAGAGAAAGTAAAAATGCCCTTTTCGAATTCAGGTACCTCAAAACACTTATTTCCGGTGAAATCTCGGTATAGCATTTTTGAGTGGAATACAACACCTTCTCTAACCACTATGTGGAGAAAGTAAAAAGACGCAGGCACACACCCGCAACACATACACGCGCCGGCGCACACACACTCACTCAAACAAAAGATGTGAAAGTATTGATCTATCGGTTTCCGCGCAGCTCGTATTAAGGGATAGGAAACTCGAGGAATATCAGCAAAGTTTTGGTTATGGTTTAATTGTATGTACAATTGATTACACCTGAGTACATTCCATGTTTTTTCCCCTTATATTTGGAAGCTGAACATTGTACATGGGATGAAATAAATTTATAAGTGCTTTTGTACTTTCGATCTCGTTTCTTTGAAAAGCCACAATTGAAGAGTACATTTTAGATTTGAGAGTCTCCGAAACGCTCCTCTATCCAAATGAGAAGTGTAAACCAACTACAAGGGTCGTCCAATAAGTAAGTTTCCCTATTTTATAAAAAAAGTTACACACAACTGATGATGTGAATTAATTTCATTTATATTGTACAATCCTTCTGTTACTTTTCTACACAGTCAACATGTTTTTCCAAGCATTTTTGGGGACATGACACAAGCTTTTACAAGCCAATGTTGTATCAGGTTGGCTCCTGTGCTCGCAAACAGCTGTTCACTGATTTAACTTCAGCATCGGTGTTAAAAGTGCTTACCTTTGAATTGGAGGAACACGCGAAAATCTCTTGGGGCAAGCTCCGGTGAATACGGAGTATACAAGAAAGCTTCCAAGTTGAATCTTGCGGCAGTATTTTTAACACTTAAATGATTTTGGTCAAATTATAATAAAAAAATACAATAACAGCCCGCCTTGAAGCAATATGTGTATGTAACAATATAAACAATGTATGTAACAGTCATTATATATGTTTGTATTATTGTATCCATGTGTAATAATGTTATGTGACCATATTACGTAATTTAATAATGTAGGAGCTGTGAGAATAATAGGTTAAAAGTTGCTAACAATGAGGTAACCTTGAGGCGATAATGAATTTGAAAGTTTAAATGCTACTAATCATTATTGGAGCAACAATAATGTAAATTTTGAGGCATTAAAAATAGCCAATCAATAACCAGAAAAAACTTTAGTTAAATGAAAGTATTCTATTAGAGTAGGATTAGCCAATCAGAGACTTGAAATACAGAAATTTACAAGTTAAGGCGGTTGAAATCGGTTCAGTTGCCTGCAGACAGTGTTTGTAACCGGATGCGAGATGCGTCCTCGAGAGATTTAATACGTATTCGTGTGAGACGAAAAATAAGTTTACGTGTTAAAAAGTACAAGTAATTAACAAAAGAATCTCACAGCTCTCTATATCAGTGAAGTGTTAGTTAAATCGTATCAAGCATTAATAAAAGCAGTGAATTAAATTATAATCTGTGTAAGCCTACATTCTTAAGTCGCACCACAACCCTGCTAAGAGAAACGTGTCTCTAAAATAAATACTGACGCAGCCGAGGCAAATATAATTATATAATATTTAAAGAAACGGTTAAATTACAAAGTTAATATTTTTTTTAAACTTGGGGTAAAGGCCACCTGAAAGTACACTTGGGGCGAAGGCTACCGGAAACCGGGTACTATACGCGTGGTTGCAACGAATTTCAAGTTCGGTTCCCCAACAGTTGAAATACAATACAACTCCTACTTCAAATCGGCTTTTCCATACGTGAAACAATAAAACGTTCTCAATCTTGACCCAGGCGGAGCTCAAAACACCGATGATAAGGCAAATCAGTGAACAGCTGGTTACGAGCACAGGACCCGGCCTGGTACAACACTGGCTTGGAAAATCTTGTGTCACGTCCACAACAATACTTGGAAAAACATGTTGACTATCTAGAAAAGTAACAGAAGGACTGTACAATATAAATAAAATTAATTCAATATGATCAATTGTGTGTAATGTTTTTTATATAATAGGAAACTTAGTTATTGGTCGCTCCTCGTACTTACATTTTGGAAGACATTATGTCGAACCATTATCATAAAGGAAGCAAGTCACGTATGAAGAGCTCACCGTGGTCTACTGAACTTGCCCACAAATCTTATCTTCCTGCCAGAAACTTTAACGTTTTGTATGTTTGACGAATTGTTGTGATTTTGTAATCGATGGCTTTACCCTGACCCACAATATCCACGGTGACATCCAACAGCCCGCATCAAGCACGTGTTTTTCTGTTGGCATCTCGGCACTTTCTTTACAGCGCGATTAATTACAAAAAGCTCGAGGGATTCCTCAGCTGATTTATATCCCGCCGCAGGCAAGTTGCAGTAACCAGTAATGACAACTTCGGTGCCTGTGATTACAGTGTGTATATTTTGATGCAGTTTATTGAGAACATAAACGTTAAAAGAGTATGCCAGACCGGCCATCATCCCATAAAATGAAACGGTGTAAACACAAGTAATTGCGTACAGCATGGACAGTAAAATTCCGTAATTAAGCAGTGTTAATTATCGGCTTAGAGATCTATGTTTCTACTTCAAGTATGTGCTTAAACCTACCATCATGTAAGACAGGTTTAATAGTCTTACGTATTCTAAAAACTTTATTTGGTGCTTTTAGTTTACGTAAAGTTAGTAGCAGAAAAAAATGCCGGTGTACATTCACATGAGTTTCGCTACTTACTTCATTTATTTTTATATTTCTTCTGCAAACTATTTTTATCAAAGCTGATTTTACCATCTACTTCATGTTGATAAACTTAGCAGAAATAGCTTCATTGCACATATTAATGATTAAATTGAGTTTTATTTATGGACGCTCCTTAACTGCTATGGTCCTTAGCGTCCCATTCTATATTGGGTGTAAAAGACCGGAAATTTTGCTCAGAGGCCTCTTTATCAGGCTTGAGGTACTTTAATTGCACAGTTCTTGTAGGTACAAAGGGAATAGAAGAAACCTTGATAGTCAGACCTTTAAAAACGAGTTGCTATATGCTTACCAAAAATTCCTATATTCTTTCAAACATCGCGGGGAACAACTGAATAATGACAGCAATAAAAAAAGACAGGAGGAAGGAAAGAAAGAAGGAAGGAATGAATAAAGGAATGAAGGAAGGAAGGAAGGAAAACGAAGTATTGAACAAATTCAAACCAATACGAACGAGTATCTCGGACTTGGGCGATGCTAAATATATATTTGAGATAAATTGTGTGTTTTAAAAAGCTCTACATTTGATATGTAGTAATTTCTTTACTTTATGTTATTGTTTTCCCGTTATACTAGAAATTAATAAAACAAAACTTATAAATATTAAAGATATTCAATCCAACAATATTGTTATAACAATTGAAGAAGTATTTAATCTTACAAGTGTAAAATCTAAAGTGTAAAAAATTCCTTAGGAATGAGGTGGGCTATTCCCATAAAATTCAAGATATAATGAATGTATTGCCATGCAAATAACTTAAATATATGGTAGTTTAATAAAAATCCATAGTCTCTTTTTGAGAAGCTAAAGATCTCCAAAATTTTTCCATGTTTTGTTGAAATTATTCGTCTGGCATCTTTGAAAGAAACTGAACTTTAATACGACGTTTGGTATTTATTTTGGATTTAAAGGTAAATCCTGAGTCGCGCTGCAGTGAAAGGGTATAGCGCGCTGAATTAGAAATATCATTCTTTTTGTCATATTCAGATGAAAGTTCCTACAGTTACATATAGAAAATGTCACATATTTTCTCCACATTGTATAAAAAATTTAGTGCAAACAAATTTAATAAAACTTTACCAATGAAACAACTGTCATGGGTATAAAAAATAAACACCGAGAGAAATGGCTCAGGCGGTAGCGTCACTGGCTCGAATTCGGGTGTTCAAGGGTTCAAATCCTGTATACTAATCAATTTAACTTCCTTTCGTATTTTCCCTCATTTGCCAGTAAGTTAACGGATTAGTTGTTCAATACTACGATCCAAAGTTACTCATACAGAGCAAACTTAATACAAACAAAGATAGATAGTACAGGAAAGCAACTATGCAACTTCCGGCCAGCTATCCAGCATCACAATGACTGCGTGTACCCAGCAGTAGGTGGGATAAGAAGGTGACTGCTGAACCAAGGTTATATGTTTGGCATAAACTGACCAAGAAGTTAAAGGGATAAAAAAATGAACAAACGAAATTTTAAATTGCCTTCATTTGAATGCTAAATTGGTGAGAGTGGGCTGACTGAATTTTAAGACCACGTAGGAGTGTATATTCTGTAGATGTTACGGTTGAAGAAGGCACATTAAGTCCACTGCAATTGCTAAGAGAAGGTTGGGATTGGAAAATGGCAGTGGCTCTTTGACACTTCAACCCCAGACTTTCTTACCTTTAGAAACCTGAATTTTATTGAAGCGCTTTAGTTCGTATTTGCGTTAAGGTTATCAGGAAACGAAGCAGGATTCTGGCACTTAAACGCCTAGTCGCCTATTGTAGTTTTGGAAACCTCCAGGAGGAAGGGGTGAAGCGAACGACACAGACCCGGGGTGGCAGACTCGAACAGACTCCCTAATATCTCCAGATATTATATCCTGACCCCTACGGGAACTTCCCACAGGCCTTCCTCTCCTCACGGGGCGGTCTCTCTTGGGGCCTGTTACAGACCGAACGCCAGTTTGTTAGGGTATACTAAAGACAACCTTCCTAACTTCCAACTTATAAACGAGACCAATGCCTTCTGATTCAAATATAACGCACTTCAAATGCATCTTTCACATTTTATCAGCTTGCACAGTTTACCAATAGCGCCGGTATTGTTAGTCATTTAATATGTCATTTTCAAACACATTTAAAAACTACAGTATGCCTACAGAAAATAGAGTAAAGTTGCCTTGAAAGAAGCGCAAAGGAATTTGCGGAAATAATGACCCACGTGTGATTGCGGCACTTCTGAGTCGAGCAAAATTGTGGATAATGTGAGACAACCTTAAGAGCAGCACGAAGATAACACAATAGGAAAATGAGTGATGAGGAAGAAGAATAGGATTGCATTTGCTTTAATAATGGAGCATGCTGAAGTACCGTTATATCTAATTATGTTGCACTAAACGAGAAAGAGTAAAGTGTGAAATTTTGAACAGCGAAAAAAGGAAAATGGGAAAACAACCATCAATCTTATGAAGTGAAGGGATGTAGAGCAGAAAGACAACCCAGCAAGGAACAGTTTAAAGCCAGAAGAAAAAAATATGACTTTTTACATAATTGTTGGCAGTTTTGGAATCTCTCCCTTAACAGACGTTTCCGTAGACAACGAAAACAGTTTGGTGAAACAATCCCAAATATCGTAATTCTTTAGCGTATTCCCATACAAACTCCCCTTAAATTAGAATCAATTTCAAACAAATTATATCCATGAGTATTTGCTTAGCATTTGTTAACAAGTTTAGCACCTTCTGTTTTCACGTCATTTAAAAAAATAAATACCAACATAACCGATGTAATGTCGTTCATTATATGTAGTATATACAGAATGGCGCAAAAGTCAATACACTCTTAGGGAACTGTGTGCATCTAGGTTGGTAGAGCGTACTATGTACGTCGATATGGTTGATAGGAAAAAGGGAACGACACGTAGTATTAACAAATGAAACCTAACCACAAGTACATGGTCTTGACAACAAAAATAACAGTTTTCATAAAATGTTAACGATGGAAGAAAGAATTTCCACTGTGAAGGTGCAAGTGCTGTAGCGAGGGAATCGAGAGAACATTTCGAGTGAAATCTACCAACACCTAAGGCTGTTTACAATTTAATTCATAAATTTTAAACTTCTGTTTTGGATGCACTTCGCAGTGAACGACCTAATACAGCACGACAATGAACTATTTGGCTGCTATAATTAGTACAAATTAGTCCACAAGACGATTAGAACTATCACGTCGGTCAATTCAAAGGATATTACATCAGCAGAACTTCAAAGTGTACATTCCACGCCTGATACATGGATTTCTGGAAGAAGATCCAGACAAGAGACTAAAATTTTGTGAACTTATGCTTGATCAGTATCGAGTTGACCAGAGTTTCTATCTTAACATTTTGTGGTCTGATGATGCCACATTCAAGCTGTCAGAGTATGTAAACCGACATACATAACTATACTCTTGTACATGGAAAACACTTTTGGAGCAACCGCTAAATCAACCGGATTTAGATGTGTGGGCTGCAATATCGGCACGTGGTGTAATTGGGCCGTACTTTATTGACGAAAATCTCACTGGAGACACGTATTTGGCTCTACTTCAAGAGGTTACACCAATAATCATCATGCATAGTATTGACAGCTATTATCAAATCTACCTACAGCACGATGAAGCACCTGCGCATTATGCATTAGCTTGTAGGGCATACTGAACGCCTTCAAAGGAAGGGTGCTTGGACGTTGCTGCAAATGAATTCTCACCACGATCCCTCGATATTACCTCAATAGTTTTTTTTCTTTGGGGTATGGTTAAAGACGAAGTCTTTTGAAGGAAACCACAAACTCTTGAAGAGCTGACTGGTTACATTGAAGACGCCTTCTAAAATCTGGACAACAACATTCACCTGTGTCTGCATGTGTGTCAGAGTGTTCCAGGTAGACTTTAATGGTGTATTGGTGTAGAAAGGAGACAGATTGAACATAAAAAGAAGTGATGTGTACTATAATTTGTCGGTAGGCCTGTATCAAAATTAACATAAACTAACAAGTCAAATAATTGTAGTGACTTTTGCGCCACCTGAATGTATGTATCTGTGTGTGTGTGTGTGTGTGTGTGTGTGTGTGCGTGTGTGTGTGAGTGTGTGGGTGGTTTGCATTTTGTAAGCCTCTCTACATATATGGATTGTACCGTTATGTGTGTATACAGGGTTTTATGAATCCATAAGATTCCCCAACATTTTAAGTTTTAATGGTAGCTTTAGTAACCTTTTAATTTTTTAGAACGTCTTATAAAGTGCTGATTTCGAACTTATGCGGACGGATCTGTGATGCTTGTTTAAAGTTTCAGTACATTATTTCCCTCAGCAAAACTGCAAATGTAAAAAATACGAATTTGACCACTAGCTCCCAGGATACTATTTAACGAACAGAGAGAAGATAAAATATTTTTGTCACGTATGCCCTAAGTGTAATAGTTCTCAAGTTATAGTCGTAAAAAGTTAACTGATTAAAAGTTCAGTGGTACACAATCCCAGCTTATCGCTGCGGTATAGCCCGGCTACCTGCGTAAACTGCAAATTGCCGCGGTTTGTTGCTTACAGTGCCAGTGCGGCATTGTCCCCAATTAACTGCAGCGCAGCCCGGTAGCCCGCATGGGTGTTATCAGCAGGCAGAGGGGTTTTAGTAAGTAAATCAAGTTGGGAACGCACCGAGAGTGGTGACGACAAAAGGTGTAAGTGTTCTCTGTAAATAAACATGAAGTACAGTTGGAAGGCAGTAGACCTTCCTTTTATATCAGATTAGACTGGTAGCTCATAATTAATGAGTATTAGAAGGAAAGAAAGCAATGTATGTTTAACTATTGATCGTGTGCAATAAAGTTACCTGATGATTTAATTAAGACATTAATATAGAGAAATCTGAGTTACATTGTATTTTGTTTTACATCGAGAGCTGTCAACGTTTTAAAGCAATATCTGCTCTTATTAGCGTATAACACTGATCTTCGAAAAATTCTGATCCATATTTTGAAGCTGAGGAGCTTGAAAGTCCAGTTTCCTCATTGTTTCTTTTTAATAATGCCACATGTTCCTTGTGTTTCACTGAATCACAGGTGGTTTTAATGTCCTTTGAGCTCAAAAGTTTACATCTGATGGTTTCGCCATTTGTGCCGAAGTATTCCATTTCAAATTCCGCTACAAACGATGTTTATTGTGATGTTTTTAATGTATGAAATCTTCTTTACTTTGGACACATCACAGTTCCCCATTGGTGTATATGTGTATCCAATAAATGGAACAGTCGCAACGAAACCGACTGTTGGGTTAGGGAGGAGAGTGTACGTCACAATACGTGACGTTACCTACACTCCGTGCGGTAACACGATTGTCCTGTTTACTTGCTAAAACTTCTTTGACTGGTTTTCAGTAGCTGACCAACAAGTGCATAGTGCATTGTTATGGAATACCGCGCCTTTTGATTGGTTAACTTTTTATGGCTTAGAACATAGTGCCATAAAGCTTTTTCTCCATTGTCTGTGAAGTAGGCTGCTGGAAAGTTAGTATGCAAATTCGTGGGCACACTGTAAATGAATCCTTTTCCTCAGTCTTCATAACTGGAAAATGTTGGGGAGATAGCATAAACTTAGGCCTGGAACGTTTCCTTTCCCAATAATAATTTCGTGTAACATACTATCCATCGCTGTTTTCTAGTATGAATAATAGAGAAAGTGTATTTTACATTTTCATTTCTTAGTTAGCTAATTAGATTAAGGTTTAATCTGTACAACAATGAGTGAAAATTATTATGTACATAGAATTAAATAATAAATCGTGAATTTGGAATATACGTCCTGGCTTAGAGATTCAGATGCCAGGTTGATACATTAAAGATTTATTTTATTTTTATTTCTCCAACACCTGTGGTGTTGTATGTATTAAGAATGATCGTTAAACGCTACAAAAAAAATTCTGATGTGATACATTCGCATGACGTTTTCTACCCTGTATCGTTTATTAGTGGCTATACAAATCATTCTTACTCAAGCTTGTTTTTCTGCATTTTAATCCAAATAAGCCTTTGCAGAAATAGCTACATTACACACAACTCCATACTTGCAGCGGTTGGCCAGTTGTTTCATGTGTACAATGATAAATCCTCCACAGTAGCGAACACACCTATAAATGGATTATTTAATGCACACTTCTGGCTCATGTTCTAGAGAAGCTCGGTGGACTCAACCCTTGGATCGCCTGAGCTGTATGCAACCCGTTATCTAAACTTGCATCTTATTCTACCAGTTCTGATAGGTAAATGTAGTATCTATAACGAAATGTGTACGTACACAAATAATAGCAACAAAATGCGTGTAACTTCTTCAGTATTCATCCTATCCAAATGTTGGAAATGATAGAATTATAGAGGAACACTGTGCTTATAAATGCCTGTTTGTCCAGAAATTAATAATTAGCCAGATAATTTTTGTATTTTGCTCCCATTAGAACTCCCTCCATCAATGGGGAAAGCAAGCTTAACAATCGGTTCAGCCATTTTTGCATAAACAATTAACTATTTACATAATACATATATTGCATACCAGCCAAAATCTGAGAGGATTCTCCCCCCCCCCACACCCTTGCGATTTCTCTTAGTCGCCAGATAAATGCTGGATTGAATGTTGATACCATGACCCAAACTTCCACCCATAGACAAAGGAAGTATAAATAAGATTGATGGTACAGGAAGGCGACTACATTAAGAACATTTGTCCGATATGACGCTACGTGTGCACCCAAAGAACAGCCAATAGTTCCACCACTGCAAAGTTCACAATTCCGTTAACCTAACGTACAGTAAATAATAATAATAATAATAATAATAATAATAATAATAATAATAATAATAAATACGTGTTACACTTATTGTTTTATCTACTTCATGTTAATCGAGATGAACTGTTGCATAAAATGGTTTCATTAATATTTCACTGTAGGTACAGAGGCTGCAGCAACAGTAAAATCTTGTTATACGCTGGACTTGAAATCACTAGTTTTTGCCCGAACTACTAGAAACAAACGAATGGCTACTTTATAACGTATTTGAAAATTCAAACCAATAACAATAAATATCTCGAAAAAGTTAATGCTACAGCGAATGTATTAGAAATGAATTGTGATTTTAACGATTCTGTATAAAGAGAACTTCACAAGACATTGGCATAAAATTGAAGATATGCTTTTTATTTCTCATAAAAATATATTAAACATATGGTATTTTGATCAAAATCGTTTCAATCATATTTGAGAAATAAAAAATAAGAAAAAATGGCAACTGGCCCTGAAATGTTTCAGTAATAAGGTCTTGTTGATACACTCATGTTTACTGATGACCAGGCTATATCATCATCATGTTATATGATGACCAGAGAATCACCACAAAGAGCCATTCTTAAACTAAGATAGCACAAGATTACATAAGCTGGACATTTTCCCCACAAAACAAAAATAATAACCTAATTAGCAAAGACGAACAAAAATAGTATAACATGAAAGAACAAGTAAATTTCAACTACCCAGGTTTTTTAGGTTGCAATAAAGAAGGACATAAATAATGAAATGAAAATGTTGCGATGCTTATTGATCACTTTGAAAAGAACACTGTGTAAGAAAGGACACACGCTTAAAGTTTTACAAAGTATTAGCAGTATCTGCAATATTGTATGGCTCATAAATATAGACTCTGAATAAGCAAACAATTAAAAGAATAGGGTGCACTTTAATTTATAAAAGACGCAGTAAAGATGTCCGTAAGGAATTGAAAATATTTAGCCTTATGGAGAAAATAGGGGTATATAGGAGACAATGGCATGAACATGTCTGCAGATTGGATAGCAATAGAATGCCTTGGGGAATTTTGAGCTATCGACCGAAGAGAGGAAAAGGAGACCAGGGACGTCCACGAAAGAGATGGATATAGCAGCTTCAATAATTGGAGTAGGAATACTCGAAAGAATAATAAGAAAAATAAAAAAATGTATAGAAAGGTTAGTTAAGATTGGTGATATTTTCTTGAAAATCTACTTATAGCACCCTTGTAAATTGCTGAATTTAAATATCGACTACTTTTTACTTTCTCTACCATGTACACACGTGGACAAAAAATGAGTCATATCTTGAACGCCAATTTTTTCTATGTCCTACACGGTACAGCGCCTTGTTTACACCATACGCAATACAGTTGTGTAGCCGCTACAGCAAGTTGTACGGCATTATTAAACATGCTACCTTCCATGTGTCTTCTCTGTAGCGCTGTGGCAAAACGTAGGATACTTCTGTGGTTAATACCCCAGGCTCGCTTCTCGCATGTAGCAAACATATTTTTTCTGCTTCTGTTAATAACGTTTAATTAACACATACTGACCATTTATTTTCGATATACTCCATCCATACATGGCATTTTGGTAAAGTTCATAGTAGAATAGTTATTACGATACAAAATACGTGGCTTCACAACTTCATCATGGTCGCATATGTGTTTATTTTGGATATCAAGGTACGGTGTAGGTGTATTGTGGCAGCTTGACGATACACTGAACAGTGCGCAATATACGCTAATACTTGAGAATATTTTGATTCCGTCTGTGAGGATAAGATATCCTAACAATGGAATCATTAAATTCGTACAGAAGTCTGAGCACATATTCAAGACCCTGGGATGTTGTAGCTTCTCGTCCTCGTTACTACAGGGATTTAATGTCATCTATAACCTAAAAAGGAGTGCAGTTATTCGTGCTCAGGGTTCGTACACCCTATATTAATTTTGTTTATTTTTATGTGTTTTGATTTTAGAAGATAATAGTTTATTTGCATTTATTTCTTTCGTTATTTAAAACGATTATTTTAGTAGAATTGTGTTTTTGTGTGCATAGATATGCCTAAAACTTAAAATGCTAAAGTTATATTAATGCAGTATTATGTTCTACACATCCAGTCCTAAAATTAACAATATAAAAAGTAACAAAGACTAAATGCGAGATTTGAACGGACGAGCTTTGAGCGGAAGCAATACCTTCTTAACCTCTCGGCCAACGAAACGTTTCTCTGTGCTCTGTTTCCAATAGCTTATAAGCGTCAACGCCGAGAAACAACTTTATAGGGTGACCATTGCGCTCACAGGGAGAGACCATTCTAAAGTTTCTGCATGTGCGTTGTGAACGCAGCTGTTACGAAGGTATACGAAGCCCTCCAAACGTCACATGGAATCTGGAGATGACTCATTTTTTTTGCCCACGGTTGTACATAGTAGGCAGAGAAGGTATTGCATTCCATCCAAAAATTCGAAACCGAGATTTCACCGGAAATACACGGAAAATTCACCGGCCTTTTGAGCCCCCTGAATAAATAAAATAGCAAAAAGGGTACGTATGTGTGTGTCTGTGAACAGTATAACTAAAAAAAGAAAAGTCATAAATATCAAACTTGATATTTAGGTTCAGTACCTTCCAAAGATGCGACACAAATTTTTTGAAGAAAATCTCCTCACCCCAAACTAACCTTTAAACGGAAGATTTTTAGAAAGTTTTTATTTTCTAAAAATAGCTCTAAGGATTTTGATTAAAATACCAATAAAATGTGTGTTTTGAATTTTCTGGGAATAGTCTGTGAAGTTTTTCTCTATTCGGAAGGAATGTTGTATAATCTTGTATAACTGGTAAACGTTAACGATAGACAAAACTTTACCATACAGAAAATGTAGATCTCTTTAAAGACACACAATTTATTTCAAATGACTTTTTTGTGGCATTGGTCATTTCCGAAGTATCTGAATTAGTTTGTCATTCCTCTCAAGTCCCATCGATTTTCAGTTGTTCCAATTGCATGGAAACAGTATGAAACTTTAAGCATAGCATATAGCAATCCTGTTCTTAAACATTTTGAGTGTCGCTGTTCTATTTTGTATCCCAATGAAATGTGCAATACAGCTATTTCTGCAAAGGTTCATCTGGATTAAAATGAAGCAGATAGAAAAATAAACTTTAGTAAGAATAATTTGTAAACCCACTAGTAAGCTATAGAAGGTAGAGAAAGTCATGTGAATCTAACATATCAGATTTTTACTTTCTCTAATACATATAGTAAGTAGGGGAAGTATTGTTATCCACCCAAAAATTCTATACGGAGATCTCACCGGAAATACATTTTTTGAGGCCCCCTAAATCCAAAAAAAGCATTTTTGCAAACATTTCCATGTGTGTATGTGTCTGTGAACATCATAGCTCAGAAACAAACAGTCGGATAAACACCAAACTTGGTATTTAGGTTCAGTATCATCCAGAGATGCGACACGAAGGTTTTCAAGAAAATCCCCCACCCCAGATTATCCTTTACATGGAACGTTTTTCGAAAATTCTAATTTTCTCGAAAACGGCTCTAACGATTTTGATTAAAATATCACAGGTTTAAGATATTTTCATGACAAATGAAATGTATATCTCGAATTTTCTGGAAATGTCTCCAAAAGTATTCTTCATTGTGAACGACTTTTGCAAAACTGGTAAACCACAAAAGATAGACAAAATTTTACTACACAAAAAATGTAGATCCCGTTAAAATACACAATTTATGTCATATACATTTTTGTTGTTGAGTGAACCATTTTCGAGATATTGCTTGTTATTCCCTTAAATTTTCCAATACTTATACTTTTTCTCAAATTCGTTATTCTGTTGTTTTTTTTGTCCTGGTAATGCAAAGAGAGTGGAATACTCCACATAGCAACCAGCTCTTAAAATATTTGACTATAGCTTAAAGCCTACCAATTCCCCTTGCATCTACAAGAAAATTAACATCTCGATATCTCGATTAACATAAGCGTTTGTAAAAATAGTTTGTGCAAGAGTAGAAAAAGTCATGTGAGTGAAACACATCAGATTTTTTTATTTATGCTATTCAGAACCACCCACCCATACTTGTACCCACACTTCTAGATATTTTTTTAAACATTCTGTTTTGAGTTCAGGGGATCACAAAACGTTTATTTCCGGTGAAATCTTGTTATCGAATTTACTTCTTATCATTAAAGGCAGCTAATGGATCCACAGGAAGAAGATGACTACACAATCATGGCTATTATTATCCAGGTTCTCAAGTAGATGATGCAGGAAGGAGACTATGCAACTAAGACCACACTTATTCGCGTGTATCAACGTACTTAGAGTAACCGTCATGATATGATCTAGAAATTACAGCGAGACTGAAAGTGCCACCCTTCCAAGTACAGAAAAGGAAAATAATGGGCGATCTCCCCTTTGCCATTTGCCCAGACTCGTTGCACAAGCAATACGAGAATAGCAGTCGTAAAACTAACCATGAATGGAAGTAGGAGTGGTCCTCAACTCGGATACTGGGATTGAATCCCTGGACCACAGCGGTAGAAAAAGTGAGAAGCAATAGGGAGAAAGCCTGCTGCATCTTGTTTTATAGCTTCCAAGTTAACGAGGTAAAACAGGGCCAGCAACTTTCGGTGCAGTAAATGTTAATTACATTCCATTAAATTACACATGTTGTTAATTACACAGCCGCCACGTGCCATAATGAGCCTTGCGTTTTTATGTTGTTGAGGACGAAGTGTGCTTTCCAGATGTGATTGATAACAGGGCGATAAGAGGTCACGTGAACTGATAACACGGACGTGAACTTTGCTTTACTGAGAACTTGTGCAAGACAGAATGTGTCATTAGTGCCAAAGTTTCAGGTTGGGCTGTCAACCTGCTTATAAGCATAGTATATGTAAAACAAAACAACCAAAAATTCTTTGTAGTTTCAGTTTTTAGGCGTTGCTCTTACAAAACTTCTTTTAGGGATGTTACAAAGCGTTTGGTTTTAGGATTTTTTCATAAATTGTTACGATGGTCAAAATTAATTATAACTAGCGCTTTATGTACCGTGCTATAAGGTTAAGCAGTGTGTCTCTTAAGGGGAAACTCGATACTTAATCAAGTTTGTTTGTTACTCTCTCTACCACATACCTTGTAGGTGGAGAAGGTTTTGTATTAAACCCAAAAATTGGGTATCGAGATTTCACCGGAAATACTTGTTTTGAGGTCCTCTGAATGCATATAAAACATTTTTAGAAAAAGGTGTGGGCGTGTCTGTGTCTGTCTGTCTGTTCGTGAATAGCTCGGTATATAAGTTCAGTATTACGATGCAACTCGAAGGTTAAAAAAAATCCCCCAAACCCAAACTACCCTTTACATGAAACATTTATAGACATTTTTTATTTTCTCAAAAATTACTGTAATAATTTTGATTAAAATGCCGCATATTAATGATATTTACGTTACAAATAAAATGTATACCTTGAATTTTCTGGGAATAGCCCGTGAGGTTCTCTTCATTCGGAAGGAGTTTTCTATAATCTTGTATAACTGGTAAACAAACAACTTTTTTTGTGGCATAAGCCATTTCCGAGATATCCGTTATATCCGTTATTAATTGTTTGGATTGTTCAATACTTTTTTTCATTCTCTAAAAGTTCTTTCGATATTCGGTTGTTTCTCGCGATGTCATAGAAAGAGTATGGAATTTTAAAGCCAGCATATAGCGCCAAGTTCTTAAACGTTTGACTCTCGCTGTTCCCTTTGTATGTATAACGAAATGTGTGATGCAGCTATTTCTGCAAAAATGTATCTCAATTAAAATGAAGTAGGTAAAAAAAGCAAACTAATAAACGAGAGAGGGCAAACAAAAATATGTGAATGTAATGAAGAGATTTTTCCTGTTGGCCCAATTTTCGTAGTACTTTTTCCAAAAATGAAGAAGGTATACAGAGTTTTGTGTATCAGCGCAACAAAATCTGAGGTGGGGGGGATTTTCTTGATAACCTTCGTGTCGCATCTCTGGAAGATACTGAACCTAAATACCAAGTTTGGTGTTTATCCGACTGTTCGTTTCTGAGTTATGCTGTTCACAGACACACACACACACACACACACACACACACACACACACACACACAGACACACGTACATGTTTCTAAAAATGCTTTTTTTGGATTCAGGAGGTCTCATAACATGTGTTTCCGGTGAAATCTCGGTATCGAATTTTTGGGTGGAATACAATACTTCCCCTACTTACTATACGTAGTAGAGAAAGTAAAAACACACACACTTTAGTCACTTTTTTTTAACGTTTAGAATACCATAATCACACAAAAAATTGTGATAAAGTGCTGAGGAGGTCAGATATTAATATTTCTCATTATTTCTTGGCAACCCTTAATGCATGCGTGTCTTTCCCCGAGCAAGATGGCTCAGCAGGTAGCGTTGCTTGTGGTTTGCATTCAGGAGGTCACGACTTCAAATCTAGTGTACTGGCCAATCTTGCTGGAGTTTTTACGTGGTTTCCTTCAGTTTCAAGGTAAATGACGCAAGGAGTATTGAAAACCATATCGCAAAGTTCCACCAATAGAATAATAGAACTAGACACAAAAGCAGATGTTACAGGGAGGCAAAGGCCATCTGCCTAGCATGCTCTTACACAAGCAAAAACCAACAAATCTAAAGCAACCGTCGTGTTATGAAAAAGAACTTAAGGCGGCGTAAAAAAGAAGAAGAAAGGCAAAAGAAAAAATAAAAAAAGCGCTTTGATACATGAAAATTAAATTCACAATCTCTTGAAAATTTGAAAATGTCGCTGGAAAGTGAAGCATGCTTTACGTTCTTTTGTTTTTTTAACCGATATTATTACTACATTTTCCAAACGTTTATAAGGATTCTTCTGATTCTTCTTCTCCTTTTCATGGAATAGAAGTAGATACTGTCTGTTCTGGCTTTAAAGGTTCTGCGATTTTTTCTTGGATGTCTCAGACATCTTCTTACTCCAGCTGTATACTTTACTGCCTTCTTGAGGATTCTACAGTCCTCCATTCTTTCCAATATGTTCTTTCTATTTAATTCTGTTTTCACCTATTTTATAGTTTAATGTGTCAACTTTTAGTTCATTTCTAAATTCTTGATTTCAAATCCTACCAAACCTTGTGCAAAATTTCATCCTTCTTAAAAGTTTCACTTCTACTGCTTCCATTTTACTTCGTTTTCGATCAGTCAAGTCCCAACCTTACGATCTATACAAAAACAACAGTGCTGCCATAACTTTACAAAATTTCATCTTTCTGACACTCCTTGTTATTGTTTATTGTGCTGCATATTGCCTGGAAAACCCGCAAATTATTCTAAATTCCGTTATCGTATACCTAATTTACGTTGCACCCTTCTTCTATTATTTCATTACAATTCTTTTATTACAGTTTTAGATATCACATGAAACATTTATCGAAAATTTTAATTTTCTCAAAAATGGCTCTAACGATTTTGATTAAAATATCATAGGTGTAAGACATTTTTATGACAAATGAAATGTATATCTTGAATTTTCTGGGTATGTCTCCAAAAGTATTCTTCATTGTGAACGACTTTTGCATAACTAGTAAACCATAAGAGATAGACAAAATTTTACTACACAAAAAACGTAGATCGCGTTAAAATACACAATTTATGTCATATACATTTTTTTGTTGTTGAGGGAACCATTTTCGAGATATTGCTTGTTATTCCCTTAAATTTTTCAAACCTTATACTTTTTCTCAAATGGGAATTCGTTATTCATTTTTTTATGTCCTGGACATGCAAAGAGAATGGAATGCTTCACATAGCAACCAGCTCTTAAAACATTTGACTATCACTTAAAGCTTACCATATTCCCCTTGCACCTACAAGAAAATTAGCAATAAAATGGTTTCTGCAAATGTTTATCTCGATTAACATGAAGCATATGGAGAATAAGCGTTTGTAAAAATAGTTTGTATAGGAGTAGAAAAGTCATGTAAGTGTAACACATCAGAAATTTTTGTTTTTCATTTTCCTGCGACAATTTCAAATTTGCAAAGGATATGAATTTGATTTACTTATCCTAGTGGAATTTTTTTCAAAACTAGGTTACCATTGAAAAGACTGCACTCGTATGACGTGTTTATTAATTAAGCAGCTCGAGTATTCTTATGGCGAGTTTAAAGGGATGTTCGCAAAGAAGCACCTTGCGGGATATTTTCGGTCCCCAAAGTGACAATTTTAGGCAGTGTGTACACAAAAATCAATTGTGTTACATCCACATGACTTTCTCTATCTGCTATCCTTAATTTTTGTAAAGCTTCTGTTCTTATGAAGATTATCTTTGTATATATTTCAGGTTGATTGAGGTAAACCATTGAGGAAATAGATCCATTACACATTTCGTTGAAGGTACAAAGGGAATAGGAGAAACTAAATCGAGGGTCAGATGTTTAAAACCTGGATGACTGTGCTGGTCTAGAAATTGCATACTCTTTCCATGACATCCCGAGAAACAACTGAACAGCGACAGCACTTTAAAAATGACAAACGTATTAATAAATTATAACCAATAACAGGTATATCTCGGAAATTGATAATACCACAAAACGGTTACTTGAAATAAATTGTATGTTTTAAAGATCTCTACATTAATTCTACAGTATGTTTTTTCTACGTTTGTTATGGTTTACTAGTTTTAAAAGTTATGTCTACAAAATTCCTTCCGAATGAAGAGAAGTTAGTAGGCTATTCCCACAAATTTCAAGGTATACATTTTATGTCATGTAAATTTCTTGAATATATGGTATTTTAATCAAAATCTTGGAGCTATTTTTGAGAAAATAAAAAATTTCGAAAAATACTCAATGTAAAGGGTAGTTTGAATAGGGGAAGCTCGAAAATCTTGAAGAAGATAGCTTCTACTGTTGGGGAACCGAACTTGTAGTAGTTGCAACCGCACGTATAGTAAACAGTTTCCGGTAGCCTTCATGTATTTTCAGGTGGCCTTTGCCCCAAGTTTAAAAAAATATTAACTTTGTAATTAAACTGTTTCTTTAAATCTTTAATATTTATGTTTGCCTCGGCTGCGTCAGTATTTATTTTAGAGACATTAAAGTCTTGGCATGGCGTGATGCGACAAGAATGTAGGCTTACACACATTTTAAGTTTTAATTCACTCCTTTTTATTAATCCTTGACAGAAACTAAATAGCATTTCACTGATATCGAGAGCTGTGAGATTCTTTTATTTAATACTTGCACTTTTTAACACGTATACTATTTTCATCTCTTACGAATACGTATTATACTTCTCGAAGACACATCTCGCGTCTGGTTATGAGCACTGTTTGGAGGCAACTGAACTGATTTCAAGCGCCTAAACTTTGTAAATTTATGTATTTCAAGTCTCTGATTGGCTATTTTTACTCCAATAGAATACCTACATTTAACTAAAGCTTTTTCTGGTTGTTGATTGGCTATTTTTATAACTGTCACTAAAATCACATTATTGTTACTCTAAGAATCACAAGTAGTATTGTTAAACTTTCTTACTTATTATGGACTCAAGGTTACCTCATTCTTACCTCATTGTTAGCAACTTTTAACCTATTATTCTCACAGCTCCTACATTATTAAATTACGTAATACATTCACATAAAATTATTAAACATGGATACAATAATATAAAAATATACAATGACTGTTACATACATTTTACAAATTATTACATACACATATTGCTTCAAGGCTGTTATTGAATTTGCATATTATATAATTAGACTGAAATCACGTAAGTGTTAAAAATGTTGCTTCTTCTTCATGTCGCATTCTTGAAAGATGCTTTACCTAAATACAGGTACATGATATTCATCGAATATTTCGTTTTTAGGGTATGTCATTCACACATACACACACACGAACCTTTTTCTTAAAAAGCTGTTTTTGGAATCAGGGGCCACAAAACATGTATTTTCTGAGAAATTTCGATATCGAATTTTTCTGTGGAATTCAATAACTTCCTTATTTACTAGGTACGTGGTAGAGAAGAAAGAAAGAAAGAAGAAAAAAATGTTTTTGAATTATTGAACATTGGTAAAGAGAGTTAACTGTACATCGGGTGCGAAACCATTAGGTAGTGCTGCCGAACAAATGAACAGTGATGTTATTCTTCCAATGGGGAAAGTGAGCGAGCGAGAGAGCAGAGCAAATCGGGATGGTGCTGTTTCGAAAGCTAAGGAAGTAGCAGATTGCCATTACAGACAGGAACTTCACTCATCTGACGCAATTCTTTTGGAAGTTTGATAGAGGTGCTTTCCCCTCACTTCACGTGCCCTTCTCCCTCCCATTTACTTTCTGATTATGTCGACGCATTCCCTTCTCCTCTGTGCACCAATACTTCTTTTCACCTCACTACATTAGGAATAATAGATATTTTAGGCAGAAAGATCATTCTAAAGTATTACAGAATCCTACATGATTAATAAAAAGCGCTACAGGCTGGACAAGAATTCGGTGTCAGTTTACCCCTTGTGATAAATTCAGCAAAATCTCTAATAGTTATACGAGGTTTATAATCATGATTTTCATCTATTGAGGTTCGAATTCATAAGTAAATGTACTATTCTTATTACATGAAAGAAGTGAAATAGGTATATATATATATATATACACGAGGGCGGATTGATAAATCCATGACTTTGACAAGAGATAGCGTTCTAATCACAGGTTTCTTGTTTGCACCCAAATCTTGCATCTATTCTGAGTATAATCGCAGAAATTCATCATTTGTTTCTTAGAGCATTGTTGAGAACGCCTAAAATAAACAGATGTGTGTTGCTTCGTAGAAAATGGAGAAAAGTGAATTTCGTGTTTTGATAAAGCACTACTTTTTGCGTGCTAAGACAGTGAGGGAAACGGCAGAAACGCTGAACAAGTATTATGGGGACTCTGCTCCATCACATGGCATGGTTCACAAGTGGTTCACAGAATTGCGATGTGGCCGTTCGAGCACAAGAGATGCCGTGCGCACAGAACGACCGGTTGAGGTCACAACAGAAGAAATGGTGAATAAAGTTCACGATATTGTGTTGGAAGACCGCCGAGTGAAACTCCGCGAGATAGCCAGACAGTAAAGATCTCGAGTGAACGGGTGTATAACATTCTGCACAAGTTTTTGGGTATGAGAAAGCTGTCAGCAAGATGGGTACCGCGACTTCTCACAGTTGAGAACAAGCGGATTTCAAGGGATGTTTGAACATGTTCCAGCGCAACCGAAATAGGTTTTTGCGGCGTTATATCACGGTTGATGAAACTTGGATCCATTACTATCAACCTGAAACCGAACAACAATCAATTCAGTGGATTTCCTTCGGTAAACCTGCTCCAAAGAAAGCGAAACCATTCCATTCGCCAGGAAAAATGCAGCTGTTTTGGGATTCACAAGGGGTGATAGACATCCATTACCTGAATGAAAAAGAGTAAAAAGATCACAGATTCATATTATGCCACAATGCTGGATCCGTTTCACAAGGAATTGTTAAAGAAACGACCCCATTTGGTGAAGAAAAAGGTTCTCTTTCACCAGGATAATGCACCCGCACACAAGTCAGCCATTGCCATCGCAAAATGTGTGAAATTGGGCTACGAACTGCTACCTCACCCACCATATTCTCCAGATTTGGCTCCGAGTGGCCTCTTCCTCTTCGCAAACCTGAAAAATTGGCTCTCTAGGAAGAAACTCACGTCCAGTGAACACATCATAGCAGAATCAACCTCATATTTTGTAGACATCGAAAAATAATATTTTTTGAAGGATTAACAAAATTGGAGAAACGTTGGATAACGTGTATTGAATTGAAAGGCGAGAAATAAATTTTTTTTTGAAAATTTTTTTTATTTTCTTTAAAAAATCACTGACTTATCAATCCGCCCTCTTACATGTACGTATATATGTATGTATATATAATATTTGATATTATTTAAATAACACATTTTTTTCTCAAACTAGCTTTGTAGGGGACAATAAGTTGGAAACTCAAATTAAACTTGAGAAGTCCAATGCAGGGCCGTGACTAGAACCAAAGATCCTTAGCTCAAAGTGCTGATGCTCATCCGCTTGAGCTACCAAGGCATTGTAATTGTATAATGTCTCTATGGGCATTAAACCTACTCTTATGATTCAAATATCCCGGTAAGCCTTCAAGGCGATCTCAAATATTAGAGATATACTAACTAAAATAAACTGTTACAAGTAATGTTAACCACTATTAGGGTTAATTTATATTTGATAATTATTTTTTGTAATGGCCAAATGTGGTCTAATGCCAAGACAGGTGTAATGCCTTATGTAAGAGGCTTATTTACTTTCAATCTGGACTTTTTTCTACAGAAATAAGAGTATGTTCGAGGTATATAAGAAATAATAAAAGTAAATTTAACGTGGGCCATTGTCTATATACCTCTCTTCATGGTAGAACAAACCATAGGAGCATCGGCATGGAGAGCCGCAGATCGATGGTTCGAATCTTGGCCATAGCATAGGATTTTTCAAATCTTGATTCAACTTTCTAATGGATGTTATGGCCCAGTTCAGCAACAAAATAACTCTTTTTAAATATCACTCCTGTTCTTTAAGTTTTCACATAGAAATTCTATTGTTTATAAACAAGAACTATCATATGACAAAGTGTTAATCCAACAGAAGAAAATGAAAAGTTGCCTAACCTCAAAAGTTGGAGAAGATAAATTCGTACAATAATAAAATAAAATATCCAAGTTTTGCAACAAGTTTATGCTAAACTGTGTAGCGAATGCAACTAAATTTCTCTAATCCGATTAGAGTTGAAGCAAGGTGATTGATATTTTCATGAAATTATTGCTTCTGTGGAAAATGTTTCAGTGTAGCTGTGTCACACTAATTAGTTCATATTGAGTGACAAGGCCATACAAGGAATATTCTAAACCATAATTCACAAAGATACTTCATAATAACCAACGTCTTCAAGGTTTGGACCTTGTTCAAGATCTGTTCCGTCCCCGTTAATCAAACTCGTCTCTATATACGCCTTGGTCTTCCTATATTCCGTTTCTCTACTTTATGTTCTGTTAATATTTTTGGTAATCTTTCCTAATTCATCCTTTGAACATGTTGTCTCCAGTTTTCCTGGTTTTGGTTCATTCCAGTCACCAATTTTGAGGGTTTCATCACCTCGTTTTCGTTTGTCCGTTTTCTTTGCCTTGATCATCATATTTTATCCGCAGGCTTAATTTCTGGGGATTATCAGTATTAAAAATTTATCTAGGTTGAGTTACGAGCCCTACGCTAGAAAAGCCTGGTAGTGGGGCTTCCATCTTTCTGCCTCCAGGCTTGCAGATAACATAAATATACTTTATTATTAATCCACTAATATCACCATCGTTCAAAATAAGCCCCTTGAATTGTTTCTCAACATTGCGGTAAATGTTGGGTGCCGTTTAATCCTCCTTAGAAGTTTAATCAAGATGAACATCTGTACTGGGATTTAACATTGTTAAACACCGGTATATTTTTGTATTTAAAGCGAACAAAACTTGGGTTAGGTACTGTTTTCCAATTGAAATCGTTAAATACTTTACCCCAATCGCGGTCTTGCATTATTGCAAGACTTGTGGTTAGCTTTGGCAACTTTTTTGTCTGAAATATTTGAGCAGAAATTATGTTATGAATACATTCATTCGCGGCAACCGTGAGGCTCGCGTTCGGGAGGTCCCAGGTTCGATTCTCGTCTGGCGGCCATTCTGAGCATAGGGTTGTTCGTGGGTTTCCCATGTCGGTAAGCGAATGCTGGGGTGGTCCGAATTTACCGTCCACTTCCTGTCATCTGTTTCACTTCATCTGTTTCAGGGCTGTAGGACCAGGCAACGGCGGTCGGTGTGTTGCGGCAAGATGGCGAAATTTGCGCTATGAAAATATTTCTTCCTGTCTCTAGGCGGGATTGTGGGACCCCTTCCTTCCTGGGAGTGTCTCGTCTACACTCGGGACCCCCAGGCTGCGGTTGGCTAAGGAGGGCTAGCTGGCGTCAGAATTGTTCTCATGCTGAAGTCGTTAGGGACCCTGTCCTTGATAGTGCACATATCGTTTGGATCTGGTCACTCTTCGGTCTCCTCTTCATCACTTCCTCCCAAAGATCACGTTGGAAGCACAAAGGATCCTCTATGGCCTACGTGCGGTGCTGTGTTGCAGTTATGAAGGCCCTCAATCTGACTACTTCTAACTTCCTACTACATTCATGAGCTATTTCTCTAGAAGTAATACGTCTAACTTCTTCCAAAACGTTAACAACAATACCCTCTGACGTAAAATGCAGAGCTTAGGGGCAGTGAAAAACCTTTTTTTTTTTTTTTTTCAAAATACCTTTGGATTCTTTGTTTATCTGTCCATTTTTATTCATATGCTGTTAGGTTGTGTTATACATTCGCTTCCATTTATGCCGTCCCCGCAGCTTTGGGAGGCATTCTACTGGACTTCACAGGTGAGTACGTATAGCAAGGAGGATGTGTGTGTATCTCTTTACCTTTATGCGCATATGGTGGCGTCCTGTTTTGCGTGTAGAACTCTAGATTGTTCTCCTATGAATATATAACTATGTAACCATGTTTGAACATATAACTAAACAAAGCCTTATTTTGCACAAAGTATTTTAATTGCAACACAATTTAAAACTTAAATACATACCCTTTACTCTCAAATAGGATACATTTACTAGCATTATTTTAATAACCATCCAATCTCCATTCTTGTCCAGTATCTGATTTACCGCCTAGGCAATGTACCATTCATTGCCCTCTGGAAGCACTGTTATGAAATGTGGGAACATATGCGTTCAGAGTCAAGAACTATTCCAGCACCTAAGCGATTAGCTGCCTAAGCGGCTAAATCAGGTACTGGACAAGAATGAAGATTAGACAGATTATTAAAAAATGTCTAGTAAAGGTGTCCTCTTTGAGAGTAAAAAGTATAATGTATTTCAGTGTTACATAACATTGCCATTAAAAATATTATTTCGTGGAGAAAGAAAACATGGTTTTATTTAGTTAGATACTATGTTAACATAGTTATTTTAAGTGATGAAGAGTAAAGCTAGTGATTTTGAATGGATTATCTCGGTTTTTCGCGGCAATTCCTTAAGTTCTACCGTTACCAAAGACCGTAGGAAACTTGTGCCCACAGTCCTCCGTAGAGCACACAGTTGTCGAAGCAATTCTTAAATATCTGCCCGCGTACGTTGACATTAAGTCCCAGCTTCAGTGAAAGATCTTTGATCTTTGTGATTCATTTCAGTAACTTTTCGATAACGTGAGTTTAAACCTGCATAAACATGTTCATAATGACTCACAGCATTTAACGAAGATAACCTTGTATATAAGTGCAGTGTCTGGAATCGCTCTCGTGCAATATAGGATGTAAATCTAATCTTATTATCTTCATAGAGAAAATGAGTTCTAAGTATTTAAATGCTCTCAGCATCTAAATTCCTGAAGTTAACTACACGAAATCTCTACTTCATAAACTTTTGATAAAAACACACAAGATTTTTCGAGTAAATTTCGAAAAAAATAACACGCTCTTAGAAAAAAATCAACAAATGTTGTTGAATCAGGATGCAATAGTATGCCCTTCTGATCGTTTAAATGTCCAAGCGCAAGGTTTAAAGGAACTTGTGCAGGTCTGTTAAAATAAAGGTGAAATTTTATATTTGTTTCCTTACATTTTGCCAATTTAGAATGTTCGTTGTGATACAGTTTTTCTTCAGTTTCTCTCAGATTTTCATTATGCATTCTTTGAAGGTGAATTTAAGAGATGTAAAGAGTATTTTCTTGATATCAAGCATAGTTTTGGATTTAAGATTATTATATTTTAATACATGATTGACGCTCAGAAAATTAAAAGGGTTCGTACTTTATTCTCCTTTCCATGAAAGGTGTTTAATTTTACGCAGCATTTAGTTGATGATTCTTATGAAACGTGCTGGAAAATCAATATGCAAGATTTAAAAGCTTTAACATTTCATATGTTACTAGATTTTATTGTAATTATCTTTAAAAATTTCTATTAATAATGAGCCAATAGAACAGGTAAATAAGTTCAATTACCTAGGTTGCGATATACATTAAGGCTACAGAAATTACATTGACATTGACTATTCAAATTTAAGGAGCTATTAGGTATAGTTAAAAGAACTTTTGTTTGAAAAGGGGACCTTTTTTAATATTTTATAAAATTCTAGTAGTATTCCAGTACAACAGAAACAGTATCAACTGTTGCTGATACATACAGATTAGAATGGCATAATATGTCAATAGAATGGAATCCAATCCTATACCCAAATTAGTATACAACTATAGACCCAGAGGACGATAAGATATTGGACGCCCTAGGAAGAGTTGGAGGACCAATTTCAATAGAAATTAGGCTTAAACACCTAATCCATGTAGTATATGATGACTGTAATTCTTTTGAACAAATCTATATTAATTTTATGAAGAGAGAAAATTTCTATGCGTATGTGTGTGGGTGTGTATATGTAGGGTGACCTCAAGAATCATTCCACCGATTTTGATAATTCTTTCCCCATTGAAAAGCCCAAGTCTTTCTGATGAACTTGGGCTATAAAACACAATCTAATTTCATTTCATAAATGATTAAAGGATTAAAATGTATTTACAAAGCCCTTGTACTTGAATACGAAAATACTAGAGTTAATAAAAGAACATGCTTGCAAGAATGCATTGAGTTTTAGTTCAGAATGCCATGGTATAATGGGGTATAAAATAGTTGTTCTTATTCCACAGAATATACATTTAAATAAGAAACCTGCCGCGATATTTTATTCCAAGCAATATATAAGTCGGCCACGATATGAGTGCATATGGTGGGAGGAGAATTAAACAGTTACGTAACATAGCGGGGCATCGGAAGTGCAGTCAGCTAAAGAAAACATCCACAGAGATGCTGCTTCTGAGAACTGGTGTGAAGGCATCAGCAAGTTAGCAATGTTTTCATTGTGCAACTGTACATTCCCATTATCGCCTTCCTCCAAACGTACTCTTATCGTGGTCGACTTATAGATAGTCACGATTTAGCAATTAAGACATAAGAAAACAAAAGAGAATCGAATATGTTTGCGATACACATGCGCTACCAATGTCAAAATATGTTAATAAACCTTCATATAAGAAAGTTTTGCTTTATTTCCTTTGTACTTATGGCGTAATCAACTTCGTTAGCAGGGAATAAATAATAAATAATTGTACAAAGAGAGAATTGCTAATATTAGAAATCAATGAACCAATATTTTAATTAACAACTGAGAAGATTGCGTTTCTCGATCGTCGTAGATTATATGTATTTTCAATATGCCTTAGTGGTGTCCTGGGAATGTGAAATCTACATATTCACCAGCATCACCACAATTTCATTGTACATATATGTTAAGGTTTGTGTATTATATAAAAACTGTGTACCTTTTATGTTATTAAATAAATATAGGACCAAACAGAAGGTACAAAGGTTTAAAATTTCACCTATTGTAATTAATCCAACAAGTAACTCGACCATTTTGAACGATGATTGTTCCACCACCAAAGGGTACTTATAGGCTATGCAGAGTTAACGGAACTTGAAAGACTGTCGAGAGGAAGTAAAGGAAGTCAGACGTTCCGCGATGTTTCACATACATCTGCGTAAAAATCAGGAGCTTTCTCATCCGTTATTAGGAATAGCCGTACTGTACTAAATTACAATGTATGGGCTAGATCATTGTACAATAATTTCATAACGAACAGGGAAGGTGAATGAAATTAATTGGCCTTTCGAGTTTAAGAAGCTATCCGCGCCTGGTAGTCTATGATAAAATTATATCTAAAGCGATTGAAGTTTGTATAAATTACATTTTTTATTGCGGAGTGCCCTAAAGCTTTAGTGCTTGCTGTTTTTATTGCAGTTCTATATATTTTGTACAATATGCATTTGTATAACAGCTTACATAGGTGTAACTGAAAAAGCTAACGTATTTATGCATTGCATTTGGCACGGATTAGCTTCTGTAGCTTTTAGATCATCACAGACTCCTCCTCTTGCTCCGTCGTCCAATCACATTACATGTGTGACGAAACGATGCTACCAAAAGAGATAAAAAGAAACACATTTAACATCTGAGAAGTATATCCTAGGCAGGGCTCATTTCTACAAACGATGGACTATATTTCACCTCGCTGTAGAGGAGAAAACGGCTGTCAGCTGTCATCCGTTCTGCCTGTTGCTTGGTCCGAAAAGAAATATATGTATTTAAGTATATATGTATTAAAAAAAACAGAAGAGTCAGCGCTCTTGTACGGACGTTGACAATTTGACATTTACGTCAAGCATATTGGAAATGTTGATTTATTTTAAGGTGTATTTGATGTTAACTGCTGTAGATCTCGCATTAGCCTGGAGTAGGTCCAATATAAACATGGTCATTCATAAACGGGAGTCCTACATCATTTCAGGAATCCTGGCAATGACAATAAATACGGAGGACGAGAAAGGAGGTTCATGGCGGAGAAAAGGTCTGCTCGTTTTTCATGCGATGTCACTGTCCAGGCTTCTGTGGTGGCCATTGTGCCTTGATGCAGGAGCTCACAACCTCGCGTGCCTTGAATTTCCGAAAAATAATTTTCATTAGGTTGTAACAATAAACATACTTAATATCTGCAGTCGCTTGTCATCTCACATCTGGACGGATGAAGTTTCATCTTTTGCATAAATTTTGAATCCATTTCGGAAACGCCTTTAGGAGACAGCTGGCCACTCAACAGATAACGTTTTGGATCCTGCCAGTTTGAAATTAACTAACAGAAATAAAATAGAGCATCCTAAAGATTTAGCATTTAACTGTCTCCTAAACTGCTTTCTACTATAAAAATCTGACGTGTAACATTCATAGGCCTTTCTCTACCTCTATGGTTTATTTGTACATGCTTTCTACAAACGTTCTTTAAAAAACTTATTACTTTCTCCATCAGGTACATACTAGGTAGAGAAGGTATTGCATTCCACCCAAAAATTCGATACCGATATTTCATCGGAAATACATGTTTGCGGGCCCCTGAATCCAAAAAAGTCATTTAGAAAAAGGTCCGTGTGTGTGTCTGTCTGTCTCTCTGTGTACTTGTGAACAGCATAACTCAAAAACGAAAAGTTTGATAAGTGCCAAACTTGATATTTAAGCTCAGTATTTTTCAGAGACACGAAGATTCTCAAGGAACATTTTTCAACATTTTGATTTTCTAAAAAATGGTCTAACGATTTTGATTAAAATACCTATATTCAAGATATTTAGATGACAAATAAAACGTGTATCTTGAATTTTCTGGAAATAGCCTGTGAAGTCCTCTTCATTCTTCATTCGGAAAGAATATTGTATAATCTTGTATAACTGATAAACTCAAGCGATAGACGAAAACGTACTACACAAAAAATGTAGATTTTTTTAAAACACACAATTTATTTCAAATAAGTTTTTTGTGGCATAAGCTATTTCTGAGATGTCCGTTATTAATAGTTCGAATTTTTCATTACTTGACTCTTAAAGTCTTGCCAACATTCAGTTGTTTCTCGCGATTGCATGGAAACAGTATGGAACTTTAAGGCAGCAAATAGCGTCCAGTTCTTAAGCATTTGACTGTCGCTCTTCTCAAATGTGTAATGTAGCTATTTCTGCAAAGATATATTTGGATTGAAATGAAATAGATAGAAAAATAAGCTTTAGTAAGAATCGTTTTTATACCCACTAATAAACATAGAGTGTAGAGAAGGTTATGTTAATTATTGCTTCAGATTTTTTTTTCTGTCCACTTCTATGTTAATTGAGATAAACGTTTTCAGAAATAGTTTCATTGCACATGTAGGTAAAAGAGGAGCACAGAAGACTGAAGCTTTGAAATTGCACTCTTTATATGACATCGCCAGAAGACAGGGCTTCAAAAATGGCAAAAATATTTAAAAATTTAAAGAATAAATTTGTAGGAAATTACTGATACAAAAAAAAAATAAATAAATTGTGGGCTTCAAAGAGATCTACATTTTTTTGTTTAGTAAGTTTTGGTTTACGTTTTTGGCTAACTAGTTATACAAAGCTATATAAAATTCAATTTGATTGAAGAAGTCTCATAGACCATTCACAAATAATCAAGATATACATTTTAGTAACTACGAAAATATCTGAAACATACGTTAACACAAAATCGTTAAAGCCTTTCTTAAAAGGTTAAAAACAGAATTTGTCTATGTAACCGTTAATTTGGGTTGTGAGATTTCTTTAAAAACTTGTTTCTTTCGTTTTGGAATTATGCTTTTCACATCCACACCACAATACGTATACGCGGACTTTTCCTAAAAATGTTTATTTTATACAGAGGACCTCAAAATATGTAATTCAGGGAATATATACTCTGCCTATTAAGTACGTGGTATAGAAAGTAAAACATGTTCTTGGTTTTAAAACAAGCAAGAGCGTCGTTCAAAATGAAGCAATCCAGCATCATAAAACTCTTCCTTACTCCATACGCAGTTGTAGTTTTTTTCTATTTATTTTTAAATCCGGAAGCTAAAGTAGGTTAGATGCGTCTTTGTTTTCAGTATCTTTCTGCATCGCTCATCAAAGTTGTACGAAATGTTCCCACAGCTTTATGACGGTACCGTTTGCAACTGGGTCATCTCTCTAAGACTCCACATCGCGATGAGAGAAGTGTTTCTTTAGCTGTAGAAAAGTAAAAGTTGACATACGTACTGGGATGTGTTTGATAGCGTGTAACGCCCGTTCTTACTACATACGGCACCCCGAGCGGTAAACACCGCTGATATATCAAATGAAATGATAATTGGGCAAAGAAATTTGGATAGGAAATGTTCCAGGACTTAGTTTAGGGTACCTACGTGGCATTTGCCAGCCGGATAACCCAGACAAATGCTTCAGTCAGGAAGGTCCGTCCTGGCAATATTTAAATCGCGGAGCTTCCGTTTACCAATCCCTCCGGTGTCGGTGTACATGGATAAAGAAAAACAAAAATCTATTAAGGTTTAGTCATAAAGATCAAACTCTGAGGTCAAAAAATCGTTCTATTCATGATTTTAACGCGGCTTTCTCTGACGTTTTGTTGAAATATATCTTGCGGCAAAGGCTTCACAAGTTCTGTGTTTAAACCGTTCCAAAGTATGGCATTTGAAATCCCAAGTAAATTAAGTCATTATTGTTGGGTTTTCTTAACAATTAAACGGTATAAGTGAATGTCACTCCTTGCTTTATCCATTCAAATAATTTCACGCGCGATTCGCTTCAAAGCATTGAAGCTTTGAGCTTTCGGCTTGTGCTTTGAGTACTAGTTTTTCGATCTATCTGTTGTCGCCGGCTTTTTTGTTCTTACGCTCCTTCCACAAAGTTGACCGCTCAAATTTAATACTCGAATACAGCCCTAAATATAACTTTGGGCCAAAATGTTTGAAATTTTGAGAAGTGTACCATTCAGCCAAGTAATTTTCATATCAGCGTCTTAATTACTACTATATTCAAGTTGCATGCAATTGTTTTTGGTCAAAAACGCTATAATTTAAAACTTTTAAGTTTTTACAAAAATATCTTACTCTATTAATTGTGTACAATTAAATGCTTATGGGATGATAGCACTGATGACAGGACCTTGACCGTATTTGCTGGCAGCACTGTTGAGTTCGCGCTGTATTTATTGAGTTTTGCAGGTAACGTGAAAGCAACACATATTGAAGCAAAGGAAATGAACTCATTTATTTTATATACACATATCTCATTGTTTATGTGGAAAATGGATCTCAGTGGAGTGTAGCTTTGAAGGTGTTAAAAGGTATGAGCGATAGGGGAATTGCGCACGCAGCTGAGTAATATCATAATAAACAGTTGAAGTATTATGGATGCCATAATAGTTCAGTTATGTCATATGTAATCTCGGATTATAGTGTGGTCAACCAAACAAGTTTTTGCTATATATCCAATTACATTTTAAGAAACGTTTCTCCATTCCAAACAATACCGAATATTTCATATATGTTTAAAACCACAAACATTTCTAATAGATAATAAAAGATACGCTCTAAAGAGATATGCATTCTTTCTGCAGCAAACTTCAGTCTATTTCGTATGTAATATTTCCTAGTTGTAAATAATGTAAATAAGCTGAAAAGGCATTGATATTGCTGGTTATTATTGACTAATTAAAGCTCTAGATACTTTGAATATGATATCAGTATAATATTCATAAATAAATCCTCTTTGTATTTTATATAAACACACACACACACACACACACACACACACAACCCGGAACCCATAAGCAGTAGACTAAAATTTAGCGCAGAAAGATTACAGATCACATTAAAGAGTACTTTTTATGCATACTATCCATTTTTGTGGCGTTTAAAATTTACGAATTTTTGTTTGGATTCTCGGATATTTTAAGGGGAGATTAAAAGCCTTAACCCTCAATGTTACATTTGCTAATTTCGTGACCCGTTATCTCAGAAACTATTCAACATATCAGACTGAAAAGTTTAAAGGATGTACTTGCATGCATTTTAAGTTCAGTGATGTAACAATATGATAATAATAAGGAAGTAGGATTTTCCATAATTATGTACAGACTCTTTTATTAAAATTTATAGGCTATTAATTTTTTTAAACATAGCCAACCAACTGATTCACTTCTAAGCAAATAAATGTTTTTATCATTATCAAAATTTCATTTAGCTATCTTCAATATTCCTGAGTAAACGAGTCATTTATATCAGAAAATGTCATTCAGAAAAAAGTACGTACAAAACGATAATGGAGAAAACCTTATATATATATATATATATATATATATATATATATATATATATACACACACACACAAAGAAAAAATCACATTTATTGGACATAGGGAAACTGCTAAATTTATAAGTGGTACAAATTTGTAGAGCAAACCATTCTCCTAAAAGATGAGTTAAAATGCACCTCTACTACAAAGGGTATAGAAGTTACGATTTTCGTGTGATGTTGAGCAGAATTCAAAGTACAAAATGGCGGATGCTGTACCATTTTTAAACCTATATTTAAAATATAAGCATTGCGCCATATCAAAATAAGGAGGTTTATAATACAACACAAAAACTTGTCACTTTTTTGCATTTTTGCTATTGTTTCCTCTTAAGTAGTGCACTTTGAAATGTTAGGAGATATGCGCTTGTCTCTGATGTTAGCACATATCGACCGCTTTTGAGGGTGTAATTTCTTGTTGCTCTTGTTTACATATCACAAAAACATGATTGCAAAATGTTTTCATGATACACAGGAGTAAATAAAGAGAAAAAATCTATTGTGATTCAATAATATGTAAAATAGATATGAAATAAAATACGTTGGCTACAAAAGTCTTCGACTATGAGAAGTCAGATGTTTTCCACTTACAGCGACCTAGTTTATAAATAAAATTTAACTTAACGGTAGTTTTGAGAACAAAATGCAGTGCTTTAGGTTGTTCGATATGCAGAGGTAGAGCTGGGGAGAAACTGGGAAGGCCGATAAATTAGCGACGTGCAGTCAGATAACGTCTTTTGGCAGTAGAAGGACTTTACCAAGGGAATACTAACTACTTCCTTTTCTTTGATAAGCGACATAGAGGAACAGGGCGAGCTGACCACCACGAACTGCGGAAATGCTGCAAGAACTTTATTATAATGCTTACATTTCCAAGCGGTACTCTGCGGCTTCATTTGTAATCAAAGCTATGATGGCAATTAATTATGAGAATATTAAAAATAAAAGAAATAGTTTTATTCTCTGAGGAAATGGAAAGTTTGGTCCATCAATACATTTACCAGTGAGAAAAGCACAGTTGTTTGCAGTTCAGCATTCTAACACACTTAATACATTCTTGAAAAAACGAACCAATACACTTACTAAAGCTTATAAATATATGTTCTGTAGACAAAAGGGAACCGTGAAATTGCAACAATGGAAAAAAATGACTGAAATTAATATGTAAAGCTTGAACAAAACTGGTTGACTTGAAGGCAACTCGCAGCTCAGAGAAAGGGTTTTTATTTCATAAGTTCTCTAGACGGTCGGTAGCGTTCCTTCTCGCAGTTGTAGTGCTAATGAACACCAACACCAATTCCGTCATCATCATTGACCATTTCATCTTTCAGAAGCCATTTGGCTGATGTGTCCTTCATTTTTCATTGTTCCATGCAGCATTCCTCAAAGAAGGTTTCCAAGTTGGGGAAGATTTCACGGGAATGAAAGCAATTTAACATATTGCTTAAATACAGAATGCGTAGTTGTCATGGAATTTGTTTCAAGCCTTGGACATTTTAATCTATATTGTAATAACTACTTCCAAGTAAAAGCACAAATGTGGGAAAATCTTAATATCTTCGCCTCCATCTGCATAAAATGAATGACTTAAGCACCTCACTCACTGCATACGCACAGACAGTTCACTCGTTCATTTAGATTAGGTACGTTCTTATTTTGGAATAAATTATTGAGTGTTCCTGTTCATTTGAAGAATTGAATCTGCTTCATACGATTAGTTTGCAAGATTCTAAATTGGACCGTCAGTGGTTATAAGAAATTCAGCGATCCGGACTGTTCGCAATGGTGACCTCTTATATTTCTATAGCACAGTCGGCCACCAACAGTTTGCTACAGGGAGGATGCAGCCCTCGTAGGTAGTCAATCAATAGAATCGATTTTTTACTTTCTCTACTACTTAGTAGAGGAAGTATTGCATTCCACTTAAAAATTTGTTGTTAAGGTTTCATTGGAAATACACATTTTGATGCTCCCAGAAGAAAAAAAGAAGAAAAAGAAAGAAACAAGTACGTGAGCGTGCGTTACCTCTTATCTATGACTAGAAACAAAAAGTCTTTAAATACCAAACTTCGCATTTCTGTTCAGTATCTTCCCAGGATGCAGCAAAATATTTTCATGAAAATTCCCCCACCCCAAATTACTCTCTACATGGAAAAACTGTTCGTTATTTTTTACTTTCACAAAAATGACTCTACTGAGTTTATGAAAATATTACTATATGTTTAAGATATCTGCATGACAAATAAACGGTATATGGGGATTGCCTGTGAAGTCCTCTGCATTGGGAAGAATTTTGTATAATTCTCTAATACAGGTAAACCATACGAGACAAGTAAAAAGATTACACAGAACATAAGATCGTTTTAAACGCATAATTTATTTCAAATAAGTTTTTATGCATCTGCCATTTCCTAAATATCCGTTATTAGTGGTTTCAATTGTTCAACACTTCGTGATTTTTATACAGTGTTGTCGCCTTTAAGTTATTCCGCGCGATGTCATGGAAATACTATGGAATTTTAAGGAGTGCCCCGCTTTTAAACATCTGACTATCGATTCGGTTTCCTCTATTCTCCTGTACCTACAATGAAATGTGTAATGAAACTCTTTCTGGAAAGGTTTACCTCGCTTGACATGAAACAGTAGAAAAATAAGCTTTCGTAAGAATAATTTGTAGAAGCTATATAGAATAAACGATATTGGGTAGAGAAAATCATGTAAAAAGTAAAGATAATGGGGCTCCCGGAACTGGGATAGATCACCGCACGCAGGTCAGTCGGCCCTTTATGCTTCGAACATGACCCCTGGGAGGAAAAGATGAAGAGGAGATACCCGAAGGACCAGATCCGGATGCCGACAGGCGCAAGCATGGTCGGTATCCCAAACGTTTCCAGATAGAACGCATCCGGTCCCTGCCCACAAACCCCACGCTGAGGAGAGACCTCAGACAGAGTTTCTTTTACAGAGCGCAAGCCCAGCCGCAACCCGCCGAACACAGTCACCTGGCCGTACAACCCTGAAACAGAAGAGAAGGAATAAGATGGGTGCAGGAAATGAGGGGCAGGAGAGTCGTAGTAGAAGATGAACCACCCCATCATTCGCCTGGTGACCCGAGGAAACCACGAAGAGTGGGCGGTCACCGGGGATCGATCCCGGGACCTCCCGAATGAAAGCCACAGACGTAACCGCCTAAGCAGTCCCGCTCGGTGAAAATCGTGTAAATGGTAACACATTAGAATTTTTATAATTTATAGGCTACAAGTAGCACTCTCGGATATTTCTCTGTTGCGGACCTGACCTATACCGTAGGCACTTGCGACGTGTAGAAGGACATTTCTATGGAATCTGACGGATCGGTGGAATTATTTGTGCATCCGTGGTCTATTTTCTTTATCCTTAATTTCTTTCATCGAGTAATTATATTGTTTGTATTTGCTTCGGCGAAAGATAGCGAATGGAGAAAACGGGTTACCACGGCATTATAGTGAATAGTATGCTAACCTTTAAATCCAGAGGTCTCGATTTCACTTTCCAGCTGGTTGGGAGAATTTTTCTTACTTAGGATTATTCCCTGTCCGCCCTAGGGTCTAGAAGTATGAATGAGAGCGTGACTATGAGATTCAAAGTGAAAAACTGAACATGTTTTCTTTAATTAAGATTATATCTCACTGTGCATATAGTCTGGAAAGTTTGTATGCGAAAGTGAATGAGGTTGAATCGCAATGTTTACACAATAAATTCAATGTTTGCTTATCCACTGTAATTAATTGTGATTTTTTTAAGAACAAAGAATGAAAATAGAAAAAAGAAGGCAATGAAGGCTAACACACACTAATGAACATATTACTGATGAAGAGTTGTTTCCAAAGTCAATGCCGTCGATGTAATTTTTTAGGTTAAAGGTGGAATGTAAACGAGAAAGATGGCGATGAAAGAAAGAAAGATTACCAAAATTTCTCCTTCAGGAGTTAAAATATAAAGTATCTTTTTACCAAAATATATAAACCTCGCAGATATAATTCCATTTTCTTTCAGCATGATTTAAGTAGCTGGTAATTGCAAACTTTTCTTTTTTCTTTGTTCTTCAGCTTTTTCGCCGTACCAATCTCTTTTTAATTACGATCCTAACTTCTTGAAACATCAACAAAGGAATCCAAGAATACTCTTTACTTTCTTTACCACGTACATAGGTAGAGAAACTATTACCTTTCACCCAAAAATTCTATACTGAGGTTTCACCGGAAATACATGTTTTGAGGCACCCTGAGTGGTGCCTCAAAACATATATTTCCCCCAAAAAAGAACTTTTAGAAAATCAGCCATGTGTATTTATATGTGTGTATTTGTGAACAATATAACTCAAAAACTAAACGTAGGATTAACGCCAAGGTTGATATTTATGTTCAGTACCTTCCAAAGATGCGACACGAAGATTTTCAAGAAAATCCCCCAACCCAAACTACCCTTTACACGGAAAAGTTTTTGAAATTTTTGATCTTATAAAAATGGCACTAATAGTTTAAAACACCATATATATGAAAGGTTTTTACATGGAGTTTTACAAGATTTTTAGAAATAAAACGTATATCTTGAATTTTCTGAAGTAATCTGCGGGATCCTCTTCATTTGAGAGAAATTTTGTATAATCTTTTATAAATGGGAAACGCTAAGCAATAGATGAAAACATACTACACAAGAAATGTAATCCCTTTAAAGACAATTTATTTCGAATAACTTTTTCATGGCTGGCATTTTCGAGATATCGGTTACTAATGGTTGGAATTGTTCAATACTTAGCTAGTCTTTTCAAGATCCATTGATTTTCAGTTGTTTCTCGCGATTGCACGGAAAGAGCATGGCATTTTGAGGCCAGTGTATAACGACCAGGTCTTAAACATTTGATTATCGTTATTCCCTTGTATGTATAACGAGATGTTAAAGTAGCTATTATGTAGTTTATTTCGATTAAAATGAAATAGATAGGAAACAAACTTCCCTAAGAATAACTTGTATACCTACTATTAAGCTATAGAGAGTAGAGTGGTGAATGTGGTGCATCAGATTTTTCTTAAATTAGTTCCGTGGTTATTTATTTTTTAAGAAGTGTTTAAAAGTGTGTCCTTTTGTTTAGCATTGCAACGACATAAATTATAACTTTTCACTGAAAATTATTAATAGTAATATAAAGACTTATTGCTAAGCAGTTTCATACTGCATGTGGAAAACACAAAAGGTGCATAGTCCTCATGGCCGTACACGTCTTTGTTTCATACTTTCTGGAATTTCAATTTTGTCCGTCTCCAAACCAGTAAGTCAAATTTAACGTTTCTGTTCAGTTACTTTCCGTACTCCAACATCAACATATCAATGCATTGGCCCTGCAATGAGCATATCAAATATACGAGTGCGTCCGGTATTTAACCAATATATAAAATATTTCGACAAAGTATGAAACTATGGTTATTTACGAAACTGTATGGGAAAGTGAGTTTTTTCAGGACGAGAAGGATGTTACTATATCGAAATGCGTTATATTAGTTAAGCACTGTACTGCATACCATGTTGTACATGGACGCAGTCAGATGTTCATATTATCATTGCAGAGGCAATGTATTCCTATGTTGATGTTAGAGTACGGAAAGTAACTGAAAGAAAAGTTCAATTTAACGTACTGGTTTGGAAACGGAAGAATATGAAGTTCCAGATAATATGAAACAAAATATTGTACGTAAAGCAGGAAATTCTTTTCTTGACTTTGTTTTAGTTCCATTTGTACCCCACCTTTAACTACATTGGTGTTATTGGCGGCATTTCCTTTGGAACTTACTGCCTGTTGGCAGAAGTGTTAACTCATATTCCCTTGTAGTTCCTTTTTTTGCACTTTTTGGGTTTTAATCATTAGATCACACACACACGCACACACGCACGCTCTCATTCATACTGGGGAGGATAGAGAATAATCTTGGCTAGAGAAAACTTCCCACACACCCAGCCGGGAATCGAGCCCGAGGGGTCGCACAGCAAGCGTTTCAGCTATGGGATCAGTCTTTCAGAAATTTTTTCAATATTATTCATCCTGAAAAAGCTCACTTTACAATACAGTTAGTTAAACTATTCACTGTTGGAATTCCACAATTACACTACTAAGTATATACATTTGATCGCTGCATACTGAAATAATTGGAAAAATTATTGAACACTATCCATAGAAAAAAAGAGAATAAGAAAGGACTAGTATGAAATTAAATTCCAAAGTTAAGATCCTACACAGGGGTGCCATTTAACCTAAGACTGAAAAATATCTCCAAAACTAAGCATTGTAGAAAGAAATGTCTTGATATTCGATAGGGGGGAAAGTAAATGCCATTAGTCGTGTTTGGAGGACTTACTGATGGTCATTAAAGGGTCAATTTAATTGTTTTAAATGGGAACCTACCGTTTTTATGTTGCTTTCTTGCACCTCATTGAAAACTAAATAACATTTGTATAAAACACTTTGCAATTCTTCTTACACCAACGTAAATAACAACGAAAATTCTGAATGGCCTGTATACGAAAAGCGCAATGAATGGTTGGACCATCTATGGATGATCTTTTGAGGGTCAAGTTACGTTTTGTAATTGGAATCAACAATTTTTATTTTAAATAAGTGCAAAGGCTTTGACGGCCTGAGATAATCGATAAAATATTAAAATCTTCCGGGCTGGAAGACCGTGGTTCTAAGAGTAAAATTATTTACACCCGACGTTTCGGTCAATTCTTTAGTTACCATCTTCAAGAGGGTAACATCCTGGGCAGCTTAACGACTGACGTTGTTTACCTTTAGACCACGGTCTTCAAGCCTGGAAGATTTTAATATTTTATGATTTTTTTCAACTTTTCATAAGCCATTTTCTAATGAGAAAACAACATAAAAAATATAGGTTCCGATTAAAAAAAAAATAAATTAACCCTAAAATGACCATCATAACGTCCTCCAATCAAAACACAACTAATGGCAATTCCCCCATAATATGAAGCAATTTTTATTAAAGACATTTCTTTCTACAACGCTTAGTTTTGAAGATATTATACAGTCTCAACTTAAATTGTCCAGCCTGTATATATGCCCTAGCCCACGCTCGTATGTACCCTCACCGTTCCATTCTCCATTAACCTTTTCTGCCTAGAAACAGCGTCCGCCATTACATCAATGTGGCGGTATATATTCCTTTTCACCTTTTCTACCACTTAGCTAGCAGGTAGAGAAAGCATTACGTTTCCATCCAAAAATTCTATATGGAGAATTCGCCGGAAATAATTTTTGAAGTCACCTGAACCCCAAAAATATACATTTAGAAAAAGGTCATTGTATGTGTGTGTATGTGTGTGTGTGTGTGTGTGTGTGTGTGTGTGTGTGTGTGTGTACTTTGAGCAGCATAACTCAAAAACAAACAGTTGGTTAAATAGGAAACTTGGTAAAGGATGATGTTGAAAAAAATTACCCATCCCAAACCACCCTTTATGAGGAACATTTTTCGAATATTTATTATTTTCTCAAAAATGGCTAATAGTTTTGGCGAAAATACATATGTTTAAGCTATTTTCATAGCTTAAAAGAGATACACAAACTCTTATTGCACAAAAAATGTAGAACACGTTAAAGCACATCATTTATATCAAATAAAATGTTTTGTGGCGTTAACCATTTCGGAAATATTCGTTAGTAGTTTGAAATTTCAAATCCTTTATACTTCTCTGAACTGCAAAACGTATTCCTTTTTCTTTATTTCATTCCTTCGAGCGGCTTTGAAAAAAATTGACTGTCGATTTAGCTTACTTTAATCTTCTTGTACCTACAACGAAATGTAAGTAAGTAGTGAATGTTTATCTGTACAAAGGAAAAGTTAAAAGCATAAGCTTTTGTAAGAATAGTTTGTAGAAGAGCCAGTAGGTAAATTCATGCTCATGTAACACATGAGATTTTTTATTTACGCTGCCTTCAGCGTACGCATTTATAGTACGCTATTTACGCGAAAACTCTTTCTCCTCTTTTTTTGCAATGAAGTTTTGAAAAAAATGGTTCGAATGCAATGCTTCCTCTACCCTAGATGAGAAGAGAAGATTGGAAGTATTGGTTAACGGGCTACAGGACATGGTGAAGGAAAACTGGACACTGAAGCGGTGCATGACTATGCGCCTTGAAGCAACGTTCTGACGCCAGAAGTATCATGGTCACCGGACATGAGGTGGCAGGAATTTAAACTAATTCCTTATATCCGTCCGTATCACGCACTATTAATGAGGCATTAACTGGTTAAGCAATTCTACAGCTTGGAAGTTTCAGTGTTTGGAAATAAACAGACCTCCCAGTAGTTTTCTGTTTAAATTGCGCTAACGGTAATATATTGAATTTATTAATTTTTCTACGGAATAGGCAAATAACGTATATTATTTAACCTACATATTTGAAATCTATATTATACAGGTAATATAGCTTTGAAGCCATGGAATAAAAATTAAATTATGCAATGCTCTGAGAGAGAGAGAGGGAGGGGGAGAGAGAGAGCAGAACGGCTCGAAATATGAACATCAAATAAATATGAAAATTAACCTCCAGAACAATTTGGATGGAAAAGCTTTCCTCGCTTTATATACCCCATGAGTCTTCTCATCCTGCGGATTGGTAACTGGCAACCCTTCATTTCGCAGACGATGCGAAATGCAAGTGTTGACACTTTCTGTCCATGTTTCGAGAACGTTCTAGCAAATCATGATTTATTCTCGAATGCACTAAAACGTGGATTTGCATATTCTAACAAGTAACAATTTGTGTTTTAATGAAATTCACACAATTAAACTAATTAAGTGAAACGACATTTCCGTGCCAAACTATCAGTTCTCATTAAATTTACTAAACATAAGAACTACCTTCAAGAGGCCGTATTTGAACCTGGAACGCTGACCACTGAAGGCCAACGTACGCACTATTGCGCTACGAGTGCAAGCCACGCAGCAAAGCAGTCATTTAGGCCGAAATTGATAAGACGCGATACATAGTCTGTACAATGCCTGACTGTAAAACTTCTCAATCCGCAGCCTGAGAAGACTCACCCAGTATACAGGATGTTTCAGAAATACTTTTACAAACTTCGGGTATGGGTTCCTTACACCAAAAGAAGGGAAAAAGTTCATATGAACATATGTCCCATAATCCTGTGTTTTCTCGTTAGGAAGTGTTCAACACAGTCGTACACTTATAACACACAAAACTCATAATAAATGCTCGAAATTTGGTCCTCTTGCTTCTATGCATGCCTGTACTCGTCGAATCATGGAATGTTGCACCCTGTCAAAAACTTCGGGATGGTGTCGAATGGTTTCGCAGGCTTCCATGACACGTCGATGAAGAAGTTTCTGCATCCGGGATGGCTGCTCCATAAACCAATGATTTAAGATGCCCCCAGAGGTAAAAATCCACAGGATTGAGGTCGGGAGAACGTGCAGGCCATGAAACTGGTCCTCCTCTGCCTATCTATCGGTCATGGTAGATACCAGTCAGTGCATCTCGAACAATGCGATTAAAATGTGCCAGAGCCAGGCATTTATCACATTTATCAGCAAGGCGACGATAAACAGTGACAAAGGTTGGATGACTCGGTTATCTTCGGTCTGGAAACTCCATCTGATAGAGCCGTGCAGCCTCGCGTCCATTACCATTCGCGCGACCATACATAAAAATCATGTCTGCCTGTTCACGAAATGAATATCCAGCAATGGTGGAACGAAACGCGTGCAGTTAACTCACTACATGTACACAATTGAAACGTTGAAGACAGACTAATGACAAACAAGTCTCCATGGCAACACTTCGCCATCTACCGTATGTAGTACAATGGGTCAATGCCTTCTATGAATGCATAGAGAAATGAAGTTTTGAGGTTGGACCCCGAAGGCCGTTGAACTCACACTTTCATTGTGACAGGAATAATGCGAAAACCAAGGATTATGGGACATATGTTCATATGAAGTTTTTTCCTTCTTTTGGTGTAAGGAACCCATACCCGAAGTTTGTAAAAGTATTTCTGAAACACCCGGCATAGGTGGCATTCGTCCTCGCGCACTGGACCTATATAGAACTATTGTGACTGCCACCCCCAGGAGGAAGGGATGCATTGAAGAGATCACAAGAAGCTACAGCCCGCAGGCAAACAGGTTACGCAGACGCGCAAAGCTCCTAGCAGCTCCGGACTCGAAGACCCGTCCCATTGCTGGAGCTGCCTAGAGAGGGCGATGAGCACTCGTCGAGCAAGCAGCCCTCTAGCGTCCACAGGAAGTACTTTTCCTCGAGCAAGCATTCGTGTCATTTGTCCACCACCGCCATACGCCACGACACCTAGAAGCACACCTGAGAGATGAGAAGGAAACGGAATGAAATGGAAATGGTGGTAGATGAGAAATCACCCCCAGCCTACCAACCAAAGTAAGTCACGAAAAACCCAAAGCCAGAAGGGTGATGAACGGGAATCGAACCCAGGACTTTCTTTACTTCCTCTTAAAACGGCTCCAACAACTTCGATTAAGATACAGATTTTTTTTTCTTTAGTCAGGATTACTGCCCATCCTCCATAGAGTCTGGAAATATGAGTGAGAGTGTAAACGCCCTGTCAATTTTTTGTTTATAAACAAAGCCTCAAAAGATTAACAGATAATTGAGAGTGGACATCATTACCAATAGGCAATTGTTCCAAAGGTAAAGCCGCCTATGTTAAAGGCGAGGTATAAATAGAAAAAAACAAAGAAAAAATAAAGAAACATAGATTTGCGACATTCGGATGATCAATATAATAAAATATACACTTAAATATTCGGTATAAAGCCTGTAATCTCTTCCTTCCAATAAACCATAAAAGATAAGCACGAATGTAGGAAGAATGTAGTCCTGGCTAAAATATAAATTTATGCTAAATTCATTTTCTGTTAGCATTTCATAAATACTTCCCAAGTTGGAAGTTTTTCTACTATATAGCATCAGATCATGCCATGGACTATTCTATCCTTTAGATCACTTATTTTCGTACTTACTTAGTCAGGTTACCCTCCTCGTATGTAGGGCTTACATCCCTAGGACTTACAAATATGCCTTGAACCAGAGGCCCGTAGAGGAGAAGACGAACATTGAATCAGAGAATGAAGAACCCAAAACGGGTCCAAGGCCAGGTATGAGACTGAGGGAAGAAGATGATATGAAATGAAGGCGAAATGGATGAAAGGAAAGATGACGTTGAACAATTTTTGCAATGAACGGCAGGGGAAACTGGAGAACACCCGCCCGGATACCGTTTCGTCCACTACAAATCCCAATGCGGGTCCCCGGGAGGGGAGCGGCGGCTACGGCGCCGTCCTCTAGATCAGTGGTTTCCAAACTGGGGTACCAGGGCGTGGGAGACTAGTAGGAGGGGCTTATTTCGTATTAATTGAGATGAAGATTTGCAGAAATGTTTCAGTGAACGTTTCGTTGAAGGTGAACACAGGGCTGAAGTGGCAGTTAGGTTTTCAAAAAGCGGGTGGCTATGCTGGCTTTGAAATTCTCTACTCCTTTCATAACCTCAAGAAACAAATGCAAGATCATAAATGAAAGGTATTTAAAATTCAAACCAATAAAACTAATATCTCGGAAATAGTTAATGATACAAACAACTGTTTTACATAAATTGTATGTTAACGAAATTTTAGTATCCCATAACTGTTTACCAGTTATACAAAAGTATACAACATTAATTCAGAATAAGGAAGACTGCACAGGATATTCGCATAAAGTTCAAGATATATATTTTGGCATGCAAATATCTTTAAAAACATATGTATTTTAATCCAAATCGATAATTATTTTTCGATAAAATAAAAGAATGAGAAATATAAAATAAAGAAACATTTTGGAAGATGCTGAACTTAAATACAATTTGGTAATTATCCGACTTCGTTTTTTGAGTCATTCTGTTCATGCATACGCACGCGCTTGATGTTCTAAAACTGACTTTTTAATCAGGGATCTTAAAACGTGTATGTCTGGTGAAGTATCGATATTTTATTTTGGGGGGAATACAATAATTCCTAGAGAATGTTACATTTCCTTAACCTATAATTTATATCTGCTAATTTTGTGCATTATTTATTATTTTGTGTCGTATTTTAGGTGGTGAATGCGTTCCATTTTCTGCCGAAAGTTCCAAGGTGTGGTTATAACTGCTTGTAGCACTATCCCAGAATCCTGTAGTCATATCTCCAGAATATATCAAAGACAAACACAGGTACACAGAAGGGAAACACTTTTGCTAATCGCACACAGTCATCTCGAGACTATGCAGACGTGTTTCCGCTAGAAACGGAAAAGATGAGCGCATGCGCGTTGCATACTTCGAAACATAACCTCAACGCTGCGCCCGACTGATTCACCTCCATCATACCGTTAATGCATTAAAATGCTCCGAAGATAATGAAACGAAAATAAACACAGGGAGCTTCTCCGCCATGTTGAGAACAATTCCCGTGCTTGCCACAACAACAACAATGAAAAACAAAAGAACAGCATCCTAAATCATCATCAGCTGTTAGAAGAAAAAAAATTGTACAGTAAGCCATTGTCTTCCCCACATTACGTGTCCCGGCTGAGATGTGTATGTGTGTGCGCGTGTGTGAATGGATTCTCCATTCTCTTCCAGCCAGGTCCATAACCGTATTCCATTGTAGCACCATTCATTCTTTTTTAACCATCACCTCATCCGCTTAAAAAACAATTGAAAGGATAAATGGCTCAAGATGAGACTTTAAACTAAAAAATTGTGGGCCAGAACATCATCTACCTAACTTCCTTAAAATGTTCTCATGGGACCGCGAATCAAAGTTTCATTAGCAAATACTTCGGTAATCTGCAAGGAGATCTGAATGCGTGGTTAACGTTGCGGCCGCAGTTTTTTCTCCTTTTTAGTGGTGTTAAACGCCGATTCTTACTGCAGATAGCACCCAGGCTTTGGAGACTCGTGGTTCATGAAATGAAATTATAATTGGGGAAGGAAATTTGGGAAGGAAACCTTTCAGTTCTAAATCGAGGGTACATGCACGGCATTTGCCGGCTACGAGGACTGAGGAAAACCTGTCAAAAATCTCAATCAGTCCTGTGGGATTTGAACCGCGGACTTTCCGTTCACGAGTATCTTGCCTAAACGACTTCGACTACCCGTGTCCATATTACGACATAAAGACAGCGCTAGCATTAAATCTTAAAGCATGCCTGGATTTAAAAAATGATAGCAGATTGATAATATAAATAATAGCATAGAAAGTGTTAAACATGTTATCAGGCATAGAAATTCTTAAGCACTTGGCTTCAAGTTATACACTCAAACCATATGCTAATACAAAAAATGTTAACAACGGCAGCCAAGCGCCACTGACGCCAGGTAAACATTAAGTTTGGTGAGTGCTATCTGCAAACAACACACTGTGCGGGGATGGGGGTGGTTTGTTACCTGAGAGTCCCTGCCTAAAAGTCCAGCAACAGTTCAACTTTAAATTCTTTTGTCCTGGATGTAATGCTTAGAAATTATTATAAACTTAACTTAAGCTTATAGGACAATTTCACTGGCGTTATCTCGTTAAGTGGTTGTGCTTTTTTCTCCCCTGATTCTTGTTTTCGTTATTCGTTTTATTTCCCTTTTTACCTTATCTAGCACCCACTTATAGTAGACAGAGGAAATATTGCATACCACCCAAAAATACGATATCGAGATTACACCGAAAATGCATGTTTTGAGGCCCCTGAATAAAAAATATCGTCTTTAAACAAAAATTATATAAATGCCAAATACCAAACTTGGTATTCAGATTCAGCTTATCTCAAGGATAGGACACGAAGATTTTCAGGAAAATATTCTCCCATCACAAGTTACGATTTGCGAGGAAGACATTTATTTTTTATTATCCTAACGATTTAGATTAAAATATGATATATTTAACGTATTTGTAATGAAATGTAACATGAATTTTCTCTGAATCGCCTGCAAAGTCCTCTTCATTCTGATTGAACTTTGCGTACTTTTGTGGTACCCCATAAGAGATAGACAAAAATTACGAAACACAAATTTAGATCCCGTTAAAAAAACAAATATAAAAGAAAAGTTTGTTGTGTTTACTATTTCCGAAAAATTCATTGTTGTTGGTTTGAATTTTCAAATACTTTATATGCATTACCTCAAGTGTCAGGTCGCCATTCCTTTGTTTGTCCGGATCATGTAAAGAGTTTGATTTCAAAGCCACCATATAGTATCGGCTTTTTAAATGTTTTACTATCGTTTCAACCTCCTGCATTTCTCTTCTACCTTTTCTACAAACGTTTATCTCGATTAATAATGAAAAAAGAAGAATAGGTTTAATAAGAATAGTTTGTAAAAGAGTGGGTACACAAAAGCATGTGAATGTAACACATTTTGGTTATTTATTTTATTCATTTTCAGTATAAACACAAACCTATTCATTCTCACATTCATACTTCTGACTTTGCGGAGAGTAGCGAAGAAAATGTGTCTCGCCCCTACCGGGAATCAAACCTTGGATCTCTGGATTGAGAAGCCAAAACACCGACCAATCGACCACAGAGGAATCTTCTGATGTCAGGGTATTATTTAAAACTATGAGGTTGTAACATTTAACATTACTATTGGTGGAACGAGTTGACATAGGATCAGGGATAATGAATTCTTAATAGTACAGCTTCAAATAAAATGTAGTTCGCTATTATATATTTTTTTCAGTAAAATTCCGCTAAAGAACGGTTATTATTTTTCATACAGAATGCATATTTCGAGTAATCCCATTATTCCCCTACTTCTTAATGTATGAATGTACCACTTTGAATACGAAAAAGGCTATTTTAGTTAGAAAGTTTCAGGTTTCAGGTCCAAATATTTTGCCAACTGCGTTAAGTCAAGACTGCTTTCGAATGTCTATTTTGAACCGAGGTGTAAGCAAGGAACTTACGGTAGAGAAACCATTACCATTCAAAAACTCTTTTCTTAGACCATTAAATAAACTCGTGAAGGTAACGGTTTTGAAAACCGCCCCTCTTCCCCCCTTTGCGTGTAGGGAATGAGACATGCTGCGCGCGCACGCACCAAAACGGAAGCTAGAAAAGGACCGAAGAGATGGGGAGGGGAGAGACGAGATGTGCATATGGATGGATGGAAATGAAATGGAAGGAGATGTAAAGAAAAATCATGTCGAGAATTAATAATCAAGGTCTAGGGTCCGAGGTTTGTGTAGGACTGTCTTGCCGAACAGAGCGGTGACAAAGTTGCTTTCATGTTGGCACAGTATATGAAGTTGTACTAGTGACACATTTTAGCTTTTTATAAAAATGTCTGGTTTGGGAAATTGTATACATGTCCACGATTCTTGAGTTGTGCTGCTATATCACTTTATATTTTTATTTTCCACTTATAAAAATGCGCAAATAAGTTCTAATCAGATAAAAACAACAGTAAGTTATGATTTTATATGTTTTTGCGATTCTTTTAGCGTTATTGTTTTAAATGCCGAGATCCTCTGTTCCTCCTCCTCCTCATTCTCCTTTGAGATAAAGTTTAAAGCCCGTTCTTACTGCACACGGCACCATAGGCGGTGGGCAGTGAGATAATTGAAATGAAACGATAATTTGGAAAGTAAATTTGCGAAGGAAACTTGGGGAAAACCTCCGTCGGAGAGGGCGGTCTTGACGGTATTTAAACCGCGAACATCTAATTCGCGAGACCGTGATGATTAATGGCCACAGACATCTGTATCGATTCCTCCTTCACCCCTCATTCACTTCCACTCTCGCCCTCACCTACACTCTACTGCTCTCTCTGCAACTTATATATAATGTTATGTTTTGAAAAACGGCGGTAAAATAGCTGTTTCTTATCAGTTAATAAAACTAAAGCACAAAGAAATTCAATACAAATACATTATTAAAGGTGCTAATAAAACTGAAGTTAAAATATATTCATATTTATTGAGTCGAATTGTTGACACAAATTGACGCGACTGAAGCTGTGTTAACAAGTCGACTCAAGATATATGAATGCACAAATAAATGGTTTAGCAGTATACAAACTCGTGTCTCTCCCTTATGCTTTCAATGGGGTCAGAACTATACTTACCTGTTTAATACAGTAACGAAAAAACTATCAGAACTCGTGGTATTACTGAAGAAAATCTTTGTCGCATTCTTGGGAGGCTGAACTTAAATATCAAATAATTTACCTACCCGTTAAAAAAGAAGAGGAAAACTTAAGGTAATTGACAGGAAGGTAATAAATATTATGCTGTTTCCTTTTATCCTAAATGATAATAGATGCTGCACATATTCTACCTGATTAGCAAGTAGGAACTATTAAATGAAGTTATTCTCAAGGACTGTCTGTCAGCGCCTACCAAATTATTCGACCAAGTGTAGGAAGGAAACATAAAGCAGAGAGTAAGGATGTGCAAGGTACCATGACAACTCCTAATTACTACCTACCTCTTCTCCCTCCCGCACAACATACAAAACTCCTGGCTTCCTTTCTCTTTGGAGCTCCCAGACATTTCGCATGCATGCATGTTGTAAAATTTACACGGACCGCTGCCGCAATGGAGTTATAATACACATCGTTCACCAGAAGACGTGTCAATGCTATTTTCCTGCCCAGTACTCCTGTGGTTATCAATATGCTGTAGCAGCCGATGCAGGAGAAATTTGCACTGGAGTGGGTTAATTGTGTCATTCATTCAAAGAAGTGCATCTTACAAATAGTACGAGGGGCGTTCTAGAAGTTCTCGGCCTGGCCAAAATACAAGTTTTTTTTTTTTCAACACACTCGCCTCAAAATCAATACATTTATTCCAACACTGTCCAAGCTTTTTAATACTCTCAGTAAATAAGATTTTTCCTACTCTGAAGAATAAATGTTTTTACATCTCATTTGATGGAAACCTTCGTCTAATCGGGTATTTCTGCAGATTTCAGAACAAAAAGTAATCGCTGGGAACCAAGTCCGGCAAATATGGTGGATGTTGAAGCACTTGCAAGCGAAGTTCATGCAGTTTTTTCAGGAAAAATCGTGATGAACCTTTCCGCAAGGTATAACGTTTAGTCTGTAAATCATCCTTCAACTCCAGTACTAAAGCATAATACTCTCGTGATAGTTCTGCCCTTCTGGAAGCAATCGATGAGAACCAGGCTAGTAGAATCCCAGGGAAACGTTGCCATGACTTTTACTGTAGATGAAACCGTTTTTGTTTCCTTTCGTCCACCTTCTCCTGTTGCCAACCCAGTATTTGGGCTGCTCCTTCGTCTCTGGCGTGTAGTGATGAATTCATGTTTCTTCTGCTGTTATGAAACGCCGGAGAAACTCCCTGGAACAAATCCATACACCCTCGAGAAATTTTCAGTTGAGTGCGTTTTCTTGGTCCATTGTTAAACAGCGCGGCACCCATTGAGTAGAAAGCTTTCTCATATCCAAAACGTTGTGTAAAATGCAGCGGACACGGCCTATCGAGGTCTTTGCAAGATCAGCCAACTCGCTATCTTCAGTGGGTGATAATTAAGTACGGACGGCATTGTCAATTTTTGTTACAAATTCGTCAGCGTAACGGTTTTGGGACGCCTTGAGCACTATCATCTTGAGTGGATATATGCATTCGTTAATAGTCGAAAACGAGGGGGAAAAGCATTTACTGTCGAATCTAACTACGTTTGTATTTTTTTTAGAGTTAAACCTTTCAAAACGAAGGCGTTTTATCACAGCTCGTATTTCAGCTTTATCTATTTTGCAGAAGATGTTAACACTAGTTTGTTTACTTGATCGTTACAAACAAATAACTACACTTACGCGTCTTAAACTTCACAGCATGTCATGTAAAGGATAATGGTTAACGAGTATCGAGTAAGCTGGCGAACTTCACGACATCTCTGTGTTAGGACAAGAGCTTTTATATATTATAATACATGCATTTTATTTTGTGACATTTTACAAAAGCTGCATAAGAGTTTTGTATTCTTTCGATGAAAGTATTCCTACCACAATGTGTTTTTACTTTCTCTGCCACTTGCCTATAGAAGTAGAGAAAATTATATTCCATCCAAAACTTCGATGTTTATATTTCACTGGAAATGCATATTTGGAGATACCATGAATAAAACATTTTCAGAAAAATGTCTAAACGTTTTTATTAAAATGTGAGTACGATATTTGACTTACTAATAAAATGTATGTATTGAATTTTCTGCAAATAGATTGTGAAATCCGCTTCAGCATGAATAAATGGTGTATGCTTTTGAATAACTTGTAAGCCACAAGAGACAAAGGCTGACTACACAGAAAATGTAGCTCTCGTTAAAACACTAATTTCAGTCAAATACAGTTTTTGTGACATTAACCGTTTCCGAAATATGAATTCTTCTTGTTTTTAATTTTATAATCCTTAATTTTTTTAAATGTTAATCATTTTTGTTTTGTTTTTTGCAATGTAATGCAAAATGTGGGGAATTTCAAAACCAACAAATGACGATAGCGCTTGTAAGATTTGGCTAACACTTCAGCCTCCTCTGTACCCCTCATGCGTACAAAAAATGTACAATGAAAACATTTCTGCAAATGTTTATCACGATTAACACGATTTAAAGAGATAATCTTTTGTAAATACAGTTTGTAAAAGATATATAAAAATAAATTATAGTGGGTAGAAAAACTTTTTGTGTTTTCGTAATAATTCATGTTGTAAGTTTACACCTTTCCATAGTTTGAGTCGTTTTCCAATGGTAATGCTTGAAAGTTTGCGATTCCCCCCCTACTTTCCCTTGCCAGACCACATCTTAAAATAAAGGCATATTCCTTAATTTGAAATCCTTCCTAAGCCAAAATATATCGCGAGTAACATAATGTGGATAGAAGAATAATTTTATATTAATGCTATAATACATAACGTATATATGTGAATTCGTCTTGGTAGAGGAACTCATATGAATGTATTGCCTCAGAATTTTTTCCACATAAGATAAGCACTTGTAATATAAATGACTGTCATTCCTGCTTCTTGGATATAAACATGGAGGAATAGAGCTAAATAAGTTCTTAATTTGTAACCATTCCTAGGCAAACGTTTTATCCTAATTAATATTAAGCATAGGTAATGTGACACATAAGGAAAACTACATCACATGGGAAGGGAAAATGTTTTCTTATCTAAGGAGAAAAGACGCAGAATGAAATGCCTTTCTTCTCTAAGAAATACCTACTCTTTTTAAAGCATCTCGTGTCCTTAGAGGTCAACAAACCCGGGCAACTATGTACTTTAAATCACGAAATGTGTCCGAGAACAATAGTCCAGCACAGATTAGATATATGCTCTAAGTACACTTCCTTTATTTACAATATTTTCTTTCCGAGATTTCTTATGTTTGTATAGCATTTCCTACTATTTATTCTGTTAATTTCTAGCGAACACTAAACATACACTAATAATCAGGACAGCTATGAGGGAAAATTTGATACACACAATTACATGGTCGTCTGCTGCGGTCTAGTGGTTACCATACTAGCCTCTGGTTCCCGAGGTCGCGGATTCAAAACCGTTGGAGGCGATGGAGTTCTTCGAAAGGGAAGTAAAACCATCAATCCTGTGTAGTACACGTAAAAGAACCCCGTATCCTGAAATAAAAGCAAATCTGCCGTCCATTTCATTCCCGCAACGTCCTGCTTCTCTCCCTTGGCGTTATGTGAGTGTGTATATCTGTCTATGAACAGCATAACGTCGGATAAAAACTAAAGTTGGTATTTAAATTCTTCCAAGGATACGATACGACGATTTTCAAAAAAATCCTCCATCCCGAACCACCGCTTACATGGAAATTTTTGTAAACTTTTATTTACTTATAAACGGCTATAATAATAACTTTTATTAAAATATCATATCTTTGAACATACATGAAACATAAAGTATGTATACCTTGAATTTTGTATGAATAATCTGTCAAGTCGCTTTCATGTGGTTGAATTGTGTATAAATGGGAAATCATAAGAAATAGACTAAAATTTACTATAGGAAAGATCCAACAATTATAATACGCAATTTCTGGAAAATTGGTCGCCCACACTAAATGCATTGATTACATGCGAACTAACTGAATTGTTACGGCATCCATAATACTTCAGCGATTCACTATGATCTTACTCGGCGGCGCAGCTCCCCTATCGCCCATATCTTTTAACACCTTCAAAGCAGCAGTCCAAGATGGCAGAAATAACAGGTGCGATACTGATTTAGAAAGTCTAGCACTGCCGGAAATTGACACACAGGCTTTGAATATTTACAACAGTTTATTGCCGCAGAAATCAAGGAAGTAATATTCTAATAAATTGAGTTCATTTCCTTTGCTTAATTATGCATTACTTTCACGTTACCTGCAACAAATCAATAAATAGGACGTGAACTCAACAGTGCTGCCATCTGTTGCAGTACTCGCAAACAGCTCAAGGTTCTGGCATCAGTGCTACCATCCGTTCAGCATTTAATTGTATACAAATAACAAGGTAAGGTCTTTTTGGAATAATTCAAAATCTTGAAATTATAGTATGGTCGACGAAAAACACTCGCATACAATTTGACTATAATGGTAATTAAGGCGCTCGTGTGAAAATTATGGAACTCGTCTTAATTATTACCATTATAGTCTTGGTGTATAATATACTATTTTTTTCGTAGCGTTAACCGTTTTTTAAATATTGTATATGGCAAGTTTACACACTTCCCAAATGTGAGTGCGTCATCTAACGGACATGCTTGAAAGTTTGCGATTTTGTTTGCTTCTTTTTACTTTCCATCGCAAGAGCTTATCACGAATAAACGTTTTATGTTATTTCCGCATGTTTTATGCAATCAAGTCCATTTAAACCATTCTTAGACAGAAATACAGGGAGGCCCGAAAATAGATACATAGTGAAGATGATCGGATGATATTTTCTTTACAAATATTAGACATTTTGTAGTTGCAGAGTCACTGATTATTGCAAAATCTGGAAAATAGATTCTGTGGTTACTAAAAAAATGGAATTCCGAAAAATGTCAAAATTTACCAGGCGATTTAACATAAAACATAAATTACAGTCAAGAGAAAGGAAAGTGATTCTAAAGTGGTACTGGAATGTAGAAAGTATGGCTGATAATAAAAAGTTATATTCCCACATCATCACAATTTATTCTCAGAGACAAATTTAATTCGGCACTATGGCCGTCCAGTTCACTTGGTTGACACGAAAGGATTCCTTTTGAGGTATTTGAGAGGATACCCTCAACAGTGAATTAAAAGTTCATGCAAGACATATTTAATATCTTTGAATATTTGTCTCTTGATGTATACCAGTGGGTCCGGATAGGTTTCAATTCTGGCAGACATTTGAAGTAGTTAAAGCAGTATCGATAAACATATTAAAGGGAACGGCTAAAACTACTGACCAATACTTGTATATTTATTTTTGGGCCACTCTATAGATTGAGTAATATAATATGGATATATTATATGACGTGTAATAGATATATATGAATTTTGTTATGGTTAGAGAAAGTGTTGTAAATGAATCATGTCAGATTTTTCGGTTTTGCTGATTTGTCAGGTACAGAAAACACCCACAGCTTTTTGCCAACCTTCATTTTTTATTCACTCTCTCTCTCTCTCTCTCTCTTTAATTTATGGACGCTCTTTAACTGCTGTGGTCCTTAGCGTCCAATTCTATACTGGTCGTGAAAGACCAGAAATTTTGCTCAGAGGCCTCTTATCAGACTTGAGGTTCTTTTGCGTGCCGTAGATCTACGACACGGGACCACCGGCTTTACTTCCCTTCCGAAGGAAGCCATGCTAAGGATTTTCACGCCCGAAAAAAAATCCATCGCCCTCCGCCGGGTTTGAACCCGCGACCTCGGGAATAAGAGGTTAGCATGTTAACCGCTACACCACGGAGGACGCTTTACTCTCTCTCTGCTACATGCCTATAATAATTAGAAGTATTGCATTCCATTAAACAAATTCGATACCTAGATTTCACGGAAATACGCGTTTTGAAATTCCCGGAATAAGAAAAGAGAATTTTTAGGGGAAGAAAAGCGACCCATATATGCTCATGGGCGTGTCCGTGTGTCTGTGAAAAGCATAATTGAAAAGCGAAAACTATTAAATATCAAGCTTGGTATTTAGTTCAGTAGCTACCAAGAATGCGTGTTTTGCATTGAAAATTTGCCGATTTTTATTTTCTCAAACATTATTTTTAACGATTTTGATTAAAATACCATTCATAGATATTTGCATGAAATTATATTTATATCCTGAATTTTCTGGGAATAGCCTGTGAAGTCGATATTCTGAATGACTTTCATATAATTGGTAAACGTGAAAGAAATCTTAGAAGAAAACATTGTTGACCTCGTTAAGGTACGCAGTATATGTCAAATAAAATTTGCTGCGAATTTAACCATTTCAGAAATATCCTTGTTATTTGGAATTTAATACTTGTACTTATTAAAACGTGGATGCGGAAGCTTCACAGGAATACGTGTTTTGAGACTCCCTGAAATAAAAAATAGAACTTTTAGAAAAAAAATCCATGTATGCACCTGGGCGTGTCCGTGTCTCTGTGAAAAGCATAACTCAAAAAAGAAAAGTCGGTTAAATACCAAACTTGGTATTTGAAATTTGCAAGGAAAATTTTTGATTTTCTTAAAAATGACTCTTAGAAATTTTGATTAAAATACATGTTTAAGATATTTGTATGACAGATTAGATGTATCTTGAATTATCTGGGAATAGCCTGTGAAGTCATTTTCATTCTGAAGACTATTGTATAACTGGAAAATGTGAAAGAAATCTTTTCAAAAAAAGAATCCAGATCTCCTTAAAGTACACAATTTATGTCAAATAAAATTTGTTCTACATTTAACTATTTCAGAGGTATTCCTTTTGTAATTTGGAATTTCAAATACTTATACTTTTCTCAACTGGTAAGTAATTTTTTTTTCTTTTCTTTTCCCTTTTTTCCCCTCGTGGTCATGCAATGCAAAGAGCATGGAATTTTAAAGCCATCACATTACGAGACGCTCTTTAAAACACTGACTGTCGCTTTACCTACTGTATCGTACAACGAAGCGTCTAACTATGAATTGAAAGTTACGAGGGGCACTATTTATATTTTGAGCCTAATAATTAAAACAAAGTAATTTCTGATTGAAAACTGCTTTATTGTTTTTCAAAATATTCTTCTTTATGATCATCACACTTTTGCCTCCGTTTGAACAATTTGTCAAAGCATTTATTCCAGTCTTCATGAGACACCTCCAAAACATGGTTTTTGAAGGCATTAACAGCTTCTTCAGCCAACGAAAATCGTTGTCCACGCAATTTTTTGTTGATGTTCGGGAACAAAAAGAAGTCATTGGGTGCCAAATCAGGATTGTATGGCGGATGACCCATTAATTCGATTTTTTGAGCCTTCAAATACTCTGTTGTTAGACGAGATGTATGTGCGCTCGCTTTGTCTTGATGAAGAACGATCCTACGGTTCTTGTTGGTTCTCCTTACTTCACCGAAGACTTCCGGCAAGCAATTGGTTGTGTACCATTCGGCATTGACCGGTTTACGTTCCTCTAAAGGCAGTGTTGCCATATGACCAGTTTTGCTGAAAAAGCAGGCGACCATTTGCTTCGCAGCGCTTCAAGTGCGAACAACTTTTGTTTGATTTGCTTCATCTTGAAACACCCATACAGTCGACTGCTGTTTACGTTCCGGCTCATACGCATAGATCCATGATTCGTCACCTGTTACAATCTTATATACGTGTTTTGAGGCACCGCCATTGTATTTCTTGAGCATTTTTGTACACCAATCGACACGAGCATCTTTTTGAGATTGCGTCAAATTATGTGGGACCCAACGAGAGCAAACATTTTTCACGGATAAATAATCATGCAATATTTTATATATGCTGGTGGAAATAATGCCTAGGGTTTCCTCAATCTCACAATATGTCGCATGGCGATCTTTCATTATTAAATTTTGCACAGCATCAATGTTTTCTGACATAACAACTGATTTTGGACGACCTTCACGAACTTCATCATTGAGCGAACAGTGGCCACGATTAAATTCGTTATACCAGCGTTTCACAGTGACAAAGGATGGAGCTTCGTCGCCAAATGTAGAAGTTAGTTGATCGATGCACTCTTGTCTTGATAATCCACGTCGAAAGTCATAATAAATCATTGCACGAACATTTTCACGAGCTAATTCCATGTTTTTGTTGACACACAATTTTCAACTTAGTGTAAACAAAACAAATGACGCTCTATTGACAAAATGTTTGAGTAGATTATGGTCAAAAATGTCAAACTTTCCATTGGAAACGACAGATGGCACCTACAACATTTAGGGTTGCCAAGGTTCAAAATATAAATAGTGCCCCTCGTATCTGGATTAAAAAGAAGTGTAGAGAATACTAAGCTTTTGTAAGAATAGTTTGTAGAGGAATAAGCAGAGAAAATCATGTGAATACAACACATTTTTAATTGGTGTCCTGTAAACGTGCTGTTTTCCAATTAACTCTGGCTTGCAGATCTTTGGAGTAGTTTAAATTTGTTTTATCAGGTTGCAATAGTTATGCGAAGCTTGATGCAGAATGAGAGGTTTTCGGCTACTTCAAAGGTGACATGTGGTATGATGTAAAATCTCTTTCACGCCTCTAGTGCTTGTAAACTCTTACCGTATCCGAGACAGTTTTAACTTCGCCGTCTAGAACTCATGGTCATGTTACTGCATTCTCCACGCATCTTGACGAATCTGTGTAAAAGTTAGGTTTTTATAAGCACCGGAAGACGTTTATAGCGTCTGTCTGCTGAATGTAGTTCAGACTTAATCATAAAGATACACATTAAGAATGTTCAGTAATGTGGAGTAATAAAACACATGTTCTTATGTTTGCGCGGAATTTGTGTAAAGAACTCACAGTATTAATTCAGGACAAGTTGATAGTGATACGAGGGCAGTCTCAGAAGTACCTACCCGACATATATATATATATATATATATATATATATATAGCGGTTGTTGTTTCAAAACAAATGACTATAGTAGAAAGTACGAACTTTATAAATCTTAAGTTTGAAGTTTGACAATGCTACATTGTTTAGTAATTGTTTGGCAGTCATCAATAGTGAACGCTCTCAGCGAATTTGTAAACATTGATAAAACTGGTCATCGTTATGTGATACAATACTTTCATTTGAAAGGTCTTAGTACGACTAATATTAAGGCTGAGCTAGATTCTACTCTGGGAGAGCCTGCTCCTTCGTTTACAACAGTAAAATATTGGACAGCAGAGTTTAAGCGAGGCCGTATGAGTTGTGAAGAAAATCCACAAAATGGTATTGCATGACCGATTGGTTTACTTACAATTGTACAAAAACAGCGTCGTGAGGATGTTTCATTCGAGTGCTTGGCAATGTTTCGCTGCAATAAAGCCGAATTTTTGCGTCGATTCATAACCATGGATGAAACATGGGTCCATCACTACGCACCTGAGACGAAGGAACAGTCAAAACAGTGGATTCAAAGGGGAGAATCGGCTCCAAAGAAGGCGAAGATAGTTACACCTGTAGGCAAGGTCATGGCGTCAGTTTTTTGGGATGCGCGTGGGATAATTTTCATTGATTATCTTCAAAAAGGAAAGGCAATCAATGGTGAATATTATGCGAACTTATTGCAGCGTTTGAATGATGAAATCAAGCAAAAACGGCCGCATTTAGCGAAAAAGAAAGTTTTGTTTCATCAAGACAGTGCACCAGTTCACATATCCATTATCGTCATGGCCAAAATCAATCAGTTAAAGTTCGAATTGCTTCCTCATGCACCCTATTCGCCAGATTTATCTCCCTCTGGTTATTTTCTGTTTCCAAAGTTGAAGAAATGGCTTGGTTGTAAAAGATTTACCAACAATGAAACGGTGGGGTCTTGCTGATGGCTACTTTGAAGAACTCGAGGTTCTCGCTATAAGCAGGATATAGAAGCGATTGAACATCACTGGGAAAGGAGACTATATAAAGAAATAAAGATGTTTTGTCCCAAATTTTTTGTTTTTTCTTTGTTAGGTCGGGTACTTCTGGAACAGCCCTCGTATATCGAATTTTAAAAAATATATTTATGTATACTCATTACAAATATATATTATATATTGTAGCATTCATATGCAAAGACATTCTTACATCCACATTATGGTATTTACGGTACATTTGCATTACTCCTCACCATCCTTTCACATCTTTCTCATTATTTTCAGCCTATAAAACTATATTACTGGATGCAAAGCAAAGGATAATTGGCAACAGCAAATAACAGATTCTTACATCCGATTGCCACAAGGTTATCCTTGCGGGTGTTATTTAAATTCAGGAAACAACAATTACATTGAATCTTAGCATTTACAAAAATATAATATATCTCCTCTTACTCAATAATTTTATTGCAAAATGTATGTCACTTTTTGTTCATTCAAAGCAATGGCGGGGTAAGCCAGACAGTTGAAAAGGTAACCCCAAAAGTAACTGGAAGAAATACACACCCAACATTTTAGAAATAATTTTAAAAAAACACTTAAATGCAGTATTCGGGAAACTCTATATAGCAATATCCCACTCGAGATTCAGTAACCCCAAATAACTTCCGGTCATAAAAATACAATTAAAAATACAACTTAAATAAGAGTAAAATTTATGAAAACAAGCCATAAGATTCAAGGGACGGTGATAGAGGCCGGTGCAATATATACGAGCACACTTATACATTACAGAAACATGACAATATAGTTACCACCATGCAATACGCAATGCAGACAGAACCAGGCTCTCTCCAGGGGAGAATAGCAAACGCCACGAGCTAACCCCGGCTGAGTCCTCCGATCGTTAACAACTACATACCACACCGTGAATGGAAGCGCCACAGAGGTACAAGAAGTAATTAGAACTATCTCAAATGATACTACTGGTTTAAAAAAAATATCGGCACATATTTTTGGTTATAAATGATTTCAAGCTAAGCGTGCGTGCTTAGTCACATAAATCGTGCGGAAACGGAGTTCAAATGTTATATCAGAAGCAAGGAATAAACTCAGAAGTCGTAATTCTTGCCAAGGAAAATAAAATGAAGTATCGCGAAACTTTCAAACGCCACATCAGAGAGTAAATGAACAAATGAAATATTTCGAAAACGGCAACACTAAGAAGTATAGTACACAGTACTGCCATAACCTCTGTCAGTACTTTCAATGTATATAACTAATAAATAGAACTAAACGCAGTAGTGGTTTGCAACCAATGTCCTACGGCTCATCGCTGCTGCCGACTGGCCTAATGGAAGTCCGCACCTCAATCCAATGGATTACTCTCTGTGGCAGAAGCTCGAGGCAATAGCATGTCAAAAACGGCACCGCAATATTGAGATGTTAAAAAATCAATCACGTCAACTGTCAAGAAAATTCCACTGGACACGATTCGTGCAGCTATTGATAAATGGCCTCAACGTCTTCGCCGCTGTGCTGCTGCACATGATGATCATTTCGAATAGGAGTAAGTTCGTTCTGTAGCATTTTTTGTGTTCTTTCAGAATATATTTATGTTAATGGGTTTACATAGTTTTATTTAGTAGCTATATGCATTTAAAGTACACAGAACTTACGGCAGACTGTGTATATATAGAACAACATTATGTACTTTAATAAGCTCTACATTTTTCCTACAGTGAGCTTTTGTTGATGTTTTATGGTTTCCCAATTATACAAATGCATACAAAAATTCAATCAAAAGGAAGATGACTTCTCAGGCTATTTACAGACAAATTCAAAGTATATATTTTATTATCTTGTCAATGTCTCAAGCAGCTTTTTTAACTAAAAATATCAATATGTAAAGTGTAGTTTAAATGGGAAGAGTTTCGTGAATCCTTGTTTTGTATCCTTGAAAGATATGGAACAGGAACTTCATTCGATGACATTTTGCCCAATGGAATTATTCCCTCAGCCAACAGCTGCTTGCCTTTATAGTCGATGGTTACAAATTAACCCAATAGACATGGATCGGAGTACGCCGTTGACATATTTTTGCTTTCTCCAGCACATACTTATAGTAGGTAGAGGAGGTATTGCATTTCATCGAAGAATTCCATATTGATTTTTCACTGGGAATACCCGTTTAGAGGTCTCTTGAATAAAAATATGTTTAGAAAAAGGTTCGCGAGTCTGTCTGTGAACAGCATAACTCCAAAACTGAAGTCGATTAATTACCAATCTTGGTATTTAAATTCAGCATCTTCTAAGGATGCGACACAAAGATTCCCAAGAAAATCTCCCAAACCAAATTATTTAAAAAAAATTTATTGTGGTTTTCTGAAATACGGCTATAACGATTTTGATTAAAATAATATCTGTTTAAGATGTTTACATGACTAATAAAATGTATATCTTGAATTTTCTGACAATAGCCTGCCTAAGCTCTTTTCATTCGGAATGACTTATGTATACTTTGTGAACTACATTTTATTTTAAACAAGAAGCGACTTGTGACTTACTGGAGGGGCATGTTTCCTATCCGCTGCTGCTCTAGCCGGTAGGGTTCTTTCCCCCTTACATTGTAGAACTGCTGCTTGCTAGCTTTCTAATACAACCGGCAACATGTACTCCCACTTCCTCTGCTAGAGTTAACCTTCACAGGTTGCTTCTTGTTTAAATGCAATTACATAAGGGATAGACAAGAGTTTGCGGCACAAAATCTGCTGCAGATATTTAAAATTTTATTTCAAATAGTTTTTTGTGGCCTCAGCCAGTTTCGAAATATTTATTATTGGTTAGAATTTTCCAATACTTTTTTTCATTTTCTGAAGCGCTGTAACCACTCAGTTGTTTTTCGCAATGTCTAGAAAGAGTATGCAATTTCAAAGCCAGCATATAGCGACCCCTTTGGATTTGACTGTCATTTCAGCCTCCTGCGAGTATTACTCGGCCACGATATGAATGCGCGTGGTGGGAAGAGGAACTAATCGGTTACAAAACAAGTGGTTGGGGCATCGGAAGGACAGTCAGATAAAGAAAACATTCGCAGTTCCGAGTTGCATTTGTTAGCGAGGCTAAGGCCTGCACATGTAGAACTGTTTTCATTGTGCGACTGTACATTTCCCATCGCCTTGCCTCTCACTCCCCTCTGATCCCTAGCCTTGATTGTCAACAAAACAGTGGCATCCTCCATCAAGCGCATTCATATCGTAGCCGACTAGTACCTACAACGAAATGTATAATGAAACTATTTCTGTAAATGCATGTCTGGATTAACATGAGGTAGATAGAAAAATGAGCTTTTTGTAAGAATAGCTTGTGGAAGAAATATAGAAATACAACATATTAGCTAGAGAAGTCATGGGAATGTAACACATAATATTCTTTGCCCTTCTCAAGCGTCCAGTACGTTACCTTGCTTTGAGGGCAGAATGAAACCTGGCAACAGTCCACTCCACAGAGACAAACGGTGTTTGAAACATAGACGTTAATGTAATAAGCGCGGCGATAATGTTGTAAGATTGGAAATAAGCTCAGATGGGATATTACAACACAATCCTGTAAGCGCTCCAGCGCATAGCCAATAACTAGCTCTAAAAGGCATGTCATTTATATGCAGTGAAACCCATTTTCGTAGCACAGCACCAAAAAGCAACGAAGCAACCGTTGCCAAGCAGAATCAGTAACGCAATGAGAATTGTTCGCACGGATGTACTTTCATCTTCAACCTACGTAACTCAAGATAAAGAAAGGTGCCGACTTCGCTGTCCAGCACTCGAACACACACAACTAAAACTGCCTTCAATGAAACTCAAGAACAGAGCTACCGAGTTCAAGTTGTAGGTTTCGTACCACCATGCACTCTTTTCAGTGCTCCTGACTGTACACTCGAGAATTTGTTTACTTTATTGCCACAGTTCGTGAGGTTTAAGTTGAAACATGTCCATTTTGACGCTACTTGACCGATCTAAGAGGGGGGGTTCAGCTAATAACGGTTCGAGTGTTGAGTCATTCTCACCGCCTAGTCTCTTAGTACCAGCTGAGTGTTGTTGCCAGTTGCACTTTTGGATTGGATTGGATTGCATTGCATTGTGCGAGTTCACTAGCAGCCACAAAAGCTTGTGAACATAGAACATGTCAAGGACATGTACGAAAATTACATATAAACATAAATATTAGACAGAATATAGAAAATTTAAAATAAAATAAAGACATACCATATGCGTGTCTAGGAAATGTACAACATAGATATATACATAAATATTACATAGAATACAGGACTTTTAAAATAAAATAAATACATATTATATACAATATGAAACAAAGCAGGTGTAGTTTTGTGCAAAATCGAATATCTCCCTACCGTTATAAGCCTAATATATTTATAGACAAGAACGGTTATTTTAACTTTCACTAGGCTTGTACGTTTTGTTCGTCTCATCATTTTGTTCTATTTGAGTTGTAATGCATAGTATTTACTGTCAGTTCTTAATATACATACATTTAAATAGCTTCATTAATTCTAGAGCAGGCATCAAATGTAATTGGCAATTGTCATTAATATTTACTAATATTACTTACAGAGCTATATATGTATTATCATCAGGATAATTTGTCATTCGGATAATCTTGTATAGAATAATATGCTTTTGATTATAGGTATTCTTTAACAGCAGTTTTAAAGACATTGAAATTGTCAACTTTTCCCTTAAGATCACTAGGGAGAGCATTAAATAGTTTTATGGTCTCATAATATACACCTTTCTGGAAGCAAGGAAGCTTTGCACTGGGATGATGGATGTTACCCTTTTGTCTAGTCTTTATCTCGTGGAGTTCCATGTTTGTTATAAATGTGGTTCGATTGCATACAAAAAATTTTAAGATTGAAAATATGTACATACATGCAAGGTAGGGTTAATATCTTTAGTCTTCTACAAGAGTGTCTGCTATGGGTGCTGGAAATGATTCTTGTAACCTTCTTTTGCATGAGGAATATTCGTTTACTTTCTACTGAGTTTCCCCAAATGGGGGTGGTGAAATATACAAAATATCCTGATATCTTCGGCGGTCCTTGCTTCGCTGACTTTTGTATTTTACAAGGGTGTTGGTTGTTGTCTTCTAAATTTCATGTTTCAAACTAACCCAGATTTTAAATAGTAAGTTTCAATAGAAAAGGTTTTGAGATTAGGCAGGTAAGGATTACCAGCTGCCATGTAGAATATAATACTATATCTTATTATTTTCCATGTCTCAACTTAAAGCAAATGCACTATAGATAAGTATTACATAGAGTATAAACAATCATAGTTAATTTCTAGCAACGTCTCTGAATGAATGAATGAATGAATCTTGCATTCTAGGGGTGGATTTCTCACAAATAGATTCAAATGGCATACACATATACCATTAGCAGGCAAATATGCCGACGATATGACAAAACATTCTGTGTGGTGTTACATTTAATTAACATTCTCTACAGTTTATAATTTATAAGTGGGCATAAAACTATTAATACTAAAGCTTATTTTTCTATCTTCTTCATTTTAATTGAGATAAACCATTGCAGAAATAGTTATATTACACATTTCGTTATAGATGTAGTGCATTCGTTTTATGCCAACCGCTTATATGCGTATCGGCCAAGACGGCAGTGACCTCGGTATTATGCCACTGCTCAGAAGCGGCGCAGGACATGCCAAGGGTATGTTTATCAGCTGTGAGCTGTCTCAGTCGTTGCTTTGTCTTCGTATTGTGAAGTGTTTTGACAATACGTGTGTGATCTTCTTAGAAATGTTATTCTCTTATTAGTGCACGGAAATGCCTGGCAACAAATTCACGCTTGAACAGCGTATTTTTATGTGCGATAAATACGTGAAAACTGAATCATGTGCACAGTTGTGTAGATAATTTCAGCAGCAATTTTCTGGTTATCCAGTTCCGAGTAGAAACACTCTGAGATATTTGATCAATAAGTTTAGAACAAGGGGATCGCTAAACGTTAAAAAATAAAGTTTCTAGGAACAATTCTCACACCATAGAGGAACATAAGGAATATAAAAGCAGAAATTATGAAAGTTACGCAATAAGAAGGTATACATGTGAATGGTAATTGCATCCGACGGTCAAGAATGTCTTCGCACAGGTTAGTGCTCATTACATGTATGTTGCTAACACTCGTAAGTAACGCGAGAGTTACGGAACGGATAACCCCCCAGTAACACATCCGCACGATCCGCGGCCTTGACATAAAATGAAGGCTCTATACAAAGGGAACAGCGAACGTCATGTGTTTAATAAGTGGACACAGTATACTAGCCTTAAAATTCCATGACTGCTCTTTCCGTGACGTCGCGAGAAACAACTGAAAATCGACAGGACCTTAAAAGAATGCAGTATTGAATAATTCGAACCATTAATAATGGATATCTCAGAAATGACATGCGACAAAAAGGTTATTTGAAATAAAGTGTGTGCTTTAAAGAGATCTAAATTTTTTGTGTAGTACGTTTTCGCCTATCGCCTAACCTTTACCGATTATACAAGATTATACAAACTTCCTTTCGAATGAAGAGTACTTCTAAGCTTTTCACAGAAAATGTAGGTTATACATTTCGTTTGTCATGTAAATATCTTTAATATATGGTATTCTAATCAAAATTGGTAGGTCTATTGAGAAAATCCAACATTTCGAAAAATTTTCCATGTAAAGCATTGGGTTGGGAGAATTTTCTTAAAGATCTCCTTGTTCTACCTTTGGAAGATGCTGAACCTTTATACCAGATTTCGTATTTATGCGACTTTTCGTTTCTTAATTACACTGTTCACAGACACGCGCGCGCGTGGATCTTTTACGTTTATCGCTTAACGTTTACCAGTTATGCAAGATTATACAAAATTTCTTCCGATGAAGTTTACTTTACAGGCTATTCCCAGAAAATTCAAGATATACATTTTATTTGTCATGTAAATATATTTAATATACGGTATTTTAAGTAAAATCATTACAGTCATTTTTTAGAAAATAAAACATTTCAAACAATGTTCCATGTAAAGTGTAGTATTGGGTGGAGGGATGTTCTTTAAAATCTTTGTTTCAGCTTTAGAAGAAGCTGAACTCAAACACCAAGTTTGTTATTTATCCTACTTTTCGTTTCTTGAGTTATGTTGTTCACAGACACACACACACACACACACACACACGCACACACACACACACACACAGACATCTTTTTCTAAAAATTCCTTTTTTTTTATTCAGGGTGGCCACAAAACATGTGTTTCTGTTTAAATTTTGGTATTGAATATTTGGGTGGAATACAGCACCTTCTCTATCTACTAGGTAGGTACGTGGTAGAAAAAGTAGAAATTACTATTATTATTATTATTATTATTATTATTATTATTATTATTATTATTTTATGGAGGGGCTTCAAAACATATTCATTCCGGTGAAATCCTGGTTTCAAATCCTTTGGTGAATACAATACTTCGCGAACTTATTATACGTAGAAGAGAAAGAAAAAATAGCTTTCTTGAGGAAGTCTGTTGCATGTATATGTTTGTTCCATTGTAAATGCTGGTCATTATGACTCCTAAATATTTTGTTTGAGGTGATTCATTTTGCGGGGTTTTTAGTTATTAAGACAAAAATAAATTGAGTTTTATTTATGGACGCGCTTTAACTACTATGGTTCTTAGCGTTCCATTCTATATTGGGCGGAAATTTTGCTCAGAGGTCTCTTTATCAGGCTTGAGGTTCTTTTAAGTGCCGTAAATCTACGACTTTACTTCCCTTTGGAAGAAAGCCATGCTAAGAATTTTTATGCCCAAAAAAAATGCATCGCCCTTTGCCAGGTTTGAACCCGCAACCTAGGGAACTAGAGGCTAACTTGGTATAAATATAGGACTAGAAATAACTGCGGAGGTGGACTTAGTACCTCGACCTACAATATATTTTGTGCCTGAAGCCCCTGACGGGGTGCCTCCGGGAGAGAAGGGTGAGGTGAGAGGAGACAGAGGGCAGCAAGGTCACAGTAGACATGCGTGTTTGTGTGTGTTGTGTGTGTGTGTGTGTGTGTGTTTTTACAAATTAGAACCCTTAAGGATGATGCACATTATGATAAAAATTTAAAGAAACATAAAACGTCTTAAACATTATAAACTAGTTGTAAATATAAGTTTAAGAAAGAAAACAGTGTAATTGTATGATTTCTTGTGTAAATTATTTCTGAATTATGTAAAGTTTAGAAAATAAAAATTAAAGAATACGTTTTACCAGTATTCTTCTTTCACGGTTTTAGGCCGTTTAGCCTGTTCCGGCTCCAAAATCTTGCTCTGTCCTATTTTTTGTTCATCCTGGGTTTCTATATCCTTGGGGTCTGCAGTTATATGTTGCTCGGTGTATCCTATTTAATGATATTCTTTCTAAATGTTGTTTCCAGTTAGTTCTATGTTCTATTATTATTTTATTTAACTCTTCTATTTTTATCTTTTGCCTTATTTCGCTGTTTGGTTTTTTATCCAGTCTTGTGTATCCTGCTATAGGTCTGAGAAATTTAATTTCAGCTGTTTGGATCCTTCTTTTATTTTCTGCTGTCACTGTCCATGTTTCAAACCCATAGGTTACTGTGGGGATGACCATTGCTTTATACAGTTTTATTATTGGACCTTTTCTAATTTATTTTTTAGTGTTCTCTTTATAGTTCCCGTTATGTAATTAAATTTACCTAGCTTTTTATTAATGTCTATTTCAGACCCATATGTTCTTTCATATCCTAGAAAGCTAAATATTGACATTTGTTCTTTGCTTTTATTTTCTATAATTATTTTAGATCGGACCGAGTGAGTACCTTTAAATCCATAACTTTAGTTTTTTTCATTTGAAATTATAATGTATATTTTTGATATTAAATTTAGTTTGTATGTCATCCTTTGAAGTTCCTCTTCACTTTTCGTTATTAATATCTGGTCATTTCGTTGCATCTACTTCCTTCATCCCATACCAGGCATCGGGCTGATCACCCATCCTGGATACTCTGTCTGATCCATGAGTGTCTGCTCCTCGACGGGCCTCTGACCCCAGGCACCCGCTTGTAAGTCCTGGGGGGTGTAAGTCCTACATAAGAGGAGGGTAAACAGATAATGAATGAATGAATATCTGGTCATCTGCGAAGACCATTGTCTATACTATTCTTGATCCAAATTAATCCCTCCTACTGTTTGTTGCTTCCATGATCAAATCATGTCATCAAAATATAGATTAAAAAGAGTGGTTGATAATTGGTTTTTTCAATATTTAATGCTAAAATGTGGGATGTTTAATGTTATGCACTTAGTATGATTATCGCATTTGAAAAAACAAAAGAAGAGCTTTGGATGAGAAGAAAGAGGACTGAGTATTTCCCAATAATATACTTTTGCCTAAAAGACTTTTCCCAGACTGAATGTTTGGGCAACATAAACACAAAGGTATCGTCTTTTGTCACATGATGATACATAATTTGATGGATGCTTACAGTCACTGTTTGGGATAACAAGAGACTGGCGCCTGATTGACCTGACCTTTCCTGGCGCGACATGCACGGAACTCGAATATCCGGGAATATTCAACCTGACCAAAATTCTCACCAACTTCGTTCATAATTCCTCTGCACTGAAGAATTACAAGCTTTCTATTGAGTACAAATGGATGCCCTAAATACAAAATCAAAAAAACTATAACAACGTAAGACAGCTTTTAAAAACCGTAACGACGTTGATGACCACAAACTAAAATCTGAATGGATTCAGGTGATGCATGAAATTAATTGCTATTAGTAAAGGAAATTTGGAAAGGAAACATACAAAGCCAAAGTTTAGGGTACCTTCCCAGGATTTGCCAATGATGAGGACTGATAAAAACCTGGAAAAATCTCCATTGAGATTTGAACCTTGAAACCTTCATTCATAGGTCCTTGTATTAACCATCTCAGCCACTCATGTTGGCTTTTATATTTTTCTTGTAGCAATTTTTTGTCTATTTATTATTGATTACGAGTTTTATAAAGTTATACAATATTCATTCCGAATGAAGAGGACTTCACAGAATATTCTCTGAAAATTTAAGATATACATTTTATTAATGTATATCTTAAACTCACAATATTTTAAGGGGGGATTAAATGGCCAAAATTTTCCCAAAATATGTATTTTTTAGTTTTAGTTTTATATGTAGATCACTCATACTTTTTCAAATTGGTATTGCATCTGTCATTTTTATGCTGTATTCTGCATTAATTCACAAAAAAACATCATTACTACATTCTTATACAAATTTCAGCTCATATTTTAGGGGAACTTCTACTCTAAAAATTGGTACCACTGCTAAATACGGCAGCTTCTGTGTGTCCCAGCTTGTGGTTTCTTTCTTTGCAAATATATGCTGCCATTTTTTCTTTTAGCTTTGAGCAACTTTTTCTGTGAATGATCTTTTCTGATATAAACGGCCCATAAACCATTTGTTTTCTGAAAAGTTAATGAACATAGCAAAATTAAATTTTAGGATAATAAAAACCATATGTTTTAATATGCTGTCTTGGATCTACGTACATATTTGGTGTAACTAATATAGTTAGTTGTTGAAAAAGTAATTGCGAATAAATTACAATAAAATTGTATAATTAAGAAAAAAAACATATCTTAATAAACGATATTATTGCTAAAAGTAGATCAGTTCCCTTAGTAGGCATGTTTCTACATTCTGTATAAATGTCAGTTTGATATCTGAACTAGTTTCTGTTATAATGGGTCATAAGTTAGTAAATTTAACAGCAGCGGGCGTAAGTGGAAGGACAAATACATACATATTAAGAGAATGTTGTTAAGACTACTCTATCTCTTACTTAACATGTGATAATAATAGGCCTCTATATAGGCTAAGAAAACACGTTCATATAATGTGTATTTTTAAGGAAACCCCAATTTGTAGGTTATGTGGTAAGGGGGAGGAAACTGCCTCTCATAATATAATCTTCGTCTGTAATGCGCTGACCAGACGAGGTATGAACATCTGGTAGTGACTGGCTCAACAGCAGATATCCAGGAAAAAAATCTAGTTAACGTCTACAATCCTTTGTTAAAGATACTAGTCTATTTGATTAGAAACAATAAGCACGAGCGGGATGGCTCTCGCGGTAACATCTGTAGCCCCATTCAGGAGGTCCCGGGTTCAAATCCAAGACCCAAGTATCCTTATGTGATACATTCACATGACCTTCTCTGCCCTTTATCTCAAAACTGGACGCTATACACTGGTCTTAAAATCTCACACGTTTCCATACAATCGCGAGAAATAGCTGAATGTTGAAAGTACTTTAAGATAATGACCAAGAAATAAACGATTCGAACCTTGAATAACGGATATCTCAGAAACGACTTATTAATAAAAACTTACGTTAAGTAAATTGTGTGTTTTAAAGAGAACTGCATTTTTTATGTGGTACGTTTTCGTCTATCGCTTAACATTTGCAAGTTATACAAGATTATACAAAACTTCTTCCTAATTAAAAGGACTTCCTAGGCTATTCCCAGAAAATTCAAGATATACATTTTATATTTCATATATGGTATTTTAATCAAAACAGAAAATTTTTAGAAAAATGTTCCATGTAAACGGTAGTTGGGGTGGGAGAATTTGCTTGAAAATCTTCGTGTCGTGTCCTTGAAAGATGCTAAACACAAATACTAGGTTTAGTATTTAGCCAACTTTTCGTTTTTGAGTTATGCTGTTCACAGACACACACACACACATACACACACACACACACACACACACACACACATCACACGGCCCTTTTTCTAAAAGTGCTTTTTTTGGATTCAGGTATTTCCATGAAATCACAGTATGAAATTTTTAGGTGGAATACAATACTTCCCCTACTTATATACGTAAAAGAGAAAGTAAAAATTAAAATGATAATAGATTGTAATAGCGCATGCACTACCATCTAGCCACAATAATGACTGGTCGGCACCCAATTGCATCTTCTTGATACGTTTACAAGCAGAGATGCAGTTGCCTAACACTAAGGTCTGTGTGGATACGTGACGAAGAAGATGGTATAATGCAGGGATGAGACCTAGGAGGCTAACTGTCCGCCACACACCGAGCCACGAGGTATCTCCTACCAGATTGTCGCGATGTGACCACGTAGGTAAGGCGACACAAAATATAGACAAACAATAAAGATGGAAAATAATACAATAGACGGTTTCAGTGTTGGGACAAATATCCTTACTCCATCCTTATGAGAAAATAAAAAATAACAATTTTTCCATGTAAAGGCTAGTTTGGGGAGGGGGATTCCCTTGAAAACCTAAGTGTCGCATCCTTGAAAGATGCTAAACTCAAATAACGAGTTTATCCGATTTTTCGTTTTTCAGTTATTCTGTTCACACACGCACACACACACACACACACAAACACGCACCGTGCGCTGACCTATTCCTAAAAGTGGTTTTCTTTCAGTGAGCATCAAAACATGTAAAATGGCGAAATCTTATCACTTATAGGTATGTGATACCTAAGCCACGCTCTGTAATCAAATGTATACATAATGCCGTTCCTGTTTTGTTTTATAATTATAACTATTTCAAAATCGTTAGCCACTATTAGAAACGGTGAGTTTAGATAACGAGACATTTTCTCACAACCCAAATATTTTTAGGTTAGTATGAATGAATTTATTTCTCACTCTCATAATTACACACATTTTAGATTATAATAATGTCATTTGAAAATATCAGGCTATTTAAGCTATAAACTCGCTTCTTAGTTGGTTGCATATGCTAATCTACGGTCCCAATGCACACAACGCCTGGTTTTCCGTGTATTGACGACCCATTCTCTACTTTTTACATTATTCATCTATTTCGTCTGTCTTAGCCCCATCTTCTTTGTAGTCATTTTTAACCATTTCTCTTTGACCTTACCAAAATATTTACCCATAGCTTTTATATTTTTATCCTCTTTAATAGTAGAATCTTCCTTATTAATGCTTCCTCATCCAAATTTTTCCATTTCTGTTGCCAAAACTGTCCTCTAATTGTCCGCCACACACCGATCCACGAAATATCTGCTAACAGATCCGTCGCGACATGACCACGTAGTTAAGGAGACACAAAATAAATACAAACAATAAATATGAAGAATAATACGTGTTTTTGTTTGATTACAGTATAATAAACAGTGAAACCCGTGTTCGCTTCCCTACGCATTGGACATTTTACTACATCCTCGTCATGCCTTATGCCTTACAAGTTTCTAACTTCTATTCTCGCCCATGCAAATCCTTCTCGTCCTAATTTATTGCATATCTCTATGTACTTTTCCCTCTTACATACTGTGTTTATTTCCCTATATATCCTCAAAGGAGTTTTTCTATCTTTTACTGCCAAAAATACGTTGTCTGTCAATATCTTTTAACCTTAATTCTACTTCTTTTCAAAAGCCTCTAATGTTCTTAGATTAGTATATGGATGTATTGTTTAACTTATAACAAACAAATATAACCCTTTAGTGCCTTAAATTGTTACACTAATGACCCCAGATGAGGTCGCAACTGTGCAGCTCAAATATTCACATTCAGTAGGCACAGAAAAAATGCGGCATTACTCCAGCTCCGATAACGTGCGATTCCAGACTGCGAAAAACGCATATAAATACTAACCGAAGTACATAGCAGTTGTATCAATGAGGCCATTAAGATAAACACCAGAGCTCGACCGTGCGTATCAGCGCAGGTTTTATGTGTCGTAAAATGGTGCTTTACGCCATTAGATTGTGTCGACACTAAGTATATCTTTATCAATGCGAGGTGCGGGCGGAGGAAGGATGTGACATAGAGGTCACCTGTCACGCGTGCCCTGTTGCTAGGTTTCAAAACGACCAAATAGTGCGTAACTGCTTTTGGCCTGATTTTCTTGCGTTTTATTTATGTACACAACGAACATAGTGCTAATTTGTTTACTAAATATGAGTCGTTTGACAGGTCTAAATTTTGTATCGTATAATTGCATCAATGCATCTGGTTGCCAATCTCAGTTTCGGGTTTGATTCCAGGTCTTCTGTGGCATTTTTTTTCTTGTGCTTGCTTGCTACAAAATAACTTTTTTGTACAAATTCCAATAATCAATTACCTGAAATAGTTAATACGAATTTTCTCAACATAATTAAAATATAAAATTGATTTTCATAGGCATATGTACCTAACTTTCCAAGAAAGCAATTTTTAGAAATTTCAAAGTCGAGTCACTTATGATGAAAATTTGGCATATATAAAGTTTTAAATTTTGCAAATTAATTCTCAATTTATATATTTACAATCAAACATTAAGTGCTGCTTAACAATACAACTTTTCCTGCGAAAAAATAAAGCATTTAAGGCTTGTAGTTTTCTAAGCATAAAAAATATATTAAACTATTAAAGCCCTAAATTCAAAAATATTCTGGATACCAAGAAAAAGCTCTTTGGTCTCTTCATCTTCAAAGAACGTATACTGAAGAACTGAAATAAACTAAGCAAACATTGCAGCATGAGAAACATCTTAAAGTGGCAAAAGTGAAAGAAAAATAGATTATGAGAAAATGGAAGTTTTCATTGCACACACGTCCATTTAAACGATGCGTTTGGGCACTTAAATGACAGAAATCCAAAACCATAACTGCACCCTGATTCTACTATGTTCGGGTATTTTTCCCTTCGTTTATGACAATTTTAAAGAAGTAATTGTGCTTTCAATTTCTGTCGAAAACTCAGTCTTTTAGCATCATCGGGCTTACGTAGGTGTGTCTTATAGGTGGCCCAAAGAAGTCGGCTGCAGTTTCGCCAGAGCAGGAAAAAATCCTTGAAAGTCGCCATCACGCGTAATAAAGGAAGTATTTCGATGAATACTCCATTCATACGTCGCATACTTGGATATTGGTCACTAACATCTAGCAATGCCTCGGATATCGGCTATTCGTGGTGTTTATCTTTTAATATTGTTACCTGCTGGGTGAGGGCTAAAAGGTTTCCAGAAAATTAATGCACGCGCATGGGGGGCGGGCGCGCAACTCGCTACAGCAAGAAGACCGGGACCTTGGTGTGTAAATTTAGAGGAAGGCGTGAGGTTTTACATTACACAAAGCATTACATAACACACATTACCTGGAATTTATTAACAAACGTTTGGCGACTCTGCATTATGAACTAGGTAGAGAGGATGAAGGGAGATGTCCCGAAGCCGTGGACTGACCACACGCATGTCTTATTACAACGATCTCACTAAAATGACGTTATCTATATCCCCCCTCCAACAGTGTCTAGCCACGCCAGCCAGGGTTGGCGTCATACCAAACGATTTCAAACAAAGCCTTCTCTTTGGCGTGGTCCGCGTCAAAATGAGGGATCGTTAAGCCGAAAAATCAAAGAAACCCAATAATGTTATGTCTAGTAGCGACAATGCAACACAACAGTGCCTCTGGTAATGACAATGGACTTATTGATACGCCACAATATGCTTGCAAGAATGTGATTTTATCGGATAAAACATTAAGTTGTTACTGAACTGTAATATTATCGGTATGCTGTGATGAATAGGCTGCATCAAGCAATTGTGTTTTTAATCGTGCACTTTAAAATGGTGTCAATTTCTAAATAAATTATGTTCTTTAAAAAAATGTCCTTATTGTATGATTTTAGCTTATCTTAATTTGTAGCGTTGGTTAGCTTTCCCTGATAAATATGACTGTTTATTCATTTAGTATTCGTGATCTGACAGCTGACACTCGCCAATCTATTGATAAATTCGTAAACTGCTCATGGGATTATCTAGGATAACCCCCAAACTATCGTCCATCAATCAGGGAAAACCACAAAAGTACAAAATATCCAAATATACGAGAATTGAAACAGTGAACGGATGCGGGCAACAGACACTATCGCCTGAATTATTCCGTCCCAGCTCGGACTCGCGCCGAAACAATTATAATATCCCCGCAACCGCCTCACTTATCGTTGCAATTACGATGGTAATAAGCACATACCTTATCATAAGAGATATTGGAAATGTTATCCTCTACCCGCATATTTCAGGTATCTTCTCAGGAAATTTTCATTCACACTGGAGAGTTCAATATCTAAAACTGAGTACTTCTCGCCTGTTTCTTTTAGTTCTCATAAAGTATGGTGCTTGTTGCAGACAACTTATTTTTCAAGTTCCCCATAGATAAAATCACATGCAACTCACATACCCACATTTAAATCAGCGAAGCGTGAGGCCATAATTACTTATTTCCGTATCTACAAAAATGCGTTGAATTAAATTTGATGACTCAACTGTATGCGCGATAGCGAAGTCTTATATGAAAATCGTCCACGTCGGTCAGCTAATCAAAAAAACGAGGTAAATTATTTCTGCAACTCTCTGCATTTATTGTTTGTTCAACATAGTCCTAATATTCTGTATGCATTTACTGCACAACAGTTTTCGCGTATTGCAAGAAAATCTCGTGTACAAAATCGGATTTCTCTGAACCAATACCTGTTATTTTGCAACGAAATATAGCCATATAACTGAAACCATATTTCTGCAGAGAATGATATTAATTATTACTCTAGCATCAATACTCTTATCATTTCGCAAAATCTAATTAAACCAGTTTACCCGCTTCTGATGATTACATGAAAAATATATGTGTAGGCAAAAACCCAAACATTGGAAGAACTAATAGAAAACATCAAACGAAAAATTCGCTGAATTTCGGATGTTGCTCTCTCCATTATAAATAAAATTTTTTTTCAAAAGATGCCAGAAATATGCGGATAGAGAAGCCAACATTTCCATCTCTTATGATGAGGCATGTGCTTATTATCAGTGTAATTGTAATCGTAATTACCAAAATGTGAGGCAGTTGAGTGTATTTTATGTGTTTCGGCGGTAGTTCGAACTGCGGTGGCCGGCGCGCGATCCGCCGACGCTGGCCACACTGTGAAGGAAAAGCACGGTATATCTTCTTCTAGAGAAAGCGTTACAAGTTATAGTTGTATTTTTAAGAAAACGTTTTCCCAACACACATCTGTAATATGCTCTACAAACGATACTGTTCTAACTGGGACAAAATAGTTCTGCCCCAAAACATATTGTTCCAGCTTCTATTTCTATCAGCTTGGACATCTAAGCTGATGTCCCAATATTTAGGCATTTACAACAATCAAACTAGACCAGCAATAAAGGCAATAAAAACGTAAAAACAGACAAGGTAAATTAAAAAAGGAATCATATTTAATATCCACTTTTCCGTTTAAAAATCTTACAAATTATACATTTTTAATGTTGCGCATTACCACACAGAATTGCTCTAAATGTTCTTGTGTTTGATTCTGCCGGCGTCACCCATGATTTACGCAATTCTAATGAAAACCTTACTGTTTGCTAGATGTGGCAACGGCTGTTGGAAGTCGCCTTATTTTCTTGTCGCCACTCTTTGAGCGAGAACAGATTTGTTTTGTTGTTAACACATGTGCTGATCGATAAACACGTGATTAACTCTTACTGTCTTTTCACAAACATAATACAATAAAACTGCTCCATCAGTTGAAAAAACATGAGCGCCAAATTCACTAACATAAGTGTGAAGTTTACTTTTCAATGGTTGACTGAAGTTAAGCATTCTAGATAAATAACGTTATGTCTGCTTTCACGCGACAGTGACTGACCATCCCCTACAATACTTCCTGTTACTGGGAAGTGCTGAACCCTTAGCAGCAGCAAACATTACTATACTGAAGAGAGATGCATTCCAACCTAAAGGACGTCCACATTTCAAGATAGAAAGTTCTCTGACTGTAATAGAAAAATTTAACACACATTACAGAGGTTGTGCTGATTTTACAAAAGGCAAAAATTGCCATTATACCTTAAAAAGGCAAGATAGCAATATAAAAGCTGGTTCTATCACTTCCAAAACCTCAAAACATGATTATATCTACGAGGCTTGTTTTTAAAGTAAGTGCCGATAATGTTTTAAAAAACAGCAACATTATTTTCCAAGTACTTTATTATCATTCATTACCTTACACTACTTCTCCACTTAGTCACCGCGTAATTCAGACAGTTGTCGTAACGGGAAAACAGTTTTTGTATGCCTACGGCAAAGAATGATGCCACCTGTGATGAAAGCCAAGTCTGCACTTCTTGTTTACATCACCATCGCCGTTGAAATGTTTTCCACCAAGGAATTTCTTCAGATGAAGAAACAGATGAAAATCACTTAGTGCCAAATCCAGACTGTAGGGTGGGTGGTCGAATTGTTCCCAACCAAATGATGCGATCAGATCTTGAGTTTGTTTGGCTGCGTGTGGCCGGGCATTGTCACTCACTATTGTTTCCCCATAAACTTCAAACTCTTGGCGATAAATATTTGCTGCCGTGACATTTCTAGCATTTAAAAAACGAATCACTTATTTGACTTCACAGTCGGCGGATCCTTTGATTGTTTTGAACACTTCGAAATACTCCAACAACAGGAAAACACAAAATAACGATTGCTCAGAGCTACTTCTGCCTTCCTAATGAACAGAGGAAGTGATCGCGCGTGCTAAAAATCGCGACTGCAGCGCTGTAGCGGCAGAATATTAAAACGGCACTTCAAAATCACGCCTCGCGCGCGCGCACACACACACACACATATATACATATATATATATATATATATATATGTTAATGAGTGGTAATAAATTTAAAAAATATCCTAATATAATAATATCTGTACACTATGTGGCACACACGACACACCAGAAACGTCTGTTTGAATGTGTAAGGTATGCGGATCAAACATTAGAAGAAAGAACAGAATTAAGCGGCTATCAAATTGGTTATATATTAAGGAACGAAGATTTATGCATATATCTTAAAAAATTAGCGTATTAAATTAGCAAGCTGGCCTCAGACGAAAGAATAGAGCAGCAGGAGGTAGCAATAGTAGTTGAAGCAGTAGAAGAATTTAGAAGATCAGAAAGAATAAGAGTACAAAATATTTATAATAATTAAATAATTCACCATTTAGAAATGATACATAAACCAGAACCGGGCGATGAAGGAAGAAGGCGGCGAGGGTGTAGATGAAGGAGATGGAGGAGACGAGGTAGAAGAAGAAAGGGATAATAATCAAATTTATAGCGGAAGCAGTTTTTATGGGACAACATTGGGTAGATAGAAGAAGAATATAACCAAGGAGACAAACATTGAATTGAGTTTTGTTTATGGACACTCTTTAACTGCTGTGGCCGTTAGCGTCCCATTCTATATTGAGTGTGAAAGACCGTCTTTATCAGGCTTGAGGTTCTTTTACGTGCCGTAAATCTACGACACGGGACCACCGGCTTTACTTCCCTTCCGAAGGAAGCCATGCTAAGGACTTTTAGGCCCGAAAAAAACCATCGCCCTCCGCCGGGTTTAGAACCCGCGACTTCGGGAGCTAGAGGCAACCACTACACTTCGGAGGACAACAACCAAGGAGACGATTGGATGAAATTCATTAATATGAATGGCGAAGAAGTAAAGAAGAGAGTGGCGATGACAATTATAGTGGGAAGAGAGCTTAATACAACCAGAGACATGGCGGAGTAACGGTGGAGGTGAAGAAGAAAAGAAGGGGATGAGTATGATAACTGTGATGGGAAAAAAGAAAGATACACGACCAAAGAAACGACTAGACGTAACTTACATTATTAACTGAACAAAACTAGGAGAGAAACAGCGGTGTAGAAGAGAGAAGAAAATGAGAAGGAAATACAATTATAGTGGGAAAGAAAGGATTAGAAGATTTATTATATTAAAATTAACAAAGTTAGAAGAGAAATGGTACAGGAATTGTGGAGTCGAAGAAGAGAAGAGGAAGGAGAAGGTGGTGACAGGTGTGAGCAGCTAGCTGCAGGAAAGGGGGAAGGAGTCAGCCAAGGAGAATGAGAGGTAGTGCGGCAGCAGTGACCGGTAGGAGATTAGTGTGAATTGTAGTGACAATTTAAAAGGCCAAAATTAAATAATGCTTTAAATAAAAAATAGGTTGAGTGAAGTGTAATGTATTAGAGTCCTAACCTATATGGTTATAAAAGATAGAATTAAAAGGTGAAACAGTGAAGTGTACTGAGTTAAATTATCTACCCAAGAGGTTATAAAGTTAAATTAAAAGTAAATAGTGTGAAAGTAGGCAAGTGAGTTATTGAAGAATAGTGAATTATAATTTTAAATGTAATAAGGAAAAGAGATATAAGGAATTTATGGTATTGCAAAGCTATAGAATAGTAAATAAGTAAGTAATTTATGTTTAAAGGTAAATATAATAATAGCGAAAGGTGACAAGTGAAGCAATATGGTGAAATTATTTAAGATGATACATAAGTAAAATAAAGGAAAGTACAGCTGTAGAAAAGTATAAATTAAGTAGAATTTAAATAAAATAAATAACAGAAATATATATTTAAACAGATGAATAAATAAAGATAATTAATTAATTTAAACAACCTAAATTAAATCAAGTAATTAAAAATAGTACGATGAAGTTAGATGAGTTTAAAGTTAAAATAAGAATGCAAAACGTATAAGTAAGGTTGTATTGTGGAACTATTATAAAAGATAATTAAGTGAAATAAATAAATGTACAATGCTTAATAATAAATAATGCATAAATTAAATTATGCATTAATAATAATAAAGTAAATTAAACAATTGTGAATGGGATTTAAAAATATCACATAATAGAATGGTGAATATAATGTTGAATATTATATTGAAGAATAAGAATTAATAGTAAACAAAGTAAAAATAAGTTAAATTAAGACAAGAAATAAATTACACACATAAGTGTAGAACTCGTAAAGAAATATAAAAAATGGAATATATACGTACTGCATACCGTACGTTTTAATGCCGAATACCGGTAGATAATATTAGATCCAGAATAAATAGTTTAGTTAGGGGTAGTAGTTGGTTTCCAGTTACTTGTTTTTGTTGGTCTTTAGCAGATAGAACTTAGTTAAAATATGGGTACTTTATTTAGGTGTTAATAATTTTCCTTTTTTATTTTACTATTTACTTTGGAAAGGTAGAATCAGATGACTGAAAAATTCAATGCCATAGCCGGGATTTGAACAACGGATCTCCCGGTCTCCGTCCGGTTGCTCTAACCACTGAGCTACCATGGCAACATGCCGTTAATGGAATTAATTGACCTAATAGTGGTTGTAACTATAAAGCCCGGGTCTTTAAGTACTTACAAAGAATGTAAGTCGCCATTGGGGTATGACATCTCAATACAATTTGAGATCTCCTTGTGGTTTACCGGGAAAAATGCGAATCAGTTGGAGAATTCAATGGCGTACCGGCATGTTGCCATGGTAGCTCAGTGGTTAGAGTAACCGGACGGAAACCGGGAGAGCCGTGGTTCAAATCCCGGCTATTGCATTGAATTTTTCAGTCATCTGATTCTACTTTTCCAACCCTGTCCAACACACGGCTTGTGTGAAAGAACAATTAATTCCATTATTATAAGTTTGTTTCGTTTTTATCTAGTTATAAGTGAAATGTGTAAAATGATAATGTTTATGATATAATTTTTGGTAAATGTGGAATAAAGTACAGGGTGATTTATGAAGAACTTTCACATTTCTTTCTTTAATTATTCTATTCGAAATTCACTCAGTGCTCCAATTTTAGCACCAAATTAAGCAGAACATTCTGGAGTTTCGAGTGCCTGTCACTAGATGCGCAGAAGTTCATGTTATAATCGTAATTGTTAGTTTTATTGACGGCAACTGTTTTTGGATTTTGTTCTAGTCAACGTGAAAATGGAGTACCCATTAAATGAACGACTTTTCCTTGTAAAGCAATACTGGATTATGAATGCAATTACAGCTACTCAAAGGGCATACCAGAGAGAATTTGGTGTTCGGAACCCTCTCCAAACATACACAATACCGGACAGGTAAACAAATTGGAAACAACTGGATCTCTGGTGAGTAAACAAGGCAAAACTCGTTCACCTAGGCTTCCCACGGTTGTTGACATAAGAGTACGACTGGATCAGTCATTCAAAAAATCATTAAGACGTTTGTCGCAGGAGACAGGGTACAGCTACTCAATGTATCAGAGAGCTGAGAAAAGTGCAGGCCTAAAGCCGTATATAATTACGGTTGTCCATCTGCTACAGAACCAGATAAAAATAGACGACTGAATTATTACCGTTGGTTTCAGGCACTCCTTATGCAAAATCCTGCCATATTGTCCATCACATGGTTCACAGATGAAGCATGGTTCCATTTATCCGGTTATGTGAACTCAGATAACTTATGCTATTGGGCCAGTGAAATCCACATGTTATTCATAAAGCACCCATGCACCTGGTTAAAATCGGAGTTTGGTACGCAATATCCGCAAAGAGAACAGTGGGACCAACTTTTTTATTTTGAAAACAATGTGAACACTGCAGAGTACCGACGGATTTTCATGTAGTTTGCTGAGCAACTAGACGATGTAGAGCGGAGTCAAGAATATTTTCAGCAGGACGGCGCTACATGCCATACATCAAATGAATCCATGGCACTAATTGCAAGTTTCTTTGACGACCGGATAATTTCCAAGAATCTGTGTCCACCGAGATCTCCGCATTTGACATCGCCGGACTTCTTTCTATAGGGTTACTTAAAAGACAGGGTTTATGCCACACGTCCCCAGACATTGGACGATCTGAAGCTCAACATTACAGAGGAGATTCATGCTCTTGATAACATAGCCCTCCAACGAGTGGTCAGTAACATGGAACGACGTCTTGATTTGTGCCTTATGCAGGATGGAGTACATTTTCAACATTTGCTATAGAGGTAAATAATCTCCCAAAATTCCTCTGCATTTCAGGTATAATAAGTTGTCGCTAGCATAACTCGTTTTGAAACAATTAAGGAAATAAATGTGTCAGTTCTTTATAAATCACCTGTAATGTTTTATTTACAGTGCAAGTCCCGGTGTAGTAAACCAGGTACCAGGCCGGAGTATTTCAGGTTTTTATTTATTTCTTTATTTATCTCATAATATAATTCGATATACTATCGTCTTAAGTCCGTTATTGGCAAACCTATCGTTCAAATTCATTCTTTTCCATCTAGGAAAGTGCTGGACACTTCTGTATTACTACACGGTATTATCGGCTATTAGGCAAGAACATTTTGATGCTCTGTAAGGAACACTCGCTGCAGAATGACAAGTCTGCTAAATTAACAAATGCAACAGTGAAGAAGGAATCAGCGGTAGGTCGAGCAAATAAAATGTAACTCGTTTAGAAGCATCGCTAAGACCGCCCTAGAAGTATGTTCTCTCGCTTGCATGGCGCAGAGCGGCGCGTCGGGTTTTATGGCTCGTAAAGAACATTGGATATGCTTAATCCAAGATTTTCTGCTTCGCATCGGGCTGGCTAACGTTTGATTTTTCTACGGCCTTTGTCAAAAACATGTGGATCACTTAGATTTCTAGCTATTTGGGATATAACAAATATACTACTCATGAATGAATCTTTTGCTTTGTCAAAACCTCGTATTGTCGAACAAGTTGGCTTAGTAGTAGGCAGCGAGGGCCAAGAAGGTGTACTAAGCGTTTTTATAATGAAATACCCACAAAGGAAATTTAAAACAAATTAAAAAACCTACCTATATGTTATATTCACATTACGTTCTTTATCCATTATCGTTTGTTTCTACACCTATACAAAAAAATTTATTTCTACAAAGTCTCCTTACGAAAGCTTACTTTTTTATCTAATTCATGTTAACCTTTGCAGAAATAGTTTTCACATCCCGTTGAAGGAATAAGGGGTATAGAAAAACCGAAACGACAGTCAGATGCTTAAAAATAAGGTCGCTAGAAATTCGATATTCTTTCCAGGACAAAGCACGAAAAAACTAAATAGCGATAACGCTTTTAAAAATCTGATATGTGCATTCACATGTTTTTTCTTCCCTCTCAAAAGCCTATTTTTCTGTATACATTTATGGAAGTAGATACATTACACATTTCGTCATAAATGCAAAGAGAATAGCGAATTGGACCCTAATACTGGCATAAAATTCTATACTATTTCCATGCAACGGCGAGAAATAACAATGTCGACAGGACTTAAAAAGAACGACAAAGAATTGAACAATCCAAACCGTTAATTACAGATATCTCGGAAATTGCTGATGCCACAGAAAGGTATTTGAAATAAATTGTCTGCTTTAAAGAGATCTATATTTTCTGTGTGGTACGCTTTTGTCTATCGTTAACGTTTACCAGATATACAGGATTCTACAAAATTCCTTCCGAATTATGAGAACTCCACAGGCTATTCCCAGAAAATTCAAGATTTATATTTTTGTCATGTAAATATATTTAACTTGTGGTATTTCAATAAAAATGGTTAAAGCCATTTTTGAAAAAATAAAAAGTTTCGAAAATAGGGTGGGAGATTTTCTTGAAGATCTTCGTGTCGCACTTTGGAAGATATTGAAATTAAATACCAATTTTTTTTATCCACTTTTCGTTTTTGAGTTATATTGTTCACAGGCGCACGCGCGCAAATACACACACACACACACACCTCAAAACATGTATTTCTGGCGAAATCTCGGTACTAAATTTTTGGGTGGAATGCAATGTCTTCTATATCTACTATGTACTTGGTAGAGAAAGTAAAAATCAACAAATTATTGAATAATTCAAACCAATAACAACTATATCTCGGAAATGGTTGATGCTACAAAAAGCCATTTGAAATGAATTTCATTTTAAATAGATCTAAATTTTTTTTTATCTAGGTACGTCCTTGCACATCTCTTATGATTTACCAGTTACAAAATTCTTTTCTAATGACGAGGGCTTTACTGGCTATTCCAGATAGTTCAAGATGTACATTTGATTTGCCATGTAACTATCTTAAACATGTGGTATTTAATCAATGTATAGTTAAGTCATTTTTTAAAAATGAAAATTTTGAAAAATCCTTCATGTAAAGGATAGTTTGGGGTGGAGATTTTCTTGTAAATCTTTCTTTCGCATATTTGGAAGATGCTGAAGCTGAATAGCTCGGTGTTTATCGTGCATTTTTTTTCTTTTTGGGGGGTGGGTTATGTTGTTCTCACACACACGTTTTTCTAAAACTGCACTCTTTTTATTCAGAGGTCCTCAAAACTTGTATTTTCGGTGAAATCTCAACATCGAATCTTTGGTTGGAATATAATACTTCCTCTTACCACTATAGGTAGGTGGTAGAGAAAGTAATATTTAGGATTATTTTTGCCAGTAATCAGATCCTTAAGCCTTTTTGTTCCATTTCTTTGTTTGTTCCCTAAACTTCCCTGCTCATAAAAGGCGGAATTGATGATGTTCGTAATTCTTTAAGTGTATCTTTCTAACGTTGGATTTAATCACTTTTACATTGAAGTACACTCGCACTTCCAGACTTTTTGGAGGTTACGGAAAGCTTATACTACAACAAAAATTAAAAAAATCGCTAGTTGAGAATCGAGCTCAGGACGTTATTGGTTGAAAAAAATTCTGATGTGTTAGATTCGTATAACTTTCTCTACCCTCTATCGCTTATTAGTGGGTATATAAATTATTCTCACGAAACTTTATTTTCTTATCCTATTTTCATTTTAATCGAGATTTGCCTTCGGAAATAGTTGTATTACACATTTCTTTATAGATATAAAGGGAAAACCGATAGCCAAATGTTAAATTGCATACTCTTTCCATGACATCGCGACAAACAGCTGAAGATCAACAGGACTTGAAAAGAGTGATTAAGTATGGAACAATTCGAACCAATAATAACGGATACCTCGGAAATGGCTGATGCCAAATAAAGTTATTTAAAATAATTTGGGTGCTTTAAGGAGATAATACGTTTTTTGTATAATACATTTTCATCTATTTTTTAACGTTTACCAGTTACAAAAGAGTATACAAAATTCCTTCCGAGTGAAAAGGACTTCACAGGTTATTCCCAGAAAATTCAAGATATATACTTTATTTGCCTTGTACCTATCTTTAATATATGGTATTTTAATCAAAATCGTTAGAGCCATTATTTAGAAAATAAAAGAATTTCAAAAATGTTCCGTGTAAAGGGTAGTTTGGGGTTGAGGTTTTCTTAAAACTTTTCCTGCCGCTTCTTTGGAAGATACTGAACCTAAATACCACGTTTGGTATTTATCGGACTTTTCGTTTTTGATTTATACTACTTACAGACTGACAGATACACAGACACAATCGCGCGCAAGGACCTTTTTCTAAAAAATGTTTTTTTTTATTCAGGGGGCCTCAAAACATATATTTCCGTCGAATTCTCGGTATCAATTATAGGTGGAATACAATATCTTCTCTACCCATTAGCTACGTGGTAGAGAAAGTAAAAAGTTACATGTTTTAAGGCGACATCGAATAGACTCTCACAATAAGTAAACGTGAAAATATTCCTGTTTTAACATCTGATTCCTTATCTTCCGTTCCGTAGCCTCTTATCTGCTCCTTCAAGTTTCGATGTCCAATGTCACCAAGGCTTTGTACAAGTCATGTCCTTGAATCCAACACAACGGCCTTCTTTCTCGAGCAACTCTTGATTTAAGGAGAGTTCTTCATTGCAGGGTACTAGGAACGCAATCACAATGCACGAGTGAATTTTTAGACTCGGAATAATCGTTTTACTTCATTGCCATATTCATAATCAAAGAGACATCATAGTTTTCTAAATTTCATATTCGAACGTTTACGTTTTGCTGGACAAGGGCAGTTTTACTGGTTTCAGTTTCAGGAGGTTGGCAAGTATGTCTTCTTTACCTTTTATCATCTAGCCATTAACCATGTTATACTTTTAAGGTTTATCTTTACCCAGTACTTTTCAAGACTTACAGGTGCACAGCACCTTTTAGAGGGTACGGCATTAAAAATTCCAGCGGGTTACTTACTGTGTTAAATCGACGGCGATTCTCCGAAACTTATACCTAAAAGCACTATTCTCATTCAAAATATCCGTGTTATATTGTATTTTAACTGTTATGGCTCTGCTGTTTACGAATCACTTGCATGAAATGTGACAAGCACAACAGATGGATAAATAAAAAAATTAATATTTACAAACTTAGCCACATTACAGTAGTTCTGCGTTCAACTTGTCAGTGATATGTCTGCTTTTAGATGCTAGACGACTTTTGTACAAATCTAAATTCATCTTCTTTAAAACCTTTTTGATGCTTTATGGTGGTATGACTTTGCTCCAGATTTGTTAAATAAATTCCTCACCTATTTATCAGTTCTTACGGTGTGTTAATTTCTACAAATTTCAACACATTTACCTGTATTTGTTCATTATAGCATAAAATTAATTGTCATGGTTCTATGTACCCGAGTTTCCATGAAAATAATTTTCAGAAAAAAAAATCCAATGAGAAATGCTTCCATAATGTAAATTTGTCAAGTTTAAACTTTTAAACTGTGCATTTTATTCCTCAAATTTCTCTTTACAATCAACGATTTAAGTTTGTGTAACATTAAACTTTTCGTGTAAAACAAAATAAGAAAGTTTAATCATCTGTTTTATAAAAATTAATCTCCATTAATTATTAAAACCCTAACTTCAAAAACTTTCTTAAGATCCCTTCAACAGCCTTCAAGGAGCGTATACCGAAAATCAAAGAAACGGTACAATTACTAAAGGAGACACAAGAAAATAAAGTTTTATGCGCTATTTATGCGCAAGTCAATTTAGAAGTTACCTTGGGGGATTTGAACGAACAGAAAGGCAAAGTCGGAATTGCACCCTTATTCAACAACGTCTGAGAATTTTCTCCCGAAATTTTTGAAATAAGTGATTGTTTTCGAAATGTCTAAATTCGAAATCGAGTAGCCTTAATATTCTATGTTGTGATTTACAAATCCTTATGATCAGTTTTTTGTTGCTATAGGGAAATAATAATAACAATAATAATAATAATAATAATAATAATAATAATAATAGAGTGCTTATGCTTTGTACTTTAAGCTACAATGTTGTTTTCTTAATATTAGGTCCATCGAGACAATTTATTGGCCCAATACTATTTCAATAAAGCACAATATCAAACTCAAAGTCCATTTTCAGATATCTGTGTATGTGTATCACAGTACTTAGTTTACAATTTAACATTTTCAGGAGAGATTCAGATATTAAGTAGTTAACAATTACTGTGCATTTATTAAGAATATAAGAAGTTGATTTGGAATTAATTTTTCCATGATGTCAAATCCTCGGAAGCATTTATCAATGCTTGCACAAAACTTTCTGTATAATTCCAAATAATAATTAAGAACAAGTGTAATAACATTTTTTGTACAAAGAGTATTTTTGTGTTAGCATATCAATATCTGAAATAGTTGTGTGTGAGTACAACAATAATTATAATTCACTTATTACTTCTCCATCAAACTGTAGAAGAAATATAATTAATTTACTTATACCGTTATTAATTTTAACCCCAATTCTACTCTTGATTCATATTTATTTATTTATTTATTATCAATCTAAATAAAAATATAATTTCATCTCCCAAAATCAATTCATTATAATTTTACGCGTTCAATATGTTGCAAATTCTTCATACATGGTAAACTTTTCAGGTTGATTTAAAAGAAAATTGTGGACTTTTAGTTCATTATAGGTGCGTTGACTTTGATTTCGCTCATGTTGGACTTAATATCTACTTCTAAACTCTTACTACAGCATATACGCTTGTATCTCACATATTTTCTTGTTCTAATATTCATTATATTTACCAAATGCGAGGTGCTTTAAAAAGAATTGTATGTTTTGACCTCGTACAGAAGGAAAATTCCAGAGGAAGTTGTTGGTTTACAGGCTGTAGACATCTCTCGTTTGATGTTACATAAGAATATCACTCAAAATGACAAAAACTGCTGTAAACCTCTCGGTATCTCTGCTTAAGTCGTTCAGTTTGTACTCGCAGACTTTTGTGGATTAAATGAGATTATATAACATTATTTACTCTCAAATAATGCCTTAATGTGTAGGATGTCACAGAGTTTATATAACCTGTATTTCTGCGTTCATAAGGGAACGGTGACCCTCAGACCGACATCCGCACTGAGATTTTTGCTTATTATCAGGGGTATAAGTACGTATTATATACTTCTACTGGTAAGATCAACTGAATCATTGTTTTGAAAACCGAAGGGTACGTATTACAAACAGAACTAAGAAGAGGACGAAACAAAGGAAAATATTGACAAATTTAAAACATTGGATTATAATAAACAATTTAGAAGAACAAACCTTCTTTAAACAGTTCTTAAATTTAAGTAAAATGCGACTGAGTTTAACACTTGGTTTACCAGAATCAAAGAGATCGTGGAAGAAGTCGGCTTAGGAGCGAGTTGGCAGGGTAAAGAACATAAAGAAAGAGGTTTTTGGGGATACGTTAAACAAGGAATCGAGGATATTGAAGTTCAAGAAGTATGTAGTAGCTTCATTGAGGATCTACTGGGAGCTAAAGAAAGAATGGGATAGGGAAAACTATACAGAAAAAGGCGACAGATGGACGAGAGTGGGAGCCACATGGGCAGAAACAGGTGCAGTAAAATTGAAGGGAATAAGAGAGCCACCAAAGGACATATCATTAAGGCTTTATTGTTTTCGCACTTAAACACTCGCTTAAATGCTAAACCTTCCATCCATATTTCAAGATTATTTCGAAAGGTTCCAGAAACCAGGTTTTTTTGGCAGTGAGAGACAGTTCAGCATTTACTATTTGACCGTCTGATCTTGGAAATTAAAAGATAAATCACTTAGTATTCTTACTGTAATAATCAATTTTGTACACCTCTGCATCATTTATTTAAAAACAAAGTTGTTATAACAGTTTCATATGTTTTATCCCACACATTCATACTAAATTGCAATGTCAAAGTTATTGAGTTATTGTTCTTTAGTATTTAGCTTTTATTTCATTGTTAATTATAACCATTATATATATATATATATATATATATATATGTGTGTGTGTGTGTGTTGTTGTGTGGGTGGGTGGGTGGGTGTGTGTGGAGCGTGCGGAATGAAGAATAATTATTGGCATATGATACTTCATGAATGTGAAGAAAAAATTCTGATGTGACACATCCACATGACTTTCTCTACTCTCTATCCTAGCGATGGGGTGGAACAAACGTAATGTGCAACTTATCACTTCGTTCACAGCCGGAGCAAGATCAGGCGTACCTCTTTCGGGGTTGTGTTCAAGCTGAATCTACAACGTCCAGTGGCGTACCTCAGCGATGTATTAGCTGTGTGCTCCTTGAAGAAGGTTATGTTTGGAGGAGTTGTATTATAGTTCGATTGTTGGGGAGCCGAACTTGAAGTAGTTGCAACCGCACGTATGGTACAAAGTTCCGGTAACCTTTGCCCCAAGTTTAAAAATATTAACTTTGTAATTTGACTGTTTCTTTAAATATTATATATATATATATATATATCTGTGTGTGTGTGTGTTTGCCTCGGCTGCGTCAGTATTATTGTTAGAAACATGAATTTCTTTGCAGAGAGTAGTGCGGCTAAGAATGTAGACTTACACAGATTATAATCTTTACTTCACTCCTTTTATTAATTCTTTAAACGATTTAAATACCACTTCACTGATATAGAGAGCTGTGAGATTATTTATTAATTACTTGAACTTTTTAGCACGTAAACTATTTTTTTCTCACACTGGATACGTATTAAACTTCTCGAGGACGCATCTCGCGTCCGGTTAGGAACGCTGTCTGCTAGAAACTGACTTCTGAATTTGTAAATTTTGCTCCATTTCAATTTCCTACTAATCCTACTCCAATAGAATGCTTTTATTTAACTTAAGGTTTTTTCTGGTTGTTGATTTGAAATTTAATTAACTGTCTCAAAAATTACATTATTGTAACTCCAAGAATGACTAGTAGCATTATTAAACTTTCTAATTCATTATTGCCTCAAGGTTACCTCATTGTTACCTCATTGTTAGCAACTTTTAATCTATTATTCTCACAGCTCCTACATTATTAAATTACTTAATACATTCACATAACATTATTGAACATGTACATAATAATATAAACATTAATACAATGACTGTTAAATGAATTTTTATATATTGTTAAATACACATATTGCTTTATGGCTTACTGTTTATATTATATAATTAGACTGAAATCATTTAAGTGTTAAAAATAACTGCCTCATCCTAAACCAATAGGGTGCTGACAAATGCTTATGGAACAAATCGGGGGGTTATATTGAAGTAATTCAACCCTATTTACAGCAATGGAACGAAAAGAATTCTTGCTTCGTTCGATAAACGGATCGAAAGAGTAATGAACAAAGTAAATTGAATGCAATACTTTTATCGCATAAGAGGAATTGATAGCTTGGATACATGACAAATATTTATCAAGTTCATTACAAAAAACACAACAATGTATCTTCACAAGATGCTCATGTGAGCTTTTATTTTACCTTAATTTGTCAATTTCAGATGTGAAGTTTTTTGAACTTAATCGAAACACAGATACCAACGTGGATTCTGTTATTCTTGATCTCTTCTTTGATTTCACAAGGTTCATTTTCGAAAACATCTGTTCACATCCATAAAGAGCTGACAGTCGATGATCAATCTTGAGAAGGTTAGGAAACTTATTTTCGGGTAGTCCTTTAAATAATTTTACATCGACCTTCTGTGAACATCGTATACTTGTGATGTTTTGCAGGTGCCTCAACAGCTTGAACAGAGAAAATGTCATTGAACAATCGCCATTCCAAATCCATAGATCTTATATCACAAAATATGTTTTCAAAATTGCTGTATATAGAATGCTTAAAATTTCATTGTATTTTGTGCATTTTCCAGAGACGCAATGAGATTTTTTTTATGTTAGGGAAGTGAACAAAATTATTACACATCCAAACTGCATCTATACGGATGGTTCTAAAACTGAAAAAGGCAATGAATGTGCGGTGATATGTGGAGATATCATCCTCAAATACAAATTACCATCCTTGTTCTCTATATATAATTGTGAATTATATGCTATTAAAAATGCACTAGAATACGCTCTGGAAACTGCACATAGTGACTCTTACATAATTATCAGTGACTCTCTATCAGCCTTAAACGCAATGCAAGACACGTTCTCTACCAATAGTTTTGTAAACGAAAAACATAATCTTGTTACCATCCTTTATAACTTAGAAAAGTCACTCAATTTCATGTGGATACCATCTTATAAAAACATACCCGGTAATGAAAGAGCCGATACTGCAGCAAAACAAGCTACAGAACTACCAACACAAGATACTGATATCAAAATACCTCTCCAAGATGCAGTCACACACTTTAAGAAGAAAATGGCTGACCAGCTGGATAAACAATTCTACAAGTAAACTTCATAATGTACGTGGAACTTCAACTCAAGAATATCCAATAAGACAGCTACAGAGGTGAAACCAAATTGTAATATCCCGACTACGAATTGGGCATACTAATCTGGCACACTGTTATTTGTTAAATAGAAGCTCTCCACCAATTTGTGAAACATGTAAAACAGCATTTACAGTAGTACATATTATACTAACATGTCCAATATTTGAAAATCAACATAGTCAGTTGGTATGCCCAGAAATATTTCTACAGCACTCAATGATGCAACTTTCATCCAGAAAGTAATTATTTTTCTTAAATTAATTACTATCCATCAATACATTTAACCAAATTGTAACCTGTAGGTATACATAATGTGTAAGTATTATACTGTAATCCAATAATGTAAACAACTGTACATTAACGGTCGTGATAAAACCTAGGAAGGTTAAAAGGACCCAAAATAAAACTTTTTTTAAAACAAATATATTAATTTTAATTTGTTGCGAAAAGAATTGAAGTTTTGACATGAAAGATTTACAGCTTCCATTACAGCCATTTGCATTTTTCAGCCAGCATGTAGGGGAAGGGAGGGTAGGACACATTTGTAGACAGCTAGGCGACCTGCTCCACCTTCTTCCATACATGGTCAAAAAGAATGCAAATGGGCTGCAGATCTATGATTGTATAGTTCGGCTCCTATAATGCAGTGTTTAAATTATCTAAATGTTGTTAAATCTGTGAGAAATGCAAGCTCGCATAACCATTCTTCATTCATTAATTCTGGTATTCCCATTCCTTGCGATGCCAAAAATGCATCTATTTCACTTCTTAAAGTGAAGAAACATTGCTCTTCTACTCATCCACCGCACCTGACAATAGTAAAGAATATCTGTGAAATCAGCTCCAATTTTGCCTAAATATGCCTGAAATCGGCCATGACGTAGTGGTGACCGTTTAATTGCATTAACCGTTTTTACGGCTATCTGCATTATGTGATTTAGAGATGCATTTTGGCACGCAACACCCCTCGGTTGATGAAACAGTGAATTGCCACTAGTATTTGACTCCTCGTTTATTGATTTTAAGATTGAGGAAGTAGTTTCTGCCCCACGTATGGAAACCAATTTGTAGAAGGTTTGTTGCTGCTACGTATAGAAAGCCAGTTTGAAGAAGATGTAATATATTTTGACTGTTGGGGAGCCGAACTTGAAGTAGTAGCAACCGCACGTATGGTAAAAAGTTTCCGGTAGCCTTCGCCCCAAGTTTATAAACATGAACTTTGAAATTTGACTGCTTCTTTAAATAGTATATATTTATGTTTGCCTCGGCTGCGTCAGCATTTATTTTTAGAGACATGAATGTCTTAGCAGGGAGTGGTACGACTGAAGAATTTATGCTTACACAGATTATAATTTTACTTCACTCCTTTTATTAATGCTTAACACGATTTAAACAACAATTCACTGATATAGAGAGAGCTGTGAGATTTTTTATTAATTACTTACACTTTTTAACCCTTAAATTATTTTTTGTCTCACACAAAATACGTATTAAATTTCTCGAGAACGCATCTCGCGTCTGGTTAGAAACACTATCTACAAGCAACTGACTTCTGAATTTGTACAATTTGCCCTACTTCCATTTTCTGATTGGCTAATCCTAGTCCAATAGAATACCTTCATTTAACTAATGCTTTTTCTGGTTGTTGATTGGCTATTTTATAAAGTGTCACAAAAATTACATTATTGCTTCCAAGAATCACAAGTAGCATTATTAAACTTTCAAATTCATTATTTCCTCAAGGTTACCTCATTGTTAACTCATTGTTAGCAACTTTTAACCTATTATTCTCACAGCTCCTACTTATTAAATTACGTAATACATTCACATAACATTATTATACATGTATACAATAATATAAACGTATACAATGACTGTAATATACACTTTTTATATATTGTTACATACACATATTGCTTTAAGGCGGGCTGTTATTGAATTTATATATTATATAATTAGACTGAAATCATTTAAATGTTAAAAATACTGCCTCAAGATTCCAATGAAGCCTGCTCTCCTCTCATTGAGGGGGCGCCATCTATAACAACACAGACCAATTTCGCCCAAGGCAATGTTTTGTCACAATATGAAGTGCAGCCTCGAAAATGTCTTCTCCCCTGCTGGTTTTTACCAAAGTAACAAATCAAGGATCTCTTCAGATACATTGAGCGCAGAATCTATACCCGTATAAAAATGGCTAATTAAGCTGTATCGTTCATGTCGGTGCTCTCATCAATGGCCATACAATACCACTGCAGCTGTTTTTATTTATATATTAACTGATTTACGACATCACTAGCCATTTCAACAATCCTGGCTGTTACAGTTCGAGAGAGATGTATTAATTGTAATAATTCTAGCTTTTCTGGACAAACATACTTGGAGGCGATGATAAAACATTCTTTAATAAATTCTCCTTCCGTGAAACACCTAAATTTTCTTAATATATGTTTTGAGAGGGGATAACTAACTCGCAGTATGTTAGTTGATAAGCAAAACGAAGCTGGTTCCTCCCTGAATTTTAATGCGTTTTTTAACTGCTCCAATTTTAATTGGTGGGATGGCCCTATTCAAAAGGATAAGGAAGTAAATTAGTGTTTAATCGACCAAACTATTACAAAAGCCCATCACCTTGATGTAATATCAGAATTACAGTTATAACAATGTTGCAGAGATATAAAAATACAAATTAAAATAATTAGGTTCCAAAACCTTCTCGCTACGGTCTTGTTCATGAAGCGTTGTAAAATGCCGAGACACAGTAAACTAAGAACCGTAGTAGAAGCCCTTTCCGCGCAACAGACAGAATGCTTTATTATTTTGAGGAACACAAAAATATTTATATTCCCTTTCGTCTTTATAAATGTACCTCTTTATTTTGGTGTAGGGCATTATTCCGTCACTGATACACGTTGCCTCAAACGTGATGTGAAAGAGTGACCTAACTGCGATAGAAAATGGGTATAGCCATGCAGAGGGCGAGCATGCTGTTGTTTAGCGGTGAAAGAGGTTAATCAACGCTGGAGGGGAAAGGAACACATTGTATTACTTTTTCCATGTCTGCTCTATCGCTTATTAGTGGGTTGGGTATACATAGTCTTACTAACGCTTATTTTCTTTTATCTGTTTCATTTTAATCCAAATAATCTTTTGCAGAAATGACTACATTACACCTTTTGTTATAGATACAATGGAAACAGCGATAGTAAAATGTTTAAGAACTGGACGCTAAACGCTGCCCTTAAAATTCCATACTGTTTCCATGTAATCGCGAGAAACAAATGAATGTTGAAAGAATTTAAAAGCATGGCTAGGTATTGAACAATTCCAACCATTAATAACGAATATCTCGGAAATGGCTGATACTACAAAAAAGTTATTTGAAATACATTGTATACTTTGAAGAGATCTACATTTCTTGTGTAGTACGGTTTCGTCTATCGCTTAACTTTATCAGTTATACAAGATTATGCAAAATTACTTCCGAATGAAGGGGACTTCAAAGGCTATTCCCAGAAAATTCAAGACGTACATTTTATTTGTCATGTTAATATTTTTAACATATGGCATTTTAATCAAAATTGTTGGAACCACTTTTTAGAAACTAAAAAACTTCGAAAGATGTTCCTTGTAAAGGGCAGTTTGGAGGATTTTCTTGAAAATTTCGTGTACCAAGTTTAGTGTTTATCCGACTTTACGTTTTTGAGTTATGCTGTTTACAGATACATACAGATATTTTTCTAAGAATGCGTTTTTTTATTCAGGGGGCCTCAAAACATGCTTTTCCGGCGAAATCTCAGTATACAAATTTTGGATGGAATGCAGTCTTCTCTACCTACTAGGTACGAGATAGTGAAAATAAAAATTATAGAAAAATTGAGGCTTAAGAAATGGGACAGACTACCGTAGACATAGTGGGGAAAGTTGCTGAACTTAAAATCAGGAAATGGGATTATCGTATATTCTTATTATTTTTATTATGGAATATTTATTCAAAGTAAAGAGCAAATGGATGAGAAAAATAATAATAATCATGGAGAAACAGAAATTCTAGAAACCTAACTAAAGCTGGAAAGCGTGTGAAACTATCTTCATAAGTAATGTGGTTCAAGTAGCTGAATAACCACAATGGTGAAGTTGCCCGGTCCACTTACAAGGCGTTTTTTTTAAAAATAAGTACCGATAATTTTTTTAAAAATAACAGAACAGTATTTTCTAAATACTTTATTATCATTCATTATCTTACACCTTACACTACTTCTCCACAGTCACCGCCGTTATTCAGGCACTTGTAACGAGAAACCAGTTTTTGTATGCGTCAAAGAATGATGCCACCTGTAATGAAAGTCAAGTCTGCACTTCTTGTTTCATAACATCCGTTGAAATGTTTTCCACCAAGGAATTTCTTCAAATGAAGAGACAGATGAAAATCGATTGGTGCCAAATCCGGACTGTTGTGAAACAAGAAGTGCAGACTTAGCTTTCATCACGGACGGCGTCATTCTTTGACGACAGCATACAAATACTCCCGTTACGACAAGTGCATGAATAAGATGGCTATGTGGAAAGTAGTATAAGGTGTAAGGTAATGAATGATAGTAAAACATTTGGAAAATAATTTTCTGTTATGTTTTAAAAAATTATCGGTACCTATTTTAAAAACATGCCTCTCAGTTATACAGCAGCTCATAGCTTGAGACAAGTACTAGGAAGTAGTCATATGTTTCCTTTGTATTGTTAAGAAATTCCAAAAGAAGAACTAATAGTATGTTTATGCAATCGTATAACCGAAGATATGCAATTTTGGAATTCAATGGAAGAAATATTTATTAAACGAAATAAATTGTAGCACTGTTGGTGTCATAAAGACATCCATCCATCCGTCCATCCATCCATCCAATAGTTCCTGAGAAATCGAGTCGTTTATATCAGAAAATGCCATTTAGAGAAAACACTGTTCTATGTAAAAATGGATAAAAAAACCTCGCATATATTTAAAGAGCAAAAACCACATTCTTGGATATACGTAGCCTGCCGTATTTAGAAGTAGTGTCATTCCGAAGAGCAAAGTTTACCCTAAAATGAGGTAAAATGTATCTGTCTACACCAAAGAGTGTAGTTAGTATTTTTTCTGTAAATTGATGCAAAACTCAGTGTACAGATAATCGATTCATCACCTTTTTGTAAACATATATTTTAAGCATGAGATTGTGCTTACAATGATAAATACATATCGAATTAAGGAGAAAATTCCAGTTAATAAGACTACATGACAAACTAAAATAGTAATAGAATTAATTGTTTTTCCACACAAGCCGTGTGTTGGACAACATTGAATAGGTAGAATCAGACGGCTGAAAAATTCAATGCCATACCGGGATTTGAACCAAGTCTGGTCTCCGTCCGGTTGCTCTAACCACTGAGCTACCTGGCAAATGCCGGTATATACGACATTAAATTCCTCAACTGATTCGCATTTATCTCGGTAAACCACAAGGAGATCTCAAATTGTGTTAAGATGGCATACCTCAATGACGACTTGCAATTTTATAAGTACTTTAAGTCCCGGGCTTCATAGTTCAATCACTATTAGGTCAATTAATGGAATTAATTGTTCTTCCATACAAGCCGTGTGTTGGACAGGGTTGAAAAGGTGGAGTCGCCATTGGGGTACGACATCTCCATACAATTTGAGATCCCCTTGTGGTTTACCGAGATAAATGCGAATCAGTTGAGGAACTTAATGTCGTACCGGCATGTTTTCATGGTAGCTCAGTGGTTAGAACAACCGGACGGAGAACGGGAGATCCATGGTTCAAATCCCGGCTATAGCGTTGAATTTTTACTTTCTCAACTACGTATAGTAAGTAGGGGAAGTATTATATTCCACCCAAAAATTCGATACCGAGATTTCACCGGAAATACATGTTTTGAGACCCACTGAATCCAAAAAAAGCATTTTTGGAAACATGTCCGTCTGTCTGTCTGTGTGTGTGTCTGTGTCTGTGTCTGTGAACAGCATAACTCAGAAACGAACAATCGGATAAACACCAAACTTGGTATTTAGGTTCAGTATCTTCCAGAGATGCGACACGGAGGTTTTCAAGAAAATCCCCCCACCACAGATTACCCTTTACATGGAACATTTTTCGAAAATTTTAATTTTCTCAAAAATGATTCTAACGATTTTTATTAAAATATCATATGTTTAAGATATTTTCATGACAAATGAAATTTATATCTCGAATTTTCTGGGAAAGTCTGCAAAAGTATTCTTCATTGTGAACGACTTTTGCATAACTGGTAAACCATAAGAGATAGACAAAATTGTTACTATACAACAAATGTAGATCGCGCTAAAATACACAATTTATGTCATATACATTTTTGTTGTTGAGTGAACCATTTTCGAGATATTGCTTGTTATTCCCTTAAAGTTTCCAACACTTATACTTTTTCTCAAATGGAAATTCGTTATTCATTTTTTTTGTCCTGGTAATAGAAATAGAATGGAATACTCCACATAGCAACCAGATCTTAAAATATTTGACTATCGCTTAAAGCGTACCAAATTCCCTTGCATCTACAAGAAAATTAACAATAAGATTAACATCTCGATTAACATGAAGCATATGGAGAATAAGCGTTTGTAAAAATAGTTTGTACAAGAGTAGAGAAAGGCATGTGAGTGTAACACATCAGATTTTTCAGTCGTCAGATTCCACCTTTCCTAAAATATTAATATTTTGGTAACTTTCGTCATTCAAATCCCCGTGGCCGACCAATCTTAACGAAAGTGTTTTCGCGGTTTTCCTCGGCCACTAGACGAATGCTGGGTAGATAATTTGATCTGCGAATTTTCCTACCATCTTTTTCTTTATATATTACATTTCCGTCTTCTTCACACCAGGTACTGCGCTGATCACCCATCCTGGATATACTATGATACAAGGCATTGGCTTGCAAGTCCTTTTGTGTAAGTCCTACATTTAAAGAAGAAGTGGTTTACTACAGTTGTAAATGTACAGTAAAAAAATTCCCACGTCTTATGTGTGACTCATGTGTGGAATACAGAAGTGCTATCAGCGCTGCCTGTTAACATAATGATAACTAGAGATTGTTTGCAGTGCCAGAACGTTCTCCTGGCGCAATCTCAAGCAAGATATCAAACATGAGAATGATGTAGTAGGTAGACGTTGTAGCGTCAGTATCATGGAATTTGCTGAAGAAGAAAATCTGTTATCACTCCCACACTAAACTCAAGTTCAAGTGTGTTCGTTTAAGGAAATAAATAAGAGAAATTACAAATATGATGCAGTTATTCACGTTTGTAATTTTCATTTCTATGGAATTTGATTTTTACATAAGAAATAAAACAACTGATTGAAGGATGTTGTATGTAATAAAATAACTAAATATTTTCCGATATTGGGGCGGGGTTTATTGTTAGATGACCGATGCTTTCATTTAAAGCTAACTGGCCTCTGAGGAGTTGCTCGAGTGGCTTTAAATTTCGATTTATAGTTTAACCAATTGCAGTATAGTTTAACCTTCCTCTTAGGAAATCATCATACTTTTTACACTGAATCCTCCTTTACTCCTTAGAACAAGATATTCGTAAAAACGGACCAAAAGCCCCTGGCATTCACGAAACCTTCTCATCTCCTTAATCTCCCCCTGTCAAACTTTCAAATTCTGGAAATGTATAGCCTGTAGGTATATTTTAGTGCTGAAACAATTATCCAAATTACCAGAAAGTTTAAATAAGCACGGTAGATGAAATACTAAACTTTGACATTTTCTCTTTTGTCCCGTAATGATTTAATAGCAAACTATACAACCTTCACGTTAAGGGATACCACAATTCCCTAATGCAAAGCAAGAGGAACGAAATAGGTGGATATGAGGAATCTATCACTACCAAGTCAATAATCTAATATTTTTAACTTGGCACATAGTTTGCAACCATAGAGAAAAATGATAGTTTTAGTTGTTATTATGAATCTACAGGGAGAGCCAACAGACTACCAACCGGCTACGCGGTGTTTTTACTGTCCGCGTCCTCGAGGCTCGTTGCTGTCTGCTGCTATCATAGAAAGACGCGGAAGAAACCATACAACATTTTTTAAAACTGCTTTTAAAGGCTTTACTTAACAACTTTATAAAAGTGTGTTTGAGGACAGAATTATTAGTAGAGATTTGTGGTCCCCTCGGTCCCCCGACCTAATCCCCTGCGATTTCTGTCTCTGGGGCAACTTAAAAGAAAGTGTACAAGACAAACCCGCACACCCTGGAAGAATTAAAACAAAATATCCGCCAGGAAATTTCCAGCATTTCTCATCGTGAGCTACAGCGAGTGATGGATGGTTTCCTAAAGAGGTGTCAAAAATGTATGGGCAACGACGGTGGCCAGTTTCAGCATCTCCTTTCATAAAGTTGGTAAGTAAAGCCTTTAAAGGTATGTTGTATGGTTTCATCCGCGCCTTTCTATGATAGCAGCAGACGACAACGTGCGCCGAGGGCGCGGACAGGAAAAACACCGCGCAGCCGGTTCGTAGGTTTTGGCTCTCTCTGTAGATTGAATAGTTGCGGATGTTACATAATTCTCTGTGTACGTTTGTTCTAGCAGTTCATTATATTTGAGCTTATGCATTAAAAACATCTGATTAGTGGGCAGTCGGTGTAGTGTATTCAGGCGTTCCAGCAAACTTGACCTCATCAGAGTCCTCATAGTCAGGACTAGCAAAGGGTTTGGCAACCGATTGCAAATCAACGCATACGCAGCAGGCAATTGCAGTCCTGCACATGAACTATTCAGATGCTGTGGGTTGAAACGAATTTTATATATTTAGCATAAATTGGTGATTAATTTATTTTCAGTAATCACTGTAAATACAGAAAAAAAACTTAACGGTTATTTAAATGTTGGCATCCGAAACGTAACTAGACACATCCATAGAATTAGAGTAAAATTTTTCTCAGAGGCTTAGATATTGCTTCATTACGTTCTGCAGTATTCGATAACTGTCAAATAAAGAAATAAGTATGATATAGAATCGTTATAACCAGGATCCGATTGCCGATTGTTTTGCTTAGTATTTCTCCTAGGCTTAGCTGTTACATCTTGACTGCCTGTGTATATTGCTTGAAATAAGGCACAGCCTGCTGTTTTTAAAGGCATCCTTTCTGGAATAACAACTGGAAAATAAATCATCCTCGTAAATAGGTTATATTAGACTCAGCGCGCTCGTATCGACATGGTAGCCGGGATCTTTGAGGTATAATCTCGTGAACGGAAGGGCCTACGATTAAAATCCCGCTAGAACGTCGTACCTGAAAGGTTTTTTTCCAGATTTCCCTCATCCTCGTAGCTAGCAAATGCCAAGGAGGTACTCTGAACTTAGGCCTGGAACGTTTTCTTCCCAAATTTCTTTTCCCAATTATAATTTTATTTCATTTATCATCAATGTCCAACGTCTGTGGTAAGAATGAGCATTAAACACATCAGCATTTTGTATGCTAAAACCAGGCCTTTAAAATCCTTTCTTAATCTTATAGCTTGTGTCAGTACTAAAGAACAGGGGTTTTCAATGGTGAAATAACTATGACACACACAGTTTGTTCCTTTATAATATTGCTGTGCAGGAACTTTCCTGAAAAATAAAATGCTCGTTGTACAAGTACATGTTTATTAGTCATGCAAATATCTTAAAATGGGACAGTATTTTCCGCTGTACGATTATCACATTTATAATCATGTATATATTATATTTAATTAGTGTCATTACATTGTATAACCATGTTACTGCATCAACTAACTACATGTATTTTATTTAATATTTTATTAGATATATTTTACTCATATAAGACGCACAAGATTTCCACAAAACTAAGGACACAAGCTTCCGAAATAACACAATACTGAGGGAAAACCTCTGAACAAAAGTCTTTTATCAATCTCAGTGCTAGAACGACATATGCAACTGACTCTCAAGGAATCCCAAAATAATCTGAAAACCGGGGAATCCTGAACTATTTTCTCCCACGTCACTTTGAGAGAACGACTCAGCAAAGCCTAAATGCCCTCCAAATTTTGTTAAACTTACAACTCGCTCTTCTCATCAGCCAATAGAAAAATTCACAAGAAAATTCGAGCTGCCAAGAACTTAATGTATATAAGCTGACGTAAGAACGCTCAAGTCAGTCGTCTAGTGAACTCACTCGTGTGACAAATTTGCGTCACTTTGCAGTGAAGTTCCGCGCCAACAGAACATGGACCAACAAGAAAGTATTATCGTGTGTGCGAAGAAGATGTAAAGTCGAGTGAAAGTGATATCAAAGTAAATTTAGTGTTACATAACAGTATAAGTTAATTATTCACCGACGATAAATAGAAACAAATTGGAAATGCGTCATAAAACTAATAAATGCAAGTGTTGTAAAGTGTTCAATTTATTCTTCACATGATATCTTCGTAATTAAATACTTCAAATAACGTTACTTAGTGTCTTCAACATTATTTCTTATGATTCCATGCTTTCTGAGATCTACAAATCTAGTTTCAGGCTAAATAGTTCAACAGGTACCGACAGCAGCCCAGGCCCAGTAACAACAAACACGAGAACAGCTACAGACAAAAAGATACGAACTCGTTATCTGCCGGCTCCATAATTAATAAATAAATAGTAATCTGAGTCGAGTATATGTGGGGACAGCTGCATATTTTATAAAACAGTAACCCCGCAAAAATGGTTACAGACATTTTGCAGTAAACAAGAAATAATGAATGTTTTTCCACGTAAAGGATAGTTTAGGTTGAAGGAATATTTCTTAATCTTCGTGTAGCATCTTTGTAAAATACCTAACCTAAGTATCAAGTTTGGTATTTATCCGACATTTTGTTTTTGACTTAAGCTGCTTCCTCTATGGCTCACAGTTATGCCCATGAACTATATTGAATCCAGCTTTTGATATATTGAAATATAATCGTATTTTATATTTGAATTTTACGATTTAAATATTACTAGGACTTTACTTCCTTGTTATTTGTTAATATTTACTTACGATTTAATTCATGCAATAGCTAATTATTAGCTACAAGTAAAGATATTTTTTAATGTCAACAACCAAGTGTGGACAATCCATCGTCAGTTCGCCACCAAAGTTATGTTATCGAGCGGGAGGCTCGGGCGGTAACGTCTGTGGCCCGCATCCGGGAGATCCCGGGTTCGATCCCTTGTGACTACCTACTCTAACCCATAGGCTTTTTCGGGGTTTTCCCGGGTCCTCAGGCGAATGCTGTAATGGTTTCTTTCATCCCCCGAAATCCCTGTCCCTACATTTCGTTCCGTTAATCATTTCATTCATCCTTCAAGATCTGTTTCAGGGTTGGAAGTGTCGGCGATGGTGTTTCGGTGCAGCGTGGCGGGAAAGGTGATGCTCTCTGTGAACTTCCTTCATCCCTCGGCCTTCGGCTGGTTGCTGGGGTTTAAGGACGGCCCCTTGGGGGCGGGGTCCTCGGTCTACCTGTCCGACTGCCGGGGCGTCTCCATCCGGAAACTGTAGGTACACTGACATTGCTTTGCCGTCACTCCTGTTTAGACCGCCCGGTTGCTCCCTTCACCTCAACCCTCCCTTCCGGGGGCGCCCCCTTTTAAGGGTCGACACAACACCCTCATTTGGATAGGTGCCGAATCACCTCCACTTCACAATCCAATCCAACCCAAAGCTAATGTTGGTGACCTTGCTGCTGGAGCCGCCATGTTTAACAAGTGTTAGTATTTCATTTTAATTTTGTGTAAGTACTATTTCTATTATTGATTATAGTATTCAATACACACGGGTTAAGTGCTTTGGCGAATCTCGCAAGAAGAAATTAGTCACTTTATTTTTATTTTCAAACACTTCCTCTTATCCAGTAATGCACTTACCGCACTTGTGTCGTCCTCCGCTAACCTCTAGTTCCCGAGGTCGCGGGTTCAAACCCGGCGGAGGGCGATGAATTTTTTCGGGTGCAAAAATCCTTCGGAAGGGAAGTAAAGCCGGTGGTCCCGTGTCGTAGATTTACGGCACGTAAAAGAACCTCAAGCCTGATAGAGGCCTCTGAGCAATATTTCCGGTCTTTCACACCCAATATAGAATGGGACGCTAAGGACCACAGCAGTTAAAGAGCGTCCATAAATAAAAATCAATTTCAATTTAATTTTTTTTTACCGCACTTGTGACGCAATAACTATTTTCACGTGCTGCTGAGTGACATAGCGCGTGTTGCATATTCGAATCGCGCAAGGAAGACATTTCCCTCTTCCCTGATATAGAGTATGCTAATTCAATAATAGCATCTGACTGTTTTCTAACGCAACACTCGGAAAATTATTAGTGCAATTATTAATGCTATGCTAATGTAGAAGCAGGAGGTATAAATTAATTAAATTAAAACAGTTTTCTTTAGTTAAATACGCGAAATCTTTACCGACTTCACAAGCACATAACATACAGGATCCTCATGTTTCTGCTTCACTCGCTAATCACCGTAAGACAAATGCGCAATGAAACACAATAGGAAGGTAGAACCAGGAGCTTGTTCGTTGAGGAACAGGATATCATTCTTGAGATAGATGTTTTGAAATGCTCGCTAAGTTCATGACCACAGAACCGGTACTGTTCAGTTAACACTCTTCGGGCTACAAAGGTTTCATTCGCTCTTGTATGTATTATGCTTCTTATTGTTTGTTACACATGCTTATTTTGCTATTGCCAGCATCATGCTGTGCTTGTAATTTAAACAAAAAGTAGAATATACTCAATGTCAGTGCAAGAGCAAAACTTACGGCGTCACTGCCCAACAACAACAACAACAACAATAATAATAATAATAATAATAATAATAATAGAAGAAGAAGAAGAAATAAAATCTGTAGTACGCCCTACCGGTATCTAGCTCCCTATACCTGGACGTATATTGCAGATTTTAGCATTTCTTTAACACGTTCTTATTTTTGTAACATAATAATTTTACAGATGTTACGTACATACTAATAAACTAAAAGATAATAAAATAATGAAATAAAATGAATAAGTAATAAGTTCACTAGAGCTATATTAAATACGATTACTGGAAGCCAGCAAAAACCATATCTGGTGATCAGTTATTTGTATGTTTACTAACATTACTACTAACACAGTACCAACTTCTAATAAACCTATTGCAAATTATCAACCACTCTATCAAAACTACATCACAGGTAACCAGGGTGAACTGCACTGGTAACTAGCATAGGTTTATTTTAAAGATTATACAGGGTGATTTATGAACAACTTACACATTTATTTCTTTAATTGTTTCAAAACGAGTTATGCTAGCGACAACTTTTTATACCTGAAATGCAGTGGAATTTTGGGAGATTATTTACCTCTATAGCAAATGTTGAAAATGTCCTCCATCCTGCATAAGGCACACAACCCAAGACGTCGTTCCATGTTGCTGGCCACTCGTTGGAGGATTCTGTTGTCAATAGCTTGAATCTCCTGTGTAATGTTGTGCTTCAGATCTCTAATGTCTGGCGACGTGTGGCATAAACCTTGTCTTTTAAGTAACCCCATAGAAAGAAGTCCGGCGATGTCAAATCCGGAGATCTCGGTGGCCACAGGTTCTTGGAAATTATCCGGTCGTCAAAGAAACTTGCAATTAATGCCATGGATTCATTTGATGTAGCGCCGTCCTGCTGAATATATTCTTGACTCAGTTCTATATCGTCTAGTTGCTCAGCAAACTCCATGAAAATCCGTCGGTACACTGCAGTGTTCACATTGTTTTCAAAAAATTGGTCCTACTATCTTCTGTGCGGATATTGCGCACCAAACTCCGATTCTAACTGGGTGCATAGTTGCCATCCTTATCTGGTTGCTGTAACTGATGGACAACCGTAATCCTATACGGTTTTAGGCCTGCACTTTTCACAGCTCTCTGAGTAGCTGTACCCTGTCTCCTGCGACAAACATCTTAATGATTTTTAGGTGACTGATCCAGTCGTGCTCTTACGTCAACATCAACCGTGGAAAGCATAGATGAACGAGTTTTGCCTTTTTCACTCATCAGAGATCCAGTTCTTTCCAATTTGTTTACCACTCCCAGTATTCTGTTTCTTTGGGGAGGATTCCAAACACCAGATTCTCTCTGGTATGCCCTTTGAGTAGCTCTAATCCAGTATTGCTTTACAAGGAAGAGTCGTTCATTTAATGTGTACTCCAATTTCACGTTGAACAAAATCTCAAAAACAGTTGCCGACAATACAACTAACAGCTACGAATAAAACATGAATCATTTGCTCATCTAGAAACCCCAGAACATTCTGCTTAATTTGGTGCTAAAATTGGGGCATTGAGTGAATTTCGAACAGAATAATTAAAGAAAGAAATGTGTTAGTTCTTCATAAGTCACCCTGTAGATTACACAACGGAGGGGTCACCTCACATACTTAGACCGAAATAGATCCATAGATCCTAGGTGGAAGGGAGGAATTGAAGCAACCAACCACAGCTGTAGGTAGACAGCCCACAGAGACGCGCGGAGGTTCAATAATTACAGCCTTGAAGACTTGATCCACTGTTGGAGCTGCCTAGAGAGGAAGATGAACGACCCATCGATCAAGAAGCCCTCTAGTGTCAATGGGGAGTATTCTTTCCTTTGAGCAAGCATCCGCAAGTTCGGTACTGCCATACACTACGAAACCTAGAAGCGCATCTGAAAGATGAGAAGGAAACGGAATGGAAAGGAAAGAATGGTAGATGAGAAACAACTCTAGCATTCGCATACCGGCCAGAGAAAAGCACCACGAAAAAACCCAAGGTCAAAGTGGACGGTCAACCGTACTCGAACCCGGAACCTCCCGAATGCTAGCCTAACAGTTACGGTTGGTTTTATATATATATTTAAACTTTCCTAATCTTAACTTATAATTATAGTATACTATAATTAGTGAATTATAGTAATTATTTTATAGTAATTATATTACTTAATTCAAATAATTATAAATTCCTTTACCAATTTATCTTTCTAAGGTTTCAGTTTTATAAGTTACTATTAATTTAATACTCAAACACTATTTAATATACTATTAATATCAGTGTACTCCTATCTAAATATTCCCATAGTTGTCCTCTTGTCCTCCTCTATAATAATAATAATAATAATAATATTATTATTATTATGAAGTGATTTACATATTGCACTACTGTTGCCAAAATGCCTGAATTAGGTCCACGGCATCCATAAGAAACTGCTCAGTAAGGAGTGATTTACAGTAAAGCATATGTATAATATTCCATTAGAAGGTTGACTCCTTATCGAAGCGATGCACATGCAATCACTGCAGCAAATAAAATATTCAATTCTGCACTTATTCGTCATATAACCTTTATTAACCTGGCTGGTATGTAGTCGATTATTGTGAACTGCTTGTTTTACCACCGATATTGTCAGTAATTTACAGTGGGTAGAGGAGATATTTTACTCTATTCAAATTTAATTTTTGTTTTGTTTGTTTGTTAGGGGGGCTTGAAGATTACCCTTTAACCGGGACGTGAATGAATGAAATGGTTCAAATGATGTTCAAAATGGGGCCAGGATGCCAAGAACTTAGCGTTACCTGACATTTGTTTACTCAGGATAAGAGAAAACCCCGGAAAGACCTTAACCAGGTAACTCTAACCGATATTCGAACCCGGGATCTCTCGAATGTGAGGCAGACACACTACTCTCACATCACGGAGGTGTGTGTGAATAACATAACTAAAACAATGGAAAGTCGCTTAAATACAGAACTTGGTATTTATGTTCGATAGCATCTTCCAAGGATGCAGCACAGAGAGTTTCAAGAACATTTTCTTATTTTAAACTACCCTGTGATTTTCAATTTACTCTGATTTTGATTAAAATACAGCATGTTTACGATATTTGCATGGTAGGGTAGTGTTTAACGCCCGTTCTTACTGCATATGGCACCACAGGCGGTGGACACCATTTATTCATGAAATGAAATGGTAATTGGGAAAGGAAATTTGTGAAGGGAATGTTCCAGGTCTAACTTTAAGGCCTCTCCGGCATTTGCCAGTTATGAAGACTGAGGAAAGCCTGGAAAAAAACCTCAGGAAAGTGGTCCTGGCGGAATTTGAACTGCGAACCTCCCATTTACGAGTCCCTGCCTTAACGACCTCGGCTATCCATATCGATACTAGACGAATAAAAAGCATATCTTGAGTTTTTTGCGAATATCCTGAGAAGTTCCTCGTTATTCGGAATGAATTTGGTATAACTTGGAAAGCATAAGAGATAGATTTAAACTTACCTACTATACAATATAGATTTCTCAAAACATACAGTTTTGTGGCACTAACTATTTCCGAGATATTCGTTGTTATTGGTATGGATTGTCAAATACTTAATACTTTTCTGTCAAGCGCTAATCAGAGAGTATTTTCTATGCTGCTAATTTGCTATTCATCTTTTTCTCGTGGTCATGCAAGGAATAGTAGCAACCCGCTTTTAAAGGTTTCCACTACAGCTTCGGCCTACTGCATCCCTTGTATATTTGCAACGAAATGTGTAATAAATCCGCGAACGTATAACATGAAGTAGAAAAATAAGTTTTTGAAAGAAAAGCTTTTAGAAGAGTGGATGGAGTAAATCATATGAATGTAATGCCTGAAATACTGGTCTCTAAACGTTTTATATATAGTTCTGTCAGTAAAGGAAGAAATACTAAAAGCACAAAGCGTATCGATGTTTCGCACTCAGAATTGCACTGTTTCTTGTGTTGTAAGAATGGCATCATATACTTTAGAAGACTTTACCCATGTATTAAGTAGGCACAAACAACAGTCACGGAAGTGAAGCCGAAGTAACTCGCGTCCGCTGGTTTGACGTGCCAATTGGACCGGCTTCGTTAATGCCATTTCCCAAACACGTGCTCATTAGCCTGCTAAATGGAAAGTTGAGCGCTGGAACGAATTGTTGAAGGGAAATTTGAAGCACCCATGTATGTACCGGTCTTCATGCATATATTAGTGCACCTGCAGAGATTTACTGCCCGAGTAGAAAGTACATACCCTATGTGCAGAAGATCAGCCACTCGGGCGGGGGAGCTGTCAGAAGGACTAGCCGGAAAGTGGGACTACTACTGCCCCGGGATTGGGCGGGTACACTCCCTTCTGTCCGGCCTGCACCACGATAACCAAGTATGCGGTAGTCACATCGCCGATTCCAAGCCATAGCGTCTCATTTGTTAACCGCCTCAAGGCCCTATTAAAGAAAAGCGGGACGCAGAGCTTTCATATCTTGCGGAATTCGGTGACATTGGGCTTTGAGGAATTCGAGTGTAGCAATGCGTGACGATTCCATTTATCGATAAAACTTAAAAGACTATTAAAACACACTCCGAACTATATGGTACAAATTGAGCAACTGTAAGATTTCAGTTAACATTAGCTATGCGCCATGCACAGCAGCCACTTTCACACATACTTGCGTTGCAGAAAGAAAACGAAAGGTTTCGTTTTGCCAACGTAAATAGAGAATGGTGATACAATCATGTTGTGGTCAGAGATAAAATTAACAGCTAGATAATTATATTAAATTAAATGTGTTTGACTTAAACAGTAAATCTCTAACTTGTGTGTTATAGTATGCAACGGAAATTTTAAGGGATGCAAATGAGTTAGCTAAATGATTTTGAACAATTGCATCAAGTGTTTTTCAAAACTGTTCCAAAGTACTCCTGGATAACAAAGTTCAGCGAAATTAGAGGGAATTTTGGTGATATGAATACGGTGCTTAACCTTCTCCCTATAATAATTCAACTTTAAATCATTTTATGCTTCTCCATTTATTTTGTAGGGTTGGAAGTCATTGACAATCCTCCAAGTCCGCAATAAAGTGACAAAAAATAATTTCTGATATTCATATGCAACAACATCGGATTGAAATTGTGTGACATGTAGATGCAAGTCCCCTAAACCAAGATTTAAAATGTTGCAAATATTTTAGAGATTATATCCTTCCGGAAGAATAGAGCTTTTCAGTGGTGAAATAATTACCAAAATCAGAATAAATTTATGTACCTACTCTATTTTTAATATTAGTAGATAAATGTACATTTAAAGAATTAAATGATAAAAGACTAGATAATACAGCTTTTAACATTTCCTTTGTGTTTTGAAAGCTTTATACTTTCCCTATTTAATCTATAGCGGATTCAGATTTTATCGGAAATACTCGTTTTAAAGTCTATTGAATATATAAATTAGGAAAACTTCCGCCTATGTCTGTCTATGGCCAATGAACGAAATGTCGGAAAAACACCAAACTTCGCATTGTACGTTCAGTAACCTCCAAGGATGTGACATGAGGAATTTCAAGAAAATGTCTCAACCCCAAAAAACTCTCCTCTACGTGGAAAATTGTTCGTTATTCTTTACATTCTGAAAAATGGCCTTAGGGATTTTGATTTAAATACCACATGTTTAAGATCTTTGCATGACAAGTAAAATGTATATATTGAATATAAATGAAGTCCTCCATTCGGAATGCATTTCTATAACGTATACCTTAGAGGAAAACGTAATATATAGACAAAAACTTACTACACAAAAAATGAGATATCGTTAAAACACGCAATATGCCAAATTTATTTGTAGCATTAACCATATCCGAAATATTCCTTATTATTGATGTTAGCTCTGAAATATAAGTACTAAGTCGCCATTCACTTTTTTTCCCGTCGTAGTCATGCAAAGGGCACGAAATTTCAAAGCCAGCACACAGTGACCCAGTTTTTAAAGATTTGACTATAGCTGTAGCCTCCTGTATTCCTCTTGGACATACAATGGAGTGTATATGCAAGATGAATATATAAACGGAATGTATAATGAACATTTTTGTATATGTTTACGCAAGTAAACAGTATACACCTTTGTAGGAATACTTTGTGGACTAGTGGGTGGAGAAAGTCACGTGAATGTAAGACATCAAGCCTTTTTTCCCCCGCTTTCCTTTTATGTCTTCCTCCTTCCCGCAACTTTCGTTTTTTTTTTTCGCTCCTCTTGGTTTATGAAACTCATACCAGTGTCCTCATTAGCAGTTGATTGTTTTTGTTTGTTTACGAAGCACTTTTAGGGGATACAGCAACCTAAAGCATTATCTTGTAAACGATATATCTCAAGTAGCTGAAGAGAATGAGGAGAAACCTGGACAAGCGCTAACATCGTATCACGTGAATCTGTAATTTGCTATAACGTAACCAACCCGTTTTCCTCGCTATATTATTAATAGGTGCGATAACCGAGGAACATTTCTAATTACATAGCAGGGAAATTCCAGATCATAATATCCTGTTTCGGTCTTGTAGATCAAACATTAGGCAGGTCCATAAAACGTCGATGTAAGTGTAGGAAGGGGGTTGGCTCGATCATTCTGCTAACATGTGAAGCAGGTTCAGTTTCGCTTTCGGGGCACCTGCCACATAAAGAGTATAAAAAGGGGAAGATATTAGTTAGCAAAGTTACTGCCAAAGTGCGGTCTCATCTAACTGGTGTTAATGGATTTAATTAAAAACATCCTGGAAATGTTCTGGCACTGGTTTATTGCTTCAGAAATTGAGTTTCTTGGTTCAATATTCGTTGCTATTAGCTCTGTCGTAGAGTTTAATGACTCAGATATACTTTTTACTTTTTATACGACTTATAAGTAATAATAATAATATAGAAACTATTGTGAAAGAAATAATGTAAAGTTATAAAAGCAATTTTGATCCACAAGTCACGGGTGAACATACAGACTCAGAAGTAAAAATAAAATAAAATTAAATTATGTAGACATTTACAGTGACATTATAAATCGAAGGTTAACATTTTATAGACGAATTGACCGAATGAACTCAAACGACTCACAAAACAAATAACGAAATTCTACGAAATAGAAGTAAAGCACAAGTAGATACTTTCAAGAGAATTGTGAAGTAAAACGTCTGATGTGATACATTCACATAATTTTCTCTACCCTCTATCGATTATTAGTGGCTATACCAGCCATTCTTACTAAAGCTTGTTTTTCTATACATTACGTTTTAATCCAAATAATCCTTTGCAGAAATAGCTACATTACACATTTCGTCATAAGTGTAAAGGGATTAATGATAGTCAAATGTTTAGGAATTGGACGTTATATACTCGCCTTAAAATTCCATACCATGTAATACCTTAAAATTCCATGGCGATTTTCTTGTTAATCTTCGTGTCGCATCCTTGGAAGATACTAAACTCAAATACCAAGTTTGATATTTATCTGATTTGTCGTTTTTGAGCTTTGCTGCTCATAAACGTTTCTGTGGTATGCAAACAGACACACACAGACATGTTTCCAAAATGCTTTTTTGGGTTCAGAGCACCTTAAAACATGTATTTTCGGTGACATCTCGGTATTGAATTTTTGGGTGGAATACAGTACTTCCCCTACTACGTAGTGGATAGTAGTAATAAGCTTTAGTAAGAATAGTTTGTATAAAGATAAAGGACGGAGAATGTCTTGTGAATGCATTACATCAGATTTTTTATTCTGTATTTACTCTATGTTTACACATTTACTGCGCAATCAAAATACAATGACATTCAAATGGGAGGCGGGCTATCTCTATCTGCGCCACCGTATACTTTAATAATGGATATCAGAAATGAGTATAGATGTGTGATTGAAACTCTGAAGCTTGTCCTTACATTATTACAATTTAATCTGTGATAAAGCGTCCAAGACCGAGCGAGATGGCATGTGTGACTGGAATTCGGGAGGTCGCGGATTGAGATCCTGTACCAGCCAATCCGACTGGGTCTTTCTCGTGGTTTCCCTCTGTTTCCACAAATTACCATATTGGATATTTATACCACGACCCAAAGCCCAACCTACAGAATACAATCAATAGAAAAAAATATATAGTACAAGAAGGCGACTAGGTACGCAACTAAGGCCATCTGTCTGTCACACTCTTGACTCAGGTGAACCAACGAACGTACAGTAACCGTCGCGTAATGACCAAAAAGTTAAATTACTATTAAATAATAACAATATCATTCAATTTATCACGAGAATATTGAATTGTAATATTTTCACTGGAAACAGCGGCTAAATATTTTAAACATAACTTCTGATTATGATAGGAAACATTTTGTAATGACACTCCTATATGCTGATGACCAAGTAATCATTTCTGATTATGAAGATACGCTACAAAGAGCACTATTTGAACTACATAAAATAGTTTTTAATTATAATTTAGATATATCATAAAATAAAACTAAATCTATGGCTTTTCACGGAACCCATCCGTTGAGATGTAAACTTGCATTAGACAATAATATAATTGAACAAGTAAACACATTTAAATTTTTAGGATTTTCAGTATTATATATTAAAGAAGCAAATATTGGAACTAAAAAAGAAAGTTATTCAAAAATATGCGGAACAATTAAAAGAACTTTAAAAAATAAAGTGAGAAAAGATATGATGATGAAGTTCTATACCCTAGTTAGTCCTGGACAATGACAAATATAGACAAAAGCAGATTACAGGCAGCGATTTTTGAGAACAGCATTAGGAGTCACTAGAAGAGATAGAAATAATGATGACATAAGAAAACAATTAAGAATCTTTAATCTAAATCAAGAAATAGAGCAGAACAGACAATAGTGGCTAGAACACGTAGAGAGAATGAAAGAAGAACGTTATCCAAGGAAAATATTCTACTACATACCTAAAGGAAAACGAAATGTCGGAAGACCCAGGAAAAGATGGATAAATCAATATATTAAACATTTGGAGCGTGCAACAAGCCTTGGAAAGCTTAATGCTTGATGGAGAAGAAGAAGAGGAAGAAGAAGAAGAAGAAGAATGTTTACACAGACGAATAGCCTTACACCAATAATCGTTTTAAATACCTTCACAGTACTACAGATATGATGTCCAGTTAGCTTAAGTAAATACAACACAGCAATGTTCCTGAACACAGAACGTGAAGCAAGCTATGTTAACATCACGTATCACCAAGTTTCTAGTGTTGGAAGAGAAGCCCATCAACACCAAAGCGCCATTATGGCAACAGAATGCCATGTACCATCAGTAGTGCACTCCCACCGTTATACAAAGATTAATGCGTGTTTCATTACTTGCGCAGGCAACGACGGCTAGCACCTCTTATGAAAAGCAGGGTGTGGTCTCCACTTCTTAAATTTAAATATGTAGCCCCGTGACCTTTGGAGTCGCAGCTTGCTTGCACCTCGTTGAATCTTCGTGTAGTCTTAGACTTTCGCGGTCTTCCATTTGGCAAGCAGCCCGTCAGTTACTTCCAACATAATTAGCCTTACACTGCCTTGTTGGTTCTGGAAAGACGATGTGGAACATACAATTAGAACATTTATAAAATAACACGGACTGTAATAAATTCAGTGTGTAAATGTTGAAAATAGGAAACTTCTCTCGCTTTGTACGCTAAGAACTGCAGCCACCGAGCGAGGTAGCGCCATGCTAACGTGAGCGACTCGCATTCGGGAGGTCCCGGGTTCAAACCATCGGAGTCGACAAATCTGACCGAAGGTTTGTTCCGCGGATTTTCATATCTTCCCTTTCATCACAACATTTCGTTTCCTTCTTCTTCACCGACATTCCATAATTTGCTTGCTCCTCGAAAGACTACTGACCCAAGACATTAGTTTTTAAGTCCTTGAAGGTGTAAGTCCTACAAAGAGAAGAGTAATCCGAGAGAGAGAGAGAGAGAGAGAGAGAGAGAGAGAGACAGCTGTGGCCTAAAATTGTAATTAATTATATATAGATTAAAAACCAAACACTTTAGTATGTTTTCGAAGGCCAGATTCGAAGGAAGTTCCTTGAGATCTCTGCCTCTTTATTATGGACACAGCTTGTAGCTATTTAACCAATGTTTAGATTTGGTATTATTAATACAAATACCCACAAAATACATCGTATAACTGAAATTGTTCAGGTAATGTTCGATGTTGGGCGAAAAAAGCTTGTTAACGTGTATGGTGGGCTGGGTTGAAGCCAAAATTCAAACTTTTATGTTTTATTTGTGTGTTTTTTTTTCACTTAGTTGCACTGTATTGTATCAGAATTGCTAATTGCTTTCATCAAACCTAGGTGTTTCTAAAAAGGAAATCAAAATATCTCCTTATTATTGTATTTTATAGAAACTGCTACATAAAAGGAATTATAAGCATAATGTTTCTGGGTTTGTTACTTACAAAACTTTAATAGAGTGGATATAAATGGAATTGGTACCAATTTTTCGATTTTGTAATACACGTCTGTAAACAAGTAACCACAGGAAATAATATACTCCGACCGTAGCAAGCATAAGGAATAGACACAAGTTGTTATCCAACTTGCTTATATTTTAATTTTTGTTAACTCCGCAGGGAAGACACTAGAGGTATTGAAAACATGGTATTACATGTATACTTCACAAAGAGAGCTGAGGGGGATAGAAGAAAGCACAGAGAGAAAGGGAGAGAGACACAAAAGCATAACATCATTTAATGCAATAACGCAAGTAGAGCTGCGGAATTTGCAAGTAAATAAACATATATCGAATTGTAAAAGTCAGGTTTGTTTCTTTATTCATTCCGTTTCATTGATTCAGTAAATGAATTATAAACAAGATTATTTTTCTAACCATTTGTGCGCTCTACCACGTGCTCATAAGTAATAGGCAGAGAAGGTATTGTATTCCCCCAAACATTTAGAAAAAGGTTTGTGTGTGTGTGTGTGTGTGTGTGTGTGTGTGTGTGTGTGTGTCTATGAACAGTACAACTCAAAAACGAAAAGTTGAGTAAATATCAGACTTGCGTCACGAAGATAATCCCCACCCCAAACCACTCTTTACATAGAACATTTTTCGAAACGTTCGATTTTATAAAAAAAAAAAGTCTGTAACGATTTTGATTAAAATACCATGTGTTAAATATATTACATGAGAAATAAAATGTGCGTATATCTTGAATTTTCTGGGAGTATCTTCATTCGGAAGAAAATTTTTATAATCTTGTACAACTGCTGAACGTTAAGCGATAGAATAAAATATACAAAAAAAAATAGATCTCTTTAAAACATACAATTTATTTCCAGTAACTTTTTTGTGGTATTAGCCATTTCCGAGATATCGTTATTGGTGATTGGAATTATTCAATACTTAGCAATTGGTTTAAAGTCCTCTCGATTTTCACTTGTTTCTCGCGATAGAAAAGTAAGAAATTTTAAAGACAGCACATAGCATCTGATTATGGCTGTTTCCCTTGTATCTATAACGTAATGTGTAATGCGGCTATTTCCGGAAAGGTTTATCTCGATTAAAATTACGTAGATAGGAAAATAAAATGGTTTCCAGAGACTGAGACAATAAGTCCATGTCGATATCAGAAGAAACGAAATTATTTTTACCTGAAGTGTCGAGATACTCTAATTTATATAACGGTAAAGACAAAGAAATTAATAGAAATAACACAAATGAAAACCCTAAGAAAAACAGTCTGGGTAACAAAACTTGATAGAAACAGGAACGAAGATATTAGGGACAAATGCAGAATAAAGAATATTGCGGAAGGGGAGAGAAAAAAAGAGAAGAATGGAATGATCACATTTCAAGAATAGCACCTGATAGAATTGTAAGGATATCTCGAGATAATATTTCAGAAGGGGGGAGAAGCCCAGGAAGACCACGGAAAAGATGGTGCGATTTGTACTTTAGAACAAACAGCCTAGTAACCTAATCCAAAACAAGGGGAAGAAGAAGAATTGGGAGTAGGATGTGCTATCGTAGGAGGACACTTCACGCATGCGACCTTCTAGATCTGTTGTGGCTACACTCCCCGAGAGGCAGGGATGAAGTGAAGGAGCCGTAGGAGGTCCCAGGTTCGCAGGCAGACAGGTCCACAAAGTCGCACAGAATTCCGTAACGTTTCCAGTTTGAACACCCGTGCACCTCCCAAGAGGGTGACGCAGCGACCTTAACAGGCGGGACAGCTCATTCTGTCGTTCGCGGGGAGAAATCATTCCAATGCGCATGAGTAGGTTATTTAGAAGAGAGCTGGGCCACTTTTTTGGGCATATATGGGAAAGGATAGGGAAAACGAGGCTGGATGGGGCGGTTCAAGGAGGAAAATGGGTTTATATGGGAGAGATAGGGAATACGACGACCGATACTATGCTATATAAGTCCATATTCCTACTGCTACACTACCTGTCTAGCCTACCGACTCTCCTCGTTTTCCTATACCTCTCATGTAAACCATACTCTACTCTCAACCACTGTCTAGTCTAGCACCTCTCCCCGTATCCCCTCCCTCTCATAAAGCGTATTCCCTCCTGCCCCCTGTCTAGCTGAGTATCTCCTTGGTTTCCTATCTAACATATATAAAACACATTCTACCTTTAACACCTGTCTATCGTAGCATAGGATCTCTCCGTTTTGTGTCGTCCTCCGTGGACTAGTGGTACCGTGCTAGCCTCTAGTTCCCAAGGTCGCGGGTTCAAACCCGGCGGAGGGCGATGGATTTTTTCGGGCGTGAAAATCGTTAGCACGGCTTCCTTCGGAAGGGAAGTAAAGCCGGTGGTCCCGTGTCGTAGATTTACGGCACGTAAAAGAACCTCAAGCCTGATAAAGAGGCCTCTGAGCAAAATTACAGGTGTTTCACGCCCAATATAGAATGGGACGCTAAGAACCATAGTAGTTAAAGAGCGTCCATAAATAAAACTCAATTTTTTTTTCTCCGTTTTGTCGTCTCTCCTTATAAACGCATACTCAAATTCTCCTAAGCTAATACCTCTCCTCGTTTTCCTATACCTCTCATATAAATCATACTCTACTCCTCGACTTCTGTCTAGCCTAACACCTCTCCTCGTTTTCCTATATTTCTCATATAAACCATACTCTACTCCTAAACCTCTGTCTAGCCTAACACCCCTCCTCCTGCTCCTATACTTCTCATACATATAAACGTATACTCTACTCTCAACCACTGTCTAGTCTAGCATCTCTCCTCGTATCCCCTACCTCTCATAAAGCGTATTCCTCTCCCGCCCCTGTCTAGCTGAGTATCTCTCCTTGGTTTCCTAGCTAATCTATATAAAGCACATTCTACCTTTAACACCTGTCTGTCCTAACATAGGAACTCTCTCCGTTTTCTCGTCTCTCCTTATAAACACATACTCAAACTCTCTTAGCCTAATACCTCTCCTCGTTTTCCTATATCTCTCATATAAACCATACACTACGTTTCAAGCCCTGTCTAGTCTAACACCTCTCCTCGTTTTCCTATACCACTCATATAAACCGTACTCGACTCAACCTCTGTTTAGCCTAACGCCTCTCCTCCTGTTCCCTACTTCTCATACATATAAACGCCTTCTCTACTCTCAGCCTCTGTCTAGTCTAACATATCTCAACTATCTCTTCCATATAAACGCACTACCCTCCTTCAACCCTGTCTAGCATAGTATCGGTCGTCGTATTCCCTATCTCTCCCATATAAACCCACCTTTCCCATATATGCCCAAAAAAGTGGCCCAGCTCTCTTCTAAATAATCTACTCGCATGCATCCACGCCATCTACCCGGCACCATCAGCACCGTAGGACCTGAAAGCACATCTGAAACGGGAAATGGAGATGAAATGAGAGAAAATGGGGGAAAGGAGAAATCGTGGTAGAATACGCCACTCCGGCATTCACCTAGGCCACCAAGGGAAAACAACAAAAAACTGCATGGCCAGAGTGGGTGTTCACCGAGAATCGAACCCGGACTCCTCCGGATGTTGGCCACAGACGCCGCCTGAGTCATCCCGCTTGGTAGAATAGGGAGCTGTTCGTTTTAAAACTACATTAGATTCATTTAGAACAAAAAAGACTTTCTATTTACTTATGTTTAGAACGTTTGCATTTAATGAACAGGAAGCGTAATTAATTTAAAAATTCTGATGTGTACACCTGACTTTCTCTATTCACTATCGTTTAATTTTATATGGGATCTACAAACTATTCTTATAAAAGGTAATTCTTCTATCTACTTCAAATTAATTGAGTTGAGATAAACCTTTTGCTTAAATAGCGTCATTACACGTTCAGTAATAGGAACCAAAAGAGTACGATAATCAAATTAAAAGAAACTGGTCGCTATATGCTGGCCTTGAAATTCTATGCTCTTCCCATAACATCGCCAGAAACAACTGCACTTCGTAACATCACAAAGTATTGAAAAATTAAAACCAAAATAGCGAATATCTTGGAAGTGGCTGTTGTCACAAAAATGTTATTTGAAATGAATTGTGTGTTTTAAAGAGATTTAGACTTTTTGTGAAGTATGTTTTTGTCTATCTGTTAGATTTACCCATTATACAAAAATTATGTAAAATTCTTTTCGAATAAAGAGGACTTCAAAGGTTAATTCAGCAAATTCAGAATACATATTTTATTTTTCATGTAAATGTCTTAAGTATCTGGTTAGTTTTAATCAAAATAGTTAGAGACGTTTTTGAGAAAATTAAAACATAAAACATTTTCCCATATAACCGAGTGGGATGGCTCAGACGATGTCTGTGGGTGGGAAAGTCGTATTAGGGAGGTCGTGGGTTTGATTCTCGAGGCCGATCTTCCTGACCCATGGGTTTTTTCGGGGTTTTCCGCGTCGATAGGCGAATGTTGAGAAGATTTATTACATCCTCCGAATTTTCTGTCCCTCCATTTCACCTACATTCTCATTTTACTTCACCTTTCGTCTACTAGGTCTGTTTCAGGGTTGAAAGTGTCCGCGGGGTGTTGCACGCCAGGGGAAAGGGATGCTCTATGTAACATTTCGTCCTCTGAAATGGGGGCAGTCCCGGTCCCTCAGGTGATGTACAAGCCCGCAGGGTGGAGGGGAGCCAGTTGCACCAGCTGCCATTCGGGGAGTTTCAATCTGAAAAGGTGGGGACACTATCCTCTGCCCTGTCGTGCCTCTTGGTCCGTCCACCCTCTTGTCCCCTCTCACCTCACCCCTTTCTCCGTCGGCACCCCGTCACGGGCTTCAGGCACAATAGATCTTGTAGGTCGAGGAGTCCCTCTCCGCAGTTAGTCCTAGTCCTACCACTGTAAAGGGTAGTTTGGGGTGGGAGATTTTCTTTATAATCTTCGTGTTGCAATTTTGGAAGAGATTACTCAGTTTATATACAAAATTTGGTATTTATCGATAATTTCGTTTTAGAAATACACTGTTCACACGCACACACATACACTCGGGCGTTTTCCTGTTTTTCCCCCGTAATTGCGGGATTTTATGGATCTCAAAACACGCATTTTCGGTCTCGACATCGAATATTTAGGTGAAATACAATACTTCCTCTTACCCACTATAGGTAAATGTCAGAGAAGATATAAGACTAGGCTGGTTTTAAGGTAATGGAAAGCCTTGTTACAAATCCAGAGGTGTATAAGTTACTCGCGCACTGCGACTTAAATAGAACTATAGTGGCTACACCTCTCAGGAAGAAGGGATGAAGTGAAGGAACCACGGGAAGGTACATGCCACAGAGACGCGTGGAAGTCACTAACAGTCCCAGGCTCGAAGACCCGTCCCCCTGGAACTGCCTAGAGAGGGCGAGGAACGATTCGACTAATCAGCCCTCTAGTGTCCACGGGGAGTACCCTTTCCTTCGAGCAAGCATCCGCGCCATCCGTCGGCACTGTCATACGCCTCGAAATCTAGAAGCTCACATGAAAGATAAGAAGAATACGGAATGGAAGGGAAATATTTAAAAACAACTCCAGAATTCGCCTACTGACCAGGGAACATTTCGAAAAACCCAAGATTAGAGTGAGCGTTAGACGAGAATCGAATCTGGGACCTCCCAAATGCGGAGGCATCTCGCTCGGCTATCCAGGTGTGTAAATACTTAATTCTTGAAGGGGATAATAATGTATTATCTTGGTTTAAAAAATCCACTCAGATTTGTGTTATCACGGTACCGAATTCGAATTCAATAAATTTTCGATTACACTTTCCTTCACATTCATAGTGTTGATTAATGTTAGTGAACCTCTACACTCTCTTTCACATCGAAGTTTTGAGGTGGCATCGAACACGTTACAAGTGGCCTTTGCTTCACAGTTCATCATAATTTTGCATACATCTAGAAACGGATGTCGGCAGCTTCTCGAAGGTTCCCAAAGCCCAGAAAGAGTATATAAGAGATACGATACTTATTTGAGTCAACGCATTTCCGACAGCGATAAATGTAACTGGGCACTGAACGCAGAAGAAAGCTCTTGATTGTCAAATTATGATTTTAAAGAGTGTTGATTTTGCTGTGACGGAAATAAAGTAAGTTTAAACCGTTTTATTAATTGCTACTGCGCAGTCATTTGTAGACATATGGCGTTGTGAGCAAATTATTGTACTGACAAAAATACTAATTTTCAGTATATGACGACTAAGAGGAAAAAGATTAGATTATAATAGCGATAATCTTATCTCGAGCTCATCCTTTCTTCACACGTTATCTGTATTCGAATATCTCTCTTGCATACACCATATGAAATAATTTATCTATGTAAAGTTGGTTTTTATACTAAAAATTCGCAGACTGATTCTTAGTTGTTATTTCCAAGACACACATGTGTTTTCCTGTTTAAAAATGGTATAATGTTTCCCCCAGAAGTTTTAAAATCGAAACATGCTGTACAATATAGTTTTCTCCAGTATAGGATTTAATATGCAGGATTTGAATAAAAGAAGATCTTTCCTTTAAACCTCTGAAATTGAGCATCATTCTGAATATGTTTTTTCTAATAATATTTTCTCTGGAAGGAAAGAAACGTTTGGAACTATATAAACAATTAAAGGTGGACTGGGGAAGGGAGAAGTACGTCAATGTGGGTAATAGGTTAGCGAGAGAAGGATGGGCATGGTCTAGATTAAGTGCACATAGGCTAAGGGGAGATAGGAAGGGAGTGAATTTGCAAAGATGTCCTCTTTGTGGAGAGGCAGATAATGACTTACATTATATAATTGAATGTAAATAAACTAAATTGTGGAGAGATCAGTTTTTACCTAAAGAATGGGAGAATGTTAACAAAGAAGTACTAAAAGTTAGGATAATGAAAATACGAATGGAGGGGGATATAAAAGGAGAATATATGGGGAGAGTAAGAGAAAAATGGCTTAGAAAAGTAAAGCAAAGCAATATGAATCTGTTATGACCCACCATGCATAAATAACCACAGTGTTAAAATGCATGGTGGACTAAAGAATAAAATAGCAACTCAAAGTAATGTATGAAAAATTGTAAGATTTTTGTATAGCATTATGGAAAATACATACATACATACTTACATACATACATACATAATACATACATACATACATACATACATACATACATACATACATACATACATACATACATATTTTTCATGAGGTAACTATCATGGTAAGTTTTACAATGGAGAAGAAAAGTTTCAAACAGTGTTATTCTTGTTTGCTGAATATCAAGTAAAAGAAAAGATTTTTTGCTTGTTTATATGGTTAATAAAATAAAAAAAAAGTTTTCAAAACTAAATTACAAAATTGCAGAAAGTTGTGATTCACTTCTAACTTGTATGTTTCAGAGAATAGCCACAAAAATGAACACAACAAATAAATAAGTAAATAAATAATTTGTTAATGAATAGGGATAATATTTTCGCATTTAATGCAATTTATTACAAGGTTAAACTTGCATGATTTCGGGTAGTATGTTACTTCACAGTAAGCAAACGTCCTTGGTTTCTCTTGAAGGCTTTCCTTCTTCTGACTTAAAAGAGCACTCTTACCACATCACATGGTGTATAAACCAGGCACGAATTAATTCCACTTTGGATCTTTCGTGTTCCTAGGGTCCATTTGAAACATCAAGTATTGCATGTCTAAGTGTTTTAAAACATGCAGAATTGAAGGGAATCTTAATGCTAACTAATTTTTCCATTGAAATTGCAAAACCTTATTTCAGTTATATTTAAACTAGTTGGGGTGGGGGATTATCTTAAAATCTTCGTGTTGCATCTGTGGGATACACGCGCGCGCGCGCGCGTAGATGTTTTTCTAAAAATTCTCTTTTTATATTCAGGGGGCCTGAAAACATGTATGTCCGGTGAAATCTCGATATAGAATTTGTGGGTCGAATACAATACTGTTACTTTGAGGCCAAAGGTTTTGTAGCTAAAATATTAAATTTAGTTACCCCGGCATAAACATTGGGAGACGTAGCTACAGCGGCAAACAAGAGATACCAGGAACTTGCTGCACAAAGCTAAAGCAGGAGTGGGATATTTATAATATAGTACATATAAATTCACCTTTAACTCTGGTTTATTATAAGGTTACCTTGGTGCAGCTACATAATTTCGAAAAGGTTACAGCAAACTTTGGAGGGAGATGCCCCAAGCACACACACGGCAACACGCATTCCTACAACCACACACTCTGAAGATAACCACTCGACTGGCTCTACTCGTGACGCCACGCTCTCAGACAAAAAGGCTCTTCGCCTTCACCCCCCTTGGCTAGAGATTGGAGGGAAATATGCCGCGCCGGACAAGAATTCAACTCACAAACGAAATAATTAGTTCAACAATATCATTATACACAGCAATAATGTGTCCGACGCGACAATGCACACACGTACGCTACAATAATTTGTGTATTATTAGGTACGTGGTAGAGAAATTAATACGCTTTAATACGAATGGTTTGAAAAAGTTGTATAAAAACAAGCGATTGTGAGTAGAGAAAGTCGTGTGAATGTGGCACTTCTAAAGTGGAACACTGGCAACACTGAGTTGAGTTATGACGGATTTGTGTAAAATCACTCTGGTGTTAGAGGAGTACCCCTCTCTTACGATCAAAGAAGAGTAATGACAACATCAAATGTTACTGCAAGTTGGAAATAGAAAAATGAGGCACATCGTTGCATTAACACTTTAGAAATGTCGCGCCTTCTAGTAGTAAGGTAGGTAATTATATCAGCGGAAGAATAAAGCGATTAAAGAACTGCTGTCATTAATTTCCCATGTTCCAATACAACAAGCGTGTAATTATCTTGTGGACAGCGACATCCTCCTCGAGATTACGCCGCAATCAACAGCTGTATCCCAGTGAGTTAGCAAAACGACGGGGAACAAAAGAAATATAAAAAGGTAAGAACGAAGCAATAAACGTTGCGAGGCATGCGATAGGTTCTTTAACCACGATGATTCTGCGTATCTCCAGACATCGCAATGCGTTTTGATTGAACGCTACCACCGTAATTTTGGTGTCAAAGGTTCTGCGGACATTCTTCTTGCTTTTTGTTCTTCTCTCAATCAGGGGAAGGAAGAGGTAGTATAAGATGTATGGTGGAGCAGAAGTGCGAAATTATAAAATGAAAGCTGCTAATGGGTAGCACATAGTTAATAAAAACACTTCATTGTTACCGCTTCATCTGTCGAGCGTAAGCCATAAAAAAATATGAGTACATACCGAATTGGATGCATAATGTTTACGACCTTAGAGATTGCTATTTCAGTACGTATGAAAATAAGACTTTTATTAGTAATTGCGTGGTAAATGTTACGTTTGATCATTTGTTTTCTTGGCCTTACAGAAAGTGGACGCACAAACCGTAAGTGGATTTTACAAACTCTGTAAACAAAACCTAGAATTGTCAATAATGCTGTAATGTCTCATTATGGCGCATATTATAAAACTGTCGTATGCGTACTATACTCTCCGTCAGGAACGAAGGTGGTAAATGAAAGTTGCCGCGCAGACAAGGGAGTGTTCGAAAAGCATAGGGATTGGTATGAACCGAGCGACACTTTACTTTTTTATTAAACTTTAATGAACTGAATAATAATTACGTACCTTACCTTTCCTCGTTGCTGGATTCTCCTTCAAAGACCGAATCTTGAAGAAACCAAACAAAGGAGACGATTTATAGCTCAAATTTATTAAACAACAAGCAAGTTCACGTAGTCTGTAGCCCGCTTTCGGAAGGTCCCGGGTTCAAATCCCGTAGGACGACCAATCTGACTTTTTTCCCCGTGGTTTCTCTCAGTCGCCCAGGTAAATACTGAATTGGATATTTAATACCACGACCCAAAGTTCCACCTTAAGTCTGAAACAATAATAAATATGAAAAATAGATGCTAATAGCGAATGCTCTGCCATCTATTCACAGATAATGAAAGCACATAGACTAGTCGGCACCCTAGTGTCATCTGCCGTTCCCGCTGTAGGCATAGCAGCTGTAGAGATACAGCTGCTATGCCTAAGGATTGTCTAAACATGTGTCGAAGCTGCCATCTGTCCGTCACAGAAGCAGAGGTACAGTTACAATGCACATGCCTCTGTGGACGTGTGACAAAGTAAGATAGTACGGTACAGGAATGAGACCTAGAAATCTAACTATCCGCCACACACCGATGTTCGTGGTATCTCCGTCGCGATATGATCACGTAGCTGAAGCGACATGAAATAAATAGAAAAAAAAAACGTTCACGCAAACACTATCTGAAACTTACTACCGCTGATTGACTAGGAAATACGTGACTATGATGTCGCAGAGCTTTTGCTACTGCGCAACTGCCTTCTTTCGTAACGGAGACTAATCTCCATGGCATCGGCTCTTGAAACCGTCATTGGATTCCCATTAAGCCTACCACTAAACGAAATACAAATGATGTTGCAATATATTTAAGGAATATTTGATAAGGTAAACACTGTCTTACATTGCCAGTTTTGGAGATGTTTTAAATATTGTCATATTAAATTTGGCACGCCTCCTTTACTCCCCAAAGAGCAGCTTAATGACTGGCAGAAGATATTCCATTACCCAATAAAGTATGCATGGCTCGTATATGGAGATTTTCTCCCTCTCAACCTGATCGGCTCCCTCTCAGGTATATTTCAAATTGCATAATGAAGCCGATGACTCTACCGGCTCTTCTGGATAAACCTTTTTGGAAGCTTGTTACCCACAATGTTAATTCTAATTCCATAAATTTAATTCTTCAGGTAATTCGATACCGGTCCCCCACAACAAACAGGTGGATTATAGTCCTTACTTGCAAACGAGCGAGGTAGGACCGTGATGATTTTTGGCATGTCGCGGTTGAGCGGTGGAAGAGCGCTTTGTAAAGGTTTCTTCCTGGTGTCCGTCGGGACTGTTAGACCACGTCTACGATGTGGTCCTCTTCGGGGAACCTCCGGGGGTTAGGAGCTTGTGAGTGAGATTGGGCGCCGTCATATCGTTCGAACTGGAACCGTTAGGGACCGTGTCCATGCTTGGGCATTTCGTCATCCGGATCTTCGCCCTTCTGGTCCCTCTCTTCATCCCTCCCTTCCAGGGGTCCCGGTAGAAGCAGCCCCTCGCTCGACCATACTTTTACCTTACTTACATAAAGTTAATACTTGATGGAAGCGACTTGAAGAGCGACTGTATCAAACTTCGACAAGCTACGTTTACCCGATATACAAATGCTAATCAAATGAAATTTATTTTAATGCTCTGATGTAAGAGACTGAACATAAGCTTTGTGGCACAATAGAAAACAGTATCATTGGTGGACAGGTATTGCTGATGTCATTTTGTGGAGGACATGAATAATTCAGTTATGGTTTTTTTTATAAAGGTTACGTATTGATCGTCAATATGTTCATCGCCTGCTGCGAGTCTGTCCCTCAGGGTGGTCTCCACTCCCTGCTTTGATTTACAAAATTCTTATATCACAATATTCCTCATCATTGTGCACAAATTTCTACATAGTTCGGTTCTTCGATCACAATAATAAATAAAATGCACACTTAAACTTCTGGGCATTAAAACATTATGCCTGTAACATTGATACAGTTTTCTCATTGTCAATCCACAAGTATCCCTTGTATTGTATAATGTTATACTACATGCACTAATCAGATAAATATTGGTCTATAAGTAGTTTTAATTCAGACACTATGGACATAGTCGGTCACTGTAAGGTGCAGTAGAAAGGTTTAACTTATTTTACAGGTCTGTTTTCGCTATCGATGAGCTCATGTGAAGAAGAAGAAGAAGAAGAAGAAGAAGAAAAGGAAAAAATTCACACTTTCTTACACGCACCAAAGTATCTACACTAAATGAAAAAAATGAGTCGACTGTTGTAGCTGCTTTCAGAGCATCCTACACACGATAATGTTTCTGTCCTATGTTTCTATTTGACTCGGAATAACGTGGCGAGATGGGCATGCGCTTTAATACAGTATACAAATACCTTTGTTAACTTAATGGTTAAACCTCGTTTAGTCCATTGAATACAAGTATCACTATTACCACCCACTCTTGAAAGTTTATTGAAGGCTTAACATGACATAGGGCATATGTTTTCACTGGAAAATTCACTTTGTCTTTTGAAAGCAAAATTAATCTAGGTAAAAACGAAACACTAAAGTAAACTGAATACCATGCTCACTATTTTACTTTCTGTACAACGTACCTAGTAGGTAAAGAAGGTATTGCATTCCACCCAAAAATTCTATACCAAGAGTTTACGGGAAATACGTTATTTGAGGTCCCCTGGATCCAAATAAAGTATTTTCAGAAAAATGTCCTGTGTGTGTGTGTGTGGGGGGGGGGAACAGCTTACCTCAAAACGAAAATTCGTATAAATACCAAACTTGGTATTTAGGTTCACTATCTTTTAAAGATGCCATACAAAGATTTTCAAGAAAATCCCCCCATAACTACTTTTTACATGGAACATTTTGCAAAACTTTTTTATTTTCTAAAAAATAGCTGTAACGATTTTTATTAAAATACCATATATGAAAGATATTTGCATGACAAATAAAATGTATATCTTGAAATGTATACCCTATGCAGTCCACTTCATTCGGAAAGAATTTCGTATAATCCTGTGTAATTGGTAAACGTTAAGCGATAGACGAAAAATGCAAAACAAATACTTAGATTTATTTAAAACACACAATTTATTTCTATTGTGTTTTTTTATGGCATAAGCCAATTCTGAGATATCCGTTATTAAATGTTCGAATTCTTCAATACTTGGCCATTCTCTTAAAAGTCCTGCCAAATTCAGCTGTTAGGTTTATTTGGATTAAAATGTAGGAGATAGAAAAATAAGCTTTCGTATGAATAATTTGTATACCCACTATATAACCAATAAAGGGTAGAGAAAGTCATGTGAATGTAGTACATCAGATTTTTCCTTTCTTTCTTTAGTTTATAACTTTGATTTTGTGACAACTATTCACTTAATCTTAGAGAACCGCTGATGCCAAGAGGCATTCATTTTCACAAATCAATTTACTAATTCCTTTAATTTGACATTATTTAATTTACCATTTGTATACATGTTTCTTGTCATAAAGACATTCATGCGCAATGTTTTATTTGATATAATTACTTTCCAAAATATTGAATAGTTTAAAAGAAATATTTATATAACTTGCTAGCAATAAACTTTTAAGTGAAACAATTAATAAGTTTATTGCAGTTAAGCTTAAAGAATGGGATACGTTATTAATTAATACATTTTCTTGAGGATGGATTTTCTTTCTTTTGAAATATTGGTCCTAATAAAAATTCATATATAAATGAATCAATATATTTGCGACATAGGACAAGATCAATGAATCTAGGTACAATTACTACCAACAGTTTAATAGAATGGATGACGGCAGAATACCAAATTTGGACATCAATTATTATCCTCGAGAAATTGAAAATGAGTTTTATTTATGGACGCTCTTTAACTGCTGTGGTCCGTAACGTCCCATTCTATATTGGGCGTCCAAGACCGATAATTTTGCTCAGAGGCCCCCTTATCAGGCTTGAGGTTCTTTTACGTGCCGTAAATCTACGACACAGGACCACCGGCTTTACTTCACTTCCGAAGGAAGCCATGACAAGGATTTTTACGCCCGCAAATATCCATCGCCCACCGCGGGTTTGTACCCGCGACCTCGGGAACTAGAGGCTAGCATAGTAACCACTACACCACGGAGGACGACAATCCTCGAGGGAAAATAAGTATAGGACGCTTGAGAATGAGATCGTCAGTTATGCCGGAACAGGCTATTGAGCCTAATCCGTGAAGTAGAAGAAGAAAAAGAAGAAAAATGTATAACTTTTCTGTAATTAATTTTTTTCCAAACCAGTAACGTTACAGAAAGAATAATAACTAGGTTTTTGAACACGTTTGTGAAAATCAAGCATAACATTTTTCATTAAAACTGGACCACAACTGGAAGGAAGCTCTATAGCTCGAAATATACAGGTAGAGAAACATACAAAAGAAGACATGACATAATCGTCTAAATGTCCACTCACTGACCATTTTAATGTGTGAATGTGTCTAAAATTGGCAGAATCAGAAAAGAGTACTAACGCTACAATATCTGTGTTTATCTGTAAAAATCCAGAAATGGATAATTTTGTAATTTTTAGCGAAAAACTCAATTACCGGATCCCTTAAATATGAAATCTAATGTTTATAAATTTTTCCTTACAAAATTTCAGCTGAAGTTTTCTTATAAACAAATTAGTAATACAATTTTTTACTTTCTCTACTACGTATAGTAAGTAGGGGAAGTATTGCATTCCACCCAAAAATTCGATACCGAGATTTCACCGGAAATACATGTTTTGAGACGTCCTGAATCCAAAAAAAGCATTTTTGGAAACATGTCCGTGTGTGTGTCTGTGTGTGTGTGAACAGCATAACTCAAAAACGAACAGTCGGATAAGCACCAAACTTGGTATTTAGGTTCAGTATCTTCCAGAGATGCGACACGAAGGTTTTCAAGAAAATTCCCCCACCCCAGATTACCCTTTACATGGAACATTTTTCGAAAATTTTAATTTTCTCAAAAATGGCTCTAACGATTTTGATTAAAATATCATATGTTTAAGATGATGTCTTGAGAAATGAAATGTATATCTCGAATTTTCTGGGAATGTCTCCAAAAGTATTCTTCATTGTGAACGACTTTTGCATAACTGGTAAACCATAAGAGATAGACAAACTTTTACTACACAAAAAATGTAGATCGCGTTAAAATACACAATTTATGTCATATACATTTCTTTTGTTGAGTGAACCGTTTTCGAGATATTGCTTGTTATTTCCTTAAATTTTCCAATACTTAAACTTTTTCTCAAATTCGTTATTCATTTTTTTTGTCCTGCAAAGAGAATGATATGCGCCACATAGCAACCAGCGTTAAAATAATTGACTATTGCTTAAAAGCTACCATATTTCCCTTGCATCTACAACAAAATTACCAATAAGATTGACATCTCGATATCTCGATTAATATGAAGCATATGGAGAATAGGCGTTTGTAAAATTAGATTGTACAAGAGTAGAGAAAGTCATGTGAGTGTAACACATCAGATTTTTTAATATATCACTATAGTGGATCCACTTCTTTACTACACTGAATTTAACAGACAAATATGGTAATTAAAATTCTATTCACATAAATTGCAGCACACTTTTTCCTTTATTATCATTTGTATTCGCATACCAAAGAATTTCCTGGAAGTGGAAGTCAAATATTTTATAGCACAGTAAAGTTACGTTTCACAAATAGCTGTAGATTAACTCCAGCCGTTGGCATGCGGGGTTTAATAGGTTTGCATTCCTACCAACAAACAAGCTTATATACGAGTTAATGTTGCAACCCAGTTTGTGTGTACTTGCCTGAACCAGACTCCTATAAAATGGTAAACACTGTCTTAAATAACAATTACAGCCCTTGGAATTGCACACTTAAATTGGCACTACGGTGCTTTATTACACCTTGAGGTATTTTATTGTAGCAGACATTTTGCTGGACTTATATTTGCTGTTTGTTGGTATTTAAAGAACGAAAATAGTGAGAAAAATATAATTTATACTAGCATTTAGTGCTAAACAAAACTATATCGTCTCTAGTTGTTGTAGACCAGGGTTGGTGAGTCCTTTTACTCTCTCTACCGCTTGCCTATGGTGGAGGAAGTGCTTTTTTATTGTTTAACGTCGCTTTAACTTCTTGGTTATATCGCGATGGTTGTTATAAGTTTGTTGTTCACCTTAGACAGTATAACAGAGTACCTTAGTTGGGTAGTCACCTTCCTGTACCACTTTCTTGAGGAACTTGCTGATAGATGACCTTAGTTACATAGTCGCTTTCCCGTTTCATCTATGTTATCTTTTGCTCTGTAGATGAATATTTGTACTGTGGTAATCAATATCCAATTTAATATTTACTGATAACTGACGGAAACCAAAACCCCATTCAGATTGGTCGGTACACGGAAGTTACAGGCGCTACCCGCCTGAGCCATCTCGCTCGATAGAGGAAGTATTTGCATTCCATACAAAACTCTTGATATTGAGATTTTACCAAGAGTTTGTGAGTTCCTTGAATCTGAAAACGGATAAATGCCAGATTTCATATTTAAATCCAGCATCTTTCAAGGATGCAACAGGAAGATTTTCAAGAAATTCCACTAGCCCTAAAGTAACATTTACTTGGAACAATTTTTGGTTATTTTTTTAATTTTACGAAAACTGTACTAACGACTTTGATGAAAATATCCTATGTTTGAGATACCTGCATTACAAATAAAAGATAAACTTTTTTGTGTAACTGGACAATCCTAAGAAGTGGACAAAATGTTCAAATCAATAAAAAGCACAAGGTATAAAATAATTATTCTCGTACAATTAACAGTTTTTATGGTATTCATAGTTATATTCTTACATTTTCGCATGTTGAATGCATCATCTGGAGAAAGATTTGCGTTCTTGCTTTTCTCTCTTCTTTTACATGAGCTTGTTAAGTTACTAATACCAACTCAATATATAAATAACTATGTTGTTTCCCCAAGTAAAATAACATTATTTTAGAAAACCGATATTTTTCATACCGGTGGACCGTTCAAAGTGTCTGGCGGGTCACTTTCTGGCCCGCGAGCCCAAAGGCCATAATTAAGAAATATTACCTAGATGGGTTTGCTAAGTGCATACGTTGAACTCATATTTTGCGGAATCCAAAATCCAGAAAGTATATTTTTAAACAGGTATTCCGATCACATGTTTTTCTTTGTATGTGTGTATAAAAAGCATAAGTGAAAAGTCGTCAAATACCAAATTTTGTATGTAAATCAGGCAAGCGAAGGGAATGCCAATCGAAGATTTCGGGAAAATACCTATACAGGCATTAGTTTAATTTTGTTCCCCTTACTTTTAATTTTCTCGCATATGCCACAAATTATATTGATTAGAATACCATGAGTGAAGAACCGTTATGATACACGAATAACATGCTTTGAAATATCAAACAAAACCACTATGTGCTATTCTTTTGAACTTTCTGCGAAACAAGCGCAAATAACATATAACACGAATAGTTTAAAACTCATTAAGCACTATTATTTTATGCATAACTTTTCTTGGGACATAAATAATTTGCTGGTTTTGGGATGAATTTTCCGTTACAGTAAGCAGTGTAATTTGAAATGTTAAGTGATCGTTATGCTGCTCCACATGAGTTTATGCAAAAATTAGCAATTTCAAGACTAGCCCTTATGAGTTGCACCCACAACAAAACTGGTTTTTAAACCGTGTCTAGCGAATATACATCATGATTAATAAGAGTAGATCCGAACAAGGTTGTATACAAAAATAGTTGTAAAATGGATAAGAAAATTAATGATGAGCAGAGAAAACATCTCTGTAGTTACTTATTCTCATTAAAAGAATATGTAGAGAAAAACGAATGGTTATGATATAGTAGCCACTCGTATGCTAAAATTAAGGACATCAATGACTATAGTAAACACGTGCAACTAGATTGTCATTTATATTTATAATTGAAAGTTAAGGAAGCAAGGACTATAGTGAACACTGCAACTGGATTGCCATTTATGCTTATAATTGAAAATTAAGGAACCAAGGATTATAGTGAACACCTGCAGCTAGATTGTCATTTATGCTTATAATTGACCTATATGTTGATTTATTCAAATTAAGATGCATTCCAGTCACACTTTTGATAATCTTCTTCCTCCATAAGGCCTGTCGACCTGATCCGACCTCAATTAAACATATCATTCCGTCTAGTTCTTGGTCATCCTACTTAGGAGTATCCTTTATGTATATAATTTAATAACTATTTTTATACTCGTTCCTCTTTCATCCTTAATATATTCTGGTCCACTTATTTTTATTTTATTGATTTTTTTTCAATTCAATTTGATAATGCTAGTGTTAAAAGTCTGAAATAAAATGTCATAACGTAATTAAGTTTTAAAAATACATACGTACACATCCTCGCGCTATCCTCGGCGACAGTTGGACTCAAAGACGGTACTAAAGTGGACCATAATAACATTGATATGTTTCGTTTTTTAGCCTAATAATTAAAGAAGTTTGTATTTGATCGCTAACTTCCCAAGTGAATATAAGACATATTGAAAAGCGGTGGAGGCTTGTTTGGTTTAGGTGTCCTATTTGTTCATAAGTTTGATAATAGATTGCTTGTATCTGTTATCTGTTTATATATGTTGATCGGATCAAATGTCTTTAGAAAGTAACATCATCTCTTTTACCATCGTAATCTAACAATACTACTTAATGAATTAAAAACCGTCTCCCACGACAGACACTCCCATGGTTTATAGAAATGGCATGTAAGAGCTATTGTAGTTGATAAAGAAAGTAATTTGACTACCACAAACCAAATTTCTAAGCAGTTTCTTCTAGGTACTTAGGTTTTTAAAGAAGTCGGAGTATTGTGAGAACAAATGAGGAAGAGAAGGATGTATGATATGACGCACATTTATCTCTGTTAAGTTAATGATGAAGAATTTCTTGGCGAACAAACCAGACGACAGAAGCAGATTTTTTTGCAGGAGGTAGATAGGGCCCAGGTCGAGTGTGTATGCAATCTGTGAATGTCTCAAAGACCTCACCTATACTTCTCCACCTATCCGTCAGTCACCAGGGTTCCACCGGTTTGACAGCCAAGCCTCTTGGTCCCAGGGGCGTGTTCAATTCTGTCAATGCCTGATCCGACCACATTTTTCTACTTGTTCATTGCAGCTGCGGAAGTTCACAATTGCTACTCCTGTGTCAATACGGCGAAACCTGTCTGAGGAAGCAAAGAAATGACGGTCAGAGCAAGCCACCGTAAGGAATGTGGAATTGCATTTTTGCCAAAATGAAAATAGTGCTTTGATCATGTGTGTTGTCATTTCGTTTGGAAAAGCTTTTAAAATTGTTATACATTCTCGAATGGAAATGAAACTATATTAACTTAGGGGAATACGCCACTGATTTGGTTGACATTTATCTTATGTTATCTGCCTTTGGGATGAATACCAAACTTTGTATTTAAATACAGTAACTTTTAAGTGTGAAAACGAAAATTTTCCAAAAAAGAAAAAAAATTACCAAAAGGCACTCTACACATATATATTTATTTTCCCCAAAATGGTCCAATGATTTGATCAACAGTTTCAAATGTTGGCATGACAAAATGTATATCTGGAATTTCTTTGTGGTCTTCTTCATTCGTATTTAATTTTGGAGATTTTATATCACCAGAGAGACAAACTTACAGCAGAACATAATGTATCCCTGACTAAAATATGTAATTTAATCTCTTTATGGTAGTGTTAGAGGTTTTTGAAATAATTTGTTCCATTCATTTGTGTTTCCAACATTTTGCAGAATACGTTTCAGAAATGACACATTCTTCTTTTTGTTTCTCGTGTGGCTATGCAAAGAGATGCAATACATGGTGATCATATAGCGACCTGCTTTTTAAACATTCGACTGTTATTCTAATTTTCTCCTGGATAGATAAAATAAACTGTGTATTGAAAATATTTCGGCCAGCATTTATTAGTTTCAACAGAAAATAGCCGGAAAAATAAAATTCCGTATTTATAAATAAGTTTTGGAATAGATCTTAAAAGACGTAGGTAAATTTTTGTTCCTCTTGTGTCGACTTCCAGGAGGTAAAGAAACTAGGTATTGTGTTCCATCCAAAAGCTCTGTTTGGAGCTTTCATCAGAAATACATGTTTTGAGGTCGCCGAGTCAAAAAAGAGCGCGCGCGTTTGTGTCAATAGCATAACTCGAAAAGAAAATACCGGATAAGTATCAAACTTGGTATTGAAATTTGGCATCTTCCAAAGACGTGACACAAAAGATTTAAAAGAAAATTCCCTTACCCAAAAACTGCCCTTTACATGTAAAAGTTTCCCATTATTTTTTATTTTCTCAAAAATGAAGTACGTTTTGATTAAGATACCATGTGTTTTAAGATATTTAAAAGATAAATAGAGTAAATATGAATTTTCTATTTCAAATCGTTCGAAATAGAAGGAACATTGACCTTGTATCTTTTAATCGAAGCGAAACTCTTTGTACTTGGAGACAAGTCTTAAATTCAGAACATCAAATTTCGCAATTAAAATTGGTAAAATTTATCGTATCTTCCTAAAATTCCCAATTTCAAGCTGTTATAACTTTGAAACCTTTAAATCTAATTATATAAATCGAGCTTTATTTTAATTTCACACTGATGAGTAAATTGGGAGAGTAAAATGAGTTGTTCTTATTATTTTTATTTAAGTGAAAAAAATTCTATTTTTCAAGTGTAGGCGGTAACGGATTAAGAAAAATAATTGTATTATACATGGTAAGATTCCGTAATTCAAACACAATCAAACATATATTTTACTGTAATGGCTACTGATAAAGATTCGTCTAAAATAATTAAAGTAGTGAATTGCTTTAAGCGCGGGAGTAGTAAAATACTTGCTCATGTTCCCTCTTGCACGTTTGTTTTGAACTGAAGGTCAAGCAACCTGCTGTGCTTAAGGTTAAACAATGACAATGCTTGCTAAGAGTATGCGGTTCTAAGTATTTCCTTGCAGATTCACAGAGCGTTTGGCGATCATCGTGCATCAACTACGTAGTAAATCGCTGCGTTTATTCACTTTTTGTGTTATAACTACGAACACCCTAACATTACCACTTTACCAACATTGCCGTCTTCTCTTAATGACACTATGGATTATTCTCAATCTCATATTTTAGTTTTATAAAATTCCGAAGACGCTTAAAATAAGTAAAAACGGTATATAGATTTTTTGAGTATTAAAAATATAATTAGTATATGCGGACTTTTATCTACAAAATGAGGTTTGGTATAATCTTTTGAAATAGAGCTTCAGGAGCTATGTGCACTTAAAATGTGACAAAATAAATTAATACGATACATTTATCGTTCAATAACGTGATAACCGTTGGATTTTAAATGCTAATATTTTATAAATAGGGCTCCTTTAGCACTCCTTATTAATAGGAAAAATTTCAATGGAAACAAAAAATGCGAGGTTTGTTGCCGTTCGATTTCACATGGAATGTCCCGAATAGAGCACTATTTACAGCATTAATGACTGGTTTCAGTCTGTGTCATACTATTCACTGATCAGCTGTGTTTTAGAATTAGTTACCTGATGAATAACTAAACAGCACAGTCATTAACAAATCACCTGACTTACTACAGTTGCCAAAAGTGATGGACTAAAACTGATTGGAAAGCCCTCATTCTGAGCAAGTTGGCTGTAGCGCAGTTTGGGTGCACCAGGAGAGATAATACGAGAGGCTTCCCTGCAGGCGGGCTCTTGGGCGAGGATGACTTGCTAGATTCCTGAACCAGATTGTCTCTGGCGCTGGTATTAAGAGTAACAGCGTCACAACCGTGCTGATCCCTGGTGGTCTCTTGGGGAACGCCAACAACAATAGCGGTGACAAAATTCGTTTGCATTTTAAAATTTTACGTGAAGCATTCAAATGACTTCCCGCCCAATTTCCGCTTTATTGAGGTTCAATAGACTATTCATGTTCCCAGAAACTTTTTTACTTTATCTAGCACCTAGTGTTACATTCCACCTAAAACTTAAATTGCATGTTTTGTGCTCTCCTGAATGGAAACAAAATATTTATCGAAAAAGACTAGTGTAAATAATTAAAACAACAGAGTGAATTAAATGCTAAATCCAAGGAGATTTTCAAGAAAATACAAGAAACATGTTTCGTTATTTTTTATTTTGTTATTTAGATACATCTGTAAGATGCTTGCATGACAAATAAAATATATATCTTTACATTTTCTCTTAATAACCTGGAAATCCCCTATATTACTCAAAATTTTCTATAATTACTAGTTGTATAAGCATAAAATCATAAGAGATAGGTAAAATTTTGCACAGTAAAACTTTAGAGTTCATTAAAATACATAATTTGTTTAGAATGAACTTTTTCGTAACGTTAGCGTTTGTTTAAGTATTCCATTTTGAAAGTTTATTTAACTTACATGCTTGAAAGATTGTGATTCTTTTTTGTTCATTTTGTTGTTTCCAGTGCCAGAGTTTGTTACCGCGAATAAACATTTGACTGCTGTTACCGCATGATGCAAGCCTGTAACTTGAAATCATTCTTAAACAAAAACATGTATATCGTGAGTAATGTAACATGGACAGAAGAAAGAAATAGTGTGATATTTAGCGGATGCAGATATGCGAATTTGAATTTTATGTTTGTAGAATGTGTCACGTAATAATGTTAATATCTCTATCTCTTGCTTAAGGTGAGATATCAATATCGAAATTTCACCACAAATGCAAGTTAGGAGGCTATGTGTTTAAAAAATCTGATGTGTTACACTCACATGACTTTCTCTTACTCTTGTACAAACTATTTTTACAAACGGTTATTCTCCATATGCTTCATGTTAATCGGGATATCGAGATGTTAATCTTATTGCTAATTTTCTTGTTGATACAAGGGAAATTGGTAGGTTTTAAGCGATAGTCAAATATTTTAAGAGGTAGTTGCTATGTGGAGTATTCCATTCTCTTTGCATTACCAGGACAAAAAAAAATGAATAACAAATTTCTATTTGAGAAAAAGTATAAGTATTGGAAAATTTAAGGGAAGAACAAGCAATATCTCGAAAATGCTTCACTCAAAAAAAATTATATGATATAAATTGTGTATTTTAACGCAATCTACAGTTTTTGTGTAGTAAAATTTTGTGTATCTCTTATGGTTTACCAGTTATGCAAAAGTCGTTCACAATGAAGAACACTTTTGGAGACATTCCCAGAAAATTCGAGATATACCTACATTTCATTTGTCATGAAAATATCTTAAACATAGGTATGATATTTTAATCAAAATCGTTAGAGAAATATCTCTAGAGAATCGTTAGAGAAATATCTTCAGAAAGCTAAAATGTTCGAAAAATGTTCCATATAAAGGGTAATCTGTGATGGGGGGATTTTCTTGAAAACCTCCGTGTCGCATCTCTGGAAGATACTGAACCTAAATACCAAGTTTGGTGTTTATCCGACTGTTCGTTTCTGAGTTATGCTGTTCACAGACACACACGGACATGTTTCCAAAAATGTTTTTTTTGGATTCAGGGGGTCTCAAAACATGTATTTCCGGTGAAATCTCAATATCGAATTTTTGGGTGGAATACAATACTTCCCCTACTTACTATACGTAGTAGAGAAAGTAAAAAAGAAGCATATTTACACGAGGTACGTGTGTGTGTATACCCGCGTGTGTTTCTGTAAATAGCCAGTGAAGACTTCATTTTATTGCAGTTTACATAACCAGCGGAACATGAAAAATGGGTAGAAACTTGCTACAAAGGAAAGTGAACTCCAATTCTCATTAGATTATGCAGTTTAATTCAAATAAAAGTAGTGGCATTAACGATTTCAGAAATAGTCAGCGTTTGTTCTATAAATATTTCTTCAATTTTAAGCAGAAACCTTTTACGTTGTCCTCAGCTTACAGAGCGTGTTATGGAGGTGATATCTAATTCCAATCCTTTCTTGACATTATGTTACGGATTTAGCATGAATTGGATAAAAAAAACTAAGTGATTCAAAGAAATCACAACGAAATGCTGAAAATAAATGTTAATAGTAAGAGAAAGCCGTGTGATATTACACATCAGATTTTTCCATCAACTTTAAGTTAAATCACAATAAAAATCATAGTATGCATAGGGAGGAGCCTGAGATAACCTTCAACTGCCTACAGACGAGCCATAAAAACTGTTTTTCTGAATTCGTATCACAGATAGTGCAAACAAAAGCAAAACAATTTGCAGCTTTGAAAAGCGGTGTTTGTAACAATATTCTATGGGAAAAATAATTCCCTTTTTCTCCGCCCCCAAAACAACTACTTGTAGCTGCACTAATGAGATCGTGTATATTTTAAAAAATGCGATGTGTTCAGTCACATGATCTCATCCACCCAATATCGTTTATTTTCATGTCTATCCTACTTATAATTCATACAAACGCTTACTTTTGAACATAATTCTTGTTAATTATTATAACTGACGACAAAAGGTTTCATACACATTTTGTGGCAGATACGAAAAAACAGCACTTAAACGTATATTGCTTAAAATACTGCAAAATTCAAAGAGCTCAAATAATTTCTGAAATTTTAATTATTAATGTTGTATATATGATTCGTATGTAGTAATTATAACAACAGTGAATATCTCAGAAATGACTAATGTTATGAAAAATAAACGGTGTAAGACACAAACAGCTCTACAGTTTATCCATAGTAAGTTTTTGTCTATCTGCTATGGTTTAGTATTTAAACACAATTATATACTATTAAGTAAGAATAACATAACAAGCATATTCAACTAAAATGCACGCTACATATTTAATTTGTCAGGCCTATATCCCAAGTATACGATATTTCAGTCAAAATGTTTAAATCACCTGTGAGAAAATAAAAGGTAACACAAGGTATTCAATGTAAATGAAGTTTCGGCTCAAGGGGAGGGATTTTCCTGAACCTTTGACTACTATCCTTAACGATATGAAAATTGGTATTTATCGAATATTTCGTTTCTGGCATACATCGTACACATGCAGATATACACAGGCACACATACAAAACTTTAAAAATGTATTTACATGAAACTAATATCGAGGTTTTTATTGTGGTATGTAATACTTCCTCTACTTACCATAAAGTAGGTAATAGATAAAGAAAAAGAGAATGGTAGATATTTTTGAAAGAAATTTCAAAATAATTGCAGTTTTTCTGATAAATGATTACGCCGAAAATTTTCTCATAGGTTTTTAGTGATAAAGTATTATTATTATTATTATTATTATTATTATTATTATTATTATTATTATAATGGTCATCATTATATTCACTTAATAAGTATTGTGAAATACACTGTTATTGTTGTGAACTAGCTTTGGTTACTATCCTTAGTTGTGTAATTCAATTTGTTCGGGTTTTTCTTTATGCTTAGGATAAGGATGACTACACTTTCCTAAACCACATTTAGTTTTGATATCGTGCAAATTTGTTGCTCAAAAGGCTAAGCCCGTATTTCAAATTCACTTGTTTCGCATCACGAATACGAACAAAAGCTCAGCATCATTTTTCCTTTCACTTTTTTGGTCTATCGAAATAAGATGAAGGTGTTTTACTAGAGACAGGTCAGTAAATTTACCATTTTAATCCATTCTTCATCTTAATTACTGAAACGTGATTATAGTATGCGGCACAGCTTATATACAAAAGTGTCGACAACAATTTATGATTATTGCAACGCCCAGTTAGCCCAGCACGCCTATTAGAGATCCTAAACGTCTTAATTTTTCGGAATTTCTGTTTCCCTCGGGATACTTGGAAATGGGTTTGCTATTGTGGTATAGTACTGACAAAACTGGGCTGCTTTATTTTTGTTTTTATGCACATTTTGAAATATTAAAGATTGATTTTATGCAACAATCACTCGAAAAAGACGAAACATAATGTTTATGATGATAAAAACACCCGAATGCAGGCTTTCCATAAAAGAATTACGGGATTTTGCAGAAAGCTTAATTCAACAGAGACAAAAAAATCAACTTAAATTAATATATGAGATGAAAAAGAAAACATCCAAGTTTTTTTTTGGGGGGGGACATTTAATGACTTGAATATGTATTTACTCTATTTGTCGGTCTGTGTACCTCCAAACCATATTCCACTTTGTAGGGTTTAGGCTTCCTCCAATCCATCTGTTAGGAAATCTTAATTCCAAAGCTCCACCAGCAAGTTAACTGTTTTGCGGTGGAGCACCAGTATATTGAAAAAAATAAATCACGCGCGTATTTCATTATTATCACTTAACCAAACAAAAGACTGGTGTAAAATTGTCACACTAATTGTTGACGTCAAAACGAAATGGCAAACAAGAAAATGGTTTTACATTTTCACTGTTGGGGTGCCAACTAATGTTTCATAACGTTTTTGAGTTGCTGAACATGCTTGAAAATAAAGCAAAATTTAATATTTTTTGTTTTATTTCTTATGATTTGTTAAAATTCCAAAGCTTTTTTGTGTAAATCTTGCATTTCTACCCTATGCAGAGAAGCGTAGTCAAGTAAATTAAAATGGTAATCCTAAAGTGCAGACGTAAAAATCGAGGTTATGGTCTAATGAAATAACTCCGTTTCAGAAATTCATACTAAGGCTGAATATCAAAAAAATGTGTGTTATAATCACACGCTTAACTACATATAGTTAGGAATTAAAATAAGTTTAAATACCTTATTAAACGCTGATGACCATGTAGTTATCCAGGAAACAAAAATAAACTAAAACGACAAGTGTATATTTGAAGTCGAATTACAATGCACTATATTTTAAATATATCTACAGATAAAATAAAGATTATGGCTTATAAAGGGAAATATCCTAATAGATAAAAAAATAATAAATGTAAAAATTCTACAACAAATGTCTCACTTCCAATATCTAGTTTTAAACATGACAAAGACATAATTAGGAAGGTTAATCAATTCCAAAGCTATTTTTGGGACAATTAGAAGAACTGTAAGGAAGGACGACTAGGAAAGAAAAATAAATGAAGTTATACGAAGTGATGGTTGTGCCTACTCTTATAAATGGTTCCGAACCATGGACAGCAGCAATAGAGAGAGAGAGAGAGAGAGAGAGAGAGAGACAGAGAGAGTGAGAGAGAGAACGCGTGTTCAGTCTTTGGAAATGGGATATATGAGATATGTAAGGTAATGTACTAGAGCTGATAAAATAAGAAATGCTGTAAGATCAGATTTGAATTAATATTCAATTAACGTAAGGATAAATTATAATAAAGTAAAATGGAAAGGACACGCTGATGTACTGTAATGGATTACCCAAGAAGATAAACTATCGATCAACGGAAGGAAAGACTTCCTCAAATGACGCAAGAGATGCCTTGATATTAGAGACCGGAGCAGGTGAGTTTACCTAATCTTTGAAAGGAGGAGAAAAAGAGTTTCTTACCTCTTTAGTAATCGAAATAAATCTGATAGTTAATAAATATTGCTTTCACGTTTCAGCTTAAAATATCAAAAAAAATTTAAGCTAAAACAAGATATATTTGCACGCCACTGCAAATGTTGTCCCATCTATTCATCACAGAAACGTGATTCTATTTTTTCTTCTTCTAATATTGCGAACTTTGCGAGATATCGTTAATTATTTTTATGGACGCTCTTTAACTGATGTGGTCCTTAGCGTCCCATTCTATATTGGGCGTGAAAGACCAGTAATTTTGCTCAAAGGCTTCTTTATCAGGCTTGAGGTTCTTTTACGTGCCGTAAATCTACAACACGGGACCACCGGCTTTACTTCCCTTCCGAAGGAAGCCATGCTAAGAATTTTTACGCCCGAAAAAATCCATCGCCCTCTGCTGGGTTTGAACTCGCGACCTCGGAAAGTTGATTCTACCATGGTAGCCACCACATCACAGAGAATGACAAATATCGTTAATTACATGCCTATTGTTCATTATCTCAAACTCTTGCCTAAGTTCCTTTATATGGATTAAAACCATTTCGATTTTGTTTATTAATAGCCTGCAGTTATTGCCTTTTGTGCTATGTATAGCAAAGGCAATTGAAATTAGAATGAAAAATAATTTAATACGTCAGTTTTAGACTAATGCTCTTTCGCTAAGATACCGTGTGCTGCCCTGACTCTATGAAGGGAAAGATTACCAGACGTTTTTAGAGAAACGTTTTTACGGATTAGTAAGAAAGAAAGACGATATTATCTTTTTTTCACCCTAAAACAAATTTAAAGAACGTTTTGTCAATTCCCTACGTTTGAGTAGAAATCGTTTAATTTTTGTTTTTGTTTTTTTAAGTTTTGTATATGATGCATTGCTAATATTAATGCTATCTTCACCAGCAATAGGTATGTGATTTAAAATCTCTCTAAGAGCTGAGTTAATGTTGTTTCATTGCCAAATACTCGAAATCTAACAATTCAGGTAAATGGATTCCTGTACATCTAAGTTATATAATACACTATTATGTTCTTATAGCCAAACTGTTATACAACACGCAAGATGATAATGACTCAAACAGGCAAATTACATGACGTTATTATGGTTGGTTCAAAAAATAGTGAACCAATATAAGAAAATAAATGTTTCTGACGTTATTCAATAAGACTTTCATACATCACTGATGGTATAAAGAACATCCTGTGTTGCAAAACGAAGTAGAAGGCTTTAAACTTTGTCCATTCCACATAAAAATTGGAAAAATAGAAAACATCTAAACTAAAATTATTATAGATAAATATATTAGAAAAACATCAGCACAACATCACAAAATAAAAACATTCTATAACTCGTGATATTATAGAATTTTCATACAGCAAATGCTATTTTAATTACAAAAATTGAAATAATGCTTATACTTAATTAAACCATTAATTCAATTGATCTTCTATCACCTGCCAGTCAGCCCTGACTCACTCTCTGATAGGAATTATAGCAACCTCCTGAACAGTGAACTTTATATTTATGAACCCTTATTCAAAAGACATTATTTCATCCATTGACCTTCGTTGTTTTAATCACTGCTATTTGCAATTAATCTTCGGGCACTCCCCAGTTCTGCCTTACACTGCATTTCCTCCTCCCCACTCCCCCGCCGTCTCTTTCGACCGAGGAGAAGAAAGTTGGGAGACAAGAAATGTAAAGAAGAGCACTACCTTCAAGGAGCGTGGCAAAAAGAAGAAAAATAAAAATAAAGAGAGTTTACGATCCTGAAAGCCATAAATTTTGCTCGGTGCCTCAGAATGAACGCGGGTTACGACTTCAGAGGTTCGAACCCAAGTTGTTACATAGAAACCAAACATTTCCCTCTGGCTTTCTTGGAGCTTCACTAAAGACTAACACAGTGATGTGATGAATGCATATGTTTCTAATTGTCTATCTGTATATTTATGCATCAGTTTTTAAATCCTGGCATGTACACAAATGTACAAGATAGAACACCAAATGAGGCCTTGCGTCAAACCCTCTGTTGCTAGCGTATTTTTTTGAAGGAATTAGCAAAAGTTTGTGCCTTATTTATCAAAACCTTCTCTGCCACATAGATAGCTAAAGATGGTGAAGTATTTTAATACGACTCAACAATTATTTACCAAGACTTCACCAGAAATGTATGTTTTAAGAAGATACTCAGGAGTTAAAAAAATACGATTTTTTTATATTTTTGTCAAAAACTTTTTATTTTATATTTAGTTAGTCTTCATTTAACGAGCCACATACTTTTATTGAATTCTGTTCTGTTTGAAATGGGGAAAAATTAAACATTTAAATGCCTGCAAAGCCCAGGAGAGAGCCGTGCCTCAAGTGAATGCTAATTCTCAAAGTTTTATTTGTTCTGCAGTTTTGTCCCTTCTTTTTATAGTAATAGTATCCACTCTGTCTTGAACTTTTACAGTATATTTAGCTCAATTGTGTGAATAAGTCCAAGTAGCGCTTTAAAAAATAGAGAGACAGAATTTCGCAATTTAAAACTGATATTTTCTATATCAGATATTTATAAACGTTTAAACTATTTTACTCTAATCAGGTTTTGAAAAGTCAATTTTGGTAATATTTCCATTATATTCATGCACAACATATCCTAAGAAGTATTTCAGTTAATATTAACTTTAAAAATAGGGGTCATATTCATACCCCATTGAAAAACAACTTCTTGTCCATAATAATTCATTCTAGAATCTATTACTTTTTAGTATAAGTTACTAACTTTGTCTCAATATATTAATTTCATTTTAACTAAGCAAGACGAAGAATTTCGAGGAACTATCCCCACTTCGAACAATCCTTTACATGGAAAATGCTTCCTTATTGTTTATTTTCTAAAAAATATCTTCAAAGATGTTGATGAAAATACCACATACATAAGTTTAAATATTGGCGAATAAAACACATATTGGATTTTCTGAGGACAGCCTGTGAAGTCTTCTTCATTTTCACTGAAAGTTTAGGAACCATTGAAAAGGTACAAATACTTCACACTTTAAGCATTGCATTTTAATCTCTTCTGCTGTTACACTTTTTGTCTACAAAAATGTGTATATTTAGCGAATATTTATCACCATTTACAGGACATACATATAAAATAATAGATAGATATGAATATAAACTAGGTATAACAGATAGAAAAGTCATGTAACTGTTGCAGATACGATTTGTTCCTCTGATTATCAAGTTTTAGTATTAGGAGTAAACACTTTGAGGATAGTGCCATGGTAGGGGTGTCTTTACGCGAGTAGTTGAAGGCAGGCCATCCACTTTCTGGAAAAACGGGAATGTAGAATTACAAAAGACCTAAAAATTCATAATTTCTGAACAGCAAAAATTCTAAAAAAATACTTTCTCTTCTCCTTGCTTGTAGCAACTGGAGGAAGTATTGTATTCCACACAAAAATTTCGATATCGAGATTTCACGGAAATACGTATTCTTAAGTCCCCTAAGCCTAAAAATGATCTGTTTAAGAAAAAGGACCTGAGCACACGGTGTGCATGCGGGCTGCGTATGTGGGGGATAGCATAACCCGTAGGATTAATGTTAAACTTTGTATTTCAGTATCAACATCTTTTTAGGAGGCAAGAAAACAATTTTCGCGAAATTTCGCTTATCTCAGCACAACCATTATTTGGAGAAATGTTCGTTATTTTATCATCATCATCATCATCATCATCATCATCATACAAACAGCGATTAGACTACTGGTGATCTCTTCCGACTGCTTCATCCATCTTCTAGCAGGTCTTCCCGGACTTCGACATCCTCTTGGTTTATAATTTAATGGGATTTGGGGAATCCTATTATATTCCATTCTGCAGGCATGGTTGTACCAGATTTTCCTGTATTCTGCTATTTTGTTCGTTAGTTTAAATATTCCCAGTTGTTCCCTGATATCTTCACTTCTCTGTTTGTCCATTAGGGTATAACCTGCTGCAAACCTTAAGAATTTCATTTCCCCAACTTTTATCCGTCTCAAAGAATCTTTATTTAGAGTTCAAAATCCAGCCCCATTAAATAGTACAGGAACCGGATATTAATTTGGAGTTTATGGGTATTTTTTTACGTGAGTAGGCCTATTGTACAACCCACAACTTAGGGGACCAGAAGTTTGATTTTGGAGTCATCTTCTCCTAGGCTGATTACCTTCACTACGACTTAGGAACTCAGTCTCTCCATCGTTATTTTATATTTTGTCAAAATTTTTGCTAGCAATACGTTTGATATATTGACAAGAAAATAAAATGTATATCTGAAATTTTCTGTAAATAGCCTTTAAAGTCCTCTTCATATTGACTGAATTTTGCATAATTTAAATAACTACAAAACCATAAACGACAGGCAAACACTTACTGCAGGAAACATGTAAATCTCATTAAAATGCACAATTTGTTGCACAATGCACAAGGTATATCTAACTAATGGAATCTGGATAAAATAATCACTTTTAATGAATACTGTAACGTATAAGGTATACAATATATTAATTTGTAATGGATAGATAAATCGTGTGAATGTACCACATCAGATATTTTAAGTTTGTATTTTAGCTCGATGAAATGTAAGAAGTATTTTCCTTTACATTTAAACACCATTGGAAGAAACATGTAGGGAGTGTTCTCGCTTCCCAAGCCTGGATGATTTCGTCCACACTACCAGCTGACCTTGTATATTAATGATGTACATATAATTATGAGACACAACAGTATTTTGGCCACTATCAACAGGCAGTGCACGGCCTGTGGGCGCGGTGACAAACGGTGCGTAAGCTGAACACTGCACGTGCTCTACTGGGTCATGCGCAACACAAGTAATACATACTTTATCAGCTAAACAAGCAGGAATGCAAATAAGCTAACGGTTAATAAATTCACTTAGTTGAAGCACATTAATGCACGCTATATTTCCCTTATTATGCATAAAGCTCTGCTCAAATTACAAAAGAAGGCTTGTATTTCATACTGCACCTAGTATATCAAGCGTGTTTGGCTTAAAAATGATCATGAAAGTTTTATGCACCAGAAGCTTTGAGGAATTGTTAATTCCAGTTAAATCTGAGATTTGCAGCTTCCTATTAAATGGGTAAATCTCTCAAAATAGGTGTCAAGAAAGATAACTTCCCTTTTCTGGTATCTTCTTCTTTCCTTCCCTCAATCGTGGGGATTGTGATCTCTTAGGATATTTCTTTGGATCCATTTTCATCCATCATCTTCTTTCTAAAGGGTTGCTTGTATGCGAGGTGTACCCCTACCTTACCCGTTTGAAGTATTTGCTCCAACGGATAGTAGTTGATCCACATTACCTCCTTCTGGGAGATTTCCTAAGATTGTGCATCGGGTGTACCCGTACCCGTTTGAAGTATTTGCTCCAACGGATAGTAGTTAATCCACAATACCTCCTGGGAGATTTCCTAAGATTGTGCATCGGGTGTACCCGTACCCGTTTGAAGTATTTGCTCCAACGGATAGTAGTTAATCCACAATACCTCCTTCTGGGAGATTTCCTAAGATTGTGCATCGGGTGTACCCGTACCCGTTTGAAGTATTTGCTCCAAGGGATAGTAGTTAATCCACAATACCTCCTTCTGGGAGATTTCCTAAGATTGTGCATCGGGTGTACCCGTAACTGCACCGTTCGAAGTATTTGCTCCAACGGATAGTAGTTGATCCACATTACCTCCTTCTGGGAGATTTCCTAAGATTGTGCGTCGGGTCTCCTTCCCAATGAAGAATTCCTCGGTGACATTCTGCTCATACCCTGTTGTTGACAGTCGGCTCTTTGTGATTCGTTGGAGTGAAATGAATCAAGTTTCAGCCATGTAGAGAAAGACAGAAAATATATATTGGACCAGTCTCACCTTTAGCTTTATTGAAATTGAGGCCGTAAAACTTGTGTCGTATTTGACGATGTAATCGTAACGGCTTATCTAGTAGCGTTAATTCACTATTTAAATCTCCCACATAAATCCGAAATAAAAAATAACTGTGACAATAACTTCGCTTGCTACTATCTGCTCATACGAGGGCAGTCCCAGAAGTACCCGACCTGAGTTATATATAGTGCTTGTTGTTTCAAATAAATGACTATGGTAGAAAGTATCAACCTTATAAAGCTTAAGTTTGAAGTTTGACAATGCTACGTTGTTTAGTATTTGTTTGGCAGCCATTAATAGTGAACTCTCTCAGTGAATTTGTAAACCTGGATAAAACTGGCCGGCATTATGTGATACAATACTTTCATTTGAAAGGTTTTAGTCCAACTAATATTAAAGCTAAGGTAGATTCTACTCTGGGGAAGACTGCTCTTTCGTTTAAACAGTAAAATATTGGGTGGCAAAGTTTAAGCAAGGACATACGAGCTGTCAAGACGAACATCGCGGTGGTCGACCAAATGAGGTGGCTACGCCAGAAATTGCGAGGAAAATCCACAAAATGGTATTAAATGACCATCTACTGAAAGTGCTAGCAGACATCGTAAGCATTTCAAAAACTGCTGTACATCACACACTAACTAAAAATTTAGACATGAGAAAGCTGGACGCAAGATGGGTGCCACGTTTAGTCACAATGGAACAGAAACAGCGGCGTAAGAATGTTTAAGTCGAGTGTTTGGCGGTGTTTCGCTGCAATAAGCCGAGTTTTTGCGTCAATTCATGACCATGGGTGAAACATGGGTCTATCACTTCACACCTGAGAAGAAAGGAACAGTCAAGTCAAAACAGTGGATGAAAGGGGAGAATCGGCTGCAAAAAAGACGAAGACAGTTCCATCTGGAGGCAAGGTCATGGCGTAAGTGTTTTTGGGATGCGCGTGGGATAATTTTCATTGATTATCTTTAAAAGGACAAGTAATCAATGACGAGTATTATGCAAACTTATTGCAGCGTTTGAATGATGAAATCAAGGAAAAACGGCCGCATTTAGCGAAAAAGAAAGTTCTGTTTAATCAAGACAATTAAGCAATTCACACATCCATTATCGCCATGGCCAAAATCAATGAGTTAAAGTTCGAATTGCTTCCTCATGCACCCTATTCGCTAGATTTAGCCCTCTCTGATGTTCTGTTTCCAAAGTTGATGAAATGGCTTGGTGGTAAGTGATTTTCCAACAATGAAGAAGTGGAGTTGTGCAGTTGATGGCTATTTTGCAGAACTCGTTCTCACTATAAATAGGGTTTCGAGACTATTGAACATCGCTAGGAAAGGTGTATCGAGCTGAAAGGAGACTATGTAGAGAAATAAAGATGTTTTTCCCCAAAATTTGTGTGTTTTCTTTGTTAGGTCGGGTACTTCTGGGACAGCCCTCGTATTGCCGAGTATGACTACATAAATTGCTGATATGGGTCGCTACTAGAAAGTAACTATTACCGTATGTTAAAAACCTGTTAACTGCGTGCATCTTTCCCTATGTTTTTTACAACATCGCGGAAGTTATAAGCAATCTGAAGTGGTCCAGTGATCAGATAATAGTATTTCTAGAGGTTCTGCGAAAGTACGAAGCTCATTGAAATGTCTTAACGGGTTATATTATGAAAAGAATCGTCAAGAAACTGCATATAAAATTAGTTTGCGAATTAAGGGTACTTGATACTGAATTTTCAAAAATATTTATTGCAAAAATGCTATAAGATCGTACAATCAGGATCCAATTGTGGTTTTGCACTTCTGGTCGTTTGAATGCCCAAACGCGATGTTTAAGTGGATATACCCAGGTAAGAACAAATAGCGCGAGAAATTTTAAAACCCGATTATCTCATAATCCTGTTTTCTTACATTTTTGCCGCTCCAAAATACTCCTTGATGCAATTTTTGTTCAGTTTCTTTCAAATTTTCATATATATTCTATGAAGGTGAAGGCTTTACTTGATATCAAGCACAGTTTTAGATTTAGGATTTTAATAATTGAAGACTTCTTTTTCTTTAAATGATTATGCTCCTCTTTGTAGGGCTTATGGCCCCAAGGACTTCCAAGCCAATGCCTTGGGTCAGTAGCCTGTCGAGGATCAAGCATACTCAGCATATCCAGGATGGGTGATCGTGAAGAAGAAGGAAATGAAATGTAGTGAGAAAAGGGATGATAGGAAAATTCGCGGATCAAGTTATCCAACCCGGCATTTGCCTAGCAACCGCGATAAAAACTTCGGTCTGGTTGGTCGGTCCAGGTTGTTTGAACGCGGTACCTCCCGAATGCAAGTCACGTTAGCGCGGTGCCATCTCGCTGGGTATAACTGAATATATAATTTATTATTAGAAAACTGAACGTGTTACACATTTTATTATTTCTTTCAGGAAGCGTTTTCATGTTACACGAAATTTAATATTTATTCCTAAATAACGAAGTATATCCGAAAAATAAATCGAAAATGAGCCAATTTTAATTTTTTGAAAATTGCTTTGCTGGAAGTATTTTGTTTTAATGGATAGGACTAAGAAAATTTATTTTCTATTAAGTTTATGATGAACAGCTCTGCAATAAAATTATCAACTAAATTGGTTTAGATGGGTTGAAATTAGCAGTTTCAGTAACGTGTATAGTACAATTTTTTCGACCTGACCCTAAGAGAAACGCAAACGAGGTTGGAGAGGGAGGAGAGAAAAGACCGGCAATGTTTCCCTAGCGCGGTGCAACAGAAATGCCTAATGTATGTATCGGCGGTTCTCCTATAACTAACCCTAAACACCTCCGGGAGATAATGGGTTCGTCCAGCATTGCGCCTCCAGCTGAGTAGGCCAGGAGGAAAAAATTATATTGTGCCCTTAAACGGATCTTGATTTCATCTTTCATATCCGGAAAATACAAGGATAAATATGAAACATATCAAAGATTCATAAACAAATCATTGAATTTCAACTATGAAATATTATTTTTCTACCAGAAGTCCGTCTGATCTGCAACTAAAAGTTTGTGTTTCCGTGTATTACATGGGCAGTTATCACAAATTAGGACTCAAGAATTAAAAGATGAGAATGATGATAATTAAAGGAAGGACACTAAAAATTCGATCCGGGATTTCATTGGAAATCGTGTTTTGATGTTCCTGAAAACAAGAAATCTTTTGAAAAAGGTCACGCGCGTGTATGTAAACAACTTGACTCTAAAATGAAATATCCAATAAATAAAAAACTTATTAGTTTAACTTCAGCATCCTCTAAAGTTGCGAACAAGGATTTTCAAGGAATTACCCCTTTCCTAAACTATCCTTTATATGGAAATTAGTTTGTTCGTTATCTTTTATTCACTCAAAAGTAACTCCAACAGTTTTGATTAAAGTACAACTGTTGAACATATTTGCATGACTAGTAAAATATATATCTTGACTTTTTTAGGAATAGCCTGTGAAGTCCGCTTAGTTTTGTGATAAACCGTAAGGGAAAAGAAAAAAAAAACTTGCTGCATGTAAAATTTATATCTCGTTAAAACTCACAATGTATGTCTAGTACTTTCTTTGTGGCATTAGCCATTTCCGGGATATCCGTCGTTATTGGTTTGAGTTTCCAATACTTTGTTTCTCGCAAATAAAATAGAATTTCAAAGCCCGCCTTTTAAAGAGTAGGCTCGCTTCAGTCTCCAGTATGCTAACGAAATGTGTAATGACACTATATATACAAAAGTGTAACTTGTAATAGAGAATGATGGGTAGAGAAAATCATGTGAATGCAGCATATCAGGTATTTTTTATATTCATTTTGAATTATATTTATGTCTCAACCTCTCAACGGTTTATCGTTACTTAAAGGCGTTGCGGTTTGTTTCGCAAGCAATCTGGTGATCCAAGTGTCTTGCCGATAACACTTCAACTGAAGATGGCAGGAAGCTAAACTTTGCATCACATCTTCATATCGCTCTACATGTTTCCTTTCTTCCCAGCATTTAGTAGTTTCCTGTAACTCCATTTTCACAGTCGTTAGGTTCCATGAAGCATGTTAGCGCTGTTAGAAACTCTCTAACTAAACAGTTTATCAAGATGTCCTGATTAAAAAGACTTTCATTGCTCCAGCGTATGTGTTTTGCCAGTCACCAAGGCGATGGTATAAAACAATGCGCGTGCGTGTCGATTGGTGCGTGTACCGCCCGCCATGACACCGCGTGTGTGTAGGTAGCCGCCATGACATCTAGGAGAAAGTTGCAGTCCTGGGCGATAGGTTGCAGGACACATTCTAATTATGTATAACCAATAGATTCGCGATGACATTGTAATGACATGTTGCAAGCAGAAAAGCCACCTCAAGGCTAAAGCAAATACGTCATTGCAACGATTGGGCAGTTGCACCGGAAACGGGGTCATAAGTCTGCTTATTTGTATATAAGCGACGAGCGTATGTATAGACTAGTTAATACTGGTTCAGATAATTTCTATTATAGATCGATGCACTTACGTTAATGTAGTAAAATTAACATACAAATAGTCATACTATTAGAGCGATTTCCAATAGAATATAGTTTTCATTACGTTACCCAATACGCAAATATAATAACGTCATTTACCACGATAAGGTTTTTGCCCCATCACTGAATACAGCACCGTCAAAGTAGGTGTTGGATAAAATGGAAGACTTACTTCAGATTGCAGCATTTGGAGGCACAGGGAGTTTATTAAAGCATACGATTATCCATCATACGAGGGCTGATCAACAAAGACTCAGACTGATTTTTCCTGTAGCTTCCGTGATAGTTTCGTATCTGTAACATAAATATTTGAAAACAGCGGGGTTTTATGTATAATGTTGGTAGGCGGCAGCACTCTCGTATTGGTAGGTTGGTAGTAATGCTCTAGTTTGTAGACCCTACGCGTATTTCGCATACCAGACAATGGAGGTGATGCATTTTTTAAATCGATTATCACCGGTCATGAGTCATGGCTGCATCATTATGATCCTGAAGGAAAACAAGCCAGCACGGTGTGGAAATCGCCAGGTTCTCCAACACCAAAAAAGGCAAAAGTTGTTCCCATCTGCAGAAAAAGTGATGGTGATCACATTTTTGACTGTAATGGAATGATTTACCAGCATGCAGTTCCCCCTCACACTACTGTTACAGCAGCATACTACACGTCAGTATTGGCTATACTGAGGAAGCACATTGCAAAGAAACGACCAGAGCTTTCTCGGACTGGGTGGCGACTTCATCATGACAATGCACGGCCTCACGTCGCAAATCAAATCGCTCGATTCAACATTACCTGTGTACCACATTCACCTTATAGCCCGATCTTGCACCCTGTGACTTTGTTTTATTCCCATCACTAAAGGCAAAGCTTAGGGGTATTCGATTTGAGAACTCTGAAGCAGTGCTCAAGAAAAGTGAGGCGATTCTCAAGGACCTGACAAATAATGGTCTGCAGCACGTGTTCAAGGACTGGCAGTGACGCTATAAAAAGTGCATCGATGTAGGAGGGGACTACTTTGAAAAAGATCATATAAACATTGAATTGGAGTAATAAACATCTATGAAAAAAAATCAGTCTCAGTCTTTGTTGATCAGCCCTCGTATTAAAAAACTACACACTTCTAGCCACATTAAAAATGAAGAAACTAGGAGTGAATTAAAAAATTTTAGTATCAAAGAAATTATTAAACAATATAGGGAAAAATGGAAAAGTCATATATTAAAAATGCCCGAGAGAAGAATGGCCAGAGTAATTTTTAACTATAAGCCAAAAAGGGAGAAGAAACATGTGAAGACCACTACTGTCCGTGAGGTTTAAGTAGTCGTGTCCCTTCTAGACAGAGAAAGGAATGCTCATCATCTCGCTCTCACTCTATGGTGACGCAGGCAAAGCAGATACACCAGCCAAACACGCATCAGTGGCGGGATGCCCTCCTTCTCTCCGACCGGTTATTGTTCATTCTCCGATTCACCATCAGAAACTTCAAACGAATCTTCGTACTCATCTTCCGATTCCGATTCTTCTAAGTTTATGACTAATCTGTCCGTAATTTCATCTACCAGACCGTCTTTCTCCCAGTAAAACTGTTTATTGTTTTTTACATGCTCACACGCCCTTTTCCAGCTGTCTGGAGTCACTTCTGTAATCGCACTTTCAAACAACGCTTTTACATCACCACTTTTAAATGAAATATTATGTTTGGCAACATCGTTCTTGACTTGCGCCCATATAAGTTCTATAGCGTTAAAATCAAAGTGATAAGGTGGCAACCGTACTATGGTATGCCCATGCATTTCTGCTAGTGTATCTATTTCATAAACTTTGAAATTGTCTTTTTTCAATTTAATTAACTCATATAGCACTGGTTTTGTCACTCGGGGATCAAACTCAATATTACGGAGCCATTCCTGCATATGGGATTTGAGTGAAGATGAAGTGGGTGCTTTATTAATTTCTATGGAATGATACGGGGCATTGTCCATAACGATGACACTATTAGAAGGAATGTTAAGTAGCAATTTATTAACAAACCAATCCTTGAACATATTGTTATCCATTTCTTCATGGTAGTCTTTACTGGATTTTGACTTAAAAGTTAGCAAGGCATTAGGAATGAACCCTATTGAACATCCAGCATGTACAACTATAAATCTCTGTCCTTTGCCTATTGGTGTTTTAAGAGGGAAATCATTTTCATCACCGTCACACTTCCACACCTTATTTCTCGTATGGTTTATATTTATCCACATTTCGTCAAGGTACACTATAGACCTACCAGTAGCCCTCAGTTCCTTCATTCGTCTTAAAACCTGAATCGTTTAGAAACAATATCCATTCGTTCCATTAAAAAAGTCTTCCTTGCGAATTTTTGCTAATACTGAAATTAAGCTTTTTAAGAATTTTTTTTAACGACCACACGCTTTCTTTCAGTAAGTCTTGAAATTTTAAAGCCTCATATATGCCCTGCAAACTAGGCAGAAAGTCCGTACGATATAGCGAATAGATTGTTCGCTTAATAGCAGCTGCCGTGAATGAGTCTATTTCTGTTTTTTTGCGATCTCCTATTCGAGCGTTTCTTGCCTGGAGTTTGCAATCTACCGCCACTAGCTTGAGGATTTTTGTGTTCTTTTAAAATTCGCTGGACGGAACGAGCAGAAATAGCTGTAGCAGCAGCAGTTCTCTCAACTATACTTGTCACTGAAATAGTCGGCTTTCCACATTTCAACGCGTCACATTCATCACTGAAGAAACTGTGAACTTTAACTACCATTTCCCTATCATATGATTTTAGAACTTTCCCTCGAGACCCAATTTGAAACAATACAAATACAACCAAAACTACTAGAAAATAATTCAACATTATATCCATATGCTGTAACACTGAAAACATCTTGCGTATCGTGTAAAACCACAAAACACCAAACTCACAGTTCCACAGCTCATACGCCACTGTAACCTTCAGTCAGCATACAATAGAAGCGGGAGGGATGCGAGCTTCTATGGGTCTGGAATTTCCACAAATCGCAAGAAAGAAGTGGTTGATGTCCCACCCCCTCTGCTAGACAAGGACAACACTCTGTGTGAGACAAAGACAGTAGAAAACCTGCCAAGTTAAACCTCACAGAGTATAAGTAATTGCTCATTTAGAATGAGCAATTTCTAGAAGCGAAACAGATTGAAATGTGAGGCAGTATTTTTAACACTAAATGATTTCAGTCAAATTATATAATTTATAAATTCAATAACCGCCCGCCTTAAAGCAAGATGTGTAATAAAAAGTGTATATTACAGTCATTATATATGTTTATATTATTGTATACATGTGTAATAATGTTATGTGAATGTATTACGTAATTTAATAATGTAGGAGCTGTGAGAAAAATAGCTTAAAAGTTGCTAACAATGAGGTAACGATGAGGTAACCTTGAGGTAATAATGAATTAGAAAGTTTAAATGCTACTGGTAATTCTTGGAGCAACAATTATGTAATTTTTGAGACAGTTTATAAATAGCCAATCAACAACCAGAAAAAGCTTAAGTTAAATGAAAGTATTCTATTGGAGTAGGATTGGTCAATCAGAAACTGAAATATAGCAAATTTTACAAATTCAGAGTTCAGTTGCTTATAGACAGCGTTCCTAACGTGTTCCCGAGATGCATCCTCAGGAAATTTAATACGTATTTTGTGTGCGACAAAAATAGTTTACGTGTTAAAAAGTGTAAGTATTTAATAAAAAAACAAATCTCACAGCTCTCTCTCCCCCGCTCTCTCTCTCTCTAGATATATCAGTGAAGTGTTATTTAAATCGTGTCAAGCATTAATAAAAGGAGTGAAGTAAAATTATAATCATTCTTGAGTCGCACCACTCCCTGCTAGGACATTCATGTCTCTAAAAATAAATGCTGACGCAGCCGAGGCAAACATAAATATATAATATTTAAAGAAACAGTCAAATTACAAAGTTAATGTTTTTAAACTTGGGGCGAAGGCTACCGGAAACTTTTTACCATACGTGCGGTTGCAACTACTTCAAGTTCGGCTCCCCAACAGTCGAAATATAATACACCTTCTTGAAACTTGCTTTCCATATATAGCAGCAACAAACCTACTTCAAATGTCTAATTCTTGTAGTTGATGACTAAAAAGGAGTAGTTCAGAAACCCGGCTTGAAGAATTCCAAATCTTCTGTCTGTTGGCTCCTATCTTTAATTAGTTTCTGTTTTATCAGCATTGAAAACATATCAACTTAAAATCTACGAAAGTTGATATCATCCTCCGTGGTCTATTGGATATCATGCTAGCGTGGTTTCCGAGGCCGCGGGTTAAACCCGGCGATGGATGTTTATTTATTTTTTTACGTAAAAATCCGAAGCATGGCTTGCTTTGGAAGGGAAGTAAAGCTGTTGGTCCTTTATTTACACATAAAAGTGCTCACATCTTGAAAGAGAAGGACGCGAAGCAAAATTGTCTGCTATTTCACGTCCTTAGCGTCCTGCTTCTCTCCCTAGGCGTTATCTGTGGGAACTGGGCTAAATAAACTACTACTATACGCGCGTAGTGTGGAATAATAAAAATATTATAATGTTTTATTCGTTTATATTCAAAATTTTGTCTTTTAAATGCTATAATACCACGGCAAATAGCTTTACAGGTTATTTTAAAGTATTTAAAGTAGTTATTTGAAGAAAATATCATGACATTATGAAACAATTCTTAAAGTTAAATGCTGAATACCTTATAATTTGAAAAAACAAAATCACTGCGGAGAAGTCTCTACCCTTTCTGTGTTGGTACAATTGGTACCGTAAATGTTTATTCGCAGTTGGTAAATTCACAGAGATGTTTTGTGTAAACATTTTGCTGAGTTATATCTGTTGTTCACCTTCTGGAAAATAAGATTTTTCTCTGTAAATTTCCCATTTTCTCAGGAACTATCAAACTTAGAACAATGAAACTTGAAACGTAAATTGATTTTGTATTATCCTCGTGCAGCAATTAGAAGGTATTTCCCCAGTGAAATTTTGGATACATTTATGCAGAAAATTAACAAAAGCATAAACGAAATGTTTCACGTTTGCAACCTAACATAGTACAATATTTCTGTTTCTTTTTTATTATTAATATTTTATGAAAGCGAGATTAAAATTTTAATAAGGTGTAACAAATGAGAAAACGTTTCTAATTTTAACATTAGTAAGAAAGGGTATTCCCGGCCAGAGAAAATGCCAGATACAAGACTACCGAATCAAATATGGAGATACAGTTCAACAGAGAGAAAATCAATAAGTACACCTAGAAAGAGACGACTAAGAGAATATTTAAAAACGGAAAAGGCAATCCATTGCCTACACCTTGAGGTGTAGAAGAACGGCAACAAATTTCTGTATAGCGGCGTGTTGAAGGTAGACTGCACTGTGGTTCGCGCTCCACGGTTTGAGAATATAACACAATCTGTTGTTGGGTGTGGGAAGTTGCTATAAAGAGTAATTTCACAGATATCAAGCGAACACAACTAAGCATCCTGTCATCTTACAATGTGCCACAGTTGTGTGTTAAAAAGCGAACTCATCAACACAAGCAAGACGAACCACCCTTTGCCAAAACGAAGACGACAGCATGTGGTCGATTTTCTCATTCTGTTTATTTAAATGTTAATCACCCTTCTTGTACACTCGCCCTCATGTGGCGTGGGCGAAACTCGGTATATGCAAAGGCGTCACAAAGGCGCAAACAGCCAAGCGCTATATTAACATTTACGGCCAAATATAATGTTTCAGATGTTGGAAACCTGAAGAGGCTAAGACAAATTGTCTGCCTGGCGGTGAATGTATACAATGTATCTCCTCGGCCTTGAACCAAGAATTGTACGGTCCATGTCCAAAGTGAACACCGGGCTTTATATAAAATAAATAAAGTATTAACAGTAACGATAAATGGTTTAAATTTGGGAGATCGCAGCAATTGGGATAATGTATGGGGAGATTAAATGGCGAAAATTGCCGAAAATTGCCTGACCCAGCCAGGTTTCGACTCCGGATCCACTGCGTTAGATCACAGAGCGTGATGAATATTCTGCTTAATTTACCTATAATGTTTTACCCCAAGGTACATTAGTTTATTTTTAACTATATTAGAATTTTGAATTGTGCTTCCTCACACTTAAATTATTAATATAGATGATGCATAAAAGAATTAAAATTATAAATCAATAACTAGCTCATTTTTTAACTTCATAAACACTACAAAGGAGTATTATATAATTTCTAAGTATCCTTAAATTCTAATTATCTAATTATAGATAATTCTAGATAAATTTAGATAAATTGTAATAATCCAGTTGCAATTTAACATATTCCTTTAAAATGCATTGACGATATTTGAATAACTGTAAATATGTAAACATATAATATATGAAATCATAAAACTCCTTGTAGTTGATGATGATGATGAATATAGAATAAAAAATAGAGGATTCAAGAAAAATGTTTCTTTAATAATTACTTTTTAAGACCTTTTATTCAACTTTTATGAATTTATTAATTTTCTTCTTCGCATACCATTGACTATAATTGAAGCTAAAATTGGAAGAAACGGGCGTTTTTTCTCTATAAATTTGTTTCTTAGCCGTCCAATGTGCTCATTATTTCGGGAACTTCTTTAATTTATCATCGTGTCTCATGTTCACATTCTAAAGTAATCTGACACAGAAACTTACGGATAGCTTTATCCTTAGTTTTTGTACTGCTATAGCTTATTATTCAATGAATTTTTGTATGCAGTGTAAGATCGCTATTGTGGTCTTGAAATACTACAGTGATATCATTTCATTTTCAAACTGGCTATGTTTAAACTTCGCATGTGAAGATAAATTACACTTTCTTCCACATTCCTTTAACTTTCATTGGTATAACTTAATTTTAATGATTAAACGAAGAAGAACTGCGCTCTATTTCCCAAGTAGTTTCCATCTCCATGAAAAAGAGAGAATTTCTTTTGTTCACTTAAGGAAAGACGTTCGCTTACAGCTTTTGAAAAAAACCTCAATATTCCAACAGAACCTTTGGTACGATTCATATTTTTCAAAAGGCAGAAAGAATGGTTACAGAAACACACTAATTAGAAATTAGATATTTTAATAGGTATTTAGGGCTTCATTAAAGGGAGGCAATACTTTAATATACTTCGCAGACTTTTGAATCGGACACAAAAACGTTAAATATTTTAATAAAGAAATTAATGCCAATGTTGATGTCACTATTTCCAGTAAATGCTTTTCTGTTTACTAAGAAAAACTCAAATTATGTACTTAAGAATAAAATGTACATGAAACTGTAAATTTATGAGGCTTTTAACTTATTCAAAGCTGTGTTGAAGAACTAATGTTCAAGAATATGTACAAAAGGAGTTGCTCACCTTCTTAGAAAATTAAAAAGTGTTAGATCACTGGAAGGTTTAAAAAATTTGTGTTTCGCAGTATTTCATAGTAGCATGGGAATTATGTTAAGGAAAAAAAACCTGAACAGGGTAAGCCACTTTGCTTTTAATTGAGAATACTTCCAGATTGTAATTTGTTTACGTTGTATGTTTTAGATATGTACATGCTCATTAGGATTAAAATGATTTAAGGGTTGTATACTCAAGAGATTACTAAAAGAAAAACATAAGTTTAATTGTTCTTCCACACAAGCCGTGTGTTGGACAGGGTTGGAAAGGTAGAATCATACGACTGAAAAATTCAATGTCGTAGCCGGGATTTGAACCACGGATCTCCGGTCTCCGTCCGGCTGTCCTAACCACTGAGCTACCATGGCAACTTGCTGGTACGACATTTACGGATTTCAATCATCTGATTCTAACTTTCCAACCCTGTCCAAGACACGGATTGTGTGGAAGAACAATTATTTCCATTAATTGACCAAATAGTGGTTGAAACTATGAAGCCCGGGACTTTGAAGTACTTACAACATTGTAGTCGCTATTGGGGTTTGTCATCTCAATACAATTTGAGATCTTCTTGTGGTTTACCGGGAAAAATGCGAATCAGTTGGGGAATTTAATGTCGTACCTGTAAGTTTACATGGAATCTCAGCGGTTAGAGCAACCGGACGGAGACCGCGAAATCCGTGGTTCAAATCCCAGCTATGGCATTGAATTTTTCAGTCGTCTGATTCTACCTTTCCAGGAAAAAATATAAATTAAATATTCCTAATAGCAAGGTTGTCTTCACCCAGGGGACATATTTTTATAAACGCACAGGATTCTATAGATAATCAATTAAGCATGGTTTCAAGGCGATTGAACAAAGTGGTTTTAAAACAAAATGTTTTAACTAGTTTAAAGAAAGGTTAGCTTACTCAAGAAATGAATTTCAATTTTTATAATATAATTAACATCAATTAATGTTAACTAATGTTGAGGATGCCTTATTTATGCATATGATTTTGGACAAATAAAATTGATTGATTGAGGCAGTATTTTTAACACAAAGATATTAATCAAATTATATAAATATAAATTTGAATAACAGCCCTTCTTAATATGTGTATGTAACAATATCTAGGGGGTGTATATTACAGTCATTGCATATGCTTATATTATTGTATACATGTTCAATAATGTTATGTAAATGTATTACGTAATTTAATAATGTAGGAGCTGTGAGAAATAGATTTAAAGTTGCTAACAATGAGGTAATCTCGAGGCAATAATGAGTTTGAGAGTTTAATAATACTACTTCTGATTATTGGAGTAACAAAAATGTAAATTTTGAGACAGTTTAAAAATAGCCAATCAACAACCAGAAAAAACTTTAGTTAAATGAAGGTATTCTATTGGACTAGGATTAGCCAATAAGAGACATGTAATACAGAAATTTACAAATTTAGGCGGTGGAATTCAGTTCAGTTGCTGCTAGACAGTGCTCATAACCAGACGCGAGATGTGTCCTCGAGAAATTAAATACGTATTCGTGTGAGACAAAAAATAGTTTACGTGTTAAAAAGTGCAAGTATTAAATAAAAGAATCTCACATCTCTCTATATCAGTGAAGTGCTATTTAATTTGTGTCAAGGATTAATAAAAAGGAGTGAATTAAAACTTAAAATATGTGTAAAACTAGATTCTTCAGTCGCACCACCACCCTATCAAGAGAAACATGTCTCTAACAATAATAGTGATGCAGCCGAGGCAAACATAAATATAATATTTAAAGAAACAGTTAAATTACAAAGCTAATAATTTTTAAACTTGGGGCAAAGGCCACTTGAAAGTACATTTGGCTCGAAGGCTACCGGAAACTGTTTACTATACGTGAGGTTACAACTACTACAAGTTCGACTCCCCAACAGTTGAAATATAATACATCTTCTTCAAACCGACTTTCAATACGTAGCAGCAACTACCTGCTTCAAATTGATGTCCATACGTGGTGCAAACAACGTAAAGAAAACCCCTACTTCATGATTGATTAACAGTATTTGTTAAAATCTCATGTATTTTCGTCGACTTGATGAATAATGGCTGATTTAATATATTATTTGCCATTTGAGATGAAACCCTCTGACTACTCCTACGTCATCACCTACTTTTTCTACTTCTATAGCAGTCACACGGGATAATGTGTGAGGCTCTCATTCGGGAAGTCCCGTGTTAGATTCACATCAACCGCCCCCTCTGACGTAGGTTTTTTCGTGGTTCTCCCTGGTCGGTAGGCAAATGCTAAGCTGCTTTTCGTTTCCATCATTTTCTTGCATTCCATTTCTTCTCATGTTTCAGGTGTGCTTCTAAATTTCGTGGCGTGTGGCGGTACCGGACAGATGGCGTGGATGCTTGTTTAAGGGAAAGAGTATTTCCCCTGGACACTAAAGAACTGCTTGGTTAAACGGGTCGTTCATGATACTCTCTGGGCGGCTCCAGTATACGACGGGTCTTCCATGCGCCTCGGTGGCCTGTAGCCTCTTGGTTACTTCACTTCATCGCTTCCTCCTGGGGAGTGGTAGCAGATATCCCGTAGGTTGCAGTGCGCGAAGTGTTCCTCGTTGTACATCCTATGCACATGTATAAATTAATTTATAATTTTCTATACACTAATTTTAATCAATTAATACGTCTTTTTTATTTTAATCGTTTTATAGATTATTTTTCAAACATTTAGAGGTCATTAAAATCTGGACCCTGCCCGGAAATTTCCATATCCAGGACCTTCTTCCTTTCAAGCTTTATTTTATTTCGAAAATGGAGATTACAAAATCAGGGCGGCCAGTTCTGCAATAACTGCTGATGTGGGCGATAGTGTACTGAACATAAAACAACGGTTACAATGTTGACAGCAGCTCTGTGATAGGCCGTTGGCTTCTCCACACAGAGGGGCAATGGCTTCTTATTCCAGTCGGTTTTCCAACCACCAACACTAACATTTTACTGTGAGTATAGCGCCGGGGGCGAGCAAGCCACTAATGAAAAACACAAGGAATACAATTGAGTTACCACATTAATCCTGTGATGGCGATTTAACTAGAGAAACCTGGGATTCGCTTGTAACAGCTAGGCAGCCTGAAGATATAAGCTTATTTTTTGCATGGCCCCCATGAAATACTTCTGAACTAAGTAACGTTCATAAATTTGCCGCGTTTGATGTTCATATTAATACAGTGATTCCAGAAAATGATCGTCTCCACTTTAAAAAGTTCTAGCAGCCAAATTAATAAAAAGAAAATTCTCATTATTGATGTGCAGAAATAACTAATATTGTCGCATTTACTGTTCTGGCGTGTTTCCAGATTTTTCATTCTTTTTAATAATCTGTTGAAAATTTGTACGTAAACCTTAGAACAAGGCCTTTGTTGAAAAATATGTCTCATTAACAAATTACTTCGTTATGCAGTTACTTTTTGTGATGCATTAATTTGTCTTACCAAATCAGAAATAATTATTAAATATCGCAAGTGCAAAGAAACCGGAAATTTCCCAAAAATCTTATATAGGTACATTATTTTGTTATTCGAGTGGCTCCAATATATGTGCTTTTATCCAAATCGTTATAGATGGAATAGAACATTTTATTTACTTACTATAGATAAGCGGAAGAGAAATTACGAACTCAGCGAAGTGTCGCCACGGTATCATGTGCAACTAGCATTCCGGAGGTTCGAACCCCGGCGACCACCCAATCTGACTCATGAGGTTTTCGTGGTTTCCTCCGGTCGGTAGGCGAATTCTGGGGTGGTTCATGTTCTACCACGAGTCTCCTGAGCCTCATTTCCTGTACCCATCATCTTCCTTGTCATCTCTTTTAGGATTGTAGGACCAGGCCACCGTGTTCGGCGGTTGCGGCGGGACGGTGGCTATGCGCTCTATGGAGCCTGACATCGTCCAGGAAACGTTCTGTTGGATACTTGCCTCTGGGTGCTTTCGGGCACCCCTCCGGAGGCTAGGGGCCCAATGGATGGGCTCGGGCGGCGTTGGAGGCGTTCTGGGAACATTAGGGACCCTATCCGTGCTTTCGTCCGTCGTCATTCGGTCACCTTCGGATCTCTCCCCTCATCCCTCCCGAGGTCACGATTGAAGCACAAGGGGCCGGTTGGCCTGCTTGCGATGCTCTGCTCCGGTTCTGGGAGAACCCTCCTTTCACCTTTTACGTTATATTTCCAGTAAGTCCGCCACATTTTGTGTCTTGTGTATATTTAGGAATTAGGAGTAGCCAGACGGAGGGACCTCCAGTAACTGGAGCGCAGTCCGCACTAAGCCCTTTGTGTTTACAATGTGACCCCTGGGAGGAAGAGAAGACCCGAAGGACGAACAGATCCGGACGACAAAGTGCCTAACAAGGAAGGGATCCCTAACATTTCCAATATACACCAATCCGGACGTAGGCTAGCCCTGCCTTAGCCACCCACAATTTGGAGGTCCCATTAATAAACAGCTCCCAGGAAAGAAGGAAGGAAGGGGGCCCCAGTAGTCCACCAAGCGCCAGGGAGAAAACTTTCCAGAACGCAAATTCCACCGTCCTGACACAACATACCGACCGCCGTCGCTGGCCATGAAACAGATGAACAGAAAGGATGGAGACATTAAATGATAGACAGGAAATTCATGGTACAAGGTGAACTACCATGCATTCCTCTGCGGAACGTTTTGAGTAGATGTCTTATATAAACTAAGAAATGTCTATCTATTTCATTAAAATCTTATTATAAATATTCCATGAATACTCGCTTGCATTTGTTAACTTCTTTATTTAACTCATTTGCTTGTTCCGTGTCATTTAAATGATACCTACCTCATAACTAGTTATTATTGTTTCTCTAAATACACCAGTGTGAAGTTTGGATTTTGCAAGCCTACCATTTACCGTTATGTTATGCGATATAGTGTTTAGCTTTCGAATTGTTTTAATTTTGTAAGGTAGGTATCTAAAAGGGTGCTGAGTAAAATCTGGCATTTCTGAGCTGATGCCGATGGGCTTGAGATGTTTTAACAAGTCTCAAATCATGACAATAAATTTAAAATAATAAAGCGTAATATGTTCTTCGTCGAGTTGAAGATAATAAATGCAATAGGCGAGAGCACAGACCATTACACCACACATCAACAATTGGAAAAGAAGTCTATAAACACGCTAACATTGTTGCGGCTACTGTCCTGAATTGCATTATGCTTGTAATGGCAATGATAATGCTCAAATAAACATAAAAGCGGCGTGGTTATTTTTTTCTACCGATTACAACAGAATTGCAAATGTGTCGACAATTTGTTTTTCAAATCCTTATGTAAAAAGTTTCAAATGTTTTCCTGCAGCGGTTCGTATAAAAATTCAAAATGCACAAAAGGCTTTGCATCTAAACTGCCCTTTATTTTATACCCACTTCAACCAAATTTAAAATGTGTCGATATATTTTCTTCATACTTCTCTATATCTCAATAGGGTAGCGTACACACCTAGAAGCTTTCGAAAAATAAACAGCCTTCATTCGCCTTGTAATTTGCAAGAAATTGGATGCGGTATATCCAGAATATATGTACAAGTGTATGTTTGTCTGTGTTCCGGTTAGCCAGTAACCAATTAGTCTATATCAGGACTGTCGCTGGGCAGATGCCTGAATAGACGTTCAACATGTGTTATATATGATACATTTATCATTATAATGAGCGCAACTATATGGCAATAAGATGTGTGCCGCAAAGTTAAATGGAATAAAGACATGTTATCTTCGAATAAGACATTCAGATATGCAAGGCAATGCTGTTCCTTTCCTCTGCTACGCCACACAAGATAAATCTGTGTTACTAAGCTACCGTAACATGCCGTGTGGCACAGATACATATAAACACTGTGCATGAGGGGAAACCAACCGTATACTTCACCGCTGGCAAAAACTCTCACTTGCTTTGCTGATTATTTTCTTTTTATGCAGGATATTTTGCAACACCTCAGGAAGTACAAATTCAAGGTTTCTGAAGAAATGACAATTTACTTATGCTGTTTCACTAGACCTTGGCTAAATGAGGTTTATATGGTGACAAATGTTAAACCAAGGTACCCAGTTACAATTATTTGCAGTCATTTTGTTCCTTAACCTAAAACAACTTGTAAATCCGTTTCTTTTTAAGGGTATGAACCTAAATTTCCATGAAAGTGTTATCATTAATATAACTGAGGCATCATTTAAACTTCTAAATTTTGCACATTGTTTCCCGAAAGTTTCTACAGAAGTACAGCCTTTTCTGAAAAAATAATAAGGAACGTAATACTTTAAATTTTCTAATAATCAATAATACATTAAATTATACAAGCTCTAAATGCAAACGTAGCCTGATATCAAGAAAAAATCTATTAGAGGTCTTAATCACCTATAAAAAACCTTCACATAAAATCTGAAGGAAATTTATGAAATCTGTATCACAAAGAATATTTTAAAGTGGCAGAAGTGTCCATTTAAATGGCCAAAAAGGAAAAATTGCAATTGGATCCTGACTCTAGATACAACATTTTAAATCTTTTACGTTAACATCTTGTAGTTATTTTTTTCAACATTTTTTTGAAACTTCATTACCCATAAGGGCAGGAACAGGCATTATCTGATTGCCCCAAAATTAGTTTAGCAAAATCTAAATAGTGCTTCGAGTGCTTGGTTTGGTCATGTTGAACAAACTCCCGATGAATGCCCAGCACGCTCAGAGAGCTTGCCTTAAGTCCCTTCTAAAGGAATTACTAGTGACTGATCCATTTTACAATATTTTATGAAATTGGAATTCTGTTTTACCATTTTGTTTTATGCGCGTGTATTTAAGTAGCGGTAAGATAAAGGTACATATCACGGGGGCCGGAACCGTGTCAGAGCACCGCAAGTAGGCCTTTTGCATGAGCAAGCAATAGACGGGGTCTCCCAAATGTTTCCAGATTGAACGCATCCGACACCGCCCAGTCCTGCCCACAAGCAACCAATTTCCAGAGTTCCCGGAGACCACTCTGAGGAGAGACCTAACTGAATAGTCTCCGCGGAGATGCCAGGGAAGTAACTTCTACAGTGCACAAGCCACCGTCCAGCCACAACCCGCCGAACACAGTCGCCTGGTCCTACAACCTGAAGCAGGTGACAAGGAAGATGATGGGTATAGGAAATGAGAGGGAGGAGAGTCGTGGTGGAAAATGAACCATCCCAGGATTGGTCTGCCTACCCGAGGAAACCACGAAAAACCCGTGGGCCAGAGTGAGCGGTCCCTGGATTGAACCCGGAACCTCCCGAATGCGATCCACAGACGTCGTCGCCTGAGCCATTCGCTCGGTACATTTAAGGGGAGACTAAATGGCGAAAATTTTCCAAAATAACGTTATTTATTTTGTTTAATTTTGTGCAGACTTCTTAATTGGAAATTCATGTTTAATTTGATATATATATTTTTTTATCACTGTAGAACAACACACGTTTGAAATATGTTTTTGAAAACACTACTCCATCTGCCATTTTGTACTGTGATTTCTACCCACTTCAAAGAAACAAAAAACAATCACAACTCCTACACCCTTTGGAATAAAGTGGTAATCTTTAGTCTATCTTAGGGAAAGTTTTCCCCTACAAATGTGTACTGTTAAGCATGTCAGCTTGTGTGCTGAAGTTCTATGGTTTATTTGTTTGCAAATATATGTGACTTGTTTTCGCGACTCTCTGCTTTGAGCAGCTTTCTCTGTGAATTATATTTTCTGGTATGAGTGACCCGTTGAAGATAGGTAAATTTAATTTTACGTTGATAAACACAAACTCTAACTTTTATGTGGGCCTGATTTGGTGTTAATAAGGTGGCTATTTTCTTAAAAATTATTGCTGATAAATTACAATTAAAAGATTGTATAATTGAGAAAAATACACGCTTCCTTAATAACCAAACATATCGTATTAAAGTACTTTGAACACACCACCTATATGCTGTAAAAATTTCAGTTTAGTATCTTAGTTTCTGAAATAATTGGTTGTGAATTTAGCGGGCTTAACGTTGGCGGAATACGACTAATAATAATTTCCCCTTAATTCTGACCGTGTATATGGCTGGCTTCTGGAGAATCTTTGGCAAATATTAATTGATTTATGGTTGCACTATTGTGCTGTAATACTGACATATCTATATAATAAACACCGAAAATACATGTTTTGAGAAGCCTTTAATCCCAAAAATTATTTTCGACGCGCATACGCATATGTGTGTAAACAGCTTAAATTAAATACGAAAACTCGGATAGATACCCAAGTTTAGCTTTTTCGAAAACGCAACGCTAAGATTTTCAAGAAAATACCCACACCCCAACTGCGCTTTATATGAAAAAATTCGTTATTTTGGATTTTCTCAAAAACCGCTTTAATGGTTTTTACTAAAATGAATTTGTTTAAGATTTTACATAAAAAGTAAAATGTACATATTAGCTTTAACCATATCCGCAATATTCGTTGTTATTAATTTAAATTTTCCATATACTTATAATACACTTTTCTGAAGTGTTGTTAATATTCAGTTGTGTCTCGCGATGTCGGAGAAAGAGTGGAATTTCAAAGCCGACATATAACGACCCGCGTTTTAAAGACTTTACCGTCGCCTCAGCCTCCAAACGTTTATCTCGTTTAAGCTGAAGTAAGGAGATACATTTCCGCTTCGTAAGAATGCTTTGGAAATAATAAAATATAGTGGCTAGAGGAAGTCATGTTGAGTGTTCTACAAACTTTGTGTCACTGTTGCACTCTGTCAGTCATTTGTTTATCAGCTTGTCAGGACTACACGTTGTGCCACCACCTCCAATGCGACAATGCATTGCTACGCGATACATATATTTGGTTGTTCTATCACTCAGTGTAGGAAACCTATGAATGTCAATGTATTTTTCTTGATATGCAAATTAGGTTAATTTAATCTTGGCACGGTTAGGGGTGGACCTTCATTTTCTTGTGACAACTCCGCCCGCTTCATGTCACAGATTGGACCACAACAGGAAGATGAAACAAATTTGAATCTGGAATGAAATCATTGCGACTGTTGTTCTTTCTTTTTCTTCTTCTTAGCGATGATCTTTAACGTACCCTATTATGTCAATGTTGAAGTGTTGTGGAGGTATTCATAATGATCCTGCTCGTAAAGATAAACCTGAACATGTTTATACAAACGGATACAGCGTGTTAGAAAATGTAAACAAAGAAAAAAAATGTCGCGTTATCAAAATTTTGTATCACTATTTTGTATCGTCAAAACAAAACGACAGAAATTCCTTTAACTACTTAGCAATTCAAATACAATTACTTTTGAAATAAACTGGTGTTCAGTTAACAAATGATGTGCTTACAGAACGTGATGTCTGCGAAGAATCGTCTGTGGCTCGTATTGGCGTGTCCTGGCTTCAAACACTGTGTACGCCAACCTGAGTGTTTTTACTTTCTCTACCATGTATATAGAAAAGGTTTTGCATTCCATCCAAAAATTCGAGATTTCAACGGAAATACACGTTTTGAAGTCTCCTGAATCCAAATAAAGCATTTTGGGAACATGTTCGTGTGTGTGTCAGTGTGTCGTTGAACAGCTTAATACAAAAGCAAAAAGTCGAATAAATACCAAACTTGGTATTTAGGTTCAGTACCTTCCAAAAATGACACACAAAGATTTCCAAGATAATCCCCCCACCCAGACTGCCCTTTACACGGAATATTTTTCGCATTTTTTGATTTTCTAAAAAATGGCTCTAACGATTTTGATTCAAATAGCGTATATTGAAGATACTTACACTATAAATAATATGTATATCTTGAATTTTTTGGGAACAGCCTCTTGAATCCACTTCATTTGGAAGAAATTTTATATAATCTTGTATGACTGGTAAAGGTTAAGCGGAGATGAAAACTATTGCACACAAAATGTAGATCTCTTTAAAACACACAATTTATTTAACTTTTTTTGGAATAAGCCATTTTCGAGATATCCGTGTTATTCTTTATAAGTCCCATCGATTTTCAGTTGTTTCTGGCGATTGCGTGGAAACAGTATGTAATTTTAAGGTCAGCATATAGCGTCCAATTCTTAAACATTTGACTATCGCTGTTCTCTTTGTATCCTAACAAAATGTGTAGTACAGCTATGTGTGCAAAGGTTTATCAGAATTAAAATAAAGGAGATAGAAAAACAAACTTCCGTAAGAATATTTTGTATACCTATTATTAAACAATATACGGTAGAGAAAGTTATCTGATTGTCACACATCAGTTTTTTATGTAGCTATTATACCTATATTATATAGCTATAACTTTCTCTGTCATCTACCTATATAATAGCTAAGAGGAAGTAGTGTATTCCATAAAAAAATTCCTTGTCGAAATTTCACCGGAAATGCATAGTCTGAGACCCCTAAATAAAAGCGAGCATGTCACAATAAAAATTGTCTCTCTGTATGTCTGTCTCTGTGAACAGCGTACTCAAAAACGGAATGCCAAATAAATGGTATTTATGTTCAGTATCTTCCAAAGAAGATATTCAGGAAACCTCCCCATCCTAAACTATGCTTTACGAGGAAAATTTTTGGATATTCTTGATTTTCTCAAGATTGGCTCTAATGACTTTAATTCAAATTCCATGTATTTAAGATATTTACACGACATTGAAATGTACATCTTGAGTTTTCTGGGAATAGCCTGCAAAGTCCTCTTCACAGGGAAGGAATTTTGTATTATTTTAATTACTGGTAAGCCGTAAAATATAGACAACAACTTACTACAGAAAAACGTTGATCTCTTTAAAACACACAATTTATTTCAACAGCTTTTTCTGTGTCATTTGGGTATTTCCGGGATATCCGACATTATTCGTGTGAATTTTTCAGCATTTTTGTCATTTTCATTAGTGTTGCCGCTATTCGTTGTTCTCGTTATGTCAGGGAAAAAGTATGGAATTTCAAGGCAACATCTGACTATCGATTTGCTTTCTTGGGTGGGTGCCTGGACATTAGGGCATCTTAGGCAAGGACAAAGTAGATCCCTGGCAAGGAAAAGATTTGCTCAGTCATTTACTAGACCGGAACAGTTTTTGGCATTATTTTAAATACTGTTCTACGAATCATTACTTATTTGTTTCCACCAAAGGCAATGGGTTCAAACAGAAGGATGCAAGCACAGTAAGCGAATGATGAGTAAAATATCCTCCTCGCTACTGAGGTTCACTAAAATTTAGTAGATTCCAAATAAACCTAATAATGGAGCTATCAACGGGACACTGTATATTAAGGAAACTCATACAGTGCGAATCTTTAAACAAGAACCAGCATGCAGGTTATGAAGACTACGAAGAGCTTCTCATATAATTTTTAAATGTAAAGCCTTAGGTAGGAAAATATTCAACATTATGGACATTCCTGTAAAGAATTTAAAAATCCACCGCTCTTATTAAAGCAACAGTTCTATTTAACTAAGACGAAAAAGATAGGAGAATAAAACGATAAACCTTAAAAGCTTTCATGTTGACGAAACATCTAAACTATCTCCATCTTTAAACAAATCAAATCAAATCGATTTGCTTTCTGCATGCCCCTTGTACCTATAATGAAACTATTTGTGAAGAGTTTTATTTCTATTAACATGAAGCCGATAGAAAAATAAGCTTTCATAGAAACAACAAGAAACAAACAAATGATAACCCAAAACAATAACAGCGAATATCTCTGAAGTATTTGGTACCACAAAAATACCGTTATTTGAAATAAATTTTGTATCTTAAAGGAATTAACATTTTTGTGTAGCAAGATTTTGTCTCTTTATCCTTCAGCAGTTACAATACATGTTTCATTTCAATACCGCCGGGGCGAAATGCCTATAGGTTTTAGTGTAGTGGAAATAATATCGATATCAAGTATCGTTATATTTGAAATTGTTTCCATGACCCTATTTTTCTCCGTATTTGAAGTTCGTGGGAAGAAGTTGGTTGCGAGTAAAGAACATTAATTTCCTTAGACAAGTTTATTATTGCAGTTGTAAAGCACAACATTTTAACGCGTGTTAAAAATCGCGTGACTCGTTCATTCCAGAGGTCCATTTTATGTTTCTTTTTCTTTCTTTATTTCTTATTATGGGTGCTATACCATTCAGAATCGTCCTGTGAATGAACCCACCACAAAACTGTCATGGTGTGCCTGAGAGAATTCCTTTGGAACATAAAGAAGTCTGTTGCAGAAATATTATTCCACAAATGAAAAGTGTAAGTAGATAAGTGATAGTTAGGAGGTATGTAACGAGTAAAAGTTCTTCACTTCGGAATCATAACAGACAAACAACTCAAGCACCTTCAGTAAAAGCAACTTCGGGTTGGTAATTTTTTTCACATAGTAAATTGCTTTCCCATTATTTAAACATGGTATCCATCAACAGAAATTTTATCGAGGAGCGAAAACTGCAAGCACTAAGCCTAATCCGGCTATTCCTCTAACAATGAAGCGGTTTCGGCAAAAGTACAACTTTCACATTATTATTGTTATTATTATTATTATTATTATTATTATTATTATTATTATTATTATTATTCGTGTATTAGGCCAACATTATTTATTTCCCACACGCCGGACGCGGTATTCTCGGTCCATTAACCAACTTGGCAAAGTCTTGGCATGTATCTGTGGTTATAACTTAATCAAAGGTCTCAAAGAGTGGTAGATTTACCAGCCACCATTGACTATTCTCTGGTTCCAGAGTCTTGATGGCGAAAGTGGCTGAAAACATCTTCTCCGATATTATGTGGTAGGACCGAGTGTAATGGCTCAGGCGGTGACGTCTGTAGATCGCATTCAGGAGGTTGGGGTTCGATCCCCGGCAACCATCCACTCACCCATTGGTTTTTTCAGGCGAATACGGGGTTAGTTTCTTTCACTCCCCGAATTTCCTGTCCCTCCATTTCGTTCCATTAATCATTTCATTCCTCCTTCACCCATTAGGTCTGTTTCAGGGTTGAAAGTGTTTCGTGCCGCATGGCAGGGAAACAGTATGCTCTCTGTAAACTTTCTCCGCCCCTCGATCTTCGGCTGTTAGCCGGGGTATAAGGACGGCCCCTTTGGAGAGCGTTGTGTCCTGTGTGGAGCGGGCTCCCCGGTCTGCCTATCCGACTGCCGGGGCGTCTCAAGCTGGAAACTGTTAGTACCCTGTCATTGCTGTGCCATCACTCCTGGTTCCGGCAGTCAGGTGTCTCCTTTCACCTTATCCCTCCCTCCCTCCCGGTGGTGCCCGCCCCTTCATGGGGCATCGTTACATCCCCATTCCTGGATCGGTGCCGAATCCTCTCCACTTCACAATCGAATCCAATCCAATATGTGGTAGGGATTGCTGGTGTTGTATTAGGAGGGAAAGAGCAGGCTCCACAGCACCTCAGTGGTTAGAAATTTGCTCTTTGTTTACAAAACTGAATATTGAGACTTGGAGTTCTGCCCAAGGACTGATGATGTATGTAGTCAAAAAGTATGTCAATGAGGTCATTCGTTTCTTGTCTGAAAGTATTAATTTTACTGTACGAGTACCGTATTCAAATACGGACCTTTACAGCAACAAAAATCAAACAATTTCTTTTTCCAAGTATACAAACTACAAAGTAAGTTTAAATTAGTGACTATCTCGCAGACGCTCCATGGGATGGGACAGCAACTGAATCCGGCCTGTTGAGGGTGTCAATAGGCAGTGGGGTAGTTTCCCATAGAGGTATTGTGCTAGTGCGCAGCACATTGCTCACCAATGAGTCCTCATTCTTGGAAGCCAGTTTCCAAAATTGAAGTAGCTTGCAACCATCACGATTAAGGGCCTAATTTAGTTCATTATGAACGTCAGACTTCCGGATCGTTAACAAGGTTCGGGATATTGCACCCCCTCCTATCAAATAGACTGAAATAAACTACTGTCTGTTCAGCGAGATTTTAGCTAGTGGGGTGGGTAAAGCTTTAGCTGGTGGGAGAGGTACACAGTTTGCTGAACTCGGGCCGCGCGTGGCGCGTACTGTCGCGCTTCTTTAACCCTGACTTGCCGCTACCAAATACACACTACCACCTTCCACTAGTTAAACCCCTACCTGCTTGTAAGGGCTCACCCACACACTAGCTAAAATATCGCTGAACAGACAGTACAATTACATTTAAATTTGCGATTCTCTCCCAAACGGCTCGTCTGTGGATCAGTGTTTACCCAAAACATTTTGCTTCTTTAGTCCCGAACTCAACATTTTCATTCTACCAGTTTTTACACGCCCGTTATAGCGTGCATAGTAACAAACATTCAGGTATCATCCACCATTCCCTAATCCGCGAAGAGCTTCTTGCATTTAAATGCAGAATGACAAAGCATTTATTTCTCTCTGCTAGGGAACGTAAATGAGGTTCTGCAACCGCAAGCACTTTATCAGATTTAACACTTGACATGTGAAAGCTTTCTTTAAATCAACAATCTTGAAAACCGGTGATTATACTTCCCCTAAATGTTTTCTTACGTCTATATATGAATTCATTGTCAATGTCATTATTTGAAAATGAAGTTATATTATATAAAAAATTTTAGGTTTTGATTCACATGACTTTCTCTACTCACTCCTCTATAACTATTCTTACAAAAGCTTATTATTCTCTCTACTTTTATTAGATAGATAACCTTTCAATTTAGGCTATACAATAATTATTCATATTGATGTTAACAAAACAGAATATTTATTATCATCAGTGAACACGGGTGAAAAATTAGAGGTTTCCTGTGAAGACATTAGAATGGTCAATAAATGTATTTGGGATCCGTCATAGAAGCAAATAGAACTAGTAGATTAGAAAAAGAATAAATGAAGGAAGAAAAATAATTGGAATGTGAGCTCGATATTATAGAGCAGAAACATTTTAAATAAAACTAAAAAGCTCATTTATGATTAAATAGTACAGAGTATATACTCTATGGAGCAGAAATGTGAACAGTGAATAGTCAGCATGAATGAAAATTATGAAAAGCAGATATGGATTTTGGTGGAGGGCTTCTCGAGTCGCAAGAACGGGTAGAATTAGAAAAAACAATCTAAGTAGGGGATATAAAAAATAATATACGGAAAATAATAGAAGAGAGCAGATTAAAAACATGTCGGCCATATAAAAAACATGGGAAATAATAGAATCGTAAGCATGATAATAGAATGGGAAGCTAAAGGAAACAGAGGACGGGGAAGACTAAGACATGAGTTTTGCTACGTTGAACACCTTCATGATCTTTATCATGTTCACTAGCATAAATCACTTTCACTCTATGTTAAGATCCAGCAAAACTCTGTTTTCGAAGCCATGGTGACTACTGAACTAATGGGCTAGGACAGGGGTGGTGAATTTGAAAGGTTTGAGAAAAGAGATTGATGGGTGTGGTCCGAAGAAGCTTGGCGTCTAGAGACTAACAGATGAGGATGCAGAGGATAGGGATTTAAGCAGAAATTAAATTATGAAAGGGTTGTAGGGAAATTGTTATGTGTAGATAATCCCTAAATAAATATAAAACAATAATAACTCCCGTATTTAAGGACAGAGTAAAACAAACAGAGGTAAATAAATTTTTAAAGAGCGAGTCGCTTCATAATGGTTTCTGCATTACCCTGAGAAAAAAAACGAATAGCGACTTCCCAGTTGTCAAAAGTATTTGAAAATTCAAACCAATAACAGTAATATTTCGGAGAGGTTAACTATATACACACATACACACAAACTGTGTGCTTTAATGACATCTACGATTTTATGCAGTAAGAGTTGTCTTTTACGGTTTATTAATTTTACTCAAGTCATTCAGAATAAAGAGGATATCAGAGGTTATTCACAGAAAATTCAAGATAATTTGTATTGAAATGTATATCTCTTAAACATATGGTACTTTATTAAAAATAGTTACAACCATTTCTCAAAAAATAAAAAATAACGAACATTCCACCGTGGATAGTTTGAGGGGGGGATTTTCTTGAAAATCTTTGTGTCATATCCTCGGAAGATGTTGAACTTGAATACCGAGTTTGATGGTAGATTTTTCGAATTTCTTTACTTTTTCAAAAATAGCTGTTAACGATTTTGATTAAAATACCATATCTTAAATATATTTACATGAAAATCAAATGCATATCTTGAATTTTCTGAGAATAGCCTGTCAAGTCCTCATTCATTATCTTGTATAACTGGCAAACGTTAAGCGATAGACGAAAACATACTTCGCAAGAAATGTATATCTCTTTAAAACACAGTTTACTTCAAATGGCCTGTTTTGTGGCATTAGCCATTTCCATTTAGTAATGGTTAGAATTGTTCAACAGCTTGTCATTGTTTTAAAGTTCTGTCAATATTCAGTTGTTTCTGCCATAGAAAGAGTAGGAATTTTAAGGCGAGCATATAGAGTCCAATTCTTAAAATTTGTCTGCCTCTATTCCCTTTGTATACATAACATAATGTGTATTGTAGCTATTTCTGCAAAGATTTATCTTTATTAAAATAAAGTGGAATGAATAATAAGCTTACGTAAGAATAATTTGTATACCCACCAATAAGCGACAGAGGGTGGAACGTAACATGTGAAGGTAACATAAGATTTTTTAGTTATGGTGTGTACATACACACACGATTATCTATTATTTTATTTCAGAGACTTATAAAGGTGTTTTTTCGGTCGATATCGAATTTTTGGATCAATACAACATTCCGCTATCATAGGTAAGCGGTAGAAAAAGCAAAGCAGAAAATAACACAAAAGCCAGCAGAGCATGCTCTACGTGAAGCTCGTAAATTAAATGCTAAACGAGAGGCTCTCAACAAAAGTGCTGGAACGCCACCACAAGTTAAGCTTCAAAGCAAAAAATCAAGTAGTGGTCTAGCATTTCCACGGGAAGATGCTGAACATCACTGAGAATGATGGAATGGGGAAGTTAAATTAGGGAATTAAAATAGGCTATTTATTGAGAGTTCCCAAACAAAATTGTTTGATTTCCCACGGAGTTCAGCACCTAATAAAACACCTATTACCGGTTCTCCACTTGTAAATCGACATTAGACTCGCACGTGCACTTTTGATGGACGTATCTGACGTGAGCCCAGCGTTGTTGAACGTTAACTTAGGTGACTATCTAATTTGTTAGAGTGCAAAGTTAGGCCAGCGTTTCTACCAAATAATGCTCAGGAATTTGGGAATCCGATTTATAATCGATGCAGAACGTGAATAAATTAGATTAGAAACAGAAAAGATACTTGTGGAGTTCGCAGATCAAATCGCAAGCTCGGATTTGAGTTGGCAAACGCTTGTATTTGCTCGCTACCATTCAGTAAAATTTACAAAGGCATATGTCAATAACTATAATATTAAGATTCTCTGCCTTTTTCTAGAGTCTGCAGGAGACGTTTACGTTACTAATAAAACGTATATCTTGAATTTTCTGTGAAAAATCTGTGAAGTCATCTTAACTAATGAGCTATAAGAGATATAAAAAAGAGTTACTACACAAACATACACAACTTATTTAAAATGACTTCTTAAAATATCGGTCATATCCGAGACATTAGTTTTTATTCGTTTGAATTTTTCAAACCTTTGTCCTTTTTTGAAGGGCTATCACTTAAGGTTGTTTCTCGGTATATCACGGAAAGAGTATGGAATTTCAAAACTAATACAGAGCGACACGCGTTTTAAAGATTTATTTATATATTCTCTCCTGTATTATCCTTATACCCACAACAAATTGTTGAACGAACAGGTTTATAGAAGCTATGTTAAAATAAACGATAGTGGCTAGAAAAGGTTACGTGAATGTACCACCACATTTTTTGCCGTTATATGGATTTGTCTAAGCTGGTAATTTGGGGAGCATTCGATATTGTTATGGAGGCATCCATGCATTTGAGATCGGTTTATTCATATAGTACACGAGAAATAATGTTAATAATAGCGACTGTTTCATATAATTATGTATGCAATGACCATACCAATCTCATCTTTCAACCTTGCCAGTTTTATTGTTTTCACATTATCACCTGTACATATAACTGTTTTTATTTTGTGTTGGTAAAAGTGCTACCCGGTAAATTTGTTCGATTGTTAGCCAAAATTAAAATGCTGGCTGGAAATTCATAACTGCATAATCTGTAAAATAGTTATTGTTTTGAGAGCGTAGTTTATGGAAACGTTGCTTAATTTTTATCGTTACATAAATTGTTGCTCAAATAGTCAAGCTGCATATTCTCTTCAAGATAATCTGTGGAGTATTGTTATATTAATACAGATATAATTACCCAAACGTTCTTGTAGTTTTAAACTGACACATGTATTTCGCTTTCAAATTTTATTCTTTATTCTTACTTCCCGAATTTTAACCACCCAGGCAACTTTTAGTGGTAATTTCCTGTTTTATTTCTTCCTCTGTTTCTTTCTTTACTCCTCCTGTTTGTTTCTTATATAGCTTTTTGTTCGTGTTCCTTAAATTCCTATTGTGTTTGCTTGTTCTTAAGCATATTTCCTTTCCCGTTTAATATTGCGTTTCTGTTTTTCTTTTCTTTCTGGACAACGACAACAGTTTGTAGAACATTCCTTTTGGATCGTATACGCTACAAGACATGACAGGAATAATATACATATAGAAATCACTGCTTGCAATAACAAATGCGACTACTGTGCAAAAACAAATGAAGTTAGAGATATAATCCAGAAAAAAAATGTTCACTATAGAACGCAGAGGGAATTTGTTACGATGACGAAGAAAAATTCTTGCGTAAAATACGACCTGCTAGTATTGAATTTAAAGCTGAAGTATACTTAATGTCATTTGTAGATAGATGATGCTTTTTACATCATCAGGCTGAGGAAAGTTAAGTAGAGCATTTTCAATGAAGCAAGTCTTTCGGTGAGTAATGGACTGTCGAAGCGTGAACTGAAGTTCTAAGTCAGATGTGGTGCTATTAACTTTAAATTACAACCCATAACCCTGCCATGTAAGAGAAAACTTAAGAGCACTTTCATAATAGGAAAACCAAGTAGGTACAGACTATTTTAGGTAGTGAAATAGTATCGTTGTACGATAATGGATTTTCTTCTATTGCAGGTTATGGACATAACACTCTTAAGTGTTTGTTGTAGAATATCCAGATCTGCCAACCCACAAACTATGCTCTAATCATTATTTTAAGCGTGTTTTAAGCGAAACCATTGAATTCTGTGTATGCTAATTTTCACGGCATTCAGAATGGCTTGCTTATTGAATCCAGCATAATATCATTTTAGTCAGTAACGACCGCTTTTCGTTACTGCTGTATTTCCATTTTAAGTGGGCCATCCTCAGAGGTCCTACTGACTACGAGATAAGCTGGAAACAATGTATGCGTCAGTCATCAGGACCAGCTCCCGATTAAAACAAGCAATGTTCATAAAGTTGTAGTGCAAATAAGAACACTAGAAAGAGGTGCAGTTGGTGAGACCGCTTAAGATGCCAGCCGCTCCTGCTGGCCAAATGTGAACAAAGTCTGTCTATCACCTCAATATAGCAAAATGTTATTCCTATAGTTGTTTAGTATTTACGCATATTATACTGTCAAAATATCGCGCGTTTTAAAATACTGTGTTTTTGTGAAGTATTCTGATTTTCCTTTGAGGGGGAGGAGGCTTTTCATCGATTCTGTAAAACCAATTTCTCGGCTTTGTGTTGAAAGTTCTTACATTTCTGCATCTATTTAGGAAACCAAGGCGACCGAGGTGCTCCGATGAAATAGGTATAAGAATTAGAAACGGAGAAGGATTTAACACGTGTTCAAAGCTAGCTTTGCAGCCGACTAAACCTCCGGGATGAGGCGAGAGAGTACAAAGCGCGGTCAGCTCTGTTGGCGGCAAGCGCAGAGCCACGGGCCCCAAGCGCTTCTAGATGAAGATTCCCGAACGCACAATCTCAATTAGAAGTGTATTAATTTCATTATGTGCTAATTCAAGAATAGGAGCATGGATTTTATTCAAAGGATATGATTTTAGAAGTAGTTTCCTTAAGAAATTTATAATTTATATATATATATATATATATATATATATATATATATATTCTTTCTTTTGATTGAGAATTGGTACTATATAATCCATCCCAGCATTCGACGGGAATCAAACCCAAACTTCTTGAATATAAGTCTCAGACGCTACCATCTGAGCTGTCTGGCTCGGTAGTTAGACCATAATGTTGTGGGGAGGGCTAAACTGACGTTTTAATATCTAATGTTACCGCTTTCACGAAGCTACCTGCGGGCCGCCAGTGAGCATTTGAGTGGGACCTTCGACCGCCGTCGGAACAACAACCATTACGTGACGCTTCCATTATCACTCCAAAAAGAATAAGAACATTCTCTTTGACATATTCTAGTAGCCTCCCTTTCTAGAACAGTCCACTTTGTATGCAATACTTATATAAGGGGCTGGCTTTGCGCAGTCAATCCGTGTAGAAGTTGCGAAGTTAAATGCCGAAGAGTTTGGACTGTGCCGAGTGCAGTTCAGTTGAGAGTTCTGACCCTGCAGTTCAGTTGTGATTCGATTCGACGGATCATTTGTGTTCTGCTCTGAGTTTGTGTCAAAAGTGTCTCAAGTGTAAAGTTTGTGCTGACCTGAGGACCTAAGCGATAAATAAAACACAACTGATGTTCTGATTTGTTACACTATTTTACTTTGTTGAAATAAATAGGCATTATTCCATTTGAACAAATGTAAGTTTATAAAGTTGATAACACATAGGTACGTAATTGTTGAAAGCTTTATATAGATTTCATTAGAAAGGTCCTTGTATGCATACACTTCTACCACTCATTTCAGAAATGTTCGCGATGATTTACGTGACGTAAGCCTTCAAATATACCTGTTTCTTACATTCCCATATACGAGTAGAATATACTTTTATTAACCAAAAACGAATCTCCTGGAGCTTGCAGACCTTCTAGTGTTTTGTAACACTATAATTTGAAATACTTCCACGCAATGTATTTTCTTCTCTCTTGTACAATGTTTTCGTTTGTTTACCTCAACCATATTACATAAATTGTGATTTTAATGACTGATGTAGTTTGTTTTTATTTTTCCCCCTTTGTTGTACCATGTCCAACGTATTTACTTACTGTGGTCCTTTCAGTCCCAAACACCTTTTCCTCTCTCCCTCATCCTGTTTTTCACTTGATCTTTCTTTCTTATTTCTGCCTTCCAGTCTCAGTCCCATCACTTCCTTTGTAAATATACCATTTCATCCTTATTACATGGTCGTTTACTTTTCATTAATACTTTTCCATTCTTACATTCATTATTTCTGTATTATTTATGTTTTCTCTCCTTAACTTCCCTGCTGCTCGTTCCCAGAAATCTATTTCAATGACACGCCTTATACTCTTATCGACCACACGTTTTCTCACCATAGAGCATCACACTCCTTCATTGTCTGTAAATTATTTTTTGTATTGAAGATTTGTAATATTTTGGGATAGTAATCATTTTATTTAGTTAATTTATTAATATATAGAAATACAATCTTTACACATTTGTCTGATCTAAAGTTCTATTTTACTTCTCTTCTCAAATCTGTCATTCCATTCCTCCTCCTCTTCCTCCTCCATCCTTTTGCTTTGATCCCCGTCCTTGTTTTCTACATCCAAGTATTTCTGGGTTTACCTCTGCCTCTTCGCCAAGATGGGATTTTCTTTTCTCTGGCATTCTTCTGATGGGTGCATACAGTTTCGTTGTTTATATCTTACATATTCTGCCACAGAATTCTCAACTTTTATTTCTTCCTTAATAACTGTTTTGCTAATTTATTCTAATTATGAATACCTTGCTGATCTTAACAATTCAATTTTCATAAACAATAATTTAAATCTTAAATCTTCATTCAGTTTCCAAATTTCAGTCCCGTATATGTCGGTACTTTTCACTATTGATTCGTATATTTGCAGTTTAGTTTTTTAGTTATATTTCTGTCCCATAATATACTATTTATCATGACTGTTGTTATTCTATCTTGGTTATTTCTGTTCTTTAGGTTAGTTTCCTATCTTCGTTATCAATTCTAACTCCCAAGTACTCAATTTCTTCACAAACTTTTATGAAACCTTTTTGTTCTTATAAAATTAAATATTCAGTCTCTGTTCCACATTCCAACTTTCATATTCTTCTAATAATTTTCTCATCATATACTCTATATCTAATATCTTCAAGATACAATCTTCAATTTTCTGTGCAAGGACTACCTGGTCGTCCGCAAATAGATTGTATATATTGATCCATTGCCAACAAGTATTCCCATTCTCGAAAATTTCCAATATTACTACTACTACCACCACCACCACTACCATAATAATAATAATAATAATAATAATAATAATAATAATAATAATTTTCAGCTTCATTTCAAGCATAGATGTGATAGTTCTAACCATTTTGTTTAGCCTATTTAAATTATTTTGAAGTTATAGTGAAATTAAAGTTATCGTTAGAGCTCTTGCAGTTTTAAGTTCAAATATTAAAATGCAACAGTTAAGCAAACCAGAATGGTAATATTTCGGTATTGCTGATACGGTAGTGTGTTCTAAGTACTAATAATAATCCTAGTCATTGGGATATTTGCGAGTAATATGTTCAAAGTAATCCAGTTTAAGTGTGTACGTTTACTCAAACTTAGTGACATCTGATGTTTTAGACACCGAAAAAACACAACTTTTTAGGTAACATGGCTTTCATCTCATAAATTTTAATTGGATTTTCGGGAGTTTGCAGAAAGTTTTGATAATTAGGAAGTTCTTGGCGACATTGAGCAGCATCTAAGAAATATTTAGGATTTTCACATCCAACTCATAAAAGCTGCATCGATTTCTCCCAATATTGTTTGTTTTAAGCACCACTGAATACAACATAACCTCAAACTTGAAGCTCTACATATAATTTATGGCAGCTAAGACATTTGCAGAGCACCCTTTACTCTCCAAGCTAATGTAAAGGTCCAGAATTGCAAGATAGTTTCACACAGAGTGCGGCTATTGCTCAAATACTTTAAGGTAATTGAAATTCGTTCCTCTCGTTAGCATATGAGCACGCTCTGTCGACGGATTGCGTAATCAAATATAGACAGCGGATGTGACGTCACGTAGCGTTACGCCATGACTCAAGACGCAGGCTCAAGTCGGCGGAACGGCTTCTGCGGCAACAGCAGCTGCACGAGCCCTCTGGAAGACCTACTTTAATATTGGGTCTCCACCCACGCCAAATAGCTCTCTTTTCTCATTAACTGTCTCAAATTGCAAATGATCGTCTTCAGGGATCCATAGCTTGAAGAATTCCTAAAACATTTGATAAGGATGTCGATATCGATTCCAGTTTTAGTATTTGTTTCAATATTGTCAGTTTATCTATAAATAGTTTAAATTAGTTAAATAGGATGGGTATGCAACAATACTTAAAGCAAAAAATGTAAGTGTTTACAAGAATATCCTGTGGAGTATAGGCCTCACATCTTTTTAGAGCACAGTACGACATATTGGCTTTATTTTATGTTGAAGCACACAAAAAATTCTGATGTGATCTATTCTTATGGTTTTCTCTACTATCGTTTATTAGCGAGTATACAAACTATTCTTACTAAAGTTTACTTTCTGTCTACTTCATTTTAATCCAAATAAGACATTACAGAATTAGCTAAGATACAAAGGGAAAAGCCATAGTCGTATGTTTAAGAACTGAACTCTTTACGTTGGCCTTAAAATTCCATACTGTTTCCATGCAATCGCGAGAAATAATTGAATGTTGAATGACAATGACCAAGAAATGAACTATTCGAACCATTAATAACCGACATCTCAGAAATGGCTTATGGCACATAAAAACTTATTTGAAATCAATTGTGTGTTTTAAAGAGATCTATATCTTTTGTATATTACGTTTACGTCTATCTCTTATCGCTTACCAGTTATACAAGATTATACAAAATTCCTTCCGAATAAAGAGGACAGGCTGTTCCCAGAAATTTCAAGATAGATATGCATTTTATTTGCCATGTAAATATCTTTAGTATATGGTTTTTTAATCATAATTGTTAGAGCCATTTTTATAAAATAAACATTTTCGAAAAATGTTCCACGTAAAGGGTAGTTGGGGTGGAAGGATTTTATTGAAAATCTTCGTGCAGCATCTTTGGAAGATGCTGAGCTTAAATACCAAGTTTGATATTTATTCGACTTTTCGTTTTGGGTTATGCTGTTCACAGACACAGAGTGAGAGAGAGACAGATAGACACACACCACACAGGACCTTTTTCTAAAAATGCTTTTTTATGATTCAGGGGCCTCAAAACATATATTTGCCGTGAAATCTCGACTTCGAATTTTTGGGTGGAATTCCCCTACTTACTATACGTACTAGAGAAAGTACAAATTAATGTGCTGTCAATAAACCCAAGATAGTTTTCAGTTTCATCCAGAAACAAAAGTAAGAAATATTTAAGTGTTAATTATGAAAGTCCCTATCTGTATGATGTACTAACTCACTATCAGGATTTACTCTGAAAATATCCTTATTGTGTATCTCTATATGGGCATTTCTAACTGCCATAATTAGTATGTGTCAACATTCTCCAAATCTAAAAGATTCCACATAAATATGTTTAGTAGTAGTAAGCAGGCATAAATCTTGTCAGAGACGTCTTCCGACTATTTTGGACGATATTTTTGTATTATGCATCTTAAGTACACTGGAATGTATGCTTCTTGTTTAACAAATTAATTTATAGGGAACTCTGCTGGGAATGTGGGTTATATTTAAACTTTAACATCACATCCGATAAAGAAACAAAGGCTGAGGGTTCTAATTATCCACATCCACACGAAGTGAGCGTTGACAATCCCAGATGCAGAGACCCTCGTCAATCGTGCTTCTAGTAATAATAGTCTGACACTGAATGACGTTCCATCTATTAGTAAGCATAACTAATGAAACTTTTTTTTTGTTTGCTATTTCTGCTTTTCAGCTGAAAACATTCGTTTTACAAACTAAAGTGTTTTAAACTAGGCGTCAACCTCAAAATATCACATGTTCATAGCTTTCCTGCTTTCTATGTTGTTTTTAACTTCTCAAGTTTTATATGAAAACCCCTCGTTGGTCTTTGAATATGGTATTTTGTTATATTATAGTTCAACTGTTGGGAGCCGAACTTGAAGTAGTTGCAACCGCACGTAAAGTAAACAGTTTCCGGTAGCCTTCGTCCAAAAATTTAAAAATATTAACTTTGTAATTTGACTGTTTCTTTAAATATTTAATATTTATGTTTGCCTCGACTGCGTCAGTATTATTGTTAGAGACACGTTTCTCTTAGCAGGGTTGTGGTGCGACTAAGAATGTAGGCTTATACAGATTATAATTTTACTTCACTCCTTTTATTAATGCTTGACACGATTTTAAATAACACTTCACTGATAGAGAGCTGTGAGATTCTTTTATGAATTACTTGCACTTTTTAACACGTAAACTATTTTTGTCTCACACGAATACGTATTATACTTCTCGAGGACGTGTCTCGCGTCCGGTTAGGAACACTGTTTACAGGCAACTGAATTGATTTCAACCGCCTAAATTTGTAAATTTCTGTATTTCAAGTCTCTGATTGGCTATTCCTAATCCAATAGAATACCTTCATTTAACTAAAGCTTTTTCTGGTTGTTGATTGGCTATTTTTATAAACTGTCACTAAAATTACATTATTGCTTCAATAATCACAAGTAACATTTAAATTTTCTAATTCATTATTGCCTCAAGGTTACCTCATTGTTACCTCATTGTTAGCAACTTTTAACTTATTATTCTCACAGCTCCTACATTATTAAATTATGTAATACATTCACATAACATTATTACACATGGATACAATAATATAAACATATACAATGACTGTAATATACACTCCTTATATATTGTTACATACACATATTGCTTTAAGGCGGGCTGTTATTGAATTTAAGTGTTAAAAATACTGCCTCATCTTCAAAATCCAATTGGGCATTTTAATTAAATTATCCTAATACATTCTTTATTTTTTGTTGTTTTAATAGTGTTATGATTTAATGAGAACTTATAATTATTGTGACGCAGAGGCGAGTGAGATCGACGCCAGGCAGTCGGAAATAAATAAAGATAAGTCCAACTGTCGCCCAGCGAAAACACCAAAAGTGCTTTCGTCCGCGAGACATTAGGAAGTCTTGAGTTCGACTCCCCAGCTGTTGAACCGTCCGGAAGAAGTGGCTACGTCGAGCATATTGCATTACCCCACTACATCACGAAGAAAGTGAAGTAATAGTGAAAACTAAATGAAATGACAGTGAAAAGTTGAGCTAGCTTACATTACCTAAGTGACAGTGAGAACTAAGTGAGGTGACAGTTGAAAAACTGAAAAAAACACATTATTATAAAGTAGATTCATCCATCCGAAAACCAAATAGGTATATAAATATCTCCAAATAGATATCCAGAGCATTTAGAAATTATTTAGTTAGTGAACGGAACGAAAAACTGGACCCAACATAAGCGCCAATGCGATTTGATTGCACACAACACAGTATTGGCCTGAAAATAACTCAATCTGTTCGAATTGTCCACAAACGCGCCTGCAAAGTTGTTGTAGGGATGAGCCATAAACAAACAATGTTATTTTCATTTGTAGATGACCATTAAAGTGTGAAATTTCAAATACATTTATTATGGTGATAGATATTAGTACTTCCGGTATGGATAATGTTGAAGGTGTTCTTACATACTTCTGCGGTAGAAGACAGCTCTGAAGTTGTAATTTCTATTAAGTTGCCAAATCTAATTCCAAAGTTTGTACTCTAAAGAATGACTTCAGTTACTTACGTATTTCACAAATTTTAAGTTGTTTAAATGCTTTATTTTATAATTTTTTTCTACATTGTATCGCTTAAATTGATAGCTCAAGTTGAAGGGAGAGACAATTGCCCTCCTTGCCTCCCTCCCTCCCTATCGAAGGTCTTTGCTTGTCTAAATGAAATTTGTGTTTTATATTGTAGGTAAAATATTACTTCTTTTTTCTATACTTTATTGTATGTTGTATTTAAAATACTTTTTATGTTCTAGCATTCCTAAGTTATGCAATTTTAATCCTGATTATTATTATGTACTATATACTTGAATTTAATTATCTTAAGTCACGCGGATCTTCATCATTGTACAACTTTTGTAACACATAGTTTATATAATTATATCATAATGTATATCTAGTATATAAAATGCTATTTAAAACCTATGAGTAGAACTAAATTAATATCAGTTTTCTGTTTTCTTACAGGTGAGTAAAAACTTACAAGACATCATGTTGGGTGAGTTTTGAACATGCAGCATATTTGGTGGTTGTTCTCTTTGTTTATCATTTTTATGAGAAAAATTCAAATTGCTACAAGAATACGGCGTAGTGCATCAACAATTCATGTTTTGTGTTTTTTTTTTCAATTTCAAATATGGTTGTTTGTGTCAAAATTCTTGATCTCTGTAAAGTAATATATTATGGTGAGCAAATGGCTGAAACGTTGGTACATTTTGCTCAAAATACATTTGGGGGGGTGTTTTAAGAGACAATATACACTTCAGTGTACATTTATACACATGCAAGCTGCTCTAATTACATCACATTTATAGTTAGTATACATTTACTACTAAACACTATGCAAACTTTAGATGTTAAAAGCATCGAAATATACACTGCATGCTGTATAACCATGGTTTAAAAAAGCAAGAAATTAATGATTCAATTTTACTTTTCAAATACTAAAATGCTTGATTTCCTAGTTTATATCAAATATTTTCACAAGTTGTAATCGATATATTACGAATTGAAAGGGTAAAGTGTTTTCTTAACTTGTCTCTCTCTTGTAAAACGGGTCTCAGTTATTTTAGTATAAATTTATGCTGCAAGTTTCATTTTGAAATGTACAAATTTACCATATATAATTTTAACAACTCAGAAGCTAATAGTCTTACAGATATAAAACTCCAACAAACCATTAAGGTTGTAGTTTAAAAAATACAGAAAATTAAATTATACCCATCACCACCGCTACTGAACTACAACTTTCGTTCTATTTTTTAAAATTTTGCACACAGTCCCTGTAATGTATCGTAATAGTAATGTATTTTTTCAAGGGTTTTAGAATTATTATTTTGATTGTAATAAAGGCATTCATTAAGGAGTTCGTTAGTGAATCTGCTATTTTTAATAGGTGCGTTAAATCACAAACTAAAATTATTTTCTGCCAGCTGAGAAGTCCTATTATGGGATGTAGCACTGAAATTTTCCTAATGTTTATAGCTCCAGAGAAAAAAATATGAAACTTGAAAATTTTAAATTTTACTCAAAGTTGTTAAAGGTTAACACACAAAAAATTATATTGTCCTTCATTTACCAAGTATCAGAATTAGCATGCCTTATCCCTTAGATATATCCTTGCTAAACGTATGCACCAAGCTAAATAAGAATTGTTTAACTCTTTGAAGAACAACATGAACACTTGTATGCAAAGATGCATAAAAATATGGTTTTGAAATAATTGGTTAGAAGTTTTACACACATGTGTAAAACTTTTACAACATAAACCACAGTATTTACTGGCCCTGATTTTGGAAATATGAATCATAGGAACGCTTGTGGTGAGTATTTACAATTTTAAGACTTGTATTGTTTCGTCTAGCTTCAGCACGTGGAAAGTTCTCTCTTCTTATTTACAAACATTTGTGTTCATAGCAATAATATTTTACTTCCTTCTAGGCATGACGTAACCTAGCTCAATAACCTGTGCACTAAACCCTAATTACTACCTAAAAATCTAAAAAATGTAATAAAATGAAGTATACAACGCCCACAGCATTTATTCTCGGGAAAACAAGTAATTAGAAGCAACTAAAATACCAAGACTTCTACAAAAATGTATGAAAGTCAAACAGTAAACAATGCCTATAAAACACGTACTCATCGTGATTTGCAGAGCCATGTGTTTAAGTAAAGCACGGTGCTATAATAGCTCCCTTCAAATGTAACATTCTTTATTTTAAGCATAGATAAAATAAGGATTAATATACACCAAACGCCCATGCCACGCCTCTCACCAAGGAATTTAAATGACTGAACGGAATGTAGCACCTATTTGAAGTGTCTTAAAGCATCACTTAGAATTAAGATATTGAAATGAAACTGTCGTAAATGATTCCTCATGAAACCATAGATTTTCTGATGGGTAAAAATATAACAGGAAAAAATGACTAAGATGGTCAAATTTCAGTAGTGCTTCGTCTTAATGTAGTTTATAAGAATCGATTTATGTCATATATGTCTAACATATTTAGATTATGTAAAGATGAGAGATATAATTTAATTGCTTATTAGAATGCGTGAGTGCTTTTCTGGGTTAAAGCCAAGTATTAAACCGAAGAAGTACTACTTGTCTACTTGAAAATGATTGGTTTCTTTGCTGGTCTTCTTTAACAATAAGTGTTGTACAATGTAATTTTTATTACAACGTAATATTTAATCTCAAATGATATTTAAAAGTTGCAGTTTCCAGGCATTTCACAAATAATTACATTATTCCGAACAGGAAAAAAGAGACTATAATTTAGAGTTCATTAATGAAATTATATGGTTAGAGATAGGAATTAGAAACGGAAGAGTATTTCCACACTGCGGAGCTAGCCCTATTGCGCCTACTAAACCTCCAGAAGGAAAAGTTGTGGGGAAACAACACGATTGCAGATCTGATGGCGGCAGGCACAGGGCAGCCGGGTCCTCAATGTTTCTAAATTGAGTTTCCAATTCCCCCCTCAAAGTACATCTACCGCATCCTTCATACACACTTCAGACACGAGTGGCCGAGGTCGATAATGAACAGGAGGTCCGCGCTTTAAATCTCGTAATGGCCAAATTTCAGTAGCGCTTCGTCTTAATATAGTTTATAAGGATGGTCCTTCCTGGCTGAGGTTTTTTTTTTCAGATTTGTCCTAGTCTTAATAACCGGGGAGGCTATTAAGGGCCTGGAAGTATCCTTCTAAGTTTACTTTCAACTCATGCATCATCGTATCCACTGCCTGTGGTGCCGTATGTATTTAGAATGGAAGTTAAACACTACCAAACTACCCTTCCTTCCACTATCTGGCTGTGCAACTCTGAAATATGAAGAGGGACATGAAACAGAGACAACAAAATACACGGTAGTATATAATTCGTTTCAGAATGAAAATATAGGAACAAATATGTTATAAAACAGATTTTATATAGTAATATAGTGAAATACCGGAAAGAATCTTAAGACAAGTTATTGAACATTAGGATTAAATCTGTATGTTTCACGAGTCTTCATTCGGATGTCTTATTATTTTAAAATGCTGAAGAACTGCCAACTCAAAGGTCGTTCAGAGCTGAAGAGAACTCAGAAAGAGCGATGAACGATTTATTCCAGCCCTCATTCACGTCAAGAAGAACATAGTTATCATTTGGAATGAGTTGGTTTGGTGACCCCGTGTTCCTTCGACCTCCTGGTGGGGCACGTTACGGCTGTCCAATCACGTGACGTAATCACGGACCGTAGCTAACAAGTGGCCCGTACATCATAGCCAGAAATGAGCTAATGAAATGTTTTGTGTCCTTATGGCCTTTAGAATGTAGTTCCTCTTTCCAAGACATGTTCGGAAATTCCTGCAGTTTGGACGATAATGATGCTTTTGTGCTTTGTGCCTCACTCTAATAGAAATCGAACGCCTTTTGAAGTAAGGTTAGGTCACCTCAATCTCCTACATAAAAATATAATTGCCTAGACATCTTTGTGCGTTTCCCTTAAAGGTCACCTTTGTAAATGTGCTGGGTTGCACCTCACATTCACAGTAAAGATCAAAGATGCAGGCAGGTGTCCAACATTACATATGTATTTCTCTTCATGAAGTGGTCAGAATACATCTATAGAGCACAGAAAAAACCCTTACTCTTGTCCAGGATTGAACTTCAGCCACCAAGGGCAGATTTACTGGTATGGCGGGTATTGCACACAGAAATGTCTGAGTTCAGACTGTAACTTGTGTCAAAATTAGACAAGATAGCATCTCGAAAGTGTAAACGAAAGTGAAATAGAATTTGCTTATTTCGGGGGGGGGGGCGTTTAATATTAAAATCAATTTCCTTAAGAGGAGATTGCACAGGCAGTTTCCACAGTGTTAAATTTTAAAATATGGCTTCATTTTTCCCTTAAACTATTTATTGTGTTAGCGAAATATTTTAAATATACTGGGTGATTTATGAAGAACTGACATATTTCTTTCTTTAATTATTATGTTCGAAATTCACTCACTGCCCCAATTTTAGCACCAAGTTAAGCAGAATGTTTTGGAATTTTGATTGCCTGGCACTAGATGCGCAGATGTTCATGTTTTAATCGTAATTGTTAATTTTATGGTCGGCACTGTTTTTGAGATTTTGTTCTAGTCAACGTGAAAATGGAGTACACACTAAATGAACAGTTATTCCTTGTAAAGCAATACTGGATTACGCATTAAATTACAGCTACTCAAAGGGCATATCAGAGAGAATTAGGTGTTCGGAATCCTCTCCAAAGAAACACAATACTGGGACTGGTAAACAACTGGATCTCTGGTGAGCTAAAATGGCACAACTCGTTCAGCTAGACTTCCCACGGTTGTCGCAGGAAACAGGGTACAGCTACTCAATGTGTCAGAGAGCTGTGAAAAGTGCAGGCCTAAAGCCGTATAGGATTACGGTTGTCCATCAGTTACAGGAACCAGATAAGGATAGATGACTGAATTTTTGTCGTTGGTTTCAGGCGTTCATTGTGTAAAATTCTGCCATATTGTCCATCACATGGTTCACAGATGAAGCATGGTTCCATTTATTCGGCTAATGGAACTCTGAGTAAGGTGCGCAATATCCGCACAGAGATTAGTGAGACCATTTTTTTTAACAATGTGAACACTGCAGAGTACCAACGGATTTTTGTGGAGTTTGCTGAGCAACTAGACCATGTAGAGCTCAGTCAAGGATATTTTCAGCAGGACGGCGCTACCTGCCATACACCAAATGAATCCATGGCACTAATTGCAAGTTTGTTAGACGATCTGATAATTTCCAAGAGCCTGTGACCACCGAGATCTCCGGACTTCTTTCTATGGGGTTACTTAAAAGACAGGGTTTATGCTACACGTTCCCAAACATTGGACGATCTGAAGCGCAACATTACACAGGAGATTCGCTATCGACTACAGAATCCTACAACAAGTGGCCAGTAATATCGAACGACGTGTTGAGTTGTGCCTTATGCAGGATGGAGGACATTTTCAACATTTGATATAGAGGTAAATAATCTCCCAAAATTCTCCTGCATTTCAGGTATAATAATTTGTCGCTAGCATAATTAATTTTGAAACAATAAAGTAATAAATTGTGAGTTCTTCATAAATCACCATGAACAATAAAAGCATTTACCGTGGAATGAACCTATTTCTATGAATTTTCATTTCATGTAAAACATTTTAAAAATACTTTAAGTGGCAAAACGACTAACAAAGAACTTAAATATTAGATTCACTACAAATATAATTGCCTACAAACCTATTATATCTGTTTTAGCAATCTCAGTTGAAGAATAGCTTTTGAGATAGGTGTACCCAAATTTAGACACATTATAAACTGAATAAAAACAGAACATGCAAAAAGTAGTTCGTAGTTTAACTTTGTAAAAAGGGTTCATAGTGAAGTTAAATGCCTAAATGATCTGGATAACTCGTACCATATTAGCAGTAATGAGTAGTTTCGCGAAAAGTGGATTTAGCTTAGAAACCAAAACTATAGCCAGAGCCTATACAACCGTCCTTTAGTTGTTTCATTTGTATAACTCCCCTTTAACTTATTACGGTCATATTGGAAACTTTGACTTCAGAAATGACTTATAGTGTTTTATATCTCTTTGAACATAGGTTTTAACGTTGGTTTTAATCGCATTTACTTTTCATAGGGGAAGCATTGTATCCCATTTAAAAATTCACTATTGAGATTGCACGTTTCCAAGTCTCCTCTATATGTTTCTGAACAGCATAACTCAAAAACAAAAAGTCGTTAGCAACTTAGTTGTTTATCAACTTTTTCCAAGAATAGAACACGAAGAGTTTGAAGAAAATATATGTTCTCCAAACTACCTTTACATGGAAAAGTTTACGCTATTTTTTATTTCTCAAAATGGCTATAACAATTTGGATTAGAATGCCATAGGTATGTTTACATATTTCCTGTCTAATAAATTCTATATCTAGAATTCTCTGGATGAGTTTTATATAACTGGTATACCATTAGAAATCGACACACAATTTATGTCAATTTCTTTTCCGATATTAACAATTTCCGACATATTTGTTGTTCTTAATTTGAGTTTTCCAATACTTCACATTTTTTGAAGTGCTGACTCATTATTGCTTTGTTTCTTGCAATGTCATGCAAAAAGTAGGCACTACATTTGAAAGAATATTCATTGCTTTCATATGTTATATACGAGTAATACAAGAGAGAAGTGTTGAGCAAAGGCTGTTCTACATAGGTTTATTCTATCAAAATGTATTTCTTTGGCCATATAGAATATGTTTCTATTCCTATTGTAAAAAGGCATTACACTATAAACGAATGAATATTAATTGGAAAATGTGAAATTTTGAAACAATTATAAAACTAATGAAACTGAAAATATTACATCAGAACAAAGAGACTACAATATCATTTTTCTTAATATTAAAAAGTACACTCTTCTCATCGTAATTCGGCTGTTATAATTTTTCAAAGTGAAAAATACATTCTGCAGACTGTGTTGACTGCATGCCTTATTTTTTCAGGACAAAATTTTTCTTTCTTGGAATAATTTAGGTAAAGAAAAAGGTTTTAACAAACGGAACTACAAAGTAAACAAACATCATCTCTGAAATTACCAAAAATGACTACGGTGAGCAGTTAAGCAGTAAAATGTAATTACATGCACGTTGCTGCAATAAGAGCGGAAACTTGCAACGTGTGGCGAAAGAAACGCACTGGTGGGGTGAATTTCTTTAGAGGGCTTTGACCGTCCCTCTGCCATGTTGCGCTGAGGTCAGAGAGTAGAGCACCCAACAATATGGCGACACGCGAATTAACTGTGCGACTTTTCTTGTGGGAACCTCTGCCTGCTCTTAATGAAGGGTCACCGGAGGTTGAGCAAAATTACAATTTTTTCCCCTTCTTCCATCTTATTCATCAAGCTCTGCTTCATCCATCTTGCTGAAGTGGGACGAGCTTCCGTTTTACTTTGTTGTGGTATAAACATTACGGTGCAGCTAATTATTTATACGAATTAACGTGCTAATGATGTGATACCGTATCATAAAATGTATCTCCGTGTGTAGGAAGTTGTAGCAGATGGTGGGGGAAGGAAAAGACGCGAAATTGTCATCTTGATAGACCACGAGGGACAGACTAATAACATCTGATTTTATTCACGCAAAGGCATGGCGGTAATTACAAGTATTACAGAGATAGAGTTTAATAACAGACCAAAAACACTATATCTCTTCATTATATAGGGATGCAGGTTTGAGTCATCGTCATCAAGTTCCAAAAATAACTTCGTTTTTCACGAGCGTGTTTGCTTGGCCTTATGCAATATAGACACACACCTTAAAAGGTGCATAAATTCTATAGAAAACGCAGGATTTCGAGTATCTCGTTAGCCGAAACTATTTTGGGCCGTTTGCGAGTAGCCTCCAAGTCATTCACAGACCGCTCGTCGAAACTTTTTTCAGGCGAATCTCCCACAAGCCGTTTTCAGCTGAACGTGACTTACCAGTATAGTTAAAGGTTGCGGTACGATTCATCATCATCATCATCATCATCATCATCATCAAACCAAAATGGCCTGTTATTCTCCAGAAATGTTGTAGCGAGGTTCGAATAGAGTATCAAGAACTACGTTAGTATTACCAACAGGTGATAAAATGTCGAAACGCAGAAAGACACGTCTTTGTTGGACACGGGGCTGCTCTGTCATAATCAAAACTATATTTAATGACCGCAAATCGAGGTCACAGAGATCTTACTCTCACTATCGTCTGGTTGACAGACTCGTGGACAAAGCCCTGAGCAACAAAGGATGTTTCATACCTCCATCATAATTAAGCTAACATTTAATAAGTGGGTACATCCAGACCTCACCAACGTACAGGTAAGATGCACTATTGTTAATTTCTCGCTCTCCTGGCCGCCAGGTTATCCAACACCCTACTAACTGCAACTATGTACTTTAAGTATGGATACAACTCTTAGTTTTATACACCCCCCGGGGCCTTTTATTTGACGCCTCTTCCTATAACGCACCAACCTCCGCCGTACCTACCAACCCCCAATACCGATCCGCCCTTTCCCATCTGAGTCTACAGCACTCCTGTGTACACCATCCCTCGGGGCTAACCACCCTAGATACGGATGCTACAATATTACGTGATTATTTGTACAGAAATTGTTCCAAAGATATTCTTTTAAGTCGCTTGAACTCGCTGGTCATACCGAGACTCTATAAGGATAAAAACCACCATATAATAAATTACATTTTAAACATACACATTAGTCAGACATAATTTGGCGTATATCTTAGTTTTTTTAGTATACGTAAGTATCATTTCCTTAAAATGGATTGCTGATGGCGTCACACATGTCCGGAACTTCACATCTCATCTTGCACTCGTATGATGATGGTAATCCAAAATCATATGAGATACAGTAAGTGGACACTTACAGAAGTTATAAAGTGTAGGGCGATCCTGAGATATGAGGTAGGAGTGAGTGATGGCTGTGTATCCTATGTGCAATCGTGTGAGAGCATCTTGGTCCTTGCAGAAAGGGAAATCACTACAATGTTACACCATTTTTTTCTGGGTCGTCCTGACTGACTTTTTCCAGTAGGTCGTTAATTAAAAATTTTCAGGGGTATTTGGTCAGTGTCCGTTCTTCTTCTCTTGTCGGTATGCATCAGTTGTATGTATTATACATTGTATTTTAAATTCGGATTGATTAGCTTCGCTACTTTTGTGATGCTGTAATGCATATCCTGCCAATGGTCTCAGCAATTTCATTTCTGCTGCTTCATTACGCTTTCTCTAGTTTTTTTAGAATCCAGTTTTCACAGCCATACGACAAGGTTGAAAAATCCAATGTTTTGTAGAATGTAAATATTGTTTCTTTCCTGATTTTTCCTAACAATTTTCGTTTTATACAGGTTGATTTATGAAGAACTGACACATTTATTTCTTTAACTGTTTCAAAACGAGTTATTCTAGCGACAAGTTATTATACCTGAAATACAGAGGAATTTTGGGAGATTATTTACCTCTATTGCATATGTAAAAATGTCCTCCATCCTGCACAAATCAACACATCGTTCCATGTTACTGCCCACTCGCTGGAGGAATCTGTTGTTAATAGCTTGAATCTCCTGTGTAATGTTGTGCTTCAGATCGTCCAATGTCTGGCGACGTGTGGCCTAAACCTTGTCTTTTAAGTAACCCCATAGAAAGAAGTCCGGCGATGTCAAATCCGGAGATCTCGATGGCTACAGGTCTCGGAAATTATCCGGTCGCCAAAGAAACTTGCAATTAGTGCCATGGATTAATTTGATGTATGGCATGTAGCGCCGTCCTGCTGAAAATATCCTTGACTCAGCTCTACATCGTCTAGTTGTTCAGCAACCTCCATGTAAATCCTTCGGCACTCTGCAGTGTTCACACTGTTTTAAAAATAAAGATTGGTCCCACTATTCTCTGTCGGAGATTACGCACCAAACTTCGATTTTAACCGGATGCATAGGTGCATAGCCAGATAAATGGAACCATGCTTCATCTGTGAACCATGTGATGGACAATATGGCAGGATTTTTCACATTGAACGCCTGAAGCCAACGACAGTAATCATTCGTCTATCCTTATCTGGTTCCTGTAACTGATGGACAACTGTAATCCTATACGGCTTTAGGTCTGCACTTTTCACACCTCTTTGACACATCGAGTAGCCGTACCCTATCTCCTGCGACAAACGTCTTAATGATGTTTTAGGTGGCTGATCCAGTCGTGCTCTTACGTCAAGAACAACCGTGGGAAGCCTAGATGAACGAGTTTTGTCTTTTTCACTCACCAGAGATCAAATTGTTTCCAATTTGTTTGCCAGCCCAGTATTGTGTTTCTTTGGGGAGGATTCCGAACACAATATTCTCTCTGGTATGCCCTTTGAGTAGCTCTAATCCAGTATTGCTTTACAAGGAAGAGTCGTTAATTTAATGTGTACTCCATTTTCACGTTGACTAGAACAAAATCTCAAAAACAGTTGCCGATCATAAAACTAACAATTACGAATAAAACATCAACATCTGCACATCTAGTAACAGTTAAATCGAAACTCCAGAACATTCAGCTTAATTTTGTGCTAAAATTGGGACATTGAGTGAATTTTAAACACAATAAATAAAGACAGAAATGTGTCAGCTCTTCATAAATCATGCTGTAGTTCCAAGTAGCTTAATGAGTTTAGACAGTTTGAATTTTTGGTCTCTTATTCTATCATGCAATTTGGCAGTCCAAATAATTAAAATTAGACACTTTTTCTAAAGTGACATTATGAATAGTAATTTTTGCCCTTAAAGGGTGTAGCCCTTTAAATCCTAAACTTTGGTTTTCCTTTTGGATATTGTCAAATTATGCTCTTAAGTCATTTTGTTCAGTCTAAAAATTGCTCTCTGTAAGTTTTCCTCATAATTGAATAGGATAGTGAAACGTTTGTTTCACTAAAGGAAAGCTTTCTGTGGTCTTTATAAGCATTAATAAGTATTTGAAGAAGTAGAATAGAAAAACCTAAAGTTCGTAGCGTTACATTTAAGGAAAACTTCCTAAATATCGTACATCCTCATATAAACTACTCTTAAACTTCTATCCATTTCAAACAAATTACATCCCTCAATACTCGCTTTGCTTTCTAAAAGTCTTTATTTAATACCTTCACTTGTTCTTTCGTCATTAAATAGCACCAACATAACTTTTGTGTCCTTTCCTTCCTAACATCAGTGTGCATTTTGCATTTTCCAAACCTAACTACATGAGTGGTTCTGCACTGTGGCGCAGTGGGCTAGACCGTGGAGCTTTGGTTCTCGGCCACGGAATGCCTCTTGGTTCGATCCTACCCTAGGGATACGGATTTTAAGTACCGGATATACGACCGGTGCCAATTCAGCATCTTGAGGAAAGTGAACAGCTGCGATAGGCAGCGATCTCGGCTCCGGAGCCCAACATTCTGGCTGGGGAATGCATGATACTGGCCACATCAGCTCCAAGTATCGGTTAGATGATCGCCCATCTCTGCCGCGCGTTGATGGGGGCGAACAGTCGGGTTCAGAGGTCGAGGGACTTCATGGGCTGTAGCGCACGGAATTATTATTATTATTGTTATTATTATTATATTATCTACATAGGTGGGGTGTTTCGCAAATCTACAAGAATCCCCAAGCTTTTATATTGTTTTATTTTGTGAATAATCGTAGAGGCAAGCCTGGTATTTACGAGTCTCAAGCCAATGGATCTGATATGTTTTAAAACTCAACTCAAAGCAATGCATTTAAAATATGAAATGAAGTTATTCCCTCCGTAGAGTGGCACATAATTAAAAATATGTTTAACCCATTAATACTTAATGAGATAGATTAACCTTTTAGTACCCCTGTGGAATCAAAGCCTGGTTTCCCTCGTGACATACTTGAGCACAAATCATTACACTACAGAGCAACTATTTAGGAGTCTATAAATACATTAACAGCGTTTCTACCCTGCACTGGGTTCTATTATGGTTGGTGTATTATGTTTGTATTGGATGGCTCCCATATAAACGTTTTCATTATGCTTTCGGAAACACATCTATTGCTGAAGAATATTTAGAAGATAGCATGGCATATGAAAGTGGCATTTCCAGGAGGCCCTTTGGAATTTATTCTACACCTACTTCTACTAATGATTTACTTGGATCATATGGCTGCGTAAATGAAGGCGGAAGTAGTATATTCTTTATTATAAAATGGCTCTGGCAGTAATTCATCTGCATTCCTCCTCCTTGTACGGAATAAATAAGTTTATAACTAGAAGAATTTTCCGGGCTGAGAAGCCGTGGTCTGCTGGAGTTGTCAGGTCCAGACTTTTCGTTCACGACTGCGGTGAACATCCTCAGTGGCGTGGTCTAAGTCTTCTTGGTGAAGGTTTGGTCGCAACTGACTCGTTAGTGAAGGTTCACCACGCCACGCCACTGAGGTTTATGACCACGTCGTCCTCAGGGCATAATCATGAATATCTAACCCTTGATACACAATTAAATATTACGCCCGCTAGATTTGGGGGTAGTTTTCCATTTCAGACAAAACATGTACTCTTAGAACGGGGCATCACACGATATAAATATAAAAACTTTCACATGTATATTCAGTTTGTTGAAAATGCTTGCATAAGTCATGGTTTCCAAATTCTTAATACGCAGAACAGCAATCACCGCCGATGCCCGTAATGTGAACAGTGACCATGGGGATTAGAGATTACGGTAACCAACACGTTACGGAGGACGATTTTGAAAGATACTCGAGTATTGTACAACCTGTTGTCCAAATGCGTTACATTCCGAGTTTAATGAAAATCAGTTTAGCTAGTCTTGAGTTATATGGCAAAGAAGATAGAAAATAAACACCACAGCGCTTTATTATTGGTCTACATCAACCTGTTTTCATATGAAGCTGCAAGCGCATTTACGTATTTTTGTATTCCTGCACACCAGAATCTTGAGAGTGAAGCAACCAAGCTGTTGAAGAAATATGATTTTGTAGATGTTACTGATAAATTAAAAAATGCCTTCTGCACTTACTTCTGGGAAAACCTCCTGACGTATATTAGCAGGCAATCTGCGAATCTCTAATACTGCACTTTTTCCTTTCTGCACCGGCAGTTACAACATTTTTCCGATCGTGATCGGTGTATTTAGTAACGGTGCTGTTTATGATTATTACTGAACGTTGAGTTCGCAAGTAGCCTTGGGAATAATTTAAAACTATCGGAGCAGAACGTGCCCAAGTATGCTTCTTTCAAGTGGCGATGGGTTAGACCAAGGTCTAACAGAGAAAGTAATAGACCAAATTCCTTCTAATACGCAGCGAAATGTTCAATCGAAATGGTTTGACTGTTTCCAGAAAGGAAAACGAATGAACTGCATTTCTAACCTATTATGACCGTACCTAGTTTAGCGGCAACCATTTTTGTTAAAGCAATGTCTTTGTCGCTAACTGATACGTCAATTTTATAATTTCTCTCCGTACCCAATTCTGAAAATTGGTTCCGCACCACACTTTTGTTTTTCTTTTTATTTTCTGCCATTAAATTATATACGATTGCTTTTATATTACCAATATTTTGACTATCAAAGCACGGCATTTTCAGTTGCTATTATTGTAGTTCCAGCCTACTTGATTTCACTCACTGCATTCATACAAATTATTGGCTAATGGCATATTGAGTCATTTTAATATACCTACTGAAACAACAATGGTTATTTATGATGCAAGTACTGAAAGTGCAGTATTTGCGAACGTGGCTGAAAGCCAAGCGAAATACGAGGGTCGTCCAATAAGTAAGTTTACCTCTTTTATAAAAAACATTCCACACAATTGATCATGTTGAATTAATTTTATTTATATTGTACAATGTTTCTGTTACTTTTCAAAATAGTCGACATGTTTTTCAAGAAGTGAAGATGAATCAGAAGTGAACCAGAAGTCGGGTAACAAGCTGTTCACTCCTGATTGATCTTCGTCACGGTGTTAAGTTCTTGCCTCTATGATGACCTTTGAGTCAGGGGAATATGTGAAAATCACTTGGGAAAAATCTGGTGAATATGGAGGATGCGAGAATACTTCCCAGTAATCTTCTGAGCTCTGCCTGGGTCAAGATTCAACTTGGAAGTTTTCTCGTATCCTGCGTATTCACCGGAGCTTGCCCCAAGTTATTTTCACATGTTCCTCCAACTCAAAGGTAAGCACTTTTAACACCGATGATGAAGTCAAATCAGTGAAAGCTGGTGCGAGCACAGGACCCGACCTGGTACAACACTGGCTTGGAAAAACTCGTGTCACGTTCCCAAAAATGCTTGGAAAAACATGTTGACTATGTAGAAGGATTGTACAAAATAAACAAAATTAAATCAACATGATCAATAAGTGTGTATAGTGTTTTTATAAAATAGGGAAACTTACTTATTGGACGCCCCTCGTAATATTGTATTATGATATAATGGTTAAAAGTAAGATTTTATTTTACAAGTAGGAATGTTTGCGAAACGTAGGCTTCGTTTCGCAAAATAAAACCGCTTTTAACATGCGTGGCATTTACTATTTTTTAGACAGCACTCGAATTTTTAAAATATCAATAACATTATATTGATTCCTGAAGCTAAGAGAAATCAGGTTTAAAGGAGATTCTTGAAGCAAGAGAAATGAGGTTAATAAAGTGAAATTTCAGGTATTTTGCTGTTTTATTGATTCGCTAGCAGTCATTTCCAGTGAAATTATTTTCAATATGTTTTGACTTACACCATGTAATGAAGCTTATAATGCTATCATATGCTCTTTGGATTTTTTGAGTAAGTAGTTCTAGTGTTAATCTTTCTGCTACTTCTATAATTTCACCTGGCTCTTTCATTTCAGTTCCTTCTGAATTCATAATTTCCGCCATTTAATATTTTTGTAGCTTATACTAGATAAAAGAATAACTTAGATTAAAGAAAGCAGAAGGCTGCCAATATAACCTAGGAATAGGTTAACTCTACAACGAAATGCGATAAATTGAAGTATGATGATTTGTATTGTGAACAGATAATGCAAGTGCCATAAGAAATTAATAATGTAAAAGGACATAATCAGAAGTAAAACCTAATCAATCAAGTCGAATTATTAAACATGTGCAAATACAAAGGGAAATTTCCATGTGATTGAACTTGAAGCCAAAGTTGGTCACAATACAGATTAATGCATTAGTACAATAATCTAAAGCTTTTATATTGTGTGCACCGTGTTAGAAGCTCTGCTGTCTAAAAAGTCACTTAAGACTAGTGCTGTCATATACTATTTATTATACAGCCCTGAATATTAAATTATAAAGTATCCAGCTGAAATTTGTTTGGAAATAGTAGTAGGTATACATTTTGAACATGCACATTGGTGACTAGTCTGTTGTTGTTTGCCTTCGTTCTTGTTTGGCCTTCACAGCATCAATGCTGATAGGATGAACACTTATACAATCATAGGATTCTATAAATACAGAAGGCTGTGGCAAAAAAAGTTCTGGATTTGCTCCCTTTTTAATTTTATTAGTATAAAATGTACATTCAGTGCGTAGCATTATTGAAGAAATATGGTGTATGAAATGTCGTACTGTTTCGTGGACCTCTTTGGTAACAATAATTCCAACGTTCCCCTCCGCTGCTTGCAAAATTCTTCTGGTACTGTCAAATCCATTTTCGAGTCATTCAAATAATCGGCCATTACATTAATCCACACAACACCTCCGATTAATGTAGATGTAATTTCCATCGCAAGAAACAAAGATGATAGATCTTTTATTCCAGTGAGTGTTATGAACTGGTGTGAGTGGCTCATGTTAAAAGTTTTTGTTTTAGTGCCAGCTGTCTAATAAATATAGTTTACGTATTCTGACATTTTCGTAGATTTTTCATTTTATTAGTTATATAAATTCTAGAAGATTGCACAGATTTTGCTATTTTTTCAGGCGTGGTGTTTTCAAAATTATTTTACATATATTTAGTGGTGTAAATTTTTAATAAAGCAGTATTTCATAATAGTAATTATAGTGGATAATCTCGATGATTATGACAGGAGTGAATGTTTGCCTCACGAAAGTGAGTGCGACAATTTGCACAAGTGTCATATTGAGATTACCCATGGCTGGATACCCATTTTGTGCAGTCTTAGCATCATAAATTATAGGTATTAAATAATGAAATAATTCGGCATCATAGCTGACATAAGTGTAGGCATCTTCGTATGTTCTAAATGAAATGTTAGCTTCTCTCTCTGCATTTCATTTGTTATTACCTGGCTGTAGAACCGATGAGCAAGACAGCCACTTCATACATTCCCTTCCTTGGAGAGAATTGAGCAAGTGTTGTGGACTGTAATATAGCCTATAATGCACTGCATGGTAAGTAATTTTATATTTATTTCTATATTTAATAATATATGGTAGTTTTTGTTCCTCAGACCAAAGAATATCGCAAACTGGTATCATCTCCTCTCTATAAGCATCTTGGGATACCGGTATTAAATCATTACTATAGAAAACACGTTATTGAACGTGCGAATTAACTAATTATGCACGATATTGAATACAGTAAAAATCTGTTTATAATGCTAGGATTGCTAAAATATACTTTAATTGAGCACCAGCAGAGTATCTATAATTTTATGAAAACACGAAATCGATTTCTTTATCCATACTGATAAATATATTTAATCCTAGAAGGATGAGATAAACGTGTGTTCTGCAAGTGATTAAATAATGCCGCAATGGGTTCTTAATGGTTTACTGCAAGTTTTATTTACGGCGAATTCCAGGATACCCTGAATACAATTAAAAAGATTTATTGAGAAAATTTGAAGCTTGCCATGTAAGGGAGTGTCCATAGCATGTTGCATGCCAGTAATATTTCAAAGCATTGGAGAGGAAAACCAGATTTGTCGCATAAAGTAAATTTGCGTGTCTGCAAAAGAGCTTAATTTGGATGAAACAACAGGTATTAGAATGCATTCCTCTGGAAAAGAACACCCTCCATACAAGCTCAATTTTCTGCTTCCTGAGCATATGACAAGCTTCAGGTAGCATAAAAATACACGTGGTTGATCAGGGGAAGGAAACATTATGCTTTATTTGTTAGAAAATTATATGGGACGGAAATACCTCCAATTAGACCATACCTGTATTATAATTCCATGCGTACTTGCCAATATGTTGCAAAATTTCTTTTATTTAGTTACTTGTGGCTTCTTGTCCCTCTTTCTCTTCTTTTATTTCTTTTATTTTCTCTTCCCTTTAACTCTATCTCCCACTCTCTCACACTTCGTCGTTCTCTTTTTATGTGCAATGTACACATCTTATGAGTTTTGAACACCAGTAACAAAGTTTCTTTTTCGGGAGTGTTAATACAAATTAAAATATAACTAAAATGTTTAATAAATGTTTAAGATTAATATTTTTCAATTCCACTGGATTAAATTTTTACTTTCTCTACTACGTATAGTAAGTAGGGGAAGTATTGTATTCCACCCAAAAATTCGATACCGAGATTTCCCGGAAATACATGTTTTGAGACCCCCTGAATCCAAAAAAAAACATTTTCGGAAACATGTCCGTGTGTGTGTCTGTCTGTGAACAGCATACTCAGAAACGAACAGTCGGATAAACACCAAACTTGCTATTTAGGTTCAGTATCTTCCAGAAATGCGACAGGAAGGTTTTCAAGAAAATCCCCCCACCCCAGACTACCCTTTACATGGAACATTTTTCGAAAATTTTAATTTTCTCAAAAATGGCTCTAACGATTTTAATTAAAATATCATATGTTTAAGATATTTTCATGACAAATAAAATGTATATCTGGAATTTCTGGGAATGTCTCCAAAAGTGTTCTTCATTGTGAACGACTTTTGTGTAACTGGTAAACCATAAAAGATAGACAAAATTTTACTACACAAAAAATGTAGATCGCGTTAAGATACACAATTTATGTCGTATACACTTTTTTTGTTGAGTGAACCATTTTCGAGATATTGCTTGTTATTTCCTTAAATTTTACAATACTTATACTCAAATTCGTTATTCATTTTTTTTGTCCTGGTAATGCAAAGAGAATGGAATACTCCACATAGCAACCAGCTCTTAAACGCTTAAAGCCAATTCCCCTTGCATCTACCAGAAAATTAGCAATAAGATTAACATCTCGATATCTCGATTAACATGAAGCATATGGAGAATAAGCGTTTGTAAAAATAGGTTGTACAAGAGTAGAGAAAGTCATGTGAGTGTAACACATAAGATTTTTTCAGTAATTTTGTATTCTCAGTATTCCAATTATGCATCTTCTGCTAGATTATATTCGTGCTAGAAGTTTATAGTTTATATTCTATGAGACTATATAAATTTTAAAACAAAAAATAGCACTCTTAAAAAAACGATTCAATAGTTAAATGGATAATAACGAAACTTGGTGTTAATACTAAAAAATAGCTTACTGAATACAAAATAATTAAGCTCTAGCCTAAAAAAAAATTGCAATTTCATTCATGACCCCTTTAAAACGTCAGTGCACAAAACCCAATTCTTAACTTTAAATTACTTCTAGGTATCCTATCAACTTTAAGCCGATGTTGAGCAACGTAAATGACAAATTTTAGAAAACAAAGCCAGATATTAATTTATGTTCATTTTAGCGACTTTACCATTTCATTGCTTTGCGCAAGCTGCGCTAATCTCCTGACGACACCGATGTACTATAAGAGACTGAATGAACCCTTTCCCCTTGTGGTACCCCACAATTGTGTCGACTTTTGCCTCCTTCCGCCATGTTTTCCCACGTGTCTTCTCTATTGTTCTGCCATGCTGTGCCGGTGGCGTTCTACTTTTCATGTTTTCAACTAACTTCACGAAATAAAGGATGAACTTGGTTATCTAGGGTCTCTTCTATCTAGAAAAAGAAAAAAACACTTGGTACGGCTTTGCAAAATTAGTTGACTATTGTAAGTGAAGCTATAAAGATGCCCTTGGATAGATAGCAGGTCAATGAAACTGGTCTTGGCTCCTTGGTCAGTATCTCAAGAAATTAAAATCAAGGAATAATATTAACAAGGCACAGGTCAGGAGTGTATTGGAAAGTATGAAGAGCACTAAAAACACATAATAGCATATTTACAGCTTTCTCAGATACTAGTAGGAATATATTACAGTTAGTTATTTTTGTCTGGTGCTTGTGAATTTATTTATGCTGTCTGCAAAGTTTTGTTATTCGATTTCAGAATGCAGTTTCACCAAAGGGAAGAAAGAAGCTCTTGAAAATGTAAAAAATCCTACATAGAAGGCCAAAACTGAAAATTGCATCTTTGACACTTTTCTTTACTTTTCACTTTCCTATAACCGGAAAGATCACTTTTAAAACTGATTAAATTTTTAGAAACCTTGCAATAGCTTTCATTTTGCAAGTATACATTTATAATTTAACATTTTATTTAACATTTAGAGTGTTGTCTCTTACAAGTTAGTAAAAAGCATGCTTGTTATGCATTTGGACTATCCATTTCTTATTAGGAAATACGAAACCATTCTTCTCGTAGAAATTAGATTTTCACTAAAAATGCTTTTGCGTCTGAGTTAGGAACTCCCCTCTAATATAGTTTTTGCTGTAATTGTTATGTTTATTAATAGAGGTTATATGTTTTATGTAATATTTATCTTACAATTACAATAAATGGCCGCTTATAAAAGGGATACTTTGTTTTCAATAAGTGAACTTCCATTTAATCCTTTCTACAAGCAGAATGTGCACGTAAACATTGCAATAATTACCGAAAGAAAAAAATAGTATTCATCTTTAAATTGTAACATCACGCTTCATAGTCATGCCTTGAAGTAAAAATATAACATACTAAATTAAACAAACCACAAAACAACGAAACTATGTTTGAGAAAATGTTATTAAACCGATGTGTATGCTATTACAAAAGGTATCGCGCATTCAAATCCCCTAGAATATAGAACTGAACTGATTGTCACAGTAGTCTAAAGCATTGCCTTCTGCTATTCATTCAGTGTTAGAATTATAAATGAAGCATTGAAATAGAGTGATTTATTGTGTTTTACGACAAACTAATACTATCGGTATGTTATAGATTTGTTAAAATTAACACAGTGGTAGTTGGATATAACAAAACTACTAAAGCTGTTTTTATCGCAATTTATAATTACATTTACTGTCCACAACGACGTTAGAAATATTCCTGCAAGTATTGAAGAAAGTGATACATTTCCTAAATGAGTGGGATATTTATTACCGAGCCTAAGTGAGGTTGGAGCTTCGATGTGAGTAAGAAAATGTAATTTTCTGTCACTTACATTGTATATTTTGTTTCGCGTATGTACAGATTACGCTATAGTTGTTAAATACATAATTTCGAATCTTTGTTGAAAACATGTCACTTTGTTAGATTTTGTAGCAGTTGAGTGTAGAAGACTAAAGAAACTTAGTTTCTTTACGCGCGTAATTAAACACGAAATACTCGTATATTTAAGTGCGAAGTAGTATAGCATTGTAGTATAGTGATACAAGTATACTAAGTGCACCATTGAAGAATGAGAATGAATTTGAAAATACTAGACAAAGTGAGATTCTCCAAAGAACTTAACACATATGTATTGTATACCTTTTCTTCGGTGAAATTGAATAACAAAAATAATATTTCCGCGAAAATAAAATTAACTACCAGCAGCTCTTGAACATGGTAGTTCCAATAGTAAGGTCAACAACATTATTGCTAGCGACCTGGCGCCTGTTTACTTCTTTACTGCTGTATGGATTAAATCGTAAATAAATATTAACAAATAAAATGAGTAAAGACCTAGGTAAGATATAAGTGGTAAAACTCGACTATCAGATATGATTGTATTCCATGTCTGCAATAATAAATATATAAAAAGTAGGGGATTTAATGCAGTTCATGCACATAGGTGCGATAAATAGACAAAACACGCAGGCAGGTTAGTTTACTAGCACTGAATGAAGGATGTTCAACTTTCCACGATGACAGCATGAACAGGAAGTGGATCAAAAACAATATCGTCCAAAAAACTATCACTTCAGTAAATTGTCTTTTCATTATATTGTGAAGCATTATATCCTGTTTTAATATGAAACGCGTACCTCTTTTTGAAATGTTTCTTATGTTTGTTGGTAAACCTGCAATATAGATGATGACTGCTGAGGCGTAAATTTAAATTGTTGGAAACGTTTCGGCAGAGTGTGAAGTAAAATGTTTCGGATGTAATGATATAGACATTAAATGCATGACTGCAGTGGATGGACGTTTTCCTGCCTAGTAAAGAAAGAAACCTATATGTTTACACATTACGTCTAATAGGAACAGCTGTTGAAGGTAGATTATAGTACTGCATAGCATTTGTGCATCTGTGAAATGGAAGCTTATTAATAAACAACGGAAAGGGAAGGAGGAAATTCCTTTCACTGAAAACAATTGTTTCTTTGTGTATCTGGTTCAAGGTAAATCAAGGTGCTTCTTCCGTCTCTTTTTTCCTATTTATTTTCTGTGTTAAGATTTCTGCAAGTTTTTGTCCATTTAAAGTTTCATTTTAGCTGAAGTTATCTCTGGGAATTATTGTTATGTATCTCGGTTGATTTCTTAAGCATAATAAAAAAATGAAAGACCTTAGACATGTTCTTAATTCGCACATTAACTCTCTATGCTAATATTCTATGGATATATCGATGATCATTTGCTTTGTTTAGAGCCCCGACTTGAAGGACTGTATGGCAGAGCCTTAAGTTGACCTTCGGCCTGGATATAAACCAGAGACTTGCCAATTACCATATCCCAAACTCGCTCGGTACTATCTGAGCCCGGTCCCTTTCTATACGGGCGAATTACAACTGTGGTCGCTACTCCGAGCTTTTCCATGTTTGGCGCATAAAGGAAAGCTTGGTCTCTCTTATGAGACCAAACAACAAATTAAAATTTTCTGAGACATCCGTTAAATGTTTCAATCACTACATCAATGCATAACTGAAAATGCTATTTGCTATGGTTTTCAGTCAATTTGGCTGAGCAATTAATTTTAAATTTGTCTCATGTAAACAATAAACGTATTTAAATTTCTTTTCAATATTAGTGTTCAGGTTATTGTGTCACGAAAAAAGTGCTAAATATTTCACACCATGAAATCTCAAAAATAGTTTTTCTTTAAAACTCCGTGTTGTTTATTTAATACTTTTGTGCTAGTCTTAGCTCAGAAGAACCATTATAAAATCCTGTTTTTCTATCTCACTTTACCTTTAAAAGTTAATAACTCAAAACCCTTCGCAGCACAAAACATTTATATTATACATTTAACTCTTTGACCTTTTTGAGTATGCCTAAAAATTTCACAACGAGTGGAAGAGAACATCTCATATGGAACATTTTGGGACGAAAAGAATAAAATATATTTAAATTCTGTATTCTTGCGTAGTTGCTTAAAGACGTAAACATTCAAAATAATAAAAGGTGAAATAAACTTTGAAGTTATAGCTTTTAAATAACTTTTTGTGGATGTAAAATTCTAAATACCTAGATTTTCATCAAATTTCAGTGACGCATTCCCTTAAAAGCGTATACTTATCGGTTTGAAACTAACCATAAAATTAAAAAGAGTTTATTTTGCGTTTATATAGGTATGTTTAAATGTATGACCCTTCTAGCTCACAATCTCTACTTATTATTTAACACTGATGTGTGGAAATGATGTCATTTAAATTTTGAGAATTCTGTTTCTTTGGCTTTCTGTTTGCTCGGCTTTTGTTCGAGTATAAAAGTGTCACAAGCAAGCACTTTTCTTAACATTGTTTTTAAAACGTTAAAAAAAAAAACAACACAAAAGAAACGCATCTACTCATATTTAAATGTGATGTCTATTTTCTGAAGTATTTATTGTCACACATTTAAAATTTTCTATTAGCTTATAGCAAACTATGTCTACATTTATATTTTTTCTGCCAGTTTACCTTTTGTTGGTATACGAAGTAATGCATTCCATTAAAAAATTAGATATCGAGATCTCGCCAGAAATGCACGCTGTGAGCTACAATTTACGCAAAAAGAATATATATATATATATAATTTTAGAAAAAGCTTCCCAAGTGTGAGTGTCTGCCTCTTCGACTCTCTCTCTCTCTCTCTCTCTCTCTCTGAATGTGCGTGTGTGTATATATGTTACTTTAAACACCTTATTTCTAAAATCAAAATTTTGATAACGTCCAAACTAAGTTCAGCATCTTCCAAGAGTCCAAAACAGATTAAAATAAATAAATAAAAATTTCCCATACCAACAGTTAAAACGTAAAATGTTTCTTATTTTTACTTTTCTAAAAAATGGCTCTTAAAATACCGCTGTGTAATATATTTGCACATCTATGAAATGTAATAGAATGTAATAGAATATAGAATGTTTGTGTGAACTTGTCACAAAAACACCCCCGTGTATTGATTTTTCTTATAAAATACTGTAAAGCCTTTACCGAATCTTGTAGTTTTGCATTACTGGAGCTCGATAAAAGCTTTTGCTCGGAAAATTTAGAGCTCACTGAAATGTACAATTTTTCCTTTTTTATGCTTGAGCCGATTGGCAGATATTTCCTTCTGAATGTTACGTGTATTCTTCTTGATTCATCAGGTCATGCAAAGAGTATTCAAAATATCTTGTTCAGTATTCATATAGCAAGCTTCTCATATATTATATCAATCTGTAGATCCTATAGCGAGTTAGGCCAGCTTAAGACAGAGAGCTTTCTAATCTAGGATGTAGATTACATCAAAATTACATAATTACATTGTGCACATTTGAAAAATACATTGTAACCCTTGTGCAGAGTATGTCAGAGCTAAAAATTACAAATTAATATTATTGGAGCATTTAACATTATGACTGTCTTCTAGCATTCTGTACACTTCTATGTAGCTACAACAAAGTGTGTATTGAATTCATTTCAAAAAGCATTTTCGTGATTAACAAGGAGTAGAGTAAGAAGTCTTTTTACAAATAATTGGCAGAATAAATATGGAAAAGTGGATACAGAAAGTTGTGTGATATAAATTAGCTTTATTAGTTGTTCATAAACAGTTTATTTTTGCCTTGGTTTCCTGCGGTAATAAACTGCAATATTACATAAATTAAATTGTTTCTGTATATATATTTATCACGATTATATCCTTTATGTGAATAATCTGAAAAGACTGTTATGGAGAGTAAAGAATAGTTGGGAAATTAAAATTATTTTGAGCTTTGTTTATGGACGCTCTTTAACTGCTATGACCCTTAGCGTCCCATTCTATATTGGACGTGAAAGATCGGTAATTTTGCTCAGAGGCCTCCTTATCAGGCTTGACACGGGACCACCGGCTTTACTTCCCTTCCTAAGGAAGCCATGCTAAGGATTTTTACGCCCGAAAAAATCCATCGCCCTCCGCCGGGTTTGAACCCGCGACCTCGGGAACTAGAGACTAGCATGGTAACCACTACACCACGGAGGACGACGATAGTTAGAGAAAGTCATTCTGAGGTGATGTGACTTTGTATAAAAGGGGAACATTCTCTTGTATTGAACAGATGATCGTTTGAGGTTCTTATCGAACCATATTGTCACTGCTTGCAGATATTTCGCTAACACTTGAAATATTTTGCATTTGAATAAAGGGAGAATGCATTACGTAACTGTAGCAGGTAAATTCTATTGTGATATTGTTAGTGAGGAGTAATGACCTAACAACATACACAGGTAATATTTCGGGGTGAGGGACTCTAAACTTGTCATACAAGAATCACAAGTTCAAGGAAGGGCACGGAAAATGATAGTCCAAGATATTAAGTCCTTTATATTCGTTTCCTGAAGAGTTAAAACACATTTGTTGTAATCTTGGACTTCTACCAGAAAATTGTGACGTTTCAACATGTATTCTATGTACCTATTAGAAATGTAAACATAGTTTTGAGTAAGATGTGTTGGGATTTTTTTTCTTTTTTTCAATATCGATAGTTCTTACCAGTTAAAAATGTATTACATTTCTTACAGTTATTAGGTCATCATCTGGGTTAACCAATGTCTCGTTAATTAAAAATAAGACTACGTATATATTGTTTACTTCAAATCCTCTTTTAAGAATATTATATTATAATCTTGAACATATTATATTTATCGGACTCAAACCGACTTCCAATTTAGGCTTTCAAAGTCCGCCTGTCCTGATATATGAAATGTTGTTCAAGTATATGCTTGATACATTTCCTTTACTAAAGAGCTGCCAAAATCATAAAAAGCGTGTTGCATTACAGCCACACTACTTGCTCTAAACACTGTCATTTACTTCCTTATTTACGTACAAAATACGCACACGAAATATTTTTTATATTTATTTCGTATTACTCATGATAAATTTTGTCAGTTATGATTTCAGTAGGCATTTACACAAGTGCAAACGCCAGACTGATATAAGTCAACCTTTTTCTGTATGTCTGTTTTGATGTCATATATCGCTTGCATGAATTCAGGAGAAACAAAACAATGTGAAAGCGCACTGGAAAATTCAGACGAACAACAGCTATTTTCTCGGAAATGGATTATCCTACGAAGAAACTTACGTATGGATTCAATGACTTCCACGTTTCTTACGTAGCAAGTTTTTCTATCTTTTTTTCCCTAGTTGTATAAAATTATATAAAATTCAATTAGAATTCGGGGTATCTATGCAAAGTCTAAAATATTTTATTTACCATGTTAATATATTCCTAGAATATTGAGAAAATAAACAATAAAGAACAAAAAACAATAAACAAAATCCTTTAGTTTGGAATGCAATTCCGTGAAAATATTTGTGATGCATCCTTGAAAGATGTTGGACTTAAATAGCACAATTGGATTTAAATTGCATGTCTGTGAACAGGGAAAAGTCGTTTAATACCAAATCACCCACCCCAAACTACGCTTCACATGGAACATTTTTCGTTATTTTTTTTTTTTTTTTTCTGAAAACATCTCTAACGATTTTGATTAAAATACCATATGTTTAAGGTAGTTGCATGGCAAATAAAATGTATATCTTGAATTTTCTGACAAAGCCTTGTGAAGTACTCTTATTTTAAATGACGTCTGCATAATTGGTAAACCATAAGAGCTAGACAAAGCCTACGAAAAAAAATAATTTTCGTTAAAGCACACTGTTTATGTTAATTTCTTGTGTTCGTCTCTATGGTGTCTGAATCACAATCAAGAGGTCCCGAGTTCTGGGTTAGGATGGCTTACCCGGATAAGGTTTTTTTTTCTCCAGATTTTTACCTTATCCTGAAAAGTAGAATGTCGCGTAACTTTAAACTCTATTGATCCCGGGCTCATTTGAGCATCATTCACATGTTTCTTTCATTCGTTCATCATCCGGGATGATCTAATAACAAAACAAATATAAAAAAATTGTGACGAAAACCATTTCCGAGATATTTTATGAGAGTGGTTTGAAACACTTAACTTTTTTCAAGTGGTAAATCATTATTCGTTTTTTTCTTATGGTTATGCAAAATACATGCAATTTCAAAGCCAACATAAGGACGTTTTGTAAAAATCTGACTATGGCTTCAGCCTATTGTATTTCTTTGTGTTCTTCTTCTTACACCTACAACAAAATGTGTAATGAGTGGTTATCTCGATTAACAAGCAGTGCACTAAAGAACAAGCTTTTGTCAGAATAGTTTGTAGAAGAATGACTAGAGAAAGTCAAGTGAATGCAACAGGTCATATTTTTTTTCTCGCTCTTTTATAACTCCACTCTTTTGGGCAAAGTAGTTAAATAGCCTATTTTCTAAATGAGATCTAAAGTAGTTTACAAGTTTTTTTTTACTCTATGTATAGTAAGTAGAGGGAGTATTGCATCCCATCTAAAAATTTTATATCGAGATTTCACCGAAAATACTTGTTTTGAGGTCCCCTGAATCTAAATAAAGTATTTTTGGAAACAAAGCCTGTGTGTGTCTATGTGTCTGTGAACACCATAACTCATAAACGAAAAGTCGGATAAATACCACACCTGGTATTTAGGTTCAATATCTTCCAAAGATGCGACACGAAAATTTTCAAGAAAATTTCCTAACCCAAACTACCCCTCACATGGAACGTCTTCGAAATTTTTTTATTTTCTATAAAGTGGCTCTAACGATTTTGATTAATGAAAATACATGACATTTATTTACATGACAAATAAAATGTATATCTTGAATTTTCTGGGAATGTCTCCAAAAGTATTCTTCATTGTGAACGATTTTTGCATAACTGGTAAACCATAAGAGATAGACAAAATTTTACTACACGAAAAATGTAGATCGCGTTAAAATACACAATTTAAGTCATATATAGTTTTTTTTGTTGAGATATTGCTTGTTATTCCTTTAAATTTTCCAATACTTATACTTTTTCTCAAATGGAAATTCGTTAAAGAGAATGGAATGCGCCACATAGCAACCAGCTCTTAAAAGATTTGACTATCGATTAAAGCCTCGATTAACATGAAGTAGATGGAGAATAAGCGTTTGTAAAAATAGTTTGTACAAGAGTAGAGAAAGTCATGTGAGTGTAACACATCAGATTTTTTTAATGTTCCGTTTATTTGCCGCCTGTAACATGATGCAGTAATTTGTATCACAAATTACTTAAATGTAAATAATGATTGTAATATGAATATGCATTTTTATGTGACATTGATTTGAGATATTTGTTTATTGTAATTATTGTTGAGAAGTAAGTTTTTAATGCCTTACTGAAACTGACAATAATAGCGCGCAATAATGCAGCGAGGGGGTGAGCTGTTTATCATTATTGGAAACGAGGAAGTTACGTAATGTTGGCGCGTTTAGAATATTCTGGAACGTTTCCCTAGAGCAGATGTATTCATAATTTTCATTGGATATTAAAATTGACGCTAATGTTGGCGCGTTTTATTAGCCAATTGCACTTCAGTTATAATCTTTAGGCATATCGGGGAGTGGGAGTATAAATAGAGCTAGGTTAGAGGTAAAGTCCTTCAGTCGGTCAGTTCATCAAAATTCTTTGTATACTACACGTCGCATTCCCGTCAGTTCGTCGAAAGTATTTGCAGGTTACGCGTAACAGAGTTATGAAAAATCTCAAGTATTATAAAGTTAATTATACAAAAAGTTGAAGTACGCGAATTAAGAATTATCAGTAATGAAGTTATTATAACAGTTTCAGTTTGGCGAGTGTCAAGATCAATATGTAAATGTGATAGTGACTGTGTTTCGACAATAAAAGTGTATAATAAATTTCTTCATCAGTGTTATCTTTGGATAAAAGATTCCTTTCCGTTTACACACCCTGATCAAGAGATATGTTCGACCGAGAAATAATAGCTAGCCGGAGCAGTAAACCAAAATTAATTAAGATAACAATAGCGTTCTTTCAAACGAACACTAACACTGCTGCCAATTGCTAACACCAGATGGAGCTACAAACCGAACAAATGAATGACGTCACAAGATGGCTTCCACGCGTGAAGTAAACATAAATACACAAACATTTGTAGGTAATACCGCTACAAACATTGGAGCAATTACTCATCAGCAATGATGTTCACCCGCTTGCAGTGGTGTTGACCTTTGGGTTGGTATTAATTTTGGTTATTACATTAAATTCACACTCTTATTCATGCTTCCAGACTCTAGGAAGAATGGAGAATAATCCTGGCTAAAAATAATTTTCATCCTCCAGCCGAGAATCGAACCCGGGACCTCTGGATCAGGAGGTTAGTATGCTAATTACGACCACAGAAGCAGTCCATACTAAGTCCTTAACAATTGTTTCGTCCATTCCTCACACGCACATACACAAAATTATAAATGTAACTTTTGGCTTCAGGATAGCCTAATATAACTTTAATAAGTATAAATTATTTGCTCAAAATTGAAGCAGTCCATACTAAGTCCTTAACAATTGTTTCGTCCATTCCTCACACGCACATACACAAAATTATAAATGTAACTTTTGGCTTCAGGATAGCCTAATATAACTTTAATAAGTATAAATTATTTGCTCAAAATTGAAGATTAATAGGGAAATTTGAATTAAATTTGCATTACACATACGGATAGGATATCCTTGAGAGCCAGAAGCGTTTGCAGAGTGTTGGATCTATATTGAAGAAGTCTGCACGTTTCATTTGCAGGTTGCCGAGCCATATTTAGCAAAGCTTGCGCTGCTGCGGTTTGGAGACCAGGAATTCGAGTTCACATTGCGGGAAGTAGATGAATCTCCGAAACGTGGGAGCATTAAAGTAATAGCATTGCTGGAAGGGTTACCTTAATTTATGTGGGCTGAGCTGAGAAGGAAGGGCACATGTTGAAACCGCTGTATGCTTCCCATAGCTGGGAGGGGAGAATAGGCCTCTTTTCATGCAACTTCCGCCATTCCTCAACCTGTGGCTCTCTTTTAATTATCCACCTGCAGCACTTTAGCACAATACATTTCTAGTGCAAGAGTGTCACATATAACCCTATTTCATCTAACTAACGGTACAATTACTGCTAACTAGTAGAAGTACCCGGCGTTGCCCGGTGCTTTGACGGTTTTGTAAAACACGAATTCTCCAAATTTTTCTTCATATACACTTAGATTTACAAAAACAGTTACTATATTGCTAGATTTCAATTCTTTTAATTTTATCACCTCCCTTCTATTGTACCAAATTTCCCATTCGTTGTGACAGTTGCCTCAATCCAAGGTTTAATCCCATTCGCCACTACGGTGGTTTTCATATTACCAACCGTAACAAAATGAAGAGAACTACATTTATCATTGTGAAAACAAACTCATTCTTGTTGAATACATAAAAGTGTCCCCGCCAAGCATTTTCTACGCCCTCTCCCTCAGGGTGGATGTTTTTTTATGCCAGCCTTAAATGAAGATAACGTGGCTTATACTTGTATTTCTCAAAACTATTGAGAAAATAAACCAATTCGTTCTGAATAACCTCAAAATTGCCCCCCCCACGAAACTTTCCACCCCCTCTTCTGTTACAGGGGTGTTTTGTGATACCATCCCAAGTAGTTTTACTCAAAATTAGTTATAATTGATAGAAAATGATGTATTAAGATATGCACAAAAGTTTTATAAGTAACCTATTCGGTGTTAACGTATACAGTATATTTAAGTTAGTTTACCTATAGCCCAAAATGGAAACAAGTAATTTTATCAATTTATATTATAATAAGAAAATTTTATTCGATTTAGATATTAATAAAAATTAATAAAAACGGTTTCATTAATTTCAGATTACATCGAATCACACGATAAATAATTTCACGGCCTCTAGTGAGATTTTCTGTATCAGTCAACTTTCTAGTAGTTGCTGCTCTCTGTCACTAGAGTCGCATTAATGACAATTTGGTTCAATGCCCGCTGAGGCGCCAGGAAGAAACGGACGTTTGTTGGGTTTGCTTAGAGTTGTGTTTCTAAAACATAATATTAAGTTTGTTTACAGACAAATAAAAACAAGGAGACCTCCGTGGTGTGGGTTATTCGGATAAGGTTTTTTCCGGGGTTTTCCTTTACCCTGAAAGATGAATGTCGGGTAACTCCAAGCTCTACAAACCCCGGGCTCATTTGAGCACTTCATACTTCGTCCGATATGACCCAATCGGTTAAAGGACGTTAAATCTAAAAAACAGAATACCACTGGCATTACTTCTCTTCAGAAAGAAGTCCATAGTCAGGTTGAAACCCACCTGCGATGGGAACTACAGACAAGCAACTAGTATGATAACCATTATACCATGGAGAAGAGACAGAATGTTTGAAGAATTCCCTAAAATATTTTCAAGTGTAAACTATATAGTAGATCCCAGATAAAAGAGGAAATGTATTGTAAAAATTAATTTAACTGATAATCCATATTTACAGAAATAAAAATGTATTACCTGCTAGAAAACCGATTTAAAGCAATTTGATTGTCAGCAATGAGTGAAGAGATCATTTTCATACCATCCAAAGTTAGCATTAGTTGTTACTTTACCTTCGCTCGTTAAATGCAAATGTAGATTAGAATCTCGCACATAAACTATAATTTTTATAAGTGTCTTCTAAAGACGGTTTTTTTAAAAAATACAGTTGAAAATATCACAACATTTTGTTTTTCTGTGTATCATGTGCCCTATAAAATCAGTTATTGGATTAAACATTGTGATTTTAAAAGCAGTAAAAATATTTAAAAGTATCTTGTAGAGTAATGAACTTTTATGGTATTTGGAGAAAAAAAACTTTGTCCATTACAATTTTAAAATCACAGAATATATACAGTATATTGATTTCATTTCAAACGATATGCATGTTATCGTAAATCTCGACATGCAATGCAACATTAGGTAATGTAATTTTATTTTATAATAAAATAATTTTTTAAGAGTTGTATGAACTTTTACATTAAAATCTATTTTTCTGTGTACTTACTGTTAATTAAGGTGAATATTTGCATAAGAATAGTTTCAAGTACATAACTCACTTCTGTATAGATAGATAAGATATCCTTATTGGTTACAAATGATTTAAGTTATTACGCAAGTACATATATTGTTCACTGACCGCACATGCATATTTAAGATACAAGTTAAAGGTGACAGAAAGAAGAAAAAGAAAAAATAAACACAAATAAAAGAAAAATATATAGATAAATTGCTTCTGGCTTTAGCAGTCTTCGTGCACTTTAGCCAGGAAATTGCTCATATTTTACCAGTTCCTCTGGTCAGCCAGTAGATCCTAACATGCCTAACTCCTACGGGACTTAAGGATTTTCTTTGAGTTTAATCGTTCGCTGGTTCTCCCATTGTGCGCATTTCGCCAATATATGTACCCAGCCTTCATCTTAACCACAAAATGGGCAGATTCTTCTGCCAGAATCGTCAGCCATTTTCTGTGCCTTTCAGTCAGTCATATGCCATCCTGATCTTTCCTTTCTCCCTAAGTATATATGCCTCTTTATCCCAATTCCATTTTTAATCATTTACAGACTTAGAGAAGGCTTCTACATAGGCTTAGCTAAGGCACATAGGAGCAAAGAAGTATACATTTGACACCTCAAAATCTTCTAATTTCATTTGGAAAGTTTAAGAACACATTAGGGAATATTTTGAGAATGAATAATTTCGCAAAAATTATTAAACCTAAGTTGTGTATTCTAATGAGATCTATAATTTTTTCTGTTATAAGCTCTGTCTGTTCTAAATAGTTACCCCATTAAACAGAGATGTTTAAATAGAAGATCTAAACTTTTTACATAAAGAAGCTGTGAACGACAGTGTTGTGATTTGACAAGAACACAACTTGCACCAGGAAAACTTCTAAACAAGAAAATCAATTTCTTTCTGGCTATCAAACTTTCCACATACATGTAAATGCGTTGTTTGTTGAACTGATTTTTTTAACTTTAACAATGAATTCATAATAAACTGCAGTACACCAAATTATGTTTCCTGTGCTCGACGTTTTTCTATTAAAAATCAGTGCTACTTTACGTCACAGAATAGAAATTCTAAACCTGCTTTAGAAACTTTGAACTTCCCTTGATGTGTGGAGTCAGTTTTTACATTAAATGTTTATTTGAAATAAAAATCTGAAATATGCTTCATTCTGAATAATTCTATTAATAATTTGAATATAAATTATCCTGTATAGCAAGTTAATTTTCATAATAAGGATCGTTCCCTCTTGCTGGGTAAACTCTATTCCACGTGTATTCACTAGATATTTAGATCCTATCACCTTCCTCAATTTAGTATCTAGATTTGTCACTTCAGTGACGTCCTTGGTAAAATCTTCGAATAAACGTTGATTGCTTCAGGAGATCCAATATATGAAAGCAGTCAAGGAAAAAGTTAGCGTAAAATTCAGGGTATTTTATTTGTAATGCCAATACATAAAATTTATAAGCACAATCATTAGTGTCATTTTTGAGAAAATAATTTATAAATAAACATTTTCCCCAAGTTATTTGTGTTGTGAAAATTTCGTTTACTACTGCTTACAGTTTTTCACAGAACTCAGAAACCACAGCACTCACGTATTTAGGGGTTTCAAAAGCTTCTTCTTCTACTTCTGCCTTTCATGGTTAGACCATTTGCTCATTTCCACAGACCTTCCTATTTACCTTCTCGCTTTCGATTTATAATGTAGCATCTTTCTTGGTAGCCTGCTTGCAGCCATTCTATTAATGTGATGTTTACAGTTTTGTATATGTTGTTCTATAATTTTTCCTATTGGGCTAATCTGTAGGTATTCTCCTATTTCTTCATTGACTAATCTCTCCTATCTTGTTGCTCCCTTGATAAATCTCAAATATCTAATTTCAGTCGCTTGAATATGACTCTTATGTTTCTGTTTTAAAACCCAATATTTTCAATTCCATAAAGTACTATTGGCAGTCATGACATTATAGAATTTAAGCTGCCACAAAAGCGTATTAAAATAATCATATTCTTAAGTAATATATAAATTTCCTAATTGCTGTTAAATGTAATTATGGCTTTAAAAATACATTTTAGAATACCTTCACTGCTAAATATAATTATGTATTTTTTTTAAAATAACGTGTTATTGAACTGGATTTCAGTACCTCCATTTTGTTGTTCAAAATGTAACATTTTCATTTATTTCTTTTAAACTGAAATGCTAGATTCCTTTCCTGAATGAAGCTTCATTGCAAGAGTAAGATGATGAAGTTTTTAATGTTATTTATAGAATACATGTTTCCTTATTTATACACCTTTCAGTCTCATAAGCTCTTAATCTGTTAAAATACTTTTTTGTCTTGCTGAAAGATTCGTTTATATTGTTTGTTGCTCGAAGCCTATTTTTTTTATCCCGTTATATTTATGGTTCTGCTTGGTTGTAGAAGACCTTAACACTACGAAGAAAGCAATCTTGTGTGTTTTGAGTTATATAAAAATGTAACACATTACTATGGGTGTCCCCTGAGCAAAAGAATCTGTTTATAGGCCTGCTTAAATCTTTCCGATTATTTGTGAAATTATAATTTTTATTTCTTGTGGCTGATGCAGTATTTCCCCTATCCTAGATCATGTATCAAGGAAATTAAAAGGAATTTAAAGAATGTAGAGAAAGTAAAATATAATTTAATTGTAGCAGATATGCAACTGCTATAAAGTGGAGAAAATCAGAAAGCTATAGTAAAGGGCAATGTCCTTTTACAAGCTAAGGTAGCAATTTCATGTGGAGAAACTGTCCTGGAGTTTCTTTTGAAACTCCAAGTTAGTTCACTTCTACATGTATGGAGTTCACTTAATTACAAGCAACAGGCAACAGTAACAATGCCATCTAACTACTTCCAACCGTGAGAAACTTTGGCATCTACTCATATTATAATGCCATATTCCGGTCATAATTTCCCATGTTAACAAGAAAGGCGTATTTTTTATTATATTATGCCCCTGTTATCTGCAAGCTTCAACTTCTGACAGCACGGATGTATGTAGAAAGCTCATGTTGGGTTTTCACTTTGCCAGTCTTTCTTGGAAATCTGAGTGTGAGCACGACAAAACAAGACTTTTTGATCGATTAGTGGTTATTCAACTGTTACAGTTCCTGTGTGCCTTTTGTGCGACGATGTTGACATAACCTCAATGTGAACTGTGTTTCCAAGTTGCAGCCGTATCTATAAAGAATCGCAAAGCAATTGTTTTTTGGATATAAAGTGTAATCTTATCTTTTATGGGACAATGGCTGTTTGGTATAGAGTCGCAATCGTAAACATGATTGTCTCATGTGATTCCTGCTGCGTAGAATAAAAATGAGTGATGATGAACTTTTGACGTAATTTTAATTATTTTTATATTCTTTTGAAATCAAGGAAACACAATGGTGTTGTATACGTCAACAAAATGGATTTTGATCCCCAGCTTCAACCACCTGATATACTTTTAGATGACTTTGGTAAGTTTATGTCAATTAATAAATTATTAAAAATAGTGTTCCTTTATTTTTAGTTATACTACTCATAGAAAATAATCGCGAATACATCGATTTCAATATAATATTATAAACAGAACGTGGGATAATCTCAGAACCCATTCATTCGGTTTTGATAATTCTACCGCCGTTTAAAATTACTAATATTCCCGACGGACATAGGCTATAAAATTGCTAAATGACTAAAAGACCAAAAAGGATTATAACGCCTGATTACTAGACTATGAACACATTGGAATCATAAAAGAACTTACTTGCGAAAGTGGCTTCGAAATTTGGTTGAAAATTCCATTGACTAGAAAGTACTCGTTGTTACTCCATAGAAAACACACATAAAAATAAGGCATATAAGGCCAAAGCCACAAGACATTTCCTAATCATCATCACTACCACCATGAATTAGGCGATATCTCCTGTTCTGACCTGATGTCTCTTTGAAAATCTTCTCATCAGTCTTCCATGAGTATTCATGTCATGTGATGGAAGGGATAGTTTTATTCGAATCAAGCAATTTTCCAACACACTTTTGTTTACGTAAATCCAAATGTTAAATTACAATGAGCCAGATAGGTATTACCAGTTTTTGAAAACATTGAAAACCTGACTTAAAACAGAAATAGCATTTTAATGGAGTCATACAAATTTGTGGAAAAATGTCATGCAGAAAAATTTAATATAATTAATATGACCATTTGTTTTGTCCATCCTCTGCAAATGTTCTCTCCATCTTTAACTATATTGCTTTACTTTGTCATTTATAGGACCAATATCTAATTCCTTTCTGATTTCTTCATTTTGTGTTATCTATTATTATACATCCATTATGTCTCTGAGGTATCTTAACCCATTCTCTCTTCGTTATAGTCTATGTTTCACAACCATACGTTAGGGTTGGAATCTCCACTGTCTTATAAAATTTTAAGCTAGTCTCTTTACTTGTTCTTGCTTTTAGTGTTCTTACTAATAGTCCACAATTAGCATTTCATTCTAAGCAATATCTGCAGATGGTCACGATATTACAACAAAGAAAAGCAGAAGACACAGCAAAACAGCAGACAATCGAATTCTGGTTATAATGGTACGATACTTGCTTCTTATATTTACATTTTGTTCAACTACTACTGATGTACAATATTCTTCTAAGCTTTATTCTATGTTACAGATGTATATAATGAATTAATGGACATAAGTTTCTGTATTATATGAAAATTGTGGAGTCTTTAAATTGTCAATAACTAAGTGGTCAGGAGAAGCCATAAAAGTTTTAGATTTCATGTATTGTGATTATTTAAATGTTTCTCGATCATTCTAATAATTCTTTCATGACTAAAATATATTTATGGACTATATAGCATTTTCCATAATTTGGCAAACTGTCGGGGCGGGAGAAATTAACATCAGAATTAGTTGATATTCGTCAGATATTTCATGCCCATTTCCGTAAATGTCAGGCTGTTTCCTTTGTTAGCAGGAATATCACGAAACTTAATCAAATTACAGTTTTAAATGGTCAACAACTTCTATCATTATGAACTTCTAGATCATTGTACAATAATTTCCCAAGAAATATGGGGAGATGTAGGATATTAACAGAATAGTCATTCGAGGTTTATAAGGTCACCCGTGCAACACTGGGTAAGATAACAATAAAATTAAGTAAATTTTTTAGACAGCATGGCCTAGAAGTAGAACTTTTAACACAGTGCAGACGAACTAAGAGTATTACTAAAGTATTATTAAAAGTATATTTTTATACCACTCCATTGTGACCAACTGGGTTTCAAGTCCAGTCACATGTCAATTACCCTTTGTATTTGCACATGCTTAATAATTCGATTTGGTTTGATTACGCTTTACTTCTCATTATGTCTTTTTACGTGATTAATTTCTCATGGCGGTCACATTATCTGTTCACAATACAAATCGTCATAGTTAATTTATCGCAATTCGTTGTGGAGTTAACCTATACGTTATATTGGCAGACTTTTGCTTTCTTTGATATAAAACTTATTCTTTTGTCTAGTAAAACCTACAAAAAGATTAAATGGCGGCAGTTATGAATTCAGAAAAACTGAAATGGAAGAGTCAGGTGAAATTACAGAAGCAGCTGAACGAATAACACTAGAATTTCAGAAAGCAATATGATATACCATTTAATCACTTCTTTGCCTGCTAAAAGGCGAAATATGTTGAAAATAATTTCACTGAAAATGGCTGGTAGCGAATCAACAAAAATCTGACATATCGCTGCGCACGAGGTTGATCTCGTTTTTAAAGTCATTTCTCTTGTTTCAAGAATCTCGCTTTACACGTGAGTTGATCTCCTTCTAAACGTGATTTCTCTATTTCTTTCAGGAATCAATATAATATTGTTTTATTGATATTTTACCAATTCGAGCGCTTTCTAAAAAATAACATACTCCAGCAAAATAAAACCCTATTTTTAACACTTGTATCATAATCTGCTACTACTAATCCTTCAAACAGCTGGACTTGCATTTTCACAGAGTTTCAAAGCACGAAGATGGCGTGCGAGAAAAAATAGAGCGTAGGTCTAAATCTAAACTTAGACAGGAATATCAAATGTTCTTTGACATTTTACAGTGATATCTTCAGTAGATTAATTTGTATACTACGGAAAGACAGTAAACTAAAACAAACTTACATACAATTGCTATTTCAGTCCAATACAAGTTGAACTGAAATAAAACTGTAGATAAGATGATGTGGTGAATTAGGCGCTGTGGGGGGGGGCTACGGCTGAAAAATTTTATTTTAAATTTCTCACGTTACCACAAAGCCAGGATGCCAACTCAGAGAGAATTATTAAAAATGAAGATGCAGTAAATAAGTGTGAAATACGTGCATTTCAAATTAAAAACCAACACCCTTTCATCCATCTGGTTTTAAACTTAAAAATATGTGTCTGCCAACGTTAGTGAACCCTTAATATGCTTTTCATCTTCCAGAAACTCTGCGCACTGTTTTGGCGAGGTTAACCATGTTACCTCGATCTCCTTTGTGTGCCATGAATACTACTCGTAGATATATGACAATGTCACGCTCGCTAGAGCAGGTGCTCAGTAGCCGCAAGGTCGTTGGTTCGAGTCCCCCTGGGGCAAGGGCGTATGTTAAAATGCTTGTATTTGTTTTCGTTACATTAAAGTGCGGTCGTGCGTAATCTCACCATTGTTTTAAAATGTAACATTGATTCTCTCAGACCATATGGACGCCCTAAAGCCCCCAGGACTGAATTTTATCCCGACATGATATGATGAGCTAATGGTACATAGTATTTCAAATATAGAGCTTGCATCAGAAATCCCTCTGCTTTAGCTTTTATTGATACCTTTTTGCATATAGTCAATCTTCAACCAGCGTTAAGTTTCTAAAGGTTTTTCAAATCCTCTTAAAATCGCACATTAACTTAAATTTTTGCACTTAAACTGATAATAATTTTCTGCAGAAAAATATACTGGCACACGGAAAACCCTAACACGATTGGCAGTTGCCAGCACAGTACGTTTCAACAGGTTTATTCAGAATATCGTTCAGTACAGATATAATTGATGAATAAAATAACTGTTAATGGCAAATTACTTTAAAGTGATATACATTTAATACACGTTACTTAAAATTTAGAGCAAAGGTTAGTTGTCCTGAAGTGAATTGAGTTTTTTCTTTATTTATTTTAAAAGAAAGGAATTTGACCCATAAACTGTGTTTGCTCAACAAACTGTATAAATTTTAGCATTAATTTTGCACGAATTTTTCATTCTTTTCTGTGCATGAAATAGTCTACGTCTATTATACTTATTTGAGTAATTGGCAACATCAATTAATGTCTGCATATCCTTACTTCAGCGGTAATAAATTGAATAGCGATATAAAATATTGAACTGATCTTCATTAAAGAAAAAATGTATTACATAAAAAACTATTATAAGCAGTAAGTAAAGATATAAACCTCTCAAAAACGTTTAAAAACACTGTATATTTGTCCATATAATAATGTTAATACCTTATCAGAAAATTGTTCCTACACACAATCAAATGTTGTATATTTCCAAAATATTTTTAAAAAAGCTATAACTTCGCTAACATGTATATTTATATATGTATAATTTATAAACATAAGTTTAAATTGTTTATTGTACTTTACTTCAGAAAGTAAGTTCTACAAAAGTTCGAAACAAAATTTTGATACCTTCACTTAAGATTTTTAAATAAAACACGTTCTTTTAAAGCCGATCATCATTAAAAAGGGAAAGAAGGTAAATCGTAAAGGATTTTGAAGAAATGTTATAGAACATTTGTATTCTTTTCAACAAAAAGAAAAAAATGTAGCCCCTGAAGAATGTATGTACCATTTGCAACAAAAATGTCATTAAAATGATTTGAGAACTCTGTGAGGTAGGTATATTCAGAACTGCAAACATGCAAGTGATGTGTATTCTTTCTGACTACCATAAAGGCCAATAATTTAAACTTTCTTTACATAGATTAGGAAAGGAAGAGGACATGGCATTGATCCTTGAGGAACTCTTGATTTTACCATTTTCCCAATCTGATTGAATTATCAAAAGGAAGAAATACTACACCAATGCAAACATCCGTGTGCTACCCCAGAGCGATGTACATTCCTAGGCATTATGTAGGTATATACAAATGTTTCTCATGCGGTAGCGAGCAAGGCTTCAGGCGTGGTTGTTCCGGAGTGTAGTGGACTGGAAAATGCGAGACACGGCCCTGCGGACGGATGCACAACCTTCCAGCCGCTCGCCGTGTTTGCCCCTCTCAACATGCAGCTCTGCAGACATTAAATTGAATGATAACCTCTCTTCGACCCCCCACCGACACATTTTAAATTGAAAGATGTCCATCGACTTGTTCACTTTCAGGATACCGCAAGAGGATTACACATTCTTGTTTAAAAAGGAGCCTCTGAAAAATAAATAACAGCGCAGCTTGTAAACTCGGCTAGGATTTTGATTACTCTTATACTTCAACAGATAAAGTTAATACGAGCTCTCGCAGAGTTTTCCTGTTAGAGCTGGATTTACAATGGACGAAAGACGTGATGCATCAAGCATAAAAGTCAAACTCCTAACCCAGAATGAAAATAATTATCTGCATTACATTTATATGACTTTATCAACCCAATATTGTTTATTTGTGTATAGCTTCTACAAACTGTTTTTGCAAAACCTTATTTTCCTATCTACTTCATGTTACTCGACATAAACGTTTCAGAAAATAGTTTTATTATGCATTTCATTGTAGCTACAAGGTGGATAAAGCAGTTTAAAAACGGGTTGCTATATGCTGGCCTTGAAATCGCGTACTATTTCTGTGAAATCGCGAGAAACAACTGAATGTGAAAGGACTTCACAAAAATTACAAAAGTATTGAAAAATTCAAACCAATAATAACGAATTTATCGGAAATGGCTAATGATATAAAAAAGGTATTTGAAATAAGTTATATATTTTAAAGAGATATACATTTTATATGTAGTAAGCTTTTATCTATATCTTATGAGTTAAGTTATATAGAATGCAGAAATTTTCTTCCAAATGAAGAGAACTTCACAAAATATTCCTACAAAATTCAAGATATGCATTTTATTTGTCCTAAACGTAAGGTATTTTAATCAAAATCTTAAGAGTCATCTTGGAAAAAAGTTAAAAACTACAAAGCAAAACATAATTTATGTCAAGAATGGTTTTAGGATGGGAGAGTTTCCTGAAAATCTTTGTGTAGTATTCTTGGAAGATACTGAACTGAAATACCAAGTTTGGAATTTACCAAACATTTCGTTTTGTAGTTATATAGTTCACGCGCGCGCGCAAACAAACACGCACACCATTTCTTAAATGTTTGCTTTCTCTGCCACGTACCTAGTATATAGAAAAGGTTTTGCATTTCACCCTAAAATTCGATACCAATATTTCACCAAAAATACATGCATTTTTAGAAAAAAACTCGTGTGTATATGTATGTGTGTGTGTCTGTAAACAGCATACATCAATGAACGAAACGGATAAACACCAAACTTGGTATTTAGGTTCAGTACTTTCTAAAGATGCGATACGAAGATTTTCAAGAAAATTCCCCATTCCAAACACGGAAGATTTTTCGAATGTTTTTATTTTCTAAAAAATGGCTCTAACGATATTTACCATATATTGATTATACAAACATGATAAATAAAATGTATATCTTGAATTCTTTGTGAATAGCCTTTGAAGTCCTCTCCATTCGCAAGGAATTTTGTATAGTATTGTATAACTAGTAAATAAGCGATAGACGAAAACGTACTTACTACACAAGAAATGTAGATCTCTTTAAAACACACAACTTATTTTCAATAACTTTTTTATGGCATCACCCATTTCCGAGATATCTGTTAATAATGGTTCGAATTGTTCAGTGCTTGGTCATTCTTTATGTCCCTTCAACATTCAGTTGTTTCTCGCTATATCATGGAAACAGTATGGAATTTTAAGGCTAGCATATAGTGTCCAGTTCTTAAACATTTGACTGTTGCTATTCCCTTTGTATCAATAATAAATGTGTAATTTAGCTATTTCTGCAAACGTTTTTTAGGATTAAAACGTAGTAGATAGAAAAATAAGCTTTATTAAGAATAGTTTGTACACCCACTAATAAAGAAGAGGGTAGAGAAAGTCATGTGAATGTATCTCATCAGAAATGTTCCTTCAATACGCCAGGTGAGCATAAATATTTCTGAAAGAAAAGCAGGAATTAAAAACGATTTTCACAGGCAGGAAGGCGGAGGAGGGACTCATTAAAATGAATACCATAAGCCATTAAAAACGTAAGCAAATTGATTTTCAGCATACATTTATGTTATTTTTCTTATTGCCAACCCCCTACTATTTTAGGCAATCGATAACATGAACAATAACATTAATAATGGTGTTTGTCGCATGGCAATAGGTCAACTACTTCCGAAGAAATTGCAACGCGAAATTGACGCTTGAGACAAGAAACGCACCAGTTCCACTCCTCGAGGTTCATTACCGTCGTCGAGTCTCCAGCGCGAACTTCGCGTTGCAGTTAGTCCCGATATGAATGATAATGCTGATTAAAGCTATTCTTAAGTTACTTTCGTGTTATCAATTGCGCTGGTAATAATACAGGATTTACAGTCTCAAAAAAGTAAATTACATAAAGGTTTATCTCTTTCTTTGTATCTCAAGCGTCAACTTCACGTTACAATTTCTCAGGATGTAATTAATCTATTGCGTTGTAACAAACGCCAGTCTTAATCTTATTTTCCATGTCTGCAATTGCGTTATAAATAATTCTGAGTTTCTTTTTAAAAAATGTTATGGTGAAAATAATATTCGCTTACGTTCTTAATGACCTGTATCACCTAGTTTGATTAGCCCCTCCTCTGCCTTCGTGCATATGGAGGTCGTTAATACCTGTTTTTCTTTCAGAGATATTTGCGTTGTAAGTTTTAATTCACTTAGTACTTTCATTTTACAGATGTACTTGCTTAATGAATTTATTTTCATTCCATTTCTTCTTTATTTAGTGGCAAAAAAATGTAGTTTCCAAATATTTTAAGTAGATCATCCTGTGAAGATTACCGAAAACTTCGAAAAAGAAATTACGCATTTTGTGCAGTAATACGTTTTAGTATTTTAAGAGAGGTGTATGTATAATATTACAGTAAATATTACACTATACATAATGTTACACTAAAATAAGTGCCAGCCAACACAGGAGTACCGTTTTGAAGTCTAAACTCGCCTACATATGTACGTTAAAGGTAATTAATTTTTCCCGTATTTTTTATTCCTCCTTCATTAAAATTGCTTCTTGCTTTGCAAACCTTTTGCCATTTGCTTTGAAAATTACGCACAAGAAGTCTCAAGATAATAAAATTTATCCCTGAAATTTTCAGAAAGATAAAAGTGGCGAAGTACACGTTTTTAAGCAAACGTTTTTGTTAAAGATGTAAATAGAAACAATAAGTATGTACTTTTATATATTTTCTAAAGTATTTTATGTTTTATTTGGAATTCAAGCCATAATTTATTAAGACAGATATATTTTCAATACAAAATTTGCATTGATTCCAAAATTATAAAAATTACCCCAAAGAGACTTTTCCGGAAAATAATTGAAAAGTAGAAAATGCCTTTTTACTCAATAACTACAAAAGGAATTGCTTCGAAAAGTTGCAAGTTTGTTGTAGAATACTTCTCAAATATATGGTAAACTAATCAAACTAATTGCTTTAGAAACACAAAATTTTCAAATTTTACAGATTGTCCCGTTAATAGCATAAATGTAGGAAATATATACAAAATAATATCTAAAATAGTTAGGAAAAATTTCAGGGCTTTATAGGTAATTGTGCTGAAGAAAATGGTACTTAGAAAGGACTATTATTTCTCAACTTTTGAAATACTTTTTGGAAATAATTATCATTTTTGAAGTTAATAACGTAGAAGTGGGTATGTATATTTAGATTATTGTTGAGCAGAATGTGTATCACGTGCGGGAAGAACTTATTGGTAAGTTTTTAAGATATACATGTTCATAATAAAGGTTAATACTGGATGTGCGCATAACCTTCCCAGGCACTTTAAAAGCTGCTAGAATTCCCGCTAAGCGTATAGTATTTTTCACCGCAGGACGAAAAATGTAGCCAACCTTTAGATATAGCGGGAAACCGCTAAATTGGCAACACTATATGTAAAATTCTGTGTGGATTCCGCAGACTTCCTGAACGGCGGTGACTTATGTCACAGGCATGTCCGTAGGTTTACTGTTGAGGTCACAAGAGCGAGAAAGGGCGACACTGCCCATACGTGGCCTACACAGTGATGAATACACGGCCAAGCCCGATACTGCACACCGTCTTGTTTTGATTCCTTGGGCACAACGGATGATTAATTTATACATAACGGAAATGCATTAATTGCCTGACAGTTTTAATTAATACTCCATAATGAAATCGTCTTTAAGAAGCACATCTTCATTCCGCTTTTATTTTCTCTCCTGCCTACGAAAGGCAGTGGAAACAACAATCTATCTTTCGTTAATTACTATAGCAACATTGACAAGCCTCACAGAGTATAGACACGCAAGGAAAGGCGGGAGTAATGTCATTTTTCGATGACGTCATCCACCTCAAGCCGAAGAAAAAGAAGCGAGAATAAAAAGCGATCTCCCACGGACGATCAGGGGAAGCGAGAGGGAAGGGGAAAGAAGGAAGGGTGGAGACCAGAAACGCCCCTCAAATTTGGTCCAAAACACCAAACAATTTCAGAGTCTAGCCTTCCAGACTCAGTATTCAGTTCTATACCCTCCCTACGTGATGATAATATTGTCTGTGTGTCACCATATCTTTAGCTGGGATCACAAACCTTTCCCGAATATCACAGGATTAATCACACGCTTACGGTTGGAAATTTGAAGAAAAGGAATTGGGAAAAGTGGACCACTCCTCTTTCGTCATTCATTCTGATGAAGGAACATGAATGGGAGCGGGACATAGGAGTTAATATAGCTATCCTCAGGATCGCTCATGAAAATGCATGGATCCAGACACTCAAATATCAACAGGAACCAAGATTAGTTCTGCTTGCCACATCATTCATGCTCAGAGCGCATTGTGTGTCGTTACCAGATACCAAAAATATTCAACGGTAGCTGTGTAAACACCCTGGGCAACTAGTTTACTGGTTGCTTTAAGTGCAACCCTGTCTTCTTTCTTTTCTCTTCTCTGAAATAGACTTTCGTCTCCGTAGTTCACCAAGCCCAGATTTAATTATGATTTAGTACCCTTGAGGTAGTTTTCAACAAGAGACATCAAAAGTTTTAATGAACTGTGAACTAAAAATATTAAGTGAAGCATGGTGTGACCAAAAATATCATCGTTGGCTAATGGGCTCACTTGTTCTTACTGTTATTTTGGTTAGTATTAACAATAATAATAATAATAATAATAATAATAATAAGTTATTCTTTCAGAATGCAGGGTTGGGCTACCTCAAAATACGCATACAACTAAATCACATAGTGTTTAGATAATCCATCTTAGGAATTTCACGATTAGAATAACCTAATTTCATTACACCATTTATATAAGGGATAAATATGATGAGAAAACTTATTACACCGACTGAATACGATTGTAACAAGATGGACCATATGTATTTGACAGTCTATAGCAGTAGAGGCGAAAGCGCGACTCGCGAGGCACTGTAACTCGCAGACGCAACTCCTTTTCTAGCCGTCTATTCATTTGTTTTCCATGTGCTGTTGAGTGCTGTAGTGCGTGTTGCATATTTGATGACTCGAGAGAGAAAGGCATTGTTGCCACCCTTTATCTATAGCATGGTATATCAATATTTGAACTACTCCTTCTGTTAAAATTATAGGCGACTTCTCTTAAAGCATGGTATATTGGGTGAAAAATGTGTTTTCTTCTTCTTAGGAGGTGACTTTAAATATAAGGACAAAAGAAATACTCTAGTTCTCTTTGCAAAACTTCTAAGATTTTCCAAAGATGCAATAAGACATGTACTGATATATGGTATATTACTTTTTCGACGAGAATAAATAGTAGAAATATCTACGTGAAAATAAAATTAATTACTGTCAGCTGTAGACTCTGCGAAATGATGTCGAATAGTATCACATAGTGGTGTTTACCAAGCGAGTGAACAACTGAAGGCGAAAGAGCTGCTTGCGCCGGAAGAATTATATTTAAATGCTGCATGAATGAAATCATAAGTAAATGTTAACACACAAAGGGAAGTAAAGACGGTAAGATTTAAATGGTAGATTCAAATATAAAATGCGATAATTGCGTGTCTACAACAACAAGCGTACACAGTCTGCGTAAAAGTGCAAAACGCACGGAGTGCAGGAATTCCAACTTTTCACGCATAATAGCATGAAACGGAAGTGGATAAAAAAGATACAAAAACAATTACCATTTATAAACAGAGCAGTTACTATATACAGTGTTTGTTATCGTTCTTCCGTGTCTCGTTTTGTCACAATTTAGCATTTTCGTCTTCTACAAATCGTAATTTACGCGACAATTATGACGTGATATCAGCGGGTTGAATAACTGATCACACACAAGGGACATTTCATTTCAAATCGTCCGAAATAGATGGAAAATCAACCTTGCATATTTCAAACGAAACAAAACTTTTTGTATTTGGAGACAAGCCGATGCAATGCTTTATGCAAACTCTTAAAATTCAGAACGTCATAATTTTGCAATCTTCCTAAAACTCTCAACTTCAAGTTGTAGCTTTAAATTCTGAAAGCTTTACATCTAATTATTTAAATCGAGCGGTATTTTGATTCCTTAAACTTTAATTTCATACTGATAAGTAAACATGTTCTTATTTTTATTTAAGTGAAGAAGATTAGGCTTTTTCAACTGTAGATGGTTTTGGATTAAAGAAAAATAATTTTATTATACATGGTAAGATTCCGTAATTTAAACACAATCAAACATATATTTTACTGTAATGGTTACTGATAAGGTTTTGTCTAAAATAATAAAAGAAGTAAATTATTTTACGCGCTCATGGTCCTCTTGCATGTTTGTTTTGAACTGAAGGTGAAAGAAGCTCCTGTGCCTAAGTTTAAACAATGGGAACGCTTGCTAAGCAGTATTATACATATCATAGTGCTATCTTAGGACATACCTTAACTTGATAAAAGCATCTTTAGATTTTAATCTTCGTACCTTAATGAAGGTCTCACAAGAACGTATCACTAACCAAAATGTAATTAATAATCACCTGTGCCTAACTCACAGCACTTCCATTAACTTTGCTAGCGCACGGCGCTAGCCGTTAAGGCTGTTTCACAACAACGAGAACGGTAACCAGAACGAGAACGAGAAAGTTGAAATACATGTATTCAAATGGGAGTGTTCACAATCGACGGGAAACCTTCCCGGGCCCCGGGAACGGAAAAGAAGAGTTACCCAACTTTTAACTTTCTCGTTCTCGTTCCCGGACACGGCATATTAGATCCATATTGTGCATATTAGACTCTTCACTCTAGAGGTTATTCTAGGCGGCCATGACATGAAACAGCCACTAGTGTTCTCTATAGTCGCAAGCTGGAAACATGAAACTGCAAGGAATTAGTAGTAAATGTGCTTCCTAACTTCATCCCGATACCCACAAATCTAATCAGTGTTGGTTCCTCTGGTAAAGGGGTCATTTGTAGTTTCTTTATATGCAACTCAAAACTGGTTATTACCTAAAAAGCAATGGCAAAAGCTACAAAGAACTGCTAAAACCGGTGAAAATAAGAAAAGAAAAATAAACAATTTTAATGAATGTCATTAAATAAAGGAATGAAAGCTTGGCATAAGTAGAGGGATCGGAAATGTAATGAATATGCATTTAGATAATGTTTACTCTATCAATTTTGACGTTGGCTTGGCTAAATGCAAGTAGGTGAAAAAATATCATTGATCAGTTAAAAACAAATGAAATCCCAATGCGCAAAATCAACTTTCACTTTGTGATCGATATACATTCCCGTTCTCGTTACCGGACTGTTGTGAACCAATATCTTGCATGGTGCATTGCTTCCCGTTCTCGTTTCCGTTCTGGTTACCGTTCTTGGGCGGTTGTGAACCAGCCTTTAAGGACTGAAGCAAACGGAAATAAAGACAAAGTGCTAGTTTGTATTGTGCCAGGTTGCTGAATCACGTGCCTTTCTTGCATCAAATGTGTTGTCCTGCTGCAGCGCTTGGTGACCATTGTGCAACAACCACTAAATCGCTGCGTTTATTCACTTTTTGTGTTATAACTACGAACCCAACATTGCCGGCTTCTCTTAATGACACTATGGATTATTCTCAAACTAATATTTTAGTTTTATAAATATCCCGAGACGCTCAAAATAAGTAAAACAACTGATATCTATTTCTGAATATTATAAAAATAATAATTAGTATTCGTATATGCTGTAATGAAATGCGGACTTTTATCTACAAAATGAGATTTGGTACAATATATCCAAATAAAGGGTTCCGGAGCTATACGCAGTTAAACTGCGACAGTATGAATTAATACGATACTTTATCATTCAATATCGTGACAACCGATGGATTTTAGATGCTAATATCTGATAAATATGCGTTCCCTAGCACTCCTTATTAATAGGAGAAATTACAACGAAAACAAAAAAATACAAGGCTTTTGCAGTTCAATTTCACATGGAATGTCCCACAAGCCTCGAGTGTGGTATCTCTCGTCCGCTGGGTATCATAAGTTCAATTCTTCGGAATAAAGGCTGTAATCAACATTATAGGTAATATTCATCTTCTTTTATTGGATGTTTAAACAGAAATAAGATAGTTTAGACGTTAGCCTCGTTTATTAAATGTTTAAATAAAATAATTTGTTTTGTTTTATTGGAGCAAAAAACTGTTTACTAAAAATACCATTTTTTATTTTTATTTATCTCTTTTTTTGTTTGTTCTCAGTGAATACTTCATTAAGTACTCGAACTTTTTGTATCTGATAGTTATACAGCACTGAACTTTACATTAAGCGCTCAATAAGTAACCGTCTAAGTTAATACATACAGTTTCTCCTGTTATTTCATTCAAAACTGAGAAAATGTGCTTCGGTTTTAGCTGATATCAGTAAAAATTAATACAGGGAAAAAAGACCACTTGCAAAGTTGATATTGTTCCTTTAAAGCAGTAACCAATTCTCAGCGACATCGGAGACAAAGCACGCTTTCTACTCGGTGGTGAGCTTCATCGTATACCCTCCTGTAAGGGAAAGCGTGCTCTCTGCATTTCAAATAAGTTGTCTATAAGTATATGAATGAAAAGACAAAAGTGTTGATACACGTTTTCAATCTACTCATCGAGATCTATCTCTAGTTTAAAGGATGAAATCTCTACCCCTTACAAATATACCAATCCTGATTAATATTTTAAGATTCAGGAGCAGTGTCTCTGATGCATATATAATAAATTACTTTTAATACCCTTTCCTAACACAGCAGTATGCTATTCGTTTCACTGAAATGTTAACATAATTACACCTCATAAGTGAGTGACGTCGAAATAGTTCAGAGAGACGCGCGATCTAGACTGATTGTTAGCAGCATTTTAAGAAAATTATTAATGAAAAACGAAATTTGGGTTGGGGAGTGAAGTACGTCTAGGTAACATGGCACGAGTTCTTCAAACAAGTTTTATCTGTAGTAATATAAATCATTTATATTGTCAAAGCATTGCTGTCCCGGAATGGTAACAGAATAGTGAAATTATCAATTTAATTTCAATCTTAACATCTACTTTCAGATACCTAATCATTAAAACTCATATATTGGATAGATTTTAAATATTATTTATCGTCTATTATTTGTTTTTAAGGCCGGATATCCTGGAACGGTTTCAATCTCCGTTTTTAATACATTATGTCATAGTGTTTATTTTATGCCATAGTACATGCATGTTGACTCTTTCTCACTTTCGTTTTCCTCTTTGTCCATATTCTTTTCTTCCTTTGCAACGTAATGTTCCCGTAAAGCTTCCAAAATTGTTAATAAAAAATTTTTTTTGTATGTTGGAAAGAGCTGAAACATAGATTATTATTTAATGATGTATTCAACGCTTATAACGCGAACGGAAACAAGGCAAGAAAGGAAAAAGGTTGGAAAAAAGTCTATTGCTCATAAAATGCAGCTAACGTTTTCATTCGTTGTGAAGAAGTCGCATAGAATTTTAATTAAGGATAGGTGGATTTGCCCCCCACCTTGCCCCAGATCATTTTAAAGCTCAAGTTAAAGCCTCATTTTAATGCCTTAATCTTTCCTGCGTCTAATATGATATTTCGTTCAACATTAAGAAGAAAATACCCGCAAAAATAAATAAATAAAGCTTCCTTTTGTGACGAAATACATATTTGATCCATAAGATATTAAGTCGTTTTAATATACACAAATATTATCCAAAGCCATGTAACTCTCTAAACATCATGTCAAATGCTTTAATAAAACATGCGAGAAAATGAATGCCATATAGCATAAAAGTGTGCTAACAAGAGATCCATTCCGATCTTTCATTTATTTTTGTGCACCTATTTAACCACTGCCTGTTTTAAAAAAAATAACTGAAATAGGACTCTGCTTCCCAAGTACCAAGTCCTTCTTGAGTTACATTAGTTCATTCATTTGCCTAAATTAAAAAAAATCTGATGTGTTACACTCACATGACTTTCTCTACTCTTGTACAAACTATTTATACAAACGCTTATTCTCCATCTACTTCATGTTAATCGAGATAAACATTTGCAGAGTCTATCTTATTGCTAATTTTCTTGTAGATGTAAGGGGAATGTATATTTACAAGGGCAATTTGGAAATACAGTAGCCTTTAAGCACATACATATCTCTTAAATGCTGGTTGCTAGGTGCAGCACCATTTCCTTTCCTACAGATTAATACTCTTTGCATATTGATGCAGTAATTTGTATCACAAATTATGTAAATGTAAAGAGTGATTATAGTGTGAATATGCATTATTGTGTGACATTGATTTGAGATGTTTGTAAGCATTGTCTAGAAGTGAGTTTATACGGCCTTACTGAAGCTGACAATAATAGCGTGCAATAATGTAGCGAGGGGGTGAGCTGTTTATCATTAGCAAATGACGTAATATTGGCGCGTATTTCTTAGAATTTTCTGGAACATTTTTCCCTAGAGCATATATTTTCGTAATTTTCATTGGATATACAAATAGACGCTAATGTTGGCGCGTTTTATTAACCCATAGCAGCTCGGTTATAATCTTTAGGCATATCGGGGTGTAGGAGTATAAAAAGGGCTAGGACAGAGTCAAATTCGTCCAGTCCATCGAAAACATTTGTGCATTACACGTCGCTGAGTTCAACGAAAGCAGTCATGGTGAACACATAGCATAGTTTATCGATTCGCAGGTTACGCGTAGCAAAGTTATGAAAAATATCAAGTGTCGTAAAGTTAATTACACAAAAAGTTGAAGTACGCGAATTAATAATGGGCAGTGAAGAAGTTATTATAACAGTTTCAGTTTGGCGAGTGTCAAGATTAATATGTGAAAGTGCATGTGTTACGATAATAAAAGTGTAAAGCAAATTCTTTCATCAGTGTTATCTTTGGATAAAAACTCCTTTCCGTTTACACACCTGTATAAGATAAGTGCTCGACCAAAAAGATCATAGCTAGCCGGAGGACAGTGAACCCAAAAATTAAACACAATAATAGGCGCTCAGAAAAAGATAACACGAAGTGACCGCGACAAATTGTCTTTTATACGTGCGGCAGATAAACAGTAGCATTTTTTAAACAAACCTAACAAAGAATACCACCGCATATTTGGCTTCACAACGTGGGGCAAAACACAAGTAAACACAAATACATTAATACTGCCGCATATTTGGCTCCCAAACGTGGGGCTCAATAAATAAATAAACAAAAATACCGCCGCAATATCCAAGACAAAAAAATGAATAACGAATTCCCATTTGAGAAAATAAGTATTGAAAAATTTAAGGGAATAACAAGCAATATCTCGAAAATGGTTTACTCAACAAAAATAATGTAAAATATGTATTGTGTATTTTAACGCGATCTACATTTTTTGTGTAGTAAACTTTTGTCTATCTCTTATGGTTTGCCAGTTATGCAAAAGTCGTTCACAATAAAGAATACTTTTGGAGACATTCCCAGAAAATTCAAGATATACATTTTATTTTTCATGAAAATATCTTAAACATATGATATTTTAATCAAAATTGTTAGAGCCATTTTTGAGAAAATTAAAATTTTCGAAAAATCTTCCATGTAAAGGGTACTCTGGGGATTTTCTTGAAAACCTTCGTGTCGCATCTCTGGAAGATACTAAACCTAAATACCAAGTTTGGTGTTTATCCGACTGTTCGTTTCTGAGTTATGCTGTTCACAGACAGACACAGACACACACGGACATGTTTACAAAAATGCTTTTTTTGGATTCAGGGGGTCTCAAAACATGTATTTCCGGTGAAATCTCGGTATCGAATTTTTGGGTGGAATACAATACTTCCCCTACTTACTATACGTAGTAGAGAAATAATAACAGGAATATTTAGGTGCAGTTTCATTATTAGAATAGATACGCAGCTTAAAAATGATCCGCAATTTAAGTCTTTATCTCTTGCATTTGTAAGTGGCAAAATGAAAATATTTTGTTATACTTCATTATGATATGTAAAATAAACACAACTCATACAATGTCCTAACGACAGCATAAATCATCTTTAATGCCAACATTGTTTTAAAGACACTTCGCGCCTCTCCCACTAAAAAGAATGAAAAGAAAAAAATACATATCTGAGGACGCCCTTGGCTTCATTCATTACAGTATTTGCCAAGTTGCATACTTGGAGTTACGGTTGCCAGAAATTGTTTTTTCTTGCAAATTTCATCTAACAAATGTCCACCATTCTTTGCGAAATGTTCATAACTTTACTCCGAGTAATTAAATTACAGGAAAAATAGAAATAAATGTCGTTAAATTGTAGTTTCTAACAAAAAATACAGGAATTTATTGTCATCAAGACTTACGCTTCAGCTGTTTACAGTTCTCGACCAAGTTAACATGCATTGTTTCGGGTGTGTAATTCTTGGTAATAATTCGGAAATTGCCAACGCCATAACGAAAGAAAAATATTATTAGGCATTATTGTTTTTTTTTCAGTGAACTCTTACGGTTTTCTACAAAATAAACCACACTGAAAATAGCGAAAACCAGCATCCATTTACAAAAGATTAAAAGAATTGTCAAACACATATCCAAAATATATGTTTTATTTAAAGTCATTACAGCCATTTTATGAGAAAAAAACGGAAAGTTTGCTATGTGAAAGTTTGCTTGGGTAGAGATACGCCTCCACGAAATCTCCTCCAAGCATCCATTTGAGGATCTAACTGATTTTGATATTTATTATTTTCTTCCACCTTAGTAAAAGGTAGAAAATTAAAAGTACATCACTTTTACTGTATGCATTGTAGATGCATAATATAAAATGAAGCCCTCTTACCTTTACGAAACAAATGCTCTTGAAATTGAACTTATTACCTATGACTGATTTCGAAATTTGTCAGAGCGAATAATATTAAAATATGGTTCTGCAATGCGGCTATGTTCCACGTAATGAACTATGCCTATTTTTGAAAGCTAAGAAAGTAACAGAAAGGGGCTGAAGACAAATCGCCATTTGATGGTCAATGATCATGCCCATATTTTTAAATTGGGATCAAAGGAAAAGATGCGAAGAATAAGGTATGCTGACCTCGTCGTTTTTGAGATCATTTCGAACTTCAAGATTAGGCAGATCAAGATCGTTCTATACTAAATTAAGTTACATTTGTTTTCCTTCATGTATACAATAAATAATCTCCGAACTTAAGATTCACTGGGCAGATACTGAATGGGCAGCTTAGTCGGAACACTTTAAACAAACGCAAATGTCCGATCTAATAGGACCATCGTTTATTTCTAGAAATATGAACTAAAATATTTTTAAGATAATGAAGATCTTGTGAGAAATTGCTTGTCTTCTTCGTCAAAGGTTATAAAGCATATACTTATTTTTTGGACAGCTTCATCCATAACTCGATCTAGATTTTGGTGCTAACATATGTATGGCAAAACATCTCCACCCAAGTTCGAACCAATACTGTCAGCTTCTTTTGCACTGTTTTCAATGCAGCCTAAAGTAATTTCTGGTTTTCTTTAGTTTCTTATTTTCTATTTTGCACACGTGAATTTTAAATTCAACACCTTGAAAACCTATTGCTAGGCATCCAGTGGTTAACTTTGGTTTCACCAGTTAAACAGTATTAGTAAAGAAAATTTGTTTAAGGCATAGGTAAGAAAAAGCTCCAATATAATGTCTGACTCTCTGATTAAGGGTATTTTAACGCTCGAACCCATTCATGTGCAAATCTATGTTCGCTTTATAAGTTTCTATAATAGAATATTACAGAGATAACGTAAACGTAAACCATTTCCTTCATTTCTCATAAAACTTACTACTTCATTGTAACTCTGAATCACAGCAGGTGTTTAAATTGCTAATAACTGAAAAACGTGAATCAGAATTGCATTACAGTGAGGAATTTTATGAAAGAGGATAAATAAATGCTTTATTTTTTGCAAACTTTGCTGATGTTTTGTCAAAAAAGCTACATTTATCGCCAAATTATCCTCTCCGAGGATAATTGAATCCTTTAAGGACCACACAGACAAATTTTTGAATTCAATTTAAAAAAGAAACGGAATAAATTCTGCAACAGCACTTCAAAAGCAATTCAAAAACCTAAGATTAAATAAATACATTTATTTCATTAGACCGCTTTCTAGAATGAGGATATTAAAAGCATATTCGTATGGTATTTTAAAAACATGAACATCAAAACTAAATATTAAATAAAACATTACAATAAAGTTGCATTATTTCTATGCTACATGTATTCTCTGATCCAGTTAACCGGGTATCCCATTCAACTACACAATACAAAAAACGCAACCCTGAACAGCAGGACAAAGCATTTTGGTCTAAAGAAGGAAAGGGTAGTGACCCCATCCTCCCTTCAAAGTAAGCCACTGCGCGTAGCAGGAAACCTAAATGTGGTAGCCACATACCGCACGCATTACAGTAGAGTATACAATGGCGAGAAGATGCAAACATACGACACGAAACATCAACGTTCTGGTATACTAATCAAATATAAGGTAATATACTTGTGGTATTATCTTGATATTCTGTCATGAAACCTTAAAGGCATTGAAAGGTTTGCCCATAAATGGGATTCATACACAATACTTATTTTTCATGGTATTAGACATGCTATTATAACAAAAATAATAATAATAATAATAATAATAATAATAATAATAATAATAATAACAATAATTGGCATCTGTCGTAAAACTTGAACTTATTTGCGACCTAAACTAAAGCAGTCACTTCATAAGTGTTCCAAAATATTACAAAGATTAATTTAATGTGAAATGTCGTTCTTAAAACCCGTATTTTGTATTATTGCTAAGCTTTAGAATAATACCAGCTGGGTCATCTGCGCCGACAGTTGTTACGTTACGCTTTCGCCGTGCAGATCATACTAAACAGTTGCCGAAATTAAAGGCGTAATGAGTTAACGTTTATTTTCTCCGAACTGATAGCAATCTAATAAATATTGCCCCTTCAACAGATAAAATTTCGGGTCTCCTTTTAAATTATTGTCTATATTTGGAAAAGTAGAATCCGACGGCTGAAAAATACAATGCCATCCCCGGGATTTTGTTTCCCAACCACCACTGAGCCACTTGCTATAATATGAGGAAAATTTAGTTTTATACACTTATGACGCTAACAGTCCTTTTACCTTCTCAGCCGCTTACCTAAGATAGAGGAAGTACTGTGTTCCACCCAAAAATTCAATATCGAGATTTCTCTGAAAATACGTGTTTTGAGATCTCCGGAACCCCCAAAAGGCCTTTTTTACAGAAAGCCTATGTGAATGGGTAGGCGAATGTCCGTAAACGACATAGCTCAGAAACGAGAATTCGGGATAAATATCGAAAGATATCTTCCGAGGAGCCCATGTGAAGATGTTCGAGAAACTTCCGGTCCAAACGTACCTTATATGGACGACTTTGGTTAATTGGAAAGCATTCATGATCAAAAAGCTTGCTCTTTTATCAATGGTTTTATGAATTAATATGAGAGTAAGTTATATGGTACTGAAAGTATTCTGATTGTAACACATCAGTTTTTTCGATATTTATAAGCAGCAAATTCACTTATTACTTTCTCTACCGTACATAGTAGGTAGAGAAAGTATTACTTTCCACCTAAAAGTTCTATACCGAGATTTCACCAGAAATAAATGTTTTGAGGCACCACTAATCCAAAAAAAGAAAACATTTTTAGAAAAATGGTTCATCCGTGCATGCGTGCGTGTGTGTTTGTGAAGAGTATAAATCGAAAACGAAAAGTCGGATAAATGCCAAACTTGGTATTTAGTTTAGTAGCTTCCAAAGATGCAACACGAAGATTTTCATGAAATTTCCCTACCCCAAACTACCCTTTACATGGAGGACATTTCAAAATTTGTTACTTCCTTAAGTGTGGCTGTAACGATTTCGATTAAAATATCATACGTATATTAAAGATATTTACATTATAAATAAAATGTATTACGTTGAATTTTCTGGAAATTCATTCGGAAGAAATTTTGTATAATGTTGTATAACTGATAAACGTTAAGCGATAAACCAAAGTGTACTACACAAAAAGTTTAGATCTCTTTAAAACATACAATTTATCCGTTATTAATGGTTCGAATTGTTAAATACTTTGTCATTTCTTTCAAGTCCTTTCGATACTCAGTTGTTTTTCGAATTGCACGCAAAGAGCATAGAGTTTTAAGGCCAATGCATAACGCATTGACTATTGCTATTCTATTTGTATCTATAACGAAATGCGTAATGGAGCTATTTCCGGAAAGTTTTTATCTCGAGTAAAATGAAGAAGATAGGAAAGTAAGCTTTCGTAAGAATAATCTGTATACCCACTAATAAGCGCTAGAGGTAGAGAAAGTCTTGTGAGTGTAACACATCAGATTTGTTTAAAAATAACTTTAAGCTTTCTCATCATTATTTACTGCCAACAGACATGCAACGTATCAAATGTAATTATGATAAAATATATTCAATAAGCACATAGGCGTCTTGATCTACATGATAAATTAACAGATCCTTTTATTATTCCAGTGTTGGTATTAGCCTTAATGTGCCACTTTCTTGCTTCATGCATAAAGGGCACCGAGCTTTACAACTGTCTGGTGTTTATAATTATGTTAAATAGCTAGACTCTGGGTCATTTAAATAAAACAAAAGCTTGTGACGATGTAAATGTCACGCCATGGCATACTTATCCATAGCGAATGATCACTCGTCCGTGCATATATTAAACCTCTTGATAACTTAAACCTTGCACTAGCATTTAGTATGCAGGTTACGCATTCTCGAGGCGTGGGAAATAAATCATACAGAAATGTTTTAATTGCCAGAGTAAGAAGCTTATTTACCGAACTGTTTTAAAATGAAGCTTTTATGCTCCCTTGTATTTTAAGTAACGGTCTACTGATAATGTTTGACTATACCGGGTGTGTCAAAATATGTAGGAAAACTCTGGGGGTTTGATAACATGCAAAAAAACTCCATATAAACATATCGATAATTTTCCTTAGTTTCTAAGTAACAGTTATCTTTTATGGTGTGCAGATAAGCCAGCCATATGTAATTTTCTTCTCTAATCTTCATTTGTTCTTCATTCAACGTCATCTGATGACAATTTATAGACCCAGGCAAACAATAATTTTACATACTCAACTCTTAAGGTACCTACAACTTGTATAGATAATTGTGGAAATTGTTATTTTGAGTTTAACTACATTACAATTAGTGGTGAAAATGGAGTTTTCTAATCAAGGTGGCAGAAGTACACCTTATGCATTGACGAGCTAATTGAAATTCAAATGAAGCAAGGCACATTTACCCAACAAGACGTTTCAAAGAATACATGAGCGTTTTATGGAAACAGGCTCTTTTAAAAGGCTTGTTTCTGAAGGAGTACTCAATCATATTGAGGAAAATGGTAGGAGCAGCACCAGAGACATAGCAGCAATCGAGAATGTGAGTCATATGACAGCTGAAGAATTCTACAAGAATAGCTCCTTAATTCATATCACCTTCAAAGAGTCTAAAGTCTTACAATTAGTGGAGTCGATTTTCCAGCCAGAGCAGCATTTTGTACCTGGCTACAACGAACTTGTTTTCAGGATCAACATTTTTTCTCTTCTGCAATCTTCACCGATGAAGCCAAGTTTATAAGAAAGAGAGTAAAGAACTTTTACCATACTCATGTAAGGCTGTTGAAAATCCCGAAGAAGTTTCGGAAACAAGATATCAACAACAGTTCAGCATTAATGTTGGGGAGGAATAATTGTTGCCACATTAATCGCTCCTTTCATTTCACCTGGAATATCGATAGCAGCAATCATACTGCGACTTTTTAACAAATCATTTAAATGAAGTACGAGCTGAAGCTTTCCCCGCCATTGTGAATACTTCAGATTTTCTTGGACTTTCAGCCACGTGTAGAGTTGGTTAGAAACCGACGTTTGGGGAACGTATATCGTTAAATGATTTAAATGTTTTATTGGAAGAATTTCCACCGAAATTTAATGTGTGGTCCATGAATGGTGAGGCAACATCTCATTTTGCTCTTGCTTCTAGAGCAATTTTAAATCAGCGGTTCCCAAACAAATGGATAGGTCGTGAGGAAGCGACAACGTGGCCTGCTTGTTCTGCCGACCTGAACCCATTAAATTTCTACTTTTGAGGTCATTCAAAGGCCATTGTGTATTCAGACCTATTCCTAACGTGGAATTTCTTCGTCAGCGAATAGAGCAAGGACGTTAGTAGATGCAGCAGACGCCTGGAATGTGGGTAAGAGTAAGACAGTCAATGATGCGTCGTTTAGAAGCCTATATTAGAACTTAGGGTGGCTATTTTGAAGAAAAAAATTATTGTAATCCTAAGTTGTAAATTAAATTAATTAGTAATTTATCCTCACAGTTATTATGCAGACTAAAAAAGATGACTTACTCCGAAACTAAGAAAAATTGACCATATTAAACGATATATGGACAATATGTTATATGTTTTCTCCAGAGCTTTCCCACATATTTTGATACACACGTGTATACAGCGTGTTGGGGGTGGTGTTAGGTAACGCAATATCCTTGCTGGCTTGCTGATGGGAACGCGGCGTTATTAAGTACCATAACACTATAATGAACCTTATGCTGTGCCTCCGCATATCAACACGATATTAAGCCTTCGTCTGAGAATGCATCAGTATTGGGATGATTTATTCAGCTACACATTCTGAAGCAGATGAGGATTCTGATTTTATTTCATAGGATCTTATTGCTTTCCTTTATGTTCATTTCTTCCTCTTTTTCTTCATCATTCAACTTTTCTGCTCCAGTAGTGCAACGTCTTTTGTTACTCTTTTAACTTATTAGCAAAACCCATAGTTCCGCCCGCGCTATTGCCTTAAATGTAGACATTTTTCTGTCTCTCTCCCACTTTCTCAGTTTTTCTCCCATCCACCCCTCTCTCCTCTCCCTATGCGTAACTGCTATGTAATGTTTTGAAAGCCGGTAATAAAATTCTTTTTCTGGGATATTAATAAAGTAAGGGTTTAACAAGCACATGCCGGAGCTCCTTCCATATTCTTGCAATTCAATTAGAAGTATACTGCTTGTCGTGGTTACCGGTTTACATACACGAATAGTAATAACGAAAATGTTATTTGATTTTTCATTTATATAGCCCCGTTTAGCTTCTATGGTCATATCGGGGACTTTGACTTTAGAAAAAACTCACTGATGTAGGTAACACACATTCATACTTCCAGGATCTGCATAGGATGGGAAATGATTCTAATTAAAGAAAAATTCCCTCGCCCCAACCAGGAATTGAATCCGGGACCTCTGGTTTGAGGAGCCACAACGCATATCACTCAACTTCACAGGCAATAGAAAAATTGTTATAAGTTTTTCATTCTATCGAAATGTTGTTCATGTGAAGACATTAGAAATACTATGATTAAAAAGTTTGTTACGTATCTTTTTTTTAATGTGCCTATTACAACCCCCTCCTTTAGGCAAATGTGTAGCCTAATTTGTAACAGAGGTATGTTATATACCAAAAGCTAACGCACGCACATACTTGCTCAATATATATTTACTTTGGTATAAACTATTCATTCTTCTTCTTCATTCTCTGCTTACCCTACCCGTTGTTAGAGTTCAGACGTCTGTTGGGGAGCAGACAATGTATCAGAGAGAACAGCCAGGATGGGTGATGAGCCCGAACCCTGGTATGAGAGCGAGGAAGGCGATGATATGAAATGTCGGTGATACGAATGAAAGGAAAGGAGACGACGGAGAACCCGGAGAAAACCCGCCCAGACGCCGCTTTGTGCACCATAAACCCCACTTGCGGTCCCCTGGGATTGAGCGCGGGCCACAAAGGTGAGAGGCAAGCCCTAAATTACTCACTCAAAAATGTAAATTACTACAAAAATAGTTATAGTTTTATAATATTTATAGACTACCATAATTGCAGTTTTGCTCGCGCTATCTCATCTGCCTCCATCACTTCCGCCTTTACTGCCTCTTACACTGTTTCTAAAATCAGGAACAAGAAAGAAATAGAATTGGTGTAACACCTTTCCAACGTGTGGAAAAGGGAAGAAATACAGAGAATATTGTGACATTTATTGTGCAGAATATCAATATTATTTAATATAAACTACAGTAGAAACTTATTGAAACTGAAAACTTTAGAAAGAATTAATATTTTATGCTAATTATATAAATACATTTCATTTTAAATATTTAGTCATACCTACCATATGTAGTAATAAGAAATCAAAGAGAGAATACTTCTACTACTACTTCTACTACTTCTTCTACTACTACTACTACTACTACTACTACTACCACCGCCGCCGCCACCGCCGCCGCCGCCGCCGCTGCTACTACTACTACTACTACTACTACTACTACTACTACTACTACTACTACTACTACTACTACTACTACTACTACTACTACTACTACTAGAAGAAGAAGTAGCATTTGCCCTTGGAGAAATTACTTTCGTTTAGTGGGGTGTGGAAGAGACTACCTTGCACTGCGAACTTTTCGGGTACATTGCGCCTCCCCAAAGCTGTTTCTATCATTGGTTTGATTTTCACAAAGCAATTAATCAAACTATGCGACTGTTGAAAGCTCTTAACTTTTTGGTATCTAAAAGTGATCACCATTTGACAAACACTCGCATAATATATGAGACGCTGTCTCAACCCAGTGTTGCTTCAACTTTCGCAAGTGTCCTCTCAGGATGCATTGTCCTGTAAGAAGAGCTATCTTTGTTTTTTCTTTATCTTCTTTTCCTACTTAAGTTTAGCATTCTGGCTATCTACGTTTGTTTATCAAACCTCCGTATCAGAGTTTTAGGTTGTCTGAAATCCACTGTTGAGTTCCAGTGGAATCACTACATCTGCACTGAAGGGACTTACGGCACTCCAGGACCAGTTTTGATTTGACCAAAGTCTCTCAATGGCCTTCAAAGCTCCTTAGCTATGAATACCTCTATCTTTGTAGCTCTTTAACGTGCAATAGCTAAGATACAAATATTTCAACTGCAAGACGTGACGAATAATTGTCCAAAGCTAAATGAGCGTTTGGTATTATTCCCATAATCCCTTAGAACTACCATTTTCTCAGGTTCAACCTGTCTTCTCAGGCACTGCTCCCTGAATAGGTGACAGCAATGTTTTCTCAAAATCATTGCCTTCAGAAAAGAAATTGAGAGCTCGTAGCATATGTAGTGCGGAAGTGAGAATTAGTATTGGATTGGATTGTGAAATGGAGGGGATTCGGCACCGATTCAGGATATTGTATTGGGAGGGATGGATGAGGTGAAGAAAGACACCGGGCGGCCGGAACCAAGAATGGCGGGACAACAATGATAGGTACAGTTTCTAGATATAGACGGCCCAGCAGTCGGACAGGCAGACCGGGGACCCTGCCTAACAAGGGTCCAACACCTCCCAAAGGGGCGGTTCTTATACTCCGGTAACCAACCGAAGGCCAAGGGATGGAGAAAGTTCACAGAGAGGGTCCTTTTTCCCTGCCACGCTGCACCGAAACACCATCGCCGACACTTCCAACCCTGAAATAGACCATACGTGGTGAAGGATGAATGATTGATTACTGGAACGAAATGGAGGGACAGGAAAACTTGGGGGCTGAAAGAAACCATTTCAGCATTCGTCTGGCGACCCGAAATAAAGCATGGGTAAGAGTGGGCGGTTATCGAACGCGGGACCTCCCTAATGCGGGCCACAGATGTTACCTCCTGAGCCATCCCGCTCGAGGAATTGTGCGATAAGTGCATCATTGAAGAACAAGGAAAGTTTCTTTTCTGCTCCCGAAATTCTCCAGTGCAGTTAACGCATGTGCCTTACATACTATTTTTTCGACGATAGTGAATAAAAATTGTACTTACAAACATAAAATTAATAATTTACTAACAGCTGTTGTGATGGTCTTTCAGTAGCAAGTTTACCAATATTAACATTGGTGGCAAACGAGGTTCGATTATCCACGCCTGGTTAATGATCTTAAAAAAAACAACTTTTAATTGAAAAAATAACAAAACAAAATTTAATTCATGCTTAACTGTCGCATGAATTAAATAGCAAGTAAATATTAACAAATAGGTATCAAATAGCTATCAGTATGGCTATATTCCATGTCTGTCATAATAAATATATCAAAAGTTACAAGATTTAATATAGTTCATGCACATACGTGCAGCAACTAGATAAAACACACAGGTAGAGGTTACCTACACTGAATATTGGAAATTCAGCTTTCCACTATGAACAACATGACCCTGAAGTGGATAAAAACGACATTCATGGAAAAAACTATTGGACACGTTTGAAATGTGGTTGTGGAAATGAAACAAGCGCGTGAAATGAACAGACAAAATAATTGTGGACAAGGGAAGGACATTACTAAAATTAATCAGGATGAGAGAAGAAACTCCTTGCTTAGAGATGCACATGAAGGAATAGTGAATTGGAAAAACATAATAGAAAAGCTGAAGATACCAGATGATAACATACGTATTAGGTTAAATAGCTGTTACATGGAGACAGGAAAGGAAAAAAAATGAAAATTTTAGGAAACAGTATTTGAGAAAGGTATTTTGTTGTATTGAAGGAATTGTATTATATTTCAACTGTTGGGGAGCCGAACACTTGAAGTGTGTTTGCAACCGCACGTATGGTACCCGGTTTCCGGTAGCCTTCCACCCAAATGTATTTTCAGGTGGCCTTTGCCCCAAGTTTAAAAAATATTAACTTTGTAATTCGACTGTTTCTTTAAATATTAAACATTTATGTTTGCCTCGACTGCGTCAGTATTATTGTTAGAGACATGGTATCTTGGCAGGGCTTGTAGGCTTACACAGATTATGATTTTAATTCACTCCTTTTTATTAATCCTTGACACAAATTAAATAGCATTTCACTGATATAGAGAGCTGTGAGATTCTTTTATTTAATACTTGCACTTTTTAACACGTATATTATTTTCGTCTCACACGAATACGTAATTAATTTCTCGAGGACACATCTCGCGTCTGGTTATATTCACTGTCTGCAGGCAACTGCACTGATTTCAAGCGCCTAAACTTTGTAAATTTATGTATTTCAAATCTCTGATGATAATTCTACTCCAATAGAATACCTGCATTTAACTAAAGGTTTTTCTGTTTGTTGATTGGCTATTTTATAAACTGTCACTAAAATTAAATTATAGTTACTCCAAGAATCACAAGTAGTACTGTTAAACTTTCTAACTCATTATTGACTCAAGGTTACCTCATTGTTAGCAACTTTTAACTTATTATTCTCACAGCTCCTACATTATTAAATTACGCAATATATAACATAACATAATTACACATGGATACAATAATATAAGCATATGCAATGACTGTTACATGCATTTTACAAATTATTACATACACATATTGCTTCAAGGCGGGCTGATATTGAATGTACATATTATATAATTTGACTGAAATCATTTAAGTGTTAAAAATACTGCCTCATGTTTTAGAAAAAAGCCATGACTGACTATTCTGTGATACCATTCTTGTTTTCTAACTTTTCCTCTACTTACTCTACGCCTCAGAGAAAAGCGGGCGGGTAGAGAGCGGCGCTCGTTTGCAGGGGAGTGTGGTGATACAAAGCGGGCTCGACCCGATGACTGAACGGTCGGTAAAGGGAGTTTTATACATCTCTATTCTACAGCAATAAATTTTGGAATAACAGAGAAGAAATGTTCCACGCTTAGCCTAGAAACCGTTGTGTTGACCTTTGTTGTTGTATAAAGGCAGCTGGTCTCAACAGAAGTGTTGTCAACATTCATTGATAATCCGCGCGTTGGAAAGAGATGGCGTGACTATAGTGGGGTGTGCCCGCCGCGAGTGAATGGATGGATGGATGATGGACGCAGATGGGCGGGCTTGCTTGGCTCAGAGACCGTCGCTGTAGGATAATTACCAACCATTGCGCGAGCTGTCGCTAAATACAGGGATCGCAACCTCTTCAGAGCAACACCGTCCTAACTCGTTCTGTAGTCAAACATCGGACCTGTCTGGCTGGAGATTAGGGACACAATAACCCACAAACTTTACTCACGTTTTTGACAGTAAACCTGCAGTAACCTAGTTGCACTGTCACCATAAATGTCAGTATTAATAATAATAATAATAATAATAATAATAATAATAATAATAATAATAATAATCATCATCATCACCACCACCACCGACACAGTTAGCCGAGATCGTTTAGGCATGGATTCGTGAACGGAACATCTTTGGTTCAAATCCCTGACTGAGGGTTTTTCCAGGCTTTCCTCAGTCCTAATATTTGAACGGGAAGGTACCGTAAATGACAGTAATTACTGTAGGTTTTTTATTTATACTTTTCGTAACCATCTTTATGGACATTGAGAAAGAAGATGAGCGTCAAACACCACCTTCCACCACCAAGCAGTAGGTTTTTGCTTTAACTTTTTACACATCATCGATGACTTTGGAGCTCTGTGCGAATTTTCTCATGTCAAAACTTAATTTAAATGTTGGTGACATAAATTAATTTTATTAACACAACAGATATAAATAATACGGCAGTAAAAGACTGATGTGTTACATTCACATGATTTTCTCTACCCTCTGTCGTTTATTATTGGGTATACAACTTATTCTTACTAAAGCTTAATTTTCTATCTACTTCATTTTAATCCAGATAAGCCTTTACAGAAATAGGTACATTATACATTTCGTTAGGATACAAAGAGAACAGTGACAGTCAAAAGAACTGGACGCTATATACTGGCCTTGAAATTCCATACTGTTTCCATGCAATCGCCCAGAAACAAATGAAAATCTATGTGACTTAAAAGCTTGACAAAGTATTGAACTAATCGAACCATTAATAACTGATATTTTTATAGCTCATACAAAGAAGCTATTTGAAATATATTGTATTTTAAGAGAGGTACTTTTTTGATAGTACGTTTTCGTCTATCGCTTAAGTTTACCAGTTATACAAAATTATGCAATTCCTTCCGAATAAAGAGACTTCACAGGCTATTCCCAGAAAATTCAAAATATAATTTTATTTGTCATGTAATAACATGGCTCTAAATCGTTAGAGCCATTTTTTAGAAAATAAAAAATTTCTAAAAATGTTCTATGTAAAGAGTGGGTAATTTGGGATAGGGGATCTTCTTGAAAGGTTTGGTTTTTATCCCACTTTTCGTTTTAGAGTTATGCTGTTCACAGACACACAGGTGCGCGCGCACACACACACACACATATACATGGACCTTTTTCTAAAAATTCTTTTTTTTTATTCAGGGGGGTCTCAAAACAAGTATTTCCGGTGAAATCTCACTATTGAATTTTTGGGTCGAATGCAATACCTTCTCTTACTATATGTCGTCCTCCGTGGTGTAGTGGTTACCATGCTAGCTTCTAGTCCCGAGGTCGCGGGATCAAACCTGGCGGAGGGCGATGGATTTTTTCGGGCGTAAAAATCCTTAGCATGGCTTCCTTCGGAAGGGAAGTAAAGCCGGTGGTCCGTGTCGTAGATTTACGGCACGTAAAAGAACCTAAACCTGATAAGCAGGCCTCTGAGCAAAATTCCCGGTCTTTCACGCTCAATATAGAATGGAATGGTAAGGACCAAAGCAATTTAATTTCAATTTTACCTACTATGTAAGTGGTGGAGGAAGGAAAAGGTTCGTATGTCATAAAACAAATGTTTATTGACAAAATAAATGCGCATTTATCTTTTGCTGTCAGAAGTCAATGTTTTTTGTTTAGGTAGCAGCGACACGAATTCTATCGGAGCCATGAGAGGAAGTAGAGCAGGTGGGAAGGTTGAGTCAAGTGTGAATGGTAGTCTAACGTGCGGGGATACATAAACGTAGATGCGTCTTAGAAACATAAGTCTCCGGTTGTAACTTATTTTTTAAGATAAAAATTTCGCTTAATAAGAACATGGCACAAAAGCTTTATTTGAATGTATCTTGCGTAATAGGTCTACATTTCGGCTTGTGTATGTTTTTAATCAATTTAAGTCTAGTTCCCAAAAAACATATAACGGAAATCAGAACGGAAACGAGAACGGGAAACAAGACAGCATACAACATTTTGGTTACAATACACTGGTAACGACAACGGGAATGCATATTGGTAGAAAATTGGACAGTCGATTTTATGCATTGGGATATTTATTCGTAGCTGACCAATGTTTCTTCACCTGCTGCTAATTCAGGTTAGCCAAGTCAAAATTTGATAGAATAAACATTTTTCTAAATGCAGATCCATTACTGTTTCCGACTCCTCTAGCCGTGCCATGCCTTATTCCTTTATTAACAGCGTGCATTGAAGTGGTTTGTTGTTCTTTGTTAATTTCTATCGGTTTTCACTCATTTGTGCTTTTTGCTATTATTTTAACGCATAGACAAATTTTGAGTTACGTATAAACAAACCACAAATAAGGCTTTCTCTAGAAGAACCGACGCTCAATGGATCTGAGTGAGTCAGGATCGCATGACGCACATTTGCTAGAATTTCTTCCAGTTTCATTTTCCCAGCCTGCGACTAGAAAGAGTTCTAGCGACTATTTCATATCAGAACGCCTTAAATAATTTTCCACAGTGAAGAGTCTAATATGCTCAATATGGATCTAATATGTCGTGCCCGGGAACGAGAACGAGAAACTTAAAACTTCACTAATTTTCGTTCCCGTTCCCGCGTCCCCGTTAATTGTAAACGCTCACATTGTAATACATGTATTTTAGCTTTGTCGTCCTCGTTCTGGTTATCGTTCTCGGTTATTTAAAATCAGTCTTTATACATGAAAGAAACTTCATTTAGGAAGTTCTAATTGTTCAACGTTTATCTGATTTATCGCGGTGTGGTATTTGTACATTACACGTATTTCTGACTCTATTTCTATATAAACACGCCATATAGTGCAATGACCTCTGCTGTAGACCACGGGTGGCGAAAATGCCTATTTCCCAATATGTAACATGCATTACATCACACAACAGCATGTATAAACCAAATAGACAGCCAGACGAAAGGAAGAGATGCCTGCAAGTCAAAATGACTTGTGAGTCCCGTTTTCCTTTTTCAGGTGTAAAATTTCGGTTTACCAGGTTTTGAGAATGCTCACATGTGACAGAATCAGGCAACGAATTAAATTTTATGGGAGCACGCCCAGAATGCCCAGAATGAATACCAATAATCCCCTCTAATCTCTTCTTTACTTTTCCCGGTTTGCCGATAAGCTTGCTAAAACTCTACCGAATGTTGTCATGTTGCCTTCTTATGAGTGCAGATTGAGACAAAAAGGTCCGTGTTAAACATTCAGGAGAGCCTGCTTTTCGGCAAATGTAAACGAACAAGTAACACAAACACACACACACACACAATAAATTATAAACAGAACAGAATTCACTCATAAATATCTTGGAGCTTTAAGGAAATGCAAAAATGGAATTTATACAAAACATTACGCAAACTGAATTTATGTTTTGTTTTAATTGTTCTTTCACCTTATACTTTAAGGCTAAAATTTCATTTTTTTAATATCAGCCATATTTAAGCTCAATGCAGCTGTTTAAATTGTCTGATTACTTTAGATAAACAAATACATTTTTAGTGAATTTTTCACCACTCGAAATGTTCTACGTACCATAGTTTTTAATGTATAGGTTTACTTCAGATTTTTAAGAGCTTCACTTATTAAGGGTCTAAAAGTGTTTGTGCAATTAATAAAATTAAGTAATTCTTTTCAATTAAACATTCTGTATAACTCATATTCCTAAATTCGAACAAATCAATAACAAATATACTTTTTACTTTCTCTACTACGTACATACATTTTTTTGTCGAGTGAACCATTTCCGAGATATTCCTTGTTATTTGGTTGAATTTCCAATACTTACACTATTTCTCAAATGGATTATTTTTTAAATGTGCTGGACATATAAAGAGAATGGATGTTCCAAATAGCAACCAACTCTTAAAAGATTTGACTATCGCTTAAAGCCTACCATATTTCCCTTGCAACTACAAGAAATTTAGTAGTAAGATAATTTCTGTAAATGCTTATCTCGATTAACATGAAGTAGATGGAGAATAAGCGTTTATAAAAATAGTTTTTACAAGAGTATAGAAAGTCATGTGGTGCAACACATCAGATTTTTTTCTAGAACAGTAATTAAAATTAACCATTTTTTGCACAAGCATTTCGTTATATTAAGGTTTTAAGTTGAAAACAAAAGGTTTACGACAAAGGTAATATACCGTTTGTCACAAGGAGCATTTTATTTTAACATATGATTTATTATAAATGAAAACAATTAATATCTTAAAAGCAGTTTGACATAAGTACTTAATATTTTGTATCTCCCATTTGCGTATATTCTTAATTCATGGTAAAACTTCTAAGTTAGTCAGAAGGAATTTGTGGATTTTCGGTTTTCATAGATGCATTGTATTTAGGAAGGTTAATATTTGGAACTTTCTGAATAGAACTTGTATTCCAAACATAATCTGGTCAGCAGAACAAGTTCCTTAATCCGCTATACAACAAAATGTGTTGTATACATACCTAATAGCCAATACAATTGTTACAAATAGTAACAATCGAAATCCTCATTAATCAACATGCCCACATGCTTAGAGGATTCATATCTTTAAGATTTTGTTTTCTTATGCTTTATTTTAATTTATTATTATTGTTATTATTACTATTATTATTTACTCTTTTACCTTACGGCAGATATACCTTCATGTGTAACTCCACTCTCCATCTGTATTTTTGCTGAATCTTTTATCTCTCCATACCTTCTCTTCTTCTTGATGTCATCTAGTGTCTCAATTCTTCTTCTACCCAGTCTTCTCATTCCTTTTATTTTTCTTTCAATGGCACCTAGCAGAAGTCCTCTTCTCATGAGTGTCCTAACCAGTTGACTTTTCTTGTCTACACTGCAGGAAAGATATATCTCTTTTCGTCCACTCTTCTTAAAGTTTCTTTGTTGTTATCCTTTCCGTCCACCGAATCATCTCCATTTCCCTCCAGCACCACATTCCAAAGTTCTCTGGATACTCTCTTTCCATTTTTCTCAGTATCCATGTTTCAGAGCCATATAAAGCTCCGCTCTGGACGTAACATTTCAGAAACTTCTTCTTTGGCTTCAAATCGAGTTTTCCTGTCATTAGAGTCGAGGAATATTGGAACAATCTTATTTATTACTTCAGAAGTTTTCTTTTTCGTATCAGTTTCATGGGGTGGCCGAGCTTGTTAACGCACGGACTCGTGAGCTGGAGGTCCGCGGTTCATATCCAATGACCGTCCTCTCTTGACTGAAGGTTTTTTATTCCACATTTTTCTCAATCCTCGTAATTGGCAAATACTGGCGAGGTACCTAAACCTAAGCCTGAATATTTCGTTTCCAAATTTTCCTTCTTAGTTATCACTTAAATTCATATAACATGCTTGTCCTCCATTGTGATGTCGTATGCAGTAAGAACGGACGTTAAACTTTACTTTAAAACAAAAAAAGTTAATCCAAGCTAACATGAGTTAACTATAACTTTATGTTCATTCCGGATATTAATACAGCTTACTTACAGTTTTCTGTTAAACAAACCTTTCTTTGTTGGCTGAATCAATGAAAACTAGAGGAAAGCTTAACTTGAAGTACTAACTAAGATTAGATATCCATTTCAAAAGTTCTTGACTTCCTGCATACTTGTGGTAGTAGCTAAACGATTATTTAAACGTGATACACATATGTATTGGAATATTAATAAGTTGTATGCGTACATATTGAAAGTACAATTTGTTATTCCAGAATCCTCACTGATATTTACTTCATTTTCATCTGGCTTTTTTTTAAGCTAACGTTATCTTATTTTTAATATATTCTTTTATGTAGGTTTCAGCAACCATCCCTGACTTTCAACCTCCTAACCTGTTTTCAGCAAAAATGTTTAAATTGGCTGTCTTCAGCTTCCTCAATTTTCTGCAGTAATTGTGAAGGAATATCTTTCATTTTATCCGAAGGTTATTCCCTTCATTTACTTAATAAGTAAACAAACGAAACACGGTTGGTAATTTAAACATTAAAGTAAGCTTCTCTGCTGCTATGAAACTACGACAATTTTTTCGGTTAACAGAAAATAAAATGAAATTTAATTCATTAGCTATAGCAAGGGTGGCGAAAATGCCTCTCTCTCTCTCTCGTCATCAAATATGCAACACGCACTACACCACTCAGCAGCACATGGAAAACAAATGAATAGACGGCTAAAAAGGAGGTTGCGCCTGCGAGTCATAGTGCCTCGCAAGTCGCGTTTTTACCACCGCTGAGCTATAGGATTATAATACTAGGATTTAATAAATAATTCTATGCCTAGTCCTGACGACCCGAGGTCGATTCTTAGATGGACAGTGATTTTAATTGCTCTGTGGTAGGTGAGCGTAGTACCTGTTATAATTACATAACAAAGTTGATATCAAGCTTTCCCAAACAATAGATGTAATGAACCCAGATAGAGCATTTTTGGTAATGTGTGTGCATTATTCAAAAACGAAATGAATGTAGACCAGATTTCATGCATCAGGCACTCTCATTCGGGGAATGCAAGGCGAAGATTATTAGGAAATTCCCTCCACTCGAAATACTATTTTGCAAGGAAGATATTTTCTTATTTCTACCGTCTCAAACGTAATTTAAATATAGCAAAGTATTAATTACCTTGATTGCGGGAAGCACAAGTTGGCATTATTTACATGATTAATCCACACAAAAAATCAAAATAAATGTTGATAAAGAATTGGATCTCCATATTGAATTTGATTCTTATATAATTCCACAAAATGAATTAAATTTATTTAACGTTCGTTTACTTGAAGTATGCATTACTGAGGTTTATATAATGACATACCTGTCGTTTATGAAAAGAAAACACATCTATTTGAGGGATTTCCATATCTCATATACTGAGAAAATTGATCAATTAAATATAATTTGACATAACTTACTATAAGATAACACTACATCAACCGGTTTTGCAATAGAATCATGTAGTTTTTTAATGACAAGTAAACTTTCGGATCCTAGCCACTAGTGTGTTGTATTGCTTTCGTTGCATAGTATTTAAACTATTTATTTCGAGAATGGTAATCTGATGGAGTGGGTAGATTTAGATCTACATGCGTAGATTTTGGTTGATATCCCGTGTTCAGATAGTGGCATTTTATATAAAATGCAATACCTGAATGTGTTTCAGGTCCTCTTAATTACGGATAAATTTTGTATATGTTTGAAACTACAAGAGATAGACAAAAATCTATAGGCCTTATTAAACATGCAGGTTATTGAAGTAACTTCATAGATTTAGTTGTTCCGAAATATTCTTGTATATTTATTTTTTTGTTCAAGTTGAAGTGCGTCTAATGTAACATATTTGAAAATATGCAATTCTTCTTTTGTCCACATGAACTTATTAACAATCAAAATCTACTTGTCATATAAATAACTGAAATTTGTCTTCGCTCGTACAAGCATATTTCCTAATTTGTAACCATTTCTAGGTAAACGTAATATGAATAGAAGATATTCTTCTTTGTAAAATATATAGTATAAATATATTCATAAAAGGTAAGTCTTGGAAACGATAATGAATAGAGAAAGTATTTTGTTGCATATACGATTATTTTCTTCAGAAGGTTTTCGCTAAACTTAGAATAGATATCGGATTACTCTCAACTTTTTCGAATTTGGGTTAATTTGTCCACTGATCGTCAATATTTTATTCATCGTTTCTCTAGACCTGATATGTTAAGGTATTAACTACATAGCACAATGCACATAAACCACTGATGCAGGTGCAAGAAGAAAGGTCTGCGTAGTCATGTATGTCGCCAGGAAAAAATATAGACAAGCGCTAGAAGGAGACAAAACGCGAAAGAAAAATGTCCGACAGCCACGCCTCGCACTTTTGGCCTAGCAATACTACAGTTTACAATGGAGGGAAATAAAAGCGTGAAATATCGGAAAATGCAATAATTATCGCAACAGCGTGGCAGCTTTGATTATAAATTGGAGCCTTTCTCTGCTTTGAAAGGTTAAGGTTTTATACTTGGGAACTGGTTTAGTAAGATGTATATTATGTTGAAGCGACCAGTAACACTGCACTTTCACAAAGAAACATCTAAAAGAAAAGGAAAAATAACATTTTAGAAAACAGATAAAAAATATAGAAAGTATGAAAAAAGTCGTATGTGTTTTAATAATACCACCTTCGTAAAACAGCTCGTTTATTTACTTCTTGTAGATAAAGAACCGATGAAAATGGTATAAGAATCTGTTCCATTTGCGAGAAGGAAGAATCTTAGGTATATCTTGACCGAGGAATGGATACGGAGGAATGGGGGGGACATATTCATCAGGATTATTAAGCGCCTCGAATAGAAGGTTAAGAGCGTGTTGGGCGCTACTGGCAGGCAGGGAATCCCAAGAAGGGCATAAATAAATTTCTAATTAAGGTGGAATAGCTTGAGGTCTGAGACGGCTGATACTATGGTAGAGAGCTGAAAATAGACACCCTTGCTGGGTGTTGGTGCTTAATTTTTATGCTGTTTATTCATTTACTATTATTGTATTGTACTTATATTTCTCGAAGTTCTTTAGATAATATTATGGGGCACAGAAACAAGGTTTACTGCTGCTTTGTGTTTTGTTATTTAAACTGGGCTGTTATTGTTATTTATATTGAGCTATGTTTATCTTAATTTTTATTGCAACGGTGTTTCATTATAGTAAGCCTCTCTCCCTCTTCTCTCTCTCTTCATTTCTTTATTATCCTGTATCCTGTGTATTATAAAAGTACCTATGGTCTGTTGGACAGCTACGATTGTTAGGGGTCAGTGTTTGTATACTTAAATTTAAATGAATTCATTCGTTCGTTTATACTTCTTATTACTCCTGAAAAATGCTTTCCGAAATTGTTTCAATACGCATTAGTAGAAGCATACGTAGAAGCTTACAGGAAATTAGAACGAAAGTCAAGTGTTTAAAAAGAAGCTCGCTCTATATATGCTGGATTTGATATTTTGAATACCCTATGGATGACCTGAGAAGCAAAAGAACGGAGATAACATTTCAAAAGCATGTAATTTAAAGTTTGGAAAATTCCGGGTCAAAGTTTCTCATGACAAAAGCTACAAAAAGTGATTCAATCAGAATGAAGAGATCTTCACAAAACATTCAAGATATTTATTTTCTTCCTAATGTCACTATGTCAAACATACGATAATTTAATCATAATTGTTATAACACTTCCTGAAAAAAGCATATGTTATGTTTTCCATACGATGGTAGTGGCGTAGGAGAAATTTCCAAAATATGTGTTTGTCACATCCTTGGCTGGAAGATTCTGTGTTTAAATATTAAGTTTGGTATCCATCCGACATTTTGCTTTTGGGACACGACAGAGAGGCGCACAAACCCACGTATACACGGTCCCTTTTCTAAAAAATATTTTTGCACCGGGTTCAGGGGCCGCAAAACCTATGTTTCTGGTGAAATCCAATACTTCTTCCTACAAAAGGTAAATTTTTAATGTATTCCAAGAATTTACCATCAGCTTTAAACAACAAAACTGGGAAGATTCAATGGGTATAAGCAAAATTTAGTTTGTGTCTATTCTTCTGAGTCTTAAACATACTACTTACGTTTAAACTTTAATGGCTGCTTGTGTTATCTAACTTCTATTATGCCCATTTTCACATGTCTATTTAAGTCCCTGGTATTAGTATATGAGAACAGCTGATTTTCCCAGAAATGAGGGTCGAATTAGCTGATGATACATACAATTGAAAATCCTGCATGATGGCACCCGTAATACAAAATTATATAAGATTTAATTTCGATCGTAATGCTTTTAATTTTTCTCTTATAAATTAGAATGGTTATTATATACCTACTGTAGGCAGATAATCCAATTATATTTGTCATCATTGAAATCGAATTCAGTAAAATAATTAGCCTTGATTGTGGGAAGGCCAAGTTGGCATTATTTTTGTGATTAATTCATAATTCTGATTCCGCCAATCTTCATGTTTCTCTGAGGATAGTGAAATCACAAATCTGTTATTTCGTAAAATAAAACCCATGTATTTTAGAAGTTTACAGATTTCACGTAAGCGGTACCGTGGCCAGTGGTTAGACCGTTCGCCTCCCACCAAGGCGGCCCGGGTTCAATCCCAGGGACCCGCTTATGAGATTTGTGGTGAACAAAACGGCGTCTGGGTGGGTTTTCTCCGCGTTCTCAGATTTCTCACGCCATTCATCACTCCACCGGTGCTCCATCTTCACCTTTCCTGTCATTCATCCCTTCGCTCTCTGATCGGGCTGATCCCCCACTCTGGTTGTCACTCCCCGATCCATAGATCCTCAGCTCCCCGTGGGGTATAAGTCCTACGAAAGGGAGGGTAATCAGAGATTGCGTTGTATTGCTGTTTACAGATTTCACGTAACGGGGAAAGCAATCAATTGGTTGTTAATGACGACCACAAAATATTAAGGGACCAATTAACAGAACTTTAAAAAATAAAGCAAGGAAAGGAACAAAACTAAAAATATGTAAAGCTCTTGCGCTCCCCAAAGGTCTATGTGGAACTGAACTGTTACCCTTAAAGCTTCAGATTAATGAAGACTAAATAGTAGTAATGAGTTTTTTTAGAAATGAAAAAGAATAAAATGAATTAAAAATGCAGACATAAGAAGCTGTTTAAATGTAGAGGATATAAATTATACAGTGAGAATAAAGCGAAGAAATTATTGGTGGGCTCATTTAAATCGAATGGATAGCAATAGAATACCAAAACAAATAACCAGATAAAAAAAAACAGCCGGAAATACAGACTTAAGTCGACCAAGAAAAAGCTGGTCGGACCAGTCTGTGTTGAAATCTAACGAGCCTATATAGTCCAATGCGTTTTGTAGATCATGATGACCAATCAATGAAGTATTATCTGACATATCTCTATATAAGTTAACACTACATAAGTTTTTTTATAACATAATCATATAGTCTAACGGATCTCACAAAAAGAAATCTCTATAATGCTTTCATGGCGCGCGGCGTGGAATTTAAATACTCTTGATGGCATGTGGTGGAGTGGGTGCAAAGTTGCGCATGCATAGGCAGAAAGATTAGCAACTCCAGCACGAATTCAGGGTGATGCATTTTGAGAGGCATATGCATTATATTTGGTGAGTTTCTTCCTAAAGATGCAAATGTTTTCTCTGAGAACATAACTTCTACAGGTATATAAACAGCATTTTTTCAAAACATTCCAGAGGAACAAGCCGGATGGTGTAAGATTTTGAGAATCTTGAGGCTACCAAATTGGTCCACTTCGATCATACCAGCTGTTGTCAAATGTATCATTCAAGTAATTATAGTCACCGTGCTACATTCAAAATTAGGAAACCACAACACTCGCACATTTAGCACATTGTTGAGTATTATTATTTATTTTTTTAGCGCTGCTAAGCAGTTTTAGGATTCTTACATGGCATCAATGATGATGCAAAATCCCTATCTTCTACAAATTTACAAATATACAAATTGAATTAATATAGTCATGGTGACCAATTTGCACATAGACATTGTCCCAAAGAAAAAATTAAAATACTACATTTACAAAAGATGCAAAAGATTCTCTTATGCCATAAAACGGATTTTTAGCTAATCCCTCCTTAAACCTAACTTTAAAAACATTCATATGTAAAACATGAGCTTATTTTTATTATTATTATTATTATTATTATTATTATTATTATTATTAGACAAAGAAATAGTTAAATATTTATACCAATACTGGGTTTGGTTAACGCAGCGTTCCCCAAACTTCTTGCACCCACGAACCCCTTTTCAATAATGAAATTATTGGCGACCCCTCCATTCACTTCGCTGCTTAATCATTAATTTGCAAGTTTTCGCGCACAGTTCGACAACTTAAGTGCGAAGTTAAAGGATAAATTAATTGAGCTTTCTTCAGACCAAAGTTTAAAACTGACTTTCCGGAAGGAAGGTGTGTAACAGTTCTGGCAGCAAGAAGAACAGAATACCCTGCTGTCTGCCGCACTAACGTGCTTATTCCATTCTGCATCTCATATCTCTGCGAAATTATATTTTCGTCAATTATGAACATCAAGACTAAATCTAGGAATAGACTGCAGTTAGAAAGTGGCTTAATAATGTGTGAAACTAATATACAGCCAGACATTGAACGATTAATTAATAGCAAACAGGCTCATACTTATCACTAATCATCCTGATGTGCAGTGTAATAATTAATGGTTTACATAAAATTGCACTTGTACATTTACTGTGAAATTGTTGTATAAATATGCTTCTTAAATACAAAACATGATTCAGTTTAAATGTAATATATAATGTGCGACTATATTCCATTTTCCCCATTGTTATAATAATTAACAATAAAAATGATTTATTAATAATTCCAAATATCCACTGCGATCCCCCAGATAAAATACTGCAGGCCCCTTGAGGGTCGCAACCCACATTTTGGGAACCCTGGGATCAACAAGGGGATAATTCAGTCCTTGAAACTCTGTAGAATATTAGAATTAAGCTTGAGCAAAGATAAAAATAAAGAAATATGAAGGATCCCTGAATCCTTGCTGAGTGGTAATGTAACTCCAAAGAATGAAAAATATTGAAAAAATCAAGCCAATGGCAACGCATATCTCGGAAGTGGTTATTGCCATAAAGTTATTTGAAATAAATCTCTCATGGCTCACCAGTTATACAAATTTATAAAAAAAAATTAAAATGATGACACTATTCCCAGAAAATGCAGACATTCATGTAACTCTCTTAAACATTTGGAATTGTAATAAAAACCTTTAGAGCCATTTTTAAGAAAATAAAAAATAACGGCGTTTGTTCATGTAAAGCGTAGTTTAAGGTAGGGGGGACTTTCTTGTAAAACTTAGTGTGGCATACTTAAAAAAAATGCTGAACTTAAATACAAAGTTTGACATTTATCTGACTTTTTGTTTTTGAGTTGCTGTTTACATACGTACACAGATTCAAATTTCAAAGCATGTATTTACGGCGAAATATCAATATCAAATTTTGAGTGTGATGCAATACTTCTCTACATTATTGCTGGGGAAAGTAAACATGAAATTTAGTTGGTAAAATCATTCAACAGTGTGCAATACTTTCAGTACGGCTTTTATTGCTTGTATAAAATGTATGTTATTAATCAAAGTATAATTATTTCATAATTGCATAATAAATTCCTCCATCAGTACATAATAAAGGTTATGTTTTATTTCTCAAACTTTGTTTGTCTTCTACAAAATTAATATCGTCTGCCGGAAATTACACAAACTAAAAGATTAAACGTAATTAAGAGACAAACAAGACCTTAAAAGAATATGTATAAAAAGACAATCTTCTCCAAATGAAATATTGTCAAGAGTCTAAAATAATTACTTGGTGCTTTTAGCTATAATTATACACACAACGGCAATGTTGAGACAAGTAGAGATGTAAATAATAGATAATTAATAGCTTCTAGTTGACATAATGTAAGCATTCGGCCATAAATATCAGCAGTGTACACTGTGGCAGTTTTTAGGTCGATGTCGCTAGTGTCGCTATGGCACACCGTGCTATTTTCGCGTCATTCGCAACGCAGCACAGCTTGCTGGGAGACCGCCCAAGATTTGAACATTCTTTCGCTAAGCCTGTTCCCTTGATGCATCCAACTGCAAGCAACAGTGACCTAAGTTCTTCAATGTATATGAAGTTCGTTTCCAATGCAGGTAGATTTGCGTTGCGTTAGTTTCTCTGCTGCCTCCCTAGCAGGGAAGAGAAACTATTGTATTCCAGCCAAAAATTCATTTTGAGATTTCATCGGAAATACATGTTTTGTGGCCCCTGAATACAAAACAGTTAGTTTTAGAAAAGGATTCGCGCGCGCGCAGTTTTGTATGTGTCTGCGAACAGCTTGACTCTATGTTCGACAAATAACAAACTTGGTGTTAGGTTCAGTATCTTCCAAAGATTTGACAAGAAGATTTTCAAGATAATCCCCCCCCCGCCCCAACTACTCTTTACATGGTAAAATTTTAGATTTTTTTTAATTATTTTCTGTAACAATTTTGATTACAAATAAAAAATGTATGTCTTGAATTTTCTGGAAATAGCCTGTGAAGCCTCTTCACTCGAATGGAATTTTGTATAATATTGTATAAAGGGTACTGTCTATTCAGCAACATTTTAGCTAGTGGATGGGGGAGCCCTTCCACTATTGGAAGGAGGTAGTGTTTACTTGGTATGAAGCAAGTGGGGAGTAAAGGTGCGTCATAGTGAAAGACAGTTGGCTGTCTTCCACTGTACTCGCGGCAGGAGTTCAGCATACTGTGTACCCCTCCCACCAGCTAAAGCTTTACTTGAGAGGTTAGCCACCCCACCCCACTATCTACAACGTCACTGTACAGAAGTAAATCATAAGAGATACATAAAATATGCTACATAAATGTAAATCCCCTTAAAAGACACAAGTATTTTGAATAACCATTTCCGAGATATCCGTTTTTATTGGTTTAAATTTTTCAATACTTTGTTATATTTAAAGCGCTGTTGCTCTTCAGGTCTTTCTGGCGAAGTCATGAAAAGAGAATGGAATTTTGAGGTCGGCATATGGCGACCAACTTTTAAACATCTCACTATCAATTCGCCTAACTTTATCCTCGTGTACCTACAACGAAACGTGTAAACTATTTCTGCAATGTTTATCTCGGTTAAAAAGAAGCAGAATACAAACGCAAGCTTTCTAATACCTAGAAGTTTGTAGACGCTATATAAAGTATACGATACTGGGTAGAGAAAGGCGTTGAATGTAATACATCCTATTCTTAAAACGAGGTCTCACAGCAGTTTTCTGTGATATAGAAAGTCGCTTCCTTGCAAAGACGGGATCTGCTTCTATTTTGTTCTTACCGGAATGCCTTGAGATTGACAGTTTCATCTTCTGCTTGCATAGTTTTGAAGCTGGGTTATTTAAAACGTGTGAAAAACTTTGAGATAACAAAAAATCCAGAATTGAAATACTGCATACCTGTTAAATATTTATAAAGTATTCGTAATGTTATCCAACGAGAGCTCTAGAATTTATCTCGAGAGAAAGTGGTCCTTAATTTATTTTGACTAATTAGTGAATAACTATAAAATTAAATTAGTAATGATATCAAACGCCAACAAATACAAAATAATCTATTACGTAGATATATCATTTCGTAATTTATTCATTCTCCCTGTAACTTTATTAGGGAACAAAAGCTACAACCGGGAGATATCTATACTATTTTATCTTTCGTTTAAACTCTGCTAACAAATGCATTATTGATTAAATCTGAAACATGATAACCTACAAATTAATTAAAAGTACAAAGAAGCTATAAAGAGGTGCCATTGTGTTTTACTGATAAATTACGTAAACAGCAGGTTCTGCGCATTATGTTCATAAAATTACAAAAACATGAAATAAAATTATTTTAAGCATTTTTATTTATATGACTTTTGTTTTAAATGTTTTTAATTATGCTGTTCACAGACACACACATGCGCGCGCGGACGTTTTATTAAATGCTTCTTTTCTGCATGTTTTCATCTCAAAACATGTATAACCCATGTAATATCGATATGTAATTTTTTGGGTAGAATATGTACAGTATTTATTTCACCTGCTACAGGTAGGTGCTAGAGAGTACTAAATAATAACTCTGCCCATTTGATGTGAACACATAAAAGTGCTAAAATTTAAAACGCACAAATGACGACCCCGAAATTGCATGCAAACAATAAGCCAAAAACTAGGGCTTGAGAGTAGACAGCTGGCTTTCATTTGTCTCATAATGGTGTCGACTTCTTGCTGTGAAAATTAAATCTCACCTACATTCATTAAAGAAGTACTTAATACTGCATTCCGTGCACTGCACTTCGGAAAAACAGTTTTAAAAATAAAAATGTATATGACATAAATTGTGTATTTTAACGCGATCTACATTTTGTGTGTAATAAAATTTTGTCTATCTCTTATTGTTTGCCAATTATGCAAAAGACATTCCCAGAAAATTCAAGATATACATTTTATTTGCCATGAAAGTATCTTAAATATATGATATTTTAATCAAAAACGTTAGAGCCATTTTTGAGAAAATTAAAATTTTCGAAGAATGTCCTCTGTAAAGGGTAATCTGGGGTGGGGAAATTTTCTTGGAAATCTTCGTGTCGCATCTCTGAAAGATACTGAACTTAAATACCAAGTATGGTGTCTATCCGACAGTTCGTTTCTGAGTTATGCTGTTCACAGACGCACACACACGGCATGTTTCCAAAAATGCTTTTTTGGATTTAGGGGACCTCAATACATATATTTCCGGTGAAATCTCGGTATTGAATGTTTGGGTGTAATACAATACTTCCCCTACTTACTATACGTAGTTATGTAACAACTTTATAGTCTTATAAATTTGTGGCATGAATGAATAATTTTAAAAAGGATAGACACGAAAACATTTTATGTAATCCTAGTATTCTAAATTGATAACAAATTCCAAAATTAAATAATTGCATTTTATTTTATCGTCTTGTTGGCCGAAAAATGAAGTCATGATGATTTCATAACGATAGAGGGAAGCAGAGTTATTTCAGTACCAAGCCTATTTGTTTATTTATAAAATGAATGAAGGGAATAATTTCTGCTAAAGTGGAAGATATCCTTTAGAACTATTGAAGGAATTTGAAGCAGAAATCTAAAGCATCAAATGAGAGATTTTGTGCGTAAAAAAGCCCAAAACAAGTGTGGTTATAATAAATTCTTTACTATCATAAATATGCAGGGAGTCAGGAACTTACAAAATCAATCTCTAATCTTTGTCTGCTTGACTTCACCTTATCTACAGCTTTTCCACTAGTTTTGCTTGATTCAAACAAGCTCGAAAGGTTTGCTTAATGAGAAAAAACGTAATCATTTCCATTGCCCACTCAAACAGATTCAAGAAGGCTTTAGGATTGTTCGGGTTAAGTGGAAATTAGAATAGAATCGATTATAAATGCATACATTTAAAAAAAATTATTAAATCATTGTTGCTAAGGACCATTATGGCACCGTGCTAGAAAAACGCAAGTAGGTACCTTTTTTGCCCACCAAAACAGCGTGGTTGTAGTGCTAGGATAGCATAAATATGTATTATGAGTCAGGAATGACTGGAATACTGTTAAGAAAGAAAGCTCAAAAGCGGAAGATATGAATCCCAGCTGCCAAGATGCCATTTGCGGTCAGAATGTAGCCTATAATTTCTTGAGCTCAAGTGAGGTGGGACTTTTTGGAATGCAAAGATGGGCGAGAAACCCTAGAACCACACGATATTTATCTTGCGGAATGTGAAATTGTCCCCAGCCTGACTCGATGTTCGAGTCCTCGACCTTAGTATACAGGGCGTTCAGGACGAAAAGCACGAGTGATAAAGTGCCCTAAGCTAAATTATAGTATGTTTAATGACAGAGAGGTGCAGTATTTATATTTATCGATTAAATTTAGGCAGATAAATGGCGTTACACTAACAAGTTTGGATAAGAAAGCAAGAAAAGAATCATATTCACAGCACACATCTGATCTGCAAAAAAGTAATATGATATTCTTTACTGCCTATCAGTTTTTATGTAGGTTTCCATTGTTTATTATACTATTCAAATAAAAAGTGATTATTTCATTCACGTTATGTTAATTTCGATACAACGTTTCATAGAAATGGTCTCAGCTTATGCAATAAGGACTTGCATGCAAGTTGCGAAATCAGATATCCATTTCTTTAGTTTAGAACGTTTCTTGATATGCCTAGAAGTTGGGTTTGTAGTAAATTTGTACGAGGGATGTTTTTAAAGTATGGTCCGTTATGCAATAAAATAAGAACTACTGAATATTTGGGTTAAGTAGCGTTTTATTACATTGTACATATCTTAAGCTTTCTTTCCACATATTTTTCATGGTCAATTAAATTCTCATTCTCGTGGGGAATAAATTTTAATGGGTACCCTTTTTAGAAGTTCGTCGCCCATCCATAAAACAATAATATAGTTTCTAAGATGCATTTTTTTCTGTGTTTAAGATTCCCTGACAGAAGCAATTGCATTATTGGTATCGTTGGTTTCAGGGGGATTGAAACGAGTGGTCCGGAAGTCAAATCTTTTATCACAGAGTAGCTGCAATAAAACAATTGTGAATCTGCAAGTTAATGTAATGTTAGCAAAAAACAAACCATTCATTCTTTATAACCTTCAAGACGCCTTCGTACAAGTACCGCAAATGTTCCCTAAGAGATTATCGCAATTCATTTTTAATACAGAAAAATATAACTGCAGAAACAGCTACACACTTTCTAGATGGACTGGCTGCGGAAGTCTGTGACGATGTTCTGAAAAACATATGCTAGGTTAAGACCAATGTTCCAAAAATATTGATAACTGGTAGAAAAGCTGATGTGTTACACTCACATGACTTTCTCTACTCTTGTACAAACTACCTTTACAAACGCTTATTCTCCATATGCTTCATGTTAATTGAGATGTTAATCTTATTGCTAATTTTCTTGTGGATCCATGGGAAATTGGTAGGCTTTAAGCGATATTCAAATATTTTAAGAGCTGGTTACTCTGTGGAGTATTCCATTCTTTTTGCATTACCAGGACAAAAAAAATGAATAACGAATTCCCATTTGAGAAAAAGTATAAGTATTGGAAAATTTAAGGGAATAACAAGCAATATCTCGAAAATGGTTCACTCAACAAAAAAAATGTATATGACATAAATTGTGTATTTTAACGCGATCTACATTTCTTGTGAAATAAAATTTTGCGTATCTCTTATGGTTTACCAGTTATGCAAACGTCGTTCACAATGAAGAATACTTCTGGAGACATTCCCAGAAAATTCGAAATATACATTTCATTTGTCATGAAAGTATCTTAAACATATGATATTTTAATCAAAATCGTTAGAGCCGTTTTTGAGAAAATTAAAATTTTCGAAACATGTTCCATGTAAAGGGTAATCTGGGGTGGGGGATTTTCTTGAAAACCTTCATGTCGCATCTGTGGAATATACTGAACCTAAATACCAAGTTTGGTGTTTATCCGACTTTTCGTTTCTGAGTTATGCTGTTCACAGACACACACACGTACATGTTTCCAAAAATTCTTTTTTTGGATTCAGGGGACCTCAAAACATATATTTCCGGTGAAATCTCGGTATCGAGTTTTTGGGTGGAATACAATACTTCCCCTACTTACTCTACGCAGTAAAAATAGTGAAAGGGCTTGGGTAAAAATAAACTATCGTAAACATTTAGTATTTCTTACTTTATTCCAAAACGGACCATACTTTCAAAATACCCCTCCTACCTTCTATATATTTCTGTTATTAAAATGCGTAATTAGTCTATCTCGGAAATTACACTAGGCACATGTCTAAACGCGTTTCATTTTCTTTCTATATATCATATCGTAATGCACAGAACTGTATTCATATAATAAGTGTTGAAAATTTACTAAAAATTAAATTTGTTATGAACAGTAGTTTAGAAGCTGAAATTAAAGATTTTTTTTGTGAGAATGGTACTTTTTTGCTTTCTCTACCACTTACTTATAGTAAGTAGAGGAAGCATTGTATTTCACTGAAAAAATCGATTTCGAGCTATCACCAGAAATATAAGTCTTGAGTTCCGTTGAATCCAAAAGAAGTATGTTTACAAAGTGATTCGCATGTATGTGTCCCTGTCTGCTGTGAATAGCTTAATTCAAAAATGTCGGATAGACACCAAGGTTTGTATTTAAGTACAACATTTCCAAGGATGCCAAATGAAATTTTTCAAGAAAATCTCCCCCTCAAAACCATCTTAATTATTTTTATTACTCAAAAATTACTCTAAAGATTTTCTATTCAAATGCCACATATTTGCAATATTTGTATGATAAAGCAAATGTACCCTCGTGGACAAAAAAAATGTGCATCCCCAGATTCCATGTGAAGATCGGGAGGGCTTCATGTACCTTCGTAACAGATATGCTTATAACGCACATGCAGGTACTGTATAATGGTCTGGCAATGATCACCTTATAACGGTATTTCTCGGTAGTGATACTTATAAGCTATTGAAAACACAGCATGGAAGAACGTTTCGTTGGCCGAGAGGTTAAGAAGGCATTGCTTGCGCTCATAAGCTCCTCGTTTCAAAATTCGCATTAGTTATTTTATTTTAATTTTATGCCTGGATGTGTAGAACATAACATTGCATTGATACAACTTTATAAGTTTTAGTTTTAGGAATATCTGTGCACAAAAAGCATAATTATATTAAAACACTCATTTTAAATAACTAAAGAAACCTTCTAAAACTAAAAGTAACAATGTTACTATTTTTTGGTTTAAGAGACCATTACTTGTTTTCAGCCATGTAGTGATTCAATATAATTTGAGATTCAATTAAGAAAATTATTAGCTAAGACTCTTTCAATTACGATAGGTATAAATTTATGGTTTGCCATAAAACAAACAAAATTAATATCGGGTGTATGAACTCTAGCACGTATAACTGCCCTCAGTTTGCGGTTTATAGATGTAATTAAATCCCTGTAGTAACGTGGACGAGAAGCTACAACATGCCAGGCTTCCTGAATTTGTGTTCACAAGTCATCTTTTGTCCTTCGCGCATCTGTAGAGAAATCCGAGCGCAGCTCCCTTTTCACCTCAGCCCACACATTTTCATTGGGGTTCAAATCTAGTGGAGGCCAGTCTATCACTCTGATGTCATGCCTCTATAAGATCCAATTTGAAACCTTTCGGCATATGTGGACGGGATAATTACCCTGCACCAGTTCAACAATTCCATCAAGATATATCATCCTAAATGATGAGAATCAAAATATTCTCAAGTATTAACATGTATTGCGCACTGTTCAGTGTATCGTCAAGCTGCCACAACACACCTAGACCGTCCCTTGATGTCCAATAACATATGAGACCATGATGAAATTGTGAAGCCACGTATTTTGAAACGTAGTATCTATTCCATTGTGAAGTTTACCAAACGCCGTGTATGAAATGCAGTATATCGAAAATAAGTAGTCACTATGCTTGGTTAAACATTATTAACAGAGGGAAAAAAGTGGAGGTCCTCACAGGCTCCCAAACAATTCAAGATATACTTATCTCTTATTAGTCAGAGAGTATCGAAAACGCGACATTTTAACGAAAATGGTTAGATCCCCTCAGTAGAAAATAAAAAGTAGGGAAAACTTTTCCATGTGGAGGGAATTTTGGAAAGAGTATTTTATAAAATTTTCAGGTCGCATTTTCGGAAGAACTTCTGAATAGTGTTTAACGTCCGCTTTTACTTCACTCATGAAACATGATATGAGATGATAATTGGAAAGGAAATATGGAAAAGAAACTTTTAGGATACCTCCCCGGGATTTGCCAGTTATGAGGATTGAGGAAAATTGAAAGAACCTCACTCAGGGACGACAGTCTTAGATATTTGGGCAGCAGACCTTCCGTTTACGAGGCAGTGCCTTAACGACCTCGACTACTCATGTGGGTACATCTTCGAAAAGTATTGAAAATGTATTCTAAGTTTGGTATTTATGCGATATTTATGTTGAGATATTTATGATGAGTTGCTCTTCGTAGGTACACGCACAACCTCAAGACGGACAATCAGCCATACACTCGGACGAGTTTTAAAAGAGCTTTTTGGGTTCAGGGGACCGCCAAACGCATTAGTAACGAAATATCGATATATAATTTTCGTTTAGAGTACAATTTCTCTGTTTTCTGTATTTATATGAGAGGTGTAGGAAATAAAAGGATTGAATATTCTAAAAATATTTAAATAGTAGCAAGTTTTAATCCCTTCAAGAGTAATGATAAATTTAAGATCAAGACGTAATAGCGTAGAGTCTAGCGTACCAGAATACCTGTCACCTTAGAAGACCATCAGCATAATTACGTAGCATGCTGTTTCTTTTTGTTTCGAGTAAGGCATTTAGCATAAGAAAGCTATATTTGAGTCGATTCTTGTTAACAAGTCCGCTAGATTCCATACCGACCCAGGAGACACGAAGTACTGGATGACTAAATTTTACGAGGACAAGGTTTCGGAAAGCAGCTATGTCGTACACAAGCAGAATCGTTCGTATGCGACTGACGTGGCAATTTAACGAGTCGCCTGACGGAATGTGATCAACAGTATCCTTCCATTTGCGGTATTTTCTCTTCCAGAGGCATATATCGGTAACACCCCGCCATAAAGCCGAATCCTGTAAAACCACTTTACCTCCATGCGTGACGTAATGCATGTAATTGTCGTTTGCCGAGACAAAAATAAATTTCAACTGCCTTGGGAAGCTTCCTCGACGCCTCTCCCTGATGACATACGATGTTGGTAAAAGCTAATGTGCTGATCTGCTCAAAACCTTTTGGCGATTGATATCTTTTATCTATATTTATCATAAAAATGGCCTTGTTATAAGCGCGATCGCCCACAATTGGCATGTTGGCAAGATCTTTATCTACTCCTTAAAGCTCCTGCGGCAGGAAAAAAGGAGCGGTCATCCTCTTCAAAGTAGAACGTGCTAGATTAGCGCCAAGTTGAAGTTAAAAAGAGATTATAACTTGCAGTTTTACGACACCAAGAGTAAATTTATCATTACAGCTCAATGCTTTGAACCATTAATTCTTACTTCTAGTGATTATCTTTCCTGGAATTATCTGATCGATACCCCGAAAAGAAGTTTAGCTCCGCGATGATAATATAACGATCGTCACCCATTGGCGCAAACAAAGTCCTCGTTCACTGCAACATCGCTAAACCTCATGTACAGTATCGGAAAGATGCCTTCCAACTTAATACGTAGCTCTTCTGAATGAGTCCGTACAAATTAATCTGCAGGATGTAAAAGATTGTAATCCGCAAGAACCTCAACTCTACATCCATGGTTTAAGAACGTTTAGTCTGCCATACTTCCGAAGATTCCATACTAATTTTAATTGCAAAGAAATTCCTTGTGGACTTGAACAGGCCCTTTGGCTTGCTTTTGAAGTGCATTATTCTCAATATAATTAAGCTGATACATATAAAATGGTAACATTGTGATAGCACCCAAATCACCCAACTAGCTGCCTGCAGTAGGTTCCGACACAAGTTGGATTGAATCTAAGCAGGCAGTTTGGGTTGAACTCGTAAGAAGGTACTATTATTCGCCGTAGAATAATAATTTTACATTCTCCATGTTTATTTTCAGCTTCAGGGCACATTGTTCTGTGCTACATATCATTATATGACTGGAATTATCAACAATATCATAAAATAGACCCAACTTATGTGCCTGAGTTATATTTTTATGTTGTTATGGCACGGATTACCCATAGTAGACATATCAAACTCAGTACAAACGCCCTGGGGGACGGGGTGCATGCAATGTAATACCGTAATTACTGACAGGAAGATATAAATAGATGATTAAATAAGGAAATAATAGTAAAGATAGAGAAATAATTGCAATAAATAATTTCTGCATATTAAATCAATGGTTAATGCAATAAGCGTGAGAAAAAGGTCATTAGCGGGTCAAGTTAAGCAAAATCATTAGCAACAGCTGAGTAACGAACGCTTTAGCATAAAAGATTCTTGGAATGCAGTTAAAGTTTGGGTTCAGTACGTTTCCAAAGTCACGTAGACCGAAATTCTGTAAAAGAGATTGGTAAATGAAATTCTTAGATTCGGGGAAGTATCGCATAGTAACAGTGTCACAGACGCATACGGAGAGTTTTTAAGATTGGACGCCAGAAAAGGGACATTAATAGGGGTATTGATATGTGGGCGGAGCTTAAGTTAATAAAAGATCGTGTGTTCTAAAATTAGTGTCTTTCTTTTCTTTCGTGTACAGCCTTAGGGGCTTACAGTTTTTTATAATCACAGCAGTTCGCAGTTATCAGTTACTTAGCGGTAGTCGCGAGGGGTTTTGCCGGTAAGCATTTTAGCGACTCACGGCAATTTGCGTTTCTAGCTGCTTTTATTGCGGAAGCAGTTATTTCAAACCGTAAACTTTATAATGCAGAAGTTAGCAGATATAATAATTCAATTTTTATAGTTTCGAGTGCTACGATCCATAGTCAGATTCATTCTTTATCTCCAAACACTCGTCAACTCGCTTCAACATCTCAAGTATTTGATCACATTAAACTTCTCAGTCAATTTAAACCAATGTTATCCTTTCACACTACGCTCACGCTTACCAGAGTGAAAGATCTCATAGTCAACCACTACAGCAGAATCAACAGCAGATATCAGAGACCACATAAAAAGGTAACACCGAGTTCGGCTTCAGATGATTGCATAAATTTATTTTACTAACTTACTATATGTTAGCTGTAGTTAGAGACATTCTAAATATACTGTCATTCTTTAAAAATCTATTATACACTAAAAGATAACGATATATAAGCTTTTATAAAATAAAGTATTCTTATTCATATGAAGAGTTAGAAAGCTGAGTGGAATAATGTTAAGTCCACCTTTAAATTAAAGTAATTGCAAACTTCAGGAATATAGGGTTAAGCAGTTTTGATGTTTCCTGGCCAATATTTTTTTCAAAATTAATAGTGCTGAGCTACACTTTTGGAATTGGAATTGTAATAGTTATATTGATATTATGTTGGCTATAGATTTATGAAATTTCGGAAAGCGCGTGAGATAAGTCATGTAAAACCAATGGTGCTTTCATATTCTTCTTTGATTCTCTTGTTACCCTGTATATCAATTCGTTCTTGTTGAAAATCCTGCATCCTTCGTCTTGACAGCATTCTTGAAGGAGTTCAATATCCTGATACTATATTGTAGTTAGAGGGCATTCATTTGGAGCTAAATGAACAGAAGTAAGCGCATTTTGGTGCTTACTCATTGTCTTTAAGCTTGTATCAACTGAGTTAGCAAACGCTATCATTGCCCTGGATACTAGTGCAATGATTTGCAGGTATAACAAACTTCAAATTTGATGTTAACTTTATATTTAATTTCCCCAGACATTGTATGTACGGAACATTGGGTTCGGTCACTATATACATGTTCAACACTTGTACCTGCCCTCCTCCCACCGCTCTCATAGAAAGCAAAAGGAAGGGAAGCACGGAACATGCTACAGCGTGATGTAATTGAAATGCTTGGTCCTAGAGCCAAGGAGAGTAATATCATTTCGCTTCAGGTTTTGGTTTTATTTATTTAATAACTGTATTCTTTATTCTGACCCTTGTCTCTGCCGTCACTCGTACAACCTTATAATTCTTTTTTTAAAAAATGGAACAGTTTGTTTAGTATTAAAAACAACCAAAATATAAGTTTTGATATAATCTATGGCTTTATTAGAGACTTAAAACTAGATCAAAATTATTACAATGTCAAGTTTAAATGTAAAAGAATGCATACAGATGATAAACGAAGATTTAATATCCAAGTCAAAAAACATAAAAGAACAAACTAATATAGCTGAAGCTACTGTACAAAAAGTATGCTTTCTAAGCTTGAACAAGTGATAAATTCTCCTCAATTGTATTTGATAACATTACTCAGGGGTTTGTAACAAAACAAGTATTTTTTCCTTGTTGATGGCGTGTGGCTATTCTTTTCTTACCGTTATTAAACAGTTATGTATCATATGTTTACATGGGCGGTTCCGTAGACCATCTTAGGATGACTCAGGCTGTCTATTTTCCTCGTAGTTTCTCTATCCTTGTAATGCATGATGTAATACCGAAAATATTGCTAACCACAAGCAAACCCTCTCCACAATCACGCATGCACGTATTTATATACCGCCCCTCTCCAAATGGCGCCAGGCGGTATTTTAATCCTGTCACAGTTTCCTTCCGGAATATTTAGTGTTGAAAAAACTGCATGCGCAAAACAGCCACAGTACTTTTTTTTTATCATTGATATGTATCCTTCACGTAATGTGTCGATCATATAAAACTTATTCTTCAATCCACTTGAGATTTATCACCACTATTGCGTTCACGTAACCAATAGAAGTGCATTTGAATTTATACTAAGCACGAACGCATATCCAACCAGTTTTATCGGTTAAACAGCTCTTTCAGGTGCTTATTATTTTTTCTACCACGTATCTAATAGTTGCAGAAGCTATTGCATTTCGCCCAAAAATTCATATCGAGGTTTTACCGGAAATACATGTTTTGAGACACCTGAATCGAAGAAGCAGCTTTGTACTTTCTCTACTCCGTACATAAGTAATTGCATTCCATCCAAAAACTCGATACCGAGATTTCATCGGAAAAAAGAAGCATTTTCAGAAAAAGATTTGTGTGTGTGAACAACATAACTAAAAACGAAAAGTTGGATAATCACCAAACTTTGCATTTACGTTCAGCGCCTTCCAAAAATTTGACATGAGGATTTTCAACAAAATCTCATACCTAACTACCCGTTACATGGAAGATTTTTCGTAACCTTTGATTTTCTAAAAAATGACTGAAACAGTTTTGATTATAGTACTATATATTAAAGATATTAACATAAAAAATAAAATGTATAGCTCGAATTTTATGTAAATTACCTTTAAAGTCCTCTTAATTCGGAAGGTATTTTATAGTCTTGTATAACTGGTAAAGCGATAGGTGAAAACATACTACACAAGAAATGTAGACCTGTTTAAGACACACGGTCTATTTCAATTTATTTTTTGTGGCATAGCCATTTCCGAGATATCTGTTATTAATTGTTTGAATTGTTCATTGCTTACACACTCTTTTCAAGTCCTGTCGACTTTCAGTTGTTTCTGTGATATTATGGAAAGAGTTAGGGCCAATGCGTGGCGTCCAGTTCTAAAAATTTTGACTATTGCTGTTGCCTTTGTATCTATAACGAAATGTGTATTGCCGCTATTTCCGGAAACGTTTATGTGGATTAAAATGAAGTAGATAGTAAGTTAAACTCTTGCAAGAATAATTTGTATTCCCACTAATAAGGTATAGAGGGTAAAAAAAGTTATGTGAATGTAACACATAAATTTTCGGGCAAAGGTCCGAGCGCGCGCGTGTGTGTGAGAACAGCATTACTCAAAAACGAAACGCCGGATAAATACCAACTTCATATTTAGTTCAGTACTTTCCAAAGATGCGATACGAAGATTTTCAAGAAAATTTCCCCACCACAAACTACTCTTTATAGTTCTTTCTCATAAAATGAAGATAAATATGATGACCGCAATGAAGCAAATTATTGATCCTATAGATGATAAAATATTTCATAGAACGGTTTTGAAATCTTTTATTTTCTGAAAAATGGCTCTATCGATTTCGAATAAAATACTGCATATTAAAGATATTTACATGAAAAATAAGATGTATACTCTGAATTGGTGGAGCCTGCGAAGTCCTCTTTATTCGGAAGCATTTTATATAATGTTGTAAACAAGTCACATAGAAAACGTACCTTCTATACATAAAAGGTAGGTAGGGCTCTTTGAAACACATAAATTATTACAAATAACTTTTTCATGGCATCAGCGATTTCCATTATTAATGGTTCGATTTCTTCTGTACTTTGTCATTCTTTTTAAGTCCAATCGATTTTCAGTTGTTTATCCATGCGATTGCATGGAATTTTAAAGCCAGGTATAGCGTCCAGTTTATCGATGTTCTGTTTGTATCCTAAGAAATGTGTATTGTATCTATTTCCGCAAATGTTTATCTGAATTAAAATGAATTAGACAGAAAAATAAACTTTCGTAAGAATAATCTGTATACCCACAAATAAACGATAGACGATAGATAAATTCATGTGACATCGGACTTTTTACTAATAATACATATGCAAGTAATTAAAATTTTGTAAATGGATTTTGCAAATAAAATGCAGAGCAAAAATCTGTTACACCCAAAATTCCTATATCGGGATTTCACTGGAAATGCATGTTTTGGAATGCCCTTAACCATAAGAAGCACTTACTGACAGACGTGCGTGAGTGTCTGTCTGTCCCCTGTGTGTTGTCTGTAAACAGCATAAATCAAAATAGAAAAGTTGATTAAATAACAAACTTTGTATTTAAGTTCTTCCAAGGATGCGACAGGAAGATTTTCATGAAAATACCCCCCAACCCATACTAACGTTTACACGCAAATTATTTCGTTATTTTTTTATCTTAACAAAAACCGCCTAACGATTGTGATTAAAGGTCACATATTCAATATATTGATATGAAAAATAACCATATCTTAAGTTTGCTGTCAATATCCTGTGAAATTCCCTTTATTTTAATAAGTTTTTGTATAACAAGGAAATCTTAACAGGTCTTGTTAACAAGATTTATAAAGACATAAAATTTTATATAAGATGTAAAAATAATGGAATTACAGAAATGACTGAGCAAAAATAGGATTAAGGCAAGGGTGCAAATTGAGTCCTATATTATTTAATATATTCATAGTTGATATATTAGAAAGAAAAAAAACTTCATTGTCCCTAATACAAATAGAGAGATACCAGGTTTACTATACGCGGATTTCTTATGGTTGGGGCTATAACGGTAATTGGGCCACAGAATGCAATCTAAGGAATACATGAATTTTGCGAAGAGCGGGGAATTATGGTAAATATAAATAAATCAAAAGTTATTGTATTTAAAAGAGGGAATAAATTATAAAAAGAAGAGAAATGGCAGATGGGGGGTTTAAAGTTAGAACTTGTCAAGGAGTTTGATTATTTGGAGGTGAGCAGTAATGGTGAATAGGCGGCACATAGCAGGAAGGTTATGGCTAAAGGAAATACGGCAATGACAGCAGTGCAAATACAAATCAGAAATGCGACTAAATATATAGAAAGAATGTATGAAGCATTGGTAGAAGCAAGAATGCAATATGCAGTTGAAATCTGGGGGAATCTGAATTAAGCAGAAAAATATACCAGAGCTATAGAACGTTCTGTAAAGAACTATTGGGGTTACCAAGATCAGCACCAGGGGAAGTAGAGTTAGTGGAATTAGGAAGAACAAGAAGAAAGGGAGTGATACTAGAAAGGATATTGAAATTTTGGTTTAGATGCCTGAGAAAAGATGAAGGGGAAATTTTAAATATATGTATGGAACAGCAAAAGAGTACGAAAAATAACAATAGCTGGTGGACAGGGGTAGAAAAAATTATAGGAAGATAGGAATGGGAGATATTTGGAGAGCAGGAGAAAGAAATAGCAACGGCTTCTGGATAACAGTAAGAAACAGAGTGGAGGACATAGAAAGACAAGAGATTTGGGGAAGCTTAGAGAATAAAAAATCATAAGGGTTCTATAGATTAGTAAAAAGGAAATGGGGAAGAGAAGGGTATGTGGATTATTGTAATAGAGCTGAAAAAAGAGCGTTTGCATGGATGAGAACAGGATCAGTGTACCTGAAAGGACTAAGAGGCAGAAAAAGCGGAATTTGTGAACTATGCGGAGGTAGTGAAAGCACAGAGCGTTATATGACAAAACGCAAAGAATTGACAGAATAGAGACAAAAAGTATGGGAGGAAGAATGTGAAAAAATGGATGGAAAAATAGTAGCAATAAAATGTTAACAAGAAAAAAGAAAAGAAAAATAAGAATATGGGGGAGTTCTTAAAGAAAGTAAAGGAGAAATGGATTAGAAAAGTAAGAGAGATAATAAAGGTAGAAGGGCAAACGGAGGAGGGAGAGGATGGATCATGGTGATTAAGGGTAGCAAGGGCTGCTAAGCTGAGCCATATAGCCAGGCTGCCAGGCAAAATGAGGAGCACAGGTAGAACATAGCTTGCTAGAAAATTTGTACATAGGGTAAGTTAGTTTATAAGTGGAATGTTGTAAAAAGGATTGTGTATAAAAATGTACAGATAAAGTTTATTAATTTATTATAAGCAGGTCTTGTCTTGTCTCATACGAAACACATTTCCATCATTGCTCCGGATCCACTTCAGCCTTGGGCTTATTGTGCTACAGGTATCGTTTTAAAGCCAATTCATTATACCTGCAACCTTTACCAAGGAATACAGTACCATAACAGATAAGGTTTCAGATTCTTCTGGTTCTAAAAACATTTTTTTTTTAAAAATCAATGTATATCCTGTGAGCCAAATTTTCACAGGGGCATATATTGTGCTAGACTGCTTTAGTTTTTCTTGCACAATCTGCAATCTAAATTACCCTGAAACACTCCTATCGTATTAAGATGTTTTTTCTAGGAGCATGTCCTTGAGAAATGCAGTAATTGTTCTCAGATGAAATTTGTTACATTTAACTAAGCTTTCAGCTCTTTTCTTACTTGTTTTTTTTTACCAGAAGTTGAAAGAGTTCTTAACAGTTAACAAAACTATAGAAATCATTAAAACACCTAATTTGTGTACACAAATATACAATTTTTTCGTAGCGTCAGAATTTTTTTAAATATAATAAGCCTCACTTAACGGACTGTGTTGTGCGATTCTTCCTACACCCTTCCCTTTTTCTTTTATTTTCATCGCAAGAGCTTGTTACCACGAATAAACATTTGAGTACTGCTTCTGCATGTTTTATGTAACTAAGTACTTACTGCATAATCGCAAATCATTCTCAGGCAAAACTATGTCGTGAAATTAAAATTAACTGTTTTATTTGAATATTATAATATGTTAAGATATATGTGAGTTGATCATTGATAGAAAGAATCGTGTGAATACATCACATTAGACTTTTTGAAAAGCTTCAAGCACATTCTAATATTCCAAGGCATTACAGCATAAGCTTCTGATGAAATTACAACATAAACTATTTTTACGGCGAATTTAGCCCTCAGCAAAAAGGTATTACTACAATATTTTGCTCAATACACCATACAGAATCACTCCTTAAGCTATGGGCTTTTATACTATTTCCATTTTGTGTTTCACTCTCTTAAGCTCATGAGAGTTTGGAAGAATAAAAAAGAACAACTGTATTAGAGTAGATAAAGGAAAGAAAGAAAAAGAAAGTAGAAAAGAAAAATAATATAACGGCTAACAGCCGGAAACTGTTGATATCGAAAGTAAACATACTACATTATTTTCCTTTGTGTATGCATTAGTTATTATCTTAACAAAGAAGAAGTGAACTGAATTTAATATTACTATTGCAGCATACAGGAAGTAATGAAAAGGAAACTAGTAGAAGGTAAATGTATGTGGGAATCTATTCTAACAATGGGAGACCTGGTTTTCAAAACTCCTTGTCATTCCATTCGTCTTCACTAATGCTCTCATATCCTTAACATGTTCTACTTCGACTTTCCATCTTCTTGATAACCATTCACTTTTCCCTACCTTCCATATTTATAATCTAAACAACCAGTGCATGCAGTTGCTTTTTATAGCGTAATAGGCAAGCTTTAGATGTCCTACCTATTTCACCTAAAAATTCGATATCAATATTTCAACAAACGTACAAACATATTTTGAGACCCAATGAATAAATAAATACAAAAACTCATTTAGGTCCATACATGTATGTATATATTTGTATACAGCATAACGCAAAAACGTCATAAAGTATCAAACTTGGTGTTTAAGTTCAATATCTTCCACACAGATTAGAAAATCCATCCCAAGCTATCATTTACATGGACAAGTTTAGCATTTGTTATTTTTTAAAGATTAAAATGCCACAGGTTTAATATATTTATATTATAATTCAAGTGTATATCTTGAATTTTAAACGAATAGCCTGTGAATTCCCCTCCATTTGATTTAACTTTTTATAATGTTGTATAACTTGTAAACCAGAAACAGACAAAAACTTGCTGTACCAAAAAAAAAAAAAAAGTAGATCAGTTTATGTCAAATTAAAATTTGTGTAACAATTTCCATTGTTGAGATATTATTTGTTGTTTATTTGAACTTTAACAGGTTTTATATATTTTTTCGAGTGCTAAGTCATTCATTTATTTTCTTCTGTCTTTCTCGTGGTAATGCAAAGAGCAGAAGCCATTACATAGCTACTCCTTTTTTAAAGATCTCACTATCCTGCAGCCTCGTATATACCTCTTGTATCCACAACGTATTGTGCAACAAAAACATTTTTGCAAAAATTTATCTCGGTTAACAGGAAGGGAATAAAAGAATAATTTTTTGTAAAAATGTTTATAGAAAAGTGGGTAGAGTAAGTCTTGTCAGTGTAACACACAAGATCGTTTTCTTCTCAAATTGGAAAACGGAGAAGCAGTGTTATTTAAATTGTATCACAAGAGGACCCAGATTGCCGAAAAATTCACGAACGTAGTGAGTTTAGTATGACTTTTTGTTGATTAGTTGTACAGAAGTCAATATAAATATTATATATTCACGTGGAAGAGTCCATACTTCTAGATTATTAAATAGATTTCTGCATAATGTTATAACTTGTGATGGTCGCATTCGGGAGGTCCTGACTTCTATTCCCCTTGTGCCGGTCACTTTGACCTTGGGTGTTTTCGTGCTTTTTCCAGGTCGGTAGGGGAATGCAGGAGTGGTTCCTGTTTTACCACGAATTTATTGTCCCCATTACTCCCTTTCATCAGTCTCATCTTATGCTTCAGGGTTATAGACCCAGGCGACTGCGATTGGTGCTTTGCGGTTTAGGCTGTATAAAGATTTCTTCTTGGTGCTTGACTGGTCGACTGTGGCCCTTCCTGAAGGGTTCGATCTCGGCACTCCTGAGTTGGTGGCGCCAACAGGATCGCGCCGCGTCGGGAATGGTGTCATTCTGGAATCCTTAGGGAACCCTCTCTGCTAGCGCACATCGTCGTCCGGATCTGGTCGCCCTTAAGGTCTCTCCTTCGTCCCTTCCTCCCAGGGATCATATAAAGCGCCACAATGGCCTACGTATGGTGCTGAACTCCAGTGCCTGTCCTTCTGACAAATCCTAAATCATAATACTTCTATGTGTACCACAAATTATTCGATTCCCTTTTTCTATTGTATAAAACACGTTTACTTTCAACAGAATTTCTTCAACAAGCTACACCATGCAGGATATATTTACCGGAGGAGGACATCTCGTCACTGCAATCAGATTGATCAATTGTGACTACACCGCCCGGGAGGCAGGGATGAAGTGAGGGAGCCGTAGGAGGTCGCAGGTCCACAGGTTCACAGGCCCACAGAGACTTATAAAACTCCCTAATATTTCCCGGTTGATACACCCGCTCACCAGTAGAGTCGAAGAATCCCGAGAGAGGGCAGCGAAGCGACTAGAGTGGGCGGGACAGCGCACCCTGGCATTCACGAGGAGAAATCCTTACAATGCGCAAGAAACTATGCCATCTGCCTATAATAGACAGCACTGCAAGACCCGAAGTCACTTCCTGAAACATGAGAGGGAGAGAGATGAAATGGAAGGAAATGGGAAGAAAGGAGAAATCGTGGTTGAATACTCACACCGGCACTCGCCTAGGCGACCAGAGGAAAACCACGAAAAATCCCATGGTCAGGGTGGGCAGCCTCCAGGAAGCGAACCCGAAAGCTCCCAAATGCGGCCACAGACGTTGCCGCCTGAGCTATCCCGCTCAGTAAACGACACCATATTTCATTATTGAATTAAAATAGGCATACAGTTCTCATTGATTTCTAGAATGATAACGCAGGAATTGCATAACATGAGGTATGATAACATCAACCTTTGTCTTATCTAAGTTTAAAGATAGCTTATTTGCTTTAAACCAAAAATACTTTAAGACTTGATTTAATTTAAATGCACAATCATTGAAACCATTACCAATAAATCAGAAAACTTAACACACGACGCAAGCATGCTACCTTTCTCTCAAATCAAGTCCTTCAGTGAGGTAATGTAGGTTTTCCAAGACAAGCGAAGCAGTCTGGTTATTATTGCAGCAGGAGGACGGTCTATGTACGCGATTTCTGCAAGGCCATCATATCCTATCGATACATACTGCGAGATAAGGCTTAACTTTCTCGTCGATAGCACGATAGAGGAATTGAGGCCTCATTGGGTTAACTCAGAGTGCGTGATACACATTTACACGGCGAACTAAAAATTAGCAAAAACAATCCTTTAATTCACACGATAAAAATATCTGCATTCGCATGACTTTCTCCACTCATTCTTCTAAAAACTATTTTTACCAAAGCTTATTCTTCTACCTCTTCTTGTTAATAGAGATAAACTTTCATTATACACTTAAACCTTTCATTGTAAGTATAGAAAGAAGAATACAGTAGGCTAAAGCGATAGTTAGATCTTTTAAAAAGCGGATCGCTATGTGATGGCTTTTAAATTCCATTATATTTGCATGACCAAGAGAAAAACCCAATGTCTTACATTCACATAACTTTCTCTATCCTGTATCCCTTATTAAGGGTATAAAGCTTACCTTACGAAAGTTTATATTCGTACCTACTTCATTTATATTCAGATAACCCGTTGCAGAAATAGCTGCATTATATTTCGTTATAAATGTAAAGAGAACAGCGATACTCAAATGATTCAGACCTGCACATTATACACTGGTCTTATATACTCTTTCCATGCAGTCGCGAGAAACAACAGAATGTCGATAGGACTTGAATAATTCGAACCATTAATGAGTGATATCTCGGAAATGGCGTGTGCAACAAAAAATATTTGAAATATAGTGTGTGTTTTAAAAGATACCTACATTTTTTGTGTAGTGTGTTTTCGTCTATCGCTAACAGTTGCCACTTATACAAGATTCTACAAAATTCCCTCCGAATGAAGAGGTTTTCACAGGCTATTCCCAGAAAGCTATATATATATATATATATATATATATATATATATATATATATAATTTGTTATGTAAATATCTTTAATATATGGTATTTGAAACAAAATCTTTAGAGCCATTTTTCAGAAAATCAAAAATTTTGAAAAATGTTCCGTGTAAAGGCTAGTTTGGATTTTCTTGAAAATCTTCGTGTCGCATATTTGGAAGGTACTGAACTTCATCTACCAAGTTTGGTATTTATCCGACTTTTCGTTTTTGAGTTATGTCATTCACAGACACACACACACACACACACACGGATCGTTTTCTAAAAACTCGTTTTTTATTAAGAGGTCGTCAAAACATATTTCCACTGAAATTTCGGTATCAAATTGTTGGGTGAAATACAATACTTTCTCTATACGTAGTAGGGAAAGTAAAGATGAATGGCAAGTTACTACTTGAGAAAAGCATAACCATTTGGAAATTCAAATAACAAAGATTGTTTTGAAAGTTGTTAACGACACAGAAATGTTTATTTGACTTTAAATTGTGCCTTTTACGAGTTAATTTTTTTGTATCTCTTTCGGCTTACCAAGAAAGCTTTACAGGCTATTCCTAGAAAATTCAAGATATACAGTTTATTTGTCATGTAAATCGATGCTTTGGAATGACGGTACTAACTGACAAGCTCAAAAAAATTTAAAAAAATAATAAATATAATGTGTGCTTTGGTATCTCTCACTGATGTCACCTGTTGTTTCATAATGTTATTAGAGTTATTGGACTCTACAACTTTAAGACATGTTTTCTCAAAAAACCTAGGTAGTCAGAGCCATGTCATTCCATAGCAACGAAATATTTAAACATATTCTATTTTAATCATAATCGTTGGAGTCATTTTTGAGAAAATCAGGAATGACGAAAAGGTTTAAACGTAAAGGGTAGTTTGGAATGGGAGGTTTTCTTGTAGATCTTCTTGGAGTATTCTTGGAAATTGCTGAACTTAAATACAAAATTGGTATTTATCCGAATTTTCGTTCTTGAGCCATAGTTTTCCCAGTCACACACGCGCGCGTGCGGAACGTTTTTTAAAAATTTCTTTTTCTCAATTCAGGTCGGTCTCAAAACGTGTATTTTCATGAAATCTCAAATTTTTGGGTGGAATGCAATACTTTCCCTACTTACTAAAGTAAGAAATACAAAAAGTACAATATTGAATTATTAGCGGAATGTATTTAGTAAATAACAAGAAAGGAATTCGGAAACATACGAAAAATTCCATCTCAGTAAACTAAATGATACGTCCTGCAGTGTGTGTCGATAAAGCATGAACATGATTGCACTCGACTTTTCTCTATCAAAGAAGAGATAGCATATCGCCTACTTAGCTCGCCCCCGCAACATCACGTTTGCACTATGATTTCCAATACCGTTTTTTCCCATTGTGAGCAGATCTTGTGTCAAGTTTATGATACGTCAAGTAAGGGGTTATTTGCGTTGGTGTAGGAAAGGTGTAGTTTTGGAAGGCTTGTTCTTGTAATTTAGTACAGTTAACTTGCCGACACCTCTCAGTGGCGTAAAACAAAAATTCGTAAGCATTCAACATTGAGATAAAATAATGCTGTTATTATTCACCAACCAGAAGCGATGTTAACTCTTTTCTTAAATTATTTTACAGAAAGGTTCCATGAAGAAGTTTATTGTATATACTGATCAAATTATATTCAACTAATCTAAAAACACATGGAAAAAAGTTTTGACACATATTCTACTTCTTCAACGAATTTATTGCTTTGCATTACATCAAATTAGCTGTATCAAAAAACACAATATTCCAAAATTTAAAAGACGAGTGGAAGGTTATGTTTACCTGTTTTCAGTAAATAAAAGACCTTTTCTTTTTGACCCATTTTCAGGACGTTATGTTATCCCTAATCTTACCAGGATATTGTCCACTTCAGTGACGTAATCAGAAACTGTGCAAGCTCAGATTTAATTTGACATAAAGATCAGAACACTTATAATTCTGGATTATCATGGTTTCTCTGCTGGACTCTTCACTTTAAAATTCTCAACTAGCTTCTTGTAAAATCAAAGAGAGAAGCTGTATATAGACGCATCGATTTCCTTGTCATATACCTATTAGAGGCATTTTGATAGTGTGAAAATGTAAGGAAGGCTAAAAACCAACATATTTTGTAAATAAAAATAATTATACATTATACAGAATAAAAAACATTCAGTATTGCTTATGGTGTATGTGTATAGCCAAAACATAGAGAAATGAGACGAAGATTAAAAACCGACACATTTTGTTAAATTTTATCGCCAAACCTATAGTGAATAATAAAAGGTATCCAGCATTGTGCGTAGCCTTTGAATGCTCCATAAAAATGTTTTGAAATCGTGCACCTAGTTTTGAAAACTGGGTGTACACGGTATCAGAATACTAGCAAATTTTTTATTCCTGGACTGTTTGCTCAGTTCTGTATAGAGGTAGAGACCAATATTCCTTAATTACCTCTGTGTTAAGAGCTTAGTTGCTATTTGTGCGACTGTTTAAAAACTAGAATGTGCCTCATACAATTTATTAGAACTAAAGGAGAAAATCAGAACTCAGAAGCAATTTGATGCACCCAGTTCCTAGAGAAAAGGCATTAGAAATACAATTTACGTATTGAATTTGCGGTTAATACCTGCTAATTTCTCTGCATTGTAATTGTATTTTGTATAACTAGGAATACAGATTGTATACTAGGCTACACCAGCGGTTTTGTATGATGGTCCTGGTCAATGGTGATGGTTTTGGTCCTGACCGAAGCAAAGTAGAAGCAGCAAAATAAGATGTTTAAAAATGTAAAAGGCTAAATAGAATTAGCTAAACGTTTAATCGATAAAATAGACCAAAATATAATTATGTGCAAAGAACATATTGAAAGACTGGAGGGCACTATAATTCCCAAGAAGACAGCAATCGACCGTGAGGAAGTGTATAGACAAGCTAAGGAAAAGCTGGCAGGAACTTTGAAGTTAGAGAAGGCAGTATTGCTTATTCCATGAAGAGCAGAAGAAGTAGTATTAAACGTTTTTGTTTATGCACCATTCTAACATAATGCATCTAATATATAAAACAATTAAAACTTCTTTTAACTTCTTCTTTATGGAATACTATATTTTTAGTTTACAGTAGTTCCTATTTAAATCTAGTGTATGATGTTTCTTTTATGCCGTTTATGTACGCCACTGACGTATTTTACTTTTGGTTGCAGCTGTATTTACTTTTCTTTGGTCACTGGGTGGAAATTTCTGTAAATTTTAGCTACGCCTAGCGAGGTGCAAAGTATGAACCACTCCAAACACATAAATTTACTTGTCAACGCAACACAAGCCATCATTAAACACTCGTAAGTTCTCTCTCGAGCACCACGGAGATCTTCATAGAATCAATTTGGTAGAATACATCTTGCTGTTATGTAACCCTCTTCCGTTCTGGCAATAGCGCGGAATCATATTTTCTATTTTATTTGTTCCTGTGATCGAATTCACCATGTCCATTTTAACAGTATCACTAAAACTAAAACACTGGCCTTTTATAGGGCAAAGTTTGAATATGGAATTTTACTGGAGAAATTCCTGGTCGATGCTCTAATGATTGTGCTACCACGATCGTTTCTAGCATTATTCCACGCATGACCGCTGTGAAAGAAAAATTAGTATGTATATATTGCCTTGTATGATTAACAGAAACCAAGAAATGAAAAGCTACCTACAACACAACTCATCTTTAAGATACACATAATCAAGAGTACGTGAGATTCACTTGAAGGTTCTCCGGGAGATAATACATGAATCGAATGAGAGAACTTGAATGCGTTTTTGGAAGCTATCTTTACGGTGACTCAAGGGTAAAGCGTGAGCTCCGTCAGCCACAGACCTCTGGTTCGTGCCAATAATATTTTTAAAACTGATTCAACTTTCTAACTTGAAAGTATCGATTTTGCGAAAATGTAGTACGAATGATAATCCACTCTAAAAAAAATCTGATGTGTTACACTCACATGACTTTCTCTACTCTTGTACAATCTATTTTTACAAACGCCTATTCTCCATATGCTTTATGTTAATCGAGATATCGAGATGTCAATCTTATTGGTAATTTTCTTGTAGATGCAAGGGGAATATGGTAGCTTTTAAGCGATGGTCAAGTATTTTAACGCTGGTTGCTATGTGTCGAATTCCATTCTCTTTGCAAGTCCAGGACATAAAAAAATGAATAACGAATTTGAGAAAAAGTATAAGTATTGGAAAATTTAAGGGAATAACAAGCAATATCTCGAAAACGGTTCACTCAACAAAAGAAATGTATATGACATAAGTTGTGTATTTTAACGAGATCAACATTTTTTGTGTAGTAAAATTTTGTCTATCTCTTATGGTTTACCAGTTATGCAAAAGTCGTTCACAATGAAGAATACTTTTGGAGACATTCCCAGAAAATTCGAGATATACATTTCATTTCTCATGGCATTATCTTAAACATATGATATTTTAAACAAAATCGTTAGAGCCATTTTTGAGAAAATTAAAATTTTCGAAAAATGTTCCATGTAAAGGGTAGTCTGGGGTGGGGGGATTTTCTTGAAAACCTTCGTGTCGCATCTCTGGAAGATACTGAACCTAAATACCAAGTTTGGTGTTTATCCGACTGTTCGTTTTTGAGTTATGCTGTTCACACACACACAGACACACACACAGACACACACACAGAGACACACAGACACACACACGGACATGTTTCCAAAAATGCTTTTTTTGGATTCAGGAGGTCTCAAAACATGTATTTCCGGTGAAATCTCGGTATCGAATTTTTGGGTGGAATGCAATACTTCCCCTACTTACTATACGTAGTAGAGAAAGTAATAAAATGAACTGAGTGTCTAGGCTTCTGTGGTTTTTTGTTCGTTATTTTGATTCCTTGGTTACAGTCCTCTTCATGAGAAAGGAATTTTGTATAATTCTGCGTTACTAATAAACTTAAAAAGTGAGTATACAGCAAATGTAGATCTCTTTAAAACACACAACTAATTTCAAAAACATTTGTGGCCTCAGGCATTTCCGAGACATTCCTTATTATTTGTTTGAATTGTTCAATACTTTACTTTTCTTTTCTGTCATATTTAGGTTTTTCTCGCGATGTCGTGGAAATAGTGTGGAATATCCGAAACTATTTCTGTGAACGTTTATTTCGATTAACATGAAGTGCATAGAAAAATAATCTTTCATAAGAATAACTTGTAGAAGCTGTATAAAAATAAACAATAGTTGGTAGAGAAAGTCCTGTAAATGCGCATCACTTTTTTAATTTTTCTTGTATGGTGTTTATTAAATTATTTTGCTTGCATTTAATAAGAAAATGTTTTTGTATAATACCAGAAATTTCTGTCTTAATCTGACGGACGAAAATCTGTCAAAACATTTTACTGAAATTTCTCTTTAACGCCTCATTTTTCACAACTTTACAATCTTAGGTGTTCATCAGTTTCAATCACATGTCAATGACATTTTAAGGACTATTATTAGCCTGTTCGGGCTCCATTGAGCTAAATAACTGGTTTATCCATCTCTTACTTGGTCGGGATTATTTTACTTCTTTTACCTTTTGGTTTATATTTTAAAATATTCTGTGGTATACGTTCTTTTTCCATTCTTAATGCATATTCATACCAATTTTTTCCATATTCTTCAATCTTGATTATGCTAAACATTTAAATTCATTTCGAATTCCTTGATTTTTTTTGTCCAATAAAGTATACCCTGCTACATATCTTATAAATTTCTTTTCAGCTACCTCTACTCTTCGTTTGAGAGCTTTGTTTAATATCCAGCACTCCGACCCATATAACAGCATTGGCACTACTAATACTTTGTAAAATTTCAACAAAGTTTCTCTTCTTACTTTTCTTGTTAATGACCTTTCAATTGTCCACATATCTGCTGAAATAAACTCAATTGTTAGTTAAACTCATTTTTGTTAAGGCCAACTGATTCCCTGAAATAATTAAAATTCAATTTAAGATATTATACAAAATGCATGTAAGAACATTTTATAAGTTTAAAAATCGGTGTAATTAAAAAAAAATTCTGAAGTGTTACGTTTACGTGACTTTCTCTACGAATTCTTTAACCAACTATTCTTATAAAAGCATGTTCTTCTATCTCCTTTATGCTAATCGAGATAAGCGTTTGAAAAAATGGTTTTATTACATATTTCGTTCTAGGCACCAGGGCAATACGGAACAGAAGGAATAAGAACGGGCGATGTGATAGCTTTGAAATTCCATTATCTTTGCATGGCCACGAGGGAAAAAGTATTTCACAATTCAAAGCAATAATAAAGAATATCTCAGAAATATTTAATGCTACAAAATTTTTATTTGACATAAACTTGGTGATCTAACGAGACCTATACTTTTTATTCAGTAATTTTTGTCTATCTCTTACGGTTTACAGGATATTTCCAGAAAATTCAAGGAATTTTTCATGCAAATATCTTAAAAATGTGGTAGATATCGTTATATTTTCATTTGAAAAAATTGTACATCTAATGAGAAGTTCAAATTGGGGAGATTTTCTTTAAAATACTAAACTTAAATACCAAATTTGGTGTTTAATCCACTTTTTCGCTTTTGAGTTATACTGTTCACGGACGCACACACACAGAGGTTTTTTTTAAACATGGCTTTTATACATTCGGGGAGTCTCAAAACGTTTATTTGCAGTGAAATCACGCTATAAAATTTTTGGATGGAATACAATACTTCCTCCACTTACTATAGGTAAGAGTACAGAAAGTAAAAATCATTAATACTAATATAATGAACAGCAACTTCGTTTATTCTTTCTGCATATCAAACATGGGCATCTTCTCTTTGTAGTTTGGTTGCTTTACTTTACTAAAATAAAAATAAATAATTTCTGGAGTCACTGTATCCGCTTAAAATAGCAAATTAATATGGTTTTCATTTATTTCTCGCTGGGGAAAGGAGTTATTATTTCCAAAAATAGGAAATTACTTCGTGAATTTTGGGGAAAGTAACCAATTTTATTTTAAGGAGTGATTTACGATGCACTTTCTTATATTCCTCTTGTAAAATATATTCTAATGACGAAATAAGATCAACAGAAACAAAAAATGGAAGCCACATTTTTGAGCATCTTGTGGTTGCAATGAAAGGTAAGGAGGTTGACTAACAATCTCCTATTGTTTGTGTAACATTCTGCGAGTTCTGCATTTTTATCTGGTTCCCCCTCACCAGCTTCCTATTTTGCAAGAACCTACGTAAACAAAAGCTACGGATTTTGCAAATTGGCACATAACCTTCGGGGTTGCATTGATAGGTGTCGCTATTTTGTATACGCCCTTTTTAATTTCCAAAGTATCATGTATCAAATGGAAAATTTTTATCTGAGAAAATAAACATGTCATCGTTTTAAAATTCTGTACGTAATTATCAAACGAAAAGCTTATTTGGCTATTTTTCATGTTTGGACACAATGGGGAAAAGATTTTAGCAAGACCTTCACGCAGCCAAATTTGTTGAACGTGTTGGGAAGTTCAGTACATGTTTCGTCATATAACTGCAGAGCCCTTGGGTTTTGCTAGTGCATCCGCTATAATCCAGTATTTGGGATTAACAATAACTTCATCTAGAAGTTTTCAGAACATAATTTTACTATCTCCACCACTCAACGTAGTAGTAGATTAGATATCCACACAAAAATTAAATAACGAGGTTTCACCAGAAATACATATTTTGAGGTCCCCTGAATAAAAAAATAGCATTTTAGGGAAATGCTTTTGTGTGTTTGTGTATCTGTGAAGAATATAACTCAAAAACGAAAAGTCGGATATATACCAAACTTGGTATTTAGGTTCAGTATCTTTCAAAGATCCGACATGAAAACTTACAAGAAAAACCCCCAACTACCCTTTACATGAAATATTTTTCGAAACTTTTTATTTTATAAAAATGGCTGTAACGATTTTTATTAAATTGCCATATATTAAAGCCCTTTACGTGACAAATAAAATGGCATCTTGAATTTTCTGGGAATAGCCATGAAGTTCTCTTCATTCGGAAGGAATTTTGTATAGTTCTGTATAACTGGTAAACAAACGATACACGAAAATGTACTACACAAAGAATGTAGATCTCTTTAAAACACACAATTTATTTCAAATAAATTTTTTGTGGCATCAGCATTTCCGAGATATCTGCTATTAATGATTCGAATTGTTCAATATTTTTCTCATTCTTTTCAAATCCTTTCGATATTCACTTGTTTCTCGCGATTGCATGCAAAGAGTATGAAATTTTAAGGCAAGTACATAATGTTCAGTTCTTAAACATTTTGAACATTTTTACTTTTATATTTATAATTAAATATGTAATGTCGCTATTTCCGGGAAGTTTTAGCTCGATCAAAATGAAGTAGATAGGAAAATAAAACTTTCGTAAGAATCATTTGTAAACTCAGTAATAAACAATAGAGGGGGAAAGTCATATGAACGTAACACATCAGATTCTTTTATATATTTTTACGGAAACTTCATGACGTATTCAAAATCAAGTTTATTCCACTACAGTGAACTCATAGTCCTTTCCTATATCTCAATTAGCTGTTGAGTCTCAAAGGGCTGAAAAACGGAGATCCTCCATAACAGTAATCTCTATAAGAACCACTTATAGGAGAATATGGTGAACGTATTATTCTCTTTCTTTATTTATTTGTTTATTTGTATCCATCATCTTTACTTCGGTTAGTATACTTCCACGAACGATTCTGTTTCTCCTTTATCCCTGTTTTTACTTTCTTTGCTACTTACCAATATTAGGTAGCTAGAGGAATTGTTGTATTCCAACCGAAAATTCTATATCAATTATTTTTATATTTGTCGGTCTGTCTCGGAACACATAACTCAAAAACCAAAATTCTGTTAAATACCAATCTCAGCATTTAAGTTCCGCATCTTCCAAGATTGCGACACGAAGATTTCCAAGAAAATCCTCCTAGCCCAAGTTACGCTTTACATGAAAAATTTTCGTTGCTTTTTATAAAATGGCTAACGATGGTTATTACTTTTTACCACATTTAAGATACTTGCATGACAAATTAAATGTATGCCTTGAATTTTCTGGGAATATCTTGTGAATTTCTCTGCATTATGAATAAATTGTTATAACTTGTAAACCGTAAGAGATAGACAAAACTGATGTGTTACATTAACATAACTTTCTCTACTCTCTATCACAGCGGTTCCCAAACTGTGGGTCGCGACCGTCAAGGAGGCCGCGGTATTCTATCTGTGGGATCACAGTGGATATTTGGAATTATTAATAAATCACTTTTATTGTTAATTATTATTATAACAATGGGGAAATGTAATTTAGTCACCTATTACATTTAAATAGAATCATGTTTTGTATTTAAGAAGCATATTAATACTACAATTTCACAGTAAATGCACATGGGCAATTTTATATAAACCATTAATTATTACACTGCACATCTGGGTTATTAGTGATAAGTATGAGCCTTTTGCTATTAATTAATCGTTCAATGTCTGGTTGTATATTAGTTGCACACATTATTAAGCTACTTTCTAACTGCAGTCTATTCCTAGATTTAATGTTGACGAAAATCCAATTTCGCAGAGATATGAGGTGTAGAATGGAATGAGCACGTTTAGTGCAGCAAACACCAGGGTATTCTGTTCTTCTTCTAGCCAGAACTGATACACATCTTCCTTCTGGAAAGTCAGTTTTAAAATTTGGTCTGAAGAAAGCTCAATTAATTTATCCTTTAACTTCGCACGTAAGTCGTTGAACTGTGCGCGAAAACTTGCAAATTAATGGTTAAGCAGCGGAGTGAATGGAGGGGTCGCCAATAATTTCATTATCGAAAAGGGGATCGTGTGTGCAAGAAGTTTGGTAACCTCTGCTCTATCGTTTATTAATAGGTGAACAAATTATTATTACTCAACTTTATTTTTCTCTCTACTACATTTTAATCCAAATAAACCGTTACAAAAATAGCTACATTGCATATTCTGTTATATATACAAAGGGGGCAGTGATAGTCAAATGTTTAAGAACAGGACACTATATGCTGGCCTAAATATTCTATACTGCTTTCATGCAATTGCGAAAAGCAACTGAATGTTCACAGAACTTTAATAGAATGACCAAGAAATGAACAGTTCGAACCTTTAATAGCGGACATCATAGAAATGGTTCATGCCACAAAAAACCTATTTTAAATAAATTGTGTGCTTTAAAGAGTTCTACAGTTTTTATGTAGTGCGTTTTCGTCTATCCCTTAACATTTACCAGTTATACAAGCTTATACAAATTCCTTCCGAATGAAGAGTACTTCAAAAGCTATTTCCATAAAGTTCAAAATATACATTGTATTTGTCATGTAAAATTGGTACTTTAATCAACATCGTTGAGCCATTCTTTATAAAATCAAAATTTTCTAACAATTTTCCATGTAAAGGATAGTTTGGAGTAGGGTCATTTTGTTGAAGATCTTCGTGTCACATTTTTGGAAGATATTGAAACTAAATACCAAGTTTGGTATTTATCCGACTTTTCATTTTAGAGTTAAGGTGTTCACAGCACACAGAACACACACGGACGTTTCCAAAATGCTTTATTTGTATTCAGGGGACATCAAAACATGTATTTCCGGTGAAATCTGGGTATCGAATTTTTGGGTGAAATGCAATTCTTCCCCTACTTACTATACGTTGTAGGGAAAGTAATATATATCCCGTTAAATTATTTAATCTAGTTAAATATAACTTTAGGTGGCATTAGCTATTTCCATTCTTTATTATTGGTTTTATTCATTTATTTATTTTTGCTTGAATTTTAACGTCCTTTGACTTCGTAGGTGATATTAGATGGCGAATCAATGAAACGAGTAAAATCACGCTCAAACAAACACGGAGTCCCTAGAGTTTAGAGTTCGTCTGAGTTTCTAAAGCTTCGTCTTTTCAGGATAAGAAAACCCCCGGGAAAAAAGCTTATCCGGGTAGCGCACTCTAACCGAGATTCGAATTCGGGTACTCTTGAATGTGAGGCAGACGAGTGTGAGCCTAGTATGTTGTCAGATGCTTTATACTTTTTCAACTGCAAAATCGCTATTCATCTTTTACTCTGATCATGCAAAGAGAACAGAATTTCAAAACCATCAAATAGCAACCCGTTCTTAACAGATTTGACTATCGCTTATTCCCCATGTACCTACAAAAAATATGTCATAAAACCAATTTTGAAAATGCTTATCTCCATTAGTATGAAGTAGATGGAAGAATAAGGTTTCGTAAGAATGCTTTGTTGAAGAGTGAATAGAGAACGTCATACGAATGTAACACATCAGATTTGTTAACGTGAGTTTATACAGTATCTAATAAAAAGACATTATATTCAGCAAAATTAATTACACTTATAAATAAAAAAGTAATCAATTTAAGTAGAAATACATAGGTAGGGAGAAACAATTGACGATTCCTAAAGCTTTTACGACTCTTCCCAAAAGTTCCAAGTTTTATAAGAAATATTTGTTTTGAGGCCCCGAGAATCGTCATCTTACCAAAAGACGTTTCTCGGAATCACAGAAGTCAAAAGTAATTTTCATTGCTGATCAAAGAATGATATCACAGTTCCACAATTTCAACCCACACTCAGTTTTGTTTTTACACATAGAATCACTATAAGTAACAGAGTGTATGCTAGACATTTCACATCATAAATGTCAATTAATTTTCAAGTTAAGTGAGATTACTTGCCGAATAGGAAGATTTCTTAACATTTTTATTGCTATTTGATGCTTATGGTTACAGCGAAAAATATGTTTCCTCATTCCATTTCTTCATTTCTTGACAAGGTTATTCAATAGTGCCTTAAATGGATAATGGTGCTGCGTGTTTGTGTATCTTTCTCCCTCTCTATTTACACCATAAACAAAACATTAAAAGTGCTACAAATACCACATTTAGCATTTAAAACTCCAGGTGTTTCAGCTATATTTTCAGTTACGTGTAAAAGCTTTGTCATTTTTTTTATCTTCCAAAAATTGGAAGTGGAAGTTACGTATCCTCCTGACAAAACTTACACTTACTGAGTATTTTTCTAACTCGTGAAATTTTATAAAGCTACAAAAATGTAAAGCAAGACGAAAGCTTTTACAAGAGAAATGTAAATGTCTAAAATGCATCACATGTTAAATAACTCTAGTTTCTTTAACCTTTTCTAAGTATTTGCTCTTTTAGGCTTAAAATTTCGCAAATAATAATCATGGTACAGAATATGCCAAACCTGATTTGCCAAAAGCCACAAATTGCAGGAGAAGGTAAAACTCCGAACTATTTTCTCGAAAGTAAAGCCTACCAATGCTGAAGTGACTTTAACTGGGCTTTGGTTTAAATTCATTAAAGTTTAAAACTTACTTCCCTTATTTAAAAATTAACAGAAGTTTTAGGACTATGATGTTAGCATTTTGGATCTGGATAACTTAGATGTTAAAGCTGCATAATGAATATGGATTTGATTTTACGAGCAGTGAATGTTTTAACTTGTTTTATCAGAGACAAATATAATCGCTCCGTAGAATTTGTGAAATGAAGCGGTAGATAGAGCCATGTAACTAAAATCAGACCTTTTATTCATCATCCGATATAATCTGTGCATTCCTACCTGATATTTGAACCTGCAACTTCTGGACTTGGAAGCTAACAGACCAGCTACAATCGTTATGTCTACTTGGTGATCTTGGGTTTATATTTCATTCCTTTGACATTATTCCATGGTTATGATTAATTATTTTGATTTTGTACATTCCACACTTAATTCACTCTAGTACTTAAACTTCATATTTGTGTAGTTTAGGGATCAATCGTAATTAATTGCTCAGCCGGGAATCGAACTAAAGATTTTTGGTTGATAAGTCAGTACTTACGCTTCAAATTGAGATGATAATATTGATCCTAAACCTTCAATTTAAAAATAGGAATAATTTGTTCTTAATTTGCGACTTTTGATTTCTGAACTGCAACAGAAAAAATTGACAGATTTCTCTGAATATAAATTCCCGAAATAGGAATATGTAGCTTAATACAGCTAATGTCGCATTTGGTATCATAGAGGAACTCCTTGGGTAACAGAACAAGATTGCATAGAATAAGAGTAATAAATATCCTCAAATAACTGAGGTTTGGCTTTTCAGTTTCCCTCTAAGAAAACAATAAAAAGCTGATTGCTATCAGAAGGATCAACGAAGCAGAACTTTGTCATAGTCTGGATATAGAACGGAGACCTGAAGATAACCGTGACTGGAGTGTGGTTGAACGTTTTAGGAGAGCAGTAGTTAAGTTTTCTCATGAATTTATTTCCTGTGTAGAATAAAGAATTTGGAGCCTGAGGAATACGAACGTTCAGCATTCAGTAGAACTGAAAGTATTTGTATACCATTTTAAAAAATTCTAGCTGCCAAACTACTAGAATAAAGTTTTTATTTTTAATATTTAAAAAGGCTAAATTATAATACTTTCTATATGTTCTGGTGCTTTTCATGATTTTGAAATGTATGAGTTATAATTCTTAGAAACTTGCACAAGATTTTCAGCTTTTATTTGTGCGTTAATTTAAAATTATCTTACATACACTCCTTACGACACTTTTTCTGAATAATACCAGAAAACGTTATGGCGAATTAAGGCATTAGAAAGGAAATTCATTAAATACTTCAACAGTTTTTTCTCCGCTAATTTAAATCATAATTTCATAACATTTTCAGATATTACGCAAAAAGAAATTTTGTTTAGTGAATACATTTGAGTAATTTGAAAATACCGCACATAGAAAGTTTATTTTCTTTTTCCAAAAAATACATAACTTAAAAAATCCAAAATATTCACACGCTAATTTCTGGATCACGCTATCTTTCTTTGTATGTGTATAAATTAAAATTTTCGCTCTATTGGTTTGGCTACAGAATTTTTAAACTTGTGTTCTCTTCTACCTGCGAGCAGAGGCGGATCCAGTAATCTTTTAGAGAGGTGCTAACACCAATTAGCAAAATTCAGCCAGTAGTATAGCAATTATATTTCTATATTTTCAAACATAATATAAGTTACAGGTTTATATGCAAAGATTAATTTAAATTTTGAGAAAGCTTATAAAATATTTATTAATTGAAGTTACCCTTAAATATAATAATGATTTATTCAATGAAGGTACCCTTTAAATGCAATATTTATCTAGCTTTATTACTCAGTTTTATTACAAGTTATTGTTTCTTATTGTGTGAGAGCTAATATTTATTCAAAAGTTATTTAATAGTAAATGTAAACCAAAATTGATTTGGCCTAGTTTTATTCTTAAGGGAACATCTTTTGGGATGTAATCCATAAAATATCTCAATGACTGTGAATGACTAGATGCTCCTCTGGTTGAAGTAAATAAATTAGAAACAAAACTTGTTTTTGAATTTACCACAGCAAAGTCACTCCATAGCCTTAAGTATAACAATTGTCAAAACATTTTCTACAATTAAGGGGAGCTATAGCCCCTCTTAGCACCTTCCTGGACCCGCGTATGCCGGATAGTACCTAACGCAGTTACTGAATATTCGAAAATTTAAGTGAAAATGAAATACTATGAAGCTTTATTTCTCATTGTATGTAATCAGTGGCCAATCTGTTCAAAACTTTAAATGGCACAGTTACAGACTTGCAATAAAGGTGTTAGCAGCTATAATTTTCAAAATGTGAGGGGAAAGGTAAAGATTTTTTTCCTAAAAAGCATTAAACATTTAAATATTTAAATTAGACGTGAGCCTACTCTGAATAACAAGATTTTTAAAAAATACTGTGATATCTAAAACGGTCTCTGCTAAATCGTATGGCATTGACATTCTCATTTTATAAATCCTCTGGTTAGTAAGTGATCTAGAAAGTAACACAACTACGGCTTACGCTTACCAGGTGTTATCTGGAATTAATTTTTTTAACCATTTTAATTGACTTGGAGCAATTTCACTTTTACGTGCTGGAAGTAACTCCTTAATTGGAGTCGTCCAGTTTGGCTTGCTTTATTTAAAAATAGCATTTATCATGTAAACATTCTCATATTCGGAAACCAATATCCTAGCATTATAAACACATTATGATGGTCGAAATGGTACACAGTTACGTCTTTCTAGCACAGTTGTCATAATGGTAACTTAGATACAACTACGCAATAAATTTATTGACACTTGTGCATTTATAATCCTTTCTATTCTAACTCCCTTTAACATGCAATACTCTAGGAAAACTGAGAGAACGTTTTTGTCAGAAATTTGAAAAATTAAAACTACCATCACCCCTCTGATTTCATGTTTAAAAAGAACAATGAAATGGAAGTTGAATTCCTAATACAGAACAAGCATGTGCAATAATTATGTCGAAACACAACCAATCGGAACTCGGCTCCACTGAATGTTTATCGAAATTTCTTAATTACCTCCTATAAAACCGATAAGTCGAGCTCTAAACTCTGCCACAGAATCTTTTTGGAATGACACATCCTCATCATTGGCGCTGGATTTGAAGGACTAAAATGGTGAGCTCAATGCTCGTATAAGCGGGCATCTTATAAAAATGCTCCTTTTATGCCTTTGTTTCCCACTTTTGATATTTATGACCAATGCACTTAGTATGCTGTGATTTTATAAACGTCATCTACTGAGAAAAGCCGTTAATATTTGAGTACTTAATTTCATAACACGAAATCAATGAAAATATGGAATGAATAAACATATAGCTTAAAGGCCCCGATATTCATCAAGGCCCGGGGGAAATACTAAGCAAAAACCTCAGCCAGTGTTGGTTAAAGCGGGATTCGAGCGGGTAGGAATGGTATTCCATACACCTCGTTGGCTATTTCATTGTAAATTATCAAGCATTTTTATTCCTTGCTGCCATATAATCTATATTTTCTCGTTTCTAGTAAATTATAACCTTTTAATCCATTGGCATATTAACTTCTGAATCTAGACTTCAAGAACGAGGCGTGCTTTTAGAATAAGCACCGATAATTTTTTAACATATAACAGAACATTATTTTCTAAATATCTACCTTATTATCATTCATTACTTTATACCTTACAGTACTTCTCCACCGCCGTTATTCAGGCACCTTCGTAACAGGAAGTCAGTTTTTGTATGCCTTCGTCAAAGAATGATGCCGCTTTGATGAAAGCCAAGTTTGCATTTCTTGTTTCACAATCATCGACAATCGTCGTTGAAATGTTCTCCGCCAATGAATTTCTTCAGATAAAGAAACAGATGAAAATTCCTTGGTGCCAAATCCGGACTGTAGGGAGGGTGGTCGAATTGTTCCCAACCAAATGATGCGACAGGATCTTGAGTTTATTTATTTTATCGAGTTTATTGTATTCGGTGGTGGAACTTTGGTTGTGGGATTTAAATATCTGCTTTATTGTTTTTTCTATTTATTTTACTTTGCGTTAACTACATGGTCATATCGCGACGGGTCTGTTAGGAGATACCTTGTAGATTGGTGTGTGGCGGATAGTTAGTCTTAGTGTCATCCTTATACCATACCATCTTACTTCGTGACATGGTCCATAGAGGCATGTGTATAGCAACTGCACCTCTGTGTTTATGACAAGCAGATGGTACACTATGTGATCAAAAGTATCTGGACACCCTCACAAACATACGTTTTTCATCTTAGGTGCTTTGTACTGCCACCTACTGCCTGGTACTCATTATCCGCAACCTCAGTAGTCATTAGACATCGTGAAACAGCAGAATGGGACGCTCCGTGGAACTCACGGACTTCGAACGTGGTCAGGTGATTGGGTGTCACTTACTTCGAAGTCTGTACGATGGATTTCCGCACTCCTAACATCCCTATGTCCACTGTTTCTGATGTGATAGTGAAGTGGAAACGTGAAGGGACATACAGCACAAAAGCGTACAGGCCGACCTCGTCTGTTGACTGACAGAGACCGCCGACATTTGAAGAGGGTCGTAAAGAGTAATAGGCAGACATCTATCCAGACCATCACACAGGAATTCCAAACTGCATCAGGATCCACTCCAACTACTATGACAGTTAGGCGTGAGGTGAGAAACCTTGGATTCCATGGTCGAGCGGCTCTTCATAAGCCACATATCACGCAGGAAAATGCCAAACGTCGCCTCGCTTGGTGTAAGTCAACATTACAGGAATGAACATGGCAAAACGTTGTGTGGAGAGACGAATCACAGTACATAATGTGGCGATCCGATGGCAGGGTGTGGGTATGGCGAATGCCCGGTGAACATAACCTGCCAGCGTGTTTAGTGCCGACTGCGAAATTCGAAGGTGGTGGTGTTATGGTGTAGTCGTGTTTTTCCTGGAGGGGGCTTGCACCCCTTGTTGTTTTGCGTTGCACGATCACAGCGCAGACCTACATTGATATTTTAAGCACCTTCTTGCTTCCCACTGTTGAGCGATTCGGGGATGGCGATTGCATCTTTTGACACGATCGAGCACCTGTTCATACTGCAAGGGCTATGGCGGAGTGGTTACACGACAATAACATCCCTGCAGTGCACTGGTCTGCACAGAGTCCTGACTTGAATCCTATAGAACACCTTTGGGGTGTTTTGGAACGCCGACTTCGTGCCAGGCCTCACCGACCTACATCGATACCTCTCCTCAGTTCCGCACTCCGTGAAAAACGGGCTGCCATTCCCCAAGAAACCTTACAGGACCGATTGAAAGTATGCCTGCGAGAGTGAACGGCCAACACCATATTGACTTCCAGCATTATCGATGGAGGGCGCCACAAACTTGTACGTCATTTTCAGCCAGGTGTCCGGATACTTTTGATCACGTAGTGTAGCTTCGACAGATGTCCACGCATGCATATGTACAGCAACTGTACCTCTGCTTCTACACGTACCGGTCAGATGACATAAGGTTGCCGTCCGGTATACCTGCATAGGTAGACCCGATGGTCTACCTGTGTATATCTGATGATAGATGGCAGAGCATTCGCCATTATCATCTATTTTCCATTTTGGTATTGTTTTAGAATTATAGTCGAACTTTGGTCCGTAGTATTAAATATCCAATCGGGTAATTTACCTAGGCGACCGAGAGAAACCACCAGAAAACCCCAGTCAGATTGGTTGGCCCATGGACCTCCCGAATACGGACCACAAACGTTACCGCCTGAGCCATCCCGCTCGGTTCCTGGTGACAAAGGGAAACCAAGAAAATAGCTATCAGATTAGGAAGATTTTCTTTTTCTAAACTCATTTCACTCTAGGCATTACTGAATTATAACATGACATATAGCTTTTTCTTGATTCATTATTGACAGATGAGCTTCCACTCGATAGTAGATGTTCTCGTCAAAATTTTCTTTGCGAATCCACATCGTAAAAGCTCATAGTTCCCCTGAGGAAAGCATGTTTAATGGAAACAAACATTAAACAAGAGTAATGCAATTCTTATGCAGAGACCTTGTATATCTTTTGTACGCAGAACTCTTCACAAGGAATCACTCCCGGCGCCTTGTTGCTAACCAAAGGCGTAACACCGCTTTGTTTTCGGAGTGGGCAGGATTTGTTGGTGTGGTTATTTCCTTTCCTGCCCACAGTTACCTCGCATACAGGCAGGGCATAGTCATGTTCATCAAGAAATTAATGCTAAAAAGTACACCTTAATGACGTCCTTATTTGTAAATTCATGTTGTTTCCTCCTTCGAGGTCGATGTCGCATTTTCATTTTCTGGTGATTTGGGAGGATTGCTTGGAATATTAGCATAACTTAGTACAGAGACTTGTGCTTGTAATAAAAAGCTTATAATTACTCTCGTAGTACACTGGCACAACTGTACAGAAGGAGAATACGCATATAACGGGTTTGTATGTTAAAACCGATTTGAGGCAGAAAAAAGCACATGTAAGGTTTAGCATTATAAGAATGTAGTAAACTTGATTAAATATTATAGTAACACGTACCTTGCAACTTAACATTTTCGCAAACTGAATGAAAATTATAATTTTTGTGTGTTAACGCAAATTTTAAAAAAAGTGCTACATATATATAGAAGTGAATTTTCGATGCAAATACAAATTTCAATTTGATGTTAGCAGTTGCACTTTCTAAGTATTGCATAACACACTTCTTCAACGATAGAAGTTTTTATCCATTCTGTCCATCTTGTTCATAGTGGAAAGTGCTAGTAACCTAGCCTACCTACGTGTTTTGCCTACTTTACTGCACGCATGAACATGAACTAAATTAAGTCCCAACTTTTCAATATTATGCATTAATGCAGACATGGAGTAGAGTCTAATTTTATTATTGAGAATTTTACCATTTAAACCCTATTTCCTTTTTATTTTATTAGCAGCCTTGCTACTGGAACCTTCATGTTCAAGGCTGTTAGTAATTAATTTTATTTTCGCATAAATACGATTTCCGCTGTACACCATGATATAATAGTGTATAACAGAAAAGCAATATGTTATACCGTATAAAAGGAAAATACTTGGACTTTGTTTCGTATTTTCAAGCTCTTCCTCGTTCTCTGAGGATACACTTAGCACACTTGTATCGTCATAAACTATTATTCCTCACTATCCGAAAACTACACTAAATTTATTAATCATTGAAATATATGTTGTTGACAAAGAGGTATTAAATGACAGTGTAGATAACCACAAATATTTCTAACATAAGCTTCTTCTTTATGCAAAGAAAGGGCAAAGTACACAGGTACAACATCGTAAGAAACAAATATTATTTTTTAACTTGTTTTTTCTCTTTTTATTGTTATTTTGAAGCATTCAATATTATATATTTCTTGTATTACGGTGGAAGGTGTATAGATGTCATTCCTTTAATCCAGAGAAGTTTATGAACACGTTTATTCTATCTTTTATAGAGGTGTAGAAAACACTTTGAAATGCAAAGACTTACGTCAGCAGCGGCGCGTTTCTTTGCAGATGGGTAGGAAAATAATACCTGCGGATAAGTTCAAAAAGAACTTCCGATGCCACTGCGAAGTTTTTGCTGTTTTACGGTAACGTTATTAACTTTGTTAGCGGTGTTTAGTTCCCATGACAGTTATTTCATGTAATTTCAGCAAAATGTTTAGTTTGTATTATTACAACTACAACTGAAATACGCTGTTTTAAGTTAAAATGAAACAAGAACATAGAACAAATATTTTAACTTAAATGCTTACTTATTCGCTTAATCAAAACCCAAATAGATACAGTTAATGCTCAGGTGCTTAACGAAGTATAAAGTGATAGGAAATAAAATAAAGTGGTATTTTTAGTTAACAATTTAAGGAACATGTATTAGAAGCGGAGGAGGATTTTAGCACCGCGACCAAGGCAAGGGTGTTACACCTCTAAACCTCCGGGAGGAAAAATGAGACGAGAAAGTGTGGAGAGTGATCAGATTACGTTTCCAGGTTCAAAATTCCCTGCTGCCCCTTCGTTATCCCCATTGTCCTCGAGAATAGGTTCGGATGGAAGGTTTCATGTTACGGAAGAAACCGTCATCTCTTCCAAGCATATCCACCGCATACGCCACGCCCCACCTTTCACCGCGCCTAACCCTGCAAGATGAAAGGAAACAAATAAGAGGAAATGAGAACAGAAAAACCTGATGGGTTACGTTGACACAAATATTTTTATCTACTAAGCTTTAGTTTTCTATCTGCTTCATGTTAATCAAGATAAAACTTTGCAGAAATAGTTTTATTACACATTTTGTTGGAAGTACAAGGAGAATAGAGGAAATAGAATCGATAGTAGGATGTTTAGAAGCTAATTACTACTAGAAATGCCATTCTCTTTCCATGACATCGCGGGAAACAAATTAACATTGACGGTACTTTTTTTTTTTTTTTAAAAAAAAGGGGCATATTATTAAAACCTTCGAACCATTACAGCGTATCGGAAATGGCAGGTGCCACAAAAATAGTTATTTAAAATAAATTCTGTGCTTTAAAGAGTATTTTGTGTAGTACGTTTTTGTCTATCTCATATGGTTTACCAGTTATACAAAATTCCTCCTGAATGAAGAGGACTTCACAGGCTATTACCAGAAAATTCAATTACACATTTTATTTGTCATATAAATATCTGAAATATTCGGTATTTTAATAAAAATTGTTTTTCATTTTTCGATTTCATTTTGCGGTTCGATTCCCGTGGCCGACCTTCCTGACCCATGGTTTTTTCGGAGGTTCCCGGGGTCGCAAGGCGAATGCTGGGAAGGATTATTATAACTCCTGAATTTACTGTCCCTAAATTTCATTTCCATTCTAATTTCACTTCACCTTTCATCTGCTTGGTCTCTTTCAGGATTGCAAGTGTCGGCAGGATGTCTCGGCATATGCACGGTAGGGTAAAAGGATGTTCTGAGTAAACACTGGTCCCCCGGAATGGGGGCGGTTTCCGGGTCCCAAGCCCCCAGGGATATGTAAGCCCACAGATTTGTTTAAATCTGTAAACGATAGGGACCCTGCCCTCTGTCTGTCGTGCTTCCTAGTATGGTCGCCCTCCGTGTCCTCTCACCTCAACCCTCCCTCTCTCCCTCCGAAGGCCCCCGCTAGGGCACAAAAGAACTGCATAGGACGAGGTACTAAGTCCCTTCCGCTCCTAGTTTATCCTATCCTACTCTAAGATAAAATAGATACAAAAATAAGGCCTTGGAAAGAATGGTCTGCAGAGAATCATGTGAGCGTAACAAATTAGATTAATTTATGTTAAAAGATTTAGTGTTTTTCTGATCTCTGCATGCTTTATTTTCAAAAATCGAACCTTCTTCTTCAAAGCCAAGCCATGCATTTTCGTATCTTTTCTACACACAATTCATACAAAAGCTTGTTTTTTCTGTTTTTAGTTAATAATGATAAATGTTGGCTGAAATGGCTACAATACATACTTTGTAGCAATTGTTTATAAGTGGCTAATATTACAGTCAACTGTTTTATTTATGTCTCCGTTGGTTTTACATAGTCTTTGTGTAACTTCAGGAAAAAGAAAATAGTGGTCTTTGAACGTATATTGCTTAAAGCGAATGCTTCGGAAATGGCTAATGGTAAGAAACAACTGTTTTGACACAAATTCCATACATTAACGATCTGGACGTATTGACAGTTACATAAGATTCAATAAGAATGAAGAGAAATTCATTGAAAATTCAAGATATATATTACATTTGTCATGTTAATTTCTCAAACATGTGGTATTTTAAATATCATTAGACATACTTTTGACAAAATAAATTACAGAGGCTTCTTTATACAAAGGACAATTTGGGGAAAGTGAATTTTGTTTAAAATGTTCGCTTGAGATTATCAAGCAATGTCTGATTCAAATATGAAATGTGTTACTTATCCAAATTCATTTTTACAGTGACAGATAGCATGCGTGCTCACACAAAAGCACGGATCATTTTCTAAAAATGCTTTTGTTGTCTTGGTGCTTCAGTTTTCTGTGAAATCTCGATATAAAACTTTTGGGTCTTCTGTCTACTGTAAGTAATACTGTTATTTGCATGTGAATAACTTTGCAAATCAGCAATGAAAATAAATAAATGCTACAAAAAGATATGTGATTGTAACATATCAAATATTTTAACTTTTACACTCCAAGAAAATTGTGAAATGTCTTGAAACAATGCAGGATGTCAGGAAAAGTTCTCAGGAATTCAAATCTCACCATCCGGGAGTCGAACTGCCAAGTTGCAACTGAAACTATTTGTGAAAGATTTTACAATGAGCATTGACGCCGCTGTGGGTATCTTCAGACAAAGAGAGATGATGATTTGGGGTTTCTTCGTCAAATACCATTCCATTTTATCATTACTATGAATGTCGGCTCGATGTCGTGTTATTAGTATTATTAAACTAGCGTTTTTGCCTTCTTATCTTGGAAGACGCCGACATGATGTTTATATTCTAATAGTTTTTAGCTGTGGTTGTCGCTGATCCGAGCAAGCCCCGGTTCGGAAATGACAACTTAGCCCGACTGTTTGTCTCCATAACCTGTCATTATGCGTCCCGCACCTACAACGTCCATCTTCACGCCCGCTTTTAACATGTCGGAAAAGCGTTATAATGATTCAGGGAATTGTTGATGCAAAAGGTGGGGGGTTTCCTCTGTATATTTTCGTTTCTTGAATCATGCATGCTGCCCACGCAAATCATTATAGTGGTGGATGTCGATGGATTCGTCGTCCGTTGCATGATTTTGGGTGGTTGGTGTGTTCCTTATTTTGGAACACTGTTATCTACATGATCTCATTCGTGAACTTCTCAGCCTATACAAAGAGGCAGAATAAGATCATTTTTGAACATGCTAAACGTCTGACTGTTCATTTGTTCCTCATAATTCGACTTCCCGAATGTGAACCACAAACGTTACCGTCAGAGCCATCCCGCTCGCATTACTTCATCTTAATCGAGATAAACGTTTATAGAAACAGTGTCATTAGACAACTCTTTGTAGGTGCAGGAGGAATACCACACCTAGACTGAAAGGGCTCGCTATATTCTGAATTTGAAACTCAATAATCTTTGCACCACATCACGAAAAACAAGATGCTTTAGCTCATCAACAAATGTAAAATTATTGAAAAATTCAAATCAATGTCGACGAATGTCTTGGAAATGGTTAATGCTACAGAAATTTGACATAAACTGTGCGTTAACATTGTGTGGAAAGATTTTGACTATTTCTTATGGTTTATACAAAATCCGTTCAGAAGGAAGAGGGCTTCACAGGCTATTCACGGAAAATTCAAGATATACATTTTATTAGCCATACAAATATCATAAACATATGTTACCTATTTTAATTACAATCTTTAGATTTTTTTGAGAACATCAAAAATAATAAAGTAATTTTCATGTAAAGCATAGTGGTGGAATTTTCCTGTAAATCTTGGCGTGCATCCTTGAAAGACGCTGAATTTAAATGTGTAGTTTTGTATTTATCCGACTTTTCGTTTTGAATTACACAGTTCAGAAAGAGAACACAGTAAATATAAGTCAATGATTGTCTCACGTAAACACATTGAGGAAAAGTTATTCGCAAAGAGAATGTTAAATTACAACACAAAAGAATGAAGAAATATCAGCATACCTAGGAGAAGATGGACAGACCACTCAACATGTTCAAAACTTTGAAGGATGAAGAAGAGCTGTTGAAATGGTTTAATAACTTAAATATTGCTTTTTTTTAAGGTTTTAAGACAACGAATTATGAGAGTATCTTAGATGAACACGGTAGTCACGTAGAGGTCGCGATTCAGAGTGTACTCACAACGTAACGCGAATGAAAGCGCACACTGCAGTCAGTGATGCTAGCTAGAGGGTGATTGGAAGTAAACAGTTCAGTGGTAGAGTTTGTGATGACATTGTCTACTAAACCAGCGTTTTCCGGAAAACGGAAGTTTCGGGTAGAATGGGAGGACGAATTTTTTGCTGAAGGAGAGAATGTGAAATATTTAATTTGCTTAAAAACATTACATTGCGTATTTAGAGGCAACACCCAAAGACACTATATTAGATGTCATGCTTCGTGTGGTAAAACTAAAGGTATGTGTTGCTCGGAGAAGTTATTGTAGTTTATTATTATATTTGTTTTAGGAATTTAATGTGCGAAAGTATTGCAGAAGTTAACTGCAAAGAGCATTGTTTAGAAAGTCCCGAATTGATGTTTGTAAATATAAAACTAAATATGCCAGTTACGTACTTATCTGGGAGATCGTTCGGTCCCTAAAACCTTTTCATGAGGATGAATTTCTGGAACAATGTCTGGCAAAGCTATGGAAATTATGTGACCTTAAAATTTCCCAATTTTAATAGTCTGAATTTAACTCGAAGAACCATTAGTAGGACAGTGAAAAACCTTTCAATATAGAAAGTAAAGTTAAACACAATAATAGCGAAACTAAACTGCTATCAACTATCACTGTAGGAGCTCTACAACCGTAAGCCGCCCCCTTCCCTCGCATTAATGCCTTACTTCCGTGTTTATTGTGAGGGTTGCGTTGTGTTGTGCTGTCGGCACAAAACTGATTTCTGCCAATCTCTGGTGGAAAGGAACAAACTTGTTGTCTCTCACGCTGCGTTCCGATTTCGATCAATAGCTACATACCGTATGACTGCCCCCTCTTGAAGTTTAAGTCCTTTTATCGAGTAGGTCATATCGGACGGTGAATGGATGAAATGATACTCAAATGCGCCCGGGGTCCAAAGACCTTAAGTTACCCGACGTTCTCTTCTTAGAGGATAACGGAAAATCCCGGAAGAATCCCTATCCAGGTAACTCGCCCTAATCAAGATTCGAACCTCTTGAGGGGAGCTGACTGGGGTTTTGTTTGGGATTTTCTCAAAGTAGGGATTGAGCTAGTATCAGATGAAACTCTTCGTAAGTTAATCAGAAGGAATCTCATGATTCTGAAGCTTCACAGTGTGTGGAACATTTCTTCAAAAAGTTCAAAACCGGAGATGAGTCATGGGTCTACGACTATGACCCTGAAAAATAGAAAAGCTCAGTTTTTGCAGTGGAAGAAGTCGCCGGAGTCTCCGCGTCAACAGGAGGCGCGGCAAAGTCGGAGCAAGGTCAAAGGCACTAAGTTTTTGTATCACTTCTATGGTACAGGTAGTTAATTAAGGGTTCTGGATCCAAACATCAAGGTGTCGTTGGGAATGCAATCTGCAATTAAGGTGCTAATAAGTGGTGCCTTCATGAAAGATCTGATGTATTACATTCACACGTCTTTCTATACCAGTCTTCCACAAACTAACCTTTGATGGTTCCATTAGATATTTCGTTGTAGGTATAAGGAGAATGTAGCGTTAGCCATATTTTTAAAAAGTGAGTTTAAATACTTTTTGGATAACACCTTCATAAAAAATAATGATATCTAAACTCTTAAAAGGAAAGTTTAAAGTTCTGGGAAGTGGTTAATGCCAAAGAAAAACATATTTGTAATAAAGTGTGTTTTAACAGGATCTGCAGTTTTTGTGCAGTAAGCTATTGTTTAAGTATTATGGTTTACCAGGTACACAAAATTGTATAAAAACCATTCAGATTGGAGAGAACAGCAGAACATTCAAGATATGCATTTTATTAATCATGTAAATATTTTAAATATATGGTATTTTAATCAAAATCGTTACAGCAGTTTTTGAGTTATGTTCTTCACAGAGACGCGTATTACGCTTGAAGCTTATTCTTCTTCTTCTTCTTTTAGGGTTTCAGAGACCCTTAAGTCTCGGTAAAATCTTGTTATGGAATTTTTGTGTGTAATACAGTACTTCCTTTATCTAAGATAGATACGTTATAGAAAAAATAAGAATGTTGTTTTCGAGAGAAAACTCTTCTCTTGTTTCCTCTCAGCTGAAAATGACCTACATGCAAGATAAGAATCGTAGTTAGCATCAGAGAAGAACTCTTGCAAGAACGGTGTGTTAAATGCTCAGTAAAGATACTGCTTTGAGAATGGGATCGTGGAAAAACTCACACATTGTGTGATAGTATCATTGCTCATGAAACGTAACGCTGAAAATCTGTGTTACATTCACATGACTTTCTCTGCCCTCTATTGCTTATTAGTGGGTATACAAGTTATTCTTACGAAAGTTAATTTTCCTGTGTACTTCATTTTAATCAAGATAAACCTTTGCAGAAATACACTTTGTTTTTAGATACAAAGGGCACAGAGATACTCAAATGTTTAAAAACTGGACACTATACTCTGCCTTAAAATTACATACTCTTTCCATGACATCACGAGAAACAGCTGATACTCGATAGGGCTTTAAAAGAATGGCTAAGTATTGAACAATGCGAGCCATTAATAACGGATATTTCGGAAATGGCTGATATACTACAAAACTTTATTTGAAATAAGTTGTGTGTTTTAAAGAGATCTACAATTTTTATGCAGTACATTTTCGTCTATCGCTTAACGTTTACCAGTTATACAAGATTATAAAAAATTCCTTCTGTATGAAGAGGACTTTACAGGCTATTCTCAGAAAATTTATGATATACATTTTATTTGTCATGTAAATATCGTTAATATGTGGTATTGTAATCAAAATCATTAGAACCATTTTTTTATAAACTCAAAACTTTCGAAAGGGTTTCATATAAAGGATAACTGGGGTAGGAAGATTTTCTTGAAAATCTTCGTGTCGCATCTTTGGAAGCTGTTGAACTTAAATACCAAGTCTGGTATTTTTGGGCTTTAGTTTTTAAGTTCTGCTGTTCACAGACATACACACAGACAAATACATGGATCTTTTTCTGAAAGTGGGTTTTTTGGGGGTTCAGAAGGTCTCAAAACATATATTTCGGGTGAAATCCTGACATGGAATTACTTTACATCGTAGAAAAAGGAAACATTTACTAGGGCATCTCATTTACGCAGTCAAAGGCATATTCCTTGCTACAGTGTTTGACCCAATTGAAACACTTCGTTTACATCCTTAAAAACCTCCAAAACCACGCCTAACGCCAGTTCAGATTCGATACTGTTCCATATGAATGTTAATTAAGGTGGTTAAAGCTTGCACAACGGAGAGACACCTCGGAAATATTACGTAAGTGATAGCGTTATACCGGGGTTATCGCTAATGCTGGAGTGCACATCTGATAAATCACTAGCATTCATCTCGTGTTAACATATGGGTAATGATCTATTTGTTCAGTTTATACACCTGCCATATAAGGTTTCCCCAGCTCAGATGGCCTTTTGAACCTTAAGGGTGTGTCTTGTTTCAGTGGCCAGTCCCTTGTAAGGAATATCGAAAGCTAGATAAAAGCCGAAAAAAGGACTAATCATTTATGCTCAGAATGTTATTTTCTATCTGTGAATTTTAAGAGAATTGATTGCCACTGTCCAGTAATACAATATGAAACCAAATTTACTTTCAACACTTAAGAATTTATAAAACAATGAAAAATGTCCACCAATTTAGTCAATGAGAGATCTTAGGTACAAAAAGTCTCATGTGTTACTTACCGAGCGAGGTGGCGCCGCGGTAACGTTGGCGACTTGCATTCGGGAGGTCCCCAGTTCGATCCCCGGCGACCACCCACTCTGACCCATGGGATCGACAGAAGAATGCTGGTGTGATTTCTTCTCTACCTCGATTTCCTTTCCATCATTTCCGTTTCCTTCGCATCTATGTCTATGTTGCCTGTGGCCTGTAGCCTCATGTGGTTCTTCACTTCATCCCCTTCTCCAGGGGGTGGTAACCGCAATATATCTATGTAGGTCTCAGTGTACAGGTGTTCCTCTCGGTTGTATAATCTCTACCCATACCTAATGCATCTAACACGATTTACTCCACACATTACAGATTCATTCAGCCCCTTCTATTTGCATTCCTGTAGTCACCATAAAATTTAGTAATTAGTAATAATCTCAAAATAAAACTTATGGAGAATAAAGTGCGACTGTTCGCGTATCGTAAGCCATGCAGAAAGAAAGACCATCAGCTTATGTGCTTTACGGATGCTGCATGGCAACTAAATCTTAGAAAACTAAAAGATGCAGCAACGAATATTTCCAAAACGGTTAACAATACATAAAAATTGATTTGATATAAATTATATATTTGAATAAACTCTCACTTTTGTGTACTTCTTGTCTGGTCTTGTTCCATGCAAATTCCATCATTTTAGACGCACTTCAGCCTTGTGCCTTTTGTGCTACCTGTATCGTTTTAAAGCCAATTCATTATGCCTGCTTCCTTTATCAAGAAATACAGGCTCATGCTTTCAAATTCTTCTGGTTCTAAAAACATGCTTTTCCCAAAAGCAATATATGTCCTGTGAGCCAAGGCTTCTCTCCCATACTGTTTCCATACAATCGCGAGAAACGACTGAATGTTGACAGGACATTTAAGGTAATAACCAAGTAATGAACAATCCGAACCATTAATAATGGATTTCTCAGAAATGGCTTATGCCGCGAAAAATATTTGAAATAAAATGTGTTTTAAAGAGATCTACATTTTTTGCGTAATTTGTTTTTGTCTATCGCTTAACGTTTACTAGTTATACAACATTATACATAATTCCTTCCGTATGAACAGGACTTCACACGCTATTCCCAGAAAATTCAAGATATACATTTTTTGCCATGTAAAATATCTTCAATACATGGTATTTTAATCAAAATTGTTTGTGGCATTTTTATAAAACCAAAATGTTTGAAAAATGTTCCATGTAAAGGGTAGTTGTGGTGGGGAATTTTCTTCAAAATCTTCATGTCGTATCCTTGGAAGATACTGAACTTAAATAGGTACCAAGTTTGGTACTTAACAGAGTTTTCGTTTGAGTTATGCTGTTCACAGACACACACACACACACACACACACACACACACACACACACACACACACACTCGAATGTTTTTCTAAAATTCTGATGTGTTACATTCACATGACTTTCTCTGCCCTCTATCGCTTATTAGTGGGAATACAAATTATTCTTACAAAACTTCATTTTAATCCAGAAAAACCTTTGCAGAAATAGCTACATTACACATTTCGTTACAGATACAAAAGGAATAGTGGACTCTATATATCGGCTTAAAATTCCATACTTTGTTCCATGATGTCGCGAGAAAATCGATAGGACTTTAAACAATTGCTAAGTATTGATCAATTCTAACCATTAATAACGCATATCTCTGAAATGGCTGGTGGCATAAAAAATCGTTATTTAAATAAACTGTGCTTTAAAGAGCTCTACATATTTGTATAGTTCGTTTTTCTTTGTTGCTTAACGTTCACCAGTTACCAGGCCATTTTTTGAAAATCAAAATTTTCGAAAAATATTCAATTTAAAAGTAATTTTGGTGGGGGTATTTTCTTGAAAACCTTCGCGCCGCATCTCTGGAAGTTGCTGAACCTAAATACCAAGTTTGGTAGTTATCCGACTTTACATTTTTGAGTTAACCTGTTCAAAGTGACACACACACGCGGATCTTTTTCTAAACATGCTATTTTGGGATTTAGGGGCCTCAAAAGATGCATTTCCGGTGAAATCTCGGTATCGAATTTTTGGGTGGAATACAATACCTTCTTTACCTAATATGTACGTGATAGAGAAAGTAAAAATTCTTTTGGTGGAAATTTCGGGGGCCTCAAAGCATGTATTTTCGGTGAAATCTGGTATCGATTTTTTAGGCGGAATGCAATACCTTTCCTACCTACTATGTACATTGTACAAAAAGTCTAAATAGCTAATGTGTTTAGTCAGCAGTTCAAATAGAGTCGCTACTGGTCTTAAAATCCCGTACTCTTCATTACATCGCGAAAACAACATTTAACAAATGAAAGTATTGAAAATTCAAACCAATAAAACTTGTATTTTGGAAATGCCTGGATGCCATAAAAGATCTTATTGGAAATAAATTGCATTTTTATAAAAGGTCTACATATTTCGTGTAGTGCATTTTTGTGTTTCCCTTAACATTTAAAAATTACACGGAATTGTACAAAATTCCTTTCGAATAAAGAAGACTTCACAGACAGTTCCCAGAAAACTCAAGATAAGCATTTTGTCATGTAAATACCTATATATATTAAATATGTGATATTTTAATGAAAATCGTAAAGGCCATTTTTGAGAAAACCAAACATTTCCAAACATTTTCCGGTTAAGGGGTAGTTTGCTATAGGAGGATTTTCTTGAAACCTTCCGTGTACTATCTTATTAAAAATTGAACTGAAATCACCAACGTTGGTATTTATACGACTTTTCACTTTTGAGTTCTGCTACTTACAAATACAGACAGGCACACACTAACTCACAGATACGTTTGAATCACACAATCATTATACACGCGCCTGCCGACCTTTCTCTATTTGGGAGGGGGGTGGGGGACAGGGGCCTGGAACCCTCTCTACCATCGATGTACGTGGTAGTGAAAGAAAGAAAACTAAAAAGAAGCTCATAAATTAAAAGTTCCCGATACTTTGCAGATCGCCTTAGAGATTTATCGCGACAGATGAATCCGATGAGACAGTTTAATGCGTATGGCAACTCGCCATGGTAGCGCATCAATAGAGCAACGGCGTCATAAGTCAAAGTGCCGTGGTCGAGTCCCGGCCATGCCATTGAATTTTTCAAGTCCGCAGTATGGCGGTTGTTTACTACGTTCCTTTGTCGAACCCTATTCACCTCAAGAGTGTTGACGGTGCCAATGTTTTGTTGAACCTGGTCACTTCGTGTTTGTTTTTGTTCTCCAGTTTTCAACAGCCCACGCGACAAACAATACCGTTCATTCAACAACAGCCAGGTGTGAGCATATTAGAAGGGCAACTCATTTGTCATTCCCGACTTCCTTGAACTCATGCATAAGGGGGAAACCTAATCATCCACAAATTATAGAGGCTATTAGAAGTCATGTGGGATGTGTAACTTCAAGGAACATCACCTGCTATTAAAAAGAAAGGCTTTTAGCAACATCTGCAGGGATTTTCCGCTACACCTTAGGAAGGGTGTTAACATTCTAACTAATTTGACAAATGAACCTTGTTATAACTGAAGGAGATAGCTGTTGATTGTACTTAGAACCTGCCTTTCCGGAAACCTAAACTTGGATAATGTTTACCTTCAAGACGAAAATAATCATAGCAAACGCCCAAGACACGCCTTAAAACTGAGCATAAGCTCGTAAATTGTCTAGGTCTTCTCAAAATTTACTGTTGATGGGAAATACTCCACCTAGTGGTTTTGTAGCAAATACAACATACCATTTCAGTAATTTGTCTGAAGTCCTATTTCCTTTACCAAAAGATAAGTGCTTATAATTAGACCTAGGATTCCTACGTAAGTGCATATTTATTCTTCTTCTTCTTCTATAGAATGATATAATGGTTCATGAGGGTACTAAAATTTGGTCTAGATAGAACAGTTAATGTTCTTCTGTTTATAGACTATGTAATTTTATTTTGGGGCAAAATTACGCTACAGATAGGGTTTATTAGCTGAATAAAATATGCAATAAATATAATAAAATTCCTAGAAATAAAACAAAAGTAATAGCATTCTAGGGAAGATATCCAATCCAATGCAGTAGAAGATGGTATCTTAGAACAAGTTTCACGCCTCTAGTAATAAAGTTGTGATGTAACTTATGATCAAGAGAAAAATTCCAATCAGTTTATGGAACTATTAAACAAACTATTTGAATAAAGTAAGACAAGAAACATAACTTAGATTGGTCAGCTATACCCATACCAACAACTTAACATGGAAGTGAAGCATGGATCATCAAGGAGACAGATAGGATACAAGAGGCCTTTACGTTCATAAGCTGTAAGAAATGAGGCAGCTAAGAAAACTGAAAGTGCAGCAAGCAAATGGAAGATTATAGAGACATCTACCAAGAATACCAGAAGAAATAGTACTAAATAACTCCTTTAGCACAGGCCAAGAGGACGAAGATTAACCTAGACAATGATATAAGACCGGAAAAGGCAAAAGCCTAAACCGTGAGAGAATTAAAAGATGAGTGGTTCATAATTATAGCTAGGCTTTCTATGGAGGTACATATTTCAACCACGCTGTTCATTCCCAAAATGTCTTTGTAGGACCCTAGGTTCAGCTTCAAATCGACCTGTGTTTATATTGCACATTTCAGAGGTTAGAGCATACATTGTAAATCGGCTGCTTGTTTTGCATATTTACATCATCTTGCATTTAAATAAATTCATATACAATATTGGAGTCGTTAAAAGAACTTAGAAAGGTAACAAAATTTCACGTAACAAATATTCTTCATGAGACATATCTGGCAAGCATTAGAAAAGAGACACCGGAAATGTTAAAAGTCTATAGGTCTTTGAAGACACTATATAGTTTAACAAATTACGTTTGAACCTTCCGAAAGAGTATAAAATCACATTTTTATCTTGACCTTTAGAAATTAAAAACAATATTTAGTCTCCTTTTGTCAATGTTATATGTTTCATGGTTTTAATAATTTCTCTCACCCACCTCTGAATGACATATATATTTGGTTTTGCAGCTTTAAAAGTTTATTTGTTCTATAAAATCCGATTTAATTTCTTATGAATAATGATGTTCAAGCTCAGCATCTTCCAAGGGACGGACACGAAGATTTTCAAGAAAATTCCCTCCATCCTAAATTATCCTTTACGTGCAAAATTCCTCAATATTTTTCGTTTTCTTAAAAATGGGTTCAACGATTTTGATTGCAATATCACATGTTTAACATATCTGTGTGACAACTAAAATGTATATCTTGAACTTTCTGCTAATAATAGTGAAGTCCTCATTGTAAATCAGTCTTGTATACTTCTTTAGAACTTACAAACCATAAGAAATATACAAAAATGTATTAGAGAAAACAGATAGATCTCGTTAAAACACACAATTTAAGGCAAATAAATGTTTTGTGGCATTAACCATTTCTATCTCGTATTCGTTGTTATTGGTTTAAATTTTTAAATTCTTTATACCTTTTTGAAACCTTTTGTCACCATTCTTTTGTTACTCGAGATGTAATGGAAGGTGTGTGAAATTTCAAAACCAGCATATAACAAACCAGGTTTTAAAGGTTTGATTATGCTTCACTTTGTAAAAGAGTGGATATAGTAAGTCATCTAAACACGATAATCAGATGTTTTAGAGATCACAGACAACATGTCATTTCTGCGGACAAGAAAGCGTCTAAATATATTGAGAATTCACCGCAAGACTCACAGAAGTACCCATGTGAGATATACGATAAAGCAACTGATAAGCACGGATAATCAGGGATAATCAAAACCTCCCCGTTTTCGGAAGACCCCAGCAACTCGTTTTTAACTACATGGTTTTGTCTAATGTCTTCAAGTTTCCTTATAGCAATTTGTTTGGAGTTGAGCTGAGGCGTCAGTAACGGGAACAGATGAAGTCAGCATAGAGAAAAGAGATCGTGCCTAAAACTCCCAGTCTGGCACAGCGCTCGACCTGCCTCAACTCGGGTAACATCTAGTCCTCCAGTCCTTCAACATGTAGTAAAACACCCATCTATATCGTATAATAAAAGTCTTAGTCTTACAATCACAATACTACTCTACCATTATTTATTTTCATACCTATTCTAGAAATGTGTCCAGGAATGGTTCCAATACACACAGGAGAAAACAGTAGGCTGACAGTAGAGTCTAACTTATAGGCGATACTTATACGAGTGCCATAGTGAAAAATTTTAGAATGCCACATTTGTAAAAACAAGTGAGATTTTTTATATTTTACAGCTACTTTCTAATGCTTACCGAGTTGATTGCCGTGAAGTTTGTTCGGTTTGCTCGTTAATTGTTAATTATCATCATTTAAAGACTTTGAATTCACCTAAAAATGAATTTGACTACAGAACATTTCCCGGCTATGTGTTGTTTACGATTTTAAATCGTCATTAATGCCTAAACAACGTGAAGATCAGCTTAGAAATGCATTTCGCGAAGAAGCACCATCTAAGGCAACAATTTATAATTGGTACAGGGAATTCAACAGAAGTCTGTTTTTTTCTTAGTGATGAATTTCGTGAGACGCCCAAGAACTGATGAAAATATTGCCTGTATTCTATTAGTGCTTTAAGAAGATCGATGGACATGTTATGAATTTATTCGGGTGACATTGGGCATTGGTAACAGTCAAATCCCAAAGAAAATTACATCAACAGTTAGACTAGATGGGAGAAAACTCTTGTTGATGGATTCCACATAAACCGACTCCGGATCAAAAACAACAACGCATTGATTGGTGCAGAAAAACTCCGGAAAAAGTGGCACTTCATATTTGTTTTGGAACATAGTTACTAGTAATAGATGTTGGATTTATTGTTGTGGTCCTAAACAGAAAAGTTGATCGGTTCAATGAGCCTGTCGAACAGAAATTAAACGTACAAAAGTCCGACGAATTCGCAGTGCTGATAAGAAGATGGCTGCTATTTTGTTTCTAAAACGGGCCATATTGCTACTATAGCATTAGAAGATAGTCGTACCGTTACTGCCGATTGGTACACAAATGTCCGTTTACCGCAATTAATTTAAAAAAGTTCGTGAAAAACGCCCAAAAGGAAAATAAATTTACGTAATGACAACGCACCGTCGCATGCAACTAACTATCTGGATGCCTTAAAAATCAGCACCTTGGGCCCTCCACCATACAGCCCTCACCTAGCACCTTGTGATTTCTTTTTTATTCAAAAAATTAAAGATAAAATGCGTGGAATCACTTTTTCGTCATCAGATGAAGCACTGGAACGTGAGAATGAAAACCTGATTTCTGAAGTGGCTCAGGAAGAGTGGCATCATTAATTTAAGGGCTGGTTTCATCGAGTCAAAAATATATTGATGTTAAAGGGGGATTGTTGAAAAACAGTAGCATCATTTAAAAGTTTTAAAGCTAGTCCTTGTTTGATTTTATAAAAATTTTCAGTGTCACCATCGTGTTGCTGCGTTAATATCGCACACTACATGAATAACCTCACGGGAAACAAAATAATGTTGATTAGTGTATAAAACTATATTGTTTAAAATATTTGAAGTATTTAAGTGAACATCAATGAATATCTTGGAAATGGTTATCGTCTCAGCAATTTTTATTTGGTATAAATAAATATTTATCTTACCGGAGTGTTAAAGATAAATGTAATGGTACGGACGAACAGAGGGGCAGAGCACCTTAAGTAAGCCGCAACAACCCCTTTTGCTCCTACCGTGATCCCTGGGAGGGAGGGATGAGGGGAGAGACCCGAGGGACCACCGGATCCGGATGATGACGGGCTCAAGCATGGACAGGGTCCCTAACGTTTCCAGTTCGAATGCATCCTACGCCGCCCGGGCCCACCCACAAGCCTCAACCCCCGGCGGGCTCCCTGTTGGTGTCCACTTGTAGGTGGGTCCTAACTGAGCAGTCTCGTAACAACGCCATGCGAGAAACCTGTACAAAGTGCACATCCACCGCTCAACTGCAACCCGCCGAAAACCTTCGCCTGGTCCGACATCGCAGAAAACAAATGACAATGAAGATGTTGGGTACAGGAAATGAGGGACATGAAATCGTGGTAGAAGAGAAACCACAGCAGCATTCGTCTGCCAACCCGAGGAAACCCGAAAAATCCATGAGTTATAGAGGGCGGTCGCCGAGGATCAACCCGGTACCTCCCGAATGCGAGTAGCGCACGTTACCGTGGTGCCAATTTGTTAGATCTTTTGTTTTGCACTTTATTGTTCATAAACAAACACACACACACACACAGACCTGTTTTCTTTCTCTACAAGGAACTTGCACAAGGACTTAGAAGAAGTTGAAATGGGGTACAGTTGGCTACGTGGGAGGGGCATGTGTGGATTCAGAGACGACTGCGTGATATTGACGGACAACATTTGGAACCACAATGTGCAGCTAAAATTTCACTTAACTTACATTGGCAAATAGCGCGGACCTGGAGGCCTTTTTAGATGACTCAACACGACAACAAAGAGGAGGTTAGCGTGGCTAAGATTGGGCGCTTGAAGGTAACAAATTAATTGATGAGTGGGAATACGTCCACTCTGTGGTGAAGGAAAGGCATAGACATATTCAATTATTAAAAAAAAAAAGAAGTATTTACCACAATAATTTCTGGATTCCAGTAGAGTAGGCTTGGATGTAATGCCATATGCTGGGGTCATTTTAGCTAAAATTTGGCAATGGAGAACGGAAGAGGGGGTGCCAAAGAGCGAGTGTGTTATTGTCCTTATGGCTCAGTGCACTGCAGATATCTAATGCTACGATTGTAATTTTATTTCATTTTATTTAATTACTTATTATTATTTTTCTGTAGGTATAGTATTCAAGAATTTTCTGTTAGTTCCCTGTCTTTTTACTTTCACTATTACGTACTTGTAGTAAACAGAGGAAGTATTGTATTCCCCTCAATAATTCGATGTCAATATTTCACCGGAATACATGTTTTGAGGCCCTCCGAACAAAAAAAAAGGTCTTTTAGAAAACATTCATGTGTATATGAACAGCATAAATCAAAAACTTACTAGCAAAAATGTAGATCTTTTCGAAGCACACAATGTATGTCAAATAACATGTTTTGTTACATTAATCATTTCCGAGATATCTTTTCACTGGTTTGAATGTTTAGGTGCTTTGTACTTTTCTCAATTGCAAATACCTATTCTTTTTATTTTTCGTCTTCTTTCTTTCTCGTGTTCATCTAGAGAGAACAGAATTTCAAAGCCATCACAAGGCGCCCAACTTTGAAAGGATTTGATTATCGTCTTAGTTTATTGTATTCTTCTTTTTCTTAAACAAAATGAGTAATTAAGTTTAATCTATATTAACAAGAAGTACATAGAATAATAAGCTTTTGTAAGAATAGTTTGTGGAAGAGTGAGCAGAGAAAGTCATGTGAATGCAACATATTTTTTTTTGTTTTCCAATAGCTAATATGCAGTTACCAAATGTAGATATGTAGTACTGTACACCTGCTGTAAGATTCCAGGGACAGGAAAAGCATATATGGTCATGAGGCATATGAATGAGACTGTTGTACATTGAGAGTATATTCTGGAAATGTTTGACGATAAAATTCCTTCTACTTCTATTACTTTCTCTACCACATTCCTATTCTAGTTAGAGGAAGTATTGTATTCCACCAATATATTTGATATCAAGACTTTTGTTTTATAAAAACCTCCATTTGTGTATGTATATGAACAACATAACTTGCAAACGAAAAGTCGGATAAATACTAAGCTTAATACTTAAGCTCGACTCTTTCAAGGATGCGACACGAAAATTTTCAAGAAAATCCCTCCCCTCCAAACTAATCTTTCATGGAAAATATTTTGTGATTTATAATGTCTGTAATGAGTTTGATTAAAATTCCCTAAATTAAGATGCTTCCATCATTAATAAAATATTTAAGCTGAAGTTTCTCTGCGATTAGTTTGTGAAGTTTTCTTCACTTTGAATGTAATCTTAGAGTGTAAACGCCAAATCATAAGAGATAAAACGAATACTTACGATAAATGTTGATCTGTATGTGAAATAAAATATACTGTTAACCATATTCATGTTATTGTTTGGATTTTCAAATACAGTATACAAATAAGTGGTAAGTCGTCATTTTTTTGTTTCCCGCGATGTTCTAGAAAGAGTAAGAGATTTCAATGGCAACTATAGCGACTCAGTTTTTAAAGATTTCACTATGGCTTCAGCCTCCTAAGTCAATCTACAACGAAATGTGCAATAAAATTTTCTGCAAACTTTATTTGGATTAACATGAAGCAAATATATAAAACATCTGATGTGATACGTTCACATGACTTTCTCTACCCTCTATCGCTTATTAGTGGATCTACAAGTTATTCTTACGAAAGTTTATTTTCCTATCTACTTCATTTTAATTCAGATAAACCTTTCCGGAAATAACTGAATTACACATTTCGTTATAGATACAAAGGGGATAGCGATAGTCAGATGTTTTAGAACTGGACGCTTTAAAGTGGTCTTAAAATTACATACTTATTCCATGACCTCCCAAGATGAAAATCGACAGGACTTGAAAGGAAGCATTGAACAATTAATAACGGATATCTCGGAAATGGCTGATATCACAAAAAAGTTATTTGAAATAAATTGTGTGTTTTACAGAGATCTACATTTTTTGTTTAGTACATTTTCGTCCATCGCTTAACATTTACCGGTCATGCACAATTCGTTCCGAAAATGAAGTGCACTTCAAAGGCTATTCCCAGAGAATTCAAGATATACATACATTTTATTTGTTATGCAAATTTCCTTAATATATGATATTTTAATCAAACTAGTTAGTTATTTTTTTATAAAATACAAAAGTTCCAAAAATGTCTATTTAAAAGGTAGGTAAGAGATTTTCTTGAAAATCTTTGTGTCGCATTTTTGTAAGGTACTGAACCTAAGTACTAAGTTTGGTATTTATTAGTCTCTCCTTTTTGAGTTGTGCTGTTCACACAAACACACGAACTGTTTTCAAAAATGCTTTTTGGGGGTTAAAGGGGCCTTAAAATTGTACTTTCGGTGAAACCTCGTTATCGAAACTTTGGTGGAATGCAATATCTTCTCTACCTACTGTGTACGTGGTAGAAAAGGTAATAAGCTTGTCTGAGATGATAGTCAGTCGAGAAAGCCACGTGAATGTAACATATTTGGTTTTAAATGCTCCATTTGTATCTTTTTATGGGTGTAACTTGATATTTCTAGGTAACATAGGTAAGTAGTAGAGAAGATAGAAATGTAAATTTTTCTGGTATTTCTCGATGGTTGATAACTAATTGATGTTTTGTATAATGTTTTTAAGGAAAAGAATAGGCGCACAAGAATTTGCTAGTCACTAGCAAATTATTGACCAACCATCGGTGCTATCAACCGATTATTTTAAGTTTGTGAACTTTAAATTGCAGTATGGAAATGTTAATTATACTTTGTTGGTATATCCCAATCATTAAAACCTTTAGGGTTTAGCAAATCGGTGAAAGGCAGACTGAAAGGTGTAATAGGTTGCTGTCAAATTCCTTTGGAAGCCATCATGATAGATGGCGATTGCAAAGCTGTTACACCAGATTTCTAATGAGCGCATAATGGTTCGTCACATTTAATGAGACAGCAACTGAGTTTTCGCTTCGCTATGAAAATTAATACATATAAAACCGTAATCAAATTTCTTCCGCTGATTTCCCATTTTAAATGCATAACAATTGATACTACCGTTTCAAACAAGAATCCAAAACAATTGTTATGAAATATAACAGATTTGAGACCCATGCTAACAATGCAACATTCTAACTAATAACAGTGAATATCTCGGGAATAGTGAGTGATGCCACAAAAGTTATCTGAAATAAATTATATACAGTAAGCTTTTTTCTATTATGCTTTTCTAGTTATACACATTAATTCCGAATGAACTGTACTTTACAGACTATGCGCAGAAAATTCAATATATGCAGTTTATTAGTCACGTAAATATCATATTTAAGATATTTACCTGACAAATAAAATAAAATTTTCTGGTATAACCTGTGAATATCACTTCATTCGGAAGAAATTATGGATAAACTTGCATAACTGGTAAACCATAAGAGTAGATCAAGGTTTATTCATGAAAAGCGTGATCTCGTTGAAAAACAAGATTTATTTCAAATTATGTGTTTTGGAGGCTACATCCGTTAATATTCGTTTGAATTTTTCAATACTTCAATTTTATAAAGTGCTATGGCTATTAGGGCGTTTCTCGTGATATCGTGTAAAGAATATGGAATTCAAAAGCCAATTACAGCAGCCCACTTTTAAACACTGAACTGACGATTCGGTTTCCTCTATGCCTTCTTTACGTAGTTATAAATATACAATAAAACTATTTTTGAAAACGTTTATCTTGATTAACTTGAAGTACATAGAAAATAAGCTTTCGTAAGAATGGGTTGCAGAAGCTGTATAAAAATAAATGATAATGGGAAGCGAAAGCGCTGTAAATGTGACATAAGATTTTTTAAAAATAATTATGAATTTTCAGTAGACGGTCCATTTAAGTAGCATGGGATTTTTCTCACAATTAACTATTTTCAAGCAAGAGTTTTTGAAACGGGCAAGAAAACAGGTTAGGAAATTCCACGTGCTCCTCACCTTTATGGGCAGTCAAGGTAGGCACAACATTGCTTTACTAACTGTAAAACTGTTTCTCCATTAAGCTAGAATAAAAATGAATGTCATACACCAGAGCCAGTGTCATCTGCAGAATAGGCCGACCATGTAATGGAATGTCTGGATGAAGCGCAATAGATGAGGCAATCTACATTCATTTGTTTTCCTCGCCTGTACCAGTTCCCCCGTTCCTAACGTCACGAGAGTTTTATGCCGCATATTTCACAATCCCGCGTTCCTCTATAGTTTCAGGGATATATGCGAGTCGCAACATATTCTCTGTATTTTTATTTTGTAAAGAAAATATTCAACATCGCAAATGGGCGATGGCCTTCTGAATAGTCTAAATACCTTAGCTGACGTACCAATGATTGCGACTGGCTTTGACGTAAATAGTTGTGTTTTTCAAAGCCGAAAAACAAAATTAGCTTCTGGATTCCGTTTTAAAGTATGAAGCGCAATTCAGTGAATTACTCTTGCAATGTAAAATCAGATCATTAGCAAAAATATTTGCCTTTACAGGGACTATAATATTATTACTGCTGTAATTTATTTCGTCTAGAAACAGAGTGACACTTATAACTGCTCCTTGAGGCATCCGTTTGTAATATGAACTGGCTGGGATGAAATTATATTAGCTCTGACTTGAATTGTTCTTTCTTGTAGAAAATTTCAAATGAAGCTTAACATATTACACTGTTGTTATTCAACAGGTTCTGAATTACATTTTCTCTCCATACTGTCATACGCTTTCTCAATATCTTAAATGTTAAGAATTACAGAATGCATCCTAGATTTCAGATTCAAGATAAGACCATTTCTTATAGAGTGAAACTAACGGAATCAATTTTGCATTTCAGGGAAGAAATTACTGTACTCTAATGTCCATTTTACTATCTTTTCAATTAATTTACGTAGTGTTCATATTAATACTATTGGACGATAGATTAGGGGGTAGTAAAACGATTAATTAATAGCTATTGTAATCTGTTGACACATTGAAAGTTAATTTTTACTTTCTCTGCCGCTTATATATTCCTGAGTAAGAGAAAGTAACGCATGGCATTAAATCTTATATATTACATTGACACGAATTTCTCTACTTCCTATCGTTTATTTGTATATACTTCTACAAACAATTCTTACAAAAGCTTTATTTTTTATCTAATTCAGGTAAACCGAGATAAGGATTTTCAGAAATAGTTTATTTTTTCATTTCGTTGTAGATAAAAGGAGGATATAGAAGACCGAATCAGTAGTCAAGACGAGTCACAATATGCTAGTTTTGAAATTCCAGACTTTTTCCAGACGTCGAGAGAAACAACTAAATTGTGACAGTACTTCCAAAAATGACAATGTAGTGAATCATTTAAACAAATGAGAACAGATATCTTGGAAATGGCTGAAGACACAAAGTACATATTTGAATTAAATTGTGTATTAAAGATATCTAAGCTTTATGCATAATTTTTTCTGCTTCTTATGGTTTGCCAATTATTATACACAAGTACAGAATTCCTTCGAATAAAAAGTCTTCGTAGGCTATTCCCAAAAAATTCAAGATGTCGATTTTATTTCCATGTGAATATCTTAAACATATAGAGGTTTAAATTAAAACCCACGTCTTTTTGAGAAAGCAAAAAATAACGAAAACATTTCCATAGTTTGCGTTGGAGAGATTTTCTTGAAAATTTTCATGTCTGATCCTTAAAAGGTACTGAACTTAAGTATGAAGTTTGGTATTTATCCGACTTTTCGTTTTTGAGTTACCTTGTTCACAGACATACACACAGACCTTTTTTTTCTAAAAACTGTTTTTGTTCATTCAGAGACCTCAAAACATATATTTACAGTGAAATCCCGATATAGAACATTTTAGTGGAATGCAATGCTTCCTATACCAACTAGATAAGCACATTCACACTTTCACATTTTGTGTTGGATAGAAACGATTCTAATTAAAGAATTCCCCTACCCAGTCGGAAATCGAAACCGGTACTTCTTGGGGCGAGAATTCATCACACTGACTACTCGACCCCAGAGGCAATATCTCCGGTTTTGTCAAAGGTTACTTTCTTTAACACATGTTTATTAAGTAGAGAAAGCACTTTGTTTCACCAAATATTCGAAATCGAAATTTCACCGAAAATACATGAACCGAATTGAGATCCCTGAACCCAAAAAGGAACTTAAGCAAAAGGTGTGTGTGTGTGTGTGTGTGTGTGTGTGTGTGTGTGTGTGTGTGTGTGTGTGAATAGTATAACTAAAAAAATGGGATAAATACCAAATGTCCAGTATCTTCCAAAGATGTGACAAAGATTTTCAAGAAAATACCCCCACCCCAAACTATACTTTACATGGAAAATGTTTCGTTCTCAAAAATGACTAACAATTTTGATTAAATACCGCTGGTTCAAGATGTTTGTATGGCTATTAAAATGTATATCCTGAATTTTCCGTGAATTGCCAGTGAAGTCCTTTTCATTCTGAAGGCATTTTGTATAGTTTTATTAAACCATAAGAGATAAACAAAAACGCACTAAACATAAAAGGTAAATCTCTTTAAAATACACAATTTATTTGAAATAATTTTTCTGGCATCGGGCCATTTCTGGTGTATTCCTTGGTAATAATTTGAATTTTTTAATACTTTCGTCAGTTTTTGATGTGTTGTCATCATGCAGTTGTTTCTTTCGATGCCATGGCAAGAGCAGGGAATTTCAGAGCCAGCATATAGAGACCCGTTTTTTAAACACATGACTATCACTTCAGCTGTTGTATTCCCTCCTGTACCTATAAGGAAATGTGTAATGAAACCTATTTCTGCTAACGTTTGCCTGGATTAACATTAAGTAGATATAAAATTAAACTTTCTAAAAAAGGGTTTGTAGAAATTTTATAAAAATAAGTCACTGTGAGATTTCTTAAAATTGTTTAATAATTTTTACAGTTATAACCATATCGGGAACTATGTTTGAGAAACAATTAATGGTGTTAATAACTCCCTGAAATGTCAGTTTTAACTGGGATTCAATTATTTTTCCCATGAAACCTGCATTCATACTTCCGAACACTATGCACTTTCGGAACGATTCTCAAGTCTCAGCCAGGGATCGAATCTTGGAGCTCTGGATTGAGATGCCAAAGCGCTGAGCACCCTACTACGGAGACATCTTGTGTAAGTTTAAACAACGTTATTTCGACAACACTGCCTTACGCGACAACAGTCACTTATAGACATCCGATTTGTATGTAAATGTATATTTATGTTTTTACTTCTGATATGGTGATAAGTTTTGCAATATGTTTCATGCTCTTCTGTGCTTATATGTTAAATTTTATACCGCATATAATTGCATATTTCCGATGTTTCTGCATATTGTGGCGTATTAATAATTTGGGGGGTTACATTATTGTTCTACATTGTCATTCCAGACACATTGTTGTTTACGTGACCCTTGGCTGGTAGCTTTGCTAGCCACGAGTAGTGGGGATATAGTGCCTGTCTCAGTTAGGATTCCGTGAGTAACGGACCGCGTGTGTAAGCCGGGCTTTGGATCGGTGGACATCTCCTCCCACCTTCCATTTTAATAATGTAGGCACCCCAAACGTTTGAGAAATAAATCTAGGAATGTATGAGTAGATTTGTGTTATGGATTTTGTGCAATAAAAAAACACGCCTTCCTCTTAACCTCCACACCACGTTTCGGTCCTCCGCAGCCAAGTAAGTATATCCCCTCTCATGGTACGTGCTGAGTACTCAAAATTAATTTAACTTTCATGTAAACTATTAGACCATTTACCCAGTATGTAACAATATTTCATTATTTTTTTCATGCATCGAGCATGTAATATACGCATTCTTAAACTTGTGATTTTAAAATTAATATTTAAAACATTAGGGACAAAATAATAAAGTCCTTACAATGGAAACACCTTATAGTTTCTCAGTGAAGTTCAGAGTAAATATGAGATTGCTCCTTTAAAGAATACAGAACGATTAAATGGTAAATAGGGCAGTCTTTTAGAGAATAATCCTGACATTAAACTTCAATCTCCTGTGAACAAACATCTTCAAGTAAAAACGTAATTCTTCCTGAAGAAATTTTGCCCAGAGCTAGTAAGTGCTTTCAGATTTTGTCCAATGACATCAGTAGACTGGAAAGATCCTCTTAACATACAAGCATTGTTGGCTGACTAAGGTAATAAACTTACATCTGAGCTTTTGGAGAAAGTAATGATCATTGTGTACTGAAAATCAAATTACACTTACCGCGATGATGTCTAAGGAAGAATGTACAAATAGCGGCAAAGAAAATCTAACTGCACCTCGCGTCTATGTCACATTATTTATCGTTGTACCTTGCCTTGCGGAGTCATGGCCACTTCATTGGTTGCTTTAGGCCACGGTGCAAGGGTGCGCCACTCCTGCTAAATAGTTACACCAATAACTACAACAAAGGTTACAAATTGGCGTAGAAACGAAATATATGTTTACGCTCTCGATCGTATTGGCTAAAAGAGATAGAGATAGAGGTAGAGTGAGTGCATTCAGTTTGTCATACAGACCTCTTATCGTGATTGGTAGCCCATACCTTATCGGCTAGTGCAGGACACGTCTTTGAAACGATTAAAAGCTAAGGGGAAAACTTGATGGATTGCCTAGGTTAGTGAAATGTAGAATGTGTAGTGTGAGAATGGTATTTAGTAAATACATAGCAAGGCAGCACTTTATAACAAAAAATAAACAAATAAAGCAGCATGTTTTCCTTCTAATTCAAACTACAATGGTTAATACACCTATACTAACATAATGCTGATCATAGGAAAACAACAGGATTATAGACAAACATGCAACCCAATTTTATTGTCATAATATGTATGTCATTCAGTAAACCATATACATATACATATTTACCTCTAGTTTCCAAACATGATCAGTCAATTATAACAAAAGAGTAATTTGCATTTAGTAAACGAATATCTGCGGATGTTTTACGGAGTGCCCACCAGCCTCCCACATATCCACGATACGTCCACGAGTAATTTCTCTAGTATGCAGCATAACTGATTCTGAGACAATAAACATATTTTGGTTTAAATAACAGCAGAAAAGGCAAAGGCATCAACTTCCCGTCTTTCCCCCCTTATTGCTGTGTTATCAAGCCACCATGCTCTGCGATAGGTAAGGTGAAGGACACGCCTCAAAAGATCCCGGAAAACGAATCAGAATCCGCCGAACATTTTCTTTGCCACTGTATACATTGATGTACCAAAAAGTATGAGCTTGAAGTTAACTATTTTAGTGCATGATTAGCGCATATTTTTCAAATTATAGAGCATATTTTAAAGATGTTGGCAGCATAAGTGTATGTATATTATAGATATCTTTAGTGCATACAAAACCGATATCAAGTCATTTATTTAATTTGCAGCGACTTGAGCGAAGATACTCCGCCGCTGTTGATCACAAGCACCGGTTTTTGCTGCGGTAGCGAACGTTATTCTGATCACAGCTTCGAAGCTGGTGCACTCCCAGCTTTAACATTCCGCACTCGACTCTAAGTCTGCACTGATATAACAACCAGTAAGCCAAGCTGAGTGACAGAATGACATTGCGTCAGTTCAATTTGACAAGACATAATGTACATGGCTAGTTTGTCGTAGGAGACTTTCTGGTTTGAATTTCGATTCCAAGTCCTAGTAACTTATTCCTATACGGCTATCATTCCATCTATCCTACAAAGAGATATACTAGGCTTTCGCAATGGAAACTGGTGTAAATGTAAACACGTAGACATAAATCTGTAACTAGGAAAGGTTAAAAGAACAAGCGAACTGCGAAAAAAAAATAACAGAAGATAGTCTGTCGTTTGATGTAAGCGCTTGTTTGTTGAATTGCTTTATGAATCTAGCCTGTTAATATTTTTGTCATAAAGATATATCTCCATGTGCTTGTGACATTTCCTTAGTTCTCTTATTTTTCAGCCGTCTGGTTTCATTGTAAATAAGCTGTGCTGCAAAATTTTGAGTCTTTGCTTTCATAAAGTTTCATTTGTATTCACGTCTACCACTTGTATCTAAATGCTGCAGAATTTCATTGCCTTCTATTCTTCAATGAGGAGTTATCTCAGTTTCTTTAATGTGGATTTCTATATCTGAATATGGTTTACTAAAAGACGTAAGTCGTAAGAGCCATAATCACGTTACCCTCTATACCAGCGATGGTGAATCTTTTTCCAATAGTGTGTTAAATAAGGGTCTCTGTGCTAAAATTGCTAATTTAACGAATTTCAACAAGTGAGTTGAAATGTTGATCACATAATTATAATAAATTAATTTTCGTGGTCATATACGCCTAACATTTCAATCAAATTACTTTCGTGAAAGGAGACGTAGGATACGTGCATATAGTGCTGTATAACTTTTAAATTCAAAAACTAAATCAACAGCAAACCTTTGTGTAAAATTTCATACATTAATAATGTTGAAAATTGCTCTTAGGTCGTCTTTCAATGAGAGATTGAATTAAGTAGGATTTTCCATAGTATTACGGATAGAATGATGAATGTGGTGTACTTTTAAATGATTTCAGTGCAAACACTTAGCAGTTTGGTCTGAGTGTATTACATTTTAATACATTTTAGGAAAATATAGTGTATCTCCTCTTATAAATATCGCTATTTTCATCTCAAACATTCACTGTATATCCCACATATTCCTGTAAAATGAAAACTGAGATGCGTTTTGTTTTATAACACCCGTTGTAGTGGACGAAGCGGCGTCTGGGTGGTTTTCTCCGGGTTCTCTGGTTCCCCCCGCCATTCATTCCGCCAATTGCTCCATCATCACCTTTTCTTTCATCTGTTTCTCCTTCATTCCAAATCTTCTTCTTTCTCATAACACCTGGCTACGACCCAATCCCCAGTTTCGAGTTCTTCATTCTCTGATTCAATGTTCGTCTGCTCCTCGACAGACCTCTGGCCCTAAGCACGGGTGTAAGTCCTAGGGGTGTAATCCCTACATACTAGGGACTAAGTTGACTAAGTAGGTAATATTTGAAGAAGAATAGGAATAAAATTGATACAAGTACATATATCTCTGAAATTTTAAAATGCTGTAATATAAATCTAAAGCTTTTGGTTATTAGTTTTGGTATTAAACATAAACTCGCTAAACTAAGCACATACTGGTCGGGTCAAAGCAATAACCGCAAACGTTTTGAGGATTCATACCATATTAACTTTGATAAAAAATAAAAACCTAAAGTACATGAAAATTACCTCTATTTCTAGGTGTGTCCCTCGTTCCGTTAGACCCAGAAATTCCGATTTCCAAGAAATTGTCAGGAATCGAAGGTCGCACCTCCGGACACGTAAATACCCGGGAATGCTAAAGTACTAATTTTTATGCATATTCCATTAACAATAGCAATTTCTACATAGCGAATCCCTATCTTTTGACTATCAACCTTTTGCAGGCTTTCGCCTTACTTTTGTTAGTAAGCGTAATTTTTTAAAAACACTAAACGCGCAACAATTGCAACAATCGATATAGTTCCGATTTCGCTTCAGTTTGTAATAATTAAATATGTACTGTTTATTTTACTGTTAATGACATTAGCGAACAAAAACCTAAGTTCTATGGTTTTCATCATAGTTTGTAAACACATAAAACATCACATACAGCCGTTATTATGATTACTGCGTGATTTCTGGCGAATCTTCGCATTTTCTGTACATATCAGAAAATATGCAAAAATCATTGACACACTAAAGATGATGACTACTGGAAGTGAAAAAAATTAAATTAAGAAGGACGGGCCAGAAAGCGGTGGAATATATGTTTATTTCTAAAATTATAAAATGAAGATTTGACACATAACTTATTCCAAAAGTAACTATAATTTTTACCTCATATAGAACCTACTTATGGCAGATGTAGGAAGTATTGTATTCTACCCAAAAACTTGGAATCGAGATATTTATTGTGAGGTCCACCAAATCCAGAAAAGGTTATACAAAGATCCGTGTGTGTTTCTGTACATGCGCGCGCGTGTGTGTATGTGTGTGTGTGTGTGTGTGTGTGTTTGTGTGTGAGCAAAATTGAGAAACTGGAAGTCAGATAAATACCAAACTTAGGTCATCATCTTCCAATGTTTCGACACGAAGATTTTTCAAGACAATCCCTCCGCATCAAACTACCTTTCAATTTATTTCAAATAACTTTTTTGTGGGTGCCGGGTAGCGCAGTAGTTTCGTTTCCGATTCTCCTACTGAGGATCAGGAGTTCGATTCCCGGCTCTGGGGTGGCGATTTTACGACAGCTCTATCTACACCTTCACCTTTGGAATATTCCCAAGAACCAACTTGGTTCGAAGTCCAAGGTAAGAATTGTAGGTCCTCTTATTCCACCGCTATCCCCATTATCACTCTACCATCGGAGGCAACGAATTCCGCTCGCTGGATGCCTCCACCTCAGAAATGGGTCCAGTCATCGCTTGGTGGAATGCGCTATCTCCCGAAGATATGGTGAGAATGTTAGAAACGACCACGATTTGTTTGTGGAATCAGTCATTTCCAAGATATTTGTTGTTATTGATTTGCACTTTTCAGTACCTGTCGTTTTCTGAAGTGGTCACCTTTTCGTTGTTTCTCGTCAAGAGGGATTACAAGGTCACCAAATGGTGAACCAAACTATTTCTGCAAATGTTTTTATGGATTAACATGAAGCAGATATAAAAACGAGCTTTTTGCAAGAATAGAAGATACAAAAATAAACGATGATGCTAGAAACGTTATGTAGTGTAAGAAATTGGGAAGAAAACCATATATAAATGCCGAATTTGCTATTATCTTCCATTATTTCGGACACCATAAGTATCTGTTGTTTGAAACCAGAGTGGAGATGTTTTTTTCAAAGACTTACCAAAAGTATCTACCCGAAAGAGAATTCTGCCCGGGAACTTTGAAATGCAAAGGTGGCGACATTGTTATTGCACATCAGTTTGCCATTAAATACTTGCTATCCCCGTCTAAACTCTCCCAAGTATACAGAAAACCCTTATTGCTTACCTGTCATTTTCTGAAGTGGTCATCTTTTCGTTATTTCTCGTCAAGTCGTGGAAAGAATGGAATTTCAAAGCTACCATATGGTGACCCAAACTATTTCTGCAAATGCTTTTATCGGTTAACATGAAGCAGATAGAAAAACAAAGATAATACAAAATAAACGATGATGCTAGAGAAAGTCATGTGATGTAAGAAATTGGGAAGAAAACAATATATGCATGTCTAATTTGCGATTATTTTCTATTATTGCGAACATCGTCAGTATCTATTGTTTGATACTAGAGTGGAGATGTTTTCTAGTTCAAAGGTTTGCCAAAAGCATCTACCCGAAAGAGAATTCTGCCTTGGAATTTTGAAATGCAAAGGTGGCGACGTTATTTCACATCAGTTTGCCATTAAATACTTACTACCCCGTCCTAGAAACTCTCCCAAGTATACAGAAAACCCTTACTGCTTGAGGATACACCTTCCTAGACCCTGGTGTCTTACCGATTGCAGTAATGAGGTCTGATAAATATGTGGAACGCTGCAGACACAAATAACAGTATCAGAACAACAAAAAAAACGAGAGCTTCCAGGCAATTCGAGGGACAAGAAATTGTGATTGGTTGCAGTTCGCATATCGTGTTTCATGGTTCAATACGGAGGAGGAAGCTGCGGCCGAGGAAGACCGCAACATAGCTTGTTCACACTGATGTCCGTTTTCACCGTCACGACCGCCTCCTTCCGACAAAAAACACAATCACTGCAGCACGTCCATGTCTGGCAACTCACACAACCAGAAAAACATCGAGACGTTATCGATTTGGTTTTCTGTAAACCAGCCTTTTTGAAGTTCAGAAATTAAGCAATATGATTTTACGTGAAACACACGAAAAAGACATTCACCTGTTTGTGTTACAGCGGAATTGGTTTAAACGAAGAAAAAAGAAGAAAGCTAATTTTCTACATGCTCCACCAGACGCGCGTATTTACTTGGAAAATGTAAGGTACAACGAGGTATATCTCGAAAACAACTGATGCTAAGAAAAATATATTTTTTGGACAGCAAGGCCTAAAAGTAGAACTTCTAACACAGAGCACACGAGCTGAAAGCTTTAGATTATCGCACCGTGTCACCAACTGGTTTCAAGCGCTACTACATGTCAATTACCCTTTGTATTTGCACTTGTTTAATAACTCGACTTGGTTTGATTAGGTTTTATATTTTATTGTGTCTTTTTAGATGATTAATTTCTCATGGGCTCGCATTATTGTTCAGAATACAAATCATCATGCTGAATATTGTTACATGTTGAGGTGCTTGTAAGTGGGGGAGATGCATAATAATTTCATTGTCCTTACCAGATGCACTGTTGTGCTGTATTTGCTACCAGACGCACCATTATTAGACATATTTCGGCTTAACGGTCTCTCCTTTCGGTGCGGATCACGCCAAAGGGAGAGAACTGTTTGAAACTATCTGGTGTGACGTCAGTCCTGTCTGGCTTTTGCTAGGCACTGTTGGTGGGAGGGGAGAAGATAGCGTCACTCGTGTGGAAGTGGTCGTTGGGACCAGACGCGTGTGTGACCGGTCTACGGTCTGTGGCATCTCCCACCATCCTGTTTCCTTTGTTAACTATGCAGAGAAGCCAAAACTTTTTTGTGAATAAATCCCAGTTAATGTGTGTTATGTAATCGTTCAATGTAATATAATTTATCACACCTCCTTAAATCTACACACCAAGGGCCCGGACCTTTTGCTGCCAGGAAGTTGCGCCCCCTTGGGGTTACCTAAATTAATCATTTTCTGGTAACCTTTTTGGCCTTTTGCCCCAACATGTAACAATATCGTTGTAGAGTTAACCTATACGTTATATTGACAGGTTTCTTTGTTCCAAAACTCTTTCATTCTTTTACCTAACCCACATAAAGATTAAATTGCGGAAATTATGAATTCAGAAGAAACTGAAATGGAAGTGAAATTACAGAAGCAGAGAAAGAATAATAACACTAGAAGTATTTATCCAAAACATCCAGTAAGTAATATGATATAGCATCTAATCGCTTCATTGCCTGGTGTAAGACAAAACATGGTGAAAATAATTTCTTTGAAAATGACTGCTAGCGAATCAACAAAACATAAAACATCTGACATCTCGCTTTTTAATGTCATTTCTCTTGTTTCAAGAACCGCGTTCTAAACGTCATATCTGTTAGTTTCAGGAATCAATATAATGTTATTATTGATATTTTACAAATCCGAGCGTTGTCTAAAAATAGTATATGCCACACGCGTTAAAATTGGTTTAATTTGGCTCGTAAGATTGCCTACTCGTCATTCCTACTCGCAAAATAAAACCCTACTTTTACCACTTGTTCATAATCTACCCTTATATGAGTAACTCCATATTTTCATGACTTTGCGTTATAAAAAACGCATTCAAAACGAAGACTTCACAAGCTATTCCAGAAAATTCAAGATATATATTCTTTCACGCCCAATATAGAATGAGACGCTAAGGGCCATAGTATTTAAAGAGCGTCCATAAATAAAACTCAATTTAATTTTAAGATACATTAATAAAATCGTTAGAACCACTTACGAGGAGATAAAAATAAGAAACATTTTGTCTATGCTAACAGTTACTTGAAACCTGGAGTTTCCTGAAAATCTTTCTGTAAAAAAGGCTGGATTTAAACACGAAGTTTGATTTTTCTTTCTTCAATTTTACTTTTCATGGGCACACAGATGTATCTCCCATGAAATCTCGATACCGAAATCTTGATTACATTACGGACTTCTCTGCCTACCATGGGTGACTGGTAGAGAAGAGAAAAAACGCAGCAGCCAAACTTCTTCTGCCCATGTGGGCGGGCTAGCTTGAACCAACTTTTTTACTTTCCCTAATACGTATAGTAGGTAGAGGAAGTATTGTATTCCACCCAAAAATTCGATACGGAGATTTCACCAGAAATACATACTTTGAGGCGACCTGAATCCAATTAGGCATTTTTGGATACATGCCCGAGTGTGTGTGTGTGTGTGTGTGTGTCTATTGTGTGTGTGTGTGTGTGTGTGTGAAGTTGGATAAACACCAAACTTGGTATTTGGATCCAATATGTTCCAGAAATGCGCCACGAAGATTTTCAGCAAAATTCCCTATCCCAAACTATCCTTTATATGGAACATTTTTCGAAATTTTTTATTTTCTAAAAATAGCTCTGACGATTTTTATTTAAATACCATATATTAAAGATACTTACATGACAAATAAAATTTATATCTTGAATTTTCAATATATACGCTTTATATCTATAAAATCCTCTTCATTCGGAGGGAATTTTGTATAATCTTGTACAACTGGTAAACGTTAAGCGATAGACGAAAACGTGTTGTACAAGAAGTGTAGATTCCTTTAAAATACACAATTTATTCACAATATCTTTTGATGCAGCATCAGCCATTTCCGAGATATCCGTTATTAATGGTTCGAACTGTTCCTTACTTGGTCATTATTTAAAGTTCTTCCAACATACAGTTATTTCTCGCGATTGCATGGAAGCAGTATGGAACTTTAAGGCCAGCATATAGCGTCGAGTTCTTAAACATTTGACTGTCACTGTTGCCTTTGTGTCAATAATGAAATGTGTAATGTAGCTATTTCTACAAAGGCTTATTTTGGATTAAAATGTAGAAGGTAGAAAAAAAGCTTGAACTAGAATAATTTGTGTATCCACTAATAATCGATGGAGGGTAGAGAAGTCATGTGAATGTGTCACATCAGATTTTTATGAAAGTATATAACATATTAAACCCTACTTTCGTCTAACTTTCTTAGTTACTTAAACATGAGATACCCGCAACAAAGATGACCAAAGATTACCGTCATTTTAGGAGACGCACCACTGTAAACCTATTTTCAAACTTTACTGAAATCATAATCATAATTTTGCTTTAATTAAGCTTTGTATAATTTACCCTTTTTGTTTCGAGATATTACATTTCAGAAATGAATTTCTCCGAACGATTTATTTTTTGTAAGTAATTTATTTTAAGTGCTGATATCATTTATAGGATAATATAGCGCAAATATGGCACGTGAGTTTTACTTAAAGGTAAAATAATTTATAAAACTTCATTAGTCTTATCTGTTTAAAATTACTATGCATATAGATAGCAAAACAACAATACGTGACTGTTGGGGAAAAAACGCATCCAACAATTGTTACTGCTTGACTTTCTGTACTTTGTATGAGAAATCTTTAGTGGAATGTTTTTAATGAACAAATGTGCTGACAAAAGATATTTGGTTGTAGCCTCTTACCTTATCTTATGTAAGAGTAAGTATCACAAGATAAAAAGTCTGATATGTTACATTAACATGACCTGTCTACCAATTCTTTAACAAACTATTCTTATAAAAGCTTATTCCTCTTTCTGCTTAAGTTAGTCGTATAAACATTTGTAGAAATGGTTTTATTACATAATTATTTGTGGGTACAAGGGTATTAATGGAATACAGTAGGCTTAAGCGATAGTCAAATCTTTTAAGAGAATGTCGCTATGTATCGCATAGCGATTTTCCACTCGAGAGAAATGTAGGTATTTGAAAATTCAAATCAATAACAATGAATATCTCTGTAATGGTTAACCCCACTAAAAGAAAACCCTTTTTAAAAATTGTATGCTACAACTGATGTACATTTTTGTATTTTAAGATTCTGTATTATCTTATACGGTTTACCAATTATGCAAAAGTCATTCAGAAAGAAGAATATTTGAGAGGTTGCTTCCATAAATTCAAGATATACATTTCATTTGACACGAAAATATTTTAAACTGTTGCTATTTTAATCAAAATCGTAAGCCATTTTTTAGAAAATCAACACTTTTGAAAGCGTTTCCATGTAAAGGGTATTTAAGCGACTTTTTGAGTTATGCTGTTCATAGACACACCGGACCTTTTCCTATAAATGCTTTCTTTGAATCCAAGAGGTCTCAAAATATGTATTTCCGGTGAAATCTCGACATGGAATTTTTGGCTGGAATACAGTACTGGCATACATGTAGAGGTAGGTGGCAGAGAAGTTAACACATGGATTTTGAAATTTAGAATGTTTTTCTGACCACACAATCCAAATCCGAATTTTCTTTAGGTTTTTAAAAACTTTCAGCGGTGCATTCCTTTAACTTTAGCTATTTCTATCATAAGAGTGTTTGTATTGCAAATGAATTATAATAATCTCGTAGAAAATATATTAAGCAGGAGTAGGTCATCGTTAACGAACTGCCTGTTCTGACAAACATCAGAGCATCAACTGTTTTCTCTGAATTGTTCTGTAATGGCAGAATGGTCTCGATAACGACGTTGTACATCCCTAAGAAACAAATGATCACAATTAATGCACATTCATAATAATTATCTTCCTTATACAGAAAAAGACTTGCCAGAAGACGAGCCTTAGGTAAAAACTACACTCGTGTATTTAAAGATACATGTTTAAGACAGTCTGTAAAGGGAACATCAGCGAAAATTCTGCCTCTCATTCTCTCTACAGAGGCTGCCAAAAATATTACAGAAATACAAGGATTTTCTCAGAATTGGTGAAAGTTACTGAAGTAGACTTTACGACTGCGTAGCCTAGCCAAGATATCAATGAACTGTTGCAGCAGAAATATTCTACTTTACAGTAACACCGTTATGTGCAGTTGTTATACATTTCCATCTACTCTGTTGAAGTATTCTTATGAAATAAATTAGGAATATAGTTTTACAGACTCTCTGTTGCAAATACACATATAATGGTTATTTATGTAATAAACGTATAATTGTTTAGATTGTGACACGAGTGTGTATATTTACGCATGAGCGACAGGTATTATAAGCAAGTTGCATACAACATTTTATGCAATCCTAACATTATAAACTGATGATAAATTTCAAAATTAGAGAAATAAATCTTATTTCATTTCCGTGTTGGCCGAAACAATGACGTTATGGTTTCATTGCGATATCATATACAATATAGAGAAGCTTGCTTATTTGTGTACACTGCCGGCGTGTTTTTCTTTGCTTATTTAAATAATGAAGGGAATAAGTCTCTTAGAAACGTAAATCTCTAAGATCACTTATTAACTACCGCTAAACAACGCAGTGGAACAAACTCTGTGGTCTCGAGGTCCCGAGTTCGAATCTCGGTTAGGGTGAGTAGCCTGGATAAGATATTGGGGGGTTTTGCCCTTATCCTGAGAAGAATGTCAGGTAACTTTATGCTCTACGGACCCTGGACCTATTTGAGCGTGATTTCAACCATTCATCGTCCGTTATGGCCTATCCTGATGGCTAAGTGGTCCTGGATGACCAAAAGTTGAGGGAGTATTTTTAACACTTAAATGATTTCAGTCTAATTATATAATATATAAATTCAATAACAGCCCGCCTTAAAGCAATATGTCGACGTAACAATATATAAAAAGTGTATATTACAGTCATTGTATATGTTTATTATATTGTATACATATGTAATAATGTTATGTGAATGTATTACGTAATTTAATAATGTAGGAGCTGTGAGAATAATAGGTTAAAAGTTGCTAACAATGAGGTAACCTTAAGGCAATAATGAGTAAGAAAGTTTAATAATGCTACTAGTCATTATTGAAGAAACAATAATGTAAATTTTGAGACAGCTTATAAATAGCCAATCAACAACCAGAAAAAGCTTTAGTTAAACGAATGTATTCTATTGGAGTAGGATTAACCAAAAAAAATTGAAATACAGCAAAATTTACAAATTCAGAAGTCAGTTAGTTGTAGACAGTGTTCCTAACCGGACGCGAGTTGCGTCCTCGAGAAATTTAATACGTATTCAGTGTGACACGAAAAATAGTTTACGTGTTAAACAGTGCAAGTAATTCATAAAAAAAAATCTCACAGTTCTCTATATCAGTGAAGTGTTATTTAAATCGTGTCAAGCATTAATAAAAGGAGTGAAGTAAAATTATAATCTGTGTAAGCCTACATTCTTCAGTCGCACCACTCCCTGTTAAGACATTCATATCACTAAAAAATAAATACTGACGCAGTCGAGGCAAACATAAATATATAATATTTAAAGAAACAGTCAAAATTACAAAGTTAATATTTTTTTGAACATTTGGGGCAAAGTTAACCGGAAAGTACATTTAGGGCGAAGGCTACCGGAAACTTTTTACCATACGTGCGGTTGCAACTACTTTAAGTTTGGCTCCCCAACAGTCGAAATATAATACACCTACTTCAAGCTTTCATTCCATACGTGAAGCAACAACCTACTTCAAAGTTAAAACAAACAAAAAACCGAGGGAAAGTTGTCGGGGGTTCTGTACAGCACTATATCGCATTAAGTTTTGTTTTTTATTTTTACTTTACCTCCAAGGTGCAAAACTAGAGGCTCATCTCCGGAGGAACAAGGGAAAAGACCTCAACGGTCATGTTACCGGAAGAGGCAGCTCTCCTTTTAGGTTTAATACATTTGGAGACTGTGATAAGTAATTGGTCTGAAGTTGGCAATCCTACTAAACGTAGCAACGCATTCAGGGGACATTTGCAATTACTGAAGTTTCATGCAAGATAAATGACTATGGGTTTTATCGAAAAATAGAAGCTGGAAAGATGATATTACTTTCTCTACCATATACATAGTGGTAGAGAAGGTGTTGCATTCCACCCAAAAATTCGAGATTTCACCGAAGATACATGTTTTGAGAAGTAGAGAAGAGAGCAGTAAAAAAGTAGAGAAAGCAAAACAAATTTTTTTTCTCGAAAATCTGATATGATACATACACATGACTTTCTCTACCCTCTATCTTTATTAGCGGGTATACAAACTATTCTACTAAGGCTTATCTTTCTATCGACTACATTTTAATCCAAACAAATCTTTGTAGAAATAGCTACATTACACATTTCGTTATAGGTCCAAAGAGAACACCGATACTCAATTTTTTAAGATCTGGACAGCTATATGCTGTCAAAATTTCATACTTTTTCCATGCAATCGCGAAAAATAATTGAATGTTGTCAGAATTTTAAGAGAATGACTTAAATAAACAATTCGAACATTTAATAACGGATATCTCAGAAATAGCTCTTGCCAAAATAAAACTTATTTTAAATAAACTCCGTGTTTTAAAGAGATGTACATTTTTACTTTCTCTACTACGTATAGTAAGTAGGGGAAGTATTGCATTCCACCCAAAAATTCGATACCGAGATTTCACCGGAAATACATGTTTTGAGATCCCCTGAATCCAAAAAAAGCATTTTTGGAAACATGTCCGTGTCTCAAATTCGTTATTCATTTTTTTATGTCCTGGACATGCAAAGATAATGGAATGCGCCACATAGCAACCAGCGATAAAATATTTGACTATCGCTTAAAAGCTACCATATTCCCCTTGCATCTACAAGAAAATTACAAATAAGATTGACATCTCGATATCTCGATTAATATGAAGCATATGGAGAATAGGCGTTTGTAAAAATAGATTGTACAAGAGTAGAGAAAGTCATGTGAGTGTAACACATCAGATTTTTTGTATAGTACATTTTCCTCTATCGCTTAAGCTTTATTCGTTATACAAAATTATAAAAAATTTCCTCCGAATGAAGTGGACTTCACAGGCTATTCCCAGAAAATTCAAGATGTACATTTTATTTTGTCATGTAAATATTTTAATGTATGGTATTTTAACCAAATCGTTAGAGCCATTTTTCAGGAAATCAAAATTTTTTAAAAATGTGCCATATAAAGAGTAATTTGGGGTGTGGAGATTTTCTTGACACTCTTCGTGTTGCATCTTTGGAAGGTACTGAACCTAAAAAGTTTGGTACTTAGCCACTTTTCGTCTTTGAGTTATGCTGTTCACAGACACACAGACACACACACGGAACTTTTTCTAAAAATGTTTTTTTTTATCCTGGAAGCCTCAAAACATGTATTTCTGGTGAAATCTCGGTATCGAATTTTTGGGTGAAATGCAATACCTTCTCTACTTTCTAAGTACATGGTAGAGAAAGTAAAAAAGTTTAGCGTACGCGTGTCTGTAAATGTGTCTGTGTGTAGTTCTGTCTGTGAACGCCATAATTCAAAAACGAAAAGTGGGATAATTACCAAGCTTGTTATTTATATTCAGTAGCTTTCAAAGAGGCAACACGAAGATTTTAAAAAAAAAATCCCCCCCATCCCAAACTATCCTTTACCTAAAACATTTAAAGACATTTTTTATTTTCTAAAAAGTTGCTCTAAGGGTTTTGATTAAAATACCACATATTAAAGATATTTACATGAAAAATAAAATGTATATCTTGAATTTTCTGGGAGTAGCCTTTGAGTACTTTTCATTCGGAAGGAATCTTGTATAACTGGCAAACGTTAAGCCATAGACGAAAATGCACTGCACAAAAAATGTAGATCTCTTTAAAACAAACAATTTATTTTAAAAAACTTTTTTGAGACATCAGCCATTTCCCAGATATGCGTTATTAATGGTTTGAACTGTTCAATAATTAAACATTCTTTTGAAGTCCTTCGATTTTCAGTTGTTACTTGCGATTTTCAATTATAAAACATTTGACTATCGCTATTCCCTATTATGTATAACGAAATGAAGTAGATAGAAAAATATACTTTCTTAAGAATAATAATTTGTGTACACACCAATAGGTAGTAGAGAATAGAGAAGGTCTGTGAATGGAACATATCAATTTTGTTTGTTTGTTTTTATTTTAAGCATTCCCGGCTTCAGTTTATTAGATTACAAGAAACATGAATATATAAGTAGAGAATTTTGGACTTTTAGGATTTCATTGAAAGAATGCGCCATTACAAAACAAGTTAGGATGTGCCAAAAGCATGGAGGGATGCTGCATACCTCAGCCGATGTTAAATTATAAACTATGTGTAGGACAAGTTTTGGCAGACAAGGATGAGATGGATACAATCTCCTGAGACCGAAACAAGCCCTTGAGGCTTAAACCTGAAGTTCATGATAGTGAACTGTGTCGCTCCGGAATGGCAAGCTCATCAGTTTTGTCTTCAATATTTCATGAACGAAATGCTTCAGTTGCACGACTCGAAATGTTAAATGAATGAAGTAGTTTGTACGAATGCATTTCTTCCACACATCACCAGTTCACTCCAAGAGCAACGCCGCGTTAATTTCTTGAATTAAGAATGCAGAAGGGTTGTTCACAAGTTCTGTTAAAACATTTACTTTATATAAAACTTATTTACAAAGTTTCATACTACGATAGCATCTGTTTTACTTTGTGTTACCAGTGATGTCTGTCCGTCAAGTAAAACAGTTTATAAACATATTGTTCTTTAGATCATCCAGAGCAGTTCATGAGTGATGCTCGGGACATCCTTTAGCGGATGCTGTCTCTCAGCTTGAAGCCGACAGTCTAGAATCCTTTATGTTTTCCTGCCTTTAGACCTTGAAAATTTCTATCACGAACTGAACGAATGAGCGAATATGGCTAGCTAGAACTTTAAGTAAATATTGATTGATTCAACATCCTCAGAGAATTAACTTTAAAAAATGGAGAATCAAAATTGTGCAGTGTTTGATCAGAACATAAAACCTTCAAAATGCCACTTTTATATATTGCAGTGACAATACATTATTTAGAAGCTGCATAAAAGCTTAAGCAAAAAATCACTGAAACTTCGTACAAATCTTGGCAAAATTAGCTTAGGAATCGCGCGACCAAAAATAACCATAAGCTAAAATTTCAAAATATAATTTTAACCTTTTATATTATGGTTGTTTATCTTCATACAATAAAGTAACAAACTGGAGTTAAAATCCTTTCCATTTTAAAATATTAGTTTTGGATTTTTTTCTCTGTAGTTTTGTTCATTAAAAATGCTCCACGCGATTAAGTTTTGATCCAATTCATCTGAAAATGTTCATGCAGATTCTACAAATTTTATCAATTAAAGTCGTTTTTCGTGTTCTTGTGGGATTGAGTTATTCATTTTAAAGCAATACCAAGATGTAAAAAATATAAATTTACAATGATAGTTTTTTAAAAACTGTTTCGTTTTGAATTAAACTGCGAATAAAAATTAATACACGATTTTGTGTGTTACCAACAGTTAAACAGCATGGTTTCCTAAAATATTATTTTTACCATTTTGCATAGAACAATAAATTTTGTTTTTAAGACACAATTGCTTGAAAAATAATGAGGATACCGAAACGAAATTTAAAACCGTTTAATGTTTACCTAAGATAAACTTCTAATTTAATTTTCTGCCAAAATCATTAGAAAATCGTGTTTTCAATAAGCACATGAATTAATCAAACTACATGCTAATGTACTATTCTATTTTAATCTGCATTCGTTAATATACTGGACTTCTGACTTTCTTTGAGTTAAATTTTCAATTGGAATTACATATGACTCAATACAGTATTTTGGGGATCTAATGCTCAGGCCGAACATCATAGAATTGGATGTCCAAAAACGGAAAATTGCAATAGTTGCTTAATTAACGTCCCTTTAACATCTAGGTAATAAGGTGACATTTACTTACCTATAGATTTTTTTAATCCTCGCGATTCACAGCAAACCAGACGATCGCAGTTGTGTAGTCGCTTTCCTGTATCGCGTGCATAGTAGTTTGCTGACATATGCCTCAGTTGTACAGTCATTTTCCTGTGTCATTTAGTTTTTTGCAGTTGATTAATTTAAACGGATGGACTTTGTTGATCGTAACAATGTAGTTCCTTGGGTTACGCATGCGTGGTCAATGTGATGCAACAGCCTTAATTCGCCTTAGTTACTTAGTCGCCTTCCTCTGCCATCTCTTTTGTTTCTATTTATTTATCCTCTTCACTGAGCTTTAAATCACTGCAATGACTATTTAATTCGGTACTTACCTGAGAGGGAAACCACGGGAAAATAAAGTTCAATCAAATTAGCTGCTACACGTATTTGAACCCAGAATAGGAGCAACAGACACATCACTTGAGTCACTTCCTTCCGTCATACTGCTTGTATGTGCGTGTTTGTGCATGTGTTTAGCAAAATAAAGGTTGCATTTGAAGTGAATAACTCGAGATTTAGCTTTAAAAATAGGAAACAAAACCATTCAGTTGATATGAGTAATCTCTTACACCATTCATCATATAGACAGTTTTATTCGTTAATATTACTTTTAAATAGGCTTGCGCACTTTAAAATGGGATTTTAGATGAAGGAAAACATACTTCCAACTTCGAATATGATGATGTCTAATGCGTGCCGAATCTTCTTTCAGAAATGTGTCTTAGATATCACACAGGCTGTGCAGATACTTATGTAATTTCCAAAGTACAATTCCGACTGCGTCCCTCGATTGTGTAATAGAGGGTATGGTAATCACTACCTTCTAGATAAGTATGCTCTGATAAAGCTACAATATGTCAAGCATTTACAACACTTTAACAGTTCGTTTCTGAAGCCCATGATGATACCGCATCAGCTTTGCCTCGCTCATAAATGTTTATGAATGACAGTAAACATTAAATAAACACTTTAAATAAAAGTTTTAACTTATATACAATACTTTTTAGGATGACCAAGCTATATTTGTTATTACGGAGGATGATCTTCAAAAAGTTATTGCAGAATTAGACAAAATGGGGAAAAAGTATAATTTAAACAATACACATACAAAAACCAACAATGGCATTGCAGAGGATGAATAATATAAAATGTAAAGTAGTGATCAGTAATAAAGCCATAGATCAGATCACCAGTTTCAATTATCTTGGCTTCGGTATTTCGTATGACATAGGAAAGACAGACAAAATTAATAAATTTCAAACGATCTGCGGAACCAGCAGAAGAACACTAAAGAATGAAACAAGAAGAGCTTACGGAGTAAAGCTATACAAAACAATGTGCATACCAGTCTTTTGTCACGAAAGTGAAAACTGGACCGCAAGCAGACAGGGAGAAGAAGAATTGAAAACTCGTAAATGAAATCCCTCAGATCACGGCCGGATATAAATTAATAGATCAGAAGAGAAATGTAGAAATAAGAGAGAAACTACAAATGTATTACTATTATTATTATTATTATTATTATTATTATTATATAATTAATTGAAATTAATTATACTTTTTAGATACCTTAACCTGGTCTTGGCAAGTTTTTAATATAGAGTCAACTAAAAATCTGGGAAACAACTTGAGTCAATTGGAGAATTCAATTCACCACCGACATGTCACAGTAGCTCAATGGTTAGAGAAACCACACGGAGAGCGGAAGAATCGGTTTCAAATCCGGCTGTGGCATTGATTTTTTTCAGTATTACCTAAACAAGTTATAGATAAATTAAGAACAGATGTATCAAATGTCAGATCGCAGATTCCAGAAAATCATATTCAATTGTGAGCCCTAAGGTTACAGAAAAGGAGGTAGATCGTTTCTAAGATTGCAAGATCAATTCTTGAAGTCGGAAGAGGTGCGATGGCCTAATTCTTGTTGAAGAAGATATTTTTAAAACCTTCTGAACAAAGCCAGGGCTATACATAGAGCTCTCAGGTCCAATATTTCAGAATAATTTTAGAGATGACCGAGAGCGATAAAAAAGGTGAAGTACTGAGTTTTCCAGTCATATCGTGTTTAAGAACAGTCGGAGTCATGAAATTTTGTTATTTCCTTGTACAGGATGCACCAAATGTTCTGTTTTCATCTTAGCATTATATATGTAACAAATAATCGCAAATTGAACGTATTTTATTTTTTCATTACATTTTGCAATTTGTTTGTGAACAAATTGTGTCTTACAAATGAAGACTTCCTGAACGTTCACATAATCTGGCTTTTTTCACTGATTTTTCCATTTCTTTCAACAAACCTTCTGGTGTTAAGTGTTCATCTCTTAATAAATGTTTTCTTTCAGTTGCTGCAAAGTTCCTGGTTGTTAATGCATACGCTCTCCTTAAGGCAGCTCCACAGAAAAAGAAAATCATTGAACAAGGATCTGGAGATATTGCACACCAGTTTAAGTCACCAAAACGAAAATAAGGAATTTGAAAAATATCTTCTTTTACAAGGTCTTAGTTTCACGAGACGTGTTTGCTGCAGCACTAGCTTATTAAAATCATATTCCGTTATTTTGGGACAATTGTACCAAGAAGTTGTGTATCATCATTCTCTGTGTTGTCCTCTATTGATAGTAACAGGGTTTCCCTGTTGGTCTTCAAAAAAATTCAGGCCCATACACGTATCCAGCACGTACATTGAGGGGACGTATTCTCACTTGGCTGCGGAGGACCGAAACGTGGTGTGGAGGTTAAGAGGAAGGCGTGGGTTTTCACTGTACAAAATCCATAACACAAATCTACTTACATATTCCTAGATTTATTTGCCAACCGTTTGGGGTTCCTACATTATTAAATGTGAAATCATACATTATAAATGGCGCATCATACCGTCACCTTGGTGCATGGAGAAGGTTATTTATGAATTTGCTGAGGCTTCTATCTTCCCCTGAACTCATATTTTGTTTATTAACGGCACCATTAGGAGTAAAGTGGGCTTCATCAGACAAATTCCTGTGGAGTTACCACCATTACCAGCAAGATGCAGAAGAGCACGGACATATTGTAACACGATTGTTCGGTTCTGCTGTGTACAAAACGTCCACAATTTTAATCTTTTATGGGAAGAACTGCAAGTCAATCTTCAAGATTCCTCTAATGAAAGTCTTGAAATTGGTAATTCAGATGATTGTCGTCTTGAAGTTTCTGAATTTTCACTCTTGCTACAATTTCAAGTGTTGATTCTTCTTGGTTATTTCAGTTCTTCTTTATTCTCCTGCCCATTCACATTTTAAAAATCCTTAACCAACTCACGAATTCAAGAAGGAGAAGGAGTATTCCTTGACTTGAAAACAGAACGGCTATGTCTCTTGAGTTGCAATTATCGACTTATTGTAACTGAAGTAAAGTATTGCTACAATCTGTAAAGATTGTTGTGGAGTGTAAATTTGCATTATGAAGTCCGTGGGCTGCAAAAAAAATGGCAAAAGAATCAATCATTCGGTATATAATTTTTCGAAATCAGAAATTTTCTTTTGACCCACGTTATATACTCTATCTATGTCGCTTTTTTAACGTCTGACTTCTTGATGAAATGCGTCATCTGGTGGAACATTTTGAAAATTTGTGTCCTTTTTACTCTCCCTTCCACGTACCAAGTTGGTAGAGAAGATATTGCATTCCATCCAAAAATGCAATATCGAGATTTCACCAGAAACTATATTTAGAGACCCTTGAACAAAAAAGGCATGTTTAGGAAAAGGTCTGTGTGTGTGAACAGCGTAACTGAAAAACGAAGTGTCTGATAAATACCAAATTTGTTATGTAAGTTCAGAATAAATTGTGTTATTGTTTTAAAATCCCAAGAATACATCGATTTATTCTCTAGAAGACAGCCAACAAATTGAGCCAACTTCTGTAAATGAGATATTACCAAGAAAGGGCATTATTTTAAACCAATGTCGAGAATAATAACCTATTTCCAATTAGAGAACTCCTCAGATCTTCTCGTTACAGTAGTAACAACTTGATAAAGATACTGGGTTCGTTTCCCACGTACGGCAAGCCATCCTGAGTTAACTTAGGAATGTGGCGGTCGCTAGAGGAATGAAAATGTGAAACGCAACATCCAGCTTGCAGCAGCTTCTACACTTCATTGCACAGAACGTCTTGCTCTCTTTTGTTTGCACTGCACATTGTAGCCTATTTTCCATGCTTTAAGAACACCGGAGAAAAATCCATTCTAACAAATCTCCATCTTACACCAGTTAACATTGTTTATGTATTTACTTTGCTGCGATTCCGTTTGCCATTATTATCAAAGTTTAGTTAAATGTCTATAATTATTTGAAATAAAGTGACAAATTATCGTAAAAATTTAAGCATCATTATTGCATTATACACTTGAAATTTATTATATAATACAAAATTATAGGAGCGATTAAGTAAAGTATAAATAAAAAAGTCAACTCGAAAGCACATGTTCGCTTGCATGTTTTCATAGCTGAAAACCTATATCACAATAGGATCGGAAATACTGAAAAGAGATTATGTAGTAAGATGCTACAAGAAAAAAAATATTTTTTCAAGCTGAATAAACTGGCGAAGAATATGTATATGACACAGTATTTCCTTCTATTTGAGCCCAAGTTCTATCCTATTTAAAATGACCTTCCCACCAGAGCTTAAAAAGCGCCTATCTGTGATCTGACAGTTCTGGTGTGGGGTTGTTGTTGCACAACACTTATGTTGCTATTCCACACAGAAACAAAATAGCATATGCAAATACAACGTAAGCATAGCCCTAGATGGGAGCTGTTAAGGGGGAATGAAGATGAATCCATGCTCATGATTAAATGTTTTCATGATTTGGGTGCATACTTAAGTTTTAACCTATTATTTTGTTTAGATGCCTTACAGCATTGAAAATCTTGAATTCAAAGAACTACTGTTCAAATAATAGTGGAAGATTTGCTTAGGTTTCCCAAAAAACGTCTGCAAAATAGCGCTGTTTTATCTCACAGTATCTGGAAAGTCTAAAATATTGATAAAAAATTACGTAAGCAAGAACTACAGAGAATGCGTATTAAAATCCCTGCTTTACCTTATCTTGTAAGATAACTGTAGCGATGTCTAAACCCTCGGAGAGTTCAATGAAGGGAGAGCATAGCAGTTGAAAATACGGATAGATGCGGTTTTTGAAAGGCGTAAGGGCCTAAAATTTCCACTCGCACCTAAAGCATCCAGATTGGTCAAATGGTGCAACTTTGTTCATAATTAAATGAAGTTATGGTGCGGGTTAGTTTTTTTTAAGTTTTAACGCATGCTTGGATTTCTTAGCTTTTTTCCACAGAAAACCGCCCAAATAGAATATTTAGGAAGCCCGGTTCATTCTAACGCAAATTGTTTTAAAGGCGAAAAATCGTAACTCGATCAAAATTTGAAGATTTTCATAAAATATGAAACATGAAACTTTTTGGCACGTGCATTGAAATCTACGCACTGTAAAAAGTAAAAATACTGGTTCCCCTAATTGTTTAGAATGTTTCTCTCGTCATAATTTCTAGTATGAGTGGCTGGCTCTACTTTTAGTGCCAGCTGTCTAAAATATTAATTTGCGCGATCAAGAAATCATTCGAGAATGTGCATTCCCACATAAATGTGGCCATATTTGGTATAGAAAGCATTCGGAATACTTTGTACTGAAGTGGATGTCTATCATATCCTAGCAACGAAAGGAAGAAAGACTACGTCCAGCATGCACGTAAAAAATTGCAAAATCTGCGACCAGAAATAAGAGCGTCTGGACTGCATCAAGCCGCAGTACTTAGGCTGGCAAACCAGTCGTTCCGGTCATCTGCACAGATGTTGCAGTGTTATAACCGCAAGTAGCCGTATTTTATTTTCACGGCTGTGGTTAATATTCTTTAACTTCTCTCTACCAGCATTTATGATCTCTAAGATTCGATTTAGATTTATGCTTTAATCGTTTCTCCCAGGTTATTAAGGTCAGCGGTAGTATAAGGACAATAATGAAGACTTCCACATGCCATCAGGTCTCTTTGGCATGCATTCGTGTCTCGTTGTTATGCTTTACATCGTCTTGTTCTGAGGAAAACATTGAGGACAGTTCACCAGGTATGTGGTTTCGAAATAGAACAGAATGGAACGTAAATCAGTGTTGATACTTTCAGCAATATTATTGTCGTCTTCACCTACATAGTTTTCGATTGCTGATGACTAATGTCAACATTTATAGTGGATTATTGATGTTTCCAGATTTCGCAGGAAATTAACGTTTTGAGATCCTCTGAACCAAAAACGCATTTTTAAAACAATCCATGTATGTCCGTAAAAGGTGGGTAGATACAAAATTAGGTTATTTTAAGGTTATCTTCCAATGATGTAACACGAAGACTTTATAAAAATAGAATTCCCCCATTCAAACTACCCTTTATATCTTATTCCTTTTTTCAAAAACTGCTTTACGGTAATATATTTGCATGACTAATAAAATGTAAAAATAAACAGCTGATGCGACAGAAAAAGTAAATGTGAAATAAATTGTGTGTTTTAAAGAATCTAAATTTTTTATGAAGTAAGTTTTGTTTATGATTTATGGTTTACTAGTTATACCAAGTTATCAAAATTCTTTCTGAATGAAGCTTTGCAAGCTATTTCTAGAAAATTCAAGATATACATTTTATTTTTCATATAAATTACTTGAATATATGACACTTTAATCAAAATCTTATAACAATGCTTGAAAAATAAAAAGCAACAAAAATGTCCCATGTAGAGGGTAGTTTGTGGTGTGAAATTTTCCTGTAAACCTTCGTGTAGTATTCATAAAATACACTGAACAAGTTTAGTACTTATGAACATTTCGTTTTGAGTTATGCTGATCTCACACACACACACACACACACACACACACACACACACACACACACACACACACACACACTCACACTCACAGACGCACATGGACCGTTTTCTAAAAAAGACTTTTTTCTTTTTGGATTCAGTGGACCTCAAAGCATGTATTTGGGTGAAATTCCAATAACGAATTTTTTGGTAGAATGTAGCCAATATTTCTCTTTCCACCATAGGTAGGTGATAGAGAAAGTACATACAGTTTGCCTAAATGCTCTAAAGATTTTTTACACTGGAAGCCAACTAACTAGTTAGTGGGAAATACTTGGTGTCTCCTATAAAAGGTCATTAGGTTGTTAGCATTTGAGGTCGCAGGTTTTGAGTTTGTTTCCCGGATAAAGTAGGAAATTTATCTCCAAATAGGATCGCTCTATACTGTATAATATAAAACATGTGATTTTTAATATACATAACCGTAAACAGTCATCACCACCAGCATTTGTTCCCAAATTCAAATACGTTTATGATTGTAGAAGTTGCACCAAAATGCTAAATACCCTGATTATCACATTATAGTTCTACCTTATTTTTGTTGTAATTATTTCCAAAGATTTATAACTTGTTCATAAATAAATGTCGGTTGAGATAAATGTCAGTCGAGTTCGCAGAAGTGGCAGCTCACTTGTCATTGCATATTTCCGTTAGCTATAACGTCATTAGATCATGCTCCAGTAACTGCATCTGATGTTATATTTTTCTTTGAGAACTTGTTGTCTCAAGGCTTTGAAGAAATTGAACGTTATACAAGGATACTTGGTTTCAGCGCTGTCTTTACACATAAAATTTGATGTAATGTTTAAGTTACATTATAGTGTGTTGCTGCATGTCAATAAGGGTAAACTTGATGATTCCTGAGACACAAAATAATATACGTGTGATAATTTAGTGCACAGTGGCTTTTATATTAAAGGTACAACGTAAATAAAAATAAAATTAACTAATTTTTCTTTAAAAAATGCTCGGATACGTCAAATTTAATTATTTGAAAAGAAAATTTTACAAAACAAAAAATTTTGAGACATTGACAAACAATTTAAATACCAACAAATTATTTTTCATTTGTTTTTGAAAGGTAGTTATTTTTTTTAGTTACATGAACCATGTCGGTTGTTTCATACAAAAGGTTTGTTGCTGGGGAAACAGTTTAATTGTTGGCTTGTTGAACAATTTTCTCCATAATTTACACAACTAATATAACAAATGAAATTCCAATTATTTAATAAGGTATTCAAAATGCTCCCCATGTACAATCTGGCAGAGACTAAATCGAAGTATGAATTCTTGTTGAACATGTTCAATCATTGCTGGTGGTATATCTCTGCATTCTTTCCTGGTCCTCATTTTTAGCTCTTCCATATTAGTAGGTCTAGCAACAAACACTCTACATTTCGAATATCCCCATTAGAGTAATCAAGTAGAGAGATCTTCCAACTTCTATAGGGTCTGCCTACATCTCTTTTAACAAATTGTTTTGGAAGTCTTGTATTATCCATCCTGAATAAATGATGTAACTGTTTAGACCTGTATTGTATTATATCTTCATTTATTTCATTTACTTTTAATTCTTCTCTAATTATTTCATTAGTTATGTGGTCGAATAAAGTGCAATTATTTGATTTTCTTGAAAGCTTCATCTCTGGTGCTTGTATTTTATCTTAACTTTTATAGTCTGAATCCGGTCTCAATTCTATACCTTAATATAGGTTTAGCCATTGCTATTCTAGTATCCCTCTTGTTTTATTTTTCAACATTTTGTGAATTGTCCCACATATTTCTTGAAGTTTTTTACTGAATCAATAAATTCATACTTTAAGCTTTTCTAAAATTATAATACTTAGTTCTGCTGTCAATAAGTTAATATCTGTTTTTAATTGTTACAAAGTGTGGGGTAGACTGCTTCTTTTCATGTACCCCGGTTTTCCATGGACAAACAATTATACGTTTATTCCAGTGCGTCTTGATGACGACATATATTTAGTGTTGGAAGGATACGGAACAGATATTTAAGATGACGAGAGATATTTAAAGTGTTGGACAGATACGGAACATTTTGCAGAAAACCATGGACTGGCGTTACCCACCAAGCGCATGTATTTCCCCAGGAAGTTTTCGGGGAAGGACTTGTGGAAGCAGCAGAAGAATCCTAATGACACTGTGCGCGTTGCCACAAACGAGCCGCGCATACCTAGTGCGGGTATCCATCCACTCCTTCATTCCAGTACCTACCGAGAAAACGGAAGGCAGCAGAAGACATGATCCGCAAGCTAATGCATCCACCCGCCTCGGTCGGCTTCGATCATAATGTTATTTATTCTGTTTTGTTCTTTGTCAGGTTTACTTATGTACAAATAGAAACATTATTCTTCAAGAACCTGAAGAGTCCTCAATTCCATACTAACTACCAGGCGCGCTTCAACTACCTTGATTTCCAAACCTCCCGAAAGTTACAGACTGAGCCATAAGGTGATGATCGCTCAAGTATCTTTCATGAATTACCATAGGTACTTTTCCCGTTTGGACTCATGAACATGATTGCGATCTATTTTTAAAGCACCATTTCATCATTCTTAACCTTTTCTACCACTTATCTATATTAACTAGAGGAAGTACTGTATTCCACCCAAAAAATTGTCACCCAAAGTGCGTGTTTTGAGGCCCCTGAATTCAAAAAAAGAACTTTTGGAAAAAATCCTCTCCTCTGTGTGTGTGTCTCTCTCTCTCTCTCTCTCTCTCTCTTGCTGTCTCTTTCTGGGTATTTGTGAGAGGCATAACTCAAAAAATGAAAAGTCGGATGAATACCAAACTTGGTATTTAAGCTCTAAATTAAATTTAGTTTTATTTAAGGAAGCTCTTTAACTGTTGTGGTCCTTAGCGTCCCATTCTATCTATATTGGGCGTGAAAGACCTGTAAGTTTGCTCAGAGGCCTCTTTATCAGGCTTGAGGTTCTTTTACGTGCCGTAAATCTACGACACGGGACCACCGGCTTTACTTCCCTTCCCTTTTGCGCCCGAAAAAATCCTTCGTCCTCCGCCGGGTTTGAACCCGCGGCCTCGGGAACTAGAGACTAGCATGGTAACCACTACACCACGGAGGACGACATTTAAGCTCTGCATCTTCCAAGTAAACGACACGTAGGTTTTTTCAGTAATACCATAAGTGCTGATAGTTTTTCGTATCGAGGCGATACGATCTAATGATATCAAGCTTGATTTTGAAATCTCAGTTAAATTACCTAAGAAAACTTATAAGCAAGACGGGTAGATTCACTAAGATAATTACAATGTGAGAACGAAGCCCACTGCCTTTTTTGGTAGTTTTAGTATAATTACTAAAGTAACTTACCTAATCCAGCTCGTATTGTGAGGAGTTACATCTTGTACAGTTTCTTTTATACTTTGAATTCGCAGATCATCAAATTTCGCCATTATTACGGTTTATAGTTACCGTCATTGTGAACAGGAAAATGCATGAGAATAGGCTTCCTAGATCCCTAGTCGAATCGAACCAGAGATTATAGAAATAAAATAATGAATGTAGGAGAAAAAGACAATCAGTGTTTAGTTTTTGAGCACCATGCTTTAAAACTATGAGTTCGATTCTGTTTGTTACATCACTGAGACCTTTTATTGACTGAAAGGTGTTTGCGTGTAATTATTAAAGAAATCTCCCCTAACATTTACATGGAAACGTTTTCGTTATTTTTAATTTTTCAATTTTTTTAAAAATATTATAAGTTTGCATAATAAATAGCCCGTAATTACTTCATTCTGGATGAATTTTGTATACTTTTTTATAACCAGTAAACCGTAGAGATAGACAAAAACTGAAGCTACAAACATGTAGAACTCGTTAAAACCGTTTCCAAGAGTATTGCTGTTGTGTACATGTTTATTATTTTACGAGAAAGTTCATATTTTGAATATAGATAACAGGATAAACATTTTTACTAGTATGGCTATATATGTGTTACTTGATGGAAGTGAGTTACGGGCATTGGGAAGGAAACCATGGCATGGCCTTAATGGACAGATGACATTTCAAAAGTGCACTGCTCATAGTTGGAAAATTCCAGTAAACAGCAGAAAGAATCTCGAAAAGAATGCTTCACAGGTACTGCTATTTTAATTAGCTCTGTACTTTTCCTGCAGAAAATCCTTTTTCTGTCTTATGTTTCCCATCAATAGAATCACAGACGTAAAAAGACGGAATTGAGGGCTATTGACGTTATTGAAATTTGAATACTCAGAAACTGATATTAAATCTTTCTTTCACTGTTTAGCCTCCTCTTATGTAGGACTTACACCTTCGAGGACTTACAGGCGGGTGCCTGTGGTCAGAGGCCCGTCGAGGAGCAGACAGAATATCCAGGATGGGTGGTCAGCCCGATGCCTGGTATGGGAGGAAATGAAACGAAATTATGGTGAAATGTATGAAAGGAAAGGTGATGATGGAGCAGTTGGTGGAATGAATGGCGGGGGAAACCGGAGAACCCGGAGAAAACCCGCCGCTTCGTCCACCACAAATCCCACATGCGGGTCCTTGGGATTGAACCCGGGCCGCCTCGGTGAGAGACGAGCGGTCTAACCACTCGGCAAAGGCACCGCCGATATTAAATCTAAATACGCTAAACATAGGTCTTATGATATCTTTAGGACTTAGTAATAATACGAATAAATATGTCTAAGAACCAGTGAATAACATTTAGTGTAACACTTCTGTATAGTTTGCACATTTTTTTTAGCATTTCTTACAAAACTCGCATCTGTATGGCAGTGAAATTTAATTTTTTGCTTAAAATGAATCTCCTTTGTTTATTAATATATTCATATTATATTATATTTTATCCAGGCTATCTTATTACAGCCTTCATTGTCTTTTTCAGGTGAGTATCATGGGGAGTGGATTCCCTCGTTTTCCAACAGGAGTGTATGTAAGTAAATTATGAAGTTATAATTATTCCTTATAAATAAATATAATACACAATACACATGCTGATCTGAAAGACAATACCGAAGACTTAATCAAATGTGAATAACTTTGTATTCCCATCTGAGACGTTTATTTAAACATACTTTCACTGTCTGGTTTAAACTTCGAAATAATATTTGCTTGTTCTTTATTTATATTGTGAATCCTCAGTTCGCACCTCTTTCCTTCGAAAAATAGTGCGCACCCTTATTGTACGCTCGTAAGCCTTTTGTTTCTCTCTCTCTCTCTCTCTCTCTCTCTCTCTTTGTCCTAAAAATATTCTTGTGTTCATCTCTTATCTTACTCCGTTCAGTTTTTACTTTCTCTTTCACTTGCCTATGAATTTGAGGAAGTATTGTATTTCATCCAAAAATTCTATACAGAGTTTTAATCAGAAATATATGTTTTGAGGTACCTTGAAAGATCCCCCTGCATGTGCCCTTGTGTGTCTGTGTACATGTAACTCATAAACGAAACGACGGACGAATGTGAAATTTCAAACCTCTGCCAAGTAATGTTTCACAACACCAGGAGAAAGTAAAACTCAACTACCTCTACAAGAAACAAATTTTGTATTTTTTGCTTCTATTCCTCAAATAAAACGCTAATGATTTTAATTAAAATGTCATATTTTGAGATATTGACGTGTCAAATGAAATTTATTTTAGAGTAGGTAGCTTTTGAAGTCCTCTTCATTCTCATTAAAATCTATATAATTTTGTATCGGAAATCATAACAGAAAAAGTTTGCTCCAGAAAAAATATTTTTCGTTAAAGTACATAGTTTCTATCAAATAACTTTTCTTTCGTGCCATTAACCATTTTATAAATATTTTCTTTATTTTCTTTGAATTTTCCAATGTTTTAAGGGACCCAGGTACTAAGAATTTGATGAAAAATAACAAAATTAACCAATTCTAAGTTTTTAAATATATATATATATATATACACGCTTGGAACCAATACATTGTTATATATATATACATACTGTCCGTGAGCCGGCATTTGAACACGTGTATTACGTCTGCTCTTGTATTTGTGCCCAAACTGCATATGTCAGTATATAAATCATTCCTTGCCGAGTTGTGATCCAATTTTAATTCAATATTTTATGTCTGATATACATAAGCATACTGTAGATATTATTTTTCTGCAGTATTATTAGTTTGGACAAAAATAATTTTTAAACATAAAAGAATTCATGAATTTTTATCGAAAGAAAAATTAAAAGGCAGAAAAATTAACATCTCAGTAAGTAAATATATGATTTATAAAGTAATACCTGGCCTAATCTTTCAAGATTAAACAAAAAAGGAGCTGATTAAGGCTCTATTTCAAATGGCATCCAGCAAGGAGTTTTCAAACGTATTTTGTAACATTTAATATATTGCAGAATAAGTATCTTATAGTATTGAATTCTCGCACATTCGTTATTTGTATGACAAAATCCACGTGTATAAATGTTAAGCTAAATAACTATAAAATTAGAATTTGGTTGAGTACAAGAGTCGCTTAAGCAATAAATTTTCAAATGCAGTCCTTGCGTTTCTTCTGCACTGATACAAAGAATATATAATATTAAGGCGACAATATACATAGCATTTGTCTGTCGTATCAGCTTCCTGTAAGCTTTTGTGTAACTGCTACAAAATCCATATTGAAACCAACATTTATCATTATTGACAAGAAGTAGACAGCAAAACAGGTTTGTTCACGAAGAATTTGTAGAATATATGTGAAAATAAATTATAGTGGGTAGAGAAAGACGTATGATTGCAACACATCAAATTTTTTTTCTAGCACATTAGTGCAAAAGTAGTGACACATAAGTGGTAGTTTTCTTCCCATCAATTACTCTCTGTTCATTGTGCCTCACTAAAAGACCGCAGGAAAGCAAAATTCCCATTATTTGGAATGTTTACATTAGAGTGATGTTTGTACTCAGAAGGTCTTTATTTAAGAGCCACGAAACCACAGAGAGGCGGGGTGCAGACAAAATACAGCCGAGTTTGGGGTTTTATATGCGGGTGAAGGATCTTGAATCACTTACAAGAAGTCCGATACCTTCCTGGTGACCACACACTGTGATTTTAAAAAAGGACTTCGCATCCAGCTTCCATTCCCAAGCAAGAACGACTCATGTGTAACTATACCGAAGTAACTTCATTTAACCGTTTAACTTCTAACGACGAAGAGTTTCTTCCTCCGTGGTCGTTATCTCTGACTCAGTTACTGCCTCTATTTCTTTGAATGCTTATACGAGGCGTGTTTTTAAAGTAAATACCGATACTTTTTTTAAAAAACAGCATAAGATTATTTTCCAAATACTTTATTACCGTTCATTATCTTACTACTTCTCCACATTATCACTGCCGTTATTCCGGCACTTGTAATGGGAAATCAGTTTTTGTATGCCTTCGTCAAAGAACGATGCCGCCTGTATTGAAAGGCATGTCTGCACTTCTTTTTTCTAACAACATTCTTGTTTCACAACAGTCCGGATTTGGCACCAAACGATTTTCATTTCTTCATCTGAATAAATTCCTTCGTGGAAAACATTTCAACGACGATGATGTGAAACAAGAAGTGCAGACTTGGCTTTCACCTAAGGCGGCGTCATTCTTTGACGAAGGTGTACAAAAACTGATTTCCCGTTACGCTAAGTGGCAGAATAACGGCGGTGACTATGTGGAGAAGTGGTGGAAGGTTTAACGTAATGAACAATAACAATGTATTTGGAAAATAATGTTCTGTCATTTTTTAAAAAAAAGTTATCCGTACTTCTTTTAAAACACACCTCTTATGTTTACCTCGACATCCTTAATTTTGATTTCATTTTGTATTTCGCTATTTATACTCTAAAGTGCCCGTGAATATATGCATTTTATAAAGGTATTACTACTTGTCTCCTTTAATTTTGACTTTTTCACTCCTAAGTAGGTATGGACGAATAGCGTTTATGAACGCGTTTAATATTAGCCAATTCCAGTTTTATGCAGAGAAAGCGATCTTAATCTTTCTCCAATAATGTTTCCATTTTTTCAGATTGCAGGGAATTCAGTAGAATATGGCAGCTTTAAGATTTTTCAAGTCTCTGTAAATGTAATAGTTTATCATTTCTTTTGAAGCTAGGCCTGTTTTAAAATTCAGTTGTTGGCAAGCTAATGGCTCAACAGGCGATGAGATGATTAGCTTTTAAACAGATATAGGCATGAATGAACTTTATCGTGTATATTTCATTCTAATGACATTAATCGTTTTTATTTTATTCGTTCATCAAACAGTCATAAAAATATTGAAGGAAATAAAAACATCGGTTAACTGGTGACAAACTTTATTTATTACGCGAAATACGTTATAAGCCTCGCTTTACAGCTCTGACTTACAAATCGCTCGTAACTCGCTGGCACCTGTCTCGTAACTACGCCACATATATTTTCTGTCATCTTGTTATAGTCCCTTGTTAGGGAGACACATTAATGCAGTGTTCCAGATTTATCAGAATGCAAATGGCGAAATTTCTCTAAGAGTGACCAATCAAAGCCTCTTCCAAAGATTGGCCGACTGTACCATACGGGTTTGTTTTCTCGTATCTCCCGTGCTCAAAGCCTCATCGCAGCACGCGGGTTTGGTTATAATTACTAGAGGTTTTGAGAATAATTAGATAAGCACTCGCGAACTTGCAGTTCTATCCAATGATAATCACGTTACCTGTACCGCATGTAGACATGCCTCCTATTGGCTTTCGGTGAATGCATAGTGGGAGAAGCAGAGTGTATTGCCCATCTTTCAGCAGCGCTAGCAGTCTTAATGGTAAAAAAAATCTGATGCGTTACACTCACATGACTTTCTCTACTCTTGTACAGACTATTTTTACAAACGCTTATTCTCCATCTATTTCATATTAATCGAGATAAACATTTGCAGAAACGATCCTTTGACATGCAAAGAGATATACATTTTACACATAGCGACCGGTTCTAAAAATATTTAACCATCGCTTAAGGTCTAATATGTTCCCCTTGTTTTGTATTTGCAAGGGCAATATAAGCACACACATATCTCTTAATAGCTGGTTACTATGTGCAGCACCATTCCCTTTCCCACAGATTAATACTCTTTGCATATCCAAGACAAAAAAATGAAGAACGAATTCCCATTTCGAAAATAAGTGTTGAAAAATTTAAGGGAATAACAAGCAATATCTCGGACATGGTACACTCAACAAAAAAATGTATATGACATAAATTGTGTATTTTAACGCGATCTACATTTTTTGTATAGTAAAATTTTGTCTATCTCTTATGGTTTACCAGTTATGCAAAAGTCGTTCACAATGAAGAATACTTTTGGAGACATTCCGAGAAAATTCAAGATATACATTTTATTTGTCATAAAAATATCTTAAACATATGATATTTTAATCAAAATCGTTAGAGCCATTTTTGAGAAATTTAAAATTTTCGAAAAATGTTCCATGTAAAGGGTAATCTGGGGTGGGGGGATTTCCTTGAAAACCTTCGTGTCTCATCCTTGGAAGATACTGAACCTAAATACCAAGTTTGGTGTTTATCCGACTGTTCGTTTCTGAGTCATGCTGTTCACAGACACACACACAGACACACAGACAGACACACACACGGACATGTTTCCAAAAATGTTTTTTTGGACTCAGGGGGTCTCAAAACATGTATTTCCGGTGAAATCTCGGTATCGAATTTTTGGGTGGAATACAATACTTCCCCTACTTACTATACGTAGTAGAGAAAGTAATAAACGAGACAATGTGCGGTCGTTATTTGCCTCGTATGTAGGTATATGCCAGCGCAAAAAGTAACGAGAAAAGCAAAAGAAGACCCACTCCGACTTTAAAATTTTACTGCTTAAAACGCGAGACAGTTTAAGCTAGCAACTTAGAGTAGCCCGGAAATCGTTAGTACTACAAATCTGTTTGAGAAATTGTATATTTTGGCCTTTTTTGTGATTTCCCAGTTACATGAAGTTCAGTAAATTCACGGAAGGTTAAATATATTCATATTATGCTAAATATCAATATTTATTTTATTCATATATTTAAAGTATTTTATTAAAAATTATGTAGTAATACATTCACATAACTTTCTCTACACTCTATCGTTTATTAGTGGGTATAAAACCTAGTCTTACTAAAGCTTATTTTTATATCTATTTCAGTTTAATTTAAATAAGCGTTTGCTGAAATGGCCACATAACATATTTCGTTATAGATACAAAGAGTACAACGATGGTCAAATGTTAAGAACTGTACGCTGATCTCAAAATTCCATACTGTTTCCATGCAATCGCAAGAAACGACTGAATGTTACAGGGCTTTAAAAGAATGGCTAAGTATTGAACAATTCGAACCATTAATAACGGATATCTCGGAAATGGCTGATACTACAAAAAAGCTATTTTAAATAAATTGTGTTTTGTCTTGTGCAGTACGTTTTCGTCTATCACTTAACGTTTACCAGTAAAACAAGATTACACAAAATTCCTTCCGAATGAAGAGGAGTTCAAAGGCTATTCTCAGAAAATAGAAAACAAATCATTTTATTTGTCATGTAAATATCTTTTATATATAGTATTTTAATCAAAATCGTTAGAGCCTTTTTTAGAAAACCATGGAAGGTGCTGAACTTAAATACCAAGTTTGGTGTTGATCCAACTTTTCGTTTTTGGCTTATGCTGCACATAGACACATACACACACATATAGAGAGAGAGAGAGAGAGAGAGAGAGAGAGAGAGAGAGAGAGAGACCGACACACGGCCCTTTTCCTAAAAATTCTTTTTTTTTTTTGTATTCAGTAGCCTCAAAACATATTTTCGGTGAAATATATGTATCGAATTTTTGGATCAAATGCAATGCCTTTTCTACCTACCAGGAACGTGATAGAGAAAATAAAAATGAGAAAGTGTAAGAAATTTTGGCTAATAAAAGTGTTGTCGAGGAAGCGTACAGTTTCCTAAAATCCTGGGCTTAAATTCTTAAAAGCTTTAAGTATAAAGTTTTGTTATAAATTGTGCTACTCACAGGCAAGAGGGTATTTTCCCAAAATTGTTTGTAGGGGGTTCAGAGCGTCATTAAATATATAGTTAAGGTGAAATCTCGGTATGACTTTTTTTGGGGGGAGAGGTATCGAATGTAAAACTCAATTAGCTAAAATTACTGGATTAATTGCCACAGGTTGCAGTAAGGGCCTGATTGTACAATATTTAAGACTTTTTGTGTGAATATTTCAAATAAGTTAATTTGTTTCGGGATTTTGTCGAAAATTTAGCATCCAATACCCTTTAGAAGTGGCGGCTATGGTTAGCAGGAAACGGAGGAAGACTTCGGCACTTCAGAGCACATCAGGGCCTATTGTGCTTCTGGAAACCTCTCGGGGGGAGTAAAGTCAATAATACCGTGCGTGACCAGATCCGAGGTGGCAGGCTCGGACGGAAGCGGGGTCCTTAACGTCTCCATGTATTACATTCTGACGCCGGTGGGATGCCCATGGGCCTACGCAGAGGTCTCTGAGGCGCTTCACACACCGAACGCCTGAGAACAGTTCAACAAAGGAAAAAACGCCTCGCCTTTCGTCCACTCGCATGATGCTTTGGCACTGAAACATGACAATAAAGTAAAATGACAGGAAAAGGGCAACATTATGCAATCCACCAACCAGGAATACCCTCAAAGAAACCCAAGGTCAATACGGCCGGCCCAACAGGAACCGAACACGGAAGCTCCCGAATGCTAGCCTCACACGTTACCAAGGAGCCAACTCGTTCGATACCCTTAAGAGCTTACTATTATTTACGTTACTAATATTCGCGTACATATTCGTTAACTTGAGAAACGTGTATCAAAAGGACACAGTTCATGTTTTAATTGTTAACAACGATTTTCAAAACAACTTTTACATAGAAGAAAGAGGGAAATGAGTGAGGCTATTGCAAAGAAGAGAGTGGAAGAAAGTGGAAAGAGAGAGAAAGGGATAGTGAGAGCAAAGAGAGGGAGAGTACGAGGAATTATATGGGGAGAGAGAGGGAGAGGGAGAGACAGTAAGCAAGTAGGAGATATATTTCACATTTAACCCAATAACGAGAGCAGAGCTGTGGGTTCTGCTAGGCCTTAAGCAACTACAAGAAGCAGAATACGAAAGAGGAAGAGAAACACAGATAGTGAAGCAACAAACTAAATTAATTCAAGTCATTCCCTATACTAAGAGTCAGATTCGCAAAATAGTTTTATTTATTGCACACTGGCATTTGTTTTAGCCATGACCACATTGTACCACTCTTGTGCTGAAGTCAGAATGCACATCATCTCCCTCCTGTAGAGCCGGCCAACAATCAATCAAGATATCGATTAATCGAAATCGTTTTACCAGAAATAATTGACGTGTAAGATGGTCCAGACACATGCTTAGTTAAGACTGTTTCTTACCAAGGTGATTAATGGAACCGCTTTACGACTTTTCCAAGATGAAACTGGATATGCATTGATAAACATTTCAAATATTGTGTGCTGTGATTATTAAGCGATTAGTGCACTGCTTACCGATCAGGAGTATTGAACTCTTTGAGTTATTACATTTCAAGCTTTATAAGGGCATCTCCTCTACGTTTTAAACGTGATCTAGAGCTGAAGGTGATAGCACCGTCTGATATATCAGCAGGTGCTACCTTCATATGCAGCCCGTAACAAAGTGAACAAAGCATCCAGACTCCTAAGTTCAATTCACGATATTACTTTTCCAACCACGTACATAGGTAGAGAATATATTGCATTCCACCCAAAAATTTTATACCGAGATTTGACCGGAAATACATGTTTTGAGGTCCTCGGAATAAAAAAAAACATTTTTTACTTTCTCTACTACGTACAGTAAGTAGGATAAGTATTGTATTCCACCCAAAAATTCGATACCGAGATTTCACCAGAAATATATGTTTTGAGGCCCCCTGAATCCTAAAAAAGCATTTTTGGAAACATGTCCGTGTGTGTGTCTGTCTGTGAACAGCATAACTCAGAAACGAACAGTCGGATAAACACCAAACTTGGTATTTAGGTTCAGTATCTTCCAGAGATGCGACACAAAGGTTTTCAAGAAAATCCCTCCACCCCAGATTACCCTTTACATGGAACATTTTTCGAACATTTTAATTTTCTCAAAAATGGCTCTAACGATTTTGATTAAAATATCATGTATTTAAGACACTTTCATGACAAATAAAATGTATATCTTGAATTTTCTGGGAATGTCTCTAAAAGCATTCTTCATTGTGAACGACTTTTGCATAACTGGTAAATCATAAGAGATAGACAAACTTTTACTACACAAAAAATGTAGATCGCGTTAAAATACACAATTTATGTCATATACATTTTTGTTGTTGGGTGAACCATTTTCGAGATATTGCTTGTTATTCCTTTAATTTTCCAATACTTACACTTTTTCTCAAATGGGAATTCGTTATTCATTTTTTTTTCCAATACTTACACTTTTTCTCAAATGGGAATTCGTTATTCATTTTTTTTATGTCCTTGACATACAAAGAGAATGGAATGCGCTACATAGCAACCAGTTCTAAAAGATTTGACTATCGCTTAAAGCCTACCATATTACCCTTGCACCTACAAGAAAATTAGCAATAAGATTAACATCTCGATTAACATGAAGAATATGGAGAATTAGCGTTTGTAAAAATAGTTTGTACAAGAGTAGAGAAAGTCATGTGAGTCTAACACATCAGATTTTTTAGAAAAAGGTGTGTGTCAGTGTGTCTCGGTCTGTGCCCGTGAACAGCATAACTCAAAAAGGAAAAGTCGGCTAAATACCAAACTTGGTATTTAAGTTCAATATCTCCCAAAGCTACGACACGAAGATTTTCGAGAAAATATCCCACCCCAAACTACTCTTTACATTGAACAAATTTCGTAACTTTTTATTTTCTAAAAATAGTTCTAATGATTTTGATTAAAATACTATATGTTAAAAATATTTATATGACAAATAAAATATATATCTTGAATTTTCTGGGAATAGCCTATGAAGTCGTCTTAATTCCGAAGGACTTGTGTATAATTTTGTATAACTGGTAAACGTTAAACGATAGACGAAAACGTACAATAGAAAAAACGTAGATCTCGTTAAAGCACACAGTTTATTTCAAGTAGCTTTTTTGTGGCATTAGCCGTTTACGAGATATCCGTTATTAGTGGTTTGAATTCTTCAATACTTGGCCATTCTTTAAAGTCCTGTTGATTTTCAATTGTTTCTCGCGTTGTTATGGGAGGAGCATGGAGTTTTAGGCCAGCATATAGCGTCCAATTCTAAAAAGTTGACTATCGCTACTTCCTTTATATTATAACGAACTGTGTAATGCATCTATCTCCGGAAATGTTTACCGCATTAAAATGAAGTAGATGTAAAATAAACTGTCTTAAGAATAACTTGTATACCCACCAATAAGCGATAGAGGGTAGAGAAAGTCATGTGAGTGTAACACATCAGTTTTTTTAATTATAATCATTCCCTGAGCTCCGCAGAGTTTAAAAGTGTGAATGTGTGTGTGTGTGTGTGTGTGTGTGTGTGTGTGTGTGTGTGTGTGTGTTTAAGCTAATGATCTATAAAAATCCAAAAGTTGCAGTTTTCTTCCAATTGCTTTGGCATTCTTACTATATGCTAAGAAATAAAATATATAGTGCATACTAAATTTTAATGAGCTACATCATTGTTAAGATACTTTTTATTTTAATTAATCACTTTTTTGATATGCTAATACAAAATGTTCCTTGGACTCTACAGTTTGTTTATTATATCGCTCTACACTTTCCAAATGTTTAATTTCAGCTTAGTATATAAACATAAAGAAGTTTCGGGACTTTAATTATTTTAATAGAAAAAATTGTATGCCTATTATTGAATTTTTCCATTTTTTGCATATAAGTTATGGAAAAGAATTAATTGCAGTTGAACTATATGATATTCTTTAATTAGTGCACAGTAATTTTTAAATCCACAATTCCTGAAGCTTTCCTGAAATAGGTTATAAATTGAGGATCAAGGAGCATTTTGAGTAGTGAACAATTCTGAAAAAAAGGAATTGAAAAAAATTATGTTTAGAGTTCAAATCGATGCTTTGCCTAAATGGTAAATATGTGTGTGTGTGTGGTTTATTTATTTATTTATTTATTTATTTATTTATTTATTATTTTTTTGTACTTGCATGACTTTCGCTACTCTTGTACAAACTGTTTTTACAAACACTTATTATCCATCTACTTCATGTTATTCGAGATAAACAATTTGCAGGAACTTATTGCTAATTTTCTTGTAGGTGCAAGGGAATATGGTAGGCTTTAGGTGACTGTCAAATCTTATAGAGCTGGTTGCTATGTGGAGCATTCCATTCTTTATGCATGTCCAGGACATAAGAAAAACGAATAACGAATTCGCATTTGACAAAAATATAAGTAATGGAAAGTTCAAGAAATAACAAGCAATATCTCGAAAATGGTTCACTCCACAGAGAAAAAAATGTGCGACATAAATTTTACATTCTTGTGTAATAAATTTTGTCTATATCTTACGTTAACCTAACAGTTATGCAAAAGTTATTCAGAATGAAGAGGATTTTGGGAACATTGCCAGAAAATTCAAGATATACATTTCATTTGCCATGAACATTTGTTAAACATATGATGCTTTAATCTAAATCGTTAGTCATTTTTTAGAAAATCAAAATTTTCGAAAAATGTTCCATGTAAAGGGTAATCCGCGGTAGGGAGTTTCTTGAAAAACTTCATGTCGCATCTTTGAAAGATACAGAACCTAAACGCCAAGTTTGGTATTTATCCGACTTTTCGTTTTTGGGTTATGCTGTTCACAGACACATACACACACGGACATGTTTCCAGAAATGCTTTATTTGGATTCAGGACACCTCAAAACATGTATTTCCGATGAAATCTCGGTATCAAATTTTTTGGTGGAATGCAATACTTTCCCCTAGTTTATTTATTATACATAGTAGAGAAAGTAAAAATAATGAGTAGAAAAAAGCATTTAAACGTAACACGTCAGATTGCTTTTACTTTCTAATCATACGCCAAATTTTGCGGCTGCACAATTTGTTTCTTTTTCTTTCGATTGTTCTTTAGTTCGGACCTATCCAATTAATTATATGCATATATTTATTTATTCTTCTGTTTCACGAGGATATACCCAGTTTTATCCAACCCTTTCTTCTGCTTACGTCTGCATTAATTCAAATGCTGTGAAAAGTTTTCTTTGGCCTTCTCCAAAGTATTTTCTGCTTCAGTTTCATTCTTTCCTTCCATTTCTTCTGATAGAAAGCAATAAGAAAGCCGAAGCAAAGCTTTCTCTTCCGTACAGCTCTCTTTAATGTAGAAATGAACGAATATATTATTCTAAAGAGTACTGTAAACCCCACAACATTTTATCTCTTCCTTGTATTTATATCTTGTGATGTTAATTCTTTGTTGAGAGTAATTTAAACTACCTATTTTTATCCTGCTGCCGCTATTCATAATTACACCACTAGCATTGTGATTTAATTACAAGTGGGAGGTAATTATCATTCTGTTCAGATAAATTTCAATTATAGGTGTGTTAAATTGTATAATGACTTACCTAGGACAATAAGAAATTTACACTTTAAAAATTAAAGTGAGCTTTATTTATGGACACTCTTTAACTGCTGTGGTCTTTAGCGTCCCATTCTATATTGGGCGTGAAAGACCGGTAATTTTGTTCAGAGGTCTCTTTATCAGACTTGAGGTTCTTTTACGTGCCGTAAATCTACGACACTAGACCACTCGCTTTACTTCCCTTCCAAAGGAAGCCATGCTAAGGATTTTTATTCCCGAAAAAATCTATCGCACTCCGCCGGCTTTCAACCCGCGGCCTCAGAAAATTTATAATTTGTGGTTTTTAAAATTGTATATTAAGAACTTTTTTATTCAGAATTGTTTTTATGCCATTAATTTATGTTTTATTTATATGAATTGTAATTAAGTTTTATTTCACATGTACCTCGTGTCCGGCAATAAATAAAGTATCAAACAAAACACGGTAATGTAAATTAATTGGAAAGGCCACATGTACAAGGGGCGTCTAATAAGTAAGTTTCCCTATTTGGTAAAAAACATTACATATAAGTGATCATGTTAAATTATTTTTTTATATTGTACAATCCTTCTGTTACTTTTCTACATAGACAAAATGCTTTTCCAAGCATTTTTGGGGAAGTGACACAAGCTTTTACAAAACAGTGTTGTACCAGGACGAGTCCTGTGCTCGCAACCAGCTGTTCACTTATTTGACTTCATCATCGGTGTTAAAAGTGCTTACCTTTGAGTTGGAGTAACATGTGAAAATCATTTGGGGCAAGCTCCGGCGAATACGGAGGATACGAGAAAACTTCCAAGTTGAATCTTGACCCAGGTGGAGCTCAGAAGATTCAACTGGGAAGTTTTCTCGCATTCTCCATATTCACCAGATCTTTTCTCAAGTCATTTTCACATGTTCCCCTGACTCAAAGGTCATCTTGGAGGTAAGCACTTTTACACCCTGACGAAGATGACTCAGAAGTGAACCAGAAGTCGGGTCCTGTGCTCGTAACCAGCTGTTACTCTCCGTATTCACCGGAGCCTGCCCAAAGTGATTTTCACATGTTCCTCCAACTCAAAGGTAAGCACTTTTAACACCGATGATGAAGTCAAATCAGTGAACAGCTGGTTGCGACCTGGTTCAACACTGGCTTGGAAAAACTTGTGTCACGTCCCCAAAAATGCTTGGAAAAACATGTTGACTGTGTAGAAAAGTAACAGAAGGATTGTACAATATAAATAAAATTAATTCAACATGATCAATTATGTGTAATGTTTTTATAAAACAGGGAAACTTACTTATTGGACGCCCCTCGTATATTTATATTTGTATAAGTTAATTTTCATCTTAATCTCCTCGTTTTCTTTTAGGACTCTAATGTTGAGCGAGTGTAATTTATACACTTCATGAACACACATTTCATGAGTTGGTATTTCTTCAGTTAACTAAATAGGTACTTTAAGATAACGTTTGAATACTTAACATGCAGTTTAAACTTCACCTTTGTTTGGCTCTCCATCAAAGCATATCCTTGTCATGGAATTATCCTGACTGTGCATGCTTCAGAAATGAAACGTGCTGTGTAGTATACAGTGTGACCGGTTGGAAGGTCATTATCTTGCAGAAGAACAAGAAGTGTTCAGTGAACATCTAATAGTCTCATGGTGCGAGCAAGAAGTTTAGCACGACAACGTAAAGCGATCCATCAATGACAGACCTACCTGAAGGTGTTCCTCTCTTGAGTCACTCTAGCTTTCTTGTGACCGTGACGGGATAACCACGGGGGTCTAGAGCTTAGTGTTGCCCCCTGTCGATTAATGCGAGGTTAAGATGCAACAGAAATATTCTTCACTCCTCCTGAATCTTTCCTTTCCTTTCGAAAATAATCTAATAGATTTCGGGTGGCCTGCTTTGATATGATACCTGCATCTTCTCACTTGGAAGGCTATATGTTTACTAAATCTCACGTTTAAAACCGCCTTTACCAAGTTAATGTAGGAATATGGAGTGAAAAAGGGACCATTGCAAATACTTTGTCTTTTTCTGTCAGGCTTTGTGATTAACCGAATGTTTATAGCGCTATTTAATGTTTAACTTAAATCGAGTACAACAATGTTAGTAAATTGCACTTAAATAATTAATTACAAAATATATAACTTATCCTAGAGCTATAGAACGTTCTGTATTGGGGCTACCAAGATGAGCACCAGGGGAGGTAGCGTTAGTGGAATTAGGAAGAACAAGAAGTAAGGGAATGATACTAGAAAGGATATTGAAATTTTGGTTTAGATGCCTGAAAAAAGATGAGGGGGAAATGTTAACGATATGTATGGAATAACAAAAGATCTGGTGGGCAGGGGTAGAAAAAATTATGGAGAAGATAGGAATGGGAGATATTTTGAGAGCAAGATATAGAAATAGCAACGGCTTCTGGATAACAGTAAGAAACAGAGTGGAGGACACAGGAAGACAAGAGATTTGGGGAAGCTTAGAGAATAGAAAATCACTAGGGTTCTATAGATTAGCAAAAAGGAAATGGGGAAGAGAAGGATATGTGGATTATTGTAATAGAGCTGAAAAAGAAGCGTTTGTATAGATGAGAACAGGATCAATATACCTGAGAGGGCTAAGAGGCAGAAAAAGCGGAATTTGTGAACTATGCGGAGGTAGTGAAAGCACAAAGTATTATATGACAGAATGCAAAGATTTAGCAGAATGGAGACAAAGTATGGGAGCAAAAATGGATGGAAAAATAGTAGCAATTAAAATGTTAACAAAAAAAGAAGAAAAAAATAAGAATATGGGAGAGTTCTTAAAGAAAGTAAAGGAGAAATGGATTAGAAAAATAAGAGACAAGAAAGGTAGAAGGGCAAACGGAGAAGGGAGAGGATTAAGGGTAGCAAGGGCTGCTCAGCTGAGTTATAAGCCCAGGGTACCAGGGAAAATGAGCAGTATAGGTAGAAGATATCTGGCAAGAAAATTTGTACATAGATTGAGTTAGTTTATATTGTAAAAAGTGTTGTGTATTAAAAAATGGACAAATAAAGTTTATTCATTCATTTAAAATAACTTATCATCCTTGCAAAGATTAGCCACTCTTGCGTTTTCCCACTTCGCAGTGGGACCCTCGCTTCCTCGGGCGTCCAACATCTCTTCTATCTTAAGGCCGATAGCTGTTCACCAAGGCTGGGATTCTTTCAGTACTCATTCGCGATAGGGGTCTCTCCAATTGTCTTTATACTCTTCAACTTTTTCATTTAAGTTATATACACTTAATTTTTCTCGTATAATTTCATTTCGTATTTCCATTCTTGTGCATCCTTTCACTCTACGGAGAAATCCAGCTCAGCACTGAAGAACTGGAGTATATAAATATTTCAGGTAAGGGCTACCAATCCTACGTTGAATATTCTGATGCCTCAAAACCTGCAGACTTCTTTGCTGCCTCCACCACCTTTACGCCGTTGAGCTCTTTGCTCTGTCACCCCGGGCATGGGTCTGTCTTTTGGTACTCGTATGCCTTTCATTCAGCTTATTTATAATTGTAAAAACTCAATAATTAACCTTGTGTTACACGCAGTAGTAACGTAACATTTTGTCGCATTGTATTTTGCCCAACGTTTACAGCTATTTACGCATCAAATTCACAAAATCAGGCTTTAGCACATGGATTCCGTGTTTCCGAACGAGACATAAATCCGCTAAAGCTTTTGTGTACTGATGCATATAACTGTTTTGAGTTAAAGTTATATCTCAGATATTCTAAATTTAGTTTTGTAATATATTAAACAAAGTATGACTGCCTATTCGTTTACAGTCATATAGCAATAGTTACAAGTTACTAATTAAAGAAAACAAACGTAAATAAAAGAGTTAGTTACAACTTAAAAGTCTGATTTTTACATTAAATGGCAATTGCTTTCATGTTTATAGCCTACATATGAATAGGGGTTTAGTTTGTAAGCATTCGGAGCACTTTATTTATCAAATACTTTGTTTATCTAGTTTTGTGAAAATACGAGCAATAATCCAAAGGAAATTTTTACTAATTTTTTTCCGATTCAAACTATCCTTTACATGCACAAAATTGTCATTATTTGTGTATTATTGATATCAGAAATAATATATAGACATATAACTTGTATTTTCTGTAAATAGTCTAAAAAATACATTTTACTTGATTGAATTTTGTATAATTTTGTATAACTAGGGCAACATAAATGTTAGGAAAAACTTACTATTGGAAAAATGTAGAGCTCATTAAAATACAAAATTTGTATCCAATAAGTATTTCGTAGCCGTTTTCGAAATATTCCATGTTGCAGATTTATCCCTTTTCCAAGTCTCATCTAACGGACATGCCTGAAAGTTTGCGACTCTTGCTTTTCTTTCCATCACTAGAATCTGTTACCAACAAAAAACATTTGGGTGCTGTTTTCGCATGTTATAACTAAGCAGTTTTGCTTAATTTGATATCCTTCCTATACATATCTAACTTTTTATATGAATAGTTGATAAATAAATGATATACGTGAAATTGTAACTGCTAGCATGTGAATATGTAATATTTTTACTTTCCCTACAGTATATAGCAGGTAGAGAAGGTATTGCATTCCACCCAAAACTTCGATACCGAGATTTCACTGAAAATATATGCTTTGGGGACCCCATATAAGGAAAACGCATTTTTAGAAAGAGGTCTGTGTGTGTGTGTGTGTGTGTGTGTGTGTGTGGGTGGGTGGGTGCGTGCGTGTGTGTGCGCGCGCGCGTCTGTGAATAGCATAACTCAAAATCGAAAAGTCGGATAAATACCAAACTTGGTATTTAGGTTCAACCAAAGATGCAACATGAAGACTTTCCAGAAAATCCCTCCACTCCAAACTACCCCTTACATGGAACATTTTTTTAAATATTTTATTTTCTAACAAATGGTTCTAACAATTTTTATTAAAATACCACATATCTATAAATGATATTTATATGACAAATAAAATATATGCCTTGAATTTTCTGCGAAATGCCTCTTCAATCGGAAGGAATTTTGTATAATTTTGTTTAACTGATAAACATTAAGCGATAGACGAAAACGTAGATATACACAAAAAAGGTAGAGCTCTTTAAAACACACATTTATTTCAAATAAGTTTTTGCGGCATAAGCCATTTCTGAGATTCCGTTATTAAAGGTTCGAATTGCTCATTCCTTGGTCATTCTCTTTAAGTTCTGTCAACATTCAGCTGTTTCTCGCGATTACATGGAAACACTACGGCATTTTAAGGCCAGCATATAGCGTCCAGTTCTAAAACATTTGCCTATTGCTGTTCTCTTTGTATCTATAACGAAATGTGTAATTTAACTATTTCTGCAGAGGTTTATTTGGATTAAAATGTGGTAGATATAAAAATAAGCTTCAGTAAGAATAGTTTGTATACCCACTAATAAACGATAGAGGGTAGAGAAAGTCATGTAAATGCAACACATATTTTTTATAAGTGATTCTACGCAAACCGGAAGGAAATTTCTACAGCAACACCACTTATTTGTTGATTCTGCCTCTTATTTCATTGGTAATTTTTCCACCAATATGCATCGAGCTCTTTTGTCATTGGTCTACTATACGAGCAAGTCCAATTATACACCATTATGGTAATTATTTATCTAACGATGAGAATACTTACAGAAATAAGTACATACATCCGCAGATGTGAAGGTCATAAACAGAATTGTTGGCGATTAGTACTGCTAGCCTGTGTGGTCTTCTGCTTATACTGTTTTGACGTATTTATATAGGTAAAAATATCTAAACAAGGCCTATTAAGGGGGACTTCTTTTAAGCTAAGAATCCAGCGCAATCCCAGTAATCTCATTGACGGAAGCCTACATTTGAACACCCACCTCACCTCTGTCTAGCAGGATATTCAAACATACTCTTTTTCAAATATGCAATCTAATTGAATTAATTGTTCTTTCACACAAGCCGTGTGTTGGACAAGGTTGGAAAGGTAGAATCAGATGACTGAAAAATTCAATGCCATAGCCGGGACCTAATAGTAGTTGAAACTAAAAGCCCGGGACTTAAGTACTTACAAAGAATGTAAGTCGCCATTGGGGTATGACATCTCAATACATTTGAGATCTCCTTGTGGTTTACCGGGAAAAATTCGGGTCAGCTGGAGAATTTAATGGCGTGCCGGTATGTTGCCATGGTAGCTCAGTGGTTAGACCAACCGGACGGAGACCGGGATATCCGTGGTTCAAATCCCGGCTATGGCATTGAATTTTTCAGTCATCTGATTCTACCTTTCCAACAATGCAATATAATTTTTACAAGTCTCGAAATGGAAGAACAAAAGAAAGAAAGAAGATCCATCAACTTTCAAGATGTCAATTAAATAACGCACTCCACATAGGAACACTATGAGATAGTTAATTTGGTACAACGTTTGTATTTTAATGTACTGTACATTTTTCCTCCGGCAAGCATATCTTATAGACAGAAAATTAAACAAAATTCAATGAAATAAAAGCAACTTCAATATATACGTTTTATTAGTCGTGCATATGGTATTTTAATAAAAATCGTTAATGTCATTTTGAGATAATTAAAATATATATATATATATATATATATATATCACAGGGTAGTAAAGGATAGTTTTGGGTGGGCGGATTTTCTTGAAAAATCTCCCTTGGAAGATGCTAAAGTTAGATATGAAGTTTGATATTTACCCAACCAAACATTTGGTTTTTGCGTTACGATGTTCATAACAGTTTTCTAAGAGTCTCTTACATTCAAGTTACTATCTCCACTCACTCTTCTACAAACTATTCTTAAAAAGCTTGTTCTTTTATCTACTGCTTATTAATTAAAATAACTTTCATTACACATTTACATATTTCGTTGTAGGTATGAAGGAATACAGTAGGTTAAAGCGATAGTCATATTTTTAAAAAGCGGTTCGCCATGTAATTGCTTTGAAATTCCATGCTCTTTGCATTACCAGAAAAACCGAATAGCGACTTTCCTTTTGAAAAAAGTATTTGAAAATTTAAAACAATAACCAAGAATACCTCGTAAATAGTCAACGCCACAAAAAGCATTGTTTGACATAAATTGTGGACTTCGACATGCAAATATCTTAAATATATGATTTTTTAACCAAAACTATTTGAGTCATTTTGAGAAAATAAAAAAATAACTAAATTTTTTCCATGTAAAGGATAATTTTGGGGTAGGGATTTTCCTGAAAATATTGCTGTATACTTGTAAGACGCTGAACTTAAATATAAGTTTGGTATTAACCCATGTTTTGTTTTGAAAGCTGTTTACAGGCACACAGACAGGCACACTTACTAATATTTCTAAAAATGTTTTTTTATTCAGGAGACTTCAAAACGTGTGTGTTCAAAGAAATATCGATATAGAACTTTTGGGTGGAATACAAAGACTGCAAATAGCTTATTTTAGAGTTCAGAGACCTCAAAACATGCATTTTCGGTGAAAGTTCGATGTCGAATTTTTGGGTTGGAGTGAAATACTTCCTCTAACTACATAAATAAGTGGCAGTGAAAGTAAAAAGTAAACTTTGCAGAGTTAAGTTGTTAGTGTTGCGTGCAGCTGTCAAATTACTGTGAATGATGGACACGCCATCCCCAACACGTGGGCAGAAGTGACATGAAAGCATCAACCAATAACGGCAACTTGAAGAATTGCAGCAGCCACTCCTAGACCTCCAAATGATAAGGAACACGACAATCTCGAGAGATGATCTGGAGCCAGCTTCTCGTTACGTAGCGAGGGTGTTTCCAACTTAAAACACACACTTGCGGCCGCAGTATTACATTTATGATTAATGGTGAGGCGTCTCGAGTTGTCAGCTTTAAGCCAAGTAATAGGATTTAAACCGGTTTAGAAAAAAAAAGAAGAAATGTTGGAATATTGTTAGACAGCTGCAGCCACCCACTAATATTGATTTCGCGTTTTGGGTTTCAAATATCAGCGAAGCCCTTCCATTATGACCACGGCGTAGCAATTTTCTTCATCATTTTGTCTAAGCAGCTGTCACGCATCGCACAAAGTAACTGGCAGGTAGTATGTAAGATGCAATTTACTTTCCTACTGTAAAGTTTTGCTATGAAGACATCACTAACATTTTCCCTAGTGCCCATCAGTGCAAATTCTCTGCAGACGAAGTACTACAATATGCCACCAAAAAATTCTATATAGAAAAATATGCTTGAGTAATCCCAAAAGAGCATGTTCCTGTGTTAACTTGCTACAGTGAAACCCGCTCAAGACATGATGCTACTTTTATCACAGTAATGTTGTTTTTTTAAGTTGAACGTCCTTTAACCTGATAGGTCATATTGGACAATGAGTGAGTGAATGAAATGGTGCTCAAATGAACCCGGGGTCCTTCGAGCTTCGAGTTACCCAACATTCGTCTTCTCAGGATAAGGGAAAACCCCAGAAAAAACCGAAGGCGAGTAACTCACCCTGACCAAGATTCGAACTCTGGACCTCTTGAATGTGAGACAGACACGCTACCTCCACATCACAGGACCAAGACTAACTACAGAGGGGAACTTAGCAACTCGACCTACAAGATCGTTTGCGCCTGAAGCCCCTGATGGGTGGATGAGGTGAGAGGAGAGAGCGGCCGGACCAGGAGGCACTACAGCGCAGAGGGCAGAGTCCCTACCTTTTACGGATTGAAACTCTCCGGATGACAACTGGTGCTACCGGCTTACCTTCCCCCTGTGAGCCTACACATCCCCTGGGGGCCGGGTTTCGGAGATCACCCTTTCGGGACGAAGGGTTGCAGAGAGCATCCTTTTCCCCTGTCATGCAATGCCGAGGCTCCCGTAGACACTTTCAACCCTGAAACAGGCCAAGCTTAATAAGTTCTACAGGTATGAATCTACAAAATAAGTCATCTCTACAAGATCGGAATACTGCAACAGCTTTTAGTTTTGAATTTCGCACACATCTCCTCTCTTCTTTAGAGCGTACTACTAATACAAGTAACGAAGAAACGAAAGAAAGGCAAAAAAAATCTCCCCGGCGGGAAATCGAATCCCGGTCTCCCGCGTGACAGGCGGGGGATACTAACCACTATACTACCGAGGATAACGACCACTGTTGTTTATTTATAGATATAGCTGAAAATGAAACAAACATTTTTGCCTCATTTTTAGTAATAATGTGTTTTCTCTCTTTCGTTTACAGTATTATATAGAATAAGCCTTTACTTTTAGTCTTCGCCTATTTTTAATACATTTTATACGTTTTGTGCTTTTAACTCCAAAAGTATCAACATTGGTGTTTGACTTGAGTAAGGCATCTCAACTTTTTATTATCTCCCTAGTGTAATGCATTGTTATGAAGTTATTAAAAAAGAAAGAAAATGTTTCAACTTTCCGTATCATAAAAACAGCGAGAGATAGAATCACATTCTGCATTTCACTGGACGGAGCAAAGATTAAAGCTTTAGTTTTATAGTCTTTGAGACTGTTTTAAAACAAGAATACAACTTGTTTCGTGTAAACATCGAAAAAGTTGCCAAAAGTTCCGTTCTATCTCAGTATTGGATTATCAGCAGAAGTGAAGTGTTTTACTTACAAAATCGGGGTTCTCGAGTATGCAGAGTAATTCTTGGAGTATGAGGAACGATTAGTGCTCCCACCACCAGAAGAAACGGTAAGAATGTTCATTAACGTGAATCATTCGAGTTTTAGTCGCTCGGATTTTATGGTTACGCCCTGTCGTCGCTTAGCGCCGCAACTGCTCCACTCCTCTACTTCTAAAAAAACATCCCTCGGCTACGCTTTGCGGCTTACGGCCCCTCACTAAGTAACAATGATCAGCTTCGTGTATAGTAATTGTACCCTGGGCTCCGATACTGAAGCATGTCTCAAATTCCTTGCCACAAGCAAATTGTATGGTTCCTACTTATCAACAACATTACTTTTCACTTGCAGTACACAACGTTGTGTTTCCTTTGCTCTACGGTGTTCCATAAACAACCAGAACTGTTTTATGCAACTGAAAGGAAATTCTAAGTCTGGTTTTTAAACATTTGAGGTTCCCTCTATCCAATAATGTGTGGAATGTGTTTCTGATTTTCTCATTTTGTTTGAAATACACATCTGAATCAGGCTACTTTCTGAATAACCCTGTATTTGTTTATCCAATATATCGATATTTAACACCAATGACTAAGAGCCGGTGCTGCTATTGCGGTTTACAGATTAATATTGTTCATCTTCTTTACTCTGCTTTTCTGCCTTTTAATGAATGTCCTTCGATATTTGTATATTACAGTGGCGCTGTATATACTGCCAGTTTTTCGTTTTCACTTGATCGCCTGGACATGGAGTTTTCTTTCATTCTTTCTTTCTTTCTTTCTTCCTTTCTTCCTTTCTTTCTTAAAAATGTCACCAAGCGTTTTTTCCGGTAAATCGCTATAATTTTGAATTTGATTTGTTCTACAGTTAGCAGTAATTAGAATGTCGGGCTGGATGTATGCTGCTTATGCCTTTAATATATTATAAGTCACATTTATGTATATATTAGGTATATTCATTTTTAATTTTATTTGTAAAAGAATCTAAATATATACAACTAAATTCGAGATTCTTTTAACATAACTTCTGAAGCTCTCATTGCACGTATTACTGTAGTAATATTCACTTCTATTCCTAGATCCGCCGAATAAGTGTGCTCAATGCAGTTTTCAACTCGAGTTTTGCCACTATTTTAAAATTGAGGCTCGGTGTCACCACAAACAAAAAGCTACAAATACCAACAAATGGCACTCATCCAATTCAGTGACGACACTCCATTTTGTATGTATTCTCTTTCGATAAATCCTTAGTTTCTAACAAAATGACAAAGAACAATAGAATTGAAAAGTATTAATTCATCATTTTCCTTAGATATGCATAACTTTGAAGAAACCACATCACCCAAAAAATGTGCAGCCATAACGCAGTTAAATTAAATTGTGTTTTATTTATGGACGCTCTTTAACTACTATGGTTCTTAGCATCCCATTGTATTTTGCTCAGAGACCTCTTTATCAGCTTGGGGTTCTTTTACGTGTCGTAAATCTACGACACGGGCCATCGACTTTACTTCCCTTCCGAAGGAAGCCATGCTGAAGATTTTTACGCCCGAGAAAATCCATCGCCCTCCTCCGGGATTGAAACCGCGACCTCGGGAACTAAAGGCTAGTATGGTACCCTTAGACCACGGAGGACGACACCATCTTTCAGTGAACAGACGGCAGTCTGAAATGCAGTTTTTCACATTCAGCACGAGTTTTGCCACATTTGGAAAAAAAATAACAATAGATGACATTGAGATTGTTAAATAGTTGAATATCAATTACATGGTCCTTGACGGATCTTAACGAAGCGATGTGAGCAACATTGTTGTTCTGTGGCAACTGGCGAGCAGCAGAACGAAATGAAAATGTAGAGAAATATAAGCGTAATACAAGCGTGCTAAAGTTATAAAATAACGATGTAGCCCTGTGGTTGTGCAGCATGCTTTAACTGAAAATAGGCGTGCCAAAATTGTGTCAATATACATTAAGTGTCATTGCGTCTGTGTTTTCAGAAGAAATATTTGCTCTGTAACTAATTTTCAAAGGCTTCTTTTTTTCCTCTTTCGTGAGAAATTAATGTGAGATTATACCAAATCCCGGTAGAATGGGGATCTAATTCTCTACCAACATTTATTTTGATTTTTGGTCATCCTGAAGTTTATATTTTAATTCTAACGTTGCTGATCTCAGATTATACTTAGTACGTTAAGCACAAGATTAAGAAAAGAAAATTCTTGATAAATAAAATATAATGAAATCAAGTTAATTGCATTTTTAATTCAGGAGTGTTCTCTTCTCTTTCACACCATCTCTACCAGTCAAAAACTTAATTTATAGTACCATGGAATTATAACATTGTTTATTTGCACTAACCTCTTTACAGTGTTTATATGACTTGACTAACTTAGGTTCTATTCCCGGTCATACAAAGTAATAAATAACACTCTTCTACAACTAATACCATACCAAAACATCCAAACTTCCTTGCCCTGCTACATGGGATTTGATGGATAATGAAAGGAAAACGGATAAAAGAATATTGCAAAAATACTGTTTACCTAGTGGTATATTTCTTAAAGTAAATTAAGGAATTAATTGAGGAGCTTTATGCTTTATTATTTTTTTCTTCTAGAAGCATGTTCTGGTGCAAATGAGCTCTTTGGAGATCTTCATTTTTGTTAGCATCTTCTAGTGCTTATTTGAGGCTGCAGTCTGCTCACTGAAGATGGCTGCACAGGAATATCTATTGCACATTTTTTGGATGATGTGGTTTTACCAAAGATATGCATAGCTGAGCACAAGGCTGAATCATAATTTTTCAATTCCATTGTTGCTTTGTGCATTTTGTTAACGGCTAGGAAATCATCAAAAGAGTAAAATCGCTGAATCGGATGACTGCCATCTGTTGTTATTTGTAGGTTTTTGTTTCTGCTACCCCCTAGCGACACATTTAATAAAGAGTGGCAAAACTCATGCTGAAAAGAAAAACTGCGTCTGAAATAAGCACTAGGAGATATAAACAAAAAGCAAGATCTCCAAAGAGCTCATTCACACCAGAATGGGTGTGCTTCCAGAAACAAAAATCAAAGCCGTCAAGGACCATGGATTCAAAGCTCCCCATTCGATATCTGAATGTATTTTAAGAAATATAACACGTGGTAAAAAGTATTTATGGATTTTTCTTTTCCCATTTTCTTTCATTGTCCATCGAAAACATGTAGCAGGGCTAGAAACTTTGAATATTTTGTTACGGTGAAGAAAGAAGTTTTTCTTATTACTTTTTATTGCCTGAGATAGTACCTGTGTTAGTCAAGACATATACATATGTAAAGAACTTAATACAAATAAACAAAGGTTATAATTGTATGTTACTAGAATTAAGTTTTTGATTGCTAAAGAGATGGTGGAATGGAGAAGATAGCACATCTGAATAACAAGTAATTAACTTGAATTCATGAGAATGTTTTATTTTTCAATAATTGCCTTTTTTTAATCTTGGGCCTAATGTACTAAGTATAATCTGAAACCAGCAAAGATTGCTTAGTTGCACTGCAAACATTTCTTCTGAAAATACAGACACAATGACACTTTCTGCACATTTACAACATTTTGGCATAACCATTTTCAGTTAAATCATACTGCACCACCACAGGACTATTTCGTTATTTCATAACTTTAGCAATGCCATGCTTGTATTACTCATATATTTCTCTCTATTTCCTTTCCTTTCTGCTGCTCGCCACTCGCCAAAAACCAGATTACGAGTTGTTTAACAATTTCAACTACCATTAATATTTTCATGTAAAAATATACCCAGGCATTGTAGAATCAGGACTCGTTTGGGGCTTTTCTTTCTGGCCATTTAAATGGCAGTGTTTAAATGTTCGCAGGTGTGTTCAAATAGTGCGTGAAATTTTAAAACTTGATTTTCTTCCAACTTTGTTTTCTTACATTTTCAAATGATCCCCATGGTGAAAATTTTGTTTAGTTTCTTTTATATTTTCAGCATACGTTCTTTGAACGTTGATGAAGAGATTTAAGTAGGCTTTTCTCAAGTATAGTTTTTGGAATTAGGTTTTTATTGATTAGAAAATTAGAAGTATTGCATCTTTAATTTTTTTCAGGAAAAGTTTTAATGCAATGAAACATTTAATCTACGATTGCAAAATACTACCTAATATACGAAGAATTATATGTAAAATTTAAAAGTTTTAAACCCTCAATATTCTCATCACTAAGGCAAATCACATGATCCTCAATTTTCAATTTAGGGAACTAATTCTTGAAAATCTGTAAACATTTCAGCTAAGTTGGTTGAAATTTGTAGAAATTAGCAACTTCACTACCGCACACCCTTAACAGCCCACAAATCGTACGCCTGAATTCTGGACTAGTATTGTGTCTATACTGAAATACGTAAAACTGTATTAAAGGAATTCTGAAGCCGTAAATATGGTATATGGTGTAAACACATGCAAACTTTTCTTACATAATAAAATTCTTATCTGTTACATTCAAATGAGTTTCTCTAACCTTTCTTCTAAAACCTTTTCTTACAAAAGCTTATTCTTCAATCTGCTTCATGTAAATCGAGATAATCATTTTCTGAAACGGTTTTATTACATACAAGGGCTTTGTAAATCCTTCTGAATCTTTCGGTAATATAAATGTCCCTTAGAACGGATTGGGCTTTTCAATGTTGAAAGTATTATTAAAATCGGCTGAGTGGTGTTCGAAATTACCCTACATATACACATTTTCTCTCTGTGTAATATCAGTATAGATTTTGTTGCAGGTATAAGGGGGATACAGTAGGCCTAAGCGATAGTCAAATCCATATAAAGCCGGTGGTCCCGTGTCGTAGATTTACGGAAATTTAAATTTCCATATAGAATGGAGCGCTAATAACCATAGCAGTTAATGAGCGTCCATAAATAAAACTCAATTTAATTTAATCGCTGTATGATGGCTTCGACTTCCTGTTCTATTTGCATGAACACGAGAAAATAACGAATAACAGTTTTTAAAAAATTAAAATAATAAACAATATCTCAGAAATGGTTAATGCCACAAAAGACGTATTTACATAACATACGTGTTTTAAAGAGATCTACATTTTTATGTAGTAACTTTTTGCCTATGTCTTACGATTTACAAGCTATGCAAAATTCATTCAGAATGAAAAGAATCTCATAGGCTATGAGTCCCGAACCCGGAGACCGCCCTATTCCGAGGGGTCGAAGGGATAGAGCATAATTTTCCCCTGCAATGCCAAGACTCCCGCCGACACTTTCAACCCTGAAACAGACCAAGCAGACGAAAGGTGAAGTGTAATGAGAATGAAGGTGAAATGGAGGGACAGGAAATTCGTGGGATGTAAGAACCTTCCCAACATTCGGCTAGCGACCTGGAGAAATCCCGAAAAAAACCCATGGGTCAGGAAGATCTGCCGTGGGAATCGAACCCACGACCTCGCGAATGTGAGCCATAGAAGTGACGTAAATATAGTGCTACCAGTGACATCATTAAGATTTTCTCGTTCCCGCCAACCTAGAAATATGCTATTATCTTAACGAAGCTATTTTTGCAATTCCTTTTATACATCTTTTTAACAATCGGGGTTTCTAACCCCCCCTAGATACACTTCTGGTTTTTCTTGATTAATTTCATTCATATGAGAGCACAATAATAGGATGAGCCTAATACATTATCAAATATTGTATAATCCAGTTCATATGAGATGTAGAAACGTCAAATAATCTTTATTTAGCTAACATTTTGGCACATGCTATGTTATACAAATGTGAGAATAAGTTTATAATTATTATACTGTGATATGTCGTATACAATAATTACCTCTCACATGAGGTAAATGTATCTACAAGTTAATTTAACACATACTCACACATGCGCAGACATACTTTATTAAAAACAGTCACAAAAAAACGTCGACGCACAAGTGTGTTTTTAATCATTTAATCTCCTGATGAAGGGATAAACCCGAAATACTGAACATTTTTGTTGTGTGACTTCGTTTGTTTTGTCTTTAGCTCAGAACGATCTTGTTTGTTGGGTATATCAGTAGTTATCAAAAATATTCTTCGGTGCGCGTTACGTTATTCACGATGCATTTTCTCCCATAAATAATTTTGAAATATATTTAAGTGTTTAGTTAACCGAGCGAGTTGGATCCGCGTTTACGTGTGAGGCTCGCATTTGGGAAGTCTCGAGTACGATTCTCATCGATTCTCTGACCTTGGGGTTTTCGTGGTTTTTCCTGGTCGGTAGGTGAATGCTGCGGTGGTGTTTCATTCCATTTTCTTCTCGTGTTTCAGGTGTGTTTCTAGGTTTCGCGGTTTGTGGTGGTTACGGACAGATGGCGTGGATGCTTGCTCCAAGGAAAGAGTATTCCCCGTGGACACTAGAAGGCTTCTTAGTTGAACGGATCGTTCATCGCCCTCCCTGGGCAGCTCCAGTAGTGTGTCCAGTCTTCGAGCAGGGACTATTAGGGACTTTCGCGCGCCTCTGTAACCTATCTGTCTGCGGCCTGTATCCTCCTGTGATTCCTTCACTCCATCCCTTCCTCCTGGGGGAAGGTAACCGCAATAGATCTCCCGTAGGTCGTAGTGCTTCCGCTGCAAGTGCTTAGTTAAATACATACAATATTCGAAAACCTTTTCGAATATTTATATCGGGGCTATTTATAAGTTACTTCTGTTATATAGTGAGCGCATTAAGTTGGCTGCGCTCCCAGGTATTGGCAGCACTCTTTGTCTTCCGCTATGTTCGGATCGGGAATGTTGGCACCGGATATGCCACGATGCCTCGGTGTGATGCGTATTACGTGTTAATTGTTTATGATGAACAGAGATAGAAATGATTGTGATTTTTACTTTCTCTACATGTACATAATAGGTAGAGAAAGTATTGCATTCCGCCTAAAAATTCGACACCGACATTTCACCGAAATAATGTTTTGAGGCCCATCCCAGGAAAAAAAACCTTTTTAGAAAAAGGTCCGTGTGTGTGTGTGTGTGTGTGTGTGTGTGTGTGTGTGTGTGTGTGTGTGTGTGTGTGAACAGCATAACTCAAAAAGGAAAAGTCGGATCAACACCAAACTTGGTATTTAGGGCCCGTACCTTTGAAGATGCGACACACAGATTTTCAAGAAAATCCCCCATCCCAAACTAGTCTTTACATGCAACATTTTTCGAAAATTTTGATTTTCTAAAAAATGGCTCTAACAATATTGATTAAAATACCATATATTAAAGATATCTACATAGCAAAAAAATCTATACCTTGAAATTTCTGGGAATAGCCATTGAAGTTCTCTTCTATAGGAAGGAGTTTTGTATAAGCTTGTATAACTAGACGAAAACGTACTACACAAAAAATGTAGATCTCCTTAAAAACACAACTTATTTCGAATAACTTTTTTATTACCTAATGGTTCGAATTGTTCATTACTTGGTCATTCTTTAAAGTACTTTCCACATTCAGGTTGCCTTGCTAGCCTCTAGTTGCCCCGGTCGCGGGTTCAACCCGGTGGAGGGGATGGATTTTTTCGAAGGGAAGTAAAGCCACTGGTCCCGTGTCCTCAAGCCTGATAAAAAGGCCTCTGAGTAAACTTCCCTGTCTTTCACGCCCAGTATAGAATGAGACGCTAAGGGCCATAGCAGTTAAAGAACGTCCATAAATAAAACTCCATTTTTTTTAACGGCAAGGATTACTTTTCAGTCCGTGCTGGCTTTTATAATTTGCTAATTCCATTTAAAATGTTCCATATTATTGAGTTACCATCCAGTTCTTTGTTTCCTGCACATTCCGAAATGTGCAACAATTAAAATTTTCATTTACATTTCTGTACAACAAAGGTTTGTTATTGATCTTTAAAGCAGTAAAGTTAATAAGAATTTAAATTTAGAATAAAGTGAAGCTAGTACAACGCAGTATATGACAACGTTGTGTTGTACAATGAGATAAATCGTATTAAGACTGAATAGAAATATTTTTAACTTTTCAATTTGTAGAACTTCATTTTTGAAACACAGTAGGTTGAAAACTAAAACTATATCGAAGAATCCTTGTGTAAAAGTGTCATGATAAAGTTTTGAAACAAGATTTTCAGTGATGCATTCACTCGCACATTTCTCTAGTTCTCTATTTATTGATATGCACATATTGAGTGGAATCGTTCGGCAATGCTAGACTCATCAGGTGTAGTATCATTCTTCAGTAATTCATGAACAACTGTTGCATTGTATAATGAACTGGATAAGTGAAGTCATTTACGTATACTTAATTTCGTTAAGGCCTGAGTGATGTCTGACATAGAATAATTATGTTTAGGAATCACTTGACGCAATTCTAAGTGCCATGGAGAAGAACTTTCCTGGTGGATGCAGTTGCTAACAAAGCCGATCATGCTGTCTGGATCGTTATCGATCCACAGCAAGCGTGGCACATGTGTTGAGTAATCAGGCCTGATGACAGGGATGAGAGTGATGTAACCTGCAGAGTTGGTCATGGTCATCGACAGACGTTGGCAACAGTGAATTGTAGAGAATATTCCAGCGTACAGGTTATGACAGTTTTATTGCTTCACTCGGGCGGTTCACTTGCAAGATTTATTTCTTTTTCCCTTCAGGAACTAAATGCTAATGAAGAAAAGAGCTGACAGCTGACAGACGCCGGAACAGAAGGGGGTGTGGAAACACTCTTTAACATCCCTCAGCTACCTTATATAGGACTGAAATTCCACATAATGATAAAAAAGTCTAATTTAGAAGCTACAACTTTAGGTAATTAAAACAACAAAAATAAAAGAATATTTCTCAAAAGTCTGATGAAATGACAAGTTCCAAATAGTAATTAAAAATGCAAATTTTATGTACCTAAGCAGGAAATCGAAACTAAGGGAAGAGTATCATGACTTTTCTAAAGCATCATCAAATCGTTGAAAACTGTAACTGCCCAAAAAGTTCAGTATTTACCCCAGAGGTTTACAGAGTTTCCCAGTTGACATTGTAAGACATTCCATTGGTATGTCTGCATATACAGGATGTTAAAGTATTCCATATTTTGTGAGATAGAAGTATGAACCAAAACAAGAAAAAAAGTCCAGTAAACATGGGCTCTAAAATGCATATCTTAAGAGCTATGAGCACTTGTCATCTTCGCTACTGTGCAACTTCTCTTCTACTGCAAGCTCTTTGCTATTACGTATGACCTACAGAATGCAGTAAACAAATAAGAACAGTGTTACTGTCAAATAACATAGCTTCTAATGTAATCTTCTTGCAATTACGTACGACTTGCACTTGTGAACCATCGATAAAGGAGGTGCTCAATATTGTGCTCATTTATAGTAACGCACGCTTCTGTCCGACGTCTTAAGAAACCACGCACTCTCACCACTCCAGGTTGGTCACGGGTGCTCTGACAGGCATTGATGATGCCTTCCTGTAGTGTTTGTGCATCATTAATGGGGTTGCATACACAAAAGATTTAAAGATATAACTACAATGTAAAACCATTTCACAAACTGATTTCATTAGAACTAATACGAATATGCGTTGCACTTACCCAGAACTGCGAATACAGTTTACAGTAACAACACTAACAGATGTTTACTGCATGCTGTATCTATAGACAATATCAGAATAATGTGTTTCCATTTGTTTACTGCCTGCTGTACATAGAATTAGCAAAGGGATTACAGTAGCGAAGATGAGCAAATGCTCATAGCTCTTAAGGTGTGCGTTTTAGAGCCCAAGTTTACTGGACATTTTTTGTTGTTTTGGTCCATACTACCACCTCTCAAAATATGGAATACTTTTTTAATACCTGGTATAGTATACCATATGAGGTATGAGGTTTACAAACATTCTTCTCAGTAATGTGAAGTAAGTGAGAGGATTTAAAAATTTATAATGCTACATTAGCTAATTTAGTAAAATTGCAGGATATTGGCCGAAATAAGAATGTAAATTGGAATATAAGGAATAATCATTGATCAACAAATCATCAAACTAAAGCTGCTCTTTCAGATCCTGAAGAGAAGTTTAATAAAGATATAACTATTAATTACCTTAATTTACATGAAAATTTATAAAAGGAGTATTTTAATTAAAGTGTACTGCAGCACTCTTTTCCCTTATGCAATCATTTTTACTTTCTCTACCATATCTACAATAGGTAGGGGAAGTGCTGAATTCCACAGATTTCACTGGAAATGCCTTTTTTATGTCTAAAAAGCATTTTTAGAAAAAGGTCCGTGTGTGTGAGCAGTATTAAAAATGAAATTCCGGAAACATACCTAACGTGGTATTTAAGTTCAACTCTTCCACAACACGAAAATTTTCAAGATTATTCCCCACCCTAAATTACCCTTTGCATGGAACAATTTTCATTCTTTTTGTTTTTCACAAAAAATGACGAGTTTTATTAAAACACCATAAGTTTACTATACTTGCACGAAAAACTGCATATATTGAATAACCTGTTAATGACCTCTTAAGTTATCTTCATTCTGAATGGATTTTGTTTAATTTTTACAAATAATAAACCATAAGAGGAAGGCGAAATACACAAAAAAAGTGTAGATCTCGCATGGTTTTGTAACCTTTCTACTCTTCATTAACCATTTCCAAGATATTTGTAGCTGTTGGATTGAGTTTCCCAATTATCTATATATTTTCGAAATACTAAGCCACCATTCTTTTGTTTCTCGCCATGACTTGCAGAGAGTATGAAATTTCAAAGCCAGCATATACCGAACTTGTTTAAACATTTGACAATCACTACAGCCTCCTGTATCACTATATCGAAATGAGTAGTTAATGTTCTGCAAAATTTTATATTGTAATGTGAAATAATAGAAAAATAAGATACGGAGTGAGGTGGGCGCCTCGCATTTGGGAGATCCCGGGTTCATACCTCGGGTCCGACCAATCTGACCGAAGGTTTTTCGCGATTTTCCTCGGTCGCTAAGCGAATGTTGGTTTAGATAACTTGATACGCGAATTTTCCTATCACCCCTGTCATTACTAAACTGTATTTCCTTGTTCTTCACCGCCATACCAGGCATCCTCGACAGGCTACTGACCCAAGGCATTGGTTTGTGAATACTTGGTGGTGTAAGTCCTACAAAAAGGGAGGGTAATCCATTGATGATGCTGATGAAGATGAAAAGGAAAGGAAAAATATAATTTTTTAGGAGTGAGGCATAATAGTAGAGGTAAACCCAGCCACAACGCTAACCTATTTAATATTGTTTGCAAAATTTGACAAATTCATACATCCTTTTGGAAAAAATTGACACCTAAAATAAAATAATGGCGTTGTTAACCTGTGCCTGGCTTAGAACAAAGTGGGCTAGTTAAGACGGAGTGAGAAGAACAAGCCAGTATAACTGAAAGTGTGTGTGCAAGAGGTGAGAAGAAGTCAGTAGCAATAAGTAATAGTATCCAACTGGATATGCATGACTGGACGTCCAAATAGACTGCTAATCATCCATACATTCCAACATCGCCGAGCTTGCCTGTAAATGGAGCCGCCGTGCTATGTAACATGTGAACGTCTACACTTACGTAATAGCTGCCACCGTTACCAACCATTGCCTGCACTCGTTGCATACTGCGAAGCTTTGAAACGCGTGCGATTCCTTGTATTTCGTAAATCAATTACAGCATTTATAATGTTGTCTCTTTCGTTCTCTACCCCTTACGTAGGGTAGTTAGAACTGTTTTGATCCAGTCAAAACATCGATATCGAGATCAGGGTTGCCAATTTAGCTGTTTTCCGGCCAGATCTACAGGTAGGCTTCTAGCCTAGCGGTTAAAGATATTTCACCCCACATAGCGGAAATTCTAGCAGTTTCTTCACTCACCTTTATTATAAATATGTGTTACTTAAAAAGCTGTCAATTAAATTCAGTGAATTTGTTACCGCAAGTAATAATATGCACAACGCTGAATACAGAGTAGAGGGTATACAACGGAGGGGACACTTCGCGTATACTGGAGGTCTATTGCGGTTGCCATCCCCCCAGGAGGAAGGGTTGAAGTGAAGGAACTACAGGACCGAGCGGGAGGGCTCGGTTTCGATCCCCGGCCATCGGCCAATTTGGCCCATGGGGTTTTTCCGGGTCATCAGGTGAATGTTGGAGTGGCTTCTTACAGGCCCCGAATTTCCTGTCCCTCCACTTCATTCCATTCATCATTTCATTCATCCGTTGATGTCTTTCAGCATCGGAAGCGTCGGCGATGGTGTTTCGGTGCAGCGTGCCAGGGGAAAAGGATGCTTGCTTTCTGTAACTCCCTCTGTCGGCTTTCGGCTGGCTGCTGGAATATCCGAATCCCCTTTAGGGGCATTGGACCCTCTGTGGTGGGGCGGTGTCCCCAGTCTGTCTGTCCGTCTGCTGGGATGTCTGTATCTGGAAACTTAGAAGCCCTGTCATTGCGTGCTCCTGGATCCGACCGCCCGGTGTCTCCTCTCGCTTCATTGTTCCTCCCGGGGACTTCCCCTCGTGGGGCGTAGGTACAATATCCATTCTGGGTCGGTGTCGAGACCCCTCCTTAACAGAAGGTAAGATAAGAAAGAACTACAGGAGGTTACAGACCAAGACAGGCGGGCTTAGACACACGAGGGGTTCCGTAATATTTCACGGCTCGAAGATACATCCCACTGTTTGAGAGCAATGAACGACCCGTTCAACCAGGCATCCCTCTAGTGTCCACAGGGAACATGCTTTCCTTGGAGCAAGCATTCAAAACATCTGCCCGGCACTGAAAACGCCACAAAACCTAGAAGCGCACCTGAAACATGAGAAGGTAACGGAATTGCAGGGAAATTAAAGAAAAAAATCGTGGTAGATGAGAAACCATCCCAGCATTCGCCTAACGACTAGGTAAAACTATGAAAAACTCAAGGTGAAAGTGGGCGGTCGACGGGAATCGAAACTGGGAGCTCCCAAATGCAAACTTCACATATTACCGCGGAGCAATCCCGCTGGTAACGCTGACGTAAATTTTAATACTTCTATAACCGATCCAGCCTTAGAACCGGACTTCATATAAACAAAACATTCAGTTCCGACCTTCTGGTGTCGGGGTAGTGTGTCTAGCTCATATTCAAGAGGTCCTGATTTTGAATCTCCGTTAAGGTGCTTTACCCGGATAAGTACGGGGCGTGTTTTTAAAACTAAGTAACGATAATGTTTTAAAAAATCTGATGTGTTACACTCACATGACTTTCTCTACTCTTGTACAAACTATTTTTACAAACGCTTATTCTCCATCTACTTCATGTTAATCGAGATAAACATTTGCAGACTCTATCTTATTGCTAATTTTCTTGTAGATGTAAGGGGAATATATATTTACAAGGGCAATATAGAAATACAGTAGCCTTTAAGCACATACATTACTCTTAATAGCTGGTTGCTAGATGCAGCACCATTCCTTTTGCCACAGATTAATACTCTTTGCATATCCAAGACAAAAAAATGAATAACGAAAATAAGTATTGAAAAATTTAAGGGAATAACAAGCAATATCTCGAAAATGGTTCACTCAACAAAAAAATGTATATGACATAATTTGTGTATTTTAACGCGCTCTACATTTTTGTGTAGTAAAATTTTGTCTATCTCTTATAGTTTACCAGTTATGCAAAAGTCGTTCACAATGAAGAATACTTTTGGAGACATTCCCAGAAAATTCAAGATATACATTTTATTTGTCATGAAAATATCTTAAACATATGATATTTTAATCAAAATCGTTAGAGCCATTTTTGAGAAAATTAAAATTTTCGAAAAATGTTCCATGTAAAGGGTAGTCTGGGGTGGGGGGATTTTCTTGAAAATCTTCGTGTCGCATCTCTGGAAGATACTGAACCTAAATACCAAGTTTGGTGTTTATCCGACTGTTCGTTTCTGAGTTATGCTGTTCACAGACAGACACACAGACACACACACGGACATGTTTCCAAAAATACTTTTTTGGATTCAGGGGATCTCAAAACATGTATTTCCGGTGAAATCTCGGTATCGAATTTTTGGGTGGAATACCTACTATACGTAGTAGAGAAAGTAAAAATAACAGAACATTATTTTCCAAATACTTTATTATCATCATTATCTTACACCTTACACTACTTCTACACATAGTCGCCGCCGTTATTCAGGTACTTGTCCAGTTTTTATATTCCTTCATCAAAGAATGATGCCGCCAATGATGAAAGGAAAATTTGAACTTCTTTTTTCACATGTCGTCGTTGAAATGCTTTCTACCAAATAATTATTCTTAAGTTTTTTTGACTTTGTCTGACCGGGCATTGTTTCTCATTACTGTTTTCGCATAAACCTTACAACATTGGCAATGAATGTTTGCTGGCGTAACATTTCTCGCATTCAAAAAACGAATCACTGATCTGACTTCACAGTCAGTGGGAGTTTCGATTGTTTTGAAACTTTCAAAACGTTCTAACAACAGGAAAACACAAAGTGACTATCGCTACAGTTGCGTCTGGCTTCCTAATGAATGGAGGAAGTAATCACGCATGCACAATATCTTGACTGCTGCACTGCAGTGGTAAAATATTAAAACTGTACTTACTTTAAAAACAAGCCTCGTATGTAATCTTTTTCCGTGGCTTTTCCCTAATCCTGAAAACATGAATATCGAGAAATTTAATCAACATTTTGTTTGAAAAACTGCAGATAATCGTGCTTATTTAAGGTACTATGTGTTATGGTGCGCTTTGATTTACCGCATAACGCGGACTATTTAATGGTGTAATGTGTTTACTTTAAGTTGGGTTCTAAGAGTGAAGCGATTATACATCATTAATCTCACTACGTACCCAGTAATAATATTTCACCCAAAAAATTGATTAAAATATCTGATTTGTTACTTTCTTTGCACACTATACTTTGTTTTACCTGTATCTCTTGTGCAAACTATTCTAAAAAAATTCTATCTACATCTTGTTAATCGAGATAAAAATGTTCAGAAATGGTTTTGTTTTAGGCATAAGGAGCTGAAAATAGTCAATCTATAAAGTGGGTCGCTATATGCTGGCTTTGAAATTTCACACATTTTGCATGACATCACGAGAAACAAAATAATAATGCCTATGCACTTAAAAAAATAAATGTATTGGAAAATTCAAACCTCTAACATGGAATATCTTAGAAATCGCTACCAGCACGAACCTGTATTTGGTATAAATCATGTGTTTCAACCAGATCTACCTTTCTTGTGCTAAACTTTTGTTTATTGTTAGCTACTCGTTATACAAAATTATACGGATTCAATCAAAATGAAAGAGAACTTCATGAATTGTTCATGGAAAATTCAATATAAACATGTTATTGTTCGTACAAATATCTAAGTCTATGGTATTTTAATACAAATCGCTACAGTTGACCTTGAAAAAATACGTCTATATTTTCCATGTAAAGGATAGTAGGGGTGGATTATTTTCTTACAAATTCGCGTGTTGCATTTTGAATAATCTGAACTTAAATATCAACTCGACTTTTTGTTTAATGAGTTATGTTATTCATACACACACGCGCACATATACAGTGCTTCTACACAGCTTTTTATTTGTTTATTTATTTATTTATTCATTCAAGGGACTTAAAAACATGTATTTCCGTTGAAATCCCGATACAGAACGGGCAGAATACAAACGTCTTCTTACCTACTAGAGGTAGGTTGTAGAGAAGTAAAAACATGCCCCGCTTCCAAAATTCTCGTGAGTCCATCGAAGGAACACATTGCATAACGTACAACCTTCAGTACTAAAGGGTAACAACAAAAACTGTTTCTAGCGAGAAAATCACAAGACACGAACTTGTGTCCTTGACGTAGTTCTTGTGATTACAGCGAAAACAGATATTAGCGAATGTTGTAACGCTTTGGAACAAAGTGTTGGAACGTTAATGTCGTACTTTCGCCTCTTATTTTCAACCTGCAGGAGAAACACCAATAAAATGCCGTAGGCAACGTTCAGTGAAGAGAGAGATCACTGCATTTTCTACTCTGCTGAAATCGCTAGCTATACAAAGTATTTATACAGGAAGCCGATAGTGTTTTAGGACGGAATTTAATTTATATTGAAATAACCATTTATTGACCATCTGAAGGCTTCTGAAGCGTTAAACGATACAAAGCTGTGATCGATACCAGAATAAATTGGAATTCGGCGGTACCCGATATTGGCTATAAAAGACTTATACATCAAGACTAAATAAAAATAAGCTATAAAATAAGTAAGAACGACATTTTCAACTAAGCAAGTAGCCTTTCCCCGGTTTTATTTAGTTTCTACATGAATATTATGATTAAAACAAAGTAATGTTACATTCATACACTTTCGCCATCCACTATCATTTATTTTATATATCTTCTATAAACTGTTCTTGCAAAAGCTTATAATTGTGTGCTTTACAGAGATCTAATTTTTTATATAGTAAGTTTTTTTCTATTGTTTACTGATCAAACAAAATATTCCATTTTCCTTCCAAATGAAGACGATTTCCAGAGAATTCCAGATATACATTTTATTTTTCATGTAAATATCTGAAATATATGTATTTTAATCAAAGTCGTTAGAGCAGATTCAGAAAAAATCAAATCTAAAGAAACATTTTCCATATAAAGGGTAGTTTGGGATTAGGGTACATTCTTGAAAATCTTCATGTCGCTTCCTTGAAATATATTGAACTAAATTAACAAGTTTGGTATCTATCGACCGTGTTCACACACACGCGGCCCGCGCATTTTTTTTTAAAATATATCTTTTTTACTCATTTAGGCTCAAAATATGTATTTCTAATAAAATTTTGATTTCGAATTTTTGGGTAGAGTGCAAAACTGGATCTACCTATTAGGTACGTGGTAGAGAAAGTATAAAAGGAATGAAGAAATAAATAAAGGAATAAAACTAGTTAAGATACATTACATAACAAATGAATATATGCCGATTATTAGACAATAATAGAAACTAAAGATGTTAGCTTACAAAGAAATGCTTTTAAAGTAAATCCGATATAATTTTAAAATGTGAACAGAAAAATAATGGCATTCAGAGACAAACAAATAAGATAAAAATATTGAAAGGAAATAAAATTATTGAACAAGTTATTTCAACTGCCTGCACTGCGACATTTCTTTCTACTATGATAAAGACACAATGAGCTAAACAGCAAAAGATCAGGGTATCTGCTGAACTACTAAGATTACAGTAAACAAAGACAAAAGAAAAGCAGTTGAAAACGTATAAAACAGTAGCACCATGGATCGGAGGCCTAGCCACTAGCCACTAGCACCATGCTAGCCACTAGCTCCCGAGGTCGCGAGTTTAAACCCGGCGGAAGGCGTTGGATTTTTTCGGGCGTAAAAATCCTTGGCATGGCTTCCTTCGGAAGGGAATAAAGCCAGTGGTCCCGTATCGTAGATTGACGGCACGTAAAAGAACCTCAAGCCTGATAAAGAGGCCTTCGGGCAAAATTACCGGTCTTTCACGCCCAATATAGAATGGGGCGCTAAGGACCACAGCATTTAAAGAGCGTCCATAAACAAAACTCTGTTTAATTTAAGAAACAAGCTTTTTTAAATCCTGAGCAGGAAATAGGTTCTTAGCACCTAATCCATGATTGTAGATGATGATAAGATTTTAGTAATTAATAAGGAAGCATAAGACAGCATAGAGAGAAAGTTACGCTTTACTAATATTTTCTTTGACTCAGACGTCTGCGATTCAAGAGAAAATGTTGAAGATGAAAGCCACATATCTGACACAAAACCTACATATATTCAAATTATACCCAACGTTTTTCTGTGGAATTTGGATTTTGGACAAATGCTGATGTAAACTTCTGGAATTGGCTATCCTAAAGCCAAAAATCACATTCGTTAAATGTTGGCTTGTTAAGCTGTATACGTATATTGTCTTTTCACTCTCGAATGGCGGGACCTACTGCTGCGAAAGTTGATATAACGTACATTGGATCCCACTTGGAGAGGAAGCTATTTGACATCTTATTTTCCCCAAAAAGAAGGGGACTCGAAGTCAAAAAATCTAAGTATTTCGTTTACAATTGAGTTTTGTGAAAAATGAAATTACAAAGGTTTTAATTAAATTACATCTAATACATTTTTACTTTCTCTACTACGTATAGTAAGTAGGGGAAGTATTGTATTCCACCCAAACATTCGATACCGAGATTTCACCGGAAATACATGTTTTGAGATCCCCTGAATCCAATAAAAGCATTTTTGGAAACATGTCCGTGTGTGTGTCTGTCTGTCTGTCTGTCTGTGTGTCAGTCAGTCTGTGTGTCTGTCTGTGAACAGCATAACTCAGAAACGAACAGTACTGGTATTTAGGTTCAGTATCTTCCAGAGATGCGACACGAACGTTTTCAAGAAAATCCCCCAACCCCAGAATACCCTTTACATGCAACATTTTTCGAAAATTTTAATTTTCTCAAAAATGGCTCTAACGATTTTGATTAAAATATCATATGTTTACTATATTGTCATGAAAAATAAAATGTATATCTTGAATTTTCTGGGAATGTCTCCAAAACCATTCTTCATTGTGAACGACTTTTGCATAACTGGTAAACCATAAGAGATAGACAAAATGTCACTACACAAAAAGTTTTGATCGCGTTAAAATACACAATTTATGTTATATACATTTTTTTTTGTTGAGTGAACCATTTTCGAGATATTGCGTGTTATTCCCTTAAATTTTTCAATACTTATTTTCTCAAATGGGAATTCGTTATTCATTTTTTTGTCTTTGATATGCAAAGAGTATTAATCTGTGGCAAAGGGAATGGTGCTGCACCTAGCAACCAGCTATTAAGAGATATGTATGTGCTTAAAGGCTACTGTATTTCTATATTGCCCTTGTAAATATATTTTCCCCTTACATGTACAAGAAAATTAGCAATAAGATAGAGTATGCAAATGTTTATCTCGATTAACATGAAGTAGATGGAGAATAAGCGTTTGTAAAAATAGTTTGTACAAGAGTAGAGAAAGTCATGTGAGTGTAACACATCAGATTTTTTTATTTACAACATTTGGTTAGAATGAACATTAAACGATTTATTTAAATTTTTCATTTTTCATTACCTCATTCTCGCACTTGTCAGACAGACACGTTCTAAATCTACATCCTTTATTGTGACAACATAGCCATCATAAGAACAGGCACACTTTTTTTTACTCTCATACCTTTTACTTAGTTTTAATTGTTATTAGTACTTTAGAAAAAGCAGTTGTGTTGCTGTTTTCAAAACATCTCAAGACAGTACGTTTCGCAATGAAAGAGAGGGACGGAAGAGAGAATAGAGGGAGGTAAGAATATCTCCACACTAATTGCAATTACGCGAAGCTGTAGGTTCTGTTTATTGCGGGAATAACTTACATGTACGTCTTATGGTTATTCTTAAAGAGAATCTAGTATTTCAGTTGTCAGCTTTTTCTGCTGTACCTAGTTGTTTTCCATCTAAGTTGCTTGGAGATAGTACAGATGACCTTTGTTTTGTTTGCACAGCACATTCGTAATAAACCCCAAAGCCAATGTTATAAGCAACTGTTCTCCAATGTGCATGTGTTATAAATATGAGTATGCTTAGTTTTTGTTAATTTTTAATGGAAATTAGAAGTGCAAGATACGCTGTTGGAAGTTATTTACGTTTATATATTTTAAACAAGTTTAGTAGTTTATAATGATATGCCCAAACCAAAAAACAAGCAATAATAGCACACAAAGGAACAAGTGTCAATTTTGGAGGACATTTTCTCTTAAACGTAATATTCGTGAGAAAAGCTGACTTCAATCTTGAATACTGTATAGTAATAGAACGAGAGTTCCAACATTTCTCTTTAAAGAATATCCTGATTGGGATTTATTTTTAATATTTATAAATAAAATTATACTAATGAAATAATGGATTCATAAAATGCGCGTATATAAAATTAATAATTATAAAAGATGCACTTAATGCTAGGAATGTCTCGTCCATTTTAGTTAGCTCTAAGAGTCAAACAAATGAAGGGCGAAACGAAAAGTATATTCCGGATAACACAGTAGGCTACAATGAGAGCACGACAATATGTACGTTGAGCTGATAAAAAGACAGGATAGACAGCTGTATTTAAAACAAATTCAAAGCACTTCTTTCGCAAATTATTACTAGATACATGAGTGAAAAGAACAGAAATAATATAGAAGGAGAACGAGATAAATATACGATACTTGCAGAGCTATTAGTTGGTTTAGGCGGAAGAAATCTGCATGCTGAAGATGATAAAGAGGGAAATTTTTATATGTTTTTTACTGTCAAGTTTCTCATTAATAACAGAGCCGGTTTTGTGAAAATGTTCACCTTTATACGAAACCGTAAACACCCTCGCATTGCCATTTACAGATGATTACACGAAGATAAGGTTACAAGAGGTTATTAATGAGACATACTTGGTGTTCAAACACTATACACCCACGTACGCATTCTCTTTGTATTGCAGGCGCAGCGGACGCGTTACCCAATAAAGGGTTAGTACCCGTACTTATGGGTCTGATTTACGATCTCCGCTCTCCCAAATGGGCGTCCAGCTCCGTGCCTGCATTCACATTGAAATAAGTATTAGCTACAACCATAGAGCTCTTGGACTTCTGGAATTTCGAACTGCGTCGCTAAACATCTGATGTATAACATTCACATCACGTCTCTGATCATCACCATTTATTTCCACACCTATTCTTCAAGTTATCCATGCATAAAGCCATATTTCTCTACTGTTCAGCTTTGGTTGGTAGAAGAAATACAGCGTCAGTAAAAATAATTCTGATGTGTTACATTCACACGACTTTCTCTACCCTCTATCCTTTATTAGTGGGTATACAAATTATTCTTAAGAAAGTTTATTTTACTATCCACTTAATTTTAATCGAGATAAACCTTTGCAGAAATAGCTACGTTACAGATTTCGTTATAAATACAAAGGGAACAGCGACAGTCAAAAGTTTAAGAACTTGGCATTATATGCTACCTTTAATGTTTCATACTCTTTCCATGTAATCGCGAGAAACAGCTGAAAATCGACAGGACTTTGAAAGAATGACAAAGTATTCAAGGAATGAAAAGTACCATTCGAACCATTAATAACAGATATCTTCAAACTGGCTGATACTACAGAAAAATGTATTTCAAATTAAATTGTGTGTTTTAAAGAGATCTATATTTTTTGTGTAGTACGTTTTCGTGTATCGCTTAAGGTTTATCAGTCATAAAATCACATACAATTTCTTTCCGAATGAAGATGACGTCACAAGCTATTCCCAGAAAATTCAAGATATGTACTTTATTTATCCTGTAAATGTTTTTAAGATGCGGCATTTTAATGAAAATTGTAGAACCATTTTTCAGAAAATAAAAAGTTTCAAAAAATGTTCCATGTAAAGGCTGGTTTTGGATTAGCGGATTTTCTGAAAACCTTTGTGTCGCATCTTTGAAAGATTCTGAACTTAGATACCAAGGTTGTTATTTATCCGACTTTTCGTTTTTGATATATGCTGTTCACAGACACACATACACGGACCTTTCTCAATTTTTTTAAATTCAGAGGGCCTCGAAACATCTGGTGAAACTGGATATTGAAATTTTGGATGGAATGGAATACCTACCTGTTTTACCTACTATGTACGCGGCAGAGAAAGTAAAACAGAATTAAGAGTCCCAGGGCACATTACTACGAGTATTTTCAAGATGGCGCCCATGTTCCTGACGTAGCAATAATGGTTGATCAATAACCCAGATATTTATTTTACCATACCTTTCCAAAATAATAGAGGGCTTGAGGGCTTTTGACTCAGCCTGTCGTCCACCCAAGAAGTTGGTATTGATATTTTACCATTTGAGATATACTGAACCCCCTTCAAAAGACAAAAAGTGAGATGAATCATTTCATGCTTAATCAGACACCTTAAGCATGCCAGAAGGAGATTTTAAAAAGAAAGGGAAGGGAAAAAAGAAAGAAAGAAATAAGGAAGGAAAAAACTGCCCTAAACTACCCTTTACGTGGAAAATGTTTCGCTGTTTAACATTTTCTCAAAATGGCTCAAACGATTTGATGAAAATATCGTATGTTTAAGATGCTTAGACGTTTAATAAAACATGTATATTGAAAGTTCTATGAATACCCTGTTAAGTCCTCATTCATTCTGAATGAACGTGGCATCACTTTGTATAATTACGAAATTATAAGATACAACAAAAACTAACTGCATGAGAAATGTAGAGCTCATTTAAATTTCCAGTTTTCTAACGTCAAATAGCTTGTTTTAGAAATGTTCCTAAGTTGTACTATAATATCATAGGGAACTATAAATAATATTTAAATCACCATGGGTTCATTTGTAACGAAAACTGATTTGCTATACGCGAAAAGTAGTGTTTTCTTTTCCGTATCATGCATAAAACCAATACCATATGGTTTACTTTGAGATTATTGTGAGTAATCTAACATGAATTGAAGAAAAATTCTTTATATGAAGCTATGATTTCTGAAGCTATAAATTGGTAGAGTAAATCGTATATGTGACATCAAATTTGTTTTCCTGTTTATTTTCTCTTAATCATTATGAATAATCGACTGTAGTATTTTCAATTAGGTAATAGTGGAGGCAACATTCAGCTTTTCAAAAGACAGATTACCAATAATTATTAAATGCTAGCTATAATATTACATACTTTTTGCAAGGACCATTGAGAAATAAAGGAAGTACCACTTCACAATTCAGGAAGGCACTGCTTAAAATCCAGAACAATTCCAACGAACAGCAAAGAATATCTGAAATGGTCAATACTGCAACAAAATTTGATTTTGTATAAATTGTATATCTCAAAGAGATCCAAATTTTCTGCACAAACGTTCTATCTCTTAAGGTTTCGCAGTTAAACTTCATCAGAACAAACACGACTTCAGAATATATTTAAAAACAGCCAGGATAATATTCCCATCGCAGTTGTTAAAGCCATTATTAGGAATTTAAAATAATTAAATTATTCCATGTAAAGGGTTATTTGAGATGGTGTCTCTTAAAAATGTTTTGCCTTGCATCATGAAATAGTGCCTAACTTTGTCATATAGCTCGTCCTTTTGGTTATTTATTTATGACTTTCTCTGCATTTATCTATGATAGAAGAAATATTTTATTCCATAAAAATGGATTAATGATTCACTGGAAATCACGTTTTGAGGTTCTTTGATCCATCCTAAAATGTCGCGCTCATGCGGGTGATTGTGAATTCATATCTCAAAAATGAAGTGTCAGAGGGCGATTAAGCATTTCAAGCAAGACTTTTTAGGAAAATCTTCCCACCCCAAACTACACTTTATGTAGAAAGATATTATTACTTATTATTTTGACAATATCATAACTTTGAGTTATTAACTGACAAATAAAATATACCTATATTTATAATGTTGTAAGAATAACCTGTGAAGTCTCTATCATTTTGTTGAATTTTTATAATTTTATGTTACTTAGAAACTATAAGAAACAGGCAAAGTATTTCACGAAAAAGTATAGCTTGCTAAAATACCTATACATTTTGTGTCAAATATTTCCTCATAGGATCAGCTATTTCAGAAATATTCATTGTTTTTCATTTGAATTTTCCAGAATTTTAAGAAATTAACTTTCAAGCGTTGTACTTTTGTTTCTCCTGACCCATGCAATGTGTATGCAGTATCAAGACATACATATACAAAACAGTTAACCGTCATAATAGCCTCCCATAGATTGTTATGTACACACATATACGACATAAATGTTAAATACCATGTTTATTGCTTTCTATTTATTCATCCAGTGTATAAAATCACCACTAAAACCTTACTTATATGTTAATTATTTGTCTGTTTGAGGTATTTAGAAAATGCTTCTTGGGCGGTTACGAGTTTTTAAGATAAAATTCAACTTCTCCCCAACGTCACTCGAGTTGACCGAGCGTTATGACTTGTATTCAACGTGGTATATGATTAAGTATACAATAGTGAATAAAAGCCAAAGTAACTCTCACATTCGATAATCGATAGTAATAGCTGAAGTTCTATATTGAGTCCAGGTATAAGTTCGTCTAACTTGTCAGTGTGAACAAATTGTTAGATAAATGAGTTAGCTCTCAAAAAAAATTAAGGAACTGTAAAAAAAGAATTTTAAATTTGCAGGGAAACGTCAAGAAATCATACTATTCCACACTGAACAAAAAACGTGGTCTTAATCTGAAAGTTTGCATCAAGGAGCTTCAGAGAAACAATGCAATCCTTCAAAGTGAGCCATAACGTGGATCAGCAGAAACATGAAACCTAACTGTGGTTTTGTAACGTATGCGGAAGGTGGGCAGTGAATTTTATTTATGCAGAATATGCTTTTGGACCCAGTGAGTTACATAACATAGGCATATGAGATCGAATTTACAGAAAAGATGGTAAAATGAGATTCATGCTGAATGCACATACTTCTGTTCATCCAGCTTGCATAAACTTACTCCTCGTTCAGACGGTGCAGAATTGACGCTTTCTTGAGCTTTGAGTCACAAACTATACTACGTGAAAGCAAATATATTGTTTGAGTACTATCCCCTAAGTGCTGAAATTGTAAAAACATTTATACACTTTTACAGTTTTGTAAGACACGTAATGTAAGTACGGATTAAAACAATGTTACATTCACATAAGTTTTCTGTTCGCTCTTCTACAAACTATCCTTATAAAAGCTTATTATTCTAACTACTTCCTATTAATCCGGATGAGCTTTCAATTAAAAATTACACATTTCGTTGTAGGATACAGAGGTAAATCAGTTGTCTTCCGTGGTGTAGTAGCCTCTAGTTCCCGAGGTCGCGGGTTCAAACCCGGTGAAGGTGATGGATTTTTTCGGGCGTAAAAATCCTTCGAAAGCGAAGTACAGCCGGTGGTCCCGTGTCGTAGATTTACGGCACGTAAAAGAATCTCAAGCCTGATAAAGAGGCGTCTGAGCAAAATTTCCGCTCTTTCATGGCCAATATAGAATAGGACGCTAAGCACCATAATAGTTAAAAGAGCGTCCAAAAATAAAACTCAATTTTCAACTTAACAGAGATAAAGCGGTCAGATTTTCAGCATGTCGTTATATGATGGCTTTAAAATTCCATTCTCTTTGCATGAACATGAGAAAAAAACGAAAAAGCACTTCCCATTTGTGAAAAGTATAAGCATTTGAAAATGTAAACCAATAACAACCTTGGAAATGATTAACTCCATAAAAAAATTGCGGCCTTTAACAAGACCTACATTTGTTTTATAATAAGATTTTGTCTATCTTTTGCCTCTTACCAGTTATGCAAAACTCATTCAGAATGAAAAGACTTCAGAGGCTATTCCTATATCTTTCAAGGTATACATTTCATTTATCATGGAAATATCTCAAATAAAAAATAACGAAATGTTTCCATTTTAAGGGTCGTTATGGGGTGGCGGGATTTTCAAAATCTTCGTGTCGTATCATTGGAAGATGCTGATTTGATATTTAATCATTTTTGAGTTATGCTGTTCACATATGCATTCGAACCTTTTCATAATAATGTTTTTTTTTTATTTAGGGAGTCTCAAGACGTGTATTTCCAGACAAATCTCGGTATCGAATTTTTGGGTGGAATACAGTATTTCCTCTACATACTATAAGTAAGTAGTAGAGAAGGAGAAATTCTGTAATTTGAAGTATCTTCGGATGCACGTTGCAATTTAAGTACCCATTTAAATGGACAGAAAGAGAAGGAAGATATTTTTAGAATATTTTCTTGATGTGGAATTTTCATCTTCGCCTAGTTCAGGTATTGAAAGAAACACGTGGCCATTTCCTCTAAAGGAAAGCCGTCGCTATGTGCTATTTTCTTTGTTATTATATTTAATTGCAGTAGTCGCAATAGTATGCACATCCCTATAATTCCAATTCTTTTTCAGGTTGTAACAATTGTGCATGTGGGCACTAGAGTCATTGCTATTTCTCAGTAGTGACAGACTTCAACATTTAGAGGAAGTATCGTATTCTACCCAAAGATTATATATATATATATATTTCAGCGGAATTATATGTTTTGAGGTCCCTTAACCTCAACATACCCCTGCGTGTGTTGACAGCATAAACCAATATTTGATACCAAGGTATGGGTATTCAGGTTCAGTATCTTCCAAGGATGCGACATGAAGATTTTCAAGAAAATCCAGGCACCTTCCCCATCTTTGTATGGAAAATGTTCGTGATGCCATTAAATAGTATAAATCTCAAAGCTTGCACATAGCGACCCGCTTTTTAAAGAATTAACTATCCTGTATCCTCTTGAACCATCAAACGAAATGTATACTAAAACCATTTTTGCAAATGTTTATCTCGTTTATGCCTAAAGTGCTCAAAAATACCTTGTAGTATCAGAAAACAAACTTTACTTTTCCTTCCTCCAGGAATTTCGAAGTACAAACGTGACAACACTAAGCTGGAAACCTCGAATAAGATGCGAGTGAATTCTCAAATCAGATTGGTTAATCGAAAGCCAATGAGGGAGCAGTATTAGAAGAAAATAATTGTAAGCTGAGATACTAATAACACAAAGGTTATAATGTGAACCAAGTCAGCTATTCAGATAATTTTGGAGAGAGTACTGTTTGTTCCAAGAAATGATAATCGTTCTTAAAAATACTTCCTTACTTAGTCGGCTCACCCTCTTCGTATATAGGACTTACATCCTCTAGGATTTATACCCGCGCCTAGAGTTAGAGGCCTGTCAAAGAGCAGACGAATACTGAGTCGCAATGAAGAATCTGGAATAGAGGATCGGCGCGTAGTCGGGAATGAGAGGGAAGCAGATGATATGAAATGAAGGCGAAATGGATGAAAGGATGATCGAGCAAGTGGTGGAATGAATAGCGGGGGAAACCGGAGAATCCGGAGAAAACCCACAGGCGCCACTTTGCCGACCACAAATCGCACATGCGGGCCCCTGGGATCGAATTCGGACCGTCTTAATGGGAGGCGAGCGATTTAACCACTCCGCCGCGGTGCCGCCTTTCTTATATATAATAAATGAAATTTTATGTATTTTCATATAAATCAGCATTTTTTTTCTTTAATAAAAGGATTTTTAGTTTATTGTCTTCGTTTAATTAAGATACGTATTCGCCCAAATAATACAAAAACTAATCTCATCACAGGTAGTTTTATACTATAAAAATCCCACGTGATGCATTCTTACGACTTTTTCTACCAATTAGAAATTCACTATGTCTAATATACCATTATCTATTCATATAAAAATTTGCTATATTATCCACGTTACGTTTTTGACAATATAAGTATTTTTATCTAGGATTTCTTTTTTTTTTCAAATTAAGCAGGAAGGTTTCGAATTGTAAAAATAGAATTCAAATGTTTATTGGTGGCAACAAGCTCTTGCAATGAAAAGAAAGGGGAGGAAAAAAGAAAGAGTCGTGAACTTTCAAGTAAGGCCATTAGATGACGCTTAGATAAGGTCTAAACTTGCCACATGGAACAGTTCTAAAACGGCTAACGCTACGAAAAAATTATATGACATAAAATGTTAATATTAATGAACTTCACATTTTTCCCGTAGTAAGTTAAGATATCCGTGTTACACAAAATCATATAAAATAAAGAGACTTCACAGGAGATTTACAGGATATTTTAATCAAATTCGTTAGAATCCTTTTTGGGAAAACAAAAAAATAAAATTTTTTCTACTAACTTAAGGTAGGGGGAGTTGTCTTCAAAATCTTCGTGCCGTATCCTTGGAAGAGGCTGAATATAAATACTAAGTTTGGTATTTAACCAATTTGAGTTATGCTGTTCACTAACTCTAACTCTAACTCTCTCTCTCTCTCTCTCACACACACACACACACTTTTTGGAATTCAGGGGATTCCAAAACGAGTATTTCTGCTAAAATCCTTATCGAATTTTGTTTGGAATACTATACATACTTCCTCTCACGTGCTATAGGCTGTGGTAGAGAAAGTAAACGGTATACCATTATGTTAAATTCATTAAGAACAAAGAAGTAGGAAGAAGGAGTAGTGATTTGTTTGTCAGCTGTCGCTTTTGTAGGCAAACTAAATGATACGTAATTAAAAGTGGAATTTAAAGGGCCGAAAACGTGCAAAGCGGTGAGAAATGTGGGATTTAAAGTTGTTTTTTTTTGGGGGGGGATTTCTTTCTTGAAGTTTAACACCCTTTAACCGGATAGGTCATATCGAAGGATTAATGAAATAAATGGTTGAAATGGTGCTCAAATGGGCCTGGGGTCCCTAAAGCTTAGGGTAACCCGACATTCATCTTCTCTGGATAAGGGAAAATCTAGGAGAAAACCTTATCCAGGTAACTCATTCTAACAGAAATTCGAACTCGGGATTTCTTGAATGTGAAGCAGAAACGTTACCCCCACACCATGCTTTTGTAGGCAGCTCAAATGATATACGCCTAAGTTAAAGGCCTTAACCTTTCGAAAAGGCAGAATGTCAGATTTCAACCTAAGACTCCTTTTTGGCCCTTTGCGTCAAAGGTTGCGTGTGCAAATGTGGCCGGAATCAGAACAGCGATGTACAAAAAGGTCTTCAGACATTGGTATTCAGTGGTTTCCCAAAATTTACACATTTTTAATAGGCTCTCTATAATAAGTAGACGCATTTTATAACGATTTCAATTTCAACCATACTAAAGGATTGCAGTTAATTTTCTTCAAGTTTTTGTGTATATAATTTGACTACAGTTGTTTCATGTGTACAAATGAACAGATCTATTTAACGACAATAGGTTCGCAAACGCACACCGCACTCATACCTTGAGTTCAACAATCGATTTCATATCGACAAAACCAGCGGTACAATTTGGACTAAGACATACCTTGCAACACTTCACGGACGTTTCGCCATCGTTTCTCAGATCTTGAACTCTGACCTAGTCATTCTTCATTTTAATTACGTATACACCAGCATGTTAATACTTTTGCCTTTCGTTATGGTCACTTAATGACCAATAAAACGGCTTGAAGGAGCTCTTTGATTTCTCGTTTTAGCCGCCTACCTCATAAGGCGCCAAAAGTAATTTGCATTTATAAGACACTTTAGCGAATTCTCTCGTAAATAAAATAATTTTGTGTTACAAAAGCCTATATTAATACACAGCCCTAATATGAGGTTCAATAACTTGTTCTTAAAGAGTTTGTAGCTAAGAAGTTACATAAAATAACAAAAACCTAGTTAATAAACCAGGTTAAAGCCAGAACTCAAAAATAAAGGCACAATAAAATGGCGACTGGGAAAAATACAAGTTGGACTGAAGAACAGTGGAAAATAAAACATGTATTGTTGTTGTTGTTATTATTATTGTTGAGAAAATTGACGGGCCTCGTAGCCGTAGTCGCTGGAGCGTATATTTCCGGCGCTCCGCCTAGCTGAAGGTCGCGGGTTCCAGTCTCGCCTTGGGCATGAGTGTTTGTGTGCGTGTGTGTCTTGTATGTGTAATTGCGGTAAATAGCAAAACATAGTAATCATAAAGTGGGTAAACAAGGAAACTTTAAAAAAAGGGGGGGTTAACTCTGAAAAGCGGAGTGGTGAGGGCCATACCGGGACATCTTGTTCTCTCATATAAGGTAGTAAAACCTGCGATCGTTATAGATTAACCTACGAATAAGAATTCCATTTTGTCAGTAATTCTAATAATTGCAATATAAAACATGGATCTGACCCTTCTATGTCAAGTTTGATTGAGGAAACCGTTCTTTATGGGTTTTTAATTCTTCCTACCTACATCCTATACAGAGTAAGACAGGAGGAATATTGTTCCTCTTTTGTTTTAGAAGAACAAAATTTCTATCAGTTTTGTTGTAGCTATCATACAAAACACCAGTGTAGGTAAATCGCTTTTTTTTTTTAAAGTTATGCACATGCACATGTGAGATATAGCGCCGCTATGCGCTGCAACGACAGTGTTTCACCTGGTTCACACGAAGAGCATTAATTTTAACATTAACTTCTGAATTAAAAAAAAATAAAGTAAAATTTGTACTAGAAGAAACGTCTTTAATCCAACTTGGACTATGAGCAGTATTTGCGCGTTTATATAATATGAATACAAATATAAAATAGTTTTAATATCTGACTATGCCTTAGACAGAAAAGTAGTATTGTACTTATTTCTTATTTTTTCGCTAATTTTTCTTGTAGTACGGATTAACAAAATAAGATTTCGTTCCCGAAATTCTTGAGGAAAGCTTATAATGTTGACTTCGGAAAAGGTCATCAATTTTAAAATTAAAATCTAACATTCGTGTTTGGTGTTGGAGCATTTGGTTTTACTCCCCCCTCCATGTTATAATGGAGGAAGTAACATCCTAAATATGCTACAAAATAAACAACTGTTTCGTCAGTATACAGTAACTGATTATTGTATACGTTGAGTTATAAACCTAAGTTAATTAATGACGATAATTTTGATGATGGTCGCCGAAAGCAGAATCTCAAGATGTTGAAGACTTTCCGATGTTACATTCTTCTTGCTGACAAAACGATAAGAAATCTCGACACAGCAAGCACGTGCGACGTGAAACGTCAACACGGAAGCACAAAGAACAAAAAAAGAAAATTCAAGAAACCAGACTGTGCATCCATTGGACGTAGCTATCTCAAATTACGTACACTCGGCGCAACAGATCTGCTACTTCGTACAATACCAATTTCACGGTTTTATGTCTCCTGCGAGTGTCACGTTTTCCTTTTCTAATTGAATACACACAACCAAGACATCCCCGTCGACCGTGTCCTGTTAAAGGAAAAGAAAATACAGCATCTTTGCCAGGAGGAAAATGTCTTAAAAGAATGGAATACGCATTTGAAGTAAAGAAGATACGGGAATACTGTCGAAAGTACGTGCATATAAAATAATTTTATAGAATAAACATTCGACCTTCTCTACCTAATGCCATTTATTTTTTTAATGGGAAATATTGTTAACTTTGCTTAATTCATGCCCCCATTATCCCAGAAAGTATTTAAGATATCAGACTGAAATTTTTACAGAATGTATACCTTCTAATTTACTCCTCCACTTGTATCCAATACGTTTATTTATTAAGAGAGATGAGAGATTTTATCAACCAACCTCGGATTAAAATTTATCAGCAATTATTTTTACTTTCTTTACCACGTACATAGTAGATAGAGATGGTATTGCATTCAACCCAAAACTTCGACACCGAGATTTCACCAGAAATACATGTGTGTGTGTGTGTGTGTGTGTGTGTGTGTGTGTGCGTGTGTGCAGCATAAATTAACAACGAAAAGTGGGAGAAGTGCTAAGCTTGGTATTTAATATCTTCCAAGGATGCAACACGAAGATTGTCAACAAAATCCTTCCATATCAATGTACATTTTTTTAAAATTTGGATTTTCCAAACAATGGCTATAACGATTTTGATTAAAATCATACATTAAAGATATTTATATGACAAATAAAATGTATATCTTTAATTTTCTGGGAATAGCCTGTGAAGTCCTCTTCATTCGAAAGGAATTTTGTATAATCTTATATAACTGGTACACGTTAAGCGATAGACGAAAACTTGCTAGACATAAAATCTCTTTAAAACACACCATTTATTTCAAATAAGATTTTTTGTAGCATAAACCATATCCGAGATATCTGTTGTTAGAGGTTCGAATTTTTCCATTACTTGGTCATTCTCTTAAAGTCCTGTCAACATTCAGTTATTTCACGCGATTGCGTGGAAACAGTATGGAATTTTAAGGCTAGTATATAGCCCCCTGTTCTTAAACATTTGACTGTCTCTGTTAGCTTTGTATATATAACGAAATGTGTAATGTAGCTATTTCTGCAAAGGTTTATTTGGATTAAAATGTAGTAGATAGAGAAATAAGCTTTAGTAAGACTAGTTTCTATACCCACTAATAAATGATACAGGGTAGAGAAAGTCATGCGAATGGTAAATTATTATTTAAACATGTTATTAATATAAAAGTAGATACACAATAGCACTTAGAAGTTATTTTTATCGTCCTAAAATTTCATTTAGCTATCTCCAATAGTTTATGATAAAACGTGTCATGTAGCTATACTTACCAGAAAATTCCATTCACAAAAAAGCTGTTCAGAGCAAAAAATTGAGAAAACAAACTTGCATATGTTTGTAAAGAATGAAATTGCTTGGCTTGAGCACACAGAAGTTTCCATATTTAATTGTAGAGCAAACCTTACCCTAAAAATGGGCAAAAGTCTTCCCTCTCCAAAGTGTGTAGGAATTATGAGTTTCTTTCTGTGAAGTGATCTTATCTTAACTTCCTGAACGGAGGGGGCTCGGCACCGATCCAAAGGGGATATTGTACCTACTTCCCCACGAGGGGACGTCCCCGGGAAGAAGAATGCGACTAGAGGAGACATCGGGCGGCGGGATCCAGGAGCGCGGTACAGCAATGAAATAATCCCTAATTTTCTAGAATTAGAAACCCCGGCAGGCTGGCTGGCTGGCAGGCAGACTGGGGACTCCGACCCACATCGACGGAGGTCAGATGCCCCTCAAGGAGTTCGTATACTCCGGCAGCCAGCCGTAACCCGAGGGACGGAGTGAGTTCAAGAGAGCATCCTTTTCCCCTTCCAAGCCGCACCGAAAAAAAATCTTCCGACCCTCAAAGATACCAATGGGATGAAGGATAAATGAAATGAAAATGGAACGAAATGGAGGGACGGGAAATTCCGGGGTTGAAAGAAACCAACCCAGCGTACGCCTGGCGACCCGAGAAATTCCCGAAAAATCCCTTGGGTCTGTTGGCGACCATCATTTCGTTGGGAATCAAACCCGGGACCTTCCGCTGGTTCTATGAAGTGAGGCATAATCGTAGTACAAAATGGAAAATGCAGTAGGCACCATTTTTAAAAATATATTTAAAATATAAGTATTCTGCCTACAATGATAAATTATATAGAAAATTAAAGAGGAGATTCAAATTCTCGGTTCTTTCGCCAGATTTTGGTCTTCTGCTGCGTGCTTCATCCGTCAATCTGTTGCGACAAAAATTAAAAATGACATTTTTATTTTAGCAATCTTCGCCGTTTAGTCTCCCCTCAACTATTTCATAAATTGTTTGTACAATACGATTTTAGGCAAGCTGCTGCACGTGTGTTATTGAAATTTTATAAAATTACTAGCAGAAGTATTGTGTTATCTACTAAGATTATTTTATCTCTCGGTCTTCATATCTCTCTCGCAATTTACTTTCTCCCTCTCTGTCTCTCTCCCTTCCTCCACTATCTCCGTAACTTACTCTCTTGTTAAGTGTGCTTCCCCCCTCTCTCTCTCTCTCTCTCTTTGTACAATAAAGGTAGATGTAATGTGATGTTCATAACAATTACTCCTAAAAGCATAACACATTGACTGCTGTTTACTTTATTAGACGATCGGAAGTGTACTGTTTCCTATGGTAACCAGAAAATTACAGTAAATACGAAGAATGTGTCTGGCTTATATACATGAACACTAGTAACGAAAATTTATATTATTTCTTATATGTATTCACCCTTTCAAATTTTTATAAATAATAAACTTTGCATGAAACATTATGCTTACAAACCTTCGATGTGTAACATTTTTCACAATACACATTAATAAGCGTGATTTTTCGAATCATTTATTTCGTGTGCTATCGCAAATCTCCTTGGTCTGAAAGGGTTAACATTTGGGTTTATATTAGAATTTCAAAATAATCTTTGAATAACTTTTCACATAAATGCGTTGTATAGCAAGAGTGAAATGCAGACAAAAAATTCTAGCATGCCTAGCTTGTTTGTGCGAAAGGCAATGGCCATAAACAATTTTATTTGTAACTTTACCACTAACCCATGGAAAGTAGGGGAAGTATTGTATTCCATCCAAAATTTCAATATGCAGATTTCAACCAAAATGCATGTTTTGTGGTCCCCTGAATCAAGTTAAAAGTGTTTAGAAAAACGTTCATGGGTGTGTTTGAACAATAAAACGAATTGGCATATAAATGCTAAACTTGGTAGGTCCAGCATCTTCCAAGAATGTGACATGAAGATTTTTGAGAAAATCTCGCTCCCAAAACTACCTATTATATTAAAGACATTTCAGTAGTTGTTATTTTCTCACAAATTATCTAACTATTTTGGTTAAAATACGTTATGGTCATTTGCCTGATGTTTGCCTGATTCAAAAATGTTTGTCTTGAATTTTCTGGGAATAGCCTGTGAAGTCCTCTTTATTCTGAGTGAGTTTGATATGTTTTGTATGAATGATAAAACATATAGATCTCATTAAAGCACAAAATTTATGTATAATAAATTGTACTATACATTTTTGAAGTGCTAAGTCAGCATTAATTTGTTTCTCACCATGCAGTCCAAAGAGTGGAATTTGAAAGCCAATATATACCGACTGTTTTTTAGGGATTTGACTAATCCTTCAACCTCCTCTATCCCTCTTCTTTTACCTAGAACGAATTGTATAATTACTACATTTCTATAAACGTTTATCTCGATTAAAAAGTATAGTAGATAGGGAATTAAAAACGTTTGTAAGAATAGTTTGTAAAAGAGTAAAAACAAATGATAGTGGATAGGGAAGAGCCACCTGAAACCAGTTCATTACCAGTTTTCAAAACATCACACGATATGTAAATGTGTGCGGGACGGAGTAAAGTATAGAAAGGGGGAGAGGGAGGATCTCTAAGATTAAAAAGCGCGAATTCGCAAGCGTGATAAAAAATGTTGGTATTTGAAAAGTAAATCACTGCATTGCACCAAAAGTAACCACTGGAGGCGATATCTGTAAATGCTGCAGAGCACTCTTGTCCTGAACAGAACATAGGGGAGTAGTTTCAAAAAGGTCCTCAACGTAGGGTACCCTTTTTCTATTCACTGTAATCCTGTTGATCAGGAATTAGGTTCCTCCGAGCCAGCAGATAAAATATATGTTACAAAAGGAACCGCTGACAGGCAGTTTATAATTCATTAACACCCTTTAAAGTGACAGTTGAACCCGAAAATACATTATATTTAATTTACTAAGCACTTGTTCATTAATTTATAGAGGAGGACGTTTTTTGGACATTATGAGCGTCAGCGTAAGAAAGACCAAATGCGTATCCCTTCTCCTCGCTTTGTTTCTTTCCCTGCAACATATAGGCCCATATAATGTAATTCGTTGTATAATCACAATGGAGGGCTGGACCGTTATAATTTATTCTGTAAGGGAAGATAAAATAAGAGTTTTCTCCCCTTATATTTTTGAGGGAGGGGGGAGGGCGTGACGCAGGTCAAGCCTACACATGATGCTAGAAATCGTCCATCTTTTGTCTCGTCTGTTACGTCTCCTATGTGCCACTATGTACTCGCGTGTGTGTATGACTCATGGTGCAACGAACGCTATATGTTAATTACTTATTGCTCTAATGAGAATTCCAGGCAAATTTTGCATTAACTCTACTTCTTAGCATATCGCATCTCTTTTGTTCCCTATCTGTTCTGGATTATACTGCATTTGTTCCCCTTCTTATGCGAGGATTATCGTAACAAGAGCGTGCCATTTACCATCACTATACCGGGTGTTTCAAATCGTTTTAGTTCAACCCTCTTTGTTCATTCATCGTATTTACAGGAACATTTAAGCTTAGCTTAAAATCTTAATTTTTATAAATTCTTAAATGCAACACCAAATAATAATAATAATAATAAAGTAAATTGACTCCTTCGTTTAAATTTGCATTGCGATTGGTAGGCTTGAATTAAACACAACTGAAAGGATTCTGTAGTAATAATTTGTGGTTATATTAAATAATAATGGGTGGTTTTTAAAGCTTCTAATGTATGGAAAGTGTTTCTAAAATTTGAAAAATGTGCCTTCAGAAATTGAATTTTAATGAATGTATATTATCATTTTTAAAGTAATATTTACGGTACATCCTTCAAAATGTTACGGTTTCACCTCTGTTAAGTATTTATAAAAATCATAGTTTCAACAAAAGGATTAGACAAAAGTTACTTTATTTTAATGTAATGCTATAATCCACTAAATTGCTGGCATTCTTTTTAAAAGCAAAATTAATCTGAATTTTGTGGATAATTTCTTTAGAACAAGGGAAGTGTAGCAGGGGAAGGGAGAATAAAGTTCTTAACATTTGTTAATGTTATAGCACTACTAATAGATGAAAATTCGTAAGTTTTACAATCAGATGACCTCAATCCACTTAATGTTTTTTCGTGACTATTTTACAAATTATTCATAAAAAATGTGTTTTTCTATCTTCTTCCTGTATAACGTGATAAATATCACGAATATCTCGGAAATAATAAATGCCAAAAAATTTGTTTGCCTTAAATTGTATGTTGAGTTCTTCATTTTTCCTGAGTAGCCCTTTTATCTATCTCTTACGGTTTCCTGGTTATACAAAATTATACAAAAACTCAATCAGAATGAATAGGATTTCACAAGCTTTCCCATAAAATCAGAAATATCTCTTAACACATATTTTAATTAGTCGAACGTTTTTGATAAAATAATGAAATGCGTTGTATGTAAAGGGCTTAGCGTTGCAACCTTAAGAGATGGTGGTATTCATCCAATTTTTCGTTTCTGACTTTAAATTTTACAACTACATTCACGCGCAGCCTTTCTTCCACTCTTACTGACGTTTCGGTGTTAATGGTTTTCAAGAGCTTATTTTAACTTTGTAATATTGTCTTGCAATGCGTCATCTGTAACCACAAGATCTAATTATCCGCAATAATATTGTATTTATATATTTATTGTTCGCAAGCTTTAGGATTCTGAAACTTCCAAATCTCCATAATGTTAATAATATCATATTTATATAAAATAAAACTGGTTTATTTTAGTTATGGATTACTCTCTAACCATTATCTGAGAAATATCATAAATTTACGCTCACTAATGAAGGAGGCATTATTTTATTTATTTGTGCTGAGTTGTTACATGTGAATATAATTCGCATTCAGCCCTGGATCTTTACCAACCATATTCGTAATTTCCAATACCTCCCTTATACTAATCATTAATTTCTTAATTCCTTAATTATACATTGTTGTGAGTTTCTATTGCCATTGAACTGTATTCACTGTCCAAATCCATTTGTTCCTCACTTAAATATTGTCCTATTTTCCTACTATCTTTGTAAAACATTTTACTTATAGCTATATCTCTATCTATTTTAAACCATTTCTTATTAAAACACTCTTCCCTCCAAATTTCTGTTCCTTTGCACCTAAAAATTATGTTCAACATCTTCTTTTTCACCACATAAGGGACATTGATTTTGTGGAATACATTTCCCTAAGGGGCCATTCACAATGAAAATTAGCATTAACATAAGACGTAAAACTTAGTCATAAACTTAAGGCGATGTGTTATTATTCACATCGACAAATGCAAACTTAAGCAGTAGCCAATTGCAAGAGAGGGTTAAACAGCTGAGCTAATGTGGCGACCTGGGAAGCGATCACCGTCAAAGGAGGTTATGTACTTGTATCAAAATGAACAAGAGCTAGCTACCAACTTAAAGGATGTTGAACTCACAAAAAAGTCTCGCCTACAATCACAATTTGTTCTGCTGATATGTTTATAGATATCCCAGTGATTCCTGGTCGTAATTTTTCACAGACGGTGTGTTAGTGAGTCAACACATGACGACGGAGAATCTGATGGCAGATGCCAGAATGATCGCATGATGATAATTGCTCTGTGATTGGCTAGTTTCTTATATTTGACGTAGACATGAACTTATAAGTTTGGACCTTGCAAGTTTCCAAATTTACGTCTAATTCAATGTTTATTTTTATCTTTACGTGATTCATTGTGAATGGTTCCATTACAGTACATAGCATCTAGCTTCTAAGTTTACGTTACTATTACGGTTAAGTTTCATTGTGAATGGGGCCTAAGTCTTTTAACCTCCATACTCCTGCTCTTAGCCATGCAATACTTTTTCTCTCTTCTCTGTTTGTTATCTACGTATATATTTTTTACTTCCCCAAGTCTTTTTAATCGGTAAATAAACAACCAGGGAACTCTCTTTTTCTCCAAATCTCTCCTAATCCATTACCCTCAGGAAGAGTTATATCCTAAAGCATATTATACATTTCCAATGAAATTTTAAAAAAAATGATTTGATGCTTTTGAAATATGGATATGAGAAAATGGAGCATATTAAATGGACAAAAAAATAGGCGAAGGCAGAACAATACCGAAATCTATCATAAAGAGGAAAACCAATTCATTGGCATACTGGATGAAAAGAAACTAGTTGATAATCATCAGCGGTACACCCTTGACATCCCAGAAAACCCACTTCAGGACTTTACCGGCCGTTTCATACACTTTGCCTTTTTGGTGGTGGAGAATCTTGATGCTTCATAGGTTAGACAGATGTATTGTTTCAGTTGTGTATCTCATCATTGTTACAAAAGATGCATAAATTCGTTGGAATATCTCTGAAAAGAGTTAAACTTTACTCAGAAATTTGCATTCTAATTCGATGATCCGGAGTGAGTAGTCGCTGCATCGTATCTTGCAGGTAATTTTTTCGTGTCCAAATCTTCTTATACAGAGAGAACACACGCTTCCCTGAAGCGACCACCTTCATTCGGCGATCCTGTGTATGTCGTGTATTTCTGCTATCGTGGTGGACTTCGGTCTTCCGCTGCGTATCTCATCCTTCAAGCTTTCACGCCCGCGTTTAAAAGGATATTAAAATCCAGTCTGGCTAATGTTAAATCTGCTAAATTCATGACCCATTATCTAGAAACTATTTAAGGTATTAGAGTAAATGTTTACAGTATGTAGAATATGTACATGCATGCCTTCTAAGTTCGCTGTTTTGTTTTTATACAATTAGTTTGTTTATTAAGGAAGATAGGATCATTTTTAATTGTTTTAATGACCAGCCATGATACTAATATAAAATTAGATCCAAAACAGCATTTAGAGGTTGTTTTCATCATCCTAAAATTCAATTTAGCTATCTTCAATGGTTTCTGAGAAAACGAATCATGCCAGAAAATGTTATTCACGAAAAATCTTTCCAAAGAAAGAAACCACATGGTTTCAGCACACAGAAGCTGCCATACTTAACAGTAGTACCAATTTGTGGAGCAAAACTTCCAAAACATGGGCTAAAGTTTACCTCTCTACTTCAAAATGTGTAGGAGTAGTTGAAACACTGCACATTACACAGTACAAAATGCCATGCGCAGTTTTTAAAAATATATTAAAATATATATCAGTGATAAAATATATATACCACATTACTGTTTGTTCAGCGACGTTTAACTAAGGTTGGTTTATCTCAGGTAAAGATTTAACTGGTGGGAAGGGTACGCAGTATGCTGAACTGCCGCGCGTGACGCGTACAATGGAATTTTGTACGACTTCAGACCAAGTAAACACTACCTCCTTCCAGTAGCTAAATCTTTACCTGCTTGGAAGGGTACCCCCACCCCCTCAACTGACAGTAAAGTGAAATACTTACATTTCATTTTTTGGCAACTTTCGCCATTTAATCTCCCCTTAAACTCCGTGGCCCACTTGGAAATTGATAGTGCATAGTCCCCTAGTGTATTTGTAATATCAGTATGAACGTCGTTACATTCATACCCTACCTTATGAAGTACTTCATAACCGTACGATGTTCGATATTTGCCCAGTTTATCGTTTGCACACGTCTACACTAACAAACAGTAATGCGTACTATGTGTCTACAATCTCTGTTATTACTCAAATGTTTCCATGAAATATGGCTGGTCTTGAAAACAAAACCGTTCAGAAATGCTGCAGTACTCTGTGTCATTCCGAGAACTTTTCAAATGATCCTCTTTCTTTTATTTATTGTGTTATAATACCAAAGATGCATGCATTCCATTGTAACGTATTACAAGTTCATGAAACCGTTAAAGTACTTCCCCTGAACCAGACGATCACTATTGGTTCTTAACATTGGTTATTTAAATTGGACAAACTTCGCCCATGCAAATGTTTGCTTCAGCCGGAAAACAATAGAAACGAAAGTAGGGGCTCCTCCTATCGACAATTGCGTTTTTCTTATAAGGACTGCATAATGTTATGTTTTTTGGTCCACCTTCATTATACACAAAGAACCGAACGGCCAGTTTTACAATGGCTCAAGTATGAGTCATCCGAGTTAATCTCTGGTTACCCGCGGTTTCATTCATCATCTCACTTAAGACTACGCGCATTAGAATCTTCTTTATTCCTAAGAAAATGCCAAGCCTTTTTCCTTTCTCTAACACGTACATACTAGGTAGAGAAGGTATTGATATCCATCCAAAAATTCGATACCGAGATTTCACCGGAAATACATATTTTGGGGACTCTTGAACCCCCAAAAAGTATTAATAAAAAATTATGTATGTGTTTGTGTTTGTGAACAGCATAACTCAAAAAGGAAACGTCGGATCCATACCAAACTTGGTATTTTAAGTTCAGTACCTTCTAAAGATGCGACACGAAGATTTTCAAGAAAATCCCTTCAAACTACCCTTTATATGGAACATTTTTCGAATTTTTTTATTTTCTAAAAATGGTTCTGACGACTTTTATTAAAATACCAGATATTTAAGATATTTACATGACAAATAAAATGTATATCTTGAATTTTCTTGAGTAGCTTGTAAAGTTCTCTTCATTCGGAAAAAGTTTTGGATAATTTTGTTTAACTGGTAAACGTTGGGCGATAGACGATATCGTACAAACAAATAATTTAGATCTCTTTAAAACACACAATTTATTTCAAACTATTTTTTGTGGCATAAATCATTTCTGAAATATCCGTTATTAAAAGTTCGAATTGTCAATTTCTTAGTCATTCTCTTATCATTCAATTGTTTCTCGCGATTGTATGTAGACTGGAAGTTTTAAGGCTAGCATATAGCCTCCAGTGTTTAAGCATTTGACTGTCGCTGTTCTCTTTGCATCTATAACGAAATGTGTAATATAGGTATTTCTTCAAAGGTTTATTTGGATTAAAATGCAGTAGATAGAAAAAGCTTTTAGTAAGAATGGTTTATATACCACTAATAAACGATAGAGGGTAGAGAAAGTCATAGAAATTTATCACAACAGATTTTTTAAAAATTCAGTTCAGAGGATCTTCGTTGTAATTGGTTTGGATTTTCAAATATTTTATCTCACTTTTTTGAACTGCTAAGTCTCTGTTTCTCGTGATGCATGCAAGGAGTGGACAATCAAAGCCATTGTTTTGTGATCTACCTTTTAAAGATTTGGCTATCAGCCTTACTGAGTCTCCTATAATGAAACTATTTCTGTAAACTTTTACCTCAATTAATAGAGTAAATACATTTTATACGAATAAATTGTGTATCAGATATAAAAATCAGTAATATGTATAGATAGTGATGTAAATGTAACACATTACACTTTTGTTACTTTTTCGCATAAACACCAACTTGTGATATGATAGTTGAATCTATTTATCTATGTTGCAATTAAGTCCATATAAGTGTGAAATCACTTCTAGGCTGCCATTTATCGTGATTAATGTAATGTGAATAGTGCACTGTAAATTGGTAGAAGTGCAATGCGTAGAGAACGCCTTGTGAATATTACACTTCAGATTTGTATGTGATTTTTTCCCCTTATATACATTTCCACAAGAAGGAGAGAAATTAAATCAAATGGGTAAAACTTTCAGATTCTTTGAGTCTCTCATAGTAATCTTAAATTTTTACTGTGCTCTATATCCTAAGTGAAATTGCGGTAGAACATGTCAATGTTTCATTCTAAATAGTTTTGGAAATATTTTATAATAATTATCGTATATTTTTTCAAAACACCCACATATTTCAATTAAATAAATAATTCAGCATAAATTTGTATCAAAATTTCCCATCGAATTTGAAGATGTATTTATTTAACAATATTGTCATTCACTCTGAAAAGCATTAAGTATGATTTTAAAGATCTTAAGTGCACTAGCATTTGTTTTCCGATGCTATTTTAGTCCATTACTTTCATAGTCTTTCGCAGTTGATAAGAAAAGTAAGACTATAAATGTATCCAAATACAATGAGTATTTAAAACGAGCAATACCAAAGCCACAAAAGCAAATAAATCCCACAAAATGGTTGTATCCACAATTTTAAGTCTAATAACGGGATTGAAGTTCAGAACACCGCACATTTTAAGAAAGCTAATACCGAAATCAAAGCATACAATATGCTAAACACATGACCACCTAACACTAGTAGTATTATGCGGAGAAAAGAAAGTTCGGACGAAATGTATGCCTACATGTTATGCAACACTTGCAACATTACTGACAGCGTGGCCGTGTGTCTATTAGGAGGTGTGCACGACACCTATTGCAGACTCCTTGTCTAACGTTGCCAGTTGAGGGCGGTCGCGTAGGCCAATTTACAATCAGGCACCTACTGTATCTGTAATAATAGTAAAATGATCCAGAATTTATCCTCAGAGAATCTGTAGCTAGAGATGTATTTTGGCTTTTTATGAATAAATTGACAAAAATAAATACCCTTAAAATGTCAATAATTATAAAAACTATAGTAACATTCATGAGTTATCAAATTCATAAGTTAATGATAGGGGCAAAATGATCAACTCATTGTAAACCACCATTCAAAACTTTTGGAATTTTACCATTAGCTTGCGAGTATATTTTAGCTATAATTTTATTTTTAATAGACAACTCAGAAGTGTACACAGAAAATTCAGATATCCGCTGCCAAGAGTACAGACACAGGCACCATTCCAAAAAGGAGTTTAATGCAATGGTACAGATATTATTTATTTCACTTCCATCATCTGTAAAGTAGGAAGTGTTTATCGGAGGGGAACACCTCACCACTGCGACCTGCTTGATTTATTGTGACTACATCCCCAGTAGAGGCAAAGAATCCCAAAGAGGGCAACGTGACAACGCAGTCTGACGTTCACGGGGAGAAATCTTTACTATGCGCAAGCAACTACGCCATCTATCCGACATCATCACCACGCAGGACCTGGACACACCTGAAACGGAGAGAGGAAATGGGGGAAAGGAGAAATCATGGTCGAATACACCACCCCGACATTCATTCATTCATTATCTGTTTACCCTCCTCTTATGTAGGACTTACACCCCCCAGGACTTATAAGCGGGTGCCTGGGGTCAGAGGCCCGTCGAGGAGCAGACACTCATGGATCAGACAGAGCATCCAGGATGGGTGATCAGCCCGATGCCTGGTATGGGATGAAGGAAGTAGATGAAACGAAATGTTGGTGAAATGGATGAAAGGAAAGGTGATGATGGAGCAGTAGGTGGAATGAATGACGGGGGAAACCGGAGAACCCGGAGAAAACCCCCCCAGACGCCGCTTCGTCCACCACAAATCCCACATGCACTCGGCCACGGCGCCGCCCACCCCGACATTCGCCTAGGGGAAAACCATGAAAGAGTGGGGGATCAGTGGGAATCGAACCCAGGACCTCCCGAATGTGGACCACAGACGTTGCGTTTGAGCCATCCCGCTCGGTCATCTGAAAAGTAACTACATACTAATAAAAATAAGTTTGGGTTGGCAGTAAAAAGACGTCGTATCAGTCACACCTACTCAAAGGAGAATTTCTTTCAATCGAAAATAGTTGTAATACTTCAAGTTACAAATAATATGTGATTTATTTCTTCAACTGGTATGCAAATTAACTAAAAATTACCATATACCAAACTATGTAGCAGAGTTAGAATTTGTAAATATTATGTTTGTGGCGTTTTATAAAGTGTACATAACATACCTATATGTAGTTTCTCACATAATCTACATCCTTGAGTTAGAGTAACTCTTCTAGATCTGGTCAAAATTAACAATACAAACCACAGATTGAGATGTTATGTTACTGAAGGTATAAATTAAAACGATTTACAGAACAGTATAGAGGATAAAAAGGTGTAAAAGAAACAAAAAGAATCTGATGGAACGTTCACATGACTTTAACTACCCAAGATAAATTCACGTATGTTTGATTTATATGATAGTATTAATTTAAATAGTTATTCTTCTATGCAAGTTATGTTATTTACGAGAATGCCTTGCCTAGAAGTAATTTCAAACTAAGCAATAGTTGACGGGAATGTACTTCATATTGTCTATTAATCTTATACATGTAGTCGTTTATCCTATATTACTGTATTGTTGGGAAACTTTTATACATCTTGCAAAATAAAATGCAGTCGAAATTATTTGAGGAGTGCGTTCTACATTTTTTGTAAGCCTCTTGTTCATTTAACTCACGCTCGTGATGTAAATTCCAGGAGTATAAAATAATCTCACGTTCCACAAGTTGCATACATGATTTTATTTAGAAGCCATAACAAAAATTCAGCATTCAAACGTTTATCCCTAGTAGCAATTTCTTGCGATGAAAAGAAAGGGGGGGGGAATCTAAAGTTCTCAAGCATGACGACTCAAACTGAGAAAGGTAAACTGAAATACTTACAAAACGACTACAGCTATGAACAAGTTTGACACAAATCCGTATTTCTTCCTGTGGTAAGTTTTCTATATATCATATGGTTTAGAAATTAGACAAAGTTATATAAAATTCAGTCAGTGTGAAGAGGACTTCACAAGCTATTCAAGGTACACATTTTATAACTCCGAAGGTGTCTAAAACATATGGTATTTTAATCAAAATCGTTAGAGTAATTTCTTTTTTACTTTCTCTACTACGTACAGTAAGTAGGGGAAGTATTGTATTCCACCCAAAAATTCGATATCGAGATTTCACCGGAAATACATGTTTTGAGACCCCCTGAATCCAAAAAAAGCATTTTTGGAAACATGTCCGTGTGTGTGCCTGTGTGTCTGTCTGTCCGTGTGTGTGTGTCTGTGTGTGTGTCTGTGAACAGCATAACTCAGAAACGAACAGTTGGATAAACACCAAACTTGGTATTTGGGTTCAGTATCTTCCAAGGATGCGACACGAAGGTTTTCAAGAAAATCCCCCCACCCCAGAGTACCCTTTACATGGAAGATTTTTCGAAAATTTTAATTTTCTCAAAAATGGCTCTAACGATTTTGATTAAAATATCATATGTTTAAGATATTTTTATGACAAAAAAAATGTATATCTTGAATTTCCTGGGAATGTCTCCAAAAGTATTCTTTATTGTGAACGACTTTTGCATAACTGGTAAACCATAAGAGATAGACAAAATTTTACTACACAACAAATGTAGATTGCGTTAAAATACACAATTTATGTCATATACATTTTTTTAGTTGAGTGAACCATTTTCGAGATATTGCTTGTTATTTCCTTAAATTTTCCAATACTTATACTTTTTCTCAAATTCGTTATTCAATTTTTTATGTCCTGGACATGCAAACAGAATAGAATGCGCCAGATAGCAACCAGTGCTTAAAAGATTTGACTATCGCTTATAACCTACCATGTTCCCCTTGCATCTACAAGAAAATTACCAATAAGATTGACATCTCGATATCTCGATTAACATGAAGCATATGGAGAATAAACGTTTGTAAAAATAGTTCGTACAAGAGTAGAGAAAGTCATGTGAGTGTAGCACATCAGATTTTTCCTTTTTACTTTCTCTACTACGTATAGTAAGTAGAGGAAGTATTGTATTCCACCCAAAAATTCGATACCGAGATTTCACCGGAAATATATGTTTTGAGACCCCCTGAATCGAAAATATTTTTTTTTGGAAACATGTCTGTGTGTGTGTGTGTGTGTGTGTGTGTGTGTGTCTGAGAACAGTATAACTCAGAAACGAACAGTCGGATAAACACCAAACTTGGTATTTAGGTTCAGTATCTTCCAGAGATGTGACACAAAGATTTTCAAAAAAATCCCCCTACCCCAGATTACCCTTTACATGAAACATTTTTCGAAAATTGTAATTTTCTCAAAATGGCTCTAACGATTTTGATTAAAATATCATATGTTTAAGATATTTTCATGACAAATGAAATGTATATCTCGAATTTTCTGGGAATGTCTCCAAAAGTATTCTTCATTGTGAACGACTTTTGCATAACTGGTAAACCATAAGAGATGGACAAAATTTTACTGCACAAAAAATGTAGATCGCGTTAAAATACACACTTTATATCATATACATTTTTTTCTTGAGTGAACATTTTCGAGATATTGCTTGTGGTGCTGCACATAGCAACCAGCCTTTAAGAGTAATGCCTATGCTTAAAGGCTACTGTATTTCTATATTGCCTTTGTAAATATATATTCCCCTTACATCTACAAGAAAATTAGCAATAAGATAAGAGTCTGCAAATGTTTATCTCGATTAACATGAAGTAGATGTAGAATAAGCGTTTGTAAAAATAGTTTGTACAAGAGTAGAGAAACTCATGTGAGTGTAACACATCAGATTTTTTATGATTACGCTCCTCTTTGTAGGACTTCCCACTTAAGGACTTGCCAGGCAATGCTTTGATTCAGTAGCCTGTCGAGGAGCAAGCAAACCTTGGATCATAGCATACCCAGGATGGGTGATCAGCCCAATGCCTGATATGGCGGAGAAGAAGAAGTAAATGAAATGTAGTGATGAAAGAAATGATAGGATAATTCGTGATTATTCAACCAACACCCACTTAGCGACCGAGGAAACCCTCAAAAGTCCTTCGGTCAGATTTGTCGGTCCCGGGAGTATGAGCCCGGAACCTTCCAAATGAGGGCCACAGACGTTATTTACGCCTAAGCCATCCCGTTCGGTTTAGAGCAATTTTTAAGAAACTCAAAAAAATAAGGAAAATTTTAATTAATAAAAATCTGAAAGTACGTGTTTTAGATCCCATAAACCTAAAAAATCGCCCATATTCCACGGATTTAGTTTTATTGGATGTAAAATATGTATTTTCGATGAAATCTAGATATTAGAACTTATGGGTGGAGTATAATACTTCTTCCACCTACCTTAGGTGGTTGATTGAGAAAGGAATACTGGTAACAAATTAGCGGAGTGCCAGGTTTTATAGCAAAAGTATACCCTGCCCAGAGGTGAGATTAAGTCAAGGCTTTAAAGAGTCAAGCATGCCCTAGAATAAGATCTAAACCCCATATTTACCTACTAAGAGTAGTATTCTAGTAAGCCCAACTGAAGGATGTACCTATCTGAACACATGAATGGCGATAGAAATGGTCAAGTAGCACACACTGGAAGTAGGGAAGTTGCCGAGGAGAGAGTGAGAGAGTGGGTGTTGGTACCTTGAGATGTACGACGTCTACAAGAAATTAGTAGGCGAGCCGTACACAAGGTGACGCCAAATTAATGCTAATGAGAAGTGCATTATTCTCTGCCTCCCTAAAACCAAACATATATATCAACACTTTGTTCTCTATCGACCCATGAATAAATCCGAAAGGAAATTAACCATCAGGAAGCTATAAATCTTACATGTTACTTCCAAGACATCATCCTCGTCCTCTTAACGAATACAGAAGCAACTTAGAATTAGGATTAATAATATGCCGACGTAGCCAAATGAAAACCTTGTTACCTTCTCACTGGTTAAAAGAACTTAAAGTTAGTTCCAACGATAATGTTTACTTTCTCTACTGCTTACCTGTAGGATACCAATATTTTATCGAAAAAGTGTGTTTTGAGGCCCCATGAATAAAAAAAATTATTTTTAGAAAAACATCGGTGTGTGCGTGTCTGATGTGTGTGTATCGATGAAAGCTTAAATAAAAAACCAAAAGTCGGTTAAATACCAAACGATATTTAAGTTCAACATTTTCCAAGAATATAACATGAAGTTCAACTGATCTGGGTGCCGGGTCATAGTGGCGTAAAGGGAAATGAAAAAGCTGATGCACTTGCAAGACAAGGAGCAGTTTCACATTCCAGAATCGGCTCTAGGAACATCTCGATGTATAGTAAGAAAGGCTATTAAGAACTGGTCCAAAATAGAACATCATAAAATCTGGCTTGAATCTCCAGGAAACAAGGAACTATTTATTAGAAAACCATGTAAGAAAAGTACTGAAAGCTTACTTAAATGTAATAGACTTCAGCTGATTACAATTATTGCACTTCTTACAGGACATGCTCCAGTGAAAAGGTATCTTAACACGATGGGAGTGTTTCAGGGTAACTTAGATTGTAGATTGTGCAGGAAAACCTGAAACAGCCCAGCACATTATATACTCCTGAGAGGCTTTGGCTCATAGGAGATATATTACTTTTGGGAAAATGTTTTTATAACCAGAGAAATTTGAAACCATGTCTGTTATGGGCCTGTATTCCTTGGTAAAGGGTGCTGTAGTAAAAATGAATTGGTTTTAAAACGTTACAGGTAGCACAATAAGCCCAAGGTTCAAGTCCGTCTGAGCAATGACGGAAATCTGTATCGAACAACACAAAACAAGACAAGAATACGACAAGAAAATGTTCAAGAAAATCCCTTCACTCTAAACTACCGTTTGAGGCAGTATTTTTAACAGTTAAATATTTCAGTCAATTATATAATATCTATGTTCAATAACAGCCTGCCTTGAAGCAATATGTGTATGTAATAATTTGTAAAATGCATGTAACAGTCATTGCATATGCTTATATTATTGTATACATGTTCAATAATGTTATATGCATGTATTACGTAATTTAATAATGTAGGAGCTGTGAGAATAATAAGTTAAACGTTGATAACAATGAGGTAACAATGAAGTAACCTTGAGTCAATAATGAGTTTGAGAGTTTAAATACAACTTGTGATTCTTGGAGTAATAATAATGTAATTTTAGTGACAGTTTATAAAATAGCTAATCAACAACCAGAAAAAGTTTTAGTTAAATGAAGGTATTATATTGGAGTAGGATTAGCCAATCAGCGACTTGAAATACAGAAATTTACAATTTTAGACGGTTAAAATCTATTCAGTTGCCTGCAGAGTGTGCTCATAACTGGATGCGTTGCTTGTGCTTCCTTGAGAGATTTAATACGTATTCGTGTGAGACGAAAATAGTATACGTGTCAAAAAATCAAGTATTAAATAAAAAGAATCTCACAGCTCTCGATATCAGTGAAGTGCTATTTAATTTGTGTCAAGGATTAATAAAAAGAAGTGAAGTAAAATCATAATCTGTGAAGCCTACATTCTTAGTCGTATCACAACCCTGCCTAAGAGAAACATGTCTCTAACAAATACTGACGCAGCCGAGGCAAACATAAATATATAATATTTAAAGAAACAGTAAAATTACAAAGTTAATATTTTTTTTTAAACTTGGGGCAAAGGCCACTTGAAAGTACATTTGGGCCGAAGGCTACCGAAAACTTTTTACTATACGTGCGGTTGCAACTACTACAAGTTCGGCTCCCCAACAGTTGAAATAAAATACAACACCTTCAATAAAAATTACTTCAAATTGGCGCCCAAAGCGTGGTGCAAATAACGTAAAGAAATTAACTTCTTCACGTTTACATGGAAAATGTTTCGTTATTTTTTATTTTCTCAAAAATTATTTTAACGATTTTGTTCAAAATGCCATATGTTTCAGATATTTTCATCAGAATTAAAGTATATATCTTGAATTTTCTGGCAATAGCCTGTGGAGTCCTCTTCATTGTAAATGACTTTTATATAATTGGTAACTGTAGACAAAATCTTAACATACGAAAGATGTAGATAGCGATAAAGCACACAATTCATGTCAAATAAATTTTTTGTAGCGTTAATCATTTCTGAGATATTTGTTGCTATTGATCTGAATACTCAACGATTTATACCTTTCTCAAGCGGTAAGTTGCTATTAGTTTCTTTCGTATAATAATAATAATAATAATAATAATAATAATAATAATAATAAAACCGCTTTTTAACAATCTTACTATCGGTTTAGCATACTGTATCCTTATATATACAACAACATGTATAAATGTCTAATGAAAGTTTATCCCGATTAACACGAAGTAGATAAAAAATCTGATGTGTTACACCCACATGACTTTCCCTACTCTTGTACAAACTATTCTTACAAACGCTTATTCTCTATATGTTTCATGTTAATCGAGATATCGAGATGTTAATCTTATTGCTAATTTTCTTGTAGATACAAGGGGAATTGGTAGGCTTTAAGCGATAGTCAAATATTTTAAGAGGTGGTTGCTGTGTGGAGTATTCCATTCTCTTTGCATTACCAGGACAAAAAAATGAATAACGAATTCCCATTTGAGAAAAAGTATAAGTATTGGAAAATTTAAGGGAACAACAAGCAATATCTGGAAAATGATTCACTCAACAACAAAAATGTATATGACATAAGCTGTGTATTTTAACTGATCTACATTTTTGTGTAGTAAAATTTTGTCTCTCTCTTACGGTTTACCAGTTATGCAAAAGTCGTTCACAACGAACAATACTTTTGGAGACATTCCCAGAAAATTCGAGATATACATTTCATTTGTCATGAAAATATCTTAAACGTGCTATTTTAATCAAAATCGTTAGAGCCATTTTTTAAAAAAATTGAAATTTTCGAGCAATTTTCCATGTAAAGGGTAATCTGGGGTTGGGGGATTTTCCTGAAAACCTTCGTGTCGCACCTCTGGAAGATACTAAACCTAAATACCAAGTTTGATGTTTATCCGACTGTTCGTTTCTGAGTTATGCTGTTCACAGACACACACACGGACATGTTTCCGAAAATGCTTTTTTGGGATTCAGGGGGTCTCAAAACATATATTTCCGGTGAAATCTCGGTATCGAATTTTTGGGTGGAATATAATACTTCCCCTACTTACTATACGTAGTAGAAAAAGTAATAAGCTTTCGTATGAATAGTTTGTGGAAGAGTGAATAGAGTTAGTAATGTGAATGCAATACAGAAGGTTTTGCTACTTTTAAGTGCTATGTTTTGCACATATCAAGAAACTTAGTATTTTGGTTAAATTACAGTTGTTACCGCTATATTTTCTCTTTAGGAATAACAGGTTTGTGCTTTAACAGCGTCCTTTAAATTGGATTTTGGAACGCCGTTGATGACATTTATTTTATTTTAAAAATTTCTTAATGCTCTTACTATATTTTTCTGGAATAATTCTGTTTATTATTATTATTATTATTATTATTATTATTATTATTATTAAATCTGTTTACAATATTATTTCACTTCTGACTTCCAAATATCAATAAAATTCATAGTAATTATTAAGTTTCTCTCACTGCACAAAACCATTCTGCTCTGTCCATATCATTGTCTTCTCTTCTCCCCTCTCCATCGCTTCCACTTTGCCCTTTTCAATGCTGTCATTGATTTTCCTTTTCCCCCTTCTTGTTGGAAACCACTCATTTGGCAACCTTGTACTATTTCTCTTCGCTCACTCTCATCATGTGTCCATACCATGTTGTCTTGTTGTTGGTATACCTTCTAAAATGTTATGTTTAACTTCCATCCTATGTCTAAATATTTCATTTGTTATTATTTCTCTTTTTGAAACCCTTATTTATTTAAATAATCCATTTCCATCAACAGAAGGATATCTTTGAAAATCTGTTTCATGCGCCAGATTCCTGATTCATATAAAACTCTACTTATAATAGATTTATAAATGTTTTGCTTGGTTTCTTTTATAATGTTTCTATCCATAATATGGTATTCAACGTTTCTAACACACATTTTCCTTTCTTTAGATAACTTTTTAATTTCTGTAACATTTCTCGCATCAGCAGTAATTATTGTTCATAAACATCTATACTATCCACCAAATTACTCCTAATAGGTGCAAAATAGCGCAAATCTTTGTTCCAATAATTGCAATTTTTCCACTTAATTAGTATAAAGCAGCAATAAAACCTAAATTCAAAACACCGTTAAATTATTTAATAGTATTAATCAATGCATTAAACTATAATTGAAAATGGGTTTTCCAATTACTTAAAGGTGTTAAGTAAATATATTTACTTTAATCTTAAAACTGCTTATATTAAAAACTGTTTATTTTCCCTACAATAACACGTTTATTTTCCTTTTTTCCCAAACAACGCTTTAGATATCTAGTAGAAAAATATTTTAGAACTTTAGTTTTTTTTCCCCAAATTCATCACTTTTCTGATATAATCAAACTGGGTACCACGTGTCTTCTAGTTTTCTTATATAATTTAATTTTTCTCTAGAGCTAATTTTCTTGTCATTTGATAACTAAATCTCGACCTTCGGTCTCGCAATACTTATAGATAATATCACAAGACACTTGCGAGCTTATCTGATTAAACTCAAAAGTGCGAGAATATTTATTATGGCAATTTTACAAATAAAATAAGTGTAAATGATTCCGTTCTTACGGTTATGAAATATACATGTTAAGAGTTTCTACTTAGCTTTTGTTAAAATATCGCCATATTATGTCCTACTGTACCTTTATTACCAACTGCTGAATTACGAAACAATGCCTAACTTCAAAAACGGTTAATTAACAGAAAAATCTTATATGATACATTCACATAACATCCTCCACTCTCTATCGTTTGTTAGTGGGTATACAAACTATCCTTGCTAAAGCGAATTACTTTCTCTACTACGTATAGTACGAAGGGGAAGTATTGTATTCCACCAAAAAATTCGATACCGAGATTTCACCGGAAATATATGTTTTGAGACCCCCTGAATTAAAAAAAAAGCATTTTTGGAAACATGTCCGTGTGTATGGCTGTGTGCCTGTGAACAGCATAATTCAGAAACGAACAGTCGGATAAACACCAAACTTGGTATTTAGGTTCAGTAACTTCCAGAGATGCGACACGAAGGTTTTCAAGAAAATCCCCCAGCCCAGATTACCCTTTACATGGAACATTTTCCGAAAATTTTAATTTTCTCACAAATGGCTCTAACGATTTTGATTAAAATATCATATATTTAAGACATTTTCATGACAAATGAAATGTATATCTCAAATTTTCTAAGAATGTCTCCAAAAGTATTCCTCATTGTGAACAACTTTTGCATAACTGGTAAACCATAACAGATAGACAAAATTTTACTACACAGAAATGGTAGATCACGCTAAAATACAAAATTTGTCATATACACCCATACATAGAAAGACAGACAGACATAACCATATGAATCCATGGCACTAATTGCAAGTTTCTTTGACGACCGGATAATTTCCAAGAACCTATGGCCACCGAGATCTCTGGATTTGACATCCTCGGACTTCTTTCTATGGGGTTACTTAAGAGACAGGGTTTATGCCACACGTCCCCAGACATTGGACGATCTGAAGCACAACAGTACACAGGAGATTCAAGCTATTGACAACAGAGTCCTACAATGAGTGACCAGTAACATGTTGAGTTGTGTCTTATGCAGGATGGAGAACATTTTCAACATTTGCTATAGAGGTAAATAATCTCCCAAAATTCCTCTACATTTCAGGTATAATAAGTTGTCGCTAGCATAACTGAAATAATTAAAGAAATAAATGTGTCAGTTCTTCATAAACCAGCCTGTAGAACTGTAATTTATGAAATTAATTTTGTGAACGAGTAATAGTAATATTATTTACCACATAGAAAATTTTTCTACAACAAAATTTGTTAGAAAAATTGCTTATATGCCGCTGTTTTGTAACATTTTAACAACACTCAATAATAATCCAAATATTTGGACTTGTGGACTTGATGCCCCCCTATAAAGCCTCTCTTTGGGGAAAGTAAAATAGCATGTTCCCTAAGTGGGATCCGACATATGTTGTATACCAAAGCTCACAGTAATCTTTCAGCTATTCTTGAGTGAAAAGGAGGCATACACACGTACAAACAAAAACATTTAAATATGATGTTTGCTTCCAGTAAAACCTATTACACAGTATTGATTATTTATGAAAAAAGGGAATTATCAAATGAATTTTTTCAGCTATAGTTTCGTTATAAGTAATAATTAAGCTTAATAGTCTATGAATTTGGAGTGGATTTCAAATATAACAGCTAAATTTGCAGTGTACAAGATGTAAATCATTTTCCAGCTTCCATCCAAACATGACAGATAAAAAACCGTTTAAATGATAGTAAAGAAGCGCTGTATCTTTTGTTCTGTCTTGAATAGTTCCATATGGCACGTTTTCATTCCAAGTATCATTTATTACACGCTGGCCAGTTCAGTTTACTTGTCGGGTGTCCTCCTACAGGTGGGTGTCGTTCAAGGCACTCCTTTTCATAACGTTCATATCATTAAGATATCATCTAGCATCGGTATCACCACACTCGTAGTTCCGGCAAACAGGTTCTCGATCGATTGAAGCAGCGAGTGTCAGCTATATACATGATTTGCGCGACAGCTCTCTGAGTTAAGAATGTTCTATAAGCCATCAGCAGACAGCTCTGCCTTCAAAGAGGAACGTTGACCGCAGTGGAGGTCTTGGTACGAGAGAGATTGCTCATACATGTATTTAAATGGCAATGTAGTTACTTTGTTCTTAAATGTATGACGAGACGTTTTTGACGAAGTCACATTTTCTCTGCTTCCCAGGTGACTTTTCATTCACTTGGATCTTTTTCTTCACTTTGTTTTATTTTTTTCATAATTACGTAGCAGATTATTCACTTTGACTTGAAAATATTTTAAGTATGATGCGACATGAATTCAGTCAACACCAAATAAGAAACACATTGCAATCAGAATTAATAAAATGCTTGCATTGTGATGTGAGCATTAAAATAGAGTAATTCAAAATGAATGGCACAAAAATAAAAAATCCCTATGATTGCTATAATGAATTTATGTCATTAATGCAGATATACAACGAAAGATGAATTTTCCAGGTGTCTATTAACGTATTCACAAGTGGTGGATGTGGACACGCTTTGTCAACAGGCCATGCCTGTATAGCCTGATTGGTTGATTCGACCAAGTCGCATTTTCGTTGCTTTAGTTGTTATGTCCTGTAAAGGGGGTTGCGGATCTTTGTCCCGCACATGCCTAGAAAGGAAAAAACACGGGAGGCGTTATGTCTGTAAAATGCTGGTTGAGGTAACAGGCCACAAAAGGCGAGGTTTCAAGTTGGCAAATGAAATTTGCTATATTTACCTTTCATGTTAAATGTCTACTTGTAAAACAAGCCTATTATAGTAGTCACAAGCGTTTTTTCTTTTTGTACTCTTTAAGTTACCCTATAAGAAATAGAATATTGCGGTATAATTGTTGTACATGCATCACTGGAGAATGATGAGGAGTTTGAGAATACAAGACGAAGTCGAATACTGGCCCACTGTGAACTAGTCCCTGCTATGATCGGTGACGGGAATTAGGTAAGCAAGGCGATTACCACTGTTATGCTGCTCCTAAAGGTAGCGTGGCATTACTGTATTATGTATGGTGATTTGCGTCAAACAACGCTTTTGTGAGTACACTGCGTCTTTTATATTAGGGACTTCAATTTATATACAGTGCTTCTTACGTTATGTTTCTCTTCAATGGCGTAAAAAAAGGAAAAGAAACAAAGAATAAGAAAAAGAAACCTTAGCTCCTGTGATTTAGATCATTTAGTCGATGCGGCGTGTGATATAAATATTTATAATTATTTATAGCTTATATTTATCCTCCCTTCTAAACTAATGAACTATATGAACTCAAAATTAGTAAAGGCGTAAAAACTAACTACTGCGGAGTTATTTATTATGTTCAGCTAATAAATAATTGCACATGGTATACTTATACCGAAAGAAAATGCCTTTGGATGACACTGCGACAGTCATCGCGAAACATATTTTCAGTGAGTAACGTTTCTTCTAAATTTAATTAGGTATTTTAATTGTTTAGATACAATACTAGTGTATAATTTTCTAGTGGTCATGTTTCTCGCTATAATCCGTTTATTATCGAACAACAAAAGCTGACTACAGGTGACTACAAACTAAGACTTTAATCCTTCTTCATAACCGTTACTTGTAACTGTCATCAAAGTAGCTGTTATTCGAAAAATAAGAGTTACTCACATTGCTATAAAATGTGTACCCAGTCGCCACTGGATCACAGCAGTTGGGATTCTTTCATTATTCATCGCTTCACTCAATGCTTGCACAGAATAACTTTAAGGGAAGACTATTGGTGAAAATTGCTAAAAAAGTGACATGTTTAGATTTTTAAGCAGTTTTACAAATCGGAATGTCTTCTTTAATTTGATATATATTTTATCATTGTCAGCACAATATTTATATTTTGAATAGATTTTTTAAAAATCTGTGATACATTTACGTAACTTTCTCTATCCTCCATATTTATTAGTGGGTATACAAACTATTCTTATTGAAGCTATTTAATCCAAATAAACATTTGCAGAAATAGCTACATACCACATTTCATTATAGCTACAAAGAGAACGGCGATAGTCAAATGTTTAAGAACTGGACGCTATATGCTAGCCTTAAAATTCCATACTGTTTCCAGGCAATCACGAGAAACAACTGAATGTTGATAGGACTTTAAGATAATAAGTAATTAACAATTCGAACCATTAATAACGGATATCTCAGAAATAGTATCGCACAAAAAAAACTTATTTCAAATAAATTATGTGTTTTAAACAGATCTACATTCCTTTAACGTTTATCAGTTGAATAAAGTTATACAGAATTCCTTCCGAATTAAGAGGATTTAGAGCCTATTTCTAGAAAATTCAAGACATACATTTTGCTTGTCAGGCAAATATATGCCATTTTAATCCATATCGTTGGGTATTTTTTAGGAAACCAAAAATTTCGAAAAATGTGCCATGTAAAGGGTAGTTTGGATTGTGGGATTTTCTTGAAAATCTTCGTGTTGCGTCTTTGGAAGGTACTGAACCAAAATACCAAGTTCGGTATTCATCCGACTTTTCGTTTTTGAATTATGCTTTCACATACACACAAACGGACGTTTTTCTAAAAACAAATTGTTTCAGGTGTCTCAAAATATATATTTCCGGTGAACTCTCGGAATCGAATTTTTGGGTGGAATGGAATACCTTCTGTACCTACTAGGTAGGGAAAGTAAAAATCATAAATCTTAAAAACATTGACAAGATATGTGAGATAGGACGGAATTACAAATAATGCTTAAAATAGCGACTTTCTGGATAGTTTTTATATGAAACGGTGACAAGTGAAGATCAGAGTTGGTCACCTTGGATGCGGCCCTCATTAATAATCTTCAAAACATCTCGTGTGTGGAAGGTGTTTAAGTTCATTTATATAAAATAAAGATTTACCTAGGTCTACTTTTGAACTCACACATTGTGTGAGAGTAAGTAATCGCAGAGGACTGGCATTGTGGATAAAAATTACGTTATATATGAAAGCGTGAGAAGACGGCACTTGCAATTACCGCACGGGGCGGCAAAACTTCTATTGCTTTGGAGTAGAGAGGTAAACTTCACATCTTTTATTGGAAGTTTTACTCTAGTAAGTGGCACTACTGTTAAGTATGACAGCTTCTGTGTGCTCAAGCCACATAGTGTTCTTTGCAAATATATGCGAGTTAGTTTTTTCCTGCTTTGAATAGCTTTTTCTGTAAATGACATTTTCTGGTATGTGACCCACCGTTTTCTCAGAAACTACCGAGAAAATCAAATTTTAGGATAATAAAAAATAATATAAGTGCTGTTGTGGATCTACTTTAGTTATTACTTTCTCTACCACGTGCATAGTATGGAAGGTATTGCATTCCACCCAAAAATTTGATACCGAGAGTTCACCGGAAATACATGTTTTGAAGCCCACTGAATGCAAAAAAAAGCATTTTTAGAAGCATTCCGTATGTGTGTGTATGTGTGTGTTACAATGCACAGCATAACTTAAAAACGAAAAGTCGGATGAATACTTGTATTTAGGTTCAGTACCTTCTAAAGATGCGAAACGAAGATTTTCAAGAAAATCCCCATCCCAAACTACCTTTTACATGGAACACTTTTCGAAATGTTTGATTTTCTAAAACGATGGCTCTAACGCTTTTGGTTAAATATATTAATAAGCGATAGACGAAAACGTACCACACAAAAAAATGTGAATCTCTTTAAAACACATAATTTACTTCAAATAACTTTATTTTGCCATAAGCTATTTCTGAGAAATCCGTTATTAATGGCTCTAATTGTTCAATACTTGGTCATTCTTTAAAGTCCTGCCAACATTCAGTTATTTCTGACGATTCCATTGAAAGAGTACAGTATTTTAATGTCAGCATACAGCTCCAGTTCTTAAACATTTGCTATCGCTGTTCCCTTTGCGTGTATGTATAAAGGTTTATTTGGATTAAAATGAAGAAAAACAAGCTTTAGTAAGAATAGTTTGTATATCCACTGATAGGCGATAGAAGGTACAGAAAATCATGTGAATATAACACATCAGATTGTTTTTAAAAATATCGTTGATAAATTTTAATCAAAGAATGGTACAATTCAGAAAAAAAATGTTGTCTTAATAAACAAACTTATTAGATACAAGTAGATCAGCGAACTAAGAAGGCGTACGTCTACATCCTATTAAATTTTAGTGTGATAAATAGTTTCTGAGATAGTAGGTTATGAATTTAGTGAATTTAAACTTCGTGGGTTAGGGCTTTTTAATCTCTTCTTAAGTAAAAGGATGAACTATGAAAAAGTATAGGACTGGCGACAGCCGTGAACGAGTGTCAACTTCGTGATGAAAGGATAGCGTTTGAATTTATGCTGTAGACTGATTTTATATAACTTCATATAGTGCAGGTATTTGGAATCGCTGACCTTCTTTGCACAAGCAATATATTTGCAGGGTTAGGTCTGCGATATCATATTTCAGAGAGAGAGAGGCCGCTCTTGCACGTGGTATCGCGACCGGTATAGAGCGGGAAAGCGGGAGGGCGGGTGGTTCTAACGAAGAAGATGGGGGGAGGACCTGTCACAAGAAATTAATGATACTCGACTCACACTCGAGGAGGGGTGTGATCGGGGCCCTCCAAGCAGTTCCAATATTTTTATTTCACACTGTAAAAAAGGGCACAGTCAAAGTTTGTGACTGATTTGGGAGTGACGGATTTTAAATTTTGATATATGACCACTGTCTCTCGGCACAGAATGAGTTTTTGAAATATGGAGCTATGGGGCAATGAACCACTCCACAGGGATGCGTGAACTGTTATGTCTTGGTGTCCTGTGCAGCGGCGGAATTTTTCTTTCTATAACGTGCATTCTTACTGCTAGAAGCTTTTGGGTATAGTATTCTTAAAAACCGTCTATAAGAAGTTATAGAGCTCTTAAACAGTTTTAAAATTCTATACCTATAATAATAATGCTGTGATATAATATAAACCAAACCCAAGATTTGTTGGCTTACCCGACGTTGCACGTGTGGCTTTTTAAGCCTTGAATGGCGGCTCAACTAATTTCATTTACCTCCCTTCGTATTCTTTATGAAATTGTTGTAAATGGTAGGAGCGGCTTCTGGCACAGTGCCACTGTGCCGTGACACCGCTTGTGTGCAAAAGGAAGGAAAGAGAAGGAATTGCGCATAAAGAATGGTTTCCGTGTATGTGTTCCCTCATTTGAACAGACGCACGCCCTGCCAGTAGCTTTCTGAAGCTTGGAGCCAATTCCAAATTGGCACCATCTACACTCGTAAGCTCTGTGCATAAGACTAGAATGTACACTACGTGATCAAAAGTATCCGGACACGTGGCTGAAAATGACGTACAAGTTCGTGGCGCCCTCCATCGGTAATGCTGGAAGTCAATATGGTGTTGGCCCACCCTTAGCCCTGACGACAGCGTTCACTCTCGCAGGCATACTTTCAATCAGGTGCTGCAAGGTTTCTTGGGGAATGGCAGCTCATTTTTCACGGAGTGCGGTACTGAGGAAAGTTATCGATGTAGGTCGGTAAGGCCTGGCACGAAGCCGGCGTTCCAAAACATTCCAAAGGTGTTCTATAGGATTCAAGTCAGGACTCTGTGCAGGCCAGTCCATTACAGGGATGTTATTGTCGTGTAACCACTCCGCCACAGCCCGTGCAGTATGAACACGTGCACGATCGTGTTGAAAGATGCAATCGCCATTCCCGAATTGCTCAACAGTGGGAAGCAAGAAGGTGCTTAAAATATCAATGTAGGTCTGCACTGTGATGGTGCCACGCAAAACAACAAGGGGTTGCAAGCCCCCTCCGGGAAAAACACGACCACACCATAGCACCACCACCTCCGAAATTCACTGTTGGCACTACACACGCTGGCAGATGACGTTCACCGGGCATTCGTCATACCCACACCCTGCCATCAGATCGCCACATTGTGTACCGTGATTCGTCACTCCACACAATGTTTTGCCACGTGTAATGTTGACGCTCCTTACACAAGAGAGGCGTCGTTTGGCATTTTCCTGCGTGATGTGTGGCTTATGAGCAGCCGCTCGACCATGGAATCCAAGGTTTCACACCTCACTCCTAACGGTCATAATACTTGGAGTGGCTCCTGATGCAGTTTGGAATTCCTGTGTGATGGTCTGGATAGAGGTCTGCCTATTACTCTTTACGACCCTCTTGAAATGTCTCTGTCTCTGTCAGTCAACAGACGAGGTCGGCCTGTTCGCTTTTGTGCTGTGCATGTCCCTTCACGTTTCCACTTCACTATCACATCACAAACAGTGGACCTAGGGATGTTTAGAAGTGTGGAAAGCTCGCGTACAGACTTCTGACACAAGTGACACCCAATCACCTGACCTCGTTCAAAGTCCGTGAGTTCCACGGAGCGTCATATTCTGCTGTTTCACCACGTGTAATGACTACTGAGATCACGGATAATGAGTACCAGGCAGTAGATGGCAGCACAATGTACCTAAGATGAAAAACGTATGTTTGTGGGGGTGTCCGGATACTTTTGATCACATAGTGTACGTTTCTGCACGGTTCTTACGGGACTGGTGGAGCCAAGATTGCTCTGACTCGGAGCTTACGTTTCACAGTAAAGCACAGAACCTAGCGACAATGGTAGAATACTATTCCGCGCTCAACCTACCTGTAATGCAGTGTCACCATCTTGCTGCAAGTTAATGCTAAAGTGTTTAGAAACGCAAATTAACACCTAATTAAATCTTATAAATATACTTATAAATAAAATATATATGGTTTTCAATGTAATTATGTCGTTAGGTTTTGGAACTAAAATGCAGTATTTCAATATTTGTGTATTTCACAGAAGTAGGCTATTGATCTCACCCACCTCAGAACAAAAAATTAACGTATTCACCATGTGTTGAGCAACTGTTTCAAAGCAGTAGGTTCTGTTTATGTTCGTCTAGTAAGAGTTGGTCCAAAGAATTGTAGTTCACCGTTTTCTTTAAGTGAATATTCAGTTATGTGTGAAAGTCACAAACATGAACAACGTAAGTAAATTATTAAAACCTCAATTTAGCAACAGGACTCTCTTTCAAATAATTAAGATACGAACATTGAGCAGGCTATTCCCGAATCTCAATCTGCAGCAGTAAACAAAAGTCATAAGTTCAATCTCGGAATTTAGTAAAAGAGCAATGGATTTTTGACTGTGAGGAAAATGTCCATTGGTGTAAGACCGGACTAACTTATATTGGGCATATATGCTCTAAAATGCAAGTATATTACATTCTTGTCAATTGCCTAATACATGAAGTTGATAAACACATGTAATAGAATACCTCAGCGGTCTACTTACTTATAGTAAGTATAGGAAGTATTGCATTCCACTAAAAAAGTCGATATCGGATTTCACCGAAATACACGTTTTAAGACTCCATGAATAAAAAAATCTGATGTGTTACACTCACATGACTTTCTCTACTCTTCTACAAACTATTTTTACAAACGCTTATTCTCCACATGCTTCATGTTAATCGAGATGTTAATCTTATTGCTAATTTTCTTGTAGATGCAAGGGGAATTGGTAGGCTTTAAGCGATAGTCAAAAATTTGAAGAGCTGGTTGCTATGTGGAGTATTCCATTCTCTTTGCATTACCAGGACAAAAATAAATGAATAATGAATTCCCATTTGAGAAAAAGTGTAAGTATTGGAAAATTTAAGGGAATAACAAGCAATATCTCGAAAATGGTTCACCCAACAACAAAAATGTATATGACATAAATTGTGTATTTTAACGCGATCTACATTTTTGTGTTGTAAAATTTTATCTAACTCTTATGGTTTACCAGTTATGCAAAAGAATACTTTTGGAGACATTTCCAGAAAATTCGAGATATACATTTCATTTGTCATGAAAATATCTTAAACATATGATATTTTAATCAAAATCGTTAGAGCCATTTTTAAAAAAAATAAAATTTTCGAAAAATGTTCCATGTAAAGGGTAATCTTGGGTGGGGGAATTTTCTTGAAAACCTTCCTGTCGCATCTCTGGAGGATACTGAACCTAAATACCAAGTTTGGTGTTTATCCGACTGTTCGTTTCTGAGTTATGCTGTTCACAGACACACACACGGACATGTTTCCAAAAATGCTTTTTTTGGATTCAGGGGCTCTCAAAACATATATTTCCGTGAACTCTCGGTATCGAATTTTTGGGTGGAATACAATACTTCCCCTACTTACTATACGTACTAGAGAAAGTAAAAATGGATGTTTAGTAAAAGGTCTATGTAAGTCTACTGTCTGTGAGCAGCATAACTCAAAAACGAAAAGTCGGAATTGATATCGTCTTCCCCCCACGCCAAACTACCCCTTACATGAAAGAATTTTCGTTAGTTTTTATTTTCTCATAAATTGGCTCTTAACGAGTGTGATTAAAATACATGTATTTAAGATATTTGGATGACAAAAAATTAAGGTATATGCTGCCTTTTTTGGGAACAGCCTGTGGTGTCCTCTTCATTCTGAATGACTTCTATATAACTGGTAAACCCTAAGAAATCGACAAAATCTTACTACACAAAAGATAGATCTCGTTAAAGTGCACGATGTATGTCAAATGCAATATCCGAAATATTCTTTGTTATTAGTTTGAATGACAAATCGCTCTTAGGTTTTCTCGTGGGCATGTATAGTGGATGGAATTTTAAAGTTATCACATACCAACACGCCTTTTAAAAATCTGACTATCGCTTTATTTAATGTATCTATACTTATACCCAATACGAAATGTCTCTATGTTTAACAGAAGTTTATCTGACTAGCAAAAAGTAAATAGAAGAATAACTTTTTAAGAGTGTATGTTGAAGAATGAGCAAAGAAGATCATGTGAATGCAACACATAAATTTTTTGAACTGTAATCTGTTCTTAAACGAAGCAAACGTAAGAGGTTAAAGGTTGTATGTTTATCCTTAATTGGTATAGAAATATTTCACGTTTACAAATGTTTCGAATGTTTCTACACATTCCAAAATACTGGAAGAGGCAATATTAATTCACTCGTGTATCGCTAATAAAGCAATAAAACAAAGCAAGGGTAAGAATACACAGAATACCAGTAGTTCTTTGTACAACATTCTTGCATACCTTTTAGGAAAGGACAACATGCTGGGTTCTTTTGCACAGAAGTGAACTGCCAGCTTGTTTGAAATTAAGACTTTAATGCGCCCTCTATTTTTTATAAAGTGAGCATCATTAATCTCTTTATTATTTAAATTCAATCACTGTCTCCTGCTGAAAGTTTTACCTCTCTTATTGCAGAAAACGGCTCGTAAGAAGCGAGCTGGGTGGTCCTCATATCAGAGAGCACGAGTCGTAGTGATTCATCACACCTAAATTGATAATAGTGTTCTTATTACATATATTTGAATGAAGAAAATAGCCCCGGCGCTCTTTCATCATGCAGCACCATGGTAAATTACCAAATAACACGCTCAGTAAAAATGCCCGTGCCCTACCATTTTTCAATCATTTTTCGTCCAGCGCCTACCAGGTGATGCGGTGCCGGTAAATTGCAAATTCATCACTCAGCCCAGCCCCCGTTCACAAACAAACCAGATCCTAACACGCCCAATCTGTTGTTACTATAACGGTTTCCACTCAGCAGACCTGGGCTAGAACCCTGTTGGAGTCTAAAACTCGTCACCGCATTCATTGATGCTTTCTAACTCTGGGTATAGTATATTTTAAAATCACCGAGCGAGATGGTTCCGTGTAACGTGTGCGACTTGCATTCGGGAGGTTCCAGGTTCGATTCCCGGTGGACCCGCCACTCTGACCTTCGGTTTTTCGCTGGTAGGTTGCCGAATACTAGGGTGGATTATATAATGCCGTGAATTTTCCTGTTCCAATTTCCTGTCCTTTCATTTCCTTAGCATATTTCAGGATCGAAGGATGGCGAGGCGTGTGACGGTGGAGTTAAGACTAGTACACAACAACCGAGAACGGTAACCAGAACGAGAACGCAAAGTTGAAATACATGTATCTTAATGGGAGCTTTTACAATTGACGGGAAGCTTTCCCGGGTCCTGGGAACGGGAAAGAAGACTTGGCCAAGTTTTAACTTTCTCATTCTCGTCCCCGGACATGGCATATTAGATTCATACTGTGCATATTAAACTCTTCTCTTTAGAGATTATTTTAGCGGACGTGACATGAAACAGCCGGTAGTGCTGTCTCGAGTCGCAAGCAGGAAATATGAAAATGGAAGAAATTCTAGCATATGTGCGTCCCAACCACAGATCTTGACATCTACAGACAATTGAGTTTGGTTCTCCTAGTCAAAGGGTCACCCGTAGTTTGTTTGTATACAGCTCAAAACTATTGCCTCAAAAACAATAGCAAAAACTACAAAGAACAGCAAAAATTGGTAGAAATGTACAAAGAATAACAAACAAATTTAATGTACGCTATTAAATAAAGAAATGAGAGCTTGGTACAACTAGAGGAATCGGAAATGTAATCAATCTGCATTTAGATAATGTTGACTCTATTGAACTTTGACGTTGGCTAACCCGCGTTTTGATGTTGGCTGAATTGGAAGCAGGTGAAAAAATCTGATGTGTTACGCTCAATGACTTTCTATACTCATGTACAAACTATTTTTACAAACGTTTATTCTCCATATGCTTCATGTTAATCGAGATATCGAGATGTTAATCTTATTGCTAATTTTCTTGTAGTTGCAAGGGGAATTGCTAGGTTTGAAGCGGTAGTCAAATATTTTAAGAGCTTGTTGCTATGTGGAGTATTCCATTCTCTTTGCATTACCAGGACAAGAAAAATGAATAACGAATGGAGGGAGATGCCACGAAACCGTAAACTGGTCACACATACACACACACACACACGTCTGGCTCCACTTCCACTGAAGTGACGCTATCTTACCCCCGCCAACCGTGTCTAGCTGAAGCCAGTCAGGGCTGACGCCATACCAGACAGTTTCAAACAGATCTTTCCCTTTGACGTGGTCCGCGCCGAAAGTAAAGACCGTGAAGCCGAAATATAACTAAGGGGACCCAAAAAATGCTACGTCTGGTAGCAACAATACAGCACAAAAATAAAATTAATAATATGCCACAATGTTACCCATGAACCTGGTCTTTAAAATGTGTACTACTTGGGGAATGAACATTTCCGATACCCTACGAACAGCGGAAACAACGAGACTGCAGATTAACTGCTTCTTGTGGGAATGAAATGAGCATACTCCGCATATTACGAGAATTTCCGAATCGCAAATGGACACATATTTGGCAAAATATACGCTTTAAGCATGCACCGGTTGGCTGGCAAGTGACAGCCTACGAAGTGACTGATGCTTTTCCCACAGAAGGAAAGAAGTATAGGCACAATCTCGCGTGTTCCCCAGTCTACTCCTATGTGACAGCCTAGCGGATGCGGTTTGGATTCAGCGTCAGCTCGAGAAACGGGAGCAAAATTATTGATTTTGACATTGGAGCTCCCTAAGCGCCCATTTAAAGCTGCACAGCTGTAGTTAGCCCTGGCGATGACGTTATCTGCTGCAGAACAAAATACGTTCCCTAGCAGGTTATCATAGCAACCTGATTATTAGATTGCATTCTCTAGCACATGTTCATCCAGGTCTCAACAGCTACAATCCATGATATTCGGTGCATTGACGCCACAGATTTATACCAACAATTTGCCAGGCTCAAACCTAAAGGTACTTGGCCTTGTATCGTCTTAATGATTAAACAGCGGATTTGTATGCTCTAATTATATCTAAAATATCCCTGCATGTATGCCGTCAAAATGTTTAAAATATGCTGCACTTAAAGCTTATGCTTTCTGCCACTTACAATGTACATTCTCCCTTAGATAACATACCGGTCGTTGTAATTTGATTTTAGTATACAAGGATCATTTAGTTTATCACGTTTATCCGTACAAACTTGTGTAGGCTGAGAAGGATCGAATTCGTTTTCATTTTATTTGAAGCAAATTTTCATTGCTTTTTGTATATTTGAGTTCAGGATTGCACTGGAATGTGAAGCAGAGGGGATTCGGCACCGGCCCAATGAATACGGGGCCGCTTCGGGAGGAAGGGATGAGGTGAAGGGATACACCGGGCGGTTGGAACCAAATGACAGAGTCCCTACTGTTTCCAGATATAGACGCCCCGACAGTTGGACAGGCAGACCGGGGATCCCGCCCCTAGGGTCCAAGGTCCCCTAGGGGCTTCCTTATACTCCGCCAACCAGCCGAAAGCCATGGGCGGAGAAAGTTTACAGACAGCATCCTTTTTCTCTGCTTCTCTGCACTGAAACTCTCAAGGACACTTCAAAGTCTGAAATAGACAAACGGATGAAGGATGAATGAAATGATTAATGAAACGAAATGGAGGGACAGGAAATCCGTGTCCTATATTTACGGCACGTAAAAGAACCTCAATCCTGATAAAGAGGCCTCTGAGAAAAATTACCGGTCTTTACGCCCAATATAATGGGTCGCTAAGGACCACAGCAGTTAAAGAGCTCCATACATAAAAAAAAACTCTAAAAAACGACCCGGGAAAAGCCCTGAAAAAACACATGGCTCAGAGTGGGCGGTCGCTGGGAATGGAACCCGGGACCTCCCAATGCGGGTCATAATGTTACGGCCTAAGCCACCCGGCTCGGCGAATTAGAGGAATTATTCCATGTAATCTAATATTAATAAATCTGTTTTCATTAATTTTTATTAACATGTGCATTAACTAAATTTAATTTATTGTAGAATGGATTGATAATCCCACATCTACAGATATTATTGAGCAAAGTTTGAAAACCTTTACTAACTCTGGAGAAATTTCTTCAGGAAGCACTAGGTTTTCAGCTATATGATATTTACCTTTAGAACACAAACTCTAATGTCAGGATTTCTCTCTAAAACACTGCACAATTTACCGCTTATTTTTTCTCTACCTTAAAGGAGCACTCCCAAGTATATTCTGAACCCCCATAATGGTTTATTGTTTTGTTACTGATGTGTTTAAATACTAATTTAAAAAATTTAAGAATTTTAAGTACCTGGATGCATGAAAAACTTATAAAATATGCCTCAAATATCGGAAATGTGTAATTATATGCACTATAAAACAAGCGCAGAGTAACATGAAACATATTGCAAAACTTAATTCCATATTACAAGTAAAAGCAAACTAAATATGCATTTCCATACAAATCCTGTGTCTACTGATGACACATGTAAGTCATGTAGTCACACGCTTCTGTAGTGTTCTGTTGACGGTGTCCATTGCAGTTTTGCCCGAGGTAAACACTACCTCGATGTGGTATATTCAGTAATAACCTCTAAAGCAGATACTATATAATCTTTATTTAAAAAATATATACCAATAAAATGCCTGCTGTTTAGAATTTCAGATCTACAAACTCAGTATAATTATTCACTGTAAATGACAGATACAACTGCGTTTAATCCGAATACTTGACTTTCAGCTATGTCTTGTTTTGTTGCTTCATTTTCAAAGAGCATATTGATGTCCAGATCAGCACCTTCCCTGTATATAATATTTAGCGAACGACCTCTTGAAGGTTTTGGACACGAATTTCTGTAAATGTAGTGTTTTCTGTTTTAGTCAGCTCATAGTAAATTGGGAGCTTCTAACACAGGGTGCTCAAAACATAAGTCGTTTTAGTACAGTTACTACACCCAAAAGTTACACCTTTAATGTTGATGCAAATATTATGGTCATTCAATCTACTTAAATGACTACAGCCACAAATTTCAAAATGTAATATCCCCTTTAAATCCCTCAAATGGTCGCGAAATCAAGCCGCCATATAGATGCAAGTAGCAAAACACACGCAAATGGAGGCGTCTCCTATGTTAAAGCTGCCCCTCGTGTTATACAAGTCTTCTATTTTTGAAACAAAACGCAATCGGTGTGCGAATCGTGTTAGCGTTAAATGAAACAAAATGGCAAGCGATACGTGATTTATGTAATGCTGGAAAATACTATAAGTTGACGAATTTCAACTCAGGAATAATTTATCTTGTGATTTGAGAGCTGGCTCAAAAATGTTACATGACGCGCCTGTTAAATTGATTTTATTTAGTAGCTCGTAAGAATACAAAACTCACCTTATGGTCATTTTGCAACAGCCCTAATCACGAAATAAAATGCCAAAAGTATTACTTTGCCCATAATTGTTATATTATTAGACACTCTTATAGCGTAACTCCTGTATAATGATACTCGTGTGTTGAAAAGCGGAAATAAATGATTATTAAAAAGCGTATCACTATGTGATGGCTTTGAAATTCCATACTATTTGCATGGCCACGAGAAAAAAATACCAATAGCGACTTACCACTTGAAAAAAGTGTAAGTACTTGTATTTGAAAATTCAGACTAATAACAAACAATCAGATTATTGCACCCACATGATTTTCTTTACCCTGCACAAACTATTTTTACAAACGTTTATTTTCCGCTTACCTCAGGCTAATCCAGATAAATATTTGCAGAAATGATCATACTGCAAATTTTCTCAGGTGCAAGGGTAGTAAGCGATAGTCAAATCTTTTAAGAACCGGTTGCTAGGTGGAGCATTCCATTCTCTTTGCATGTCCAGGTCATTAAAAAAAACGAATAACGAATTTTCATTTGAGAAAAAGTAATGTATGGCAAAATTCAAACAAATAAAAAGGAATATCTTGGAAATGGTTCACTTCACAAAACAATGTAGTGGAATATATTGTGTGTTTTAACGAGATCTACATTTTTTGTGTAATAAAACCTCGTCTAACCCTTACGCTTTACTAGTTATGCAACAGTCATTCAGAATAAAGAGGACTTTTGGGAACATTCCCAGATAATTCAAGATACACATTTAATTTGCCATGAAAATACCTTAAATATATGATATTTTAATCAAAATCGTTAGAGCCATTTTGAGAAAATCAAATTTTTCGAAAAATCTTCCATGTAAAGGGTAGTTTTGGGTAGGGGATTTTCTTAAAAATCTTGTGTCGCATCCTTGGAAGATATTAAACTCATATACTAAGTTTCATATTTATTCGACTTTTCGTTTTTGAGTTATGCTTTTCAGACACACAGAGGCCTCTGAGCAAAATTACCGGTCTTTCACGCCCAATATAGAATGGGACGCTAAGGACCACAGCAGTTAAAGAGTGTCCATAAATAAAAATAAAATTTCTAGTCAAATTTTGGTATCGAATTTTTGAGTGGAGTACAATGCTTTCCCTATTTACTATACGCAGCAGAGAAAGTAAGACTATATATCAAAATGATTATCACAGCAAAAAGAAAAATTATTTGAAATATATTATGTGTTTCAACGAGAAATATATTTTTTTATTTTTTGTGTAGTAAGGTTTTGTCTCTTATTTGCATTTTAGCAGTTATACCAAATTAATTCAGAATAAAGAGAACTTCACAGTTTAGTCTCAGAAAATTCTGGATATACATTTTATTTCACATATAAGTATCTTAAACATATATTATTTTAATGAAAATGTTAGAGCATGTTTGAGAAAATAATAAAAATAACGAACATTTTTCCTGTAAAAGATAGATTGTGCTTAGAAGATGCTGAACTTAAATACCAAGTTCCCTATTTAAACAACTTTTCGTTTTTGAATTATGCTTTTCAGTCACACACACACATACATGGACCTTTTTCTAAAAATTATATTTCGGAGCTAGGGGGCCCCAAAACTGTGTTTCCAAAATCTCTCTGTCGAAGGTAAAAATAATGCTTTGGCATGCCAAGAAAATGTCATAAAAATTTAAATAAGGGAATATGGTGAGGATTGCAGTGATTTTCGGCGAAAAAAGGTCTGATGCATAGTTACCAATGCTGTGTTAATTTCAGGAAGTGAAATCGGAAGGCATGTTCCTGTTTCATTAGCTAAAGAGAAAATCCCCTCCCACCTGCAGACAATGCACGGAGATAAATCGCAATTTGAAGGCAGAATACAACATTCCTGTCAGGGAACGCACACAGGCTGCATAAGTCGAGTTACACAAGTTTATTTTATTGTTTGGAGCGAGGATTTATCGACGGACTTTTGCCACCAATGCTGCGCTGCTCGCAACACATGCAATATTTTACTATAGGCCGACTTTTTGACATGTCCTAAAGGTTAAAACTGTAGTAACTGACGACAAGCACGGAAGCCGCTTGTACGACATGCTATATTTCATGGCCCTCCACCGCTGTGGTCCAGTGGAAACTCTTCCTGGATGTGTCACTATTCTTTTAAAAGTGTGTCATCCAGGTCTGGAATACGTTACGACATTGGTCGATCGCCCTGTTGCCAGGCAGCTTTCTACCAATCGCTTATACACCAACAGAGAATGCTAATCTCTTATGAATGTAGTCTTCTGTCTCTTCCATATCTTAAGTTGGGAATGGACATAGATTCCTGAACATGAGTTACTTCGTAGCAATTATTACTTCTTTTACTACGGTAAATTAAATTGAGTTTAATTTATGGACGCTCTTCAGCTGCTGTGATCCTTAGCATCCCATTCTATATTGATCGTGAAAGAGTAGTAATTTTGCTTAGAGGCCTCTTTATCAGGCTTGGGGTTCTTTCTACGTGCCGTAAATCTACGACACGGGACTACCTGCTTTACTTCCCTTCCCAAGGAAGCCATGCTAAGGATTTTTAAGCACGAAAAAAAGTCATCGCCCTCCGCCGGGTTTGAACCCGCGACTTCGGGAACTAGAGGCTAAGCATGGTAACCACGGAGGACGACTTTTCTACTACGTGCTTTCAGTAATAGGGGAGGTATTCCACCGTAAATACATGTTTTGAGACTCCAACAATCCAAAAAAGTAATTTTTAGTTTCTCTATCACGTACCTGGTAGGTACAGAATATTCCACCCCAAAAACTTGATACCTAGATTTCACCGGAAATACATGTTTTGAGGCCAATTGAATCCAAAATAGCATTTTTTAAAAGTCCCATGTGTGTGTGTGTGTCTGTGTCTGTCTGTGTAAGTGTGTCTGTGAACAGCATAACTCAAAACCGAAAAGTCGGATAATTACCAAACTCAGATTTAGGTAGAGTACCTTTCAAAGATGCGACACGAAGAGTTTCAAGAAGATCCCCCTACCCAAACTACTTTTAAAGAAGCTCTAGCCCAATAATGGTTTACGTATATGGGCTAATTGTGTATTAATTGTAAATCGTGAGTTATTCAAAATTAGACAAAATTCCTTCCGATTGAGGAGAACTTCACAGGTTATTTCCAAAAAATTCAAGATATACACTTCATTTGTCATGAAAATATTTTAATCTATGATATTTTAATAAGAATGGTTAGAGCCATTTTTGAGAAAATTTAAAAAAAAACGATAACACTTCCATGTAAAGAGTAATTTGAGTAGGGAAATTTTCTTGAAAATCTTCCTGTCGTATCCTTGGAGGATGCTGAACTTAAATATTAAGTTTGGTATTTAACCGACTTTTCATTTGTAAGTTATGCTGTTCAAACACACACACAAAAGACTTCTTCTAAATATGCCTCTTTTATTCACTCCTCAAAACGTGTATTTCCGCGTAAAATCTCCTGCTCAAATTTTTATTAGGAATGCAAACCTCTCTCTACTTATTATGGGTAGTAGGGGTAGTAGTAGAGAAAATAAAACAAAAAATAAATAAAAAAATAAAGATCGAAGCGAGAGGAGTAGAAACATAGGGCTTCCAGTGTCGAATATTCAAGGGGAGTTGTGATTCTCATGATATTTTGAAAAGAAATCCTTAGCAAATTGCTCCAAAGTAACTTTCTTTGGGATTGTTAATGTCAACATATCATTAAAGATTAAATATTTTTATGCTTGAATCAGTAAATAACCTTTCATAGCCGGGGGGTGAGAAACTGTTTTGTCTTCAGGAGCCAGTTCGTTTGCAGCAGTCGTTTTCCAGAGCAGTACTTGACCTGAGAGACGCAAAGAGACCAAAACAAAATATGCAAAGAAAGCGCCGACCATAAAATTGCAAAGCGTTAGAAACAGGTGCATAAAACAAATGCATAACGCTTGCGGGAAAGCTGACTTACGCTAAGGTTCAACACAGAGTAAGTGCAATTTGCGTCGGTCTGCCGAGAAAGCAGACAACCCGTGAAATGCTCGACTCCTTCTACACTCACAGAAACACGTGTATAAGACTATGCACTTGTTACACGTGGAATTATAAAGGGAATTAATTTGGAATGCTCTGAAGGTAGACCAAATTAATTGATATAGAGAAGTAAGATCTACGAAAAATAAAGATCATTTGGACATTTTACCGGAAAATTTATTTAATTTGGTTCAGAACGATGCTGACTTGCTTTCCCATTAAGAAAAATATTGAGAGTACAACGAGGTACTCAAAATATAACCCTGAAATTGTGTACAGTTAGTTACTCACTCCGTATAAAGAGTTATTTTACCATATGTTACGTACCTAATTTGATTTAAAGTTTTGTGAGTTATTAACATTATTATTCTTCAAATTTGAACAATTGAATTTTAGTAATTTTAAACTCTATAAAAACGTTATTACTTTCTCTACTACGTATAGTAAGTAGGGGAAGTATTGCATTCCACCCAAAAATTCGATACCGAGATTTCACCGGAAATACATGTTTTGAGACCTCCTGAATCCAAAAAAAGCATTTTTGGAAACATGTCCGTGTGTGTGTCTGTGTGTGTGTGTGTCTGTGTGTGTGAACAGCATAACTCAAAAACGAACAGTCGGATAAACACCAAACTTGGTATTTAGGTTCAGTATCTTCCAGAGATGCGACACGAAGGTTTTCAAGAAAATCCCCCCACCCCAGACTACCCTTTACATGGAACATTTTTCGAAAATTTTAATTTTCTCAAAAATGGCTCTAACGATTTTGTTTAAAATATCATATGTTTAAGATAATGCCATGAGAAATGAAATGTATATCTCGAATTTTCTGGGAATGTCTCCAAAAGTATTCTTCATTGTGAACGACTTTTGCATAACTGGTAAACCATAAGAGATAGACAAAATTTTACTACACAAAAAATGTTGATCTCGTTAAAATACACAACTTATGTTATATACATTTCTTTTGTTGAGTGAACCGTTTTCGAGATATTGCTTGTTATTCCCTTAAATTTTCCAATACTTATACCTTTTCTCAAATTCGTTATTCATTTTTTTATGTCCTGGACTTGCAAAGAGAATGGAATTCGACACATAGCAACCAGCGTAAAATATTTGACCATCGCTTAAAAGCTACCATATTCCCCTTGCATCTACAAGAAAATTAGCAATAAGATTGACATCTCGATATCTCGATTAACATAAAGCATATGGAGAATAGGCGTATGTAAAAATAGATTGTACAAGAGTAGAGAAAGTCATGTGAGTGTAACACATCAGATTTTTTTTAAATTTCTGTTCTACCTGCCTATATTAAGCAGAGGAATTATTGTATTCTATCTAAAAATTTGATATTGAGATATCACCGGAAATATGCCCTTGAGGTCACCTAAATTAAATAACATTTTTAGAAAAGGGTCCATGTTGTGGCGGTTCTGTGTCTGTCTGTGAACAGATAATCCAAAACCGAAATGTCCATAAATACCAAACTTGCAATACATTTCAGTAGCTTACAAGAATGCGACATGAAAATTTTAAAGAAAATCTCCCATACCCCAAACATATTTCGTTATTTATAACGCGTTTTTGGATTCAGGGAGCCTGAAAACGTGTATTACCTGTGAAATTTCGATATAAAAAATTTGGGTGGAATGCAACATTTCCTGTATCTGCAATAGGTAAATATTAGAGAAAGTTAAAAAAATCATGCATGTAATGAGAAATATTTTAGTATAAGTAGGACTTTTAGCTAAAGAAAAAAATTAGAGAAACGTGAGTTAGAAAAAATAAGAAGTATACACATGCAAATACTTCTTCACTTTTAAAATAGTCACGTAAATAGGTCCTTCCTTTTTCTTTTACCTTATTCCGACCTAATTCTGGCTCGTCTCACTCTCTTTCAATCCTCCTAGAAAGGTGCATTGATACATCTTTTGCACTACCTTCGTCGCTGACAATTATTTGTATATTTCTTGGACTGTCTTTTTTGCTGAGCTCATGTAAAGAATATGTAATGTAAATACAGACATATATAAAACTGTATATCACTGCTGTGTGTGTTTTGTGTACGAGGCGATACTGAAAATTTTTAGAATTCCATGTTTCTAAAAACAAATTAAATTTATTTGTATTTGACAGCTACTTTCTAGTGTTTTTCGAGTTGATTAGTCTAGTAGTTTGTTCGATTTGCTCTAAAAGTTTGTTAATTATCATCATTTAAAGATTCACCTAAATTACTATTTAAAGTGTTCACCCAAATATAAATTTGATTAGAAAACATTTTCGGGCTATGATTTTTTTACGATTTTAAATCGTAATTAGCGCATAACAATGTGAAAATTGGCTTTTAAACGCATTTGGCGAAAAAGCCTTACTTAAGGCAACAATTTATAATTGGTACAGCGAATTCAAAAGAGATCTGTCTTTTTTCTTAGCGATGAATTTCGTGACGAACGCCCAAGAGCTGCTGTTATTGATGACAATATTGCCCTATTCGAGCAATGCTTGAAGAAGATCAACGGACATCTTATGAATTTAATCAGGCGACATTGGGCATTGGTATAAGTGAAATCCAAAATATTTTACATCATCAGTTGGACGTGAGAAAACGATAGAAACTGACTCCCGATCAAAAACAACAGAAAAACTCTGGAACAATTCAAAGGCCGCACTTCAGATTTGGTTTGGAATATGGTTTCTGATAATGAATCCTGATTTATTGTCTAGCCGACGAGTCAATCAGTTAATAGGCATTTCGAACAGAACTAAGACTACAAAAGTCCGAGGAATTCGTAGTGTTGGCAAGAAGATGGTTACAGTTTTTGTTTTTTCAAAACGGGCCATCTTGCTACTATAGCATTAGAGGATAGACGTACCGTTACTTCCGATTGGTGCACAACTGTCTGTTTACCGCAAACTTTGCAGCAGTTCGTGAAAAGCTTCCAAATGGAAAAATAATGTTACATCATGACAATGCATCGTCGCATACAGCAAAACTAACAACTGAGTATCTGGATGCCCTAAAGGTGGACCCTTCACCATTCAGCTCTGACCTAGCACCTTATGATTTCTGTTTATTTCCAAGAGTTAAAGATAAAATGCGTGGAATCACTTTTCGTCATCAGATGAAGCAGTGAAACTTTATAAAAGCCTGGTTTCTGAAATGCCTCAGAAAGCGTGGCATCATTGCTTTAAGGACCGGTTTCATCGAATGATGTTATAGGGGAATATTTTGAAAGACAATAAAATAAATTAATTTTTTTTAAAACGAATGTTTGTTTGACATTCCAAAAATGTTCATTGTTGCCTTCGTACTTGCCTATATTAAGCAGAAGATTTATTTTATTGTATCCAACAATTCGATATTATTTCACCGGAAATATGCGCTTTGAGGTCACCTAAATTAAATAACCTTTTTAGAGAAGGTTGTTGTCTGTGGCAGTCTGTGAACATATAATCCAATACCGAAATGTCGGATAAATACCAAACTTGGGCAGCATTCCAAGAATGCGACATGAAAATTTTCAAGAAAATTTCCCTATCCCAAACTACCTTTCACATGTAACATTTATTGCTATTTTTAACCCTTGTTTTGGATTTAGGCAGCCTCAAAACATTTATTTCCTGTGAAATCTCGGTGTCGAATTTTTGGTAGAATTCAATATTTCCTCTACCTCAATTGGCAAGTATTAGAGAAAGTAAAAAATATCATACATGCAATTGAAAAAAATTATATAAATATGACATTTAGCTAAAGAAAAACATCTGATGTGTTGCACTCATATGACTTTTTCTACTTCTGTACAAACTATTTTTACAAACGCTTATTCTCCGTCTCATGTTAATCGAGATATTACTAATTTTCTTGTAGGTACAAGGGGAATATGGTAGGCTTTAAGCGATAGTCAAATCTGGTTGATATGTGGAGCATTTTATTCCCTTTGCATGTCCAGGACATTAAAATACGAATAACGCATTTCCATTGGAAAAAAAGAGTTGGAAAATTAAAACAAATAAGAAGGAATATCTCGGAAATGGTTCACTGGACCAAAAAAATGTATGTGACATAAATTGTGTGTTTTAACAAGATCTACATTTTTTGTGTGGTAAAACTTTGTCTATCTCTTACGGTTTACCATTTATGAAAAAACTATTCAGACTGAAGAGGTCTTTTGGGGACATTCCCATAACTTTCAAGATATACGTTTAATTTTTCATGAAAATATCTTAAATATATGATACTTTAATCTAAATCGCTGGAACCATTTTTGAGAAAATCAAACTTTTCTAAAAATTCTCCGTGTAAAGGGTAGCCTGGAGTGGGGGATTTTCTTGGAGACCTTCGTGTCGCATCCTTGAAAAATACTGAACCTAAATACCAAGTCGTATTTATCCGACTTTTCGTTTTTGAATCAAGTTGTTCACAGATACACACACGGACGATATTCCAAAAATGCTTTTTTTGGATTCAGGGAGCCTCAAAACATGTATTTCCGGTGAAATCTCGGTATCGAATTTTTGGGTGGAATGCAATACTTCCCCTACTTACCATACGTAGTAGAGAAAGTAGAGATTAGAGAAACGCAAGTTAGGGGGGGGGAAGCAAACATATGCAAATGCTGTTTATACAGTTTTAAAACAGCTATCATGTAAGGAGCTCCTTCCTTTTATCCTTTTTCGTCTACCTTATTCCAACCTCATTCTGGCTCGTTTCAGTCTCTTATAAGCTTCAGGTCTTGTATTGCCTGGGTCGCTGACAATTGTAGGGATGTATTTCTTGTTGCGGCTTTTTTTTTTCCTCCTGAGCTCATGCGAAGAGTGTACCATATCAATATAGACTGTATGTAAAACAGCTATCACCCTTCTGTGTGCTTTGTATACCCTTTAAAAAATGTGTATTGCAACTAATTCTGTCAAGAGTTATCAAGATTAACAGGAAGTAAATAGAGAAATAACCTTATGAAAATAAATGATAGTGGGTAGAGAAAGCCGTATAATTGTAACCCGTTAGATTACTATTACATATTCCTTTCGCGTTTGTATAGCTTTCCTCTCTCTTCCCTCAAAAACTACCAGCGTATATGAAGGTAAAAGTCTTCCTCGCAATGTGTAGTAAACTCTCGTTACAGGCATCATTGCCATCAATTTTGTTTTTTACATTACTTCTCCGCTCTCGTTTGAAAAGCGTTCTTGTCTACAGAGTTAATTTTTATTACGTGTTATTCAAGTATAAGCAGTTAACTTCTGCTTATTATCTGCCGCACGTCAGAGCCAATAAGCTATGCTAATGAACAAGAAACGTTATTTTTGCTGTCTTCCACACTAGAGCACTCTACCGAGCAATAAAATATTTATGTGGTAAATAGTAAATTTAACGACAATATTTCATAGCATAGAATCTCAGCGTCTGTCATACGAACTGAATTAAAAAACATCGCTCCGTTTAACAAATGAACTGTTGTTATGAATGGTATTAGAGACATTTATCATTTTAGTACCTTCAGAAATTTTAGATTTTTTTCTTACAAAAAATCTGTAAGAAATGTTCGTTGTTAGTGGTTTGTATTTTCAAATATTTTACGTTTGTTTTAAATGTTTAGTCGTCATCGTTTGTTTTTCATGGGCATCAAAAATTTGACAATCGCTTCAACCTCCTGTATCTCCTTTGTGCTTACAAGGCAATGTGTAATGAAACTGTTTCCGAAATTTTTATTTTGATTAACACACAATAGATACAACAAAATGTCCTGCAGAATAGTTTGTGAAAGAGTAAATAGACGATGTTTTGTGAATGTAACATCAGAATTATTCTGATATTGTCTTTATGACAGATATATTTGTTATAATGCATATAGGGTTGTTCAAAAAGGAGGATTTTTTTAGATTTTTATTTAAGCAAACCATGAAAATAAGAAAGATATTGTACACATACCGATAGAGTGAAGTTCAAAGTTTTTAAAAATATTCTATGTCATATTTCCCCATTTCCCTTGAATGAATGACCAAGGAACAGAGACGACACCTCGCACTTTGTCCCAACGAGATCTTTTGTGCTTACCACGCCCAGGAAGAACGGATGAAGCGAAGAAGGAGGCTATAGGCCACACGCAGACACAGAGACGCGCAGAGGTCCTTAACGATTCCAAGCTTGCTCCCCCAGTCACACAGACGGGCTGCTCATAGTAGACTTCCCTCTGGTGGAATCGGGGAAAACACGACCCCCTGAGGCGGCTCAGAGAAGGCTGCCATCTGGCAGAGCCGAGAAAAGCTTCCCAAAGAATAAGTAACTGCACTATCTGTCCGACACCGACGACAATGCACAGCCTCTAAGCCTACCTGAAACTTGAAAGAGAAAGCGAAATGATAGGCCACTAGGAAAAGGAAATTCATGGTAGAAAAGAAACCACCCCGGCATTCGCCTAGCCAAACATTGAACACCACGAAAAACCTATCGTCAGAGGAATCGAACCCAGAACCTCCCGAGTACGAGCCTCGCGCGTTACCGCTGGACCATATCGCTCGGTTCCTACTTGCCTTAATCTCGTATAACACGTCACTAAGACTTATTGTTAGTGCTGAAATATATGTTCGAACACTACAATGGTGTTATAGGTTTACAAATTTGTTTACACTATTGAACTTAACTTAAACCAAGTAGGGTGTGTTTATCGGAAGGAGACATCTCGCCACTGCGACAAGCTTCATTTATTGTGGCTACACCTCCTGGGAGGCAAGGATGAGGTGAAGAAGCCGTAAGAGATCCCAGGTCCGCAGGCAGACAGACCCACAGAGACGCGCAGAAGTCTCTGATGTTTCCAGGTTGAACACCTTCGCACGGCGAAGATTCCCAAGAGAGGGCGACGAAGCGACCCTAAAGGGCGAGGCAACGCACTCTGACGTTCACAGTGAGAAATATTTCCAATGCATAAGCATCTACGCCATCTGTCCAATACCGCCACCTCCGCAGGACCTGAAAACACACCTGAAATATGAAAGGGAGAGACGAAATGAGAGGAAATGTAGAAAGGAGAAATCCTGGTAGAATACACCTCCCTCGCATTCGCTAGGCGACCAGGGAAAACCACGAAAAACCCCATGATCAGAGTGATCGGTCACCGGGAATCGAACCCGGGACCTCTCGAATGCGGGCCACAGACGTATTAAATCAAGCTCCAGAAAAGAAATATCCTTGAAGCTTGTAGAGCTCTGCCAAACTACATGTTCAAAGCTGGAGACCAAGATCTCAGTCGCGTGTATGAAACTCCTAAGTGAGGAGGTGTGCATGTTAATTTGAGCACTTATCTGTCCTACAACTTCCTTTCCTTTGTTTCAACCACGTTAACGGAGACATATCCTGCTGTGAATGCTTTTTGCGAACTCTATCCATCACAGATACGACTTGTTGTCGTGCATATCTTCATAATGTGTGAAACAAATGAAGAAATATATCATCAGGACCATTTTCAGGAGACAGTCTGTGGGTATCAGCAGAAATAAAGTGCCTTACCTCAAGAAAAAGCTTCAAGTCTATTCATCTGCAACGATACTACGCCCATTGATATCTCCACACGTTAACAACGATTCAAGTACGTCATTGAAAGCGAGCGGAGTTAAGCCGCTATGGCACAGAGCAAGCAGTTGGGAAGGTGTGGAAGTCAACAGGTAGGCAAACAGCGGGGGTTTACTTATGATGACCAAAACGGGATCCTTGTAACTAACTTTCCAACATATGTGTTCTTTTCAAACAAGAAAATACTACCTTCCTTATTATGTAATCGGTTGATTCTAACCCGTTCTTCATCGGCCTCTTTGGTATCGGGGTCTAATTTACGGCCGCCAACAATCGGAAACGTGTTTTAGATCATTAAGAGAGCATTTTACTCCTAACGGGCGCTCATCTTTGCTTAAACATCATAACACACGGGCTGAATATAAAAGGGAATTCAATAGCACACTATATCTTGTGGGCAAAAGAAAAACAGGTGCTTTTTTGAGCACTGGTAAGGGATCATAGCGCAGATGTTTTGCCACTCCGCGCGGAATCGAGCGATGTTGTAAATAACATCTCATTTTTGAGACATTATTTGTAAAGCTATATCTTCTTGAATTAATAATGTTCTCACTGTTTGTGGAATGGCAAGTTTATATCTTTCCGGCGAGGCAGAATACTTTTCAGTGATGGAAAGTTCCGCCCTAGGTTCCAAACTGAGTGTAATAGATGTAACCCCCCCCCATAGTGTGGAAGTTAGTGACGAACTACCACTGCTCAGAAACGGCTCGCTAATAAGCCCTTGAGCTTGATTACTACCAACGGCCTGGTCTAAAAGGGGTCGAGCCCTGTCTTCGGGCAGAAAACTCCTCCCCATCATCATCTCCAAGGTAAAGGACATATTACATTTTACGGCAAAATTTGATATCCACATTTCACCTGAAATATAATTTTTGAGGTCGATTTAGTCCTCCCAAATATGTTTTATGAGAAGGGCGGTGTATGCGCGCGTGTATGTGTGCTCGTTAGAGAGAGAGAGAGGGAGAGAGAGAGAGAGAGAGAGAACACAGCGTTAACTAAAAAATCAAAAGTCAGATAAATACCAAATTTTACTGAAGTCAGGTACGTCTTAAGATTCTCAGGAAATTCTCCCTACCCCCGGAGGAAAAAATGCACATCAAATCATTTTCGTTGCTTTTTTTCGGCAAAAATAATTCTAATTGTTCCCATGAAAATATCCTAAGTTTGAAATATCGGCACAACCAATAAAAGCTAGATTTGAAATTCCCCGTAAATATTCGTAAAACCCGGGCTTCTATTATTATTATTATTATTATTATTATTATTATTATTATTATTATTATTATTATTATTATTTCTTGGAGTTTGTGTGTTAGCTACCCTGTGATGAGTGCCCAGCGTCATAGCATCTCAACCCAGAGATCTCGGGTTCGATCACAGACTGGAATTTAACAAAAATAATTTCCTGCCCTCCACAGGGTATACATGTGCGAATGAATGTGATGGCATTTCATGCTAAAGACGAAAAAAACACAGTTGTTTCTCAAGTCGAAGCTCCAGATATGACCATAGAAATAATAAGGACCTAAGAAAAAGCATATCTGTTAAACTAGAAATGGCAAAATATAAAAAAATATATTTTCCAGGAGGAAAAATACAGAGCATGTTTAAATAAGCAGTTAATATCAGATAACTTTGTGTCGTCATTCATTTTCAAAATATTTTTTACTTTCTCTACGGCATACTAATGGTAAGTGGATAAAATAATTGCATTCTGCTAAAAAATGCTATATAGAGCAATACATGCCTGAAACCCCATCCTCCAAATAGACATTTTGTAAAACGTTTGCGGATATGTCTGTGGAGAGCTTAGCTAAAGAATGAAAAGTTGAATGAGCACCACATTTCGTAATTAAGTTCAGCAACTTATAAGATATTACACTAATATTTAACACTAAGAGCATAACATCAACATTACTAAACCAAGCACATAAAACTTATAGCTACAGTATCGAATTAAAGGACTCTATGGAGTCCAAAAGTAGGATATCTAAATCACAACTTGTAATATTCTACAAAGATATATTAATTAATACTTAGTTAATTCCAATTTCTTTACAACAATAAGTGCTCAGAGCGCATATAGCTAATTTTAGGTCAATTCTTGTGCAGGACTTGATAAATATTTCTAATTAATATATCGCAAAATAGTTCTCCCCATTTTTGTAAATACTATAGCTTGTGGTATTTTTCTGTGAATTTCGTTAGTATAATTACAATGAACATTTGTTAACTAAGCAACATTCTTGTGCATTATCATGAAGGTGTGAAATTCTTCAAAAAGAACGATGAACTTTTATAAACCTTTAGCGTTTCTCAGAACTGAGAGAATTATAATTAAAAAGTATTGCGTGATATTACATTACTTTTTGCCTTTTTTCATATTTTTAGTTATTACATTGCAGGTACTTTGTGATTACCTCTTTCTCTAATTACTGCAATGTAAAATCTGGAAATTACCCTGTTTAAAGTAACGGTACAACATGAATAGTGTGGGAAACAATTTCTTGATACACAAAAATGATAACTAGAATCCCCGTGTGGTGAAAACATGTGGTCTTATGGGAAAATCTCGAAACACAATAGCCAACCTACTTGGTTGTGCAACTAGGCCCTCATCAGGTCATCACCCTACCACTGACGTCACTGATTCCTTTTGCATGACACGAAAAATCCAGTTAAAAAAGTGACTGGTTTTTGCCATAGTCGAGATTGTTATTTTTCATTGTGATATTATTTACGGTGCTTTATCATAGCTGCACGAAAGTCTGAGATCATTTTTAATATGCTTAAGTTCAACATGGACAGTTATGAAGTTATTTTTATAATTTATTGGTCAACAACCTAATTAATTGTTATGACAGTTACGTTAAACATAACTCTGACAACGCTCGCGAAGATCATGCCAGAGTGACACAAAATGACAAGAGCTCCGTAATGCGGAATTTCCCAAACTGTGGGCTGCGATCTCAGAGGGGCCGCAGGAGCCATCTGGGGATCTGGATGTATTATTATTATTATTATTAATTATTATTATTATTATTATTCCCTGTTATTATTCTTTCTGCAATTCGGAACGGAAAGACTAGCGCTGGGAAAAGTGGCTATTCTTCAATAACGACCCGTTCCAGCTCCAAAAAAATATTAGATTCCCAATAACTGTTCAAGTCAAGTATGTCCACGAGTATATAATCATAACCATAACAGCACTGTTACGTGAGTGGTTCGGGTTCCTTCGAACTAAATCGTGATTCTTCGTTCCTTAACGAATACTAGGAAGCACAAGTCGATGCTCCCCTCCTTTCCTCTACTCACCATACTGCATTTAGCCATGCATTCGCGAATTCATAACATATTGTTAACAATAGTACATATGTGTTACATTTAAATACTTATCTACTATGACAGAAGCTTTTGCAGAATTAGTGAATTAGTTTTGATGTTACCAGTAAAGAAACCTCAGAGATAGAGGTATTGAAAGAAATGAATTCCTTCAGTGCAGCAGATTAAAATGTCATAACCATTATTAACATTAGTTTTTCTATTGTATACTTCTTCCACACTATGAATCTCAGTACATTTCCATTCAATTATAACACTGAAGTAATGCTCTCGTTTACAAATGAGAATCGTTCTCCGTGGACTAGTGGCACCGTGCTAGCCTCAAGGTCGCGGGTTCAAACCCGGCGGAGGGCGATGGATGTTTTCGGGCGTAAAAATCCTTAGCATGGCTTCCTTTGGAAGGGAAGTAAAGCTGGTGGTCCCGTGACGTAGATTTACGGCACGTAAAAGAGTCTCAAGCCTGATACTCCGGTCTTCTATATTGGGTGTTAAAAACCGAAATTTTGCTCAGAGGCTTCTTTATCAGGCTTGAGGTTCTTTTACGTGCCGTAAATCTACGTCACGGGACCACCGGCTTTACTTCCCTTCCGAAGGAAGCCATGCTAAGGATTTTTACGCCCGAAAAAATCCATCGCCCTCCGCCGGGTTTGAACCCGCGACCTTGGGAACTAGAGGCTAGCACGGTATCACTAGTCCAAGGAGGACGACTGGAACGCTAAAGATCATAGTAGTTAAAGAGCGTCTATAAATAAAACTCAATTTTAATTTTTTGTTTACAAATGAGCCGTGGCAGAGTTACGAAATAATATGAGCCAAAATGATCAAGGTGTTAATTTATTCTATTTTTCCTGATGAATAAATGCGTAGATATAAGCGTGTGAAAAAAAGCTTAAATTGATTTCTGATCAGTTTCTAGACTTTCAAGATTAAAATGAGGATCTGTTTAATTATAATTTCTCCCAAATCTTGGTATCTCCTTTTTTTTAACTTCCTCCAATACTTAATTACAGTAAATGGAGAAAATATTGTACTCCACCAAGCAATTCAATATGGAGCATTTCACTGTAAATGCACATTTGGAGGTCCTCTGAATAAAAAAGCAGTTTTGTAAAAAGGTGTGTGTGTGTGTGTGTGTGTGTGTGTGTGTGTGTGTGTGTGTGTGTGTGTGTGTTTGTGAAGAAATTGAGCCTCTTCTAATGATACGGCACGAAGATTTTCGTTTACAAATAAAAAAAAATCTTTTTTTATTTTCTCAAAAATGGCTTTAACGATTTTGATTAAATAGCATATGTTTAAGATATTTGCATGACAAATAAAATTTATATCTTACATTTTTTGTGAATAGCCTGCACCCATCCTGGATATTCTGTCTGCTCCATGAGTGTGTCTGCTCCTCGACGGGCCTCTGACCCCAGGCACCTGCCTGTAAGTCCTGAATGAATGAATGAATGAATGAATGAATGAATGAATGAATGAATGAATGAATGAATGTGAATAGCCTGTGAAATCCTCTTTATTCTGAACGAATTTTGTATAAGTTGCAACCGTAAGTTAGACACAAAAAGATGTAGATATCGTTTAAGCGCACAATTTTTTTCCTTTCTTTCTTTATTTCTGTCTTTCTTATTTTTGGTAGAGTTAATCATTTCTGAGATATTCTTTGTTATTGCTCTTAAAATTATCAAGAAATTTTCTTTTTTCACTTGGAAAGTAGCTATTGTTTTTTCCCCTCGTGATCATGCAAAGAGAATGAAATTTCAAAGCCATCATAACGATTCACTTTTAAAACGTTTGAACTATGGCTTAATCCTACGGAGTACTGAGCCAGAGATGTTTATGCTTGCTTCCTATACTGATTAAATGTTATATTTGTTATAAATGTTCTTAGTAATCAGTTGAAAATGAACAAGCACTAGTGTTGATCTTAACTGTGTTGATTTTATTCATGTAAGAGAATCATGTCTCAACACTACACATTTTGGTGCCGAAAACTCTCATAGCACCAATTCCACTCGAAAAATATCTCAAGGATAATTAACACGCAGATATATTCGGACTCTTCGAAAATCATAAGTAAAACCTTACGTCTTGCTTCACGTAACCAACACAGCTATTATAGCAACGCTGTACTTTTCATTAAAAGCTAGGGGTACGTATAAATTGTAACCTACACGTCTGCTAGTATTACTAATTACTTCTAACACCAAGAAATAATGTTCAATATGTACATCTTGGGAATTTTAAAAGGTTTATCTTGTGGCAATTACAGTTAAAGGAGAGTATTGCTGTATTACGCCATCTACGATTAGATTTATATTTATTTCATCAATATTATTGTTAACCCACGAATCCAGGCGCATTTTCATTCACTAATATAAGAGATGCACAACCAGACAAACTTCATCTTGAAACCGTGGAGAGAGCAAACGCTACGCGTTTTATAAACATAATAAACAGTTCCACAACTTTAGAAGACTTTCGCCATTATCGTGGCCAACAACATGACACTTGCCTTACACGATTCAATTCAAGATTTTCTTACGATTATGAATTCGAAACAGACATTTCAAAATGTGAGGAATATGATGTCGCAGCTAAACTTACCATGGAACACGCATATTGTGGCATTGATGGCAGTTTAACAAATGCAATGTCTAATCGCAATACTACACAATCATCTCCTGTAACGATACCAATTCTTACACAAACAATTAAACTACCCGTCATCAAGTTAAAACCATTTAGATGTAACAGAGCAGTGGTCAAGATTTTAGGAACAATTCCCATCTTCCATAGACCAGAACCCTACTATGCCCCCAATCACCAAGCACTTGTTTCTGAGAGGATACCTGGAAGGGGAACCTCAACATCTCGTTTACGGTATAGCTATCAGGGCTAATCATATGAAGAAACCAAGGAAAAAATGAGTTTTATTTTGCGTATTTTGTGAGCAATAGGCTCAAGAATAATAACACATTGATAAGTCGATGAGCGCATTGAGAAGCTTAAAAATCATCACGATGTTTTCTTTGCTTAAACAGAGACCATTCAGCAAAAGCTTAACCAAACTAGGCAAAACTTTGTGCACAAAGTGTAAAAGGTCGCATATTAGGCAAGCATGGTGGACATTACTTCTACAGCAGTAAACAAGATTAATACACAGCCTATTGCCTATACCCACTTACAAACACCACGCATTAGATTAATCGGACCTACTGGTCTTAGTAAACAAACCAGCTGTATACTCGATATAGGCAGTTAATCTAGTTTCATCAGCGCACCACTTGTAGGCACACTTAAACTGACTACTGTAGCTGAAAGAGTTATATGCATATCTGGGTTTGAATCTAAAACTACTGCTACACAGAAACGTCTGGTTAGTTTCCAGATGCAAAGACTGTGTACCGAGTCAACAGTAGGCATCACAGCTTTTGAAACTAACATCACCTACTCAGCGCATCCCACAAATAATTTATTGTGGCCTGATTCGACTATCACATTAGGTTAGATAAAACACACTCCACACCACTTTTGTCTCCAAAAGTTTTCACGAGACTTTTCTGTCTCGTGTAACAGATATCACACACTGCACCTCGCCCTCACAGTGGCGGCACTGTCCAGGTACAGACAACCCTGCTGATCTCTTGTCACGAGGAGTTCAAGCAGACGATTTCAGTTTAAAGACATGGTGGTTCGGTCCCACCTGATTGAGGCATTCTTCTTCACTTTGGCCAACTGATATTACCACTGCACTGCAATCACTCACAGAAGCAAAGAAATCACATCACGTATTCGTTGTCAACACCTATAAACCTTTATAAGGCACAAGCTCAGCTCCTATAGAACATTACTTCCTATTATGGGATTGATCTTACGTTTCGTGAATAACCCCCGCTATAGAGAAAAACTGGAGACTTGACGCCGATGGAACTATAAACTCGTATACACTATGTAATTTTAATGCACAACAAGAGTACTTCTCGAGAGAATATGATTCCTTTCTCACTAAACTCTCAAAACAGTTGAGATTGCATCATTACAACCATTTTACGCTGCAATCTTATTAGGCTCTGGAGGTCGACTTCAATTTACAACAAATTTTTTCGAAGAGAAACACCAATAATTTATGATGATCGACATCATTTCACCAACTACTGATTTACCAAACGCACATTAACAAACAACACTTGGGATTCCGCATTATTGCATTCTTCGAGCACGGCAAGCCATCAGGAAGGTTTAAAATTCTTGCCTCCCATGCAAAATAGCACATAATACTCCACGACAAGAAACTAATTCTCCATTGCCTGCTGATCGTGCCTAGTGCTCCACACCCTTCACAGTCACCGAATTGGATTTCCTGGTCCATTGGTTGTATGACAAATTCAAACCGTTTGCAAAGCATACGTGTAAATACTACATGTGCCACTACAAGAGGAGTACACTTTGAACTCTCTTCGGATATGTCCGTAGAGAAGTTTCCAGTGGCATTCGAAAGGTTCATCAGTCGTCGAGGGGTTCCACATACTGTCTATACCGACAACGCTAATACATTCCATGCAGTACATGAAGAGCTCTTTTCCAGGACACCAGAACTTCTCAGTATTTCTCCCATTCTGGAATCCACTTGAAGTTTATAGCTTCAGGGCGGCTTGGTGGAGAGCATGGTGGGAGCGAATGGTTGGCACCACCAAACGCTGCATCCGAAAGGTTTTAGACGCATTCAAGTTGAACGAAGAAACGTTGAACACAATATTGGTGAACATCTAAGCCGCCATTAACTCTCGCCCTCCAATCCAAGATGACGGAATTGGCGCTGTGACATCAGTGCATTTCCTTCACGGAAACAGACCAACGACAATTGCAACAAGACCAAAACCATTCATTAAGAAAAATCTTTTGGAAACGTTGGAGTAAGGAATATTTATTTGCTGCAGCTGAGAAGTTTTCATCACGTTCATCAACCAAACGGCAGATCTGCAGCATTCCGAGTTGGGGTCTTCGCTGTGCTACAAGAACATGTATGTCCACGTCACATGTGGAAGACAGCAGACATAGAGGGCGGTATTCATAGTCTATTTTGGTCCGGCCCAACTTGCTACTTCCGGTGGATTTACAGCGGACCATCGATTTTCTTATTCATAGACCGGGATTTGCGTTGGTCCGGGGATCAAACGCCTTGGTCGAGACCAAATTTTGGTCTACCTCAGAGGGGTAGATTAAAGGCAGACCATCTTTACAAAATGGATGACTTTGGAGTAATGAGCGCGGCTGCTTGCTTAGAATTCGCGAAATGAGACGATGGAGTAAAACTATCTACCAAAATTAGGCATAATTGGAAAGTATGGCGACCTAAACTTCAAAACAAATACAGGTTTAGTAAAGCAAAGGTTAGAAGGCTGATAAAACGGATTCATCCTAACCTATATGGCAGACGATGATAACCGATGCTTGAATCTCAATTGATACGATGCTAATAGCACTTCCACATTATGCAAGGGAAGGGTATCAAGAAAACACTACTGACCTTAATAAGAAGCATTATAACTAATGACTCAAATACTAATGCTAGATTTACCTTTGTTAAACCGGGATTACTATGCACTTTACGTAACATAACGGGATGTAACGCGAAGTTAAGAAATTCTGCTATAGTAATGGTTTAATTAGGATGCACTTAACGTAACGGGAATGAATCTTGATTGATTGTTCTTCTATTATTTCATGCTACTGCTTCACGTCGATTGGTTCTAATTGCCATATCACATTAAACTTGACGTAACGGGAAGGAAAAGTTTGACACTGCTAAATTTAGGAGGAGAGGAGTGTAGCAGTTGCAACTAGGAAGCGACGACAGGGCGTAGCCGAGGGATCTGCGCGTCTAAACTAGAATGAGAACAGGACACTACACACTCAACTCCACATGTTAAAAAAACCCTGATTCCATTTGTTTCTTAGCATTTCATACCTCCTACTCGTATACGGAATAATGTCCTGCTTGGGTTAAGTTCGAAATAATTTAGGCTTTGCTTACGTTTTCCCTCGAGGACAGGAGGATTACAACTCCCGGAAGGTTTATGATGTATTAGAATTTCCTCGGGTAATTATTTCTGTATAATTACGATCGCACAATATTTATTTGGTTAAGATCCAGAGTGAGATTTTAATAACAGCAAATGTTCCTTCCTATTTAAATACGATTTGATTCTGAAATTTTAAGCTTAAAGGTTAATATTCCAGCAAGTTAAATTCTTATTGAAATGATTAACAATGCCATGAAACTGTGTGGATAAGAACGTTTCCAAAAAGGGAGGGGTGGCAATAGGTTAGAATCATGCACAAAACTGTCTATATATGTATTATCTCCCTCCATACCTCCTCTTTTTTTGCGTTTGCATTTGTCGAAACCGATTTGTTTTCAATAATATCCATCATTTTTTGTATTAAGGGAAACAGGCATTTTCCTCCTCCGATCATTTTAATGCACGCTTCTAGGTTATGTCCATTTTGTTTTTCGCTTTGGGCGAGGAGTGAGCACTGAAGCGATGAAAAAACAGCTGTGAAACGTCCATAGAAAGTAAAAACTAAGGAGTAACAGTGGTTAGTTTACTACTCTATGGCAGTTGCGCATGCGCAGAACTACCTTTCTTCGTCGTGTAACATTTCCTCCTTGCTGATCCACGGCCTTTCTTGGTCCGAGACTTTTTATCGTCTATGAATATCAAAAACTTGGTCGGCATTTGTTCCGGACCAAATGAGTGTGGAGAAAGTCCAGACCTATGTGAAATCTAAGAATACGGCCCAGAAGGACTACAGCCCGGAAGAGACGGGAAGATCAGAATAGTGTTACTCCGCACATCGCATGGAAAACAGATATCCCGACCTGTGCAACTGGTCATCCCATTAGAAGTTGACCAGGGCGGGGAAGATGTAGAGTGCTGAGCCAGAGATGATAGTTCTCACGATCTTCAAATATTTATCCTTGTTTCCTACACCATTAAATGTTATATCTGCTATAAATGTTCTTAGTAATCAGTTGAAAATAAACAAGCACTAGTTTTGACCTTAACGTGTTGATTTTATTCATGTAAGAGAACTAGGTCTCGTCAAATCCTACGGTATTTCCCTTGTCTCATACTTACCGAAATATGTAATTTCTGCAAATGTTTATAAAACATTTATAAAAATAGTCTGTAGAACGGTAGCTAAAGAAAGACATGTGGATGTAACGCATCACATTTTTTACTTTCTCTACTACGTATAGTAAGTAGGGGAAGTATTGCATTCCACCCAAAAATTCGATACCGAGATTTCACCGGAAATATATGTTTTGAGAATCACTGAATCCAAAAAAAGCATTTTTGGAAACATGTCCGTGTGTGTGTCTGTCTGTGTGTCTGTGTGTCTGTGTCTGTGTGTCTGTGTGTCTGTCTGTCTGTGTGTCTGTGAACAGCATAACTCAAAAACGAACAGTCGGATAAACACCAAACTTGGTATTTAGGTTCAGTATCTTCCAGAGATGCGACACGAAGGTTTTCAAGAAAATCCCCCCACCCCAGACTACCCTTTACATGGAACATTTTTCGAAAATTTTAATTTTCTCAAAAACGGCTCTAACGATTTTGATTAAAATATCATATGTTTAAGATATTGTCATGACAAATAAAATGTATATCTCAAATTTTCTGGGAATGTCTCCAAAAATATTCTTCATTGTGAACGACTTTTGCATAACTGGTAAACCATAAGAGATAGACAAAATTTTACTACACAAAAAATGTAGATCGCGTTAAAATACACAACTTATGTCATATACGTTTCTTTTGTTGAGTGAACCGTTTTCGAGATATTGCTTGTTATTTCCTTAAATTTTCCAATACTTATACTTTTTCTCAAATTCGTTATTCATTTTTTTTATGTCCTGAACATGCAAAGAGAATGGAATTCGCCACATAGCAACCAGCGTTAAAATATTTGACTATCGCTTAAAAGCTACCATATTCCCCTTGCATCTACAAGAAAATTACCAATAAGATTGACATCTCGATATCTCGATTAACATGAAACATATGGAGAATAGGCGTTTGTAAAATTAGATTGTACAAGAGTAGAGAAAGTCATGTGAGTGTAACACATCAGATTTTTTTTACTTTCTCTACTACGTATAGTAAGTAGGGGAAGTATTGCATTCCACCCAAAAATTCGATACCGAGATTTCACCGGAAATACATGTTTTGAACCTCCTGAATCCAAAAAAAGCATTTTTGGAAACATGTCCGTGTGTGTGTCTGTGTGTGTGTGTGTGTCTGTGTGTGTGTGTCTGTGAACAGCATAACTCAAAAACTAACAGTTCGATAAACACCAAACTTGGTATTTACGTTCAGTATCTTCCAGAGATGCGACACGAAGATTTTCAAGAAAATCCCCCCACCCCAGACTACCCTTTACATGGAACATTTTTCGAAAATTTTAATTTTCTCAAAAATGGCTCTAACGATTTTGATGAAAATATCATATGTTTAAGATAATGTCATGAGAAATGAAATGTATATCTCGAAATTTCTGGGAATGTCTCCAAAAGTATTCTTCATTATGAACGACTTTTGCATAACTGGTAAACCATAAGAGATAGACAAAATTTTACTACACAAAAAATGTAGATCGCGTTAAAATACACAACTTATATCATATACATTTTTTTTGTTGAGTGAACCGTTTTCGAGATATTGCTTGTTATTTCCTTAAATTATCCAATATCTCAAATTCGTTATTCATTTTTTATGTCCTGGACATGCAAAGAGAATGGAATGCGCCACATAGCAACCAGCGATAAAATATTTGACTATCGCTTAAAAGCTACCATATTCCCCTTGCATCTACAAGAAAATTACAAATAAGATTGACATCTCGATATCTCGATTAATATGAAGCATATGGAGAATAGGCGTTTGTAAAAATAGATTGTACAAGAGTAGAGAAAGTCATGTGAGTGTAACACATCAGATTTTTTACTTTAGTTTTGTGCGCTCATTTTCTGTGCTACCAATACTGAAAAATTTTATGAAGAAAAGAAAGCTTCGTAAATAACATAAGTTATGTTCAGTCTCGCCCAAGAGTGTGAGTCGTTTATTGAGAATCACATTCCCGCGGGAAGAACAAAAGCGAAGTATTTCTGAAGCAGTCATGTTTCTTTTTTCTAACGTTTGAAGGAGGAACAAGCAAGATTACAACACACGATAAAGATATCGTAATTTTCAAATAGTTTATGTATTTAAAGTCATTCACCGGCACTGGTGGCTGGCCTTCCCTTTTACATCTTTTTATAAAACAAAAGCAATCAGTCCTATTGTTCACTTATTAAATATGCCTTTCTATATAATAAAACAGCGCTAATGGGTACGTATGTGTAAAATAACACATGTTTTGGGACATAATATAGTATAGTGCCTGGGGCCCCACTGTACAAATGTGGGTAGTACCTTCTCGGGAAGTCGTATTGCCGGTGGTTTTATATTCAAACAGTTTGTTGAAGTTCCAACCCCACTCAGTGCTTTGAGTTATGGCATCCCACCTACACCAGGCTTGCCAACCTAGCCACGGATGCACATCTAATTACAGTTTATCGCCATGATCTAGTGAATACCGCAGTTTAAACGACAGATACACGTGTACGCAATAAACGACACCATTAAGCATAAATAAGTGTCAGTTTAACAGTTTGGAAACTCGATATATTAAAAAAGAATAAGCGTGCATACCCTAGGGATGACACAAATTGCATAGCAGCTCACAAGCTGTGGAACGAAAAAAAATCTGAGGTGTTACACTCACATGACTTTCTCTACTCTTGTAGGTACAAACTATTTTTACAAACTCTTATTCTCCATCTATTTCATATTAATCGAGATAAATATTTGCAGAAACGATCTTTTGATATGCAAAGAGAACTACATTTTACACATAGCGACCAGTTCTACAAATATTTGACTATTGCTACTATGTTCCCCTTGTTTTGTATTTGCAAGGGCAATATAGAAATACAGTAGCCTTTAAGCATATACATATCTCTTAATAGCAAGTTGCTAGGTGCAGCACCATTCTCTTTGCCACAAATTAATACTCTTTGCATATCCAAGACAAAAAATAAATAACGAATTCTCATTTGAGAAAATAAATATTGAGAAATTTAAGGGAATAACAAGCAATATCTCGAAAATGGTTCACTCAACAACAAAAATGTATATGACATAAATTGTGTATATTAACGCGATCTACATTTCTTGTGTTGTAAAATTTTGTCTATCTCTTATGGTTCACCAGTTATGCAAAAATCGTTCACAATGAAGAATACTTTTGGAGACATTCCCAGAAAATTCGAGATATACATTTCATTTGTCATGAAAATATCTTAAACATATGATATTTTAATCAAAATCGTTTGAGCCATTTTTGAGAAAATTAAAATTTTCGAAAAATATTCCATTTAAAGGGCAATCTGGGGTGGGGGGATTTTCTTGAAAACCTTCGTCTCGCATCCCTGGAAGATACTGAACCCAAATACCAAGTTTGGTGTTTATCCGACTGTTCGTTTCTGAGTTATGCTGTTCACAGACACACACACACACACACACACACACACACACACACAGACACACAAACGGACATGTTTCCAAAAATGCTTTTTTTTGGATTCAGGGGGCCTCAAAACATATATTTCCGGTGAAATCTCGGTATCAAATTTTTGGGTGGAATACAATAGGTATTTCCCTTGCTTACTATACGTAGTAGAGGAACTAAAAATCTTGTGTGTTACATTCACATGACTCTCTACCCACTCTTCTACAAATTATTCTTACAAAGGTTTATTCTTCTATCTACTTTTTTTTAGGATATAGAAATCTGTGCCAATGGGTAGGTTATATCGGTCGGTGAATGAACGAAAGAGTTAAAGTGATGCTCAAATGGGCCCGGAGTATCTGGAGCTTAGAGTTACCGAACATTTGTCTTCTACGAATAAGGGAAAATCCCGGAAAATACCTTATCCAGGTAAATCACTCTAACCGAGATTTGAACTCGGGCCTCTTGAATGTGAGGCAGGAATGCTATCTGCTTCTTCTAAATGGAGATAAGTGTTTGTAGAAATTGTTTCATTACAATTTCGTTGTAGATACAATGGAGATGCAGGAGGTTGAAGCGTGTTTAAAAAGCTGGCTTTGAAATTCCACTCTTTTCATCACATAACAAGGAAAAGAAAAAAGACGAATAGCGACTTAGTATTCTAAAATAGTAAATGTAACAGAAATGTATTTGACATAAATTGTATTCTTTAAGAAAAACTAAATTTGTGTGTTAGGGTTTTGTCTATCTCTTACGGTTTAAAAAGATATATACAGTGAATATAGAGAACTTCATAGGTTATTTGCAGAACATTTTATGCATCAAGATATATTTGTTTTGCCTACATTTTGAAAATGTTTTAATAGGAATAGTTAAAGCCACTTTGAGAAAATAAAAAGTAACAGACTTTTTCTATTAAAGAGTGAGGGATTTTCTTGAAAATCTTGTGTGGTATCCTTAAAAGATTTCTTCTTTAACTGATTACTCTCGTCCGTGTAGGACTTACAAGTGAATGCCTTGAGTCAGTAGTCTGTCGAGGAGCAGGCAAACTCTGGATCATAGCGAATCCAGGATGGGTGAGTAGCCCAATGCCTGGAATGGCGGTGAAGAAGGGGGAGAAGGAATCTAGTGATGAAAGAGATGATAGGGAAATTCGTGGATCAAATTATCCAACGCAGCATTCGACCACCGACCGAGGAACACCGCGAGAAATCTTTCAGCCAGATTTGTCGGTCGGGGGTTTGAGCCCGGGACCTCCCGAATGTGGGCCAGAGACGTTACTACCTGAGCCATCCGCTCGGTATACTTAGAAGATATTAAACTTAAATACTAAGTGTGGTTTTCAGCCTACTTTGCATTTTTAAGTTCTGTTGTTCACGTACACACTCTCTCACACATGCGGATCCTTTTTCTACCTTTTTATTTTTTACTTTCTCTACTACGTATAGAGTAAGTGGGGGAAGTATGGCATTCCACCTAAAAATCCTATACCGAGATTTCACCGGAAAAATACATATTTTGAGGCCTCCAGAAACCAAAAAAGAAGTATTTTTGGAAACATGTCCTTGTGCGTGTGTCTGGAACAGCATAACTCAGAAACGAACAGTCGGATAAACGCCAAACTTGGTATTTAGGTTCATTATTTTCCAGAGATGCGACACCTAGGTTTTCAAGAAATTCCGGAAATTTTTCGAACATTTCTATTTTCTCTAAAACGGCTCTAACGATTTTGATTAAAGTATCATATGTTTAAAAGATTTTTATGACAAATAAAATATATATCTTGAATTTTCTGGGAATGTCTCCAAAATTATTCTTCATTGTGAACGACTTTTGCATAACTGGTAAACCATAAGGGATAGACAAAATTTTACTACATATAAATGTAGATCGCCTTAAAATACACAATTTATGTCATATACATTTTTTTTGTTGAGTGAACCATTTTCGAAATATGGTTTGTTATTCACTTAAATTTTCCAATACTTATACTTTTTCTCAAATGGGAATTCGTTATTCATTTGTTTTGTCCTGGTAATGCAAAGAGAATGGAATACTCCACATAGCCACCAGCTCCTAAAATATTTGACTATCGCTTAAAGCCTATCATATTCCCCTTGCATCTACAAGAAAATTAGCAATAGGATTAACATCTCGATATCTCGATTAACATGAAGCATATGGAGAATAAGCGTTTGGAAAAGTAGTTTGTACAAGAGTAGAGAAAGTCATGTGAATGTAACACATCAGATTTTTTTATTCAGGGAACCTCAAAGCGTGTATTTTAAGTGAATAATAATGACAATTGAAAGTAAGACGAAGAAGATGTGCATGGAAAAGGGATTAAATAAGGCTGCTCTGAGATAGACCGGGGAAATGAGAACTAGAACGAGAATGGAGGGAAAAGAGACCTTAGTGAGTTACGGGAATGCCAATCTATTACAATGTCGATAACAATGTAAAAAGTCGATTTTATGCTTTGAAAGGTCATTTGTCTGCAAGTGACCAGCCCCTTTTTAAAAATCTTACTATCGTCATAGTCTACTGCATTCCTCTTTTCCTTATTTTACGAGGGCTGTCCCAGAAGTATCCGACCTAACAAAGAAAACACAAAAATGTTGGGAAAAAACATCTTTATTTCTCTACATAGTCGCCTTTCAGCTCGATACACTTTTCCCAGCGATGTTCAATAGCTTCGATACCCTGTTTATAGTGAGAACCGTCGAGTTCTGCAAAATAGCCATCAACTGCAAACTCTACCTCTTCATTGCTGGCAAATCTTTTACCATCAAGCCATTTCTTCAACTTTGTAAACAGAAAATAATCATAGGGGGCTAAGTCTGGCGAATAGGGTGCATGAGGAAGCAATTCGAACTTTAACTCATTGATTTTGGCCATGGCGATAATGGATGTGTGAACTAGTGAATTGTTTTGATGAAACAGAACCTTCTTTTTCGCTAAATGCGGCCGTTTTTTCTTGATTTCATCATTCAAACGCTGCAATAAGTTTGTATAATGCTCACAAATGATTGCTTTTCCTTTTTGAAGATAATCTATTAAAATTATCTCACGCGCATCCGAAAAACTGACGCCATAACCCTGCCTGCAGATAGAACTGTCTTCGCCTTCTTGGGAGCCGATTCTCCCCTTTCAGTCCACTGTTTTAACTGTTCCTTCGTCTCAGGTGTGAAGTTATGGTTATGAATCGACGCAAAAACTCGGCTTTATTGCAGCGAAACATCGCCAAACACTCGATTGAAACATCCTCACGACGGTGATTTTGTTCCGTTGTGGGTAAACGCGGCACCCATCTTGCGCACAGCTTTCTCATGTCTAAATTTTCAGTTTTGTGTGATGTACAGCACTTTTTGAAATGACTACGATGTCTTCTAGCTCGCGCACTTTCAATCGACGATCATCGAATACCATTTTATGCATTTTCCTCGCAATTTCTGGCGTGGTCACCTCATTTGGTCGACCACTGCGATGTTCGTCTTGGCAGCTCGTACGGCCTCGCTTAAACTCTGCCACCCAATATTTTACTGTTGTAAACGAAGGAGTAGACTCCCCCAGAGTAGAATCTAGCTCAGCTTTAACATTAGTTGGACTAAGACCTTTCAAATGAAAGTATTGTAGTATCACATAACGATGACCAGTTTTATCCATGTATACAAATTCGCCGAGAGAGTTCACTATTAATGGCTGTCAAACAATTACTAAACAACGTAGCATCGTCAAACTTTAAATTTAAGCTTTATAAGGGTGGTACTTTCTACCATAGTCATTTGTTTGAAACAACAACAGCTGTATATACGTCAGGTCGGGTACTTCTGGGACTGCCCTCGTACCTACAACGAATTGTAATGGAAGTGTATCTCGATTAAGTAGTCAATAAGCAGCTGTTGTAAAAAATAGTTTGTAGAAGAGTGAGTAGAGAAAGTCCGTGAGTGCAAGATATATATATTCCGTACAGACTCCCGAGCGATAGGGATAGGAATGTATTCAAGTAATTGCGTCGATCCCCGCTTGTTAGGGCAGAGATATGCCGTATTGCAACTGTGGGTATGAAAGTACAAACTCCTCGTCAACGTGTCGTGTTTACGCAATTAATCAAATGACAGAAGCGTCGGGAGCATGATAAATATAGCATACATTATTCTTAATCGCCTTGCACAAAGCAGATATTTTCTCATTAGGAATTATATTTTTCCTTGATTTTTCTTTATAGTCCTTTCACGGACCTACGGTGGTGTCAAAATGACACATATATAGTGATTCTACCGAGCTCACTGCAGAAAGGTGTGATAATAAATTTAAATTTAAAGGAAGAGGCCGGGACCAACTGGCAGCATAAAAAATGTGTCCTCTCAAACTACTGTGTTCTGCAGGATGTAGAGGGCGTTCCAAAAATATTGGGCTACCCCAACCTTGTTGCAATCAGTGTTAGAATTTTCAGTTTGTTTTCCTAGAGTCATTTATTTGCGTTTTTCTTCTCTGTTGCATTTAAAAGCTTTGTTTCTTTTGAGCCATTTCCAGATAAGTTGCCTTTGATGTTTTTCTGTTTTTCCACTCACCCTTTTTCAATAAGAGAGCATCATAATCATTAGTAATTTATATTATCAACCAATGAAACTTTTATTTTGTATGCCTTCCTAATGCTTAGTGAAAAAGTTTTGTTACATTCACATTACTTTCTCTCCCCACTATCATCAATTTTTATTATCTTTACTAGCATACTTACACTAAGTAGGAGAAGTATTGCATTCCACCCCAAAAATTAAATGTCGATATTACTCTGAAGTACGTGCTTTTAGCCCTCCTGAATTAAAAAAAAGAACTCCAAAAAAGGTCACTTTGTGTGTGTGAACATAACTCAAAAAGAACAGTCCAATAAATATCAAACTTAGTATTTAAGTTCTGTATGTTTCACGAATGCTACATAAACATTTTCAATAAACTTCCCCACCCCAAACCTCTCCTTACATGGAAAATTTTCGTTGTCTTTTATTTTCTCCAAATCTTCATTAAATTACCGCATATTTAAACTATTTACATGTCAAATTAATATCCTGAAATTTCTGAAAATAGCAGTGAAGTCATCTTCATTTGGTATAAATTTTGTATACTTCTTTAAAACACACACTTTGCTTTAAATACATTTTTCCATGGCATCATCTAGTTCAGGGATATCTGTTATTATTGGTTTGAATTTTTCAACATGTCATTTTTTTTCTTAAACTGCTGTCACTATTCACTGTTTTCTCTCAATGAGTTGGAATTCCAAGACAATATATACACACCTATATAATTCTAATTGGGACAAAGTTTACATAAATGATGTCATTACACATTTCGTTGTAGCTACAAGGGGAAAGGAGGCTGAAGCGACAGTCAAAGCTTTAAAAAGTGGATCGCTCTATCCTGGCTTTGAAATTCCATACCCTTTGCACGACATTTCGAGTTGCAAAAGCTTTAGTATTTCAATAAATGTAAAGATATCAGGAAATTCAATCCAATAGCAACGAATATCTTGAATATAATTAACGCCACAAAAAAGGTTATTTGACATAAATTCTGAATTTTAACGAGATCCACATTTTTGAGTGATTTGATATATCAGTTGCACAACATTATGCAATATAAATAAAGAGGGCTTCACAGGTTATTCACAGAAATTCATGTCGTTATTCGTGCAAATCTTAAACATATTCTATTCAAATAAGTGTTTTAGCCCTTTCTGAGGAAATCAAAATGTGTGTTTGTCAGTGTGTGTCTGTGAACATAACCGAAGTCGAATAAATACCAAATGTCGTATACTAGTTCAGCATCCACCAAGAAGTTTTCGTTATATTTTATTTTCCCCAAAATAATTCTAACGATTTTGATGAAAATGTGTTAGGTTTCAGATATTTCTATGATTAATAAAAATATCAAAATCTGAAGTGTCTGTGGTTAGGCTATGAAGTTCTCTTCATTGTAAATAAATGTATAAAAATTGTATAATTGGTACACATAAGTGGTAGACAAATAGTTACTAGTAAATTAGGTGATCTCGTTAAAACATTTAATTTATGTGAAACAAATTTTGTACTGCTGTTTCCCGAGATATTAGTTTTCTTTTATTCAAGTTTTTCAATACTTTAAGTTCTGTCTGGCCATTTATTTGTTTCTCGTGATCTGATGCCAAGAGCATAGACTTTCAAAACTTGGATATAACGACCCACTTTTTAAAGATTTGACTATCACTCCTCTTGTATCGCCTTTGTACCACAACGAAATGTATACCTAATGGAACCATTTCTGTACACTTTTATCTTGCTTAACAAGAAGTATATGGAGAAATGAAGTTTTGTAAGAACAGTTTGTGTAAGAGATATCAAAATAAGTAATGGCGCGTAAAGAAAGTAACATGACTGAAACATCACATTTTATGCATTTTTGTTTGGTTTTTCTCTGGATTATTCAACGTGCTTCGACGTTTACCTTTAGGTTCTCTCACACACAATTCACAATCTGGCAGAGAGATATCGTTCGTTAAGTAGTCACCTTCCTGTCGGGAGCGCACACTAAGATGAGTCCTGAAAAGTCACTGCACAAAGAGGGATAGAGTGTACGTCTCTATCTTTCATTCTCTCTCGCTATGCGCTGGCATGTCACGTGACTTATCCGTGCTACTGCGCAACCTGCAGCATCCGCCTTGATGTGTGTTCCCAACAATAGGAACTTACTATTGGAGGTCCTCCGTTGCGCAATCGCCTTCATGCGCCGTTTAGTTTGCTGCTGTTGGTTTAACTGGAAGGTGGACTCTTGAGATTGCGTGATTACTCCTCTGTGGGTACTGAGAAAATGTGATACTGAGCAAATGGACTTAGTTGCTCAGTCGCCTTCTTGTTCGATCTACTGTGGTAATTAGTTGATATATGGTCTTAGATGCGTAGTCATTTTCCCCTATGTGTATTTTATTTAACTTTGGGTAAAATACCAACTTTGGGTATTGAATTTCCAATTCCGTGTTTACCTAGGGATTGACATAAATCAGGAAAAGAAACTGAATACTGGATTTGATCTCCCGAATGTAAGCCACAGAACCGACTCGGCTATATTACTCAGTTGAGGCGTGTGTATTAATCTTAGAATCTCTCTCTTAGTTTTCTTGATCACATGAGCCGAGTTTTATGAAATATTTGATAAATTGTTTTAACCGATAAATGTAATAACCAAGTGTAGGGATTTATAAGCATTAAAACCAGGACGAAAAGAATTTAGGTTGAACTGTTCCGGACTTTACACTGTGAGTTCGTAGATAACCCCTCCCCATCCCTCGTACAGTCTGCTGGTGTGCAGAACAATCACGAGACCGTATTTTACCTGCCGTCAGTGTTGTGTACGTTCTAAGTATTGAGTGTAGCTAACTTGAAGCCAACTGCTTAAGAATTCCTATACCTGGTAATAACTATGCAAATTTTGAGCAAATGCTCACGCTGGAGTATGCTTGGTTGACTATGACAGGATGTGATGTTTTTTAGACACAAATTGGAACTTCATGCCTTTCCTCCCGTTTATAAAACTAAAATCGTTACATCCTTGTAGTCTTTAAGGACAGAATGTCATTTCTGACGTCTAAGGTCAAGAGCTCATTGAGATCTTGAAGTACTTGAAAGAACACACTCGTGTCAACACCGTGTCTGATGTGAAAATACTGTCTGACAGTAATCAACTCTGTAGCTGTTGTGTGCTCAGCAATTACACATTTCCGCTCCCTTAACAAACAAATACCAAAAATAAATTAACACTTGACACAGCAGACACCGATTTCAAAAACCTCATCGTGCTCTATAGAATTCACTACGAAAGATATGTGATAATGTAGACTAACGTCTTTATAAGAAAAAAAGGTGTCCAATGTGGGAGGCACGTTCCTTTGGAGAGGGGCGTAAGGGTGGCATAGACAGCTTACTCAGGCTAAAAAAGGATCTAGTTATCTGAAATAGAAACATTAAGAGTAATAATTATAATAGTAAAAATACAAATTAGTCTAAATAATAGCTTTGAAACTAATCTTGACATACGTATTAATTCTAATCGGTAGAACCCGGATTTGTATGTAAAATCAAATAGCAAAATATGTATGCAAAAATGTTAAAAATTTGCACCATAATATACAAAAACAAATTAACAAAAACCAAATAAACCATTTGTTTTGTTGGTAATCTCTTATATGGGGGATCTTGTATCTCGCCAGTATTAGCACGCGACCGTCAGGCCATAGCGAACCGCAGTGATACCACAGAGTCCTCTGGTTTCGGTATTTAACCCGAGTTTACGCTAGAGTGAGTGTCTGAACTGGATTGAAACCAGTTACGAGGAAAGCTGTTCATCTCAGCGACCCTAAGATGGATTCAACACTAATATCAGTTGCTTTTTATTTATACATGTCACTCCTTCCCACTCCCGAATATTGTTTTCCAATTTGTAAGTCATACTGTACCAAGTTTAGCTGAAATTATTCCAAGTGTTCCAGAATTATGTTGGAACACACACACACGTTTATTTTATATTATATATTGATTGCAGACTTTATTAAGTACTAATAATTACTGATTGCGTAAAGGAGAAAAAGTATTACTTAAAATAGCATTCAAAAGTAAAACATTTATTTTTGCATTAACAATCTTCAATATGCATTTTCCCCCTGAATATGCAGTTATAGGTATTATCAAACACTGCCCAAATTGTATGTGAAAGTGACTTTCTTCACGATGCTGTGTGATCACCGGTCCTATAGCAGGAACTTAAAATCCGCATCCCCATGGATGAGATCGAACCCGGACGCTTTCCGTAGTCGGGAACCAGCCCACGGCGCAGGACTTTTAAGTATACAAGTTAAAAGTATTTACTAATGTCTTGGATATCATTACATTTAGAAACAGCTTAATCATAGACGGTGTTGAAGATTTCCAAATTATGCACTTTTCTTCCAAATAGGACAACAACACATTTTCACTGCAATTATTTTGTAGGATTTTTATATTGTACAATTGAAGAAATCTGTTATGTGCAATGTCGTACAGTTTCCTGTTTCTTCGGTAACAATTCCAACGTTATCTTCTTCGCTATTTGCAAAATTTCTTATAGTTCTGCGGAATCCATTTCCGAGTCATTCAAATAATGCGTCATTACATTAACCCATTTAAAGCCTCAGCTTAATGCACACATCATTTCCATAGCAAGAAACAAGGGTGGTAACAAAGGAGTGTCATAAAAATTTTATTTCAGTGTGTGTGTGTGTGTGTGTGTGTGTGTGTGTGTGTGTGTGTGTGTGTGTGTGTGTGTTATAATCTTCAACTTATAGTACGAGTGGCCCGTGTTAAAAACTCTACTTTTCGTGCCAGCATAAATAAAAAGTGGTTTTTTTAGGTGAGGTTGAATGGGTGGATCTGTGAGTGACAAATTCAAGAACAAAAAAATTTGGCTAAATGCCAAATTTAATATATTTAAGGTTGCAGAATAGTGCCATTTAACGCGGAAAAATATTTGCTTCTATTACTCACAAAAGTTACACTAAAATTTGTTTAAAATAATAACCATGTAAGTTTTGTTTGAATTCCTCACTTTCTGCGATTGTGAAATCTTAAGATAGAAAAAATTTGTTGCTAAAATTATAATGTGAATACCGTTTACACTTTCGAATCTTTTCAAATAAGCCTCTTTGTGGAATTAATTGCTTACGAAGTATTAGCTGTAGTTAATTTGAATTTTTCAAACTGCAGGCCGTAAATTTGAAATATATGTTTCTAATGAGTGCATGCAAAGAGATGTATTCGACCAAATTATTGTATTTGCGGATTTCATTGAAATACATGTTTTGAAGTCCCCTGAATACAAAAATACGTTTCCTGAAAAAGGTTCATGTGCATGTCTTTACTTGAACGGCACAATATATGATTGAAAATTCTCTTACAAAGCAACCACAAAAAATTAATGGACCGAATTTGTTTCATATGAATACATACATAAGCTAGTTAAGTACTTCTAACCAATAAATTAAAACATAGGGCCGGTAAAGTAAGCTGTTTTTTTCTTTCTTTTTTTAGTTTAAATGGTTCCATAACTATTTTTACGCATGCAAATATATGTTGGAATATAAACTGAGATACTTAAGTGTTATATATTTTCAGTTTCTCACGGGAGGGGATAGAGGCATCCATTAATCAGAAGTGTGAAACATTACTGGGCAGTGGTGACATCTACCATGTTTTTGTTCAGGTAGTAGAACAACCCAGCTCTAATAAAGGTGAAGCATTAGAGGCAGCGCGTGACCAACCAACTAGAACGAATTACTAGCAGGACACCCTTCCAAAAAGGAAATAACAACCAAAAGAAGAAAAAAAGGGGGATACACGACTAAAAAGATACTTCGTTATGTTTTGCGAATAAAAATAACGAACCATAAACTGTTCTGTCCTCGTAATTCTTTACCATTTTTAGTTTTGTCTTTTTATTTTGGATAGACTTATTCATAAAGCGACAGCGTTAATGTGTGACATGTTAGCAGGTACAAACCAAGGGGCGTTACGGCTCTGAAAGAACAACCAAAGCTTGATAGAAGCTCCTTCCAAACGTCTGCAGGCATGTCAAATGGATTTGGATATAGTAGAAGCGAAATATGACACACTTGTCAGTAACGAGATAAAAAGACAACATATTCGAGGCTGCCAAAGTATAGTTAAGTTTCTGGAAATATCTCTGTGTAACGTGTGTGGAAAAGGCATTTGTCGACCTGGAAAAGGCATTTGGCAGAGTAGATTGGAAGACACTTTTGGCGATTCTGAAGTAAAATTAGAACGAATGGGAACAAAGATTTCTCCTAAACTATCCCTATTAGCAACAACCAGAATCAGTATAGAAGAAGATATGAGAGAAAGAAATAGAACAGGGAAAGTTATAAGAGAGGGATGAATCTTATGACCTCCTGTTCCACACCTACTTCGAGAATGTGGTAAAGACTGTTTCTATAGCAGGGGCGGAATAATAGTTGGGGAAAGAGGAATTACAACTGTGGGTACTAAAATTGCTCATTTCTAAATATGTTTAACTCATTTACTGAAATGTTATTACACATTTTTTCAATAGAAATTATAAGAAACATAATTCTCTTCGACCTATGTATCTTACCTTTCAAGAAAATAATTTTCAAAAAGCGAACATGGACTCCCATGCGAAATGCCTTACATGATAAAAATATCAAAATTTTAAACGTTTAAATTTTGCATATCTTGGCTCAAATCTGCCATTAAATGTTGTGTAAATTACAACTTTTCCTGAGAAAATTGTAGAGCATGTAACACTTTTTGATCCTCTAAAAATCAATCATGAATTAAATTACCAAAAACACAAATCGATAATTATCTACGCTTGATATCAAGAAAAGTCACTTTAGATTTCTTCAAACACCTACAAAGAACGCACTGGAAGTGTTAAAGGAATTGAACAAAACTTTCATTTTAAAAATCAGTTTTTAAAATTTCACGCACTATTTGCACACGTCTAGGCTCATCTATTTATATGTCGCGTTTGGTCAAAAGGGCAAACCGAATTGGATCCTTTTTGAAGATTTTTTCCACGAAAATTTTTAATAAGTGGCTTTTCTCGAATGTGTGTCCAAATTCGGTATCGAACAAATATTTTTAATGACATGGGGCTGCTAATGAAGAGTAAATTACCCCAAGAAGACAAAGGTAAATCACCGCGGTGAGCATAAAAGGATGATGGTAGGTGCAAATAAGCCAAAAATAATGTGTAGTGGGAAAAAAGCAAGTATTTGGGACGAGGTAGTGTTAACAAGTAGGCAGCTTCAAATGCTTGGAATATAGAACTTTATTTGCAACTAAGAAGTTGTCCTTAGGCAGGAAGGTTGTGATTGGTTGATTGATTGAATGTACCGGCGCTAGGTGTGTTTAATGCAACTTTTGTTGTATTATATTGACAGTATGCCGAAAATGACACAATATAGCACATCATTTCAGTGTTAAATCCACTATCACATAGTATCTTAAAGTAAGAGTTGAAGCTTTCCTGGCGACGTACCTACTCCAGCAGGATGCTGATCACTCTGAAGATGGGGGAGATGCACACTCCCGGGACATGGATGTTCTACCAACAGCTCACCTGGCTTGAAGCCCAAGAACATCTATAATACAAAATATCTTGTTTATTTTCGCTCTGTTTAAGCTTTCAAATGCAACATTTCTAGATATGAATTGCCTTTAAAGACATTTCATAGCATTTTATAAAACACAGCGGTTCTTGATCTTATTAACTTTTTAAACACATACTCCACCTTTCAATCTGGCAAAACGCCTCAGAGGGAGAGAGAGAAAGGGATAAAGGGAGAACACAACAATTGTCTTTTTTTGCTCTGCGTTTATCCTAAAATTATCAGTATTATATCATACGTTAGTTTGATGTGTCTTTTGTAAATAGGTCGCGACATCAGAGAGGCATACTTAACTTCTAAAAGCTTAGAAATTAAATTAAATCGGCTAAAACAATAAAATAATAAATATACACTATGATTTACAGAGTTACTAACCACTAAATTACAAACACAAAATTAAAGCGAGGCGTGTTTTTAAAATAAGTATCACAATTTGTTTAAAAATAATAACATTGTTTTCCAAATACTTTATTATCAATTTATCTATCATCCATTACAACTTGCACTGCTTCTCCGCAAAGTCATCGACATTATTCAGGCACTTGTGTAACGGGAAGTCAGTTTTTGTATGCCTTAGTGAAAGAAAGATCCACTGTGATGAAAGCTAAGTCTGCACTTCTTGTTTCCCAAATCATATGGTTGAAATGTTTTCAACCAAGGAAATTCTTCAGATGAAGAAACAGGTGAAAATGGCTTGTTGCCAAATCCGGAGGGTGGACAAATTGTTCACAACCAAATGATGCGATCAGATCTTGAGTTTTTTGGCTGTGTGTGGCCGGGCATTGTCACTCATTATTGTTTCCCCATAAACCGCACATAATTGGCGACGAATGTTTGCTGACGTAACATTTCTCGCCGAATCACTGATCTGACTTCACAGTCGGTGGATCGTTCGATTGTTTTGAAAACATTTCCAAACGCTCTAACAACAGGAAAACAAAAGTGACGATCGCTCACAGCTGCGTCTGGCTTCCTAATAAAGGAAGAAGTGATCGCGCATGCTTAAAATCGCGACTGCAGTTACTGCAGCAGCAAAATATTAAAACTGTTATTTTTATATTTTGCTTAATATAAAGTAAATCTTACTTTAAATTAAGGTGCTTACTTTAAAAACATGCCTCGTATGTAGTTTACCTGCACTGACTTCTTGCGGTTTTAAAATTACTCCGGGAAATGTTTTCAAAAATCGGGCCCATTTGCTATATTGTATCTTGACATTTATATGTTTAAAAATAAAAATACTTGGTCTATCTTTTCTGGGTTAGTCTCTAAGGCTACTCTGGTTTGACCATCTTCCAATATTCTTTTACCTGATGGTATTATTCAAGAATTTGTTTCGGTATTCTTCATACTCCTTCCGTTTGCTTCTATTCTTCCTTTATCGCTGCCCAACACTCTCAACCAATTATAATAAAGTATTGATGACTATAACTTTGCAAAATTGTATTTGCATTGCTTACCTTATCTTTTTACCTACTTACTGATTTTCTTATACCACATATTCTTTCATAAATGTTAATTGTTGTTATTACTACTTTATCTTCAATGTATCATATCATTTTGCAAATAACAGAAATAAGATACTTGCTCTAATGACTCCCTAAAACAATCTTGATTCTTAAATATTTGTACTTTCCCTACTACTTACTTAGAGTAAGTAGAGGAAGTATTGTATTCCGACAAAAATTCTATATCGAGATTTTACAAGAAATACACGTTTTGAGTCTCCCTGTATAAAAATAGCACTTAAAAGCGTACATGTGTGTGTGAACTTGCTATTTAAGTTCATTATCCAAGGATACAACACAAAGATTTTCAAGAAAATGTTCCCACTCCAAACTATGTTATATGAAAAACTTATTTTCTTAAAAATGGCTATAACGATTTTGATTATCATATATTTAAGATATTTTCATGATAAATGAAATGTACGAGAAACTTCTGGGAATAGCCCCTAGTGAAATTGAAACTGCGTTTTATTTATGGACGCTCTATAACTACTATAGTCCCGTTCCATATTGGGCGTGAAAGACCGGTAATTTTGCTCAGAGGCCTCTTTATCAGGCTTGATGTTCTTTTACGTGCCTTAAATCTACGACACGGGACCATCGGCTTTATTTCCCTTCCGAAGGAAGCTACGATAAGGATTTTTAAGCGGAATAGGATGCATCGCCCTCCGCTGGGTTTGAAACCGCGACCTCGGAAACTATAGGCTAGCATGGAATCCCTAGACTAGGGAGGATGACTAGCCCCTAGCCCTCTTCATTCTGAAAAACTTTTGCATAATTGATAAACCGTAAGAGATTGACAAAATCTTACCATACCACAAAAAAATCCTTGTTATTGGTTTGAATTTTCGCTTTATACTGTATCGTACAACGAAATGTGTAAACATGAATTGAAATTTTATCAGGATCAACAAGACGTAGCTCGAATAAAAGCCTTTCGTAAAAATAGTGTGTAGAAGACTGAGTAAAAAAGTCATGTGAATGTAACACACAATAATTATTGAAAGTACTTATAATACAGGCTTATTCTAAAATAGGAACAGATTTTAAATATTCATTTTTAATGAACACCAATAGATAGCAACACATACGAAACATCATTGAATAGAGGAAAGTTCAAAGTTTTAAGACTCACCCATTAGTACCATTGAGTACCTACAGCGGCGCTGTGTTTGTTTACGAGAAAATGGCGACGCCACAGGAAAATTCGTTTTGTGTGCTGCATTATACAAAGGGTAAATCCATTGTTTCATTGCAGCGTGCAATTTGTTGTAAGTTCAACAACGAACCGCCACGTCATTAAAAATTTACAATTGATACATTAAATTCGTAGAAGATGGTAGCGTATGCAAATGGAAAAGAACTGGTCATCCTCGCATAACAAATGCTGCTCATTTTGAACACATAAAATAAAATTTTGAATTTTTCTCTATTCAGTAATGTATCGCATGTGTCGCCATCTGTAGTCGTTTATTAGAAATAAATATTTAAATTCTGTTCTTTCTTTTTGAATAAGCCTGTATATTGAAGCCATATTTGATAGATCTTATATAGTGGAATTTACAAATCCTTCTCACATTATTAAATAATTATATTGTCATCAGCAGTTTCACACAAGTCTCGGTATAGAAAATTAAACATTTTACATTTAAATATTGTTTCGTTTCATTTGAATCCTTACATTATGATACACTAAGTCTGGAACAAACATTAGTATAAATAATTCGTGAAAAGATGTAATTAACCTTAGTAAATCTTAAATAACTGGCTCCTATTTTGCCTATATCAGTCTCTATCAGCAGTTTTGTCTTCCTAACACTCAAATTGGAACACTTGAGTAACTAGTATGTGTGATTATTCTAAACAATTTTCAGATACAATGCTATATAGCAACTTCCCAGTCAGTGTCGCACAGCACTGCGTGAAATACCCTACGCAAGGCAATTTTTAGAGTTGTGGTACTTCACCTATTGCATCTTCTTGTTCCTCTAAGTTTATGATAGATGATTAGAGTGTTAAGCTAACCTTGGGCGGACATACAGAGTAATTAGACTTGACGTCCCGGACCTTCCGCCGACCACTCACAGCAATTTCAAGATAACAGGAACAACAACGATATATGTGTACAAAACGTTTCCTCCTCAGAAACACGGTATGGTCATCTTCTGTCTTGTGTTGCCGAAAAAAGAGAACACCATTTAGCTTGCCATTTTAACAGCAGTAATAATCATTATAGTTTAAATGTGACATTTAGTAATAAATTTATACCTATGCACGTCCAATAATTTGTCAATTTTTAAAACGACAAAAAAAACTTCTTGCGGCAGAAAAAGTTTAAGAGAATAAACTCAGAACTTAACAATTTATTGAAATTTCAATACCTATACTTGAGTTTCAAGTGAATGCTGAAGTACATTATTAGCATACTCGCAATAAAAACAAGCTCAATTCTATCACATCAGACAGCTCTGTACGAAGGAAATCTTAAAATACAAAGGCATCGTTTTGTGCAACAAAGAACCAAATTTAATTACAACAATTTAAGGACAGGTTAAAAATATTTTGTGTGAACTTAGTGTGTGGTAATTTGTGGAAAACTGATACTGCAAAAATTACATTTTATGTAAATCAATCTTTGTATTCTCGTAATTGTGATATCATATATTTATCTGCCATAAATATTTTAATTCATCATAACATTTCCTACAGCATGTACACATTTTAGACGATAAAATGCTATGCAATACAAAACAACACAATTTAGAAATATAAACAAATTTAAAAATGGAATTAATTGTTCTTTCACACAAGCCGTGCGTTGGACAGGGTTGGAAAGGTAGAATCAGATGACTGAAAAATTCAATGCCATAGCCGGGATTTGAACCACGGATCTCCCGGCCTCCGTCCGGTTGCTCTAACCACGGAGCTACCATGGCAACAAGGCGGCAGCCATTAAATTCTCCAGCTGACTCGCTGAATTTTTCAGTCATCTGATTCTACGTTTCCAACCCTGTCCAACGTACGGCTTGTGTAAAAGAACAATTAATTCCATTAATTGACCTAATAGTGGTTGAAACTAAAAAGCCCGGGACTTAAGTACTTACAAAGAATGTAAGTCGCCATTGGAGTATGACATTTCAATACAATTTGAGATCTCCTTGTGGTTTACCGGGAAAAATGCGAGTCAGCTGGAGAATTTAATGGCGTGCCGGCATGTTACCATGGTAGCTCAGTGGTTAGAGCAACCGGACGGAGCCGGGAGATCCGTGGTTCAAATCCCGGCTATGTCATTGAATTTTTCAGTCATCTGATTCTACCTTTCCAAAATTTAAAAATATATCAGCAGCGTAATATTTCCTGTTCAAAATATGAATTCAAACACCTAGAAGTGTTCTAGTTTTAAATGGAAGAAGTGTATGTGTGTTTTTTTTTCATGGAATCTCCCACACTCCAAGCTACCCTTTAAATGGAGAAATTGTTTGTTTCTTTCTCACATACACTCGCACTCACTCAATCAATAAAAGCTCTAACGATTTTGCTTAAGATGTTAAGTGTTACTATAGCTCTACGTTTAAGGGAATCAACCTCCTAAATTGTTTAAATTTCTGAAAAATGTAGATTTTGTGAAGTAATAAGTGTTAATGTTTTAAAGTGGAGGGGTATACCATGGTGCGGACACTAAAATCACTGAAATCATTAAACAAGAGAACAGTTTTTAATTAAAGTCACCTCTCTACCCTTAAAATTATTTATTTATATTATTTTTCAGTGCTTGTTATCGCTCGTTTGGGGTATAAAATTTCACTGAGGAGCCTTTATCATAAATAAAAGTTATTCCTGGAAAAAATGTTTTCTTATTTAAAACTTTAAAAACAAATTAGATTAAATTTGATTTCAAAAATAGTTCATGGTTTATTTGAAAATCGTGTAATATGTTGATAAGTTTGTAACACAGATATAGAACAGAAATTTAAATTTGATTCAAGGTTGATCCGTAAATCTGGAAGCTTTTTATAGAATATATCACAAATATCTGGTAAAAATGTAAAACATTGATTAAGAAATTCAGAATTTCCAAATTTCCCTAAGTGATCCAGTTAAAGAATGACAACAATGTATAAAATGGCTTTATTCTTACAAGATCGTAAAATTAAAAGAACGTTCCATGCATTTAGTCTACACTGGACATATGCCACTTTTCAGCTGCAGCCATTAAGCACATATGAAGGTTTCCTGTCGGACGCCTCGCGTTCTCACTTCAGACTTCAGCACCTTAGCCCTGCTTATTAATCATCATAATTTTTCTCTTTTCTTTGACGCGAAACCTTAGCAAGAAATCTCTTGTACTGAAGAACCTGATTACGAAGCAGCTTAAAAAGTCTTTGATATTTATTCGTTTATATGTATGAATCACAAGAACTCTTCAGAAAAAGTAACATTATTTGCGAAACTTCAGTAATCTCATTATATGTTTTAATTTTTACTTTGTGTATCACGTAACTAGTAGGTACAGAAGGTATTGCATTCCACCCAAAAATTCGGTATTGAGATTTCACTTGAAATATATGTTCTGAGACGCACTTAATCCGAAAAAGAGCATTTTTATTATAAGAACTTCCGTGTGTGTGTCTGTGGCCGTTAATATCATAACCCAAAATGAAATGTCCTATAAATATCAAACTAGGTATTTAGATTCAGAATCTTCAAGATACGACACAGAGATTTTCAAGCAAAGTACCCTCAACCCAAACTACCCTTTACAAGGAAGATTTTTCGAAATGTTTCATCTTATAAAAATTATTTTTAACGATTTTGATTAAAATACCCTATGTTTCAGATATTTACATGACAATAAACTGTATATCTTGAATTTTCTGGGAATAGCATGTTAAGCTTTCTTCATTCTGAAAGAATTTTACTTTGTATAAATTTGTAAAACTGGTAACCCATAGGAGACAGGCAAAAGTGTATTTGATAAAACATGTAGATCTCTTTAAAGCATACAATTTATTTCAAATCAGTATTTTAAGGCATCAGTCATCTCCAAGATCTATCCTCACAGTACATTTAACGAAATGTGTAAGCAAACTATTTCTGCAAATTTTTAACTCGATTAACATGAACTAGGTAGAACAATTAGCTTTCGTAAGAATTGTTTTTAGAAACTAGATAAAAGTAAACGATAATGAACACATTAGATTTTTATCAAAATAATTACAGGTGACGAAATCTTAAACAAATGTTGTAGTTTTATTAAACTACAACTCTCTTAAACATTAAAAAAACTCCCATAATCCATAAGAATATCAAAATAAGTAAATAATTTTAAAATATGTGCTAAAATTTAACCTCCATTCCATGTCCCTTTGAATGTTTAATATGCCTTTTAACAATTCAATAAGATTTGTGAAATCATGCTGAAATAAGCTTAGGGCCCATTAATCTGAGAGCTACACGACAGTTTGTCTAATGATGATAAGACGAAACTCTAGAAGAAGCATTATTCTACAGATTACTCCAACAGAATTTCGGATTCGGGCCCTCCAGGTTGAAATGAATAAAAGTACCTCAACACCACAAAAATGGCCGGCTAACCTTTGTCCAGAGCTACGGCCAGCAATTCCATTCTCTGGTATATAGGATGTATAGGAAGAGACATTTCTTTAAGTGACAATCCATATTAATTATTTTCACATTTTGAACAATTGTGCTATCAGCTTTGTGTAAAGTAAGTTTACAACTAAATCTAACGGTTTATACCTTCTGGTTGCTCGTAAGTTCTTAACACATGCTCGAGGAAGCAGACATAAAAAAACTAAGTAATTCCGTTACGAATCAGCTATAACGCGCCATTTCTCTGCTGTATTTCAATTTATTTACCTTCTCTGAAAGTGGGCAGAGGAAATTAAAAATAGGGGCAAAATAAAATAGTCATAAGTAAGTTAATCTATATTATGCATATAGAAGAGAATGCTTCAGAGATGTAAAATAAGAATAGTATGCACTTAGGAAGCATGTTTTCCGATACCAGGGAAAAGGTCCTCCAAATTAGATGCACAATAATAATTGAGGATTTAAATTATTTATGAGGTATTAGAAATGTAACGATTAGAACAATATTTCATACATTTTTTAAATCCTGTGTAGGATCATGTACTTCGAATAAACTTCTGTGAAAAAAAAGTTGGCAATACTTTCCTAATTATCTTGTTAGATCATAGACGTAACAGTTATATATGATATATAGTCGCATTACATATTAATTGTTTATATTGAAGGGTTTATTTTCCAGAGATATCGAACTTGCAGGCTCTGGTAAATGAAGAAATTTTTAGCACTTTATGTAGGCTTAACAGGCATTCAAATTCTTCCTAGTTATTAAACATTAACAAGCTGTCTTTCCAACAGGAAAACGGCTGTCTAAAAGTGACGTATTTTAATTTATGACGTATTTTGCAGGAAAGAAGTGGCGGAGTTTGACGCCGCAGGACCGACGCCCATATGTGGAGGAGGCTGAAAGGCTGCGGGTAATTCACATGCAAGAGCATCCAAATTACAAGTACCGGCCTCGTCGGCGGAAGCACAACAAGCGAGGCGGGCCGTCTCCTTCAGGCGTGCCATCTTCCGGAGGTGGAAACGGAAACGGCGGCGGTCCTTCAGGCGCCGTGGTTGCTACGCAACAGAATCGCCGCGCCTCGTCATCCAGCACTCCCCATCACATACACCAATCATCGCCATCTCCACTACACCAACTGCATCATCAACAGAAACTTCAGCAAACACAACAACTAACTTATCAGTCTTACCAACACCCCCATAACCTTGGTGGCTATTCCCCATTGTTACAACAGCATCAGGCTTATCAGCACATCTATACCAAAAATAACACCGTGGTGGGCTCTCTGTATAGCTCCTCACCTTATACTCCTATCATGCACACTCCAGAAGCATCGCCCACTGGAAGTCCTGAGCCCGATTCCCTTCGGATGGGCCTTAGTAATCGTATAAGTAACACTTCCTCCCCTTTACTGCAGCAGCCTAACCATCAGCAACAGACATTGCAACAGGAGGAACAGCAAACACAACAGCAACATCAAGAGAGTCCTGAACAGGCTCAGCAACTTGCTGCAACAACTCAACAGTCCTCAAGCCTTCATCATCAACAGTCACAACACGCCACTACAAGTCAAAATTCCTCCGCAGCTTCTGGTGCTGCAAGTAATTCATCTCTCATGGAAGACGTAAATGCTGCTGCACTGCCCACACCTGAGATGTCGCCCATGGACCAGGATAAGGATAACTTTCAGTTCAGTGGAGGCGGCACGAATAACAACAGCAACAGCAGTAATCACAGTAACACGAATAACATGGATGAGAAGACGAGGTCTTCAATGATCTCTGTCCCGACGTCACAATATCACGCCATTAATCTGTCCACTGCTACTACCTCAGCGACAGCGACCCCGTCAGTATCCAGCTACACACATCATCTTCCTCACCACCTTGCCTACCATCGACCATCCTCCTCTTCAAGCTCCTCGATCCTTAGCTACGGTGGCACGGCCACTGGGGGCATTCTGCACCATCATCACCATCACCACCACCATCCACACCAACAGAATGCCATCACAGCCACGATGGGGCTGAGTAACGGCATGATGATGATGTGCACGAACCAAAGACTTCTGGACAGTTATGAGCACAGTGGGCTAGTAACTGGCACCTTCTACCCTCCAGTGGCGACGTCGCAGGACAATCAACACATCAGTGGTTCCGGCAACAGTAGTAGCAGCAGCAGTGCTGCCAATCACCAGCTTTACACAACGGCAGGCAGCGCGTCTTCGTCGTCTTATATCAGTGGCGGTTCAGGGGCTGATGTATCTGGGAGTGGCGGCGTCGTCTATGGAAGTGGTGGTAGTACTGCCAGTGGACAAGGGTTGCCAACTTCTCCCAGCGGAAGTCACTACTCCAGCAACAGTCCAGTGGCTGCACCTTTGGCATTGAGGGCAACTTCAGATGGCTACAGTGGTGAGTAATCGGTTAATTTGCATCTAATGAAATAAAACTTCATTGTTTTTAAAAAAAAGCTAAGACCTCATTAAAATACGCGATTTTTAGAGGTCGGGAAACGGTCCCAAAGGAAACTAGTTTCGAAATAACCGTTCCAAAATAACAGCTAAGTACACCGTGAATAATTACTACTTACGCATAATTGTAACTGCAGTGTACTCTTGATCCACCGACTCTGGTCCTTTCATATCAAGTCGTATCTTCATTCCACTATGAGTATTGGAAGGCTATAATTCCACTTCTTTCCTCTACCCATTCAATCATACATTCAGCCATGCACGGAACGAATTCGTAATGTAACTGTTAACAACCATGTCATATCCTGCGCTACATTTAAATACTTACTATAATTACAACACAGTTTACTCATCCCAAAGGAATTCACACCCATTCATAATCGTTGTAACGCCTTGTACCAGTTTCTATGACACTAGTGGTCATAATATCCGTCATATTGGTTGATTTCATTTCGCATGACTTCCACAGGAGCCCAATACCATAATAAAGTCAGATTGTCCGGAAGATTTCTATTGTGGGTTGCCCTCAATTGCAACTTGGCAGCGCTAAGGCAGGAACTGTGGAAGGTGTATTGTAGCTCACTGCTGGGGAGCCAAAAAATTGGATGAAGTAACTGCCCCACGTATGGTACTAAGTTTCCGGTGGTCTTCGCACCAAGTTTACTTTCCGGTGACCTTCGCCCCAACTTTACTTTCAACTTTGTATTTTAATGTTTCTTTAAATATTATATATTTAGGTTTGCCTCGGCTGCGTCAGTATTAATTTGTAGATACATGTCTCTGTTAACAGGGTGTGATACAGCTAAAGAATGTAGGCTTACACAGATTATAATTTTTACTTCACTCTTTTTATTAATCCTTGATACGATTAAATAACACTCCACTGATATAGAGAGCTGTGAGATTCTTTTATTAATTACTTGCACTTTTTAAACACGTAAACTTTATAATATCCTCGCCATAATGAATTTTTGTCTCGCACTGGATATATATTAAACTTCTCGAGGACGCGTCTCGCGTCCAGTTAGGAACACTGTCTACAAGCAAGTAATTTCTACCACCTGAATTTGTAAATTTCTGTATTTCAAGTCTCTGATTGGCTAATCCTACTCCAATAGAATACTTTTATTTAACTTAAGCTTTTTTCTGGTTGTTGATTGGCTATTTTATAAAAACTATTTAAAACAATATTACATTGTTGTTGCTCCAAGAATCACTAGTAGCATTATTAAAGTTTCTAATTCATTATTGCCTTAAGGTTACCTCATTGTTACCTCACTGTTAGCAACTTTTTACCTATATTCTCACAGCTCCTGCATTATTAAATTACGTAATACATTCACATAACATTATTAAACATGTACACAATAATATAAACATTAATACAATGACTGTTACATACATTTTATATCTTATTTTATACACATATTGCTTTAAGGTGGGTTGTTATTATATTTTATATTATATAATTAGACTGAAATCATTTAAGTGTTAAAAATACTGACTCAGAACGCAAAATGCATATACGCGTAACAATTAAACTGCAATACGGGAATTCTCTATGATAGAGCGTTAAAAGAATGATCGAACGATCGTGTTGATACACATATTTTTGGGACTGTATAATTGGACCTATCGTTATTTTTGGAACTGTCCCACCTTCGGAACAGCTGCAAAATCTAACAATTTCCATGAAATAATATCTTTATGGCATTGGCCTTTCCCGAAATATTCACTGTTGTGCATCCAAATTGTTCCAGATTTTAAGTAGTATACTTACAAACCTTAGCGTTTTTTGTTTGTTTGTTTGTTTTTTGTTTTTTTTTGCATGAATTGATAAATACAGATGAGTATAAAATTATATTATAAAGCTGTCTCTGCCTCTTGCACATGAAACGTGAGTACGATCTAATTGAATCCCCTATATTTGTATTTGTAAGTAACATGAAATGATAGAAGAAAAAAAATTAATGTATTACATTCACATGACATTCTCTATACATTATCTTTATCTTTATCAAACTTTTCTTACAGAAGCTTATTTTTCTATCCTCTTCTTGTTATTCGACACAATTTTTTTGCAAAATGCGTTCATTACACACGCCGCTGTAGGTACATAATAATGAAGCGATAGTCAAACCTTTAAAAAGCGAGTGCTTATGTTGCCTTTGGAAAAATTAAATTGTGTTTTATTTATGGACGCTCTTTAACCGCTGTGGTCCTTAGCGTTCCATTCTATATTGGGCGTGAAAGACCGGTAATTTTATTCAGAGGCCTCTTTATCAGGCTTGAGGTTCTTTTACGTGCCGAAAATCTACGACACGGGACCAACGGTTTTACTTTCCTTCCGAAGGAAGCCATGCTAAGGATTTTTACGCACGCTCGAAAAAAATCCATCGTCCTCCACCCGGTTTGAATCCGCGACTTCGGGAACTACAGGCTAGCATGGTAACCACTTCACCACGGAGGACGACTTGCCTTTCGAATTCCATAATCTCTGCGTGACTTTGCAGTAAACGAAGGACTGTTGGTTTAGGGACTTAAAAATGCGTTAAAGTGTTGCAAAATTCAAATCAATAACAAGGATATCTCGGAAGTGGTTAATCCCACTAAAAGTTAGCTGACATAAACAATTTGTTTTGAAGAGATTTTCATATATATATTTTGCAGTATGTTTCTATCTCTAAAGGTTTATCAGTTATACAAAATTATTTCAGAACGAAGAGGAATTCGCAGGTTATTCCCTATAGATTCAAGATGCGCATGTTATTGGTCACGTAAATGTCGTAAAAATAATGGTAATTAATCAAAATTGTTAGAACTATTTTTGAGAAAGTAAAAAACAATTAAAAAGCTCCAAGTAAAAAGCTTTTTGGGGTGGAGAGAATTTCCTTGAAAAATCTGATTTTAAATGCCAGGTTCGGTATTTAACCGCCGTTTCGTTTTCTATTTCTGGTTGGAATAAAATACTTCCTCTACGGATTATAGGTTAAGGAAGGTGTGGAGAAAGTGAAGAAGAACAATAATTAATATACTGGGTACGGAAAAACAATATGTAGAAAATTGTAAAGTAGGAAGGCAGTACCAAAATAAGCATTTGAGGAAGGAACAAAGGGTCGCAGAAGTTTTTTACTGCGCTACATGCGTCAACATTAAATCCGCCATGTTAGAGTTACCGATTGTGAAACCTGTTTGTGGTGTGTCAGAAGTAAACAAAACGCACTGTTGTACAGCACTAGTCACGGTTACTAGTTGTGTCTAATGTTCAATGCCGCATTTTTTATGTGAAGCCTACCGAACACACGTCTTGTTCAGTGTAGTACGCGCATGTAATGATTAGTTTCTCATTGTGTACCTACCAATACTTAGTTGGGATAGCAGTACATGCCCATCATGTGAGTTACATTTTATTTTGACTGGCAAATGAAGGTGTTTCGTAAAGTCAGATTTCAATTGTGTTAATTTAGCGCTCCTGTTATACTGCATTTGCGATCCCATGCTTCTAACCTATAATCTTTCTACTGTACAGTTTTCTGCACATTGTTTTTATTCACCTTGTATATTCTAGAAAAATATTGCTGTAACAAGTAAAACTTTGTGATGTGTTTATTATAAATTGTTCCCTCTAGAGTAGCGGTTCCCAAACTGTGGGTCGCGGTGTTCTATCCGGGGGGAGCTCGCAGTGGATATTTGGAATTATTAATAAATCATTTTTATTGTTAATTATTATTATAATAATGGGGAAAATGGAATTTAGTTATCTATTACGTATTACATTTAGACAGAATCATTAATTAAGAACCATATTAATACTACAATTTCACAGTAACTGCACTATTAATTATTACACTGCACATCAGGATGATTAGTGATAAGTATGAGCTTGTTTGCTATTAATTAATCGTTCAATATCTGGCTGTATATTAGTTGCACACATGATTAAGCCATTAAGCAGTCTATTCCTAGATTTAGTCTTGACGTTCATCATTGACAAAAATCCAATTTCGCAGAGATATGAGGTGCAGAATGGAATGAGCACGTTTAGTGCGGCAGACACGAGAGTATTCTGTTCTTCTTGCTAGCTAGAACTGATACACATCTTCCTTCTGGAAAGTCAGTTTTAAACTTTGGTCTGAAGAAACCTCAATTAATTTATCATTTAACTTCGCGCGAAAACTTGCAAATTAATGGTTAAGCAGGAAGTGAATGGAGGGGTCGCCAATAATTTCATTATCGAAAAGGGGATCGTGTGTACAAGAAGTTTGGGGACCGCTGCTCTAGAGCTTTCTAGTTTAAAAAAATAGACAGAAAGATCTCGGAGTTATTCTTTTTCTTCTTATCCACTTCAGGACTAGAAAGAATCCTGTTCTGGCTTCAAAATGTGTCAGATCATCGTTTCCTTGGTCTTTCCTAATGTCTCCCTCCTTTAGGCTTGTAGTAAAATACTTTTCTCGTTTCCTTGGTCTTCCTTGATGACTTCTTCCTTTGGACCTATAGCAAAATACTTTCTGGGGGGGGTTCTATCTGGTGATACTCTATCGACATTGTGTCTTCATTCATTTCCTAATTTGTAGTTTTTTCTTCCAGAGAAATTATTTCTAATTTTTTCGTTTGAGAATTTAACAAAAAGAGTTCATCCTTTTACTGATTTTAGGAAACTAATTTCGGCAGCCTGCATCTTCTTTTTGTCCGCTATAGTTAATATTCGTGTTTGAGCTCCCGTTGATATGGACGGCCATTGCCTTATAAAACTTCATCCTAGTTTCTTTTCTAGCTTTATTTTTTAGACTCTACTGCACCACATATCTGCTGAATTGTGGGTGGTTTATTATTAGTATTCTTATATCTGTGGCTGATATGGGTTTCTAAAAATGTATAACTCCTGACTTGCCCTGGTATATTACTATTTATTACATACTTGGTTCTAACACTATGTTTACCTTTGAAGGCCAATGCTCTTTCCTTTATTTGGCAACATTTTAAAATTATAATTCTCGCATAGCCTCTGCAATGTATACACCGCTCTTTGCAGTTTCCCTGCAGTTTTACTCTATCATTGTGGGTATTCATCCGTAAATAGCATCGTTTAAATACAACATTTGGTACAATACAAATGCCTGCGTTAATTTTAAACATCCAGTCTTTAGTTAAATTGTCCATATACATTGAAAACAAAGTGAGAAACAAACTGCAACCGTGTGTTACACCTTGATTTTGCTGTGTGTTTCATGTCCAACATTTATGCTGTCATGTCCTTATATATACGTTTTAATACTTTAATTAAACGATTTGGATATCCTTGTCGGAATATTATTTCCCAGAATTTTTTCGTACTTACGCAATGAATTTGTTTAAGTCAGTAAAAGCCACATGGGCTTTAAGGTAAATTCCCTTATTTTTTCCGTTATCTGTTTAATTGTAAACGTGGCACCTGTAGAGGATCGCTACTTTCTAAAACATTTTGTTCTAACAATAAGATACCTATCTGTAATGGTTCTTAATCCTTTGTTTAATATTCTTGCGAAATTATGGCTGAAATTCTCTTTTGCTGTTTCAAGATTCTGAAATGTCACTCATTCTTTAACTATGGAGGTGGTCACCCTTGTGGAATCCCTATAAAATTTCAATGGATAGATGAGTGGCGGAAATATACATAAGATTTTGTCTTCTACGAGCACGGATTACTATTTAATGAACAGAAAAATTTTAGGGGTAAGCATCATGAAGCTCTAAGAGAGGTGGGCAAGTGGGTGCTTGATGAGGCAGGCATATATAAAAAGAGAATTAAGACATCTGTGGCAATAATACGATAAGAAAGTGTGGGTCCTTTGCCGCTGGTAGATTTACGGGCGGGTGGGATCTGATCTAGTCCCGGGTCACGATATCGCGGACCGCCCGCCTTGGCTGGCCAGGGGGAGGGTAGCGTCACGAATCGAACGAACATCTCCAGACGTGTGCCCTCAAGTCGACCCAATCGAAACCTCCTGCAAGTAAGTAGTCACTAGGGTAGTAATGATGACTGCTCTTGGGCTGCAAACTGACTCAAGTCTCTTTCCTCAACAGTGGATGACCTCATGTTAGACTTCCTTAATCCTTAAGCACTCACGCTAACGCTACACTCGATGACTTTTCACCCGCTAAATATTTAGTTTATACATTTTTTAACGATGAGACTAATTTCCATTGCTTATGAATTCTGTTATATGAATAGTAAATTGGCAGTACCACATAAAACTTACTTCCCATACAAACAAAAGAAAACGCAATATTCATATGGACAAAAGAAAGAACATGCGTGCTAAGTGAAACTGTTAGAATCAAACATTTATTTTAAAATGTGAGCGTAAAAGTAAATTGGCACAGGCAGTGAATGCTATTGGACATCCAATATCCATTTTCTTAAATTTGAATGTGTCCTTATTATTTATTTCTTCAGAAGTAGACGAAACTGTGCAGAACTGTTCCTTTCTCAACTTTCGATGACATTCAACTGTTATTTTCTCATAGCAGTTATTCGTATTAAAGCTTTTAATTTATTTATTGCTATACTTTAATATTAGTCATCAACATCCCAAAAATAGCATACTATACATTGTGTGAACTGTATAGCAGAAGCTTAGATAGACATAAAACTAGACTTCATCTCGGTCTTTATAACAGTTCCTCGATTCTTATTGAAATATACTTTTGAATGAGACAGTTTCACTTCCAAGGTGGTATCTTCCTTTATTCACAAATGAAAAACCAACGACTTCCTCTAACCATTCAACTTCGCATTTCTTACATATTATAGTATTCATATAACAGTTAAATGTGAAGTTTTATTTTGCGAGCAGGATGATTGTGGAACGAGACTGAAAGAGAGTCGCAATCCTACGAGAAAAATAAAATCACTTTAAACATGTATTGTCACATGTTTAGACGGTCCTGGATATTAAATTATAAGGTATCCAGCTGAAATTTGTACGGAAATAGCAGTATACATTTGGACATGCGAAATAGTGAGCTCTAGCCTGTTGTTGTTTGGCCTTCGTTATTGTTTGATCGTCATAACACCAGAGCTGCTAACATAACTTATACAATCATAAGATTCTATAATACATAAAATGCTGTGGCAAAAAAACAATAAAAATTCTGGCTTCTAACTAGAATATAAAACATTAATATAAATTATAAAAATATGTTTACCTAGCAATAAGCCATTGAATAAATCCGTTAATTGCAATGTCAACTTCTTTGGTAATAATTCCAACATTATCCTCTCCACTGGTTGCAAAATTTTTCTGGTTCTGCTGAATCCACTTCCGAGCCATTCAAATAATCCTCCATTACATTAATCGATACAACCTTCGCTTAATATACATACAATTCCCATCATAAGAAACAAGATTGGTAACAGTGTGTCATAATCTTCCATGTATGGTACGAGGGTTCGTGTTAAATGCTCTATTTTTAGTGCCAGTTTTCTAAAAGCGTAATTTTTCTATTCATGTTACTCGCAACACATATTTGACCAGATAGTCTCAATTTCAACAATTTGGACTAAGTTGTACCTTCACAGTACGGATCAGATCAACCGTGACAAGAAATTTTTCCAAAGCGACTAAAGCTACAACATTTTATATAAACTGTAAATTTTAATAATATCGAAACTAATTTGTTTGTTTAGTAAGCTTTTTTTAATCTCTTATGGTTTACAATTATACAAAATGAACAAAACATATTAGGCATAATGAGGACTTCACGGGCTATTTCTAGAAAAATCAAAATAAAACTTTATTAGTATATCTTAAACATATGGTATTTTAATCAAAATCATTCGAATAATTTTTGAGAAAATAAAAGATAACGAAACATTTTTCATGCAAAGCTTTTATTGTGGTTGAAAGACTTTCTTGAAGGCCTTCGAGTCACAGTCTTGGAAGATGCTGAACTTAAATACTAAGTTTGGTATTTATGCGAATTTTCCTTTTTGAATTAATTTGTTGATACACAAGAGTCTTTTTTCTAAAATTACTTGTTTCTGGATTCACCGACTTTCGTTGAAATCTCGATATCGAACTTTCGGATGGAAGTCAAAGTGTTAAATAATGTAGAACGAACAGAAGTATTTTAAATTTGTGAAAATGTGTAAATTTATTTACATTGCATGCTTTTTAGTTCTTTAAAATATATCACGGGAAATGATATCTTCATTGTGCGAGGTTTTGGTTATTTTGGAGGTACAGCAAAGTTTTAACTGAAGTCCACCTTTAAAAAGTTCAGTTCCTCATAAGCTCCATATAGAATTCTTTTCTCAAGAATTTCTCATTCTTTTCCTTTTTTTCTCACTAAGGAACCCTGCACAGAAATGCTATAAATCTAACTTGCACTTGACAACAATTAGACAAGGGACCAACAAAGAAGGTCCAAATCATATCCCTCAGGAATCAGCGTTGTCAAGTTTTACTTTTATATCTATAATAACGAGCGATAGTGTACTTCATTTGATTTGTGAATACTCATATAATGTAAGAAATCCATATTCTTATACAACATTTCATAATAGAATCTTTTACCTATTTTAAACTCACAATGAAATGTTTGAATCCAGGCTAACAAAAGTCTTAGAAAACGATAATTTTGTTTTCCGAATTCCCAAGTGTTTCAAGAATTAAATTAGTAACAGCTGATAAGTAAAAATCAGAAAAATTAAAGCAGTAAAACTATAATATGAATAAATTGTATTCTCTTTTAGGTAACTTCGTTTTTGTTTTGGATTCAAACTGCAAGATTTTAGAATTGCAATTCCGTTATACAGAAATCTATTTTTGTACCCAGTATCGTTCGTTTTACCAGTAGAACAGCCCTCTCTTACCATTAACTTACTCCACAAGCACAGAGTGGCAGGAACCTTTGGAGTATACATTTCCAGTATTACTACTTTTAATCTGTTCCTGTCTCCCTCTCTTGATGTTTCTTCGAATAGTTCCTTAGTAAATATTATATCCCGAGATTTTCAATGTTGTCGTACCGTAAACCATAGCCATAATTAATTTCACAGCCCAGAGTTCAGGATTTTCTGTGATACTCTCCACAAATCATCAGTAAAGTATGAAAGTTTAAAATTTTGTCATTCACAGTGATCGTAACAAAGTATTCATTAAAAAATGTAAAATTTACCTCCATGTCCTTTGTATTTACTTCGCGAAAGTCGCAAGTGAAGGCTAATATTTTTAGAATTGACATTTAAGATGTGTAGTTTTATCAGGAGGGAGGATTGACCTAAGCTGCAACAATAACTGCGCAATATTTGTTCTAAGATTGGTATATAAACTGCCATGTAAAAAGAAAAATTACTAAATTGCCATTGCATGACCTGAATGAATTTTCCACAAACAATTCAAGATTGCACAGAATTACATAGAATGAAAGGTAAACAGCCCAGTTGTGACATTGTTCTAAAAAGTACCAGTAGCAATTCAAACAAAACTCCTTGAAATAAAAGAGCAAAAGCAAATCTGTTACAGAGTAACTCAGGCCTAGTCTTCAGCCGCTGCAGTGTATTGCTGATACGAATTTCCAGTATATTTACATACTTTATGCAGAATAATTGAAGTTAGCTGTATTTGTTCTGTGACAAAGAAAAGATGTCGGGTACTAGAGGTATTTTAAAAGTATTCAGGCCCAACATGCAGCCTTTAAAACATCATCTTCAGTTTTATTTTGCTCTTTTATTAATCTTTAACGGCTTGGTTTTGATTTCACCACTTTCACGGTGAAGTGGGGGTCATAAATTCATAATCATAAATTGCAAATTATCACTTATCAAACAATTCTAGCATACGCATGTATATCAACTCTAGATAATATTATTTTTAAATTTCTAAATTCAGAAGTATTAGCAAATTATATGCTTGGGTATTAGCTGTTAACTTGTTATTAAGACAAAGTAGCAATGGTACTCTGTGTACTAGTCGATCACGATATGAGTGCGCTTAGAGGAGGGCGGCAGTGTTTTCTTTGACAATGTCTAACGTCTTCAAGGTTAGGAATCAGAGGGGGGTGTGTGGCAAGAATAGGGGAGTATACAGTTGCACATGTAAAACAGTATTGCTTTTGCAGGCCCCAGCTTCACTACTAATGAAAATCAGAACTGCGATTTTTTCTTTACCTGATTGTCCTTCCGCCTACTTGTACCGTAACTGCTTAGTTGCTCTTCCCGCGCACTCATATCGTGGCCGACTAGTACTTATATATATATATATATATATATATATATATATATATATATATATATATATTTGCTGACAAACATATGTTGCCTTTATCTTTTGATTTCATTTCGTCGAATACAGGTTAAATTCGGATGTGTTTTTATATATGCGTTTCAGAACAGCATTGTTATAAATGTGGTGGATGTCAAATACTATAAATTCAGAATGCAATCGTTTTGAGGGATAACCTAGAGGCTTATAAAGGCATAGCTTGTCACTATTTTTTATGATATTAATGTTTCGAGGGAGAAACACAACCACAATCGTTTTGTGCTATGGATTGTTCTAAGACTGTGTGAGTCATTCGCAGAGCAGATATAGGCAACTAATTTCGTAGGATAACATAGTAATAGTGGTAGTGGTAGAAAGACTTTTATTGTGAACAGTTTCACTCTACTCTTTTACAATACAACAATCGCATGGGGCTCATTGCCGTACATGCTTTTCCTGTCCCTATAATCTAAACACCATGTGTATAATACTAAATATGTACTCACTATATATACATAAGTATGTACTAGTATGTACTGTGAACTAATATGTATAATGAAGGAAGAAAAACAAACAAAAAAATAAGAAGAAGAAGAAGAAGAAGAAGCATGAATTACCATTATATTACAAATATATACAGTGCTCCGACCCTTAAGAACTCGCTCTTATGCACCGTTCCCCCTCCTCCGTTCTCCAGGGCAATTAACCTCCTTTGCCGAATCTTAGACAAAAAAAAGCCCATTTTATGACAGCCCGCGCCCAACATTGCATCCAAGTAGACCTCCATTCCCCTACTGGACCCCATAAACTGTCGTGGTAAATACTGTTTTCTTAGCAATGCCGTTCCCTTGCACTCAGCCAGAATATGATTCCATGTTTCCCTTTCACCACAGAGTGGACATATTCTCACTCTAGTGTCATCAGTTGATTTGTTGCCTTTCCAGGCGCCGAATCTTAGTCACGCCAAACCACTTCTTTCCTCTCGCGTACAGTTATCTAAATAGGCTTCCCTCCCCCATGAATGTAGGAAAGGGGTTCCCACCTCTTCAACTACCTTGGTACGGTGCTGTGTACGCCTAGCACTCGTGGTACTTCTGACTTCGCTAGAAGTACATCGGGCCTAACGTCTAGGCCACTCCCGAAGGAGTGTTTTTCGGATTGGGTTGGAGTCGACAGGGATGTAGTTCCTGATACGCGTTGGAATTTGAGTACGTCTGGGCAATGATGTCCAGACGGAGATATGAGACGCCTCAGTGTCTTGCAGTACCAGCCTGGAGAGCTGACAGATGGTGTGCTAGAACGGTCGGCCTTACTGACTTTTGTGGTAGTCTTCTTCTTTGGGTTTGACGCGCGTAAGCAACCACTTTCGTGCCTGCAAAGGTGGTGTAGGTGGGTGCCGTTTTAAGAAATCAGGTATTGGCCTAATGGAGGTAGACCCACTGGGTTGGCCCTATCCCTGATCGAAGACAGGAAGCTTTGCCTCAGTTAGGCCTTCGTTCAAACAAACAAAATCAGGGAATAATGTTTCATAATCTCTTATAGAGTGAATCATTCAACTAGTTATTATTTTCTGATATTTCTAAAATGGGTGTATTTTGTTATGCTAAAAATTTAATTTGCCAAAAGTTATATTTGAACTTTGTGTTTAACATTTGAATAAATTCAAATCATATCTAAACACACGATAATTTTGTGTGAATTACGTGACATAGTAATTATTGCTTAAAGACTATTAATATTTCAGAAACACTGATTTAAGTTTATGTACGTTTTTAACGAATTGTATGGAGTTTGATGGCCGAGTTGCTATGTTTTTGTCTGGCGGACAATGAATGAACTTGACTGTTAGAGAAAGAGTCACATGGTGCTTGTGCCAGTATTGCACGAGACTGCTCTGGCATGCCTTCGCGCTCTACTCCAAAGTGTAGCCTTCAAACACTGCCATTTGTCCATCGCTATGCTTCTGCACCAATCTGCCGTTAGCGTTTATGGAGTGAACAGCAGAAAATCTGTTTTAATAACAAATTTAAATGCAGCATTTTCTGCAAGGAGGAGCATAATTGCACAGCTTCTTTGAGGGAAACGTTTGTGGAGAAAAAGAAGTGACAATTTTATTACAGGTTATTGAGTTCTGGCTTCTTGTGCCTTAGTAACCATTAATTCAACTTAAGCGTTTACGATTTATGGCAGAATCGAAAGCCTGGGTAGCCTATTTCGTAAAGAAACTGAGTTCAAAATAGCTTTTTCTCAAATCATTTGTGATGTAAACCACTAAACGTTAATCTATAATTCTATCCTAGTTTTCATAACGGATATGGCACTTAAAATTTGTAGTTGCGAGATTGATAATAAATTCCACAATAGCCTTTTAAAATATATAGCACACCAAAGTGTGTTTTTCAGCATGATAACGAGCTTTTTAAAAGAAATTACACGCAGCAAATACTGTGAATGTAAAGAAGCTTATCCAGCACTGTAATTCAGATATAGTATTAAAAATTGACATAATACAAATATCGCAATATAAATCGAATTATTATTAAACTACAGTATCTCCAAAAAGTAGGGAGGGTAATTAATACTAATAAAAGTGCAATTATTTCGATGTCCAAAGGGCGATGTATTTTTTCGGGCGTAAAAATCCTTAGCATGGCTTCCTTCGGAGGGGAAGTAAAGCAGGAGGTCCCGTGTCGTAGATTTACGGCACGTAAAAGAACCTCAAGCCTGATAAAGAGGCCTCTGAGCAAAATTACCGGTCTTTCACGTCCAATACAGAATGGGACACTAAGGACCGCAGGAGTTAAACAGCGTCTATAAATAAAAGAAAGAAAAAACAGAAGAGAAATAAAAGGAAGAACTTAATATTAAATGCATCGATAAGGTAAAGGTACGAACGAAATCGAGCAGAGTACCACATCGCAAGCCAGACGGCCCCTTGTGCCTCTACCGTGACCCCCGGGAGGGAGGGAGGGAGATATGAAGGGAGAGACCCGAATGGCGACCAGATCTGGATGACGACGGGCGCAAGCACAGACGGGTCCCTAATGTTTCCAGATTGAACGCCTCCATAGCCGCCCGAGCATCCGAGGTCCCCCAAAGGAGCTCCCGCCCGAAAGCACCCAGAGGCGGGTACCAGCCGAGCAGTGCTGGACGACATCAGGATGAAACCATAGTCAGCGTCCAGCCGCAAGCCGCCGAACGCCGTCTCCTGCTCCTACAACCCTAAAACAGGTAACAAGGAAGATTATGGGTACAGGGAATGAGGGCGGGAGAGTTTTGGTAGATGAACCACTCCAGCATTCTTCTGCGGACCCGATAGACTACGAAAAGCCCATGGGCCAGAGTAGGCGGCACCGGGAATTGAACCTGGGACCCGAGTGCGAGTTGCACACGTACCGTGGCGCCACCTCGCTGGATTAATGACCAGGTACTGGAAGTAGAGAGACTGAAGTACGTGGGTCAATTATTTGTAGTGATGTACATTTTCTTGAAAATTTTCGTGTCGTTTCCTTTGAAAATATTCTATTTAAATACAAAGTTTGATATTACTTTGTTTTTTAAATATGCTGTTAACACATAGGATAGGACTAAAAGCCGAGGGGGAGCTTAGCACCTCTACCTACACAGAAGGGGTGCCCCCGGAAGGAATGAGGTGAGAGGAGACAGGACGGCCGGATCAGTAAGCAAGACAGGCAGGGTCCCTACCATTTACAGATTTGAACTCCCCGGGTGCTTCTGGTGCAGCCGGCCCCCTCTCTCCTGTAAGCTTGCACATCCCCTGTAGGGTTTGGTACCCGGAGACCGCTCTTAATCCGAGGGACGAAGATTTCCTTAGAGCATCCTTTTCCCCTGCTATGCATACACCGAGGCCTCCCCCGACACTTGCAACCCTGAAAGAAACCAAGCAGTGAAGTGAAATGAGAATGGAGATGAAATGGAGGGAGGCATTCGCCTGGCGACCCGGGGAAACCCCTTAAAAAACCCATGGTCAGGAAGGTCGGCCACGGGAATCGAACCCACGAACTCCCGAATTCAGGCCACAAACATTACCGCCATAGCAGCCATCCTACTCGGTGTTAACATATATGCACGAATTACAAAAGCAAGAAAGATATAGGAAGCTTCTCTGGCATTCTTTATGTTATATATTACCTCGTGCAATTTCAAAATGTTAATATTTTATGTAATGCGATATAATAAAAAATCAAATATCGACACGATCAGAAATGTCAAACTCAAAGGCTTTGACCTGCAACAAAGCTACGTGCAATCAAGCCAGTGATGTTAACCACGGTTTCCGACTGATAAGCCACGAGTGGAGAAAATAAAGCCAATAGAAGCATATTACGTCATTATCAATAGTATAAACCTACTTATTTCAAACGGAAAAAATTCACCCATAAATACAGTACTTTCCGCTGGTGAAAGTTTAGACCATATCTGTAGAAGTCCAAGTATCGCGATGCCCTTAGAAATAACCTATAGACGTTGTGCTCACATTTTCTCTTGCAACCGGTTCCCGCTCGGAAAGCAATTAAATAATTTGTGTTAGTCACAGTGTCAGCCGGCGCTCTAATTTCATATCGTACCCCAGAGTGATCATTAAGTGTGAGCACCGCCCTGTCCGGTTCGGCTATGACTTCCTTCTTATTGCTGACGGCATCATCAGTCATCATTCGCCAACATCCAATGCTATTTAATTGAAAAACTCGATTAATCGATGTGAAAAATAAACCTGTAATTTCTAAACCATACCAATTATCCCGTAAGAGAAAATTTTCAAGAAGCATTTAAAATATCACAGCGCAGCAATTTAATTAAGCCTCAAGGTGTCTGGTTCGCAGTAACTGTTGAACAATTTTCTTTGTTAACTCTGTTAATGCGTAAGATTTTCTGTTTAGATTCACTCAGGACACGTTGGGAAGGATTTTTATTTTCTCTACCACGTACATAGCATACCAATTAGCAGTTTTATTCTACCAAACAATTCGAATCGGGATTTCACCGGAAATTCATATTTTGGGGACCTGAATCCAAAAAAGAAGTATTTTTAGAAAAAGGGCCGCGCTCGCATGCGTGTGTGTCTCAAAACGAAACGTCGGATGAATACAAAACTTGGTATTTTGGTTCAGATGCAACGCGAAGATTTTCAAGAAAACTCCCCATTCCAAAACTACCCTTTACATGGCATATTTTTCGAAATTTTTGGTTTTCTAAAAAGCTGTCCCTTAACGATTTGGATTAAAATTCCATATATTAAATGTATATACATGACATAAAATGTATATCTTGAATTTTCTAGGAATAACCTGTAAAGTCCTCTTCATTCGGAAGGAATTTTGTTTAATTTTGTTTAACTGATAAACGTTAAGCGATAGGCGAAAACATACTAGACAAAAAATATAGATCTCTTTAAAACGCACAATTTATTTCAAATAAGTTTTTATGGCATAAACCATTTCTGAGATATCCGTCATTAAGGGTTCGAATGGTTCATTTCATGGTCATTTTATTAAAGTTCTGTCAACATTCAGTTGTTTCTCGCGATTGCATGGAAACAGTATGGAATTTTAAGGCCAGCGTATAGCGTCCAGTTCTTAAACATTTGACTATTGCTGTTCTCTTTGTAGCTATAAGGAAATGTTTAATGTAGCTATTTCTGCAAAGGTTTATTGGGATTAAAATGTAGTAGATAGAAAAACAAGCTTTAGTAAGAATAATTTGTATACTCACTAATAGACGACAAGGGTAGATAAAGTCATGTGAATGTATCACATCAGATTTTTTTATATCGTGTTTTACTCCTTTAACCGGTTAGTTCATAGCGGACTGTGAATGAATGGAATAACTGAAATTATGCTCAAATGAGCCCGAGATCCATAGGGCATAGTTACTCGACATTAAACTTCACAGGATAAGGAAAAACCCCAGAAAAAACTTTATCCGGGCAATCCAATAGAACATCCTGGAGTTGTAAACCAGCCACCTCTGAAGATGCCCGATGGAGTTACGAGCGAAACGTCGGATGATATTTCATTGACTGGACCACGGACTACAAGTCCGGAAACTACATTCTATTGGATTAACGCTGGCAGTGAAATCCTCGGGTAACTCATCCTAACCGAGATTCGACCTCGGGACCTCTTGAATATGAGGCAGACACGCTGTCCCCACATCATAAAGGTATTGAGTGCTGCTACTAATAATAAAATCAAACTAAGTACACGTACAAACTTAAGTCTGTTTTAATCAATGATTTATGACAAAATCATTGGTGTTTTTAGAATTTTTATGCAAAAGTACACCAATTACATCCAAGAAAAAGTCTACAGGTACGTTCGCTTCCTACAATTTTCATTCACATTCCTGATTTATCTAAAGATTGACATAGCAAATACTTTTAATTTCAAAACCTTACTGACTGAGAAAAAAGTATTTTCTTTAAACTAAAATTGGAGCAAAGGTTTGGCATACATCAATTTTGTAAGAATTAAAGTTTTTCAGGACATGAATATCATTTTTAGTTTAACACATAAACATTTCGTTAAAAATTGTACAATTTTGTTAATATACCAGGTAGAAGGGGTATAAACATCCTCTTAAGAGGCGATTCTATCTACACAGCCAAATGAAACATAACCATTTTAGCCTTCAAACGCTTATTGCGACAGAAAAAAAATCTGATGTGTTACACTCACATAACTTTCTCTACTCTTGTACAACCTAATTTTACAAACGCCTATTCTCCATATGCTCCATGTTAATCGAGATATCGAGATGTCAATCTTATTGCTAATTTTCTTGTAGATGCAAGGGGAATATGGTAGCTTTTAAGCGATAGTCAAATATTTTAACGCTGGTTGCTATGTGGCGCATTCCATTCTCTTTGCATGTCCGGGACATAAAAAAAATGAATAACGAATTTGAGAAAAAGTATAAGTATTGGAAAATTTAAGGAAATAACAAGCAATATCTCGAAAACGGTTCACTCAACAAAAAAAATGTGTATGATATAAGTTGTGTATTTTAACGCGATCTACATTTTTTGTGTAGTAAAACTTTGTCTATCTCTTATGGTTTACCAGTTATGCAAAAGTCGTTCATAATGAAGAATACTTTTGGAGACATTCCCAGAAATTTCGAGATATACATTTCATTTCTCATGACATTAACTTAAACATATGATATTTTCATCAAAATCGTTAGAGCCATTTTTGAGAAAATTAAAATTTTCGAAAAATGTTCCATGTAAAGGGTAGTCTGGGGTGGGGGGATTTTCTTGAAAATCTTCGTGTCGCATCTCTGGAAGATACTGAACGTAAATACCAAGTTTGGTGTTTATCCGACTGTTAGTTTTTGAGTTATGCTGTTCACAGACACACACACACACAGACACACACACAGACACACACACAGACACACACACGGACATGTTTCCAAAAATGCTTTTTTTGGATTCAGGAGGTCTCAAAACATGTATTTCCGGTGAAATCTCGGTATCGAATTTTTGGGTGGAATGCAATACTTCCCCTACTTACTATACGTAGTAGAGAAAGTAAAAAAGCTTCAGTTCGCTACAAACAGCATTTTCGTTACACTGAAGTTAACAGTCGCAACAGCAGCTGAATAACGGACCACACACACGTGTCTCTTGCCCATTCGCTTCAGTATAATAAACGTCGTCACCAACATGATACTTCATTCTTTATTAAACTTTATTGAATTTTAAATATAAATAAGACAGTTAAGTTGTTGGTCTGGTTTATTAAATATCTAAATTAAAAATATTTACTTGTTTTTTTAATTATCTTAAACTGTTTAAGGGAGGTGATGGGGGAAACTTCTATTTTGCACAATTTTAAAGCTACATATTTAATGTTTGTACAAATATTTGGTATGTTATGTGGAACTATTTGGCAGTTTCACTTTTGTATGTCAATTAGTTTTTGAATTATTGAAAAACATTCTTTCAAAAAATTTGCAAACTTCAAAATGATATTCATTCCGCACTACTTTGAAAAAAAAGTTTGAAATTTCTTTTACAAAACCAGAAACTCATTTAGAAAAACTTGACGCATGAGTTTTGTAATATTTTAAGTAAAGGAAATTTAAAAAAATACATTTCAATTTTTTTTGCAATCACTACACACATTTTATTTTTTATCACAAAAAGTACTGAGTTAATTCTAAATCCCATGTGTCAGTTTTTTTTTATGCTTTGAAGAATGTACAGTAAACATTTCAGTCCTCTAATACCTAATTTGTGCATGTTATTTTGTTTTGAACGAATAAAAATGTAGCAAAAATTAAAGTGAGGATAAACGAGTTTAAAATTTTCCGTGCAATTAAGCAGAAATAATGACTTGCAGACCTTCCTAGAAGTGTCCAGTTTAGACGTATAAGTTGTACTTATTTTTCATTACAAGCACTGCATATCAGTTCTAACTTATGGCATAAGCCAAGCCTTTGAGTGCAAAGTCCTATATACAAACAGTTTTGATTGCGGCCATTACACTTCAGGTCATTCACCAATGATGACAGTAACTCGTGTCCACCAGTATATATTTACACTCTTCATTATTTACAGCAGGTATATGTTCACAATTAACCTCCAGCTGTTTTTGCATTAAATTTTTCTTTTGTACTCCACATTCTTGCTCATCTAAGCTTTCATCACGGTATTATTTACATTATTTACACTTGTTTCTGGCTCATATAAATTAAACAGTTTACAATTTGATGTTATACGACATCTACCAGCAGAGCTGCTGTTATTATGTTTTACCCATCACGGTGCTTAGTAACAAATCAGAAACTAACCTTCACGGAAAAAATCCCACAAAAATCGGTACAAAAGAAGCTGATTTTTTGGTTCATGCAGTGATTTAATCACTTGCCATGCCTTCTCAGGAACATTTAAGGAGCGCAAACCTTTAAATATGACGTAATTAGAGCAACTTCCAGGCACTGTAGCGCTTTAAAACTTTGCATATATGCACTTCAAACCACCTAGTATACAAATGTGAAATGTCATTTTTGGTAACATTTTCACCGTTTCCCCCCTTAATATAAATAGCTATGTTACTTTATTTGTTTTGAATTCTGTTACTGAAATCTTCGATAAGCACCTGAAAATTTTATGTATGTAATACTTATAAAGTAGTATATCTATTTGCTTATAACGTTTAACTTAAAACAGCTATTTTATTTCATTGTTTCTTTCGAACTTAAACAAGTGCGTGTAAGTTGTATTTGCTTTCATTATACATTACAATTACGCTGAGAATTCAAGAAATACTTCTTGGTAATTAAATACTTCTAGCAAACTTAATATTAATATTGTAATACAGCATTATCCTCGCAGCAACATCGCAGACATAGCGCGCTTTCATCTCTGTGCATTTTAAAGCGCTTTGCTACCGAGCGGGATGGCTCAGGCGGTAACGCCTGTAGCCCCCATTCGAGAAGTCGTTCGATTCCCGCGACAGACCTTCCTGACCCATAGGTTTTTTCGGGATTTCCCCGGGTCGCTAGGCGAATGCTGGGAAAGATCATTATTTTCACCGAATTTCTCTCTCCCTCATTTCCTCTCATTTTATCTTCCTCTTTCTTGTTACAGATTGACTCTGGGGTTGTATGTCGGTCGGCTGCGGGTAGATGCCGCAGACGTTTGCGCGTTGAAACTCCTTCTCAGCCCCATCAGATGGCGGCCGTTCGAGCCTCCTCCCTATGTCAGCTTTCCCCGGTCTCCGTTGAAGGGAACCTATTGTTGGAACCTATAATTATGGTTGTAAATATTCATCTAATATGATTAATAGATGAAAATGATAAATTTTTTCGTAAAGAAGTTTGGTTCTATTAGTCACCTTCGTGACTTGGGAGCGTCGCCGTTCAGCGCTCTCCGGCGGGTGGTCAAGTCTGTAACTCATAAGGAACTCTGCGCGTCTGTCCTCTGCATCGACCGGTCCCCCAGCCCATACATCATCTCATCGTTCCTCCAGGGGGTGTATGCACAAAAGACCCCTTGCGGCTCGAGGGGTCAGCTAGTCCTAATCCTGATCCTAAAGCGTTTTGCAACAAATCTGGAAAGGTATAAAATGGTGTTCATTACTTTTTCCCTCAATTCATTGACGTCTATCATCTTCCAGCCAGTAGATTTAAATATTTGAAGTGGCTTTATCCTATTCGTTGATAACACATTATTACGGTTGCTTGCATAACCTAATATTTCTAAACGTATCCCATGTTTGAAGCAAAAAGTATGTGTAGTTTTCAAGAATAAAATATATAACTGTTTTTAAATCATAAAAAAATACGTTTAGAGCCTATGGTCTAGGTACAGGCGTACACTTCCAAGATTTTATCCAAAATCCTTAGCTAAAAATATGACGTAACGGTGAAAAGAGTAAAAGCATGAAGGTACAAGTTATAAACATAACTTCCGAAATAAATGTTGCCTCCGATATGTAGAATCTTCCAAAATTCTGAAGGATTTAATGACTTTACGGGCCAGGCATTCAACATTGACCAGTCTAATTAACAGTCTATAGCAGTTTAAACCAATCCCACTAGCCTATCAGAGAAATCTTGTCGAAATGAGTTTGTCGTACCTGATTTCACATTTATTTGGAAATTATCGCAGCTTATTCACAAATGCAAACTATTGTACAATTGTAAACTATAGAAACAAAAATCTTTCTTACAGAACTAGAAAATGTAAATTCTGATATTGGCATGCAATGAAATCAGTTACACAGTATGATACAAAATACTGATGTTATTTCATTTTATTAATATCGTTTATTAGAGATTTCATTCAGTAGTCATAAATAATACCACTCGTGAGTTCGATATTAGTCAAACAATGTAACTATCAGGCATGATGTTTATGTTAACTTTTTCAAAGCTTTTAATGCGTAAGACTCTATTAAAAAAAATCTGATGTGTTATACTCACATGACTTTCTCTACTCTTGTACAAACTATTTTTACAAACGCTTATTCTCCATATGCTTCATGTTAATGGAGATATCGAGATGTCAATCTTATTGATAATTTTCTTGTACATGAAAGGGGAATATGGTAGGTTTTAAGCGATAGTCAAATATTTTAACGCTGGTTGCTATGTGGCGCATTCCATTCTCTTTGCATGTCCAGGACATAAAAAAATGAATAACGAATTTGAGAAAAAGTATAAGTATTGGAAAATTTAAGGAAATAACAAGCAATATCTCGAAAACGGTTCACTCAACAAAAAAAATGTATATGATATAAGTTGTGTATTTTAACGCGATCTACATTTTTTGTGTAGTAAAATTTTGTCTATCTCTTATGGTTTACCAGTTATGCAAAAATCGTTCATAATGAAGAATACTTTTGTAGACATTCCCAGAAATTTCGAGATATACATTTCATTTCTCATGACATTATCTTAAACATATGATATTTTCATCAAAATCGTTAGAGCCATTTTTGAGAAAATTAAAATTTTCGAAAAATGTTCCATGTAAAGGGTAGTCTGGGGTGGGGGGATTTTCTTGAAAATCTTCGTGTCGCATCTCTGGAAGATACTGAATGTAAATATCAAGTTTGCTGTTTTTTCGACTGTTAGTTTTTAAGTTATGCTGTTCACAGACACACACACAGACACACACACACACACACACACACACAGACACACACACGCACATGTTTCCAAAAATGCTTTTTTTTTTTGGATTCAGGAGGTCTCAAAACATGTATTTCCGGTGAAATCTCGGTATCGAATTTTTGGGTGGAATGCAATACTTCCCCTACTTACTATACGTAGTAGAGAAAGTAAAAATACTAGGAAAATATTTTCTGCATGGTTCACTACACAAAAGCAGAAGTATTTCCGATAATATTCATAATAAACCCATTAAATGTTTTTAATTTTTAAATATTTTCCGGTTACACAAGTAAATTTATGTAGAGAAAAAATCCAATGAGGTTTAATTATCAAAAGTATGAAATATTAGAGTAGATTATGTCAACTTAATAAAAATCAAAATTAAATATCTTAAGTAGAACAATAGCATAGCCACTGCACCACTGCAGTATGACTGCTTTCATTGTCCTCTAGGAATGTAAAACAGGAGAAACTTTTATTCAAGGCTGTGGGAACTTTATTGGACCAGCTTCATTGTTAAAAGTTGTGTTACTCTCCAGAGTATTTTAATATTATTAAAAGCTTTAAGATGGATAGCCTTTACAGTCGACAAAAAGCTAGGAATTCGATCATAAAGAGATAATTATCGGCAGCGATAAGACACCCATGATTTGGTTGAAACAAGTTGTACCTCGTTTTATTAGCCGTGGAGTAGTATTTATGAACTATTCAGTAATTTACAAGTTATACATTAAAGGAAGTAGGAGCCTAACGACGGCCAATTGTTTATGATTCAATTCGATATACCTACGCAGGGGTAAAAGTACTTTTAGCGAAAAAGGACTACGGAAGCTATAACTTTCAATAACATAAAACAAACCATCATAAACATTTATGCTCTCTATACTACGTACTTACAGGAAGTAGGGGAATTATTGTATTCCACCAAAAAATTCGATACCAGGATTTCATAGGAAATACATGTTTTGTGGTCTCCTGAACCCAAAAGAGCATTTTTAGAAAAAGGTCCGTGTGTGGGGGGGTGTATGTGAGCAACTAGGTCGAACACAAAATTTCGGTTCAATACCAAACTTGGTATTTAACTTGGTATTTTGATTTTCTAAAAACTAGCTCCAACGATTGTGATTAAAATACAATATATTTAAGAAATTTTCATTTCAAATTAAATGTATATCTTGAGTTTGCTGGGAATAATTAATATATACATTGTACTATTAAAACTTTCCGAGGTATTCTTTGTTATTGGTTCAAATTTTCAAATAGTTATACTTTTCTCAAGAGGAAAATCGCTATTGCTATTCGTTTTCCATTTCTTCCCCTTGGTCATACAAAGATTACGTAATTTCAAAGCCATCACATTGAGATCCACTCTTAAAAGATTTGACTATCACTTAAGCCTAGTATATTTCCCTTTCATCTACAAGGAAATATGCCATAAGACAGTTTGTGCAAATGTTCAGCTGTCTAGAGAAAAATCAGTAGATGCCTTATGGCCCTGAGAGAGCACAATTAAAATTTTGTATATGGAATGATTGTGAAGAACTCGACATTTCTCTGTGTGCTCGATTGGCATTCTGGTTTCTCAATTCAGAAGTCCTAGATTCGGTTCTCGGTTGGGGGGGAATAATTATTCTTTAATTATAATCATTCACTGTTCCATGTAGAAGTATGAATATGGGAATTAGTGCTTCCTAACGAAAATGAATAAAAAAAATCTGATGTGTTATACTCACATGAATTTCTCTACTCTTGTACAAAGTACTTTCACAAACGCTTATTCTCCAACTACTTCATGTTAATCAATATAAAAATCTGATGTGTTACACTCACATGACTTTCTCTACTCTTGTACAATCTAATTTTACAAACGCTTATTCTCCATATGCTTCATGTTAATCGAGATATCGAGATGTCAATCTTATTGGTAATTTTCTTTTAGATGCAAGGGAAATATGGTAGCTTTTAAGCGATAGTCAAATATTTTAACGGTGGTTGCTATGTGGCGCATTCCATTCTCTTTGCATGTCCAGAACATAAAAAAAATGAATAACGAATTTGAGAAAAAGTATAAGTATTGTAAAATTTAAGGAAATAACAAGCAATATCTCGAAAACGGTTCACTCAACAAAAGAAATGTATATGATATAAGTTGTGTATTTTAACGCGATCTACATTTTTTGTGTAGTAAAATTTTGTCTATCTCTTATGGTTTACCAGTTATGCAAAAGTCGTTCACAATGAAGAATACTTTTGGAGACATTCCCAGGAAATTCAAGATATACATTTTATTTGTCATAAAAATATCTTAAACATATGATATTTTAATCAAAATCGTTAGAGCCATTTTTGAGAAAATTAAAATTTTCGAAAAATCTTCCATGTAAAGGGTAGTCTGGGGTGGGGGGATTTTCTTGAAAACCTTCGTGTCGCATCTCTGGAAGATACTGAACCTAAATACCAAGTTTGGTGCTTATCCGATTGTTCGTTTTTGAGTTATGCTGTTCACACACACACAGACACACACACAGACACACACACACACAGACACACAGACACACACACGGACATGTTTCTAAAAATGCTTTTTTTGGATTCAGGAGGTCTCAAAACGTGTATTTCCGGTGAAATCTCGGTATCGAATTTTTGGGTGGAATGCAATACTTTCCCTACTTACTATATGTAGTAGAGAAAGTAAAAATGTGCATAAACTATCGTATTGCTAATTTTCTTGTAGTTGCAAGAAGATGGTAGGCTTTAAGCGATAGTCAAATCTTTGAAGAGCTGGTTGCTATGTGGAGCATTCCATTCTCTTTGCATGTTCAGGACATAAAAAAACTAATGACGAATTCCCATTTGAGAAAAAGTATACGAATTGTAAAATTCAAACAAATAACAAGGAGTGTCTTGGAAATAGTTCACTCGACAAAAAAAATGTATATGACATAAATTGTGTGTTTTAAGAGATCTACTTTTTTGGGTAGTAACATTTTGTTTATTTATTACGGTTTACCAGTTATGTAAAATTCATTCAAAATGAAAAGGACTTTTGGAGACATTCCCAAAAAATTCAAGATATACATTTCATTTGTCATAAAAGTATCTCAAACGTATGATATTTTAATCAAAATCGTTAGAGCCATTTTTGAGAAAATAAAACTTTTCGAAAAATGTTCTATGTAAGGGGTAGCCTGGGGTGGGGTGATTTTGTTGAAAATCTTTGTGTCGTATCTTTGAAAGATACTGAACCTAAATACCAAGTTTGGTATTTTTCCACTTTTCATTGAGTTATGCTGTTCACAGACACACACGGACCTTTTTTCTAAAAATGCTTTTTTTGGATTCAAGAGGCCTCAAAACATGCATTTCCAATGAAATCGCGATATCGAATGTTTGGATGAAATGTAGTACTTTCCCTATTTACTATACGTAGTACAGAAAGTAATAAAGTTAAAAAACTAGTCAACGAGTTCCTAACACCATCACTTGTTTCTAAAGTCAAAGCCCTCGATAGGGCCATAGAAGTTATAGGAGGCTATACAAATGGAACAGTAAAACAATATCAAGTATAAATACTGGCTTTAATATTTGTAGTTACTGAAGATGTGCATACCTTTCAGCACTTATCAATCTCTCGCTTTTTTATTATTATTAATTGATATACCTATATTCATTGATTTCTGTAAATTAAGCTGTTTCTACTCCTCTTTGTATCTCCGTTGTAATTTGTTGTGGGTAAGTTTTCCCATTGATTCTTTCAGTTTTCTATTATATTTTTCGGAACATAAATCTAAACTCTGAATCTACCTCTTGACTTGACTTGACTTGACTTGACGTATGTGAAGATGGAGTGACCTTATTGACCGTATAAGCTTTGTTGTATTATCTCCTATCACTACCATTTTATTTAAATAACGCTATTCCTTTAATAAGGGACAGTAGGTTGTTAACTAAATTTTCTTTAAGAAGATGATCATCTGGGCTTATCCAATCTCCATGTTTTATTAGTTTTATCTATTCACTATTTATTCGTATCGGTTGTTTCGATTGTGGTATAGACTGCTTAAATACTGAACTCTGATTTGAACATAATCTTCATTTTAATATTATTAAATAAAACTAAATATTTTATAAAATGTTTTACGCTGCAAGGATGACAATATTTCACATTCTGTGAAAAGCTCCACCTTGTAACGTAAACAACAATTACGTAAAAAAAATGTCGGAATTGCTATTTAAGTCTTAGACATGTTAACCAAATTTAATTTTGAAAGTATAAAGCAGGCTCCCAAGAAGAATTAAATTACTTGGCCTTAAAAAAGAAGAGCGATAAAAGTTGATTACATTTGTTTGACCAGAAAAACCATCTAACACGCACGCATCTACCAATATCTGCATTCCACTGCAAATTACGTAGCTTGAATCATAACGGTGCGAGTGGCCACGCCAATATCTTTAATAACCAGATTAAAGTTGCTCATGGCCTACGACCTTTCTGCTTCATTCTTCTTCTTTTTTTAACTACGCTGTCAAGGTTGGATCGCTTAGCCCTTCTATAGCAAGGTATTTGTAGGGAACTGTTTGGTGGTATCTCTGAGAAAAATTTATATCCAATTTTCTGAGGACTTCCTGCTAGTTCCAAATGTTCTACGCAATGGAATTTTATTCAAATCTTCTGAACTTTTCATGCATGTTCCGAAATGTCATGCATTAAAACTAGCTTCAGTACAAGAGTACTAACAGTTTTTTCGGTAATTTAATTAAGGTTAACCAATGTATGTTGACATGATAATTATTTCGAGACCGAAAGTTTAGAAACCATGAGTTTGAAAGCTCAACTAAATTAACTAAGAAAAATTATAGTCAATCCAATAACATAATTACAATGCAAGAACAAATATTTTTTTTTATTTTTTACTTTCAGTATAATCATCGAAGGCGATGCAGCCTAAGTCAGGTTACTAAAAACGAAAATGGCTGATTCCGATAGACAACATTCTAACTTGAGTCACGGATATATAACCAGAGAAATCAGCAGACAACTTACTTAGGAAAGACGCACTATTTCGGTCTTCTGCTAGTACATCAGTCATTATCTTTACATACATACATACATACATACATACATACATACATACATACATACATACATACATACATACATCGCGTGAGTCTTCTCTCCTGCGGATTGGTAACTAGGCACCCTTAACATTTTACAGACGATGCGAAATGCAGGTGCTCACACACCGCATTCAACAGCCCGCTGATTAGGGCTACGGTGGAGCTCGTTAATGTGCTCTAGTAGCGCAATGGTTAATGCGCTGCAAAGTCATCGTGAAGGTCTGAAGTTCAAATCACTCCTGCAAATAAATGAGTTTTTTTATTCATTTCTTGCATTTATTTATGATCTTCAATAAAGCATTTTCTAAGTAATAATTTGTGTTTTATGAAATTCACATAATTAAAGTGGCAGTATTTGAATCTGGGACCTTCAACACTGAAGGCCAACGCTCACACTGTTGCGCTACGAGTGCAAGTCACTGCACGCAAAGCACTCATTTCGGCCAAAATTGATACGACGCAATGCAGTGGACAGTGTTTACTGCCTATCCTGTACAACGCAGGCTTGAGAAGACTCACCCGGTACACACACACACACACACACACACACACACACACACACACACACACATACATACATACATACATACATATATACATACATACATACACTGCCGGTCAAAAGTTTCTGGACACCCAGTGTAAGTACTGGTTATTTTTCTCCATAATTTTAACACCTGATTGTCTCACATAAAATATTTTAATTACATTTTTATATACTAACAAACGTGTTTATTTCTCTCTGAAAGCAGCAGCAGATTTTTAATCTTACTATAACGGGCAACTCTCGCGGATTGATTTTATTCTTTCTCAATTATTATACAGGCCAAGAAGTGCAAGTTACTTAGTACGAGTCAAATTGCTCTGTGCCGTTAAGAGAGACTATTTTTCATGACTGATGGAGTGTGGCTAGACCTAGGGGTGCTCTGTCTCGCCTGTGGAATAGGATGGGGTGGGGCCAGGTTAAATAATCGATATATCTACGCATGCCTGGATGATGACGAGAAGCACACAGTGTGATACCCCTTTTTGTACATCCTCGAAACATATTGCTGTACTTGCTTTTTAACTAATATTGCATTCTGAATAGTGATTTTGAGGTTCCTTCTACTTATGTGGAATAAATAACAATTCAAGCTAAACGCTGAATTGCATTACTTTCAATGGGCGACCGGTAACTTTTTAGTGTCAGTGCGTGCGTGCGTGCGTACGTATATGTGTGTTTGCGCTGCTCTGTAATATACTTTTCATCGGTGGAAAGGTTTGGTCATCACCTTTCTTCTCCGCCATAATATATCCTGGGAGCACCTTAAATGTTAAATTAATCACTGAACCATGCTATGATCTTAATTTATATAATACGCGTATGTTATCAAACGTTGCAAATTACTGTGCTGTAATAGTATGAAAAACAACTTAAACTTACGCTTTAATATGATTTCGGCGTACTTACATAAATCAAACAATTAAATTTCTTGGTTTCTTTCCACGCTGATCTTCCTTTAAAAATAAAACTGCACCCAAACAGTCAACGTTTACACCAAAATTAAAAACCAATTAAAATTTCTAGTTAAGTGAAAAAGTAAGATCTAATAATTAATAATCCAATAGGCTAATAACCTAACCTAATAATAATTAATAGTTAAATTCTCGTATAATTATCCTAATTAACATTACTATAACTAATCTAATATAAATAGTCGACATTCTGCTTTACGTTGGTCTTCAAAAGCGATGAAAGTGATGTCTTACATGTCCTGTAGATCTCGCCCTATGTCATCCTCTAGCTCCGTCACAATGCTGGCAACATACGAGTGAATAACAAATACCGCCGTCAGTAAGATACCGCCAATGCTCTCAGCGGGCGTTCTTAATTACTTTTTATTTTAGATTTGTTAATTTTTTACGTTTCTGATTCACGGGAGGTTAGGTTAGGGTTAGTTTTTTTATATAAACTTGTTTTAATTAGTTACTAGTGGTTACACCAAAGCACGCGAGTGAAGCGAAGGTGCGTTCCTAAGCTTACGTTTTTGGTTCACGGGAGGTTAGGTTAGGTTTTTTTTTATATAGGCTTAGATTTCTGATTCACGGGAGGTTAGACTAGGGTTAATTTTTTTTTATGCAGCAACTGTAAGTTTATAACACCTAATTGTTCTCTTACTATCGTGTATACTGTGTTTTCGCATCCTCCGCAAGCCATTTTGTTTCCTATTAGACACTGCTAATAACAATGCGTTGCGTTTCTGTCAACGGGAAAACAAAATGAAGAAAAAGTAACAGCACATCGCTTTTTCCGCGGATTTCACTTCTCATTTAGGTTGGCAGTTCTCATTGCCCATGTGCGATAGCGCGATGGCTGCGTTTGTTGTCTTCAAATCGTAATTTTGCTATGAAAGTAAAACGCCCAAAACGGGCGGGCAGGTGGACACCAGCTATAGAAGCGACAACATCTACCTCTAAACGCACTCCTAAGGTAATTTATTCCCTTTCTGTTAGCTTTTATTAACGTTTTCAATGAAGACCAAAGTAAATCAGAATCGCCTAAATAGCAATATAGTTAATATAATAGGTAATATAACAATATATAATGCAATTAACATTACAATCATTGCGTCAGTTGGTCGGCGTGCAAAGTTTGAACACCTGCGAATATGAAAACAAGGGCGCCAACGTAACAGTTGCGCATTTGGAGAGGAGTTGGCAGTTTTGGTGGAACCTAACAACCCGATTATCACCAGAATCCAGTGACTTATCCCACAATGATGTAAAACTGTTAAAGTTGAACTTAAGTAACCTCTGGTATATTGTCACCTCTATATTATGCGGCATTATATTTATGCCGCTTCTTTTATATTTTGAATCCATACCACCAAATCTCGCCGTTTTTACAGTTTGTACCAATCGCCAATAGTGAACAGGAAAATGCATGAGAGTATGTTTCCTAGAACCGTAGTCGAATTTAAGCAGAGATTATAGAAATAAAAAAGTGAATGTAGGAGGAAAAAAACTATCACTTATTAGTTTTTTAGCACCATGCTTTGAAACTAAGATTAGTTAGTTTGGTGAATAAAGCATCATGGGACCGTGCATTGGCTGAAAGGCGCTCGCGTGTAATTATCATATAAATCGTTTGTGTTGAGACGGGTTTTCGAGTTGCTGATTTTTAAAGCAAAATCAAGCTTGAAGAACTATAAATTTACCATGATACATGTTTGCTTTCTCTACCGCCTATATATAATAGGCAGAGGAAGTAATGTGTTCCACGAAAAAGTTGATATCGAAATTTCACCATAGGTACATGTTTTGATGCACCCTGAATCCAAAAAGAGCCTTTTTATAGATGTGTCTGTGAACAGCATAACTCAAAGCCATAAGTAGAATAAGTACCAAACTTGGTATTTAAGTTTAGCATCTTCCAAGGTTGCGACACGAAGATTTTCAACAAAATCTCCGCACCCCAAACTATCATTTACACGTAAATATTTCTTTAATTTTTATTTTTTCTGGGAATATTTTATTAAAATATATCTTTTATATACTTGCATTGCTAATAAAATGTACAGCTTGAATTATCTGTGAAATGCCTATGGTAGTCCTCTTCATAGACTATCCCAGAGGTCTCGGGTTACATTTCCGGGTCGTCCTCTGTGGTGTAGTAGTTACCATGCTAGCTTCTACTTCTGGAGGTAGCGGGTTCAAACCCGGCGGAGGGCGATGGATTTTTTCGGGCGTAAAAATCCTTAGTATGGCTTCCTTCGAAATGGAAGTAAAGCTGGTGTTCCCGTGTCGTAGGTTTACGGCACGTAAAAGAACCTCAAGCCTGATAAAGAGGCCTCGGAGCAAAATTACCGGTATTTCACGCCCAATATAGAATGGGACGCTAACGACCATAGCCTGTTAAGAGCGTCCATAAATAAAACTCAATGTAAATTTAATTTAGAGGAATTGGGGCAGAGGAATTGCTCTTTAATTAGATCATTTTAGTCTCCCCAGTAGTTAAACAAGTGAAACAAAAAATGGTCCTCTTCATTCTGAATGAATTTTTGTATAATTTGATGTTACTGATAAACCATAAGGTATAACAAATATTTACCATACAAACAATAGAAGTCTCCTTAAAAACAGAAAGTATGTCACCATAGCTTTTACAAAATGCAGTAAAACGTTCAGGTTCTAGATGTAAAATACATCATATCGATATGAGTAAACCCAATAAATATAAAAGTGCAAGAAAAATTGCTTTTCTTTATTTACATATGAGGTAATAAAATATACTTCCAAGTGACGAAGGGTTCTAAAAATTAACCACCATGTAGATCTAAGGGTATAGATTATTGCTCGATAAAAATTAAAATTGATTTATTTTTTAAACATTATGATACGTTCTCTACCCATTAAAAATTTACATATCCCTTATATACTATAGTATTCATTAAAGAGAGATTCTTCTGTTTATAACATAATTCACGATACAATTTTGTCTAGAAATAATATGAAATTAAGCATAATGAACTTTATTAAATGCACGATACGGAAAATAAAACACAGCTGTTCGCATATCGTAAGGCATTTTTTGTTGCTAATGAACCCATGCGGGAAAGAAGAAGAATCGCGTAAGAGCCGTTATAAATGCTGCACGACAGCTAAACTAAAGATATAACAACGAAAGCGGCTAATTATAATACATACATTGTGCACTTCAATTCCCTCTATACTTCTATGCATTAAGTTTCTATTTCTTAGAATTCACCAGTTACAAGTAATTATACAAACTGCATTATAACGAAGATTTCACAGTCTTATCCCAGAAAATTGTGAACATTCTTTAATAGTCTACGAATATCTTAACATATTTTAGTCAAACCATAATAATAATAATAATATTAATAATAGTAATAATAATAATAATAATAATAATATCCATGAAGAAGGTAGTTTGTGTGGGGAACATTTTCCTGAACATCTTTGCCTGGCACGTCTAAACATTTCTCAAACACGAAATTTGGTGATATACTGCTACTCATGTTTTTCTAACAATACTTTTTTGGGGTTCAGGGAACTTAAAAACGCGTATTAACGGTGAAAGCTGAATATCGAATTTTTGGGTGGAATATGATACTTCCTCTATTCTACAGGTAAGTGTATACAAACTAAAAACAATCAAAGTTGAGCTATGGCAACGAGCAGGATGATTCAGACAGTAAGTCTGCGACCTGCATTCGTGAGGTCCCGGGTTCAATTCCCGGCAACCGCCCACTCTGACCCAGAGGGTTTTTCGGGGATTTCCCAGGTCGTCAGGCGAATGCTGGAGTGGTTTCTTTCATCCCCCGAATTTCCCTGTTCTTGTTCCATTAGCTATTTCATTCATCCTTCAACCTGTTTGTTCTTTTTCAGGGTTAGAAGTATCGGTGATGTTTTGTGTAGTATGGAAAGGAAAAAGAGTGGTTTCTGTGTACTTTCTCCGTCCCTCAGCCTTCGGCTGTTTGCCGGGATATAAGGACCGCCCCGCGGTGGGAAGGGCGTTGGACCCTCTGTGGGGTGGGGTCCTAGGTCTGCATGTCCGACTGTCGGGGCGTCTCAATCTGGATACTGTAGGGACCCCTGTCATTGCTGTGCCATCACTCCTGGTTCCGGCCGCCCAATGTGTCCTTTCACCTCATCTCTCCTTCCGGGGAGCGCCCCCTCGTGGGACTTCGGTACAATATCCTCATTTCTGGATCGGTGCCGAATTCCCTCCGCTTCACAGTCCAATCCAGTGAGCCATGATGTATCCCTTAGAAAAGGTTTCCAAAGATCACATATTATACCTTTGAACTAATGTGTGTAATTTCTTTCTTTCTTTCTTTGTAATTTCTATAGCCCCCCTTTAGCTGCTCATGTCATATTGTTGACTTTGACTGAAACATTTTATTGTGTATTTACTGATTAAGTTTTTTTTTATATTTTGTTACTGCAGGTTTTCGTCGTTTTAAATTTATTTCCCCATGCATATTCACTCTAATATCTACACTTTTCAACTCTATGGATGGTAGGGAATAATGCTAACTAAAATTCCCACCTCCCAGCTGGGAATCGAACCTCGGATCTCCGGGTGAGAACAATGTGTGTATTGTAGCCAAATTCTGTAAACTTTCAGAATAATGAGTTGTTAATTATAACAAGTGAATGTTAACTTGTGCAAAATGAAGCAGAAAAGCTAACGTATTTTAACGTTTAACAGCATGAAAGAAGTATATTTCGACAGGCTTCGAGCATACATAGTGTTTGAGTTACAGCAATAATTAGAAAGTTACTAATTAGAAAGTTACTCTTATGGAGGCAATAATTTCAAAATTATTCCCCTTTAAACGAGAGTAGAATGTAGGGAGGTCTGAAAGCCAGATACAGCTAAAATAGTTATTGTGCGGCACGTGCAGATTTCATCAATTTCAGTAACAATACCTAAAGGTCTAGAACAACTTTCCTATTTTGGTATCTTATCGCTCTCCATTTTCTTCTTTGCAGAGCTTCCTTTCGCGGATAATATTAAGATCAACGGCAAAGGGATGTCTGCTGTTCTTTGTAAGTGAATTTCTCCTTTAATTCTGTCTTAACTACCTTAACGTTAATACGAGAGGTTTAATTAATTTTTATTACGTTCATTCCTTAAGTGACTTTAACCTTTCACTGCTCTTATTGCCTCATTTCACCACAATTAGTCTTAATTCATCACAGCTTTATAACATCCAACTAAAATTGCTCTTTAAAAATTTAAAACTATTAGCTTACACATGCTCTACTTTTTCACTTAGGTACACAGAGGAAGTAAGTACTGTTTTGGGGCAATAATTTCATATGAATGTTGACGTAAATGAATTTCTTGAACGCTCCTGAACCCAAAGAAAATTTTATAAAAATGTCTGAGCATCTATGTAAGTGGCATAGCTTCAAAATGTCACTTCATATATCAGAACAAACAAATCTTATGTGCTTCATTCACATGACTTTTCTATATCTAATGCTTATTATGGGATATATAAATTATTGTTACGAAAGTTTATTTTCTTCACTTTAATTAGGATAAAACTTTCCAGAAATAACTACATTACACATTTCGTTATGTAGATAGAAAGGAAATAGGATAATCAAATGTTTTAAGTACTGGACGCTATGTACTGGCCTTAAAATTCCATGCTGTTTACGTGCAATCGCAAGAAACAACTGAATATCGAAAGGACTTGAATGACAAAGTAATGAACAATTCGAACTATTAATTATGGAAATGGCTGATGGCACAAAATAGTTATTTGAAATAACTTCTACGCTTTAAAGGCATCTACATTTTGTGTAGTGCGTTTATCACTTAATGTTTACCAGTTATACAGGATTATACAAAATTTCTTCCGAATGAAGAGGACATTACAGGCTATTCTCAGAAAATTCAGGATATGCATTTCATACGTCATGTAAATATCCTTAATGTATGCTACTTTAATCAAAATCGTTAGTTTTTTTGTGTGGAAAATAAAACATTTCGAAAACATCTTTGGACAGTATTGAACCTTAATACCAAATTTGGTATTTATCCTACTTTTCGTTTTTATTTATGTTGTTCACAAACACACATATATACACCCACACACAGGCGGATCTTTATCTAAAAAAGCTTTTTTTTGGATTGAGGGGGACTCAAAATCTCGGTATTGAATTTTTGGGTGAAATGCAATGCCTTCTCTACCTACTTCGTACGTGGTAGAGAGAGTAAACAATGATTCCATAAATTTTTTCGGCGACATTAATTTCATTATTGTACAGAATTATAACTAGCCAGAAGTAATCAGAGATAATATCTAGTGTTAAATAATTTGATACCGTTATGAAATCATTAACTTTCTATTGATGAACTAATTTTTATTTATGTAATCACAATGAAAAGTATTTTTTTTTTACTTTTACTACAACGTACCTATAGTGGTAGAGAAATTTGATACAGTTATTTCACGTTTTGAGGTCTCACGAAAGATATTTTTAGAAAATAGTTACTCCGATAAATTTCACATTTGAAGTGTAAGTATACCAGGCAAAAAAAGAGCAAAAGAGAAAGAAAAGCAGCCGCCCATCTATCCAAAATTACGCTTTACATTGAAGGATGTTTGTTATTTCTCATTTTCTCAATACCAGGTTTTAAATTTCCACAATTATAGGTGTTAAACATGTACCTATATTATGTCGAACATTCTCCGAGTCTTCTTCATTTTGAATGATTCTGTATAACTGGTGAACCATAAGAGATAGGTAAAAACTTAAGTGCACAAAAAATTTAGAGTTCATTGAAAATATACTATACCTTGTTACATCTTGAAGTTTTCCCAGGCTGAGGTAGTGTCATGCGGTATTTATAAAGTATTTTACGCGATCCCTCGTTTTTTTCTCCTTGGACTCATTAATAACGAAAACAGACCTACGATATGAGAACTGCTGCGTTTCGTTGTTTGCACAATGCAAGGAACCAAGTTCATATTGCTTGATTTGAGATGAATTCTCCTCTGAAATTTATCCTTAGTACGTAATCTAATGTGAATGGAACACAGCCTCGTACGAATACTGTAATACATAAAATGCATCTTTATTGCTGTCATATATTTGGGAGACGTGTTCCTGACATCTACACAGTACAAAAAGTTCATATGAACATGGGTCTGAAAATCATTTATTTCAGAGTTACAACACAAACTCAAAAGTTACAAAAATCGCTCGAAGTGGTTTCTTCTTGCTTCGATGCATGCAGTAAGCCTGCGTTCCATGCTCTGGCGTACTCTGTTGAAAATTCCTGGTGTGTTTCATATTTGGTCAAATCCAGTTTGGATACGTCCTCTCAAAATGTCAACATCATGTGCAGGAGTCGCATAAACCAAGAACTGCAAATGTCCCCAGACGAAGAAATCCATTGGATTCAAAACAGGCAATCGAGCAGGCCATGTAATGGGTCCCCCTCGACCAATCCATCTTTGCGGAAATTGATCATTCTAAAACTTATAAACTATCGTACTGAAATGAGCTGGAGCACCATCGTGTAAAAACCACATTCGTTGGATGATATCCAGAGGCACATTATCAGTTAAGTGATGGAACTCATTTCTGTGAAACTGGAGATAGGTTTGTCCATTCAGACGCGGAGGGAAGAAGTAGGGACCAATAAGGTGATCATGAATGATTCCACCCTAAACGTTGAGAGAGAACCTCTGTTGATGGTTGTCCTGTCGTACTTCATTAGGATTTTCAAATGCCCAGTTATGAGTGTTATGAAAATTGAAGATGCCGTCGCGAGTAAAACCAGCCTCATCCATGAATAGGATACAAGCTGATGAACACAGCGCAGTGTTGTAACATGCGTTGACAGAAACTCTTCTTGGCTCCAAGTTCCGCCTCATTTAATCCTTGCACACGTTGAAGGTGATACGGATACTGAAGATTTTCATGAAAAATTCTCCAGATAGTCTTATGACTCTTTCCCTTACAGCCATACATGTTGTGCTTTGTGATGGGTCTGCATCCACAGCATGAAGAGCTCGTTATTCAAACTCAATGCCTCGTACCGCTCTTGGTCTCCCAACATCCCTAATACTCCTCTCAAATACGCTATTCTCCCTCAAGCGTTGGTGAATGCGTGCGAATGTTCTTGCACACGGTAATAGCCTGTCAGGGTACCTTTCTGCATAAAGTTCACGTGCTCGTGCTGCATTGCCGTCTGCACGGCCATACGTGTAGTGCATATCCGTCTGTTCACTCATGGAATACATCTTCTTTAATCTATAACAACGAAACGGTTGATTTTCAGACCCATGTACATATTAACTTTTTTTTTATTGTTTTGATGTCAGGAACACGTTTCACAAATATGTAACACCAATAAAGATACATCCTGTATAAAGCCTTAAGTGAGATAGCAATGGGTAGAGAACGTCATGCGAACTCAACAACTCAGATTGTCTCTGTTTATTATTATTATTATTATTATTATTATTATAATTATTATTATTATTTTGTATTGTATGCTAAGTATACATAGTCACCGAATTCAGTATACTCCAGTGGTATACCAAGAAATGCAAAGCAAAGACTTTCAGAGGATTTCCGTCATTCCAACTAATTCTAACTTGAAAAAACTATTCCTCTATTTCTGCTTATTTTATGTCCCTTTAACTACATGGTCATATTGCGACGCGACTATTAGAATACATCTCGTGGTTCGATGTGTAGCGGACAGTTAGGCTTCCCGGTCTCTTCCCTGTAACCTACCATCTTACTTGCGCCTCTGCTTCGTGACGGACAGATGGCCAGCTTTGACACGTATCCACAGAGACCTTAGTACTAGGCAACTGCATCTATGCTTCTACAATTGTCAGCAGATGCATTAGGGTGCTTTTAGCCTACCTACTTATATGATCTGTGAATACATGATAGAGCATTCACTCTTACCATTTATTTTCATTTTTAGTATTGTTTTAGAGTTAAGGTGGAACCTTGGGTCGTGGTATTGGGGACTGACGGAAGCTGCGAGAAAAAAATTCAGATTGCCCGGCCCATGGGGTTTGAACCCGACACCTCCCGAATGTGAGCCACAGATGTTACCACCTGAGCTATCTTGCTCGGTGTAACAAAATTACGTTAGATTTATATTCTCAAAACCAAACGATCTGTATTAAAATACCACCAATTTGAGGATAAAGTCCGTGCATTTATCTTTTTTTTTTTTTTTTTGCTGTTTTTTCGTTTTACTTACTTTCTCTACAACCTACGTGTAGTAATAGGTGGAGGAAGCGTTGTATTTCACCGGAAATACTTGTTTTTAGGTCCACTGAACTAAAAAGCATTTTTAGACTAAGTACGCACTCGCTCGCGTTTATCTGTATGTGTGAACAGCATAATTCCAAAACGAAAAGTCGGATAAATTAAGTTCAATATTTTCCAACATTAAAAAAAAACACCCACTCTAAACTTGCGTTTACATGGAAACGTTTTCGTTGCTTTTGATTTCCTAAAAATGGCTCTGACGGTTGATTAAAATGTTTAAGATATTTGCATGGCCAATAATATGTACAATATATATATATATATATATATATATATAAGTTTTCAGCGAATAGTATGTCGAGTCCTGTTTATTTGAACGAACTGTGTATAATTTTATTTGACTGGTAAACCGTAAGATATTGACAAACGTTACTACACAAAATATATAGATATTGTTAAAACACAATCTATATCAAATGACGTTCTTCGTAGCATTAGCCATTTTCGAGATAAGCTTTGTTATTTGTTTGAATGTTCTAACAAGTACTACTAGGTCGCTATTTTCTTTCTGATTATCATGGTACTTGAAAGTTATCATATAGTGACTGACTGGCTCTTCAACATTTGACTGTCGCTTCAGCCCCTCGTGTGTCCCTCTTGCACCTATAACTAAATATATAATGAAACCATTTCTGCAAACATTTATCTTGATGAACCAAAGCCTAGAATAATAATCTTTTGTATTAATAGCTTAGAATAGTGCGCAGAGAAAAGCATGTGAATGCAATACGGACAGATTCTTTTTCTATAAAAATTTAATAAATAATACGTTATCGTAGCAATTACTACCGGCCACGATATGAATGCCCACTGTTTTTGTTGACAATCAAGGCTAGGGATCAGAGGGGAGTGAGGAACAAGGCGATAGGGAAATGTACAGTTGCACAATGAAAACAGTACTACATTTGCAGTCTCGCTAGTAACTGCAACTCGGAACTGCAGATATTTACTTTATCTGACTGTCTTTCCGATGCCCCGTCCACTTGTTTCGTAACCGTTTAGTTCTTCCCACCACACGCACTCATATCGTGGCCGACTAGCACATCAATTCGTTACTGTTGTTTAAACAAAACATTAGGTTAAACAAATAATTCTTAATTTTTTACATTTTTCCCCCCTTCTTGAAGGTTAACCTCCTTTAACGGATCGGTCATATCTGACGATGGGTAAACGAAATGGTTGAAATGATGTTCAAATGGGCTCAGGTTCTCCAGAACTACCCAACATTAGCCTTCTCAGGATAAGGAATAATCACGGACAGAAACCTTATCCAGGTAACTCACCCTAACCGAGATTCGAAATCGGAACCTTTGAATGTGATACAGACACGCTACCCCTACACCACGGAGGTGGGCCAATCCTACTCTTATATCCGGGGGAACAATATGGTTCCGAACGCCTAAGTTTGTAAACTATTAAATGTTTTACATTTGTTTTTGTTTAAATTTACGAAAAAGCACTTTTACTATCGGTTTTTGAAATCATGATATGCGTTGCTCATAGATAGGTGTAAGAGAGGAGAGAGTGGGAGGAGAGTGAGGGAGAGAGAAGAAAAAGGAGAGAGCGAGGCATCACACAACTACGTGAGTGATGCTGCGGGTCATGCTAGCATATTTACAGCATGACGAAAGGCTCAGCGAATATCTTTGCAGTACCCACCGACCTCGAACCACTCAGCGAATTGCTCCACCCGAGCTCTAGTATCGACTAATAAGATTAACTCTTGTAATTCCAGGGTTCGCATAATTTGCTCTTAATTTACGAGAAACAAATTAAAAAGGATATTAGAAAGAAAGGAAAACAAATGCAGCTAACGCACATTAAGTTATATCGCTCTCCATATAAACCACCAACCTCCTCGTGAGACGGTTTTAATTAAATTCCAGAAAATCCACGCCCATCCGACCACAGTAAAACCGGTTAAACCTTACATCACTCTTTCACTAACGCGCATGCAAGCCAGTCAAGAAACTAAAACTAAAAATTACTATAATACAATGTTAATGAACGACTACATCCTCGCACCTTCGCAGTACTTTTTCTGCCCGGTATCCTAACTCAATAAAGCAAGTTTTATGGAACACGTTTACTTACATCAAATAATGGGAAAGAGCTAACAACAGTAATTCCAGTGTTTCATTTTCTTACACGGGCTCTCTGTTTTTTTGTTTTTTTTTTTCCCTTAATGGTAATAAACTGGGCTGAAGCGTTTTACTTCATTTGCGAGGAACAAAGGAAATGCGTAAACTGCCGCTTTATTGCGATATGTAATATAAATTATCAATGTTCTAATCTCATATGTTTTCCCAGCGGTTTGTAATTAAAACTTCTAACCTACTTTTGAGGGCCGCAAATCTTATGTATAAACTCTCATAAATAAATCTTACTATTCGCTACCAACACACATTGTCAAAAGTTTACTTGCATTCAATTAACAGCCAAATTATTTAATACAACACACAGGCTTCTGTGGCCGATGTGTGTAATTTCTAGGTCTTCCGGGGAGAGCCGCGGTTGTGGTCTAGAAGAAGGCCAACATAATATGGGAGAATAGGAGCATGAATAGGATTAGAAATTAACTTACTCTCCTTCATTCCTCTTCTTTCTTCCGGAAAAAAACTTATTTTCAACCGTAGCCTCTAGTTTTAAGAATTACTTTGGTATTTTTAAATCATCCAATATCTACAGGTTTAATTCTTTTTACTCAAACATTATGTCTATGTTTTATTAGAGGTCTTATAACGTCGGAGGACACGCAAAAACATGGCCTTCCCCGGAAGACCTAAAAATTACAGCCAAACTATTTATTTTTATGTATTGTTTTTATTTATTATTATAACTACTTAATTATGTAAGGGGTGTGCTAAAATGGATAAAATAAGGAACGAAACAGTAAGATCAGATTTTAAAATATGTTCAGTTAATAATACGATAGAAGAAAGTATAATGAAATGGAAGGATCATGTTGGCAGAATGATAGAAAACAGATTACAAAAAAAAATAAAATAACGAATTGTCGGCCGATTGGAAGAGAGATCTGGTTAGACCTCGTAAGAGGTGGTTGGATAATAAAGACTGGAACAGGGATTATAACACCTAATCTTTGAAAGGAGAAGAAAAAAATGTTGCCAACTAAGACGATTGTATTGTGTCAGAAGATACTGAATAAATATCAGTATTTTATGGTAGAAATAAACAGCACATTTTAGCACAACAGATTTTAAACTATCATTATCAACCGAACGTTAACACAATTACAGGAGAAATAGACTTTCTTTAACTTCATGTTATTCCATTTAGTAATCCATTTAGTTTCTTAATATCACAAGACGCCCATTCTTCTTTCACCTCTGCTTTTATATCCACAACATTTCTGTTTCATTTAAGTACAACATCAAAAAGTTCCATTCAATTCAGCACTAAGGGAACCCATCGTGAAAATACTAACATGGACAATTCTTGACCTATGAACTTCAGATGTTTCTGTGATAATAAAACACGTTTCTACAAATAAAATGGTACCAAATTTGGATCCTTTAAGTTAAACCATTATTGAATAATTAATTATTTACAAACGTTTAGCTTCTAATTTTGCACTTTTTTAAAATTCTCCTTGCAATGAACGAACTTGATAAATATAACAGCTGTTAGAATGTTGAAAGCAGTATATGAATCTGGAAAGTACAAACAGAATATCTCTTAATCGTAAAAATCGAAAAATCTAAGCGTTTAAAGTTAAAATGCAAATGCAATAATAATCACAAAATTAAAAAAAACAGTTTGATGTTAAATTTACATAACTTTCTCTATCCACTATCGTTTCTTTTTATGTCCTCTAAATGCCCTTATGTCCTCTAAACCGAAGAATAAAGAAAACTGTATAAGATACATGCCACATAAGTATGCAGGTTTTGTAAAAAAAATAAGAGCATCATGCCATTCACAAAGAAACTTTAATAAAATGTTTGGAGTTTAGTGTTATATAAACGATGACTTCTTTTCCATGTAATGGTCACTGCATAAACTATTTGATAATACTTATCTCTACACTCTCTCATGCAACAGCGACACGAGTAGCCATGTCATTAAGGCACAGTCTCGTGAACGGGAGGTCTGCAGTTCAAATCCCACCAGGATCGTCTTCCTGACTGACATTTCTTCCAGGCATAAGAATAAAAGTTAAACTCTACTAACTTTTTTAATGTCTCATGTAAATGCCTTTATTTATTTTGGTTTATCTCATCAGCACATTAGCTTTTTCCAGCTTTAATTCTTATCAAAACACTCACAAACTTTATTTTCTATTGAATCTATTTGTAATCCCCCTATTTCGACATTGAACGAAATTAACTAAAGCTTGAACATGCTTTGGATAGACATTATCTCGCATATTATCACTAGTTAAGTTTAAAAGCCTTTTCCTTCTGGTGTATTATACATAAATCCATTAGCAGCCACCTTCAGTATTATAGTTGCTTTGCTAGGATTCATTACATTTTCATATGAGTATAACGAAAGACATAATTTCTAATAATAATTAACGGTATATAGACAAATAAAGTATAACTGTTAATATTTACTCCCCTTTATTCCTCTAATTTCTTCAAACAAAAATATACTTTCAGTTTATTAGCTCTCTGTAAGAACTGCTTTCTATATTTACATTCTGCTGTGGGAAGCTTCAGAAATGCATCATATTTGCTGGATAACTAAATCGTTTGCATCACTGCTCACGTATATTACCTTTCTAAAACAATGTCATGAACGCCCTTCAACCATCTTTGTTCTCTGATGACTCTTCGCCAAAGATTTTCTGAAGTGCATTCGAAAGTATGTAATTGCATAGGTAATAAGCAGACATATGCTGTTTATTTTTCAGGTGGAGTCATCATGTCAGACGATCATCAAGGCCGCAACAGCTACCACCACCATAATGTCGTGACGTCACACTCGCCACACTCGCACCAGGTGCACTACGTGAGCCAGTCTGAAGAAGAGGACTTGATACTGGACGATGCCACAGATGGAGGCGTGGACACCAATGAGTTCGACAAATATCTGAAGTATTCTGGACAACACCAGACCTCCCACGAATCCAGCGCTTCCAATGATGAGACGGTGGCCAGTTCTATGCAGATGGACTCAAATCACAACTATCACCATCATCACCAGCAGCAGCACCATCATGTTCTGACACCTAGCAATCACCAACATTCTCAGGCTCATCACCACCATCATCAGCTTCAGTCGCATGCCTACTATAACCATGCAGCAGCAATGGAGTCTGTAATGTTAGGCAACACTGCTAAGATGACCACGGACGCCATACACTTACACCAACAGAGTTTGGGTTATGGACCTCCAGATGTGCCTCAAGTACCACAGTGCGACTACAGCGATCAACAGCAGATCAAGACCGAGGATGACTTCAGTGTCATTCTGGCTGATGTGAGGAAAACTTGCTATAGCAGTTGATCCTGATATCTAATGGATGTGCTTCATAGCTGGTCATTTCAAATAAAGTGATTGAATTTTTGACTGGTTATAAGTACAAATACACAAAATTATTAGGTTTTTCTCAACAATTTTGGGACAGGTGATGCCGTTACGAAGCCCTCACGTTAAATTAGAATGCTGCATCAATTATACTTCACATCTAAGTTTGATTTTTATCTATAACAGGAACAATGCTATATTACTATTATTAATGGTAATTTGAACTTTCAGTACAACTAATTATAGCAACTGATATAGCTTCTCTTTAGCACAAATTCATTCAACAACAGTTTTGCTTTTGTAGAAAGGTATAAGTAGTACGACGTGAGAATGTAATGTCTTCCTTTATGGCCCTCATGTTCAACAAGGTCTTCACTGAGCAATGTCTCAGCATCTAGAGCAGCTCAGTCGTCATAATTTGCAGCTTTTCTTGATTACATCTTAAATCGATACTAGATTTATTTTATTTTACTTTCAAATAGGGCTTCTTTACTATAACACTAATTTGTTAATTTTATGATGTTTAGGATATTAATTACAAAACTTGTATTCAGGTTTCTATGATAACGATGCAATAGGAATCCACCAAAACTGAGCTTTTAGGGTGAAAATAATGCAGAAATCATCATCGTTTTGCGGGACCCTTTACTATAAAAATTGTAACTTGATAGATAAGTATTTTCCAAGATAAATAATGTGTAAAAAACAATTTCTAATAATCTGCAGACTTCTTATAATATGACAATTTAATTGGAATTAATATATTTCCTTCAATTTTGAGCTGAAACAATAGGACTGGTTATTGAGTTTTTAATTATACACCTATAGAGGTTTTTATTCCCATTGAAAAAAAAATATGTATGTTCTGCTGTTAGGGTTATGGCACTCATATTGCCTGTACAACTTGGTTTGCGCACATACTGATGAATATCATTCAAAAAACCTTTCGTTTAAATTAGATTTCAACTTATGCACGAATAAATATTGGTATTGGATAAAATTACAAAACGAAACATTGCAGATATTTTAAAAATGTATGCACTTTGCAATTTAAACAGTGATTTTGTCTTTAAAATGATAGCACTCAATAAATTTGTAGTAACACAAGGTGTATATTGGTCTCAACTTAAAAAAATCTAAACTCCGATAATAATTTAGTCTTTTTGGCAGAAGAAAAAAAAATCAAGCCATGTCTATTATCAAAACGATTCAAGTGCACTGGTCGAAATATATACAAGAATATTTTTATAAGTACATGTATGAATAGGCAAGCTAAAGTAAAATAAAAAACGAAGAATAAGAAAGGCAGGAGTCCAATAGCTGTGCAAGAAAGTAGGCTTAATGCAATTCTGTTATTATAAACATGTTAGGATCAAAACCGTGCATCATTGCGTCTTTCTAAAACGGGTGCCTTAATGATTCCTTGGCGACAATGACGTAATAAATCTGTTGAAACGTGTGCATTTATAATCGATTCCATTGTAATTCCCTGTTAACTCGCACTTCTGTAAATCCTCCCCCCTTTCTGACTTCGTTTTACTTGAATTGGTAATGGAAACGATTACGTTTTGTCTCAAACACCAAACATCTTCTTTATATTATTGCCTACTTTCGTATCTATCAGGCAATGCATATAAAGTAGCAATCAAAATTTTAGTTAATCGATATGCCAAAATCAGTTGCACTCATTGCGGCTATTAATATAGCTTATTCACAGTTTTCTCTTTGGGTGAATCATGCAAACTAGTGGAAAAGCTGCAAACTTGGAAGCACAAACAAAGATTACAGATTGAGTTTAAAAGTTCTTGACTTCCCGCATATTTATAGTGATCAAAAAACAGCGCTTGTTGTAACCAGGGCCTAGATTCTGAATTCTTTTAAACAAATACGAGTTTGAAGTTAAATTTTCAAAGGCTACCATCAGTTTTGGGGGGGGGCTTCATTTTAAAGTTCCCTTGTTTTACCCAGTTTATTTTACTGTGTTTTTACTGTTTTCGTTACCGCTATTACCGCATTTACACAACACACAGACATACCCATGCTCATGGCGGAACCCGAACCCGCGACCCTCAGCTTGGCGGAGCGCCGGAGCTACATACTCTAGCGACCACGGCTATGAGGGCCGGCATGATGATATACGTTATTTTTTTCAAGGATTTATGCATTATAGGTCATTCCATCTATTACTAAAACTTCGCTGAACAGACAGTATGTACACTCACTTCCATTTTTGCTGTCACCGTAGCTTCAGGTGGCATTCTATTGCACTTCACAGGTGGAGTAGGCTACATTTAGCAAGGAGAAGATGTGTATATCTGTTTACCTTTTCGCGCATGCAGCGGTGTTTTGTTTTACGTGCACAGTTCTAGATTATTCCTATATTAGTATACAACTCTGAGCAATTGCTTTACTCGTCATCACTTATAATAACCATATTTAAATATATAACTAAATAAAACACTGTTTTGCACAATATCTCCACGAAAACACATTTTAATGGCAAATGTTTATGAAAAAATATTTAAGTGGGCACATTTACTGCACATTATTTTAATAATCTGTACATGCGAATGCTGCATGAAATTGCTCTAGCAATGTCTTCAAATGGCAAATTGGCTTCCTACATATATACTCAGAACTCTTCCGGATGCACCTCCGAAATATTTGCACACATCGCGTAAGCTACAGTTAACACACATCACTGCTTGGCCGAACAGCAAACGCAGAACGCTTCAGACGCACCCCTCCCTCTTATGTATCCGCCCGCTGGGAAAGTTTGTAAAATTCCTCCGGAAACTCTAGTGACGGCATAAATGGAAGCAAGTGTACATGCTTTGCTTGCATTCTTGAAAAATATCACATTCCTATTTAATGGTTAGTCTAGAAAAGGTGCTTCCCAGTAGAGGGGTGGCTATGTCAGGGGAGCGGTTTCGTTACGTTTATGAGTTCATATCCCAAACTAGGGTTGAGACAGGTCAGTTTTCCAACTTTAATAAGTGCGTACAGTCAGTTGCTATTGTCCTTATCCTTGTGTCATGTCATAAGCTGTAAACTCCTCTTCGTTTGCAAGGTTTTGTTTAATCTATGAACTCTAGCGACTTAATACTACAGTTTCGTAAAAAGGATTTCCATTTTATATTATACTTCAAAAGGATTTTAATAATTTTCTTTTTAGATTTCAAATAAGAACATAGAACTAATGTATTTTAAAACTATTTTTCTAAATTGTCCATCATTATTCGTGTATACTTGTATACGGTTATATCCATGTATGTCGTCCTCCGTGATCTAGGTGCCATTCTAGCCTTTAGTTTCCAAGGTCGCGGGTTCAAAACCGGAGGAGGGTGTTGGATTTTTTCCGGCGTACAAATCCTTAGCATTGATTCCTTCGGAAGGGAAGTAAAGCAGTGGTCACGTGTCGTAGATTTATGGAATGTAAAAGACCTCAACCTGATAAAGAGGCCTCTGAACAAAATTTCCGTAGTAGTTAAAGAGCGTCTGTAAACAAAAAATCTCAACTTTTTTCAATACAATGAATGAATTAATTTATAATTTTCTGTACACTATCTTTAATTAACTGAATTTCAATTTTATGCGTATTATTGTGCCATTTGTTTAAATTTTAGTCATTTTATAGGTCATTTTTCGAAAAACTTTTATCATAAAAATCTGGGCCCTGGTTACAACCATACTTGTTTAGTTCTCCACTCACAAAATTTGTCATAATCTTTCTCATATGATTGTTTAGATTTCTATGGAATTAGTTGTACTTCAGCTTCCTTCGATAATAATTCTAAAGCGATATGTTCCATTTCAGCCGAATTATTTTTCCCTTCATTAATGTTATAAACAAGAAAACAAAATATGCTATGAAAGTTATGGTCATTTTTGGGCTAACTCGAATATAAAATTTAATTTAATTCTCCAATTTTGCAAGTTATTCTGAATTCGTAATACTAGGATTGCATAAAATGTTGTGTGCAACTCTTGTATACCATTTTTATGCCATTCTTGAAACTTAACACATATAGGTATTTGTGTCAGAATCTAAAGGATACATTTTTTACATAAATAACTATATACGTTTCATCCTTCTAGTTGTTGAATTTTACTGTAAACTTTTTGGACAAATCCTACAATAAACATTCTTAGCGATTATCACAGGTTTCAAATAAGAAACAAATCTGTCTCAGTGTTGTTGAGAAGCTATGGTATAAACTGGATGCTTTTGTTTAAGGCTTGTATTTGAGCTATGTTGCTTTTACAGAAATGCGTTAAAACCAAAGAAACAACTTTTAAGAACGTTATATCGCTCAAGTTTTCTTACGATAACGGATGCAAGTGTACTGTAGTTCATCATATAAACTTCCAAGTTTGGAACAAAGTGAAGGATTCTTTTTGTATATTTGGGCTAAGCATCAGAGACACTTATTTTATACAAGAGGCTGAAGCCCAAGTCTTTATTAGTCTTCACGAGCATTGATACCGTGAAAGTGATTACATGTATAGACTTATTAAAACATATTTATATCTAATTTACATTTTTAAGACGTTGTTGGTAAGCCCAAATTGTTGAAATATATCTGGTTAAGTATCTCACAGAAATAACTTCATGACAATAAACATACACCTCATGTTCCTATTGTGAAATTCTAAATAAATTACCAAGGAAACTTAACCTAATAAACACGTACTGCATAAAATCAGTTGAATATCATGTTAAAAATATTTCTTAATAGAATTGTTATTTTGTTAATATAAAATAAATTACAAAGTTGGGTTGAAAACGATGTTAATTACTATGCTTTGGCTTGTGACTATTTTAAACAAATGTTAGCATTGTAAATAGATAAAATATATTAAATGCTGTATATACAAAAATGTCAGGTTTTAGCCATCAGGCAGTTTTACTGAAAATAATTATTGTAATAATTAGAAATGTCAAGATACGATTTAGTTTTCTATGGTGAATAAATATAGTACATTTAGTTTTGGAAAAAAATTCGTTTATCTATATCATGATGTGTGCCTATTTTATTCATCAGTTGTAAATGTTGTTAGTTTTGATGGCATATGGACAACGTGCATCAAGGAATTATAGACATACCCGCTCATTGATTTTAAAATCAGTGGCGGCATGAATTAAATAATATCCAGATGTAAAATAACTTCCCAGTGTGCTGTTGTATGGAGTTTTCTTGAATGCCTTAAAATACCGAATTCCGTCCATAATATCCACTGGCATCTGGTGACTAATCATGGAACTGTTGTTGTTAAAGAAATTAAAATGTCACCAGATATTCCACCAATGGATTTCCCTGGATCTTGCACATGAGCTGTGATTTTATATAGCAATAACTCAAACTGGAGTTGGAATATCTTTTCATATACACTATACTGAACCAACAGGAAAAAGGATCCGCAATAAAAGATAGCATGTATAAAGATTCTGATTGTAAGGGAAATTTTTTATGTGTGTGAGAGATTGGAACTCTACATGTGTAGCTATGAAAATAACAGGTTTATTTTGTCTGTTTTTATAAACAGCGTGCATTTTGAGATTGTGTATTTGATATTAGGATGTTGTTATGTACTGTGCCTTAAACTGTACATTAAATAAATCATGTTAAGTAAACTGTTACACTATGATTGGCGATTTATTTTGTTTACTCAGCAGTAATTCTATGACCTTACCATGCATGCAGCGCAGCAGCAGCAGCAGCAACAATAATAATTTAAGTATTAAACATAGTCTACACTATACACTTATAAAACCAATATTCATTCCTTTATTATCTGTCGTACCATTTATTACCTTCTCTACTACTTATCTAGATAGATACATAAGGCATCCTTATTGGTTTCAAATATTAAAGTTACTACACAAATACTTAGTGCATGGGGTCATTGACCGTACATGCATACTTAAGATACAACGATGACAAAAGAAACAAGAGAAAAAGAAAAAACAAGAAAAAATGAAAAACAGATAAATTATTGCCTCTGACCTGGCTTCGCGCACTTTAGCCAGAAAATTGCCCATGCTTTGCCAGTTCCTCTGGTGAGCCAATAGATGCGAACATGCCAATCTCCTTCTAGCAGGACTTAAAATTTTTACTTTCTCTACCACATGCATAGTAGGTAGAGAAGGGATTGCATTTCACCCAAAAATTCTATACCGCGATTTCACCAGAAATACATGTTTTGAGGTACCTTGAATAAAAAAAGCATTTTTAGAAAAAGTTCCGTGTGTGTGCGTGTTTGCGTGCGCCTCTGAACATCATAATTCAAGAACGAAACGTTTATGAACACTAAACTTGGTATTTAGGTTCAGTACTTTCCAAAGATGCGACACGAGAATTTCAAAGAAAATCCCCCATACCATACTACCCGTTACCGAAAGATTTTTTTCGACATCCATGATTTTTTAAAAAAAAAACAGCTCTAACGATTTTGATTAAAATACCATATGTTAAAGCTATTGCCATGACAAATGTGTATCTTGAATTTTCTGGGAATAGCCTTTGAAGTCCTCTTTATTCGGAAGGAATTTTGTATAATTGGTAAACGTTAAGCGATAGACGAAAATATCACTGTAGAGCTGTGGATTTCTTTAAGACACGCAATTTATTGCTAATAACTTTTTATGGAATCAGCCATTTCCGAGATATCCGTTATTAATGGTTTGAATTGTTCAATACGTAACGAATTTTTCAAGACCTCGATGTTCAGTTGTTTCTTGCGATGTTATCCGGTTCTAAAAGATTTGACTATCCTCTTCTCTTTGTATCTTTAGATAACTTTTGTAAGAATAGTATCTTTAGATAACTTTTGTAAGAATAATTTGTATACCCACTAATAAGATATAGAGGGTAGAGAAAGTCATGTGAATGTAACACATCAGATGTTTTCTTTTAGTTTAATTTTTCGCTGGTTCTCCCACTGTTCTCATTCCGCCAAAACATGTACCAGTCTTCGTCCAAACCACAGAATGGGAAGATTCTCCTGCCAGAATCGTCAGTCACTTACTAGATGGATGGATGGATGGATGGATGGATGGATGGATGGATGGATGGATGGATGGATGGATGGATGGATGGATGGATGGATGGATGGATGGATGGATGGATGGATGGATGGATGGATGGATGGATGGATGGATGGATGGATGGATGGATGGATGGATGGATGGATGGATGGATGGATGGATGGATGGATGGATGGATGGATGGATGGATGGATGGATGGATGGATGGATGGATGGATGGATGGATGGATGGATGGATGGATGGATGGATGGATGGATGGATGGATGGATGGATGGATGGATGGATGGATGGATGGATGGATGGATGGATGGATGGATGGATGGATGGATGGATGGATGGATGGATGGATGGATGGATGGATGGATGGATGGATGGATGGATGGATGGATGGATGGATGGATGGATGGATGGATGGATGGATGGATGGATGGATGGATGGATGGATGGATGGATGGATGGATGGATGGATGGATGGATGGATGGATGGATGGATGGATGGATGGATGGATGGATGGATGGATGGATGGATGGATGGATGGATGGATGGATGGATGGATGGATGGATGGATGGATGGATGGATGGATGGATGGATGGATGGATGGATGGATGGATGGATGGATGGATGGATGGATGGATGGATGGATGGATGGATGGATGGATGGATGGATGGATGGATGGATGGATGGATGGATGGATGGATGGATGGATGGATGGATGGATGGATGGATGGATGGATGGATGGATGGATGGATGGATGGATGGATGGATGGATGGATGGATGGATGGATGGATGGATGGATGGATGGATGGATGGATGGATGGATGGATGGATGGATGGATGGATGGATGGATGGATGGATGGATGGATGGATGGATGGATGGATGGATGGATGGATGGATGGATGGATGGATGGATGGATGGATGGATGGATGGATGGATGGATGGATGGATGGATGGATGGATGGATGGATGGATGGATGGATGGATGGATGGATGGATGGATGGATGGATGGATGGATGGATGGATGGATGGATGGATGGATGGATGGATGGATGGATGGATGGATGGATGGATGGATGGATGGATGGATGGATGGATGGATGGATGGATGGATGGATGGATGGATGGATGGATGGATGGATGGATGGATGGATGGATGGATGGATGGATGGATGGATGGATGGATGGATGGATGGATGGATGGATGGATGGATGGATGGATGGATGGATGGATGGATGGATGGATGGATGGATGGATGGATGGATGGATGGATGGATGGATGGATGGATGGATGGATGGATGGATGGATGGATGGATGGATGGATGGATGGATGGATGGATGGATGGATGGATGGATGGATGGATGGATGGATGGATGGATGGATGGATGGATGGATGGATGGATGGATGGATGGATGGATGGATGGATGGATGGATGGATGGATGGATGGATGGATGGATGGATGGATGGATGGATGGATGGATGGATGGATGGATGGATGGATGGATGGATGGATGGATGGATGGATGGATGGATGGATGGATGGATGGATGGATGGATGGATGGATGGATGGATGGATGGATGGATGGATGGATGGATGGATGGATGGATGGATGGATGGATGGATGGATGGATGGATGGATGGATGGATGGATGGATGGATGGATGGATGGATGGATGGATGGATGGATGGATGGATGGATGGATGGATGGATGGATGGATGGATGGATGGATGGATGGATGGATGGATGGATGGATGGATGGATGGATGGATGGATGGATGGATGGATGGATGGATGGATGGATGGATGGATGGATG